>OX371224.1:341683692-344083692 GCA_947310385.1 Nephrotoma appendiculata
AAATGTGGATTAGAGATCAACCATTCTAAGACAGAGCTGGTACTATTTATAAAGAAATATAAAATTCCGGCAGTTAGCCCTCTTACCGTGAACGGCATTAGACTGGCTTTTGCTGACAAAGCGAGATTTCTGAGCATAATCTTGGACAGTAAGCTCAGCTGGAAGCCTAACATTGTTGAAATGGTGAATAAAGCTAATGTAGCCATTTACTCGTGTAAAAACGCCATAGGGAAGAGCTGGGGTCTGAAACCAGAGCTGGTACACTGGCTCTATACGGCAGTGGTAAGACCTGTGCTGATGTACGGAGTGGGCGTGTGGTGAACTAACTTATAACTTTCAATAAAGACGCTCGATTTTTAAATGTAATTAAATCAATTTTGTGTGTGACATATCTATCCACCCAATTTTATTTATTTGAAAAAATATTTTATGGCATAAATCTGATTGAATTTGCTGGATGGCGTTCATTATGTCAAGCCAATATGCCTTAAATAAAAAGGTCTTTCGATGCCATTTGTTGTAAGCCATCCATAATGCTTACATAATCACCCCCTAGTATTTGGAGATTCGGATTATGGAAAATTGCATGGATAGGTGTTTTGCTTTAGACACTTTGGGTTGTCGTATTTACATCTAATTTGTAATTTTTAATTTGTATTTTATTTGATTTAACTAACCGATGTCTTGTGTGCTCGGTCTCATGTAATACAATTTTAAGCGTTAAAAAGACTTTAAGCTTTTATATTTTTTCAGAAGAATCAGTTAAAAATTTTGATTTTTATAAGTTCGAAGATGTTCCTCTCAACAACAAAGAGATTTTTTCAGCCTTAAAACCGATAGTGGTAGCTGGGGACACTAAGAAGATGAACTAAGGTGCAAAATGTTCAACAATTATTTTCGAGTTCAACAACTCAAAATTTTCATCAATAGGTAAGTTTCTACTGCTCATTCGAATATGTGACACATTTAGTAACACTTTTACTTGTGGAAATTTACAAATAATACATAATTTGAATTAAATTGATGTTCTTTTTGAAATGTGGATGAGGTCAAGGTACAACAATTACAGATTGTGAAATATATTTCGTTCGTAATTTCCTTTTGTTTTTTTTTCCAATGGTAAATCAATATAAGAAAGTTTGGGAGGAGGAGTTCGCTTTGACTACGGACTGCTTAGAGATTTACTTGAAGATTATTAGGAAAACAAACTCGTAGAATTCGTTCATAATTGACCAAGGAAGTTTACACTGGCACTTTAAATATTTAAATTAACGCGATAATCAAATCACTAAACGGTTTTCCAAGGTGGTTACATTTTGAATATTCAACTCAAATACCAAATGAACCATGAAATCCATCCATTGAATTTACTAATAAAAAACCCAATTTGCAATTTCTTTAAATATGACTAGAAATTATGAGGTCAACGCATTTTCTATTTATACGAGTAGTTAAACCTCCTTCTTCATGCATGTTCTCGAATATATCATGCAGTGAACAAATCCAAAAAAGACCATAATTTGAAGTTACACAAGATCATAAGCGTCACAACCGATCGTAAAGTATATACATTTTTTGTGCATGATCGAGATCAAAATTAATTAACACAAAAATCCAGAAGGCTGCATATATACGAGTATATGAGAAAATGCATGTGTAACTTGTTGCCTTGTTTGATTATTAATGTTACAAATGTACAATTTACATGTAACAGACCCACGCAATTTTACCTTTCTTATAGTTGATACACAAATGCAGTCAAGATAAATTTGTTTCAAAACGGTAGCGAATTGTGTTAGAAAATTAATAATATTGTTTCCGAGTAGTGTAAAGTTAGAGCCAAATGAGGTCAGATGAAGTTTCTATATTGAGACTGCAAAAGCATTTATAGCAACTCCTGAGATATAGAAGCAACTGACGTTTTTTAAAATGTGCGATACATTTTCTGCATTTCTACCGATTTTTGCATTAAAGTCACCGACGATGATTTTATTGTCATGGTGTGGTATATTATTTTTGGCATCCTCCAACTCGATAAAGAATAACCGTGCATATCCGCATATTGATAGGACGGAAGACGATGATATGTTGCTTCATGCACCATTGGATGAGAAAGCTAACTCGAACTTTCACTCCGGCGCTGCCAAAAGAAGAGTGTAACAATTTGTGGTGTCATGGATCCCACTCTTAGACCATCTAAGTATTTGTGATGCATTCGAGGCCTTTGTGTATGGTTCGTAATAGTTGGTTTTTTGAAAGAAGGTTATTAGCATGCTGATCTGGTGAAGAATATTAAGACACCCAGTCCTACCTTCAGCAGATTTATATATCAAGCAGCTTATGGTACAAGACATACTCCCCCCTCAGTTGTCCCTAACAAAGAGAACAAACGCTGATTTGGTTTTGGTCTTACTTTCTTATTGGGCCTTATTTTTGACTGACAAACAGACGGTCGTGAACCAGTCTTTGTTTTGCCTCATCATAGACATGCTTATTAACGTCGAAACAACATTAATGGCTTCCTGCAATGGATTCACCTTTGAGTGAGAGTGATCTCACTCCCAACCTTGATTTAATTATCACAGACCACAACTGTTAAATAATAATAATCGTTTTCGTTTGGTTGGTTTGATTTTGGTCGCGGTCTGGGATTGCGAAAGTAAATTTGGTTTATAATTCTCTCATGCCATAGGGATAATCGCTCGCACAAATATTTATATAACAAAATGACCTCAAAAGCCAGATGCACACAAAAAATAAACCAAAAAAAAAGAAAGTTAATAAAAAATGAAAAGAATCTTGTAATCTCTTTAACGATTTTGTTTTCTTGTAATATACTCACCAACAACAACAACAACAACAAAATGTGCAACAAAAGCCTCCATGTACTCTATACTATTGCATAGCACTACATAATATTATTTACGTTACATTGTATGCAATCAGATTTTCCCGGGAACTACTTAACGTTTTTTTTTTTTGTTACGATAAATTTTCTTTTGACGGTCTTGCATGTACATCGCGGTATTGTATAACGCGCATTATAATTTCATTGTCTTATTTTTTATTTATTTATTTATTTTCAATTTATATTTATTTTATGTTTTTGTTGTTGTTTCAATGTTTACATTTTGATATGGTACAGCACATCGCGAAAAATTCGTAATTTGCATATTTATTTTATTGCTGTATGGGCGCGAGGAGGCAAAACACGCTAAAAACTTTTTTGTGTCACACATATGGAAGGGATGTTGTGTGTTGATTGATTCTGTTCGCCTACATTATCTAGATCAACGAGTACGTTAAGTTTATTGCTCTAGATACCAAAGTGCCAGTGATTAAGAACGAATTATGTTGAATTTATTTATTTATGTGTTGTTTGCTTTAATATTTGAATTTTTTTTTTTGAGGGCACGATGCTAAGTTGTTTTTGTGACCAAATTTTAAGCGTGCATGCAGATTAGGTTGCATCTTAATATTCGAGAATGTTGTTCTCATAGAAACTTAACCAGAATATATTATGTTAGTGAAATTCGTCCTAAATCTATCCTAAAACGCAACAACTATAAAAAATGTGTAGATGCGTTTGTAGAATGTTTCGATATAACGTATTTTCGCAGAATGCGACGATATTACGAAAATGTAGGACGGGCAAATTTCCATTGATCTTCTTTAAATCACACGTACGGTTTTCCTTATTGTTCTAGTATTATCCCTATTTAAACACCAATAAAAGACGAGGATAACAATATTTTCCTGGGAAAGTTAGAAAAACCGTACAGGCAATTTATAGAAGACCAATCCTATTTTGGCTCTCATAAACACCTTAAACCCAAAATTTGATCAAGCAAAATGAGGTTTTTTATAAAATGAAGCCTCGTAGCATCTCAAAATATACATCACTTATAGCATTCTGCTTATTTTCATTCTGAATTCCGATAATTTGTACGGTATTACAATTTACAGCACTACACGGTTTGGTTAAAATAAATGTGTTTTATATCAGATAGGGCCTGGTAGCATTCACTTGGCACGCTAGTTTATAGGAGTTTCTCCGAGAAACTCAGAATATCGTACGTTCGATTTATAGTACTAGGAACTAAAATTTAGCGGCCTTGAACTCTTTAACCACCTAATTTGATCAAAATAAACGAGTTTTTCTATTAGATGGAGCCTAGTGATTTCTCAGAATTTGTTTCACTTACAATGCTGATTTATAGGAGTTTCTAGGAAATATTCAGAAAATTGAACGTTTCATTGATTGTACTCCAAGGAAATTTTGTCCGTCCTTAACTCTTTAAACCCCCAATTTGATAAAAATAAGCGAGTTTTTCTATTTAATGTGTCTAGTGGCTTCTCAAAACTTACGACACAGCAGCATTCGCGGACACTTAGCATGCTGGTTTATAGGAGTTCCTAGAAGATATTCAGACAATTGTAGGTTTGACTTTTCTCCAAGGAAAATTTAGTTGTCTTAAACTCCCTAAACAAAATAAACAAGTTTTTCTATTAGATGGGTCTACGAGCATCTCAGAATATAGACCATATAGCATGCTGCTTTATAGGAGTTTACTGGAAAAATCAGAAAATTGTTCGTTAGAATTAGCACCCCAAGGCAAATTTTGCTGGCCTGATGACACAAAGACAAAACTCCAATTTTTTTTTAATTGATTTGGTATTAAATATTTTTGAACATAATTTTAGACTAAAATTTGTTTAATTTTTGTGACCGTTTCCTATTTGATTCCCAGAATACTAGGTACAATATAATTTGTAGCTAGAGTAGGTAAGTAAAAACGAGTACATCAATCGTTTAATCGGCTTATCCTAATTTAGTATATTATACTATCCTCCACATTAAAATGTTTTTAGGATGTATGACAAATTTTACTATTTTGAGCAGACTAATTTTTTCTATAAAAAGCTTTTTTTTATCACAGTTTAGTCAAAATTCACGCGAATTCCAGAATACGTCATAATAAAGGGCTTCCAATAAGAACTTTTATTCTAAGAGAGTATAAAGTAACTATGTATTTTGAAAGTTCAATTATTTTACCAATTAACAGTAGAAGCTTGATCATTTAGTAAAAACAATATTTCGTAAAATTCGCGTGATTTTTGGTAGACATTCTAAATTTAATGAAAAATTTGAGTCCACTGGTTCAGTAACAAACACACCGACAGCAACACGTACTCGTTTAGATCGTTCAACCGAAAATATTGGTGTATATAGAACTTCTCCACAACGACCGCATGGCGAATTTTACGCAAGGAATTATCTTTACATCCTTATTATAAGGTCTAATTAAAGCCGCAATATTCACCGTCGAAAATTTGCATTGCATTCTTCTCGTGTTACTGTATGGTGCGCTCGATAGACGGGAGACGTCATTGTTCCGCATTATTTCAAAAATGCAGCGATAAAGCTGTTCATAGTCATGATTACAAATTGGTTATGGCCAATATTTGATGAATACCGCAAAAGAAAAACTTTTGCAAACGTGTTGGTGGTCATTTTCCAGGTATTATTTTTCATCTATAAACGGTCAAGTGTGTACACTAAATTTCAATAAAGAATGACATTATATTTTTAAGAAAACGTGTGTTTAATTTCCAATTAAAAAAACGGTCTTATATTAGAATACCCTGTAGTTTAGTCTGAAAAGGTTGCATTTGCACCTCATTGCGCAATCTCATTCGGTGACACACTCTTCTGCGGTTATTTCATAATCAAATGAAACCTTTTTACGATTTTATTAATAATACTGGTGTCCGTCACGCTAGTGACCGCATTGCAAAGCTCGATGCATTGTACATCATTTTGTAATATGTGATTTTTCAGCCAAAACATTATAATTTCAGCCGGAACATTCTAAATCCAACCAAAACCATCCCCTCTACAGCAAAACTAACTAAAATACAATACATTGTTCATTATTCTGCTCCAGCTGATATTTCAGCCGGAACCGGTATTAAGCCAGCCGGTTTATCAACCAGAACCAGAGTTTTATCAACCAGAACCATTAGGAGTTTGCACATTGTCCTCAATGCACTTAAATAGTTGTGAAATATATAAGGTTTCAGCCGCCAGAACCGTAACAAAGTCTGCCGGATTCACTACAATGACAGCCGCAAGCACAAAGTATTGTGCATCATTATGCACTGTATGATTTTTTAGCTGGATCCTTATAGTTCCAGACGGAACCTTATAAAGTCTGGAACCATACAACCTACAGCCAAACTAATTATGGAACAAGAAGCTCATTCCATTGTGCCCTATCTGATTTTACAGCCGGAATCCACATTAAGTCAGCCGGGCCGATTTAAAATCACCCGGAACCAATTTATCAGCCGAGACCATTACGAGTTTGCACAATGAGCACAATACACTTAATTGCTTGTGAAACATTTAAATTTTGAGGAATCATATCAAGGTCAGCCGTAATCATTACAATAGCAGACGAAACCATATAAAGCTAGCCGGGACCAAAACCTATAGAACCAACTATGGCACAGGAAGCACAATGTATAGTGCATCAAGGTGCATCATATGATTTTCCAGCCGGAACCATATAGTTCCAGTTAGAACCATATAACGCTAACCGGAACCATGCCAGCCACAACCAAACCAACTACGGCACAAGTATCACAATGCATTGTGCTTCATTGTGCACTATGTGATTTTTTATTCCATCGAAACTATATGCCACAAGTAACACTGTGTTTTTTTAGACAGGCGCTTTACTAGCCGAAACCATTGAGCATTTGCAAAAGAAGTGCAAGGTAATTGAGATTGATGTGGAACAAATAAGTTTACATCCGGAAACTCAAAAAACAGCAACCAATAGTGACAATAACATAAATTCATTGGAAATCTTCAGAATAATGATTGTGATCCATCCAGCCCGGATCACATGAGGTCAGTGGCAACTAGTCGGACCATTGCACAATGAGCATAAAGCGTTCTTGATCTTTGTGCACTACCAAACACTACAGTCAGCTTCAGATTATCACCAGCCGGATCCAGCCAAAACAAAATGATTACGTGAAAACGTTATTCACTCAATGCCAATCCAACCAGAACCAGCAAGGCCAGTCGGAACCATATGAAGTCGGTGTGAAGCATTCAAACACATAGCAACACATGTTCATTCCCTTTGACAGTTTTTGTGAGTGAAACTTGTTAATCATATGAGGTTTGCGGTAATGTGGGTGTTGGTGGTGTGGGTGTCGTTGATGTGGTTATGTTTTCGATGTGCGAACGGCTACATGGCTGCAGCGTTGTTTATGTTGGCGATGTCAGTGTCGGCGATGTCGTTGTCTGCCATCTGGCTGGTCGGCGATATTGTTGTCTGCGATGTGACCGAAACCGTAAATTTGAGAGGGACTTCTCTGAGATGGCTACAAGAAAATTTGGGATTGAACATGTTTTCAACTGAATAATGTAGAGGAAATTGTTTTCGCGTTGATCGATGTAGTAGGCAGTTAGATAAGTCAGTGACTTTTTGAATAAAAGATATTTTTTTCGGGAAAAGCGTTTTACTTCTCAACAGAGTCTCCTTTAAGCTCGATACATCTAGTCCACCGTTTTACCAATTTTTTTATCCCATACAAATATTAGATTTGGCGTAGGCCTTCAGACCTTCAAAATAGGCATTTATGTCAGTGATGGTCTCTTTGTTAGACCAAAATCTCTTATTGCCCAGTCATTTAAACAGGTTTGGAAACAGGAAGTAGTTGCATTGGGCTAAATCTGAATGGAGTAGTAGGATTTTTGCCACGTGGTCTACACACGTGTGCACATGTACATTTTTTTCTTCACCAAATACGGTCTTTTTTGCCTCAAATCAATATCGAATCTGTCCAAAAGCATCTCAAAAACTGTGGCCGTCATCTTGTTGGCCGACAGACCCTCCTTGGGCTTCTTTGGTACACGTTCACCTGGAGAAACCTATTATCTTGATAGTTGTTTGGTCTCTGGTTTGTTTGATGGATCCATGTTTCATCCACGGTTACATAACGGCGCAAAAACTCGTTCGGATTACAGCTGAACATCGCTAAAGACTCGTTTGAAATGGTCACACGGTTGCATTTATATCCAATGTCCAAATATTCATGTAAAATGTAATGTACCCGCTCAGTTGAGATGCATACAGCCGCAGCCACCTCACGCACTTTCATTCTCTGTTCAATATCATTCCATGGATTTTATCGACTATTTCTGGTGTGACGACCTGTTTCTTGCGACTTGAACGTCAGGTGTAACTTGTGCTGGTACGACCACGACGGAACTCAGTAAACCACTTCTTTACCATTGAAAATGATGGTGTATAGTCCCCATAGTATTTATCAAGCCTTTCCTTGGTGATGGTTTTTTACACAAAAATAATGCTTAGTGAGCGCCCGAAATTAATTTTTTTCCATTTTCAATCAAATTTACGAGATTGTGTGCTTTCAATGGCTATCTAACACAAACTAAATGACGCAGCTTGCTCAAAATTTGACAGTAGTCTATTAATAGATGACAGTTGACGGGAGCAGTGTTGCATAAGGGATATTTCATTTGCCAATTTACAACAACAATGCTGCGTATTCAATGGCAATTTGGAACTCGTAGAACTCCTACAGAGTTGATGGTGTTGAAATTCCAATTCTATTTTTTAGTAAATGTTTTATGTCACTAGTGTTTTCATCGCAAATGTCAAACACTACCAACTTTCAAAAACAAATCACGAGAATTCATTGGTAGCTTCTTTTGGCCAAAAATTGAATTGAGTACCAATTTCAATTCCTTGGTCAAATGAAATGCCACTAAAGTTACTGCGCGGAAAATTCAAAAAGTCACTGAATTATCAAACTGCCCTCGTATCTTTAATTTTTTTAGTTCTGTTTTGTGTAGATATATTTTATTAATAAATTAAATTGAACCTTTTGGACTGCAAGCAGGCTGATTTTTTTTTCTTTAATTTACCAATAAAATTTTCGGGATGGAATTATTTTTATATGATTTCTTATCAAACACGCATTTTATGAAAAAACACCTCTTCGGGATGGAAATTTAAGACCAAATTCTTATGGAGGTACGCTGGTTGATCCAAAACCAACCGTCGTATTGGTTGTTGTTTACGTTTTCCGACGTTTGACGGTTAATTTGTTCTTCCTGAGGCAAACGCGTATTACTATAGTTACCAATATAGGAGAACCTGTGATTGAGTCGACTTGTAGTTGAAGGTGACGAAATGTCTTAAAGCTCAGTGCTGGCTATTTAAACTCCCATTGATGGCTGTTAGATTAGAAATTGTCTGGAAGCAAATCAAGGGCGAACTCCTAGCTCCTCGAATCGTCCTAAGTCGCCCCAAGCATCGTGCATTTCTCTGATAAAACTGTGATCTCAGACTTACATCAAGCTGTAACATTTTGCACGACATGCATGATACAGCGAGTCAAGAGCAGCTTCTACCCTATCGCGCGAAATTGTGAACCCGTGTAACTTTAAAAATCTTCTGTCTTCTACTTTGCGATTATAAATCTAACTGCTTGTCCTTTGAATTCGTATACTGACTGAAAAATCCATCGCTTTAACGATTGTTAAAAAT
Organism: Nephrotoma appendiculata; assembly: GCA_947310385.1. Lineage (NCBI taxonomy): Eukaryota > Metazoa > Arthropoda > Insecta > Diptera > Tipulidae > Nephrotoma > Nephrotoma appendiculata. The sequence goes on from OX371224.1 coordinate 341,693,289, forward strand.
GGAATGATGCGCGACAGTAATATAATGAGTTCTTCAATCTCTAGAGTTTTAGATGTATCTTGAAGCGAAGACACATCTTTATTGAAAAAACGAAGTGGCAAATACTTGCTCGATTAGGCGTAACAATGCTAGCGGAAAATGTCACAGATGCTGTGATAACATCAATGGACGATTATAAATACTTTAGCTCTTGATAACTTTTATTTAGTCGAATTTGATCAAACATCGGACACGGTTTGTTTTGTACTCACCTATTGATCAAACTGGTTTGTTGCATTTGCAACAACAACACACTTTTTATTTCGGATATAAACATTGCGCCCAATTTAATAAATGCTCTCGTAGGCCTGAAGTGAAATTTTTTACCATTTTAGAAAACACCCACCATCTCTCTATAATGTCAGTTTCAATTATTAAGTACGACAACTAATTTGAACCCGCGCGTTCACATAAAGTTGTAATGTTTATGAATACGATCAATAAAATGTTAAAAACTACAACAATTTACTATACAATGCCAATATATTGCCTTTACTTTAATTTCCATAATAACATTTCACTACCAGACAATTAGGCGTCTAAACACTTTATTTTACCGATTCATTTTCAGTGTAGGCAATCTCGAACAATTAAACTATGATTTTCATTGCAAATTGTTACGATTTGAAATCGGTTGTTTATTCCGTATTACATATGGTAGTTGGATTGTTTGTTGCATAATATTGTTGAAAGTTATGAGCCGTATTGGATTAGAAATTTACCGAAAATCAGTTAGTTGAAGTGATTACATTTTCCTATTCTCACATACGTCCTTAAACTTTTTAATCATACAACGCACATATATCAGCATGCTTATGTATACAATTCGAAGGGCTGCAGGCAAAACATAACACAACACCCAAAAAACCACAGCTACAACAACAAAAGCTCAAAAAATTCGCGGCTCATGCAAACATTTACTTTAATTCATGTTTGTATCTCTTTATATATAGATAGATGCAATATGCAAATTATGAAATCCAATTTGGTTTTCGGCGCCTATATTATCAACACACAACAGTGCAGAAAGGAACCAGCACAAAAAATTGCAAAAAAAAAATAACAATACACAACTTAAAGAAGAGGAGATAAAAGATATTGTAATTCATTTTGAAATTTATGGCCTCGATATTGATAAATGATCCAATAACATGGAGGAGAGCAAAAAAAAAACCTAAAAATGAGATAACTTCTTATATGCAGTATGCAGATATAGGATAGGATAGCGTAAGAAGTACATTTTCAAAAGAAAATATAACAGCAACAAAACAAAAGAAACTCATCAAATGGAACCACTATCCGAGCGCACTTCTTCTACTTGAAGTCCGTTTTCTTCAGTATTTTGGTTGGTTATTGATTTTCGCGTTTATTTTATTTTTACATGCATGCTTTTGATTATACTTACTCGCGGTACTTGATGTGATGATCTCTAACAAAATGTAACATCGCGAGGCTATAATTTATAATTATTAACTGTTACCGCGCACATCCAAGAAATCAAGAGATATCTTGCGGAGATTGAATATTTTCTTTTTTTGCTTTTCAATTCGGCTGATTGGAATTTATGAATAATTTCATAAATTTTTTTGCCAATTGGAAATTTTATAATTTAACACTTTTCACGCGTGAGAAATTGAGAAAGATTTGATCTCACATTTTGTATAATATGGAATACATTTTGATTGAAATTGGGTCCCTATATACAAAACGTGACCATGATAAGTAGTGTTACTATGGTGGTATACAATAGGTCACACCAAGAATCCTTTTCAACGATAATAGTTGTACTCGTGCATCGGTTACTCATAAGTTACGTTTCTGGCATTGGAAACGTCTAAAAACAATTGATTATCCGTCTCAATTAAATGCTAGTATGCAGCTGACGTGAAATTAAATTTTCGCTGATCTTCAAAATTAAAGGTCGGGGTCCAGCTCGCGCTAAGATAAATTTTACATACAAATTTTGACGTAAAATTTAGCTAACGAAATAACAAAAAAATATTTAGCTATGCGATTCCGGAGATGCGGTACGCAGCTGACATGAAAAGTTTGTAGTTATTTCATTCTCATATAGACTGCGCTAGTGAAAACTCTACAAACGTTTTTGAAGCAATTTATCTGCCTATTTTTTTTTTTTAAATGGATGAATAAAATAATTTTCTAGACTATGAAAATAGTTACGAACTACATATATTTTTGATTGTTGTAACACAAATAAAACAAACGTTAAAATTTATCTCTACATAAACTTTTTAGCTTACTAATTTATTTGTAATTTAGTGGAAACTTGTGGAGACCGCTTTTAAATTTATCTTAACGCAAGCAGAATAACCCTTATAAAGTTAGCAGACTCCAACCGAAAAATATCGATAATGCAGAATCAAAATATTCAAACGAAAATGACAGCCGATTTTTGTCGGTAACATCTCAGCCGAATAATGCAGATACGAATTTTATGACGGAATGTAAGTATTTATATTACAAATTTTTGTTCTTCCTAAAAACCAACTAAAATAAGAAATTTTCACTCGAAACAATTAAAATTAATATAGAAAACCAAATTTCTCTAAGTGCTGTATTACATGTTTGGAGTTAAAACGTGAAATGCATTTATAGTTACATGTTTGGAGAATTTTATAAATGGCACGTCATGTACGAGTACGGGAAAACTCGATTGAATATATCGCACACACAAAATTTGTAATTTCTAAAAATTGACCGTATAAAGTGTCATGACTGGAAATAGATTCAAATGAAAGGTCTTATTGATGCTCATACCTGGAAACAATTTCAGGTCGATTTCTATGTTGAAGTCCGGGAAAACTCAATTGAATATACCATACACATAAAATTTGAAAAACCTTAAAAATTGACCGTTAACATTTTACTAACACTTTACTTTTACTAACATGATACTTTAAACGGCCAATTTTTAGAAATTTTCAAATTTTGTGTGTGCGATTTATTTATAGAAATTTTCGGCCTTTTGACATGGAAATTGACCTAAAATTTTTGAAGCCTTGCCTTGATATATACCATTGAGTTTTCTCTTTATTAAAATTGTTTTTTAATTATAATTTTAATGCATTTAATGAAAAAATTTAATTTTGAATAATATACGTTACCGAAATAAACATTTTTGATGTAAAAAGTAATTACTGAGCTAGTTTACATCGCTAAAAAATTTAGTGGACTAACCTAAATAGTGACCCATTTTAGTCCCGTTTACATCACAAAAATTATAGGTCACATTTGGGTTACATAACGAGATTTATGTGCACCATCTATTGAACAATACTAAAAGTATTGTTTATGTTCTCATCGCAATTCATAATTTTCTAATAAATAATTCTTGTAACATTTTCGAAATTATATTCACTCATTTAATTTTTTTAAATTTGATAAATGAGTCAAATTTAAAAAAATTAAATGAGTAACTGTAATACTAAATTTTATGCTGATATGTTTAATTAACATCATAGCCGCTACTGACATCTATTTCATGATATGAAAACACTTTAGGTCGGTATCGTTTACATCACATTTTTGATCGACCTAATTTGGGTCAGTCCACACAAAAAAGTTACCCAACCTAATTTGGGTAACTAGCGTTTACATCATGTGTTTAGGTCAGATATAGTGTATAGTCCTGGACCAAATATGTTGATGTAAGCTCCCTCACTGTTTAACATCAAAATTACGAATCTGCCTTACCGATGTTTACAGGCCAATAAAACAAGTTGGAGTTGAATCTGCATTATCGACATTTCCAGTTGAATTTTTTTGTTATTACAACCGAATCTGCATTATCGACATTTTTCGGATGGAGCGAGTCGGTTAACTTTAACTGTATAGCAGAATATCAGCTACCGCTATAATGCGAGCTTTACCAAATAAATTATTTTATGAAAAATTAGTTTGTCGATTTTCGTAAAATTTTAACGTATAGCTTCATGTCAAAATTTTTTTCATGTGAATTTGTTTAACATCAAAAATTGATGAAATGTTAAAAATTAAACTTGCTTTTATGTGGGGGAATCGCTGAAGGTCTCTCCGGGTGAAGAGAGGCCTGGTCTGTTGAAAAGACGGCTGGGCATCGGCCTTTAGGGGATCGATGGGTCATTCAAGGGGGTCTCTTCAGCAGACTGGGTACTTGTCACTCGGGGAGATCTGGTCGTCGTCGGATGGACACACCCGGTTATTATTAATTTATTCCGGTTCCTCAAGTCTCGTTCGACAAATTCTGGTCGGCTTAATTTAAATTCAGTTTTCTAATTTGCTTTATGTTTGATTTTTTTTCTGTTCCACGGTGAAGGCCAGGCGCACGCAAGCTTCAATTTCCCCACGACCCAAGCATTAACTCTGAGATCTAGCCAGCAAAATATCACAGTGAGAAAGGCCTTTGCGTGCTTGCTTGGCTGCGAGCCATCCGTGCCAGTATTAATTCGCAATTTATTTCAACCACATCTATGCATGCCGCACCTTCAGTTGGTTTTGTGCCGTTTTGTATACTTTATTTCCCTCTCAATAATTACTCATCATGTGGTAATAAACTATTAGCACCCATTTCATTGCTACCACCTCGAGTCTGCCTATTGATTCAAAATATATGTTCAAAAATTTAATAGAGTTATTTCTATGTTGGCCTGAACAAGTCCCAAAAAACAACATATGAACAATATAGCTAGCAACAACATGGGACAATGTAGTTGAACCATTTTTCCATAACGTGCCACCTTATTTTTAATAATATGTGGTATATATGTGCAGCTGATAGTGCCTTGAGAGGATCTCCTGATCTGTTGGATCACTGGTAGGTGGAGTTAGTGGTCGAGAATTTAGGCGCGCTTCTATTTGGGTGGTTACTGTATAGAGAGCTCCTCCCTCTATATGATTCGTTTGAGAGTCCCAATGATTCGTTTTAAATGGAATTTGAAAGATTTAATCCCTTCTTCCCATATGCCATCGAAATGAGTTGCAATTTGGTGGTATGAAATGCCAATTTGTTTCGTCGTAAACTTTCCGCAAAGCGGCGTTCTCGTTCGGTAAGGTGGTTATTGCGCGGTGGTGCTCTTTTTTCATTAAGTCGTTTGATCGAACGAAGTATGTCTCTAACCTGTTAGAGTTGTCTCATGTTCCAGTTTCCGGTTCGTGACCGAGTCCGGGGAAAAGATTAATTCAGTGGTTTTGAGGAACACAATTGAAGATGACAGAAACGATTGGTCCAGACTAATTGAACGCTGTTCGAGATTCACGAAAGCAATACAGACAATTCAGAGTGACGAATAAATCAGACAGTTAAATTCATAGATGAATATCGCCAGTTAGGTCACATGGAGATATCAAGAGACATTGGTGACCAACAGTTACCGCATCATGGAGTGATAAAAGAAAGCAGGGAGGGTGCTACGGTACGCTACAGTAATTTATAACAGGGTGAAGACTAAACATGGGTACAAGAATAACATAGTTACTGCGAAAATAAAGGTGGCACCAATTAAATCGATCAGCATTCCACGTCTTGACTGTGTGCCGCAACATTGCTGACAAAATTATTAATGTCGTCTTGGAAATATTTAAGAGCAACGTCGTTACTAATCGTTTGTGGACAGATTCCACGATTGTACTCAGTTAGTTATGGCAAATAGACTGTCATTTATCTTGCAGCATACAAACCGAAGTCATTGGAGCCATGTATCCTTAAACAACAACCCGTCTGACTGCACTTCAAGAGGTTTATTTCCGGAGGAGTTACTGAGTCACGGGTTATGGTGGAATGGTCCGTATTGGTTGAAGGAAGTCGAAGAGGAGTGGTCAAGTCAAACTAAGCTAAATAGCGATCTATCAGAAGCAGCACTGGTTGAACAAAAGATTAATTCAGTGGTTTTGAGCAACACAATTGAAGATGACAGAAATGATTCACGAAAGTAATATTCACCATTACTAGAAATCTGATGCTGTTTAGAAGAAAGTCAAGGACCAGAGCAGCTGAGAAATTGAGAGAGACCTAGACAGAAACATAATTGGTCTCCCGTTTTGTGAAAGAACCGCCGCAGTCCGAAGTTGGAGGCATCCGTGGTCGATTTGTAATTCGTTTTGAAAATTGGGGAACTTTTTATTTTATGGAATCCACCAATTTGTTCGCTAGTACAATTCACTTGCTTAGTTTTTCAGGTAGTTTTGGACACATGTCCAGCTTCCACTCTTTAGAGTGAATTCAGGGTTTTAACGAATTAAGCGTATAATTCTTGATGAAATCGTCGAATCCAGCCAATCCTAAGAAGGATCTGAGCTCTTTTACTGTTTTGAGTTAGGAAATTCCGTTGCGGCTTTTTCCGTTTTCTTATTTGTTTTGATCCCGCCTTTGGTGATGACGAAACCTAAACAATTCGACTTTATTCCGTATAGGAACTCGTATTTGTTTAGTTGTATTTTGAGGTTGGCTTTTCCTAGATCCTTAAAAATAACTTCCATGTTCAAAATGGTCTTTTTATTTTTTCCCAAATATAATATAATATAAATATAATAGATGGTGCGTTTTTCAGGCCGAATGGAAAGCGGGTAAACTAATATTTTCCATAGTTCTTTGAAAAAAAAAAACCGCTATCTCTATATCTGTTTCCCTAAGTGGAGTTTGATCGAAGCTGCTTTTCATGTCAATTATGGCGAACAGTTTATTTTCGCCGAGGTTTGCCAATACAGAAATATACATTCGTATAAACGCCATATGTTTTTTAATTATATTTCTACAACCAGACCTATCTAATTATTTCCAATTAACTTAAATTTTACGCTATTGGCCGTAGGCACTTGGCGAAACACACTAATACTTAATAAAGACATTTTTATTAATCACTTGTTTTTTGTTTCGCAGTTAATAACTGCGAAACAAAAAACAAGTGATTAATAAAAATGTCTTTATTAAGTAACTTAAATTGTCTATTTCATCTAAGATAAGTAGTTAAGATAACAAATTAATGACATTTATAATATTTGACTTTAATAAAATTGAAAACTCTAAAATTTTGGTAGACATTCGTATAAACGCACCCGAGATAACTAAAACACCAGTTAGAATAAAATTGGTTTTTTATTTATTTAATATTTTAAATAAGTGGAGGTCATACATACCACCATTTTGTATTACATCGAAAACTCGATATGGCATTGAATCTACTAATTTTTTCAGTGCTTCTAGATCAATTTTCACCCAACAATCACGGATTGACTTTTCAAGTCATTATCAAATTGCCGACCATTTGCATAAACCTTGCCAGCCAGGATACTCCAAAGGTTCTCGACACGATTGCAGTGAAGACTGCAAGCTGGCCATTCAAGGAGAGGGATGTTCTTCTCGTGAAACTACTGTTTGGATTCACATGACATATGGATAGACGCATTATCCTGTTGGAATTTGCAATTTTCGTGATCAATACCATCAAGGTAACTAAGTAGAATATCTTCCAAAACATCTATGTACTTACGGGAGCTAATCCGGGTCGTTATGAAGCAGATGGGAAGCTTTGCGTAGTAAGAAAAGGCTCCCCATATCATTACGATCTCCCCACCAAAGTTACGTTTCGACCTGATGACGCCATGTTCTTTCAAATTATCCCAGTAGCAACTGTAGCAGTGAGGACCATCGAGGTTAAACTTTTTCTCGTCACAAAAAATCACCTTCCGCCCATCTGTTGTCCACGACATGTATTTATGAGCAAATTTGAGGCGACATTCTTTCTTTATGCACGGCAGTTAAACGCGGTTTACTTCTCAATTTACTCCATTTAATGTTTGGTGAACTTCTCAAAATACGGATAATGTGTCGAGTCGTCACAGGAAGGTCCAATTTCTCCTTTATCTCTTTGCATGACAGCCGATTTCGAGTAGCCTCATGTCGAATTTGACCAGTTTGACGTGTTGAGATCTTGGTTCGGCCTTTTGTTGGGGATTGTGCACCATAATTTGGGTCTTTAAAAAAAATTGCGGATGACGCTTTCAGATCGCCCAATTTTTTTTGCAGTTTGCCGGTTGGAATATCCTTCTTCCTTATGTATTTTTATCGATAGCTGATCCGCGTCAGTTAAACGATTACCTTTATGCATTGCTAAAAAACAGTCCTTAAAATGACTTTTTTAACAAAATACCAAATTACCGTATGTAATTTACCTTTGAATATGTATGAAAAAATTAGAAATAAATTAAAACTTAAATAAAAAATTCACTTTTCACGTACTGCGTTTAAACGAATGTCTTTACAAATACTGACTGCTAGAAGATTTTTTTGTTTTATTTTGTATATTTCTCCGTACTGTTATTTTGTTTTTAGTGCAGCCAAGTTCCCGTTAGACAAACAATAAACTATAATAAAAAAAAATTGATCGAGAAAGAACAGCGAAGAAATAAATGGTTAAATGGGAAAACATTAGTGCGTTTATACGAATGTCTATCACTGTATATCGTTAATTTGAGGAAACCTATCCGAGATTGTTACCTCTTACCTTCTCTGCTCGAGCGTCTTACCCTTTTGGGCACGATCCAAACTGTACAGTTGCTATTTGGATGGCCTAATTACTTCCGCTATCAATAGCTTATGGATTTGTTTTTCTAACCTTATCTTTAAGTGATATGGATAAGTGATATGGCTTTAAGTGATATAAGGATATTTAGGGTCTAGAGTAAACTAAATCTGCGTTATTGATCCTATTTTATTTCTTTACAGGGAGAGCTCAGTGCAGTGGTTAAAGCTTCGTCATTTGGACCGGGAAGTACTCGGTTCGAATCCCACCAGAGGCTGGATGCAAAGCAAATTTTCGTCATCGATTAAGATCGATCATAATAGTAAACACAGCTCCTAAGGCTCTCTGTTGGAGTGTATAATTCAGAGCTGACCCAACTTCCATGTCAGTTAGCGTGTCCCAAACCATAATGGAGATTTTTTTTTTTGCAAAACCAAAAAGGCAATCCTCTTTTTTTTCTATTTGACCTTGATATCTCAAAAAATAAATATAATTGCTATTGGAATATTACAACCCGTGCCGACTTGATGCCAAACATAAGAAATGAACATTTATACTGGGTTGGTATAGAAGGATTCTAGAACTTGAAGTTCATTTAATAAATAAAATTCAAATATGGCCAAATCTTATAACTATTTGTATTAAAAAACGTTATTGTCCAAATCTTTTTTTCAATGTTTGCTTATTGTCACGATAAAGTTTCCGGTGTTCCTGTATGCATCGTATTAAAAATTGCTTTTGTTCCTCTTCCACCGAGATTAAACTATGAAAGTCCTGCGTCAACTTGACCGCTCTTTTAGCAGTATCGTTTACTGCTCTCACCGTCAAACAGTAACAATACAGAAAATTCACCAGTCAAATACCATACATAAATGCTAGCTAAACTTCTGTAAAACTGCTTTAGAGATGATTTTATCAATGTTTTCGTAAGCCTTCATCGCCTTCAAAAAGCACAAATTCTGGTAAGGTGCTTTTACTGCCAAAATGTATTGGAGCGAAGGCTTAACGTAGGATGTCACGATGAACAGGCAAACGTCTAACAGTGCCGCCTTATCCTTGCTCGAAATTTTCAATTGCGCACTAAATAGTGATATTTTCAGAGAATAAATCGCTCTCGCAATCCATCGGGCTTGGTGCATGGCACCTGGAGGTCGAATTTTAAATTTTCTGGTAGTGTCTCCACCTAAAAGTATCACAGCAAGCTCAATCAACTCGCAATATTTATCTATGATTGTTTTTTGGTCAGTTCATTTCGGTTAAACTTAATCAAACTGTCAATTTAGAAAATAGTCAGATGCAATGTGAGCTTTTCTCTATAGAACTGTATTTTATCGGAATCAACACTTTTCCAGTTATCTCGGAACTTTTTAAAGAGTGGAATGTCAGGGCTTGTAGTCACTTGATTCATTTTTATTTCTTTGGATTGAGCACTTACTTATAGGAAATTCACCAGTGTTATATCCAAGTGCCTCAATAGTACCTTCAAGTATAAATACAGAAACTCTTGTCTAGCGCTGCTACTAATTTTTGAGTGATGAAATCTTTCCGCATAGGTGTTTTTTCGGTATGAGTTGTGTGCGCTCGATCTGGGTTGGCAAATACTCTTGAAAATCTATGTTGTAATTAGAATCAGATGATTCATTTTGTAACGGATCATAAGTTGATGTCGAAGAGGTTGGCGCTGATAAATATTGAGAACGTCGCTTTTCTTCCGCATAATCTCTGAGGTGCGCCCTTTCCTCTTTATCCGTCAGATTTTTGTCCACTGCACGTAAATGACCAGGGCGACCTAGCTCCCTCTGTCGCTGCATAACGCTGCATTGAAGTGTATCGGCGTGTGCAATGGCAAATAAATTATCTAACTGTTTGACAAAACCGACGAAATTTATATACGTCTTGTGTTTTCTGGGCATTTTTTTGCAAGCCTCTCCAATCTTGAGATAAGTTCACAAGTTTGTTCGCACAGTTAGGCAAAGACTTGGTAAGTATACGTACCTTTTCACAATAGATAACACACTCGCGAATAGTGAGATTTGCGCTTTCATTTACAGTTAAATTCACTTCAGGCATATTATAAAACATTACTGCCAGAACTTGTTGATTAGATGGAAGTTTAGAACCTGTTATTTGATGTTTTACGTCACCTATTAAAAATAAGGGCTTTCTTCTACTTCACAATTCCACTGACATGTTGATTGATTGAAAACAACTGTTATACTAAAGAAAAAACAAAACTTCTGATATTTAGAATACGCAATACAAAATTTTTTTTGGGTTACGAACATGAGGTTGTATGTAGTTTTTCTAAAATGAAGAGTTTTTTAATCTAAAAAATTGATATCGTCTGGTTGTTCGGTAGTTTCGTGATCATCGATTCAGTGTTGCGTTCTTCCGTTCGTTCCTTCCTTTTGAAAATTTTATAAACCAATTTCATTAGATAAAAATGATGTTTATTTTCTGAATTTTTTTCGGCAACTTGATTAATTAAAAAAAATAAATTCAAAAGTAAGGAAGGAACGAATGTACGCAACACTGAATCCGAATTGAGCCCTACTGTGTTGTCGTCGTCCGTTAAATCAGGTGTGTTTTCCGCATCAGTGTATTCGGCGAGGGTTTCTTATTATCGTGCGTTATATTCCGCTAACTCTGTTTGATCCTGTTGCAGGGCTGGATCTTCTATGAACTGTTCGTTGTGATATACATTTTGCGCTTTATGCGAATGGTTGGTTTTGTTGGGATTGATTGTATAAACATCTCTTTATGGGGAATCGGGAGTTTTGCGGGTGATTCATGTAATTCACATGTTTTGATTGCCGCTACCATCTATCGACATTGGACGTTGATTTTGGTGTTGGTTTGGGCTGATATCCGGGTAAGTAACATGGATGTCCGAATTGCGGTCTAGACGGTTGTGGTGGTAATCTTGGGAATTGTGGGTTTGAATACATAGATTGAGGTCGAATATATTTCTTTGGTCGAATGGGCTCGGAGGGTTGTGTATGAGTTGTGCGAGAAATGGTTGTGGGCCTTTAGATAGTGGGATGTGGTTCTTTCGGATGAAGGAAGGGTTCGAGCAAGGTAGGGTGCCCTAATACTGAAGTATCGCGATAGACCTTCTTTTATCCGCTAATGAATGTGTTGAGTGTTTTGTCTCGATAACTTCCTGTTAAATTACAATAACATCTGCCAATTAAGTGGGGTATTATACAATTCTATGCTTAGTATACCATAATTATTGGGCGCACCTTTCAGGTGTTCGAATATTTGTAGGACTCTACTTACGTTTTTTTTCCACGATCTAAACTCTCCCAGTTAAGGTTTCCACAAACTACCCATAATTTATTTTTCATAAAAATTAACTAGTTCTATTATTAATTCTAGTCTTATCAGGATATATTCATCATCTAGTTTAAAGAGCTTGACTAAAAAACTGCAATATTTTCTAACATAGTCAATCTAATTCATTATATTCTGTACATAACGCACTTAAATGGCCGTTCTAGGTCAAATTCTAACCAATTCTGGTGGAAAACTAAATTGTTTTTTGACTGCACAGTTTAGCACAACTAAATATCATTCAATGATTAAACGGGTCTATGAGATTTCGGATGTGATAATATCGGGCCACGGTCAATAAATACGTAATTAGGTCGACTGTATCACGGAACATGATTTAAAATAAATCATCAAATTTTAACGATCGGTACAGAATTATACCAAAACAAGCGAATATATTTTACATATTTGACAGTTCTCATTAATCATTGTATAAATACTTTGAAATACAACCGCAATGGATTATAATGGATTGTATTAAACTTCACAGAAGCTGTAAATTGTCTTTTCTCTTCCCCAAACTTCACCATCAATTATACATTCCCAAGTAAATAATAGCAGTCCCAGGTTGAATGAACATAAACCGGAAGTAAACAAATACCAATTAGAATATTGACTCCATTTACGCCGTACAATTATTAAGAAATTCATTACTTTTATAAATAACTATTTACGTCTTGTCTTGGTTTGATTGAGCACCGTTTACTTCATAATATAGGTCTTTTATATAGTAGGCACAGCATATAATCGTTTTTAATGGTCACCTCACGATCAAATTATTATCCGTATAGGATTAATTAGTGCGCGATCATAAAACATAATAACAGAATCGGAATCGTATACCGCGGCGAAGAGCGACGCCTTCGACACACCACCAAAATGGTATTTAAGTAATATATTTATGATAAATCTCCGACCAATACACCAAAAATTACCATTATTACAGTTTTTATAGGCGCGATTTCATTACCGATCGTTATTATTGTTATTAAACCCAATTTCTGTGTTTTCCACTTCTCTTTACGATGTTAAGCAAAAATTAATAGCCGCCACAGCCTCGCAATTGCGTTAAGAAAAAAAATAAATCGCCTTATGCGCGATCATAAAAATCCAAACAAATCAGGGCGAGATAAATACGATCGCGTATATCTTTTAATGATCGTAATTGTATTTTTTTTTGGTGTTTATTTAATGATCGACACGATCAGATCAATCAAAACGATTTTGTTTTTGCGTTTTTCTGCAACGCGGTACATTTTTTCTTTTTGATGGCGTTTGTGATACTATCGCGATCTTGTGACGCTTTATATCGATCCGCTCTGGAATCATGATAGGTGTGTACATATAGTGGCGGTTAATGACGCTAAATTTATATGCGCTACTTATTAAAAGAGACAACGATGGGAATAATCCGCACAGCATGACGTATGTGTGTGTGTGTGTGTAATAGAATTCAATAATTCACTATAAAAATATTATATATATATGGGAGGTTGTATATAATACAAAACTTATTTCTTAACGATTGATCATCTGCTGGTGAATAAAGATCAATAACCTTCTAGTTATGGCAAAATTTCAATTTTCCCATGATGCAAGCGTGTAGCCCAAAAATACACATTTTACATACAACACATACAAGAATCTAAATTTTAACTCATCTGCAAAATCTTCATTCGCAAAGGGACCAATTTGCTGCAGATTGGATCTAAATTTTATTCATCTCGTGTGCACATAGTTACAGTTGTATTAAAATATACTTGAACGAAGCTGAACGAAACCACGTAGCTTAGTTATTGCTGTTTTTATGGCATAAGTTTCATTCATTTACAAGCTGTCGTTCCAATGGATGTCGATAAGCAACATTTACGTCATTGCATTCCATTCTGTTTTCAAATGAAACGAAATGCTGCTCAAGCTATGGAATTGATTAATTCGACTTTGAGTGATCATTCTGTGAATCATTCAACAGTAAAAAAATGGTTTGCAAGATTCCATCATCTTGCATGGAATTGCAGAGTACGATCCACCTCCAGGTGCAGTAAAACAATTTAAAGACGAACAAATTAAAGTTTAACTGGATGAAAATCCGTGTCAAACTCCAAAAGAGCTTGTAGAACAGTTAGGAGTTACTCACCAAGCAATATTACTTTGATTGAATGCATGAAATATACAGAAGGGAATCCTGTTAAACTGATCGAAGAATACAAAAATCGAAGATTTGACATCTGCATGAATTTGCTTTCTCAAAAATCACTTTTATATTTCTATTGCCAACAATTAAAAATAAAATTATTTACTAAAACTGCCCTGGTGGTGAACATTAAAATTACAGGTAGAATAAAAATATTCTATACCAGCAGAAAAGTTGGTTTAAAACTATTCCAATTTGGAATTACATATATGGGATTGTTGTTGTAAATTTACCAAAGAAAGACGACAATAGTGTCGTTACTTTTCCCGCATCATATGGTTTGATTCCCTCTGGTAAAATTTTCGGAGTTTATGAATTTTAGTACGTTTGATGGTAAGATCGTTTGACCGCCATACTACTGTTTAGATGTTCTGGCACGTTTTCGAGGCAAACATTTGTAGTAGACTCTAGTTATTGTTTTGGTCATCATACGTTTCATACCTTTAATTGGTTGGCTATATCTTGCCATTCATAGCAGACTCGAGAACCTATTCCAGTCAGCGTGCTTAAGCGAGTACCTCAGAATTTTATCGTTTATCTCACCTGTATTTGTTGAGAAAGCCGCCTCCAGTGAACATGATTTTTCTGTGATAACTTGCGGTCCAGTTTTCTTTCACTGACCAGTAGGTTACGCTTCTCTCTTGTGCAATAAATTCTCCAATGATGGTTTCCCTAGGCCATTTAATATTGTAAGTACAAATTAATACGATCCGTTTTTAATTTTAAAAATGCATTTATTTTAAAATAAAATTAGAACAGATAAATTAAAATATTATCCATCGCTGCTTACAAATTTTCTCCACTTCTCAGGCAATTTTCGAATCCCATATCTCGGAAAAACGTTTCGTCTTTTGAGGCGATCCAAGTTAGAAGCCAATTTTTAATTTGACCTGCCAAATCGTTTTGCATCCATTGGAACAACCAGTAATCAGAAAGAGCAACGTCTGGAGAATACGGCGGGTGCGGTAAAATATCCCACTTGAGCGTTTCTAAATATTTTTTTACGACTTACAACAGAAGAATAACTTTATTATGTCTTTCCGCATAATCCGGTCGTTTTTCTCGTAATGCACTGTTCAAACGAATTAATTGTAGTCTGTCTCTGTACCATTTGGCCGTAATGGTATCGCCAGGTTGTAGCAGCTCATAGTATACAACGCTTTTTTGGTTCCACCAGATACACAGCATAACCTTCGGCCTGCTTTAATGTAGAGGGTTTGGTTCCGGCTGAAATTGTAAGGTTTTTTCACGAAAAATCGTATATTGGTGGATTTATGAGGTTCCAGCTGAAAATTTTTATAATGCACAATGATGCACAATGCATCCAGTGGCGTTTCCTGGTTATACCTTCAAGGTGTTCTGCTTCGGAGTTTGATCACCCAAAATAATTAAAATAATAATAATTAATTAAGAAAAACTAATATTAGAAAAACTATAATTTAAAATAAAATTTAATAAAAATAAAATTTTTAGAAATAGAATAAAAATCAAAAATTGCTTAGGCGTTCGGCGAACTACTACATCACGAAAAAACGCCGCTGAATGCATCATGCTACTTGTGCCATAGTTAGTTTGGCTATAGCGTGGTTCTGGCTGAAAAAGCATATAGTACACAATGATGTACAATGCATCGTGCTACTAGTGCCATAGGAGGTTTGGCTATTGTATGGTTCGGACAGTCTTTATCAGGTTCCGGTTGGAATTGTAAGATTCCGGCTGAAAAAGCATGTAGTGCTCAATGATGCACAATGCATCGTGCTAATGTGTGCAATAGTTGTTTGGTTCCGGTTCCATATTTCTTTCGGTTGAAATCATATAGGTCCCAAATGATCTACATGATATGTCGACAGCGATAAGTCTGCTTTTGGTATAGCATTCAGCAAACCCTCTTGCTTTCCCCCTTTCGTTCGGAGAGAATACAAGGCACGCATTTACGGATTACATTTTGGATTTTTCCCAAAAAACCAGGTATGTAATATTCTCGTTTGAGCAATTCCATTGTTTTTTTATATCCAAACTGACCTCTTTCGTGTGCGTCTTTAATAATTTCGTATTACATTCCTTTAGGGATGCACAACATATTGCAGCCGTCATCTTCAATGCGATAGAGCACCCCTCCATATAAGCAATAATTTTCAACTGCTGCCTTCTCTAGACATTTATTTTATAATCGGAGATGCTCATCGGTCTGTTGAGCGATGTTTACCTTCTCAATAAATTCGTCAGCAATAACAACAACTATTGCGTACCTATTCAACGCATCTGAATGCCTCATCTTCGTACCGCTCCTGTGCTCGAAGGTATAATTTAAGTCTTGCAGGAACATTGCCCAGCCGGTAGTTCGTGGCAGCAACTCCCTTTTCTCCATTGTAGCTGTAAAAGCGGCGCAATCTGTAACAATCTTAAATGCGATGCCATAGCAGGTACACCCTAAACTTCTTCAATGCGTTTACTATGGCTACTAGCACTTCCAACTCGTAGCTATTATAATTTTCCTCAGCCTTTATAGTTCGCTTACTGAAGTAATAGACAGGATGATACGACTGATCTTCTCTTTTAAAGTGCAATAATATAGCTCCGAAACCAAATTTTGAGGCATCTGTGTGGACTTCAGTTTTTCGATTAGGGTTAAAAATATGACTGGTGGAGTAGATAGATGATTTTGCAGTTCTCTAAAGGCTTGTTCTTGTTGTGGACCAAAATTAAACTTTGATAAATTTGCGAAAATAACTCGTTAGACCAAGGAAACTCTGTAGACCTTTTAAATTCTGTGGTTTAGCAAATTTCATGATTGATTTAGTTTTGGCCACCGAAGGTTTTATTGTACCATCTGTAATGTCGTAGCCTAAATACTGGATACGCGTTGACAAAAATGAACATTTTTTCCACTTAATCATAAGCCCATATTGTGCATCCGTCTTGAGTTCTTTTAGAACAGTTAAAAAAGTTAAGTGCATAGCCCGAACGGCATACAAAGGAATTCATACTGGCCAGACGGAGTTACAAATGAAGTATATTTTATACTTTCCTGATTGACCGGTACATGAAAGAATCCATTTCTGAGGTCTAGTGTAGTAAAAATACGCGCATCATGTAGAGCCCGTGAAGTATTCCACGGATTTTTCCACGGCTATACGTATACAAATCTAATTGGAATTTCATTCAATCTAATTAAATTCTTATTGCATGTATAAGTATTAGTGTATTGTACACTGTTATGATTTTTAATTTACAAAATTTTTAATAAAAATGTAAATTAATCGAATAAGTTTTAATTCAAACATGTTAATATATGAGTAAAGAATATGTTTTAATAGAAACTAGATCATTAATCGAACATTTTTATTCACAAATATGTGAACATGTAAAATTGAGATAGCAACAAGAGACAGATATAGCTATCACAAAACTCGTATTGAATAAGAAATATACGCACATTAAAATATTTTTTCCAATTTTCTGCATTTTTATTTAATAAATTTATCGGATTTAAGTAAAATTTAAATAAAACTAATAGCTGAATAATAATGTAACTAAAGTTTAAGCAAAATAATTTAATTTTTGGTATAAAAAATGCGTTAAACTAAATTTTTTGTTGTTTTTTGTCTCATTCATTTAAAGAAAATGGTACTAAAAAAAGCAAAGACGACAATCAGTTAACCAAAATTACAAACCAATAAGTACACGTAAAAAAAATCCAATATGAATATTAAAATCTAATTGAAAAAAGACTATAAAATATTTATAATTATTTCATTCAACATTGAAAGTAAAATGTTTCACGAACATGTTAAGAATTTTTATTTTCAGACATTGTTATATTAACGCCAACGCGAATTTCCTCCTCATAAGAAATTTCGTGATCATGCACTAAATGAATCAATAATTTTGAAAATGCCCGATAATAAAAACAATGTAAAACTAATAATTTTTAGACTCTTATCGTTTTGCATAATCCTATTTTAAAAAGTGTCATTAAGAAATTTATAATTTTTAACTTTGCACCGTTTTGAAAAATCTAAATATATAATTCGAACAGGATCCAATTTGGAGAAAAAATTGTTAATTTTAATTTTTTCCAATTTTAAAAGTGTTAATTTGTTAATTCTTGAAAGGTAATGTAATAAATTATCTATGCCCAGCATGAATAAAACCTGAATCACCATCTCTGTGGATGGCCGATAATGGCCATTCAACATTGCGTAATATTTACCTCATACAAGTCAAGGAAAACGGCTTGTAGCTAAAAAACGGCTCGAGCTACCTATAAATTTGATTAGTATTCCTGAAAGGTGATGTAATGATCTATACCCAGCATCAATAAAACCTGAATCACCATCTCTGTGGATGGCCGATAATGGCCATTCAACATTGCGTAATATTTACCTCATACAAATCAAGGAAAACGGCTTGTAGCTAAAAAACGGCTCAAGCTACCTATAAATTTGTTTAGTTTTCCTGAAAGGTGATGTAATGATCTATGCCCAACATCAATAAAACCTGAATCACCATCTCTGTGGATGGCCGATAATTGCCATTCAACATTGCGTAATATTTAGTTCATACAAATCAAGGAAAGTTTCTTGTAGCTAAAAAACGGCTCGAGGTACCTATAAATTTGTTTAGTTTTCCTGAAAGGTGACGTAATGATCTATGCCCAGCATCAACAAAACCTGAATCACCATATCTGTGGATGGCCAATAATGGCCATTCAACATTGCATAATATTTAGTTCATACAAATCAAGGAAAGCTGCTTGTAGCTAAAAACCGGCTCGAGATACCTATAAATTTGTTTAGTTTTCCTGAAAGGTGATGTAATGATCTATGCCCAACATCAATAAAACCTGAATCACCATCTCTGTGGATGGCCGATAATGGCCATTCAACATTGCATAATATTTAGTTCATACAAATCAAGGAAAGCTGCTTGTAGCTAAAAACCGGCTCGAGATACCTATAAATTTGTTTAGTTTTCCTGAAAGGTGATGTAATGATCTATGCCCAACATCAATAAAACCTGAATCACCATCTCTGTGGATGGCCGATAATTGCCATTCAACATTGCTTAATATTTACCTCATACAAGTCAAGGAAAACGGCTTGTAGCTAAAAAACGGCTCGAGATACCTATAAATTTGTTTAGTTTTCCTGAAAGGTGATGTAATGATCTATACCCAGCATCAATAAAACCTGAATCACCATCTCTGTGGATGGCCGATAATGGCCAGTTGTCTTTGTGTAATACTTGTTTATGTGTAGAAAATGTTTTATGGATAGAAATATATACGAGAACTTTTTAATGTTTTAAGTATTTCTAATCGGTGATTTAATTTTATTTATATCAAACTTGAATCATCATATCTGAGCGGTTATCTGTTCAATTTTCAATAAAATATGCATAATTTAATATTACATAGTATGTAGCTTATAAAAAAATTATTCCGAAACATCTAATTTAATTTAGTGTTTATAATAGGAATTTAATGGGCTATTTCATTTAACAAGAAAGCAAGAGTGAATAACATTATTTTGTTAATAAAGTGTAACAGAAATCATCTAATTACTTGAATATTGACGGTTATGCCAACCATTGAATTGAATAATAATTATAATAATTCTAATCATATTAAACAATTTTCAGATTTCTAATAGGAATTGTACTAAAAATAGTTCCAGCTGTTTTAGTTAGATGTCACTTTTTAATTATATTTTGTGGATGACCATTGCTTATACATATACACGGCCAATTCAAAGGCAAATAAAAATATACGGTTTATATGTATCCCTTTCGAGTTCAAAATTTTTTTTTCTTCAATTTAAGGTTACCATACACAAATGTGTATGCAAATAATGTCAGGATGTAATTTCGGATTTTAACGGATCTTAGTTAAATGGGAATTTTTGTTGTTGAAAAAAGCATAATAGTTTGATAACATATAAATTAGATAACATATTAATTATTTTATTTTTATATCAGTTTTAGTGTTATTTTTCGGACGAAAACGATTTAACTGGTATGCACAAATGTGTACGTTTGTCCAGATATATACAAAAATAATTTTTTGGCATGATTCTATTTCGATACCCACACAATTGTGATGGCAGGCTGGAAAAGGCATATATTGGTGTTATTGATAAAAGAAGATAAAATAATAGTAGTGTAGAGTTTTATCAGTTTCAAAATCTGCAAAAAAACAGGTGAACCATGCAACGGAATCCCAATTTTTTGTAATAAACATTTAAAGTCACATTAATATTTTTATTTTATGGTTGTTATTTACTAAATTTTGATTATTTATTAATTTTAATAAATTTAACTTATTTATTTACATATTCAGTCAAATAATTAATTGACGTATTATTTTAAATTACGTGTAGATATTATTGTTTAACCACAAAATTGTAATATGATCACACCATTTGAAAAGTAAAATAAAAAATACCTAATCTTTATCTCTACTATCTAAATCTATATAATCCAATAAAAATAGACACTTAAAATTAGCTAAATAGTACTGCGCCTATGCAAAAACTGCATTAAAATGACAAAAAAAATAGTTTTGAGTTTAAAAAACTAAATATGGAAGATATTGTTCGAAATAATTATCATTTAAATCTAAATAGTTTGTCTATAATTATTGGTAGTAAATATGGAAATTATAGTTTATTATGAAATTAATGCATCTTTAATGATGTTGCAAAAAAAAAAAAAATACTCGGTGGAAATTTGGCCAGTCGGAATATAATATGCTGTAGAATTCTGAATAATATTAAAAATTTTCTTTGGCTACTTTCATAATATTTTAAATTTGTTGAGTATGATTCTTAATATTTGTTTCCATTCTATTGGAAAAATTCTAACTGGGTTAATCGATTCGGAATTATACCCTTAGAAGGGACACAAATATTAACAAACTTGAAAACAAACAAACTATATCCCGACTGAAGAATTTTTTTACCGATTTCTTCTACTCTTCTCTTTACTTTCTGACTCAGTCATCAATGTTGTCTACCCCTTTATTGGGGGTTTATTTTAAATTATCCTTGATTTGTATGAGGTAAATATTACGCAATGTTGAATGGCCATTATCGGCCATCCACAGAGATGGTGATTCAGGTTTTATTGATGCTGGGCATAGATCATTACATCACCTTTCAGGAAAACTAAACAAATTTATAGGTACCTCGAGCCGTTTTTTAGCTACAAGAAACTTTCCTTGATTTGTATGAGGTAAATATTACGCAATGTTGAATGGCCATTATCGGCCATCCACAGAGATGGTGATTCAGGTTTTATTGATGCTGGGCATAGATCATTACATCACCTTTCAGGAAAACTAAACAAATTTATAGGTACCTCGAGCCGTTTTTTAGCTACAAGAAACTTTCCTTGATTTGTATGAGGTAAATATTACGCAATGTTGAATGGCCATTATCGGCCATCCACAGAGATGGTGATTCAGGTTTTATTGATGTTGGGCATAGATCATTACATTACCTTTCAGGAAAACTAAACAAATTTATAGGTAGCTCGAGCCGTTTTTTAGCTACAAGCCATTTTCCTTGATTTGTATGAGGTAAATATTACTCAGTGTTTAATTTCGTTTCTTAATTTTTACGCATTTTTATTGTAATTTAGAAAATTTAGTTTTTCATCATTTTTTATTTTTTTAAATTTATATTAAAATATTTTTTTTGTATAAAATAATTTTTAAAATAAATACTTAAACTGCGAATTTATCACTATATCTTCCTATTAGAATTTTAATGTTTCTTATTAGATTTTTGTTTAACAGTGTAACACACATATATATACACAGCCGTGGAATCCGTGGAAAACTTCACACCCGTCATCATGTAACTGATCAATTTGATCTTCAATGATCGGTAAAGGGTATAGATCCATTATTACCCTCTTATTTAATCGTCGGTAGTCTAAGCATAATCGTTTAGTTCTATCCTTTTTATTTGCTAGTACAACTGGGCTAGTGAAATCTGAATTACTAGGACGAATTATACCATCTCGTAACCATTCCAGAATTTGTTCATCCACGACTTTCTTTTCCGCAGGTGGCAATCTCCTTGGTGTTTGATAAATAGGAGAATCGTCGTTTAAAACTAGGCGCATTTGTACGGGGCATTCTTTAACTTTTATTGGTATGTAATTCATTACCAGACCATTTATTTCGGAGTAATACTTCTGGTTACCGATATTCAAAATATTTTCTTTAAAAGCACAATGACAAGACAACAAATTATCGAACAATTTGCTGATCTTGATTTCATGATCTCCTAATTCTATCTTGGTACCATGGAGAACGTCATGGCCTACAATTACACTAAGGCCTGGCATACTTTCATCTGGTAAAATATGAACACGAGCATCATATAGTTCGACGTCAGCTTCCAAAAATCCATCAAATGTGCCAGTGGTAATCATTGCTAAGTTGCCAACACCTTTGCACTTTTTTTCCAATTAAATCAAAAAATTAACACTTTCCACAAAATCACAAAATCCGACATATTCAACACCTAAAAAAACACGTGTTGTATGAAACTCAAAACAATACAAAGTGTTAACATTCATTCATGTCTAATCTGTCTGAAACAACGGAAATCAGCTGTCATTATAAAAAATTTATTATAGTCAGAGCCAGTTTTTGAAAATGGACCGAATTAATTTGTAGTCCCAATATATTTACGTTCCTTAAGCTAGCATAACCCATATAGCAGAATATTACAAGATAATAGACTAATTGTCACATTAAACAATTTTGGGCTCCATCCCTTTCAACTAAAACGCGGGTTCTACCAGCTTTAGAAAAAGATAGCAGAACCCATATCAAAAACTGATTTAAAAACAATTGGAAAATTAAAGGTCAATTTTAGGCTAATTAAATGCTCTATTTAATTTTTTTTATTCTGCTCGATCTAGAAAATGGAAAAGGCTTTATCATTTCAAAGCCAGCAGAACCCAAATCGAAAATCGGACCAACACCGAAATTAGAACGTAAAACAAGAACAATTTTTGAAATTCTTTTTAAAAGTATATTTACGCCTAAATGCTTCTTTTTTGGTACACAGTCACTAAACACACAAATTTTTTACAAAGAATGGTCATTTATGGTTTATCACGTCACTTAATAAGTCCCGAGGCTAACCACTAAAAAACTTTTTGTTGTTGCAAAATTCGACTTTATTCCTCAGTATAGTTTATCCTTCAAGAGTGATACATTCATGTCAACGAGTTTATTTCGGCTTTTTTTTAAGATATACGAAAAGGTAGTAGTCGCTTGGAGACTACGCTTGATGGGAAAGTAATTCGAACTTCAAATCAAGCAATTTTGCCTTCGAAGCCTATGACTTGTGATACGGTGCAATGTTGGGGCCGTTTTTTCGTAACGCTTTTCTTCAAACCAATCTCAAGATAGTCGACGAATAAAATACCTTGTGTATCCCAAAATAATCCATGTTTCATCCAATGTCACTTACCGAAGCAACAAATTCCGGCCACAACATATTCACCCCTCCATTTATCGAAGACTGAACTGAAACTATGTATCAATACCCACCAATATCTCTTATTGATCGATAAAAAAGGTGATCGAGCAACACAGATATGCAATATAAAACGTCATTCAGGTCATAAAATGCAACAATTCTGATTTGATATAAATTTTATATTTTATTGAATTCAAATTGGAATCTCGCCAAACTAATTTTTACATATCAAGTCCAAAACTATATAATACATACAAAACCCACAAAAGGCTAAATAAATAAATTTGCTAAATAATTTTATTACCTTAGAGAGATTTTCTGTAGTGCAAAAAAAAAATTGTTATTAATTAATTTTTTTGTTTTATTCGTTTAGGTTTTATTGATGACAGGTAGATAATTTTTTACACAATTTTATGGCACATTTGATTTGTGCGCAGACATTGTTGCAGTGATTCACAATCACGTTTATATTCCGCGCGCCACAATCATAATAATAAACCAATAAATGATAATGATGATGAAGATGATGTGTGACTTAAGATATCAATAAAAATTAAACCGATTTCAGTTTATGTTTTTTTCATTTTGCATGCATACGAACGTATCGACGTCTTCTCTGCTTAACAAGACCACGAAAACAACAACTAAAAAGAGTAAGAAACCGTGTACCACAATTTGTACCTATATATATATAAAACGCAACAGGATTAATATTCTGTGTGCAATTTAAAAGCAAAAAAAAAAATCTTTTTGTTATTTTACCGAAAAATTAAAAGAATGTATCATTTTCTTTAAGATGGTAAAATGGTTGTAAAACAAAAAAAAAATGCTTATTGAAGACGAAGAGTACAACGTAAAAAAAATTTAATTTTTATGATTTTACAACACTGATCATAATCGTAAAATATAAATGATTTTGTTGGTGCCGTTCTGTAAAATGTTCGAATGCATATAAACGTAAGAAAACATTGAGATTGATTGTAGAAAATTGAAGTCTCGCAGTGAAGATATTAACGTACCACGACGGTGTGGATTAAAGTTGTCAATCAATATGTGGATTGATATCAATTATTACAATTGTGTGACAGTTGACTGATGAAAGCGACACTAAATTTTCTTACCATCTAAAGATATCATCCCACCCGAATTATTTATAAAAACATTGCGTTTGGAAATTATTTAAAATTCTACATATTGGATTGCAATGAGTTCTAATTTAGAGGGTCGTCCATTGGGGTCCAGGCTCATATTTTGGAAACGATTTCAAAGAGTTCTGCGAGAGCTTGCGTTATGTTGAGTGATGCAGCACGATGTTAGGTGATATTGCACCATATTCCAACATGTTGCACCAGCACAATGTTGCACGATGTTGCGGGATGTTGCATTTTATTGTTGGATGTTGTATCATGTTCTGACGTTGCGCCATGTTATTTGATTTGTTATTTGATCCACCGATCATGTCTAGGCATGTTGTTTCATGCTCCACTATGGTGCGTCAGGTTGGACAATGTTGCACAATGTGGCACGTATGTGAAGTTATCCCAGAATTTTATCCCAGAAAATAAAAATATTAATCAGGAAACACTAGAACATATCAATAACCAATTTGCTCTTGTGTGAAGTTATCCCAGCCCAGGTCATGATTCATTTCATTCAAATATACGATATTTGTGAAGTTAGACAGTCCAGAATTTTTATCAATTTTAATGAAAAAACGAAAAATTATCAAATTTATTAAATTCGATTTATTTTTCCTATAATAAAAAATAATTAAAATGTAAAGTTAAAAAACTGAAAAATTTTGAGTTGCATAAAGTAATGGAAAATTTCAGGCAATCTAAGATACAATTTGTTCCGTGGCAAGTTCACGAAAATGAACTCTGGGCTGGGAATTTCATTGATTTTAATATAATTTTTGATCCACAAATCGCCACCGCCTCCAGGTTCTAAATCTTGGTAACAGGAATGGGTAAAACAAGTAATCTAGGTGTGGGGTGGTTCACGCTAAATGGTGGCGGATGTGTCGGATCAAGGTGTTACGCGAACCGTGCTGATTATCAGCTAGGCTGGGGACACATCTAAAAATAATTGCCCAGTCATGAACGGAGCCATCTGGATACCTGGCGGCCTTCAGTTGTATTGTAACGACTTGAGTTGGCATAAGTGGGTTTCGAGTGAACTTGATTCCATATAGAATGCCAATCGTTACTGAGTTAAATCTTAATATAATATTCAGAGCTTCGTAGTGGTCGCTTTTAACCGGCTATAACTCAGGGCTGGGGTGTGGGCTTTGCCGAAGTTGAATATTATCTTGCTTGACCACTAGATGTTAATACCCATAATTAGACAGACCATACCCACCATATTTACTTACGCCTCATCCTTATAATTGGCACTAATTACTCCATTTGGAAACTAAGCAAAAAAAATATATACGAAGCGGAAACAAAAATAAGCGAAATAGCGGAATGAGATAAACAATCGTGAATTTATATTGCAATTTCAAATAATTATTAAGAGCATAAATCAGATTACAAAATTTTCCAAAATTCATACTAATTTTAAATAGCTAAAATATGCGCATAATAAAAATAATATCTATACTTAGAAATATCTAACCGCCACCATCAAAAATTTATTTTTAAAATAATTAGAAAATATATCACTATGAAAATTAAAATTATCAGCGTAGAAAATTTAATATTTTTAGAATTTTTAATTTTAATACTAATATTATATAAAATTAAACCTTTATAGTAGCAACGTTCTATCCAAAACTTGATGTATGTTGAATGTTGATTGAAGCCGTTAGTTGATTCGCCGTTGGTACGCGTACTATTTTTGCTTACATCCAAACATGATAAGCACTTCGCTCATTAGAATGATAAGCGCACGAACACTGAGCCTTTAGCTTTTGATAATAATATATGTGTAGATAGTTAAATGAATTTTATTAATTTCGTTCGCTATTATATCACTGATGTTATTAATTGTAATATCAGCTGCTTAATTATTATATTAGGGACTATGTATTTTAGTATATATTTATAAGAAATACATGTTATCATTTTCGTTTATTAGCTTTTATTTTGGACAGTTTAGGTAGTTTTTCATTTTTAATTTTTATTGTTATTTGAACTGTATTATTATTTGGTATTAGTTTGTGGTTTTGCGTTATGTTATATCACTTGTTATATTGTTGTCTGTTTCATTAACCAACGTTTAACGGGTTAACCAATGATCTTGTGGTCAAGTAAGAGCATGCCCAAAATTGGTTAATGTTCGTTGAGGAGGGCCAAATTGCATTACTCAATAACCCAATAGCACTTTTAATTTACACTAACTGCTCGCTATTTTATATTAACTATAGTTGCCACTTATATTTATTTAATAGGATGTATTTTAATTTGTACTCATAATTTTATAATTTTTATGAACCTTACTAACTAGCACTTATCACTAAATTACCCAGATTCAATTCGTATCTACATTAGTCTATAATTTATACTATCTAAATTTTGGGAAAACTTATTCTCAAACATTTATGCAAAAACGTGGCTATCGGTATCAATCAACCGTGCCCAAAAAAAATTACTGTTTTTGCGGTACCCGAATGAAAGTTCACTTTTTGTTTTGTGCTTATTGCGCTATTTCACAACACGTTATATTAGTCACTATTATGAACCGAGAGCAACAAAAACTTACAATTAAACTTATAAAGATGTACTATATTTTTTTTTTTTTTTTTTTTAGTTTACGATTTTATTTTTACTCTCAACTTTCAATTTATTGTATTGTTATTTTATTTTAATTGATGTTCGCACTTTTAAAATCAGATTCCAACTGTCCCTCCTCTATCATCAAAAAAAAAGATTTTAATTATTATCCCTCTTCTAATACATTAAAGTTGTTGTATTTTTTTTCAATGTTTAAGTTTATTTGTGTGCAAACCAGTTGCTGAATTCAACATCCAAAATCATGATCAGGGGAACTCAACATTTCTAGAATTTAGTTATCATTCAGACAAAAATGTTGTAACACGAAAATGTTGTTACAGTATGTAGCCTTACCCGTGTACACGGATCTCTGCACGGGCGGGCCATCATTTCTCCGTTACTCGTGGGAATCAAATGGAATCCAATATAAAAAATAATAAAGAAGTGGCCAGCACTTCCAAAACGCTGGGTGAGACGGAGGAGGGGGTCTAAGACTCCAGCCGTCAGTGTGGCTAGGACTGGTTCCGAGGCTTGCAAGCCGGGAACTAGTGCCAGCGGTAAAAAGGAGAAGGTGGTTGCTCCTTCGGTTTGGACATACAGGACTAGGCGTTCGACCTTCCGTGTCTTGACTGGCTACAGTCCCGGAGGAGCAATGAACGGAAGAACAGAGGCAATCGGTTGAGTGAACAGTCGCAAAAGGGGCATAAGCTCTTCAGCGACGTTGTGAAGGAGGGGGAGGTGGTGCTAGACGTCGTGGACGAGAGCCACAAAGATAGGAGCATCACCGGGGAAAAATGGAGGTTGGCATTTAAGGCACGTAACCTAGTTTTCCTTAAAGTTCTTGGACAATATCCGGGACCACCACCAATTTGTCGAGACGCGGGATAGTATCAGCGACGGCTGAAGCTGACCGCGTGCTCAGATCAGCGATCGGCCTTCTTATAGAGGAAGGCGATTGAGGAGGTAGGCGAGGTATGGCCAGGAGCTAAGCTTAGGGCAGTTCCCAAGGAGGAAATACCGAGCAGACCTAGGGCAAAGGTCTGGATTCCCACGGAGCCGGCAAACTTGAGGAATCCCTGAGGATTATCCAGGTTTGTAATCCGGAACTTCCGACAGGGAACACGAAGATTGTGAAGCAGGAGGAGCCTAAGGGTAGCTTCAGACTATCAATCTTGGTGATCAACAAGAAATTTCTGGCTCCCCTGACAAAAACAAAATGCGTTATAAACTTCGGCTTCGGATCTATTACACTAAAGGAGTTTAGAAATGACGAAGTCGGAGTTAATACAGGTACTGCGCAATCCAAAAAGGGGGAGGAAGAGATCCAGCCTGAAGGAGGAAGCGCGACGAGTGGTACATCTTCAGAGGAGACACAGCTAGTGGCGAACCCTAATGAGGAGCTGACTAGCGAACTCCGCGACCGACTATTTGTTGGCACAGGGAAGAGGGACACATCGGACTCTGAAGGGAGAGATGTAGACCTCCTTAATTTTAGAGACTGCGGGGGAGTGAAACGGAGGATACCGTCGACCCCATCCTGTCCAATTAAACCGATGTCGCACTGCTGTCATATTAAGGTAAGTGAACTCTGTTAGCAATGATCAGGTTTGTGCAGATAAATGTACATCATACAAAGGCTGCATCGGCGGCGTTACTTCTCAGACTTGCTAAGTCAGGGGAGGAAATAGTTTTAATCCAAGAACCTTGGATCAAAAATAACAAGATCTGTGATCTGCTAGCGAATGGGTACACCCTATTTTACGCTCGTGGGACAGAAAAGAGCAGAGCATGTATACTTGTGCTTAATAATATAAATGCTTATTTACTTCCACAGTATTGCAATGGGGACATAACTGCGGTCTGCATAGAGACGGAGGGGAGGAGATTCTGGCTTGCAGCCGCATACATGAACCGAGAAAAGCCAGTGCCGCCAGATATACTGGGGGCACTTGTCAGTGTCGCGGAAAGGAGGAAGGTGAAAGCTATCCTGGGATGTGACGCGAATACGCACCATACTATCTGGGGCAGCTCGAACATCAATGATAGGGGTGAGTTATTTTTCGAATTTCTTTTTATAACTAACCTCACTATTAGTAATATAGGTCAGGAACCCACTTTTATTATTAGTTATAGACAGGAAGTTCTGGATGTTACTTTGGTCTCTGAATTTATTTCTCCGATGATCAGAGAATGGAGGGTGGCGAAGGAGCATTCCTTCTCCAACCATCGATAATTAACTTTTAAACTAAATCTCCAGATTACAAATCAATACGTGTACAGAAATCCTAGAAGGACAGTATGGCGTGTATATAGGGAGGTATTGTAGGGCATTCTTCCAGGAATCTAGTTCTAGGGCTTGCAATATCTCTATGAGAGAAGCTTGCCCATTAACAAAGTTAAGGGGAAAGCGGAAACCAGTTTGGTGGACCTCGGCACTTGCGGAGTGCCGGAAAGCTTGCGGGTCTGTTTTCAATAGAGCGAAAAGATCTAGAGAAATTCAAGACTGGGACTTCTATAAGGAAGACCTCAGAATTTAGAAAAGGGAAGTAAGGAAGGCACAAAGGAAGTCGTGGAGGCACTTCTGTGATAGAATGGAAAGGGGTCTCAGAAACCTTGCGCTTAAGAAAGATTCTCTCCACTAGTCCAGTTGTTCCAGGCTATCTGATAAAACCGGATGGCGAATGGACGGTGTCTAGTGAAGAGACTCTTGATCTTTTGATGGAAACTCACTTCCCTGGAAGTGAGGAAGTGTCAACTGCGAGGCCTTTGAATGACCACGGGCCTAGGAATGACTGCGGCTCCATATGTTAGGTACAGAGGATTTTCTGAATATACGGAAGATAAAATGGGCTATTAAAGGGTTTAAGTCTTTTAAGTCAGCTAGCCCGGATGGGATTGTGCCAGCAGAAATTCAGAAGAACGCGGAGGTCTTGCTTCCCTGGCTGGAAGTCATCTTCACAGGGTGTCTGAAGCTGGGGTACATCCCGATGAAATGGAGGGAGGCTAGAGTGATCTTCATCCCGAAAGCAGGCAGAAGCTCGCACAGCAACCCTAAGGACTTAAGACCAATATCTCTATCATCCTTTCTTCTGAAAATTATGGAAAGGCTGCTGGACGTCTATATTCGGTCGAGAATTGTATCCAGAAACTGGGCACAATCTCAGCATGCGTACCATAAAGGTAAGTCCGTGGATACGGCATTACACACCTTGGTTCGGGGAATTGAGAAGTGCCTGAATTTTCAAGAATTTTCGTTGGTGGCGTTTCTCGATATCGAGGGCGCTTTCAACAACGTGAAGGTGGAGGCAATTGGGGAAGAATTGCTGCCACTTGAGATCACTTGCTTGGAAGTAGAAGGGTCATAGCGAGGATGGGGGAAGTTTCCGTCAGGAGGCGGTTCATTCAAAGAATACCCCAGGGAGGTGTCCTCTCTCTTCTTCTGAAGGAATGAGTGTGGTTGCTTATGCCGATGACGTAGCGATAGCTGTCTCGGGTAAGCACCTGGGTACAATCAGGGATGTCATATAGAATGCGTTATCAATCATTGCGGGTTGGGCCAGTAGATGTGGATTGCGGATTACCCCTTCTAAAATAAAGCTGCTCCTTTTCACTAGGAAATATAAAATTCCGGCAATGGTTCCACCAAGCCTGAATGGTACTACATAGAGTGGTCCTTACTGAAAAGGCGAAACTTTTAGGGATTCTTCTGGACAGTAAGCTCAGTTGGAAACCAAACACGATAGAAAGAGTTAAGAAGGCTACTGTGGCACTCTACTCTTGTAAAAACGCTATTGGAAGAAAATGGGGCTTGAAACTGGAGCTGGTACATTGGCTTTACACAGCAGTTATAAGGCCCGTACTGCTGTATGGTGTGAGTGTATGGTGGCCAGCTCTGGAGAAATTAGCACACAGGAACATGATGGGGAAGGTGCAGCGGGCAGCCTGTCTGCTCATCAGTGGGGCGCTGAAAACAACCCCCACTAGTGCCCTAGAGGTCATGCTGTACCTTCTCCCGTTGAATATCCTTGGTAAGCAAATGGCGATCATTGCGGCCGCCCGGCTATCAGCGACTATGGTGTGGAAGTGCCTGCAAAAAGAGCACTCAACTATAGTCAATTCAGTGAGGCATGACCTGGTGAATTTAGACTATACAACACCCCTGTTGTGTTTTGGCAAGCTTTTAAAGGTGATTCTCCCCTCTCGGGAGGATTGGAATAGTGGTCTCATTATGGAGACCGGGGCAGATAAATTCTTCACCGATGGCTCCAAGCTCGATGATAGAATGGGAGCGGGTGTATTCTGTGCAGAATTAGTTTATCTTATTAAATGTTAGTTTAGTACCAGGCTGAAGTTTTAGCGATTGAAGAGGTCATGAATTGGTTGAAGCATAATGTAATATCCTTAATTGATATCACTATCTATGTGGACAGTCAGGCGGCCATTCTTTCACTGGATTTAGTTTCCCTGGCGTCAATGGTCTTAACGAGATGAGTGAACGCTTCAATATCCAGCTGGTCTGGGTTCCGAGCCATTCTGACGTTGAGGGAAATTGCAGGGCAAACGAGTTAGCAAGGTACGGTACGACTCTCCAA
Organism: Nephrotoma appendiculata; assembly: GCA_947310385.1. NCBI lineage: Eukaryota > Metazoa > Arthropoda > Insecta > Diptera > Tipulidae > Nephrotoma > Nephrotoma appendiculata. The sequence goes on from OX371224.1 coordinate 341,725,185, forward strand.
CTGGAACCAGGGAGAGAATGTGTAGGAAAGCCTATGTCTGTGCTGAAAACAGCAAGCCATAGGGAAGCAGTTGCCTTGAAAAATGCTAGGTGGATCGCTAGTTCAACTGGCAGGGTAGCGAAACAAGTATGGCCTGAGCTGAACTTAAATCGCTCCAAGATCTTAATCACACTAAGGCGGCGTGAGTTAGGTAGAATTGTGAGGAAAACTACTGGGCACTGCCTTTTTGGAGAACATGCAAGAAGGCTGGGTCTGGATGCAAATGACTTCTGCGGAAGCTGCGTGGACGAGGAGGAGGAGGAGACTCTTGCTCGCTTCCTTTGCTCGTGCCCTGCGCTAGCTGGTAGAAGACATGATCACTTAGGAAAATACACTATGGACAGCCTCTGTGACCTCGAAAGCTGTAGTGTGCGAGATCTTTTACGCTATATTAATAGCACTAAATGGGTTTAAGGGAGTTTATGATGTCGAATCCTGTGGTATCACAATGGGCGATAGCAACCACTGAAACCTAATATAATTTTTCGTCCTGCTCGATAAATTATTTCGTCAAAACTAAAAATGTCTCGGATCAGGGCTACATGATTTTAAAATGTATACACCAGTAGCTAAATTTAGCTAAATTAGAAAAAAACCGTTCCGTGGCAAATTCCCGAAAATGAACTCTGGGCTGGGAATTTCATTGATTTTAATACTATTGTTCGTCCCGCTCGATAAATTTACATTAAACGTCAAAATGTGTTGTCCAATCCTGACCTAACGGTTACCTAACAAAATTTAGTGAACACGGTATGGTTTTGCAAAAAGCCGTTTGATGATAAATGATCAAACGATCGTTTGTATCAAAAACTTTGAATGGGGTGCTAAACAGGTGGAGCTGAAAGTTTAAACTCATCAAATTGTCCAAGTACAACCACTGTAACAACTGGATCTTGAGTTCATTCCATAGTTTCTATAAAGCTCCGCGATCAAATGTAATTCATATGTGTATTCAACTTAATAAAATAGTCCATGATCTCGTTTATTTTTCAATACAATTAATCATTATGATGATAGATGGCATTACTATCTTTGGTAAATACAAGATCGATTTTCACTTATGTTTATACGTTCTACGCGGTGATTAAATATTCATTTTCGTTTAATGAAAACCTACATAATGATCGTTACGGTTGCGCAACAGCATACGTAACATAAAATCGAGCAATTTAAATAAAAAATAAATTAAATTTAATCGATTTAATTATAATTATAAATATTAAATCGATTATTAATCGGTATATGGTGTTATAAATTTTAAATTGGATGTAATAAAAAAAAACCAAATGAAAAGTATCGCATGTAATTGTTAAGTATGTATTGTTAAAAGAAGTTACAACGGTTAAGTTGATTTCTTGTTGTTGAGTTAAAGATGACTAATTATGGTTATTATTCGCGGCAAGGAGATTTATTGTGTTCGGTTTACGATGTAAATTTTACGACATCGTTTTGTATTGGCCGCCGCATATACACACGATTATAACGAGTCTCAGTGAAATAATCTCATTAAATTTGTGCAAAGGCGTTTCTTCCTCTGTGTTAAATTAACTAACTACTACTCCTTCTTATATATGAACTTATAAAATTGCAACCACGCTGCAGAAGAAGAAAATTTTGTGTTGTTTTTCCCACATTAATTCATTTCTTATACCAATTTCTTATTAAATCATCAACATAATTCATAACACAAGCAACAACAAAATAAATGGCAAAACAGCATACACGATCAACCAACTCGACGTACATAAATGTGATCAACCATCATGATCATCGACGGATCGACGTCATCAAAATGCTATATGCTGCGCGATCAGCAAATCAACATTTCTCAAGAATAATTTATTTTTGTATTCCACTTTTTACAATTAGTCCCGCTATTACAAATCGATCAATAAATCTTATCTTTTGTGGATAAAATGTGAAAAGCAGTAAAGCAACAACAACAACAACAACAACAACAACAACAATGAAAATAAATAAAATTTTCATTATTCATTTTTTATATTTGGATTTGTTATTTAATTTTGTTTTATTTTCTACACACACGTATGGTTTTCTTTGGAAAACACATATACGTGATAAAGACGTTCAGGAAGAAGAAGCAGAAGAATTAACTGAGATGAAAATATTGGGATTATGTGGTGTAAGTGAGAATCAGTTTAAGTTTTGTATATAGTGCCATAAAAACAGCGCATCCAACTTAATACCGGCATATTTCTTAGGTACACGAATATGCGGTCAACGGTCTTGCAAGAAAACATTAAATTAATATGAGAAAACCTAAATCTTAAATATTAATGAAGTTTTACATAATTTGTTATGAAATGATGATCGGTTATAAGTAGTAAAATTGTATTTTATGTTCTTGTTTGTAAATAGGACGGTTGGGAAAAATGAGATGCAGAGTGAAAATTGATTGCATATACGTAATGTTGTGCGGTGGTCTCGAAAACAATTTATTACTTTTGAGTTTAACTTGGGTGATCTCATGGTAAGTTGACGTGTTTTCCACACGTATTTGCAGAAAGGCCACCCGAATGATCATTCGTGTGGGTGACATGAACACATCAAATTAAATGTCTTTGCATACTGAAAATAAAATAAAAACATGTGGAAATATTAATATCGCATATCAAATAACATCAAATTATATCAAATCATATCAAATCATATCAAGTCATATGAAATCATATCAAGTCATATCAAATCATATCAAATCATATCAAATCATATCAAATCATATCAAATCATATCAAATCATATCAAATCATATCAAATCATATCAAATCATATCAAATCATATCAAATCATATTAAACCATATCAAATCATATCAAATCATATCAAATCATATCAAATCATATCAAGTCATATGAAGTCATATCAAATCATATCAAATCATATCAAATCATATCAAATCATATCAAATCATATCATCAAATCATATCAAATCTATCAAACCATATCAAATCATATGAAGTCATATCAAATCATATCAAATAATATCAAATCATATCAAATCATATCAAATCATATCAAATCATATCAAATCATATCAAATCATATCAAATCATATCAAATCATATCAAATCATATCAAATCATATCAAATCATATCAAATCATATCAAGTCATATGAAGTCATATCAAATCATATCAAATCATATCAAATCATATCAAATCATATCAAATCATATCAAATCTATCAAACTATATCAAATCATATCAAATCATATCTTTAAATCATATCAAATCTTATCAAATCATATCAAATCATAGCAAATCATATCAAACCATATCAAATCATATCAAATCATATTATCAAATCATATCAAATTCTACCTTATCATACCAAATCATATCAAATCATATCAAATCATATCAAACAATATCAAATCATATCATAAGTCATATCAAATCATATCAAATCATATAAAAACATATCAAATCATATCAAATGTTTTCAAATCATATGAAGTCATATCAAATCATATCAAATCATATCAAATCATATCAAATCATATCAAATCATATCAAATTATATCCAATTATATCAAATTATATCAAATCATATCAAATTATATCAAATTATGTCAAATCATATCAAATAATATCAAATCATATCAAATTATATCAAATAATATCATCAAATCATATCAAATCTATCAAACCATATGAAATCATATCAAATCATATCAAATCATATCAAATTATATCAATTCATTGTAAGACCTAAGCTTGGATCCAATCCATGTGACGATGGTTTAGTCAATGCTAGAGCTAATGCAGACCTCAGTCATGGTAAAGAAAAATGTACTAGCAAAGGCACCCGTAATATCTAGGAATGTGTGCACAAGATACTCCTTAATACTAAGCGATCTTTCAATCCTTATAACAAGTTCATGCCGAACAGTTTCACATGATTTTTTGAGAGATGATGGCGATCCCACGATAATTACTAACGTCACTCCTATTACCTGCCTTGAAAATTGGATGAACACATGAGATTTTCCAGGGATCGGGAAAAAAACCATGATGAAGGCTTTCGTTAAACAAGAAGGTAACTGAAGGGGTCAGACTTACAGCTCAACGTTTGAATAGGATCGGTGGAAGGCCGTCATAACCCACTCCCTTACTAACGTCGAGAAAGAGCAGTTGATCCCGAAACTCCTGTCCTATAAATTTGAAATGATCAAATACAATTTAGGTGGAAGTAGTAGGAGACCCGATGCCGGTCGACCGAAGCGGCTTCTATATCAGTGTAAAGAATTTGGCAAACAAATTGCAAATATCAAATGGCTGACTGGCGGTGAACGTCTGGAACGACATATTCGACGGAAAACCAGATACCTTCTTCTTACTGTTAATGAAGTTCGAACATTTTTTGGGACTCCTTACTTCCTAGAAAAATAATTAGTTGTACATTTAGTATAAAAAATATTTATCATAATTGGTGTGTCATAAATACTTTCACGTCCAGTGACGTCCAAGTGCGGAGCAACACCGGCATGCAAGATATCGTTGGCAAATAGCAGGTCCAGGAATTTCCCTCGACTGTTGCTGAAACGATTAAGCTCCGTTGTTGATATGGAAGCGAAGTAATCGGTTAAAATCAATGCTTTATCATCGGTTGAGGATGAAGAGAACACACCGTCAACAACGTTCCAAAATATACCGGGTAAGTTAAAATCGCCCACAATGATAATTTGATAACAAGGATGAACTGAAGGTATGACGGCTGAATCGATGTAGTTGATAAACGTGTTGTAGACATCCCGGTCGGATCCATAAGGAATGTAAAGGACGGTGGCAACAATCGAAGTATTGTAAGCTAGTCTGATGCGAACAGCAATGATGTCAAGGCAGGGATGGCAGGCGATCACTTCATTGGAGGCTGAATTTTTTACAGCAATTAAAACATTGCCCTTTCTATGAACGACATAGTCAGATTGGACGTACTCTTCGGATAACATATTGATCGTAAGCCAGCTCTCGCTGTTTATTATAACATCAAAATCATTGTCAAGTATGCCTAAGCGGAAATCTCTGGTTTTACCTCGGATACTGGAGGTATTGTGATAGTGGATAGAAGTGCAGGCGTTGATGGTATTGGATGAAGCGACGGTCGTCGATAAATTAAACTGATTGGTTAGCGCAGTAGTTACTTTGGCTGTGAATAATTTGTAAAAGGGCGGATTATAACACTAGTAGGTTCCAACATCAGAATTGTTAAGTAGGTCAAAATCAGCCTTCTTCAAACCAATTTTAAATGAAACGAACGTTAGTGAACTGTCCGAAACGCGGTCTTTAGGTAATAATAGCCAACAATTTATGTCCCCTGGTGAACAATTTTGAAGTTTGTCGCAGAAATAGCTAACAATCTGATCAGTTGAGATGGATGGATCGATAAGACTGATGTATAAATATTTTTTGTGAGGCACTGAGACAGTTTTGATTGAGTTGATGGCACCTACAATAACTTGCGGTGGAAACGTTCGTATGCCCTTTGGCCTCAAGAATGTTCCGAGCACATTCCAACGTGTCATAGATAGTTTTCTTAACCACCTTCAGGGAAACCACAAGCGGTTCATTGGAAAATAGGTCTGCCCAAGTATTAGGTCACATGACAGTATCAATTTAATTGGGGCAGCACGTCAACTACATCAGGTTTATCAACTAATTAATTCCAAAGAACACAACGAGTTTAGTCTACCTGCAGCAAACCGCTTAATGTAAGACACTCGTTCAACGTTTGAAGAAATGTTCACTTTTTGTGTCAAATCCAAGGGATTTTAAACTCCAGAATAATTATGTAATTACTCCTGGACATCTTTTACTTATGGATACTTGAATGCCTTACCAGAAGCAAACTTGGATGATATCGATACCGAAACGTTGGAAACAGGTGCAATCAACAGTGAATGGGTTTTGGAAACGATTATATACAATGAATACCTCACAACTCTTTAACAACCAAATCTTTCTATTGGTGATTTGGTTTTATATTGAAAGAAAATAATTTGCAACCAGGTAAATGGTCTAGAGGACGTGTAATGTGACTTCATCGAGTCAATGAAAATTTGGTACGAGAAGTTACTAAAGAACCAAAATGGTGAACAAAAAGAATGTACGCATCAAACCCTAAAATATAAAAATGTTCACTTTTTATAATTTAATTGGGTGTTAAAACTTTATGCCTTGCTTTTGGGCAAATTAGAAAAAATCGTTCTGTGACAACTTAGCGAAATTCGGCCCTGGACCAGATATACCATTCAAGTCATATTTGAACTAGAATTTGTTGCAATCATGAAAATTGCACCTATCGGCTTTAATACTTGTTAGTTTTATGTTAGAAATTTTTAATCAAAGGATATTTTCGGAAAAATTCTAAATTAAATTAGCATAGAGTTTTCAATTTTTTTGGGAAGGAGAAAATTTTGTTTTGAGAGTGGTAAAAGAAAATTTGGTTGGACTGGGTTGAAAAATAGAAATAGACAAAGATTTAATTAATAGTGATTCGATAGATAGAATTAATAGTGATTTGATTTTATGATAAACGTTCGAAACAATAAAAAAATAAAAATATACTAAATATAAATCTGTATTCAAACTATGTATTAATTAAGAAAATATTTTGAAAAAAAAAAAAAAAAAAATAAAACTTAAAAGATTATTTTAAAGAGTATTAAAATAATATTAAACGATTGTAAATATCCTATTAAGATTGTGTATATAGTATAACCAATACAAGTGTTAAAATATTAACGAATAATAAATTAAAAGAAAAAAAGAGGAAATATATATTGTGTACAATAAATTTCGTAAAACAAATTATATAAAATATAATTAAAATAATGTAAATAAAACGTTATATAAAATATAAACCTGCAAATATATATGTAATAAAAATTTGTGAAGCAATTTGGAAATTTTTTTGAGAGACGGAGTTTGGTTATTGGTGTAAGCAGCTTGGGTTTTTTTTTTGAAATGAGAAATTTGTAAGCAGATACATCGGTGTGCAGATATGAGGAGCTTCTGAAAATTCTACGTGATCAGTATTTGGATTATAAATATTCCGGAAAGGAAAACATTGTAAATATTATATTTTTTTTTATCTTTAAATTTTAATTTAACTTACTTTTAATTTTTTGATTAATTTGTAAATATTTTCTAATTTTTTTTTATTATTATGTTATATAAATATTAAGTAATTTATTATAGTTGAGTGAAAATTAAGGTAATAGTATTCTCAGGTATTATTGTTGCCTGCAACTAATGTTAACCCACCCATTATTAAACACCTCACCGAACAGAGCTGCCGGTGTCGCAAATTAGAAAGGTAACAAATTAAATAAAATTTCGGCACGTTTAAAGTATAAATTTGTCGGATTAAGGCTGCGAGGTTTGAGATGGTCACACTCATGCCAAATTTAAATGTAATTTTACATTCAATTACGAAAATTTTATTAAGGAATTATTTCTATGGAAACGGCAAGATCGTAAAGATGGCAGGAAAATATTTTTTATACTTTCACCTACACAATTTGTAAAATTTTATGTTTATTTTTTGACCTTAACTTGGGTAAGTTCGTACGTACTCGAACGTAAATTACAAATTCTTAGAAAATTGCAAATTTTATCAGTTTTATTATAGCATAAATTATTGCAAGTAAACAAAGTATTTACTTAAAAGTGTTACTTTATTTACTATAAAACAATGTTCGTGTTTCCACATAAATTTATACTGTTGGAAATGAAACTGAACCATATTTAAACAAGGTTTTCAGGTGAAATTCTATTCGTTGTAAATTATAGTCGCAATGAAGACTAGTGCCGTCTATTTACTATTGCTAGTGTTTTGTGTTGCGTCTAGAAAAAGTGACGCGCGCGGTATTTTTGGCGGTATATTTACGAAATCTCATTTATAGTGTGTCTCACGGCCTAATTTTTAATAATACTCAATTTACAGGACTGTTCGATTACATATCAGAAGCATTTCATGATTACAGTGAATACGATACAAGTGAGGAGTATGTTGTTGATTATAGTCCACCATTGACAATTAATGAAGCGGCACTACGTATGTATATACCTTAACATAATTATAAAATAATTGTTTTATGTAATTGTAATTACTACTAAGCACGAAAACAAAACACAAAAAAATATTAATTGTAACAGTATAGAGTAGCAGAATATAACCAAAAACCACCTCAGGTGTATATCAATTAACTATAAGATTAATTATGTCTTTTTTTATATAAGAAATTAAATTAACTGTCATTTCGCGATTGATTGATAGCCCACGGGGTTACACATATCTATATGCAATTCCTATATACATTTTTAATTTACTTATTTTATCGTACACTACGAAGATTATCTGATTCAGAAGTTTTGCAACCAAACTTTGGCAACACCGACAACAACCACGAAATCTACCGTAACTACACCAACTACACCGCCATCAACTGTTGGCGCCACCACCACCACCACCACGACTTCAACTGAAGCTGCTGGAAGTGTAAGTACGTCATCAACAAGTGCTGCCACCACCGTCGAGACTACAGAAACTGGAACGACAAATCCGCCACCAACAACTGTCGATACCAATACAAATGCTCCAGACTCTGCATCCCCAACCGATGATGGAGAAACACCTCCAGATACCCAATAATCACAAAAATCATTTCATCGATCAGCAATTTTCTCACCAAATTTAAACATTTGAATGTAATAAGAAAAAAAAACTTTTCATCTTAAATATATACGATTTTCCCAAGATAACAACACAAGAAATTAAATTCAATTTATTATTTTACAACAACAAAATATCAAGAATTACATAAAAATAAAGTTAAGAATAAAAAAATAAATAAAACAAAAGACATCTAAGATGAAAAAAGAACTCAAATGTAATAAAATGCTAAGAATTGCGCAAATAAATTTTATTTCCTTAATATTTTAATGATTGTTAAAAGGTATTTGTACTTTTTATTTATAACGGTACATGTTATGAGCACTTCATTTAATTAAATATAAAAAAATTAGAATTGATTACAAAATTTTTATGTCCTTCCTATACAGATTTTTACCGAAAATTCCTAGAAATGTTCCCCGCAATTTTAAATATTCTAATCGACGTGTGTAATATGAAATTTGCGCTGCAAAGATTTTTATTTTGATTGTAATTTGATAATATCGTGCTGCACAGATTATGGTGACATTTCAAATAAAATATTAATGGTCTCAAGGGAGCGATTATTGGATTTCTATGGAAAAATAACTTTAAAACAAATCGAGCGATAATTTTACTATGTATGATAAAATTATCAATTTTTGTAGTGAGGTGCACAAGTAAATGATTACCAAGGTGATGCGCTTTTACATGTAGAGAACTACCAAATAAAAAAAAAAAAATAAAAAAAAAATAATAAATGGTTCATTTGGTGTCGATAGGTGGCAGGAGTTGAGCTCACGCTTCACGAATGGTACATTTTTGACACCCTATCTGGGTGCTCCTCGTGTTACATAGCATGATTCTCTTAGCTCTAATAACAACCGTTAACACTTAAAATAATGGTTTTAGAAATAAACGATAAACTTTATGTGTTTTTGAGTTCCTATAAAGGTTTACAAACTAATTAATTTAGTTTGTGGTTGGAACACATATTCGGAAAGTTTGAAATACTTTAATGAGTAGAGCATTAAATAATGAGAGCTCCCCCCACCTACAGACACTATGTTCGATTGGTTTTAGATCTTGTTCAAAGTCGTCTATTGTGTAGGAGGTCGGGTGCGAGGTCTTGATTTCGCCGGACCTGACTCTAGAGTCTGCTTGATGGTTCGGTTTTGGGTTCGTAGAACATGTCCTACTCATCACTAGTGTACTTAATTTTATTTATTTAATAGTTGCCTGTAGCCGCTACGCGTGTCCAATCTACAGTAACTGTAGAAAAAAATAAATATTCATACAAACAGCCTAACCAATATTCAGACAAACTTAAATATTTTATCAAGAATTTATTTGAACCGCTTTTAGCCAGTTTCTGAAAATTAAATCCGTATTTTTGAATTTCTTATTAATTTCTTTATACCATATGTAGTTTTCTTTATAGATAAATAAAATTATGCGCATATTTCAGCTTACTTTATTTCGGCAACCGTTACTTAAGCATGGTGTAATAATAATTCGAGTTGATGATTTGATAGCTCTCCTGATTACTCGATTATTCCCGATCTTCTTGATTATTTGGTATGTTCATACATGTTGTCTAAGCTCTCAGAATTCATATTTTTAAGAAATATTTATTAGATTTATTAGAGGTAATTTGATAAGAAATATGTCCCATTTCTTCAACCAGGTGGCATACATCGCGGAGGAAGACCTGTATGCTATCGGGTCCATCGACAAAGAAATCATAGAATTTTGCTGATTGCTAGCATTTATTAATTACATACATTACATACATTCTCTAGACATGTAGAATATTACTTATCTACGCGGCGTAGACAATACGGCACAACACTGGTACTGTTATAATGAAATGTAATCCCTATAAGCAATATTATAACATGTGTATAACATGTATAATAAAGAGAACAGCCAGTCTTCCGTTACACTTGCACAAGAATGCAGTCTTTATAAAACAGAGTGGTAATAAAATAAAAATTAAAAAATTTATTAGTAGAACTATTATAAAGATAATAATTAACATATTAAAGTTAGAAATACGTTTTGAAATATATTTAAATAAGCATAGAAGTGCGAAAATTAATACATCAAGTATATCAAGTTACGAGTATTTTGGGTGTAAGAAAAAGAATGACGAATGAAGAAAAAATTGCAAAACTAGAAAAGCAACTTGCCGAATTATTGAATAAGGATGCAGCGGAAAAAGAAAGTTAGCATGAAGTTCAAATTCCACTACCCAAAGGAATAGATCCAGAAAGTAAAGAAATCATGGAAAAATTATTTAATTGCCACGTCGCTGCGGTATGCAAATGAAGATGAAAAAATTAGTGTACTATTAACTGCAATAGGAGATGAGTGGTTGAAACGGTATCATAATTTCCCAATAAACACCGAAGCTCGAAAGAATGCAACGGCGCTTCTAGATAGAATTGAGGAGAATTTAATGCTATAATTCTAAGCTAATGAAAATATTGAACAATATATAAATCGTTTGCGTGCTTTAATAAAAAGTTGTCAATACAATAATATGGAAGCCGAATTTATGTTGGATATAATTGTGGTTTCGTTTTCGAACGTTGGTTTAAGAAGAAAGTTATGGCAAAGAGAAAATTTAACATTAAAGGATGCAATAAATATTTGCAAAATAGCAGAACAAGCAGAAGAGCACCTTAAAAAATTAGACAGACCAGAAGAAATTAATCGGATTGAAGACAATGGCAAAAATTTGCAGCATAATTCACGTTCACACTCTCGTAACAATCTTAAACCTCGAACGTATTTGAATTACAGAAAACATTCGAGATATAGAATTAGATCAAATTCTCAGAGTCGACAAAATAATCAAGGATGTATAACAGATTGTAATCGATGTGGAAAATCGCATCCTATTCGCAAATGTCCAGCGTGGCAACGTAAATGTGAAAATTGTGGAATACAAAATCATTTTAAAAAAATGTGTAAAAAGAATGGAAGGGTTAATATTATTCAAAATGATTCGGTCGAGTACAGTAAACGTTATGAGTGTAAGTACGTTCAGAAAAATAATGGGACCAAAATCAAAAATCGATAAAGCATATATAAATTTAAGATCTTTTTCTGCAAAGAGGATTAAATCTAAAAATTAAAAACGATTACAATAATAAGTGCTGATACAAGTGTTGAATTAAATCTTATACAATTTTGTAGTAAAATAATAAATAACAGCAAATCGATGGAAATAGTTCAAAAATATAAAGACGTTTTTAAAGGATTAGGGAAATTAAAGGGAGAAATTAATTTGGAAACAAATCCAGAGATAATACCTACAATTCAGCAGCCAAGACGTATTCCAATTAAATTGCGGGAAATATTGAAGGAAAAAATTACCGAGCTATAGAGAGATAAGGTTGAATAACTAGATAAGATAATCATACGGATTGGACCAGTAATATATTAATCGTGAGAAGGGGTGACAAATTTAGAATATACTTAATACTATCAGTGTTGCGAAATAACCACCCCAAACAACACATAAATTCAATTAACATTTCAATCAACATTTCAATCATAAGCAAACAATGTTCTAATTTTTCTATTCCCACGCGCAACACACAAAAACACGTGTGCGTAAAGAATTTAAGAAAATTACAAACATTAAAAACAAACCCAGAAAGAAACCTTGCACATGAGAAAAAATGTAATTTCATGCAAATTAAAATTCGAACAAGTTATTAATTTTCTGACCCAAAACCCAATTAAAATTTTTTAAAAACAATCTAAATGTGTGACACAAAAATTTACGAGTGGAAAACTACCACTCAGCACCATTTTGAAACAAAAACAAAAATTAATAAGGGCTATAGTATATAAGCCAAAAAATTGTAAAATGTTTTTTTAGTCAATCAGTAAAAAGTGGTTAGTCATAAAGTGCGGTTTATCAATAATTAAAATTTAAATTAGTTCATCCTAAAATTTCTCAAGTAAACAGTGTAATTTAAGTAGTTCCAAATCTATATATGTGATTAACAAAATATTGTGTGAACTGTAAAATATATTTAATTCTCGAAATAAATTAAAATTTGATATAACAAATAAAGTTATAAAGTGAATATTTAAGTTTTATATAAAATATGTAAACAGAATTACCTGCTGTGTATAAAAAATAGTAAGATATTACATAAAATAAAGTCAACAAATTAAATCTGTAAAGTTAAATTCATAAGTAAAATTCTATGAATAGTATATGTGAGTTATCGTGCTGAAATTTATTTGTTCAATAAAATTTAGAAATCATATAAGAAATCAATCGTGTTTTTAATCTAAAATAGTGAAATATAGTCTATAAAAGAACTTCTACAAGTGCATTTAACGTACAACAATCATCAATATTTTAAATACAGATATATCCAGGTAAGAACTTAATACTACTCATTAAATTCTATTGCATTTCATTACATTATATTAAATTATATTATACCACTCTGTAATATATTTCATTCAACTACTAACTAAAGTTATTATTAAATAAATTAATATAATTCTAACCATTATCAACTAAATACAAATATTTACAATAATATTTTACAATCAACACAATATTTTACGTATAAAACATTCCGTCATAAAATTCAACAATCTCAATTACTAAAGTTGAATTAGTCAAACTATAATACTGTAATACATTACAGTAATAAAATCTATAAATTCTATAATATCATTCCCCAAAATAAAACATTATAAATCATATATCAAAAAATAAAACATTGGCGCTGTAAAATTCGTACCTGTAGCGACATAATTTTAAGTCCCACACAAACGAATAAAAATCAAAACACAAGGTCGAAAACCCCTCACCTTAAACCCTAACCCAGCAAATCACACACTCAGTCGTTTTCCTTTTGGTTGAACTCCCCTCACAAAATAAAATAAAAATTTCCCCCCGAGGTCGAAAAACCATTACGCTCAAATCCACATTCGCAAAATTTCCTCGTTTCAAAAAACATATATAAAACACAAAATCCCAAATAATCAGTGGCAAAACAAGTAACCGAATGATCTAAATGAGTGTAACTGCACCATTCAGTGGAAAGTCAGGTAAAACATTCAGGTCACCAACTCGAGCAAGCGAGAGGCTCAGAATAAAATCAGAGCCCAACGAGCTACACTCGAGCATCAAAAAACACCCAGGTATTCCAGTCAACAAGGAAAAAATTCAAACGCCACAAACCACAAGTGAACAAGTTAAAATCCCAGCAGAAAAACAAATCGAAAAGGATACCCAGGCAACACAGAAGCCCCAGATCACAGATTTCGAAGACACAGGCAAACGCTCAACAAACACAAAAATGAACCAAGCAGCAATCCAACAGAACATAGCGAGCTTCGTGCCTGAGTTTAACGGCGAAGAAAACAACAACAGAACCAACAACTTAACCAGATTCCTTGGAACGGCAGATAGCGTATACGAAACATTAAAGACAGAAGAAGAAAAAACCATATTCAACAAACTAATCAAACTAAGACTAACAGGTGATGCATACATAAGAATTTCACACAGGAACATCAACAGCTACACAGAACTTCGGGAAACACTAAACAACATGTACGCAGATTCATATTCATTAAATGAGCTCGAAAGAAGATTCACAAACACACAACAATCATATGGAGAATCGATAAGAAACTACGGCTACAGACTTCTAGAAGCATTAGAACAATATAAAACAGGCTACAAAACCAAGTACAACCTGGACGAAATAGACGAAGCATATACACAACACCTCAACACCACATCTGTACAAGCATTCAAATATGGACTAAACAACACAATTCTACGCGAAAAAATCGCAACAATAAAAGCCAAAAATGTCGACGAAATAGTGAATGAAACAGAAACAATAGACAAAATGCTAACCGGATCAATACAAAACCCAACAACACAAAATATAAACAAACTAATTCCGCAAATGCCATCCCAAACCTTCTTACCACAGAGCAACATTTACACAAGAGTTCCAGTCACATGCAACTACTGTCAACGACAAAATCATACATGGGATCAATGCCGTACACGAATGAACCAAGAAAGAATGAGCAGAATGACACAAACTCAGCCGTACAACCAACAACAACAGAGATATTTCAATAGATTCCACCAAACACTGAACCCATACCACAACTCATTTAACCAAGAACAATTCCGCAGACAACAACCACAAAATAATGAAAGCAACTACAGGCAAAATAACAGCACACAGCAACACAACAGCCAATATCCAACGACTTCACAGCAGATGTATAACAAACCAAACCAGCAAACGAACAGAATCACTCCGAAATTTTGCTCTCATTGTAAAATTACTACAGGACACACATTCGATGAATGCCGAAGTAAATTCTACACGAGAAACCTAACTCAACATAATAACAACGCAAATCCAGGCGCACCTCCCGACACAAACGGCTTAACAGAAAAATTCACAGGAATGAGAATCAACACATTATACCCGCAACAAGCACAAACCGATTATAACATACCACAACAACCTCAGCAGGGAAACTCCAGCGGATCCGACCAGCTGTAGGAGAGCCACTGCCACCGGATCAAAATCAAACAAACCAAACATATAACGAACAAAACGAAAATCAAAACTACTCTCTCCAAATGGGTATCATTCCAGAAATGTACCTAAATCATTTCAATCATACGAGCCAAGACGCTCACTCTATTCTAATAAATAAACAAAAGAGCCCAGACGCTCCTCTTAAATCATTAACAAACAAACAGACGAGCCCAGACGCTCCCATTAAACAAGTAGTATATAAGAAATCGAGCCCAGACGCTCCCACAGAAATTTTAGTAAATAAGAAAAAGAGCCCAGACGCTCATGACACAAACAAACAAACAGAAAACAATCATTCAAGTCAAGACGCTCCAACATTAGAATTACACGAAATACAAACAGACGACGACGACATCATCCAAGAAACAGCAAACTTACAAATCGACAACATATTTTTAGTAATACACATCATAATCCTATACCTTTCTACTAAATTCTCAAAATACCATAACGTAGCGAAAACACAATTATCTAAGATCAAGCAACAAATAACGACTATCAAACAGAACATACTATCAAACATAAAACGAAATTTATCACATAATAAAAACATACTCTACAAACTTTCGAACAACAAAAATATCAAACACACGTCCACACGTAAATCAAACCACATCAAACAAACTTTTAAAATCGAACAAAGTCACAAATCCCCTACCACGAAACGAAAACAACCAAATCAAACTAAAACAAACTTCCTAGAACAAGAACTAGACGAAACTGACCACAACAGCTTAAAAAACCTACTCTACCCAGAGAAATCCACGTTAATAAATTTATTATCCAAATATAAGACGAACAGCGACACTATATCCCCTCTTATAAACCAAAAAACAAGACCGAATTTATTAATAGATTCAGGTGCAGACGTATCAATCATCAAACAGAAACACATCAATACGGACAAAGTTAACAAATTAGATACACTAACACTATCAGGCATCGGAACAGGCACAGTAAAAACAAACGGATCACTAACACTAACACTACAATTAAACGATGAACTAAAAATACAACACAAATTCCACACAGTACCGAACGATTTCCAAATTCTCGAAGACGGAATAGTAGGAAGAGACTTCTTTGACAAATTTAAAGTAGACATACTCTACAGTACGAATAATATTAAAATCAACGGACATTTAATCAAATTTTCAAACAGAACTAATTATAATATAATTCTACCAGCTAGAAGTGAAACAATTATCGAAATACAAACATCCACAAACGAACCGACAATTTGCACGGCAACTGAAATAAAAACAGGGATATTTATTCCACACACATTAATACAACCAATCAATTACAAAGCAAAAATCATGATAGCAAACACGCTACCACAAGATAGCGAAATATCCGACTTTAAACCAATCTTAGAAACGCTACCGAAAGACATACAGTATTACCACACGGGACAAACAATAGACTATCCTTCACGACAAGACCAGATTATTAAAACGATAACAAACAATCTAGATACAAATAATAACGTAGAGGAGAATATGACAATACTGGACTTATGCCTCCAATACGAAGACATATTCTTTTTGGAAGGTGACAAACTGACAAGCATTCAAGGCATATACCACAACATAAACCTATACACAGATTCAAAACCGATACACGTACAAAGATACAGACTGCCTCAGACACACAAAGAAGAAATCAACAGACAAGTGCAAGAAATGTTAGACGACGGAAAAATACAACCCAGTGCCAGCCCCTTCAATAGTCCACTCCTAGCTGTCCCCAAAAAACCAGGAAACGACGGCAAGCCCAAATGGCGCGTAGTCGTTGACTTCTGCAAACTAAACGAGATCACAATTGGCGATTCCTTCCCTTTACCCAACATTAATGACATCTTAGACCAACTCGGTCATGCGCAATATTTTTCAACGCTAGATATGGCTAGCGGTTATCATCAAATAGAAATGAACCCCAACGATGCACATAAAACAGCCTTCAGCACAGATTACGGTCATTTTGAATTTAATAGAATGCCCTTCGGTCTCAAAAATTCGCAAGCCACTTTCCAAAGAACAATAAACCACGTCCTAAGAGGATTTCAAGGTTTAAAAGGTTTTATATACCTAGATGATGTAATTATCTACGGTAAAAATTTAAAAGATCACAATAACAAACTTCTAGAAATTTTCCAAATTTGCAGAGAAAACAACTTAAAACTACAATGCACAAAATGTCAATTCCTAAGGAAAGAAATAACATTCTTAGGTCATCTCATAACCCCAGAAGGAATTAAACCCAATCCATCGACTGTAGAAGCAGTCCAAAATTTTCCAGAACCTAAAAATATAAGAGAGACACAATCTTTTCTAGGTCTCGCAAATTACTACCGCCGCTTTATACCGAAATTCTCCGAAATCGCTGAACCACTCACAAAACTAACCAGAAAAGGTACTCAATTCATTTTTTCAGAAGATTGTAAAACAGCTCTATCCACACTAAAAAATCTATTGATAAAACCCCCCATTCTTAAGTACCCTGACATGAATAAACCCTTTACTCTTACTACAGACGCAAGTGACTACAGTTTAGGAGCAGTCCTTTCACAAATCCAAAACCAAACAGAGTTTCCAGTAGCCTATGCCAGCAGAGCATTAGGCAAATCAGAAAGAAATTACAGCACAATTGAAAAAGAAATGTTAGCTATCTATTGGGCAGTAAATAATTTCAGACCATATCTTTACGGTAAAAAATTTACAATAATAACTGACCATAAACCACTTACGGGAAATCTAACAAAAATACCGAACAGAATTCTAAAATGGAATCTAAAATTATCCGAGTATAATTTCGAAATTATACACAAATCTGGTAAAGCCAACACAAACGCAGACGCACTCAGCAGAATCAAACAACAAAACCAAATTTCAGCAGTCACAAGAGCACAAACCAAAACCCAACTAGACACAACACCCGATACAAATCCTAATTCAGTCCACCATTCCCAGACAAATTCTACAAACTCCAATAACACAAACACACCTCCAAATTGCGCAAAACCACAGAACCAAAAAATAACGAACAAAACTACCACACAAGCACAAGAAGAATTCACTCAAAATCTAGATTAAAATAACTTAAGAAATAATAAAATAGAAATTGTGACAGACATAAGACAACAAATTTTAGACGAATATCACAATCTACCTCTAGGCGGTCATGCAGGCACATGGCGCACATACAAACGCATCAGAATGCTATACTATTGGCCGAAAATGTTACTAGACATCAACAAATTCATTAGAAACTGTCATACATGCAAACGAAATAAAACCCACAGAAAGACAAAAGTACCATTACAATTGACTGACACATCAGAACACCCTTTCCAACGCGTAGCTTTCGATATTGTTGGCCCTCTTCCAACCACGGAAAACTCAAATAATTATCTACTCACTTTTCAAGACGACTTATCCAAATTCTCAGGCGCCATTCCTATACCAAACCAGAATGCTAACACAGTAGCAAGAGCACTATGTGAGCAATATATCACAAAATACGGAATCCCCGAAAAAATATTAACAGATCAAGGCAGTAATTTCATGAGTAACACATTTAAAGAACTCTGCAAACTTCTAAAATTAAAACATTTAACAACCACTGCATATCACCCCGAAACAAACGGTGCACTTGAAAAGTCGCACAACACATTGAAAGAATATTTAAGATCTTTCACCAACCTCGACCGAAACAACTGGGACGAAATGTGCCACTACGCAATATTTGTGTATAACACTACACCACACTGTTCAACAAACTTTACCCCCTACGAATTAGTTTACGGACGACCAGCATTAATCCCCAGCGCAGTACAGAAAGACCCAGAACCGATATACAATTACGATGACTATGTTAACGAACTGAAAGCAAGACTAAGGGTCGCACACGCAATAGCCCGAGAAAAAATCATTAACAAAAAATTACAAGTCAAGACACAATATGACAAATCAACAAAACCATTGATTCTTGAACCGAACGACGACAGAAATAATTTTTGAACAAATTATTTTATTTCTTGATCCATTCTTGAAATTCTTTCAGATTTTTTTTTAGAATGATGTTTATGGCCGAATTAGTGGTTTATGTCTGTAATTTTTCAGATATTTACAAAAAGGTGGGGTTAAGACTTATGTAGTTCCTATAAAATTCAAGAACTATTCGCTGGTCCGAATTATGACTTAAGTCTGATAGTAGAGGTAGATTTAACCTTTATGTTTACAACCAGCATACCCGGGTATGTCCATAATTCCATACATTTAGTATTGAATGATTATTTGTAATTTCATTTTAAATTGATAAATACATTTTGGCAAAATGTAATCTAAAACAAATAATTGTTATTAACAAATTAATAATTACTAAAGATTTCAAGCTGATAAGTCACCTAAATCCATAAAATTTTGGGTAATAAAACAAGAAAACTTACCCGGGTAAGCGGTTGTAAACATAAGGGTTAAACTAATTTATGTGAATTTTTTTAGAAATTTTGTTTGAGGTGGGATTGAGATATCGTCTCTAGAACTCAGCAACCGTTTTATATCTAGTTGTTGAATTAAAGAATTATAAATCACAATTTCTTCAAATCTTCTTCTACTAGGACACGAGTTGGCCGTAGGCAAGTTTATCGTCACCGAGTTGGTTTCGCCGAATTGACCTGGTCCGGTATTTACATAGTGCGTTCTCCTCGGTTTCCTGTGTATTTGACGGTTTGTTATATTTTGTGTGGATTTGTCATTCTCTTCATGAAATTCTATATGGTAAATTCGGTGCTGTTTCTGTGGTTCATTGTGATAGGGACCCTCTCTCTTGAATGGTTGTTGGCCTCGTTTAAATTGTTGGATTGGCTGATTTATGTATATGATTTGTCTGCTCAATTCTGGATCAATCTCAATTTGTTCTGGTGGTTTGGGATTCGTTGGCTCTGGGTGGTACTTTGATACCCTTGTGTTTGTATTTTGACAATGTTCCGTTGTGGCAATTCTACCTAGTAACGATTTCACCGAGAGTTCGACGAGTTGATGTTTCGTTGTGGGAAAATCTTATTTATTGGAGGTGTTACTGTATTTTTGACATTATTTTGAAGTTTCGAAAATTAAAGTTTTGTTTCTCCATGCCCGATGTGTAAGCATCTGGTAACGTCTGTGGTTTCTGGATAACCAGGATACTTGATAAATCTTCGGTTAGTCCCGTGAGATTGCATTGTTCATTTATCCTTCAATTGCTGAGAAGCCTAGACAGCCTCAGCTGGAAAAAGGCAATTCGGAAACTCAATTAGCACACGCCATTGGACTTCATGAAGCTAGCATGAATTTACAGCCCGAAATTGTAACTTTTGGTTTCGTTGCAATTTTGACTACAAACTGTGAAATTTTCGGAAAAATTAAATCTGAAATTATCTGAATATAGTTAATTGAATCTCGTCTCACAGGTGGTTCATGAACACTTGCGTATACGGCCGAATTCGTTGAAACTTTGACTACAAATTGAGAGATTTTCAGAAAAAATTTATTCGTAAATAGCCTGTAAGGCGGTATTCAAGCGACTATATATAGATAATTCCAAATAGAATTTTTCTGGAAATATCTCAGATTAGTAGTCAAACTCCAATGGATCCGGTTATTGTATACCTCAAGTGCTCGTGAATAGCCTGTGAGGCGATATTCAAGCGACTAATTTCAGATAATTGCAGAAATAGTTTTTCTGACCGACCACACGGCCACAATGGTTAAAGCTTTGGCGTTTGGATCGGGAGTCCCAGGTTCGAATCCCGATTAGGGCAGGATGTAAAAAAAAATAAAAAATTCTTGTTATATCTCAGTTTTGTAGTCGGCTAATTCTGTTGACTAGAAATTTCTCTCGTTATGTTATTATGTTAACTTATACACACAGCGGCACAATTAGGGGAACACAAGTAACACTCGATTTATTTTTCCGATCCAGATTTTTCGAAACATTTTTACGTGAACTGGAAGAAGAGCACCCCATTGCATATAATATGTCGGCGAAGCTAAATAAAGCTCAGCGTAGTTACACTATCACAGAACTAGAGTGTTAAGTGATGAGCGTCAAAAAATCTAGACCATATATCGAGGGTTACGCATTTACTATAATTATAGATCAATTGAGCTTAAAATGGCTTATAGACCAGAATAATTTATCCATTCGGCTAGGAATATGGGTTTTAAAACCTCAGTCGCACAAGTTCACGATTGAATACAGAAAGGGCACGCAGAGTATTTTTCCTGACAGTCTTTCTCGAGTAAATGTCGAAGAATGTAATATAACGACCGATGAACCTTTACAATTGAATATGGATTCAGCAGAATTACAAGACAAAGAGTATCAGGACCAAACTCAGGCTATAGTAGACACCGCGAAAGCAATCACCAACCTTAAAGTTGTTGATGAAAACTGTACATTAATCTCACGAAGTCTTCTCACCATGATACTGATATCGCGCAGTGGAAATTAGTGGTACCAACTGGACTCACACCTGACCTTATAGGTCAAGCGCATAATCCTCCAGCTGCAGCTCACCAGAGGATTTTCAAGACATTAGACATGCTAAAGCGTCATTTTTATTGGTCTTCAATGTCTAACCAGGTGAAAAGATTTTTCAATGATTGCGAAACATGTAAGAAAAGCAAGCCTGTGAATTTTTCGACTCGTCCGGAAATGGGGAAATTAATCGAATCTGTCAAGCCATTTCAGAGACTCTATATAGATTTTCTGGGTCCTTACCCGCGAACAACGAACGGATTTACGCATATCGTTCCGCATTACCTGCAGGAGTTTGTCAGTTTTTAGAGAACAAAGTGTTTCAGTTATACGAAGTTCCTGAGGTGTTATTTTCGGTTAATCGTCACCAATTCAAATCTACTCTTCTAGTCAACCTATTGAATATATACGGGGTGCAACGTGAGGTCACTGCGATTTACGCTCCTCAATCAAATGCATCGGAGAGTGTAAACCGGTCAATTCTGGCAGCCATTCGCCAAGAAATGCTATTGCATACATCAATCGGTTTTTCGCCATCTGGCATTTGGTCGACAAAAAATAATGCATGGATCTATGTATAACTCCTCAAAAAGTTGCATTCCTTAAATGATTATAATATTGGAGTAGCGACTGCGAGCCAGCCGCATACACCAGGAATGTAACAAAGTATAATCTGCGAAGCCGACCACGCATATTTAACATTGGCCAAACCGTCTTTGTTCGTATTTTTCACAAAGCAGTGCTCCTTACCGCTTTGCAAGTAGACTGGCTCCAAAATTTTTAAAAGAAGTAAAAAAGAAAATAAAAATAAAGAAAAAAAACGGTACGGAAATGATCATCACATCCATCCATTATTTTCAATAGGAATCGAGAATACACCAATAATTATTTCCCATTAAACGCGTTAAAGTAATTACACTAAAAGGTTATATCAAGAATGGGAATTTTTAATACTTTGGTAATCTCACCATTCAAAAATCAAGAAACATCAAAGTAAACCGAAAATTCAATTGATAACGTATTGTTTGCCTCCCTGAACATTACAAATGTTACAAGGCCGAAAACGTTGTACTGGCTCCAGGCATGACCATTTCATTATCCTTGAAACTTAAAGAAACAGCAGCGTCAAACAGCAACCCAAACCCGTAATGTTTCAGAAGAGGTTCGAAAAGTGCAAATAAGTGAACTTATTGTTAGACGAAAGCCTAAATAGATCGTTTTGAGACCATATGTTCCAGCCAAACGACCCATATTGCAGAGAAGTCACCCAAGTAGCAAGGTTGAGTTTTGCCTACGAAAATCGATTTAGGATTTTAAACCAGTGAAGCCATATTTTGTCTAAATACGACAGCCATTTCTTATTAAATTCGATCGATGGAAGGCAAAGAGTATGCGGAGACGACCGGAGAAGCAATTGTTGACCATGACAAAAATTTGGAGAATTTATTAATCAGATTGAGCCAGTTAAACTTTGAATTAAATTTTTCGAAAATGAAATTATGTGAAAAAGAGATTAAGTATTTTGGGCATATCATATCGAGTGAAGGAATAAGGCCTGATCCGGCAAAAATAATATGTATTAGAGAGATGGCTTCACCGAAAAATAAGCAAGAACTTCTACAGGTATTAGGTTTGTTTACCTATTTTTCAAAATTTATTCAGAATTTCTCAGAGAAGTCACAAAATATGAGAAATCTAGCAAAAGATGATACTGAGTTCGATTGGACAGACGTGCATGAAAATGAATTCAAAAATTTAAAGGAAGCATGAAAGGATGCATCGTCATATACACTTGGATGTGTGTCAATTCAACAGGATCGCCCAATAGTATTAAACAGTAATAAAAGAAGCAGAATTAAATTATGCAGCAATTGAGAAAGAAACTCTAGCAGTACTATTTGCTCTCGAAAGGTTTGATCAATATGTCTGTGGTAAAAAAGACATAATAATCGATACTGATCATAGACCTTTGATCACAATATTTAAAAAATCAATTTTGAATGCACCTAAGAGAATTCAGAAAATGATGTTATATCTACAAAGATATATAATTTTAAGTTGATGTATATCAGGGGAAGTTTGATGTTAGTAGCAGATATCATTTCAAGGGCACCACTCGCAGAGAATGAATTATTGAAGCACTACGATATATACACAGTTCACGAGGAAGAACTAATCTTTGAAGATGTAAATAATTCTAATCATATGGAGGAACTGAGGATAAGCAACAGTTCAATTCAAATGGTGAAAAATAAAACCCGGAAGGATGCAAATTTACAGAAACTAATGAATTTTATATGCAAAGGATGGCCTGATAAATCTAAAAATATGGATCCACTTTTAACCAAATATTTTAGTCATCGAAAAGAAATTACACTAAATGAAGGAATTTTATACAAGGGAAATAGAATAACTATACCAGAAATTATGAGACCAGAAGTTCATCTTAGTAATCAAGGAATTGAAGCAACAAATAAGTTAGCTAAAGAATTAGTATACTGGCCGAATATAAGTAAAGGAGTGAAAGAAATGGTAGAAGCGTGTGAAATTTGTTTAAAATATTCATCGAAGCAAGAGCGTACGCCAATGTTAACACACGAAATACCAGAATATTCATTTCAAAGAATAAATATCGATATAATGGAATTAGTAATTAATGGGAAAATTAAAAAGTTTATGATCACAGTTGACCAGTATTCGGATTTTTTCGAGATTGATGAATTGAAAGATACGACGGCTCTCACAACCATAAAAATTTGTAAGAGAAATTTCAGTAGGCACGGAATTCCAGAAATATGCATAACAGATAATGCTAAAAATTTTGTAAATGTAGATTTTTACAAATTTTCAAAGGATTGGGAATTTCAACATGCGACTAGCAGTCGTTATCACCAGCAAGGGAAAGGAAAAGCTGAAGCAGCAGTTAAAATAGCTAAATCATTAATCAGGAAAAGCATTGATAGTGGTACAGACTTTTATAAATGTTTATTACATTGAAAGAAATTTAAGAAGTATAATACCGACAGCGAAAGGAATTTTAAAAACAAGACTAGCTGATGACGTGCAAAATAATATAATCGAAAATCGTAAACATGTTAAATTTTATAACGATAAGAAATCAAGGGAGCTACCAAAACAAAGATTCGAAAAGGAGGTGTTTGTATAAGTAAAGCCAACTGACAAGCAAGCATCATATATAGTAGTAGTATTGATGGACGCAGATTTATAAGAAATAGATTTCATATGAAACCGGTAACATCACCAAATATGAATTTACAAAGTACCAATGATCATCAAGTAATTGAAGAGGAGTATAATAAACCGTACAATGTCGATGTTACATTACAAATGAACCAACAACAGGTATCAGATGAACAACCGCCAGTCAGTCATATTGGAACCCCTGAGCGACCTATCCGTGAAAACTAGCCACGTATAAAGGTTCAATATTACAGGATGTAGAACATTAAACACAGATAATCAATTTCATTAGCTAGTAACTAAATTAAAATTTGAAATGTTAATTTAAATTGAATTTTATATTTTTGTTTTGTTTAAAAAAGAGGGATGTTATATATAATGAAATGTAAACCCTATAAGCAATATTATAACATGTGTATGTATAAAAAAGTACAATAAAGAGAACAGCCAGTCTTCTGTTACACTTGCATAAGAACGCAGTCTTTATAAAACAGGTACTAAACTACACCTTTCAGAAAATCATACAGAACTTGATCATGGACATATTAAATCACGTGATATTCAATTTTTTAAGAAAAATCTAAATTCTTAGTATGGAACAGGTTAGTAAAGTATTTACATATTTAACTATACACCAATCCTACCGAAAAGGTTATTTATAAAGAATAAATTCAAGAATATTATTAAAAAAATTTATTATTTCGCCTAAATGTCGTTTTTATTAAATTTTTTACTAATCAAACACACTTTCGTTTGTTTTAATTGGTTTAGGACTAGTTTACGTCTAACCATACAGCGTCATTTAACCATTAGTCATTTTGACGTCCGAACAAAATTATCGATTGCCTTATCAGTTAATAATATTTTAGCAACGATAAATTGTAAATGTGTCTGGAGATAATGAAACGTCATATAGATATCGTAAATCGGTACTATTTTGTATTAACACTTAGTAGTAGTGAAATGAGCGAGGTGGGTTCAACACCTAAAATTATACATACGTGTTGATACTCAGTATCATTAATTTGCGTATCAAAATGTTGTTTAAGCAATACCGAAGTTTAGCGCTAATCGTATTTGCAGTGATAGCGATCGCGTTTTATTTAATTTACACAAATTCTAATTGGATTTATAGGATAATTTATAAAAAGCCATCGGATAATTATCAAAGTGCGGCCGCTGGTAAATTTTATAATAAAACATTAACCATAAATTAACAATAAATAAACTAATTTTCATTTTATTGCGTTTGTTAGATGATAAGGCGGCACTTGTCGTTATCACCGAGATTATTGATATTTCAACGAATTCAGTGATAGTGAAATCGAATGACGGAACTAAATATAGTGTGATTGAGGAATATTTGCCGGTTTTACCAGATTTGTTATCTATAGAATTCGACAGTGACGATTATTACACGTTTGACATGAAAGTATGTCCGAATAGTGGTGCTAACATTACCGTTATGATACTAGTTACCTCAGCGCCACAACATACAGAAAAGCGTGATCATGTACGAAAAACTTGGGGCCACTATGCACTACGCAGTGATATCGGATTTGCGTTCGTGATTGGTAATGCGTTAAACGATTTGTGGGAAAATGATTTGCGTTACGAAAATATGCTGTACAACGACATAATACATATGAATTTTTTTGACAGCTACGATAATCTTACACTAAAATCTGTGTCATCGCTAAATTGGATCGATACATTTTGTAATCAGACCCGTTTTTATCTAAAATGTGATGATGACGTATTTATAAATGTACCAAAGCTGTTAGAGTTTATAAAGTTGAAAACGGAAGTGAACCGTACAATATTTGGTCATTTAGCCGTCAATTGGAAACCATTTCGAGGTCCAGAATCGAAATATTATTTAAGTGACGCAGATTACGCACCTAAATTTTTTCCGCCGTTCACAACTGGGCCGGCGTATTTGATGACAGTTGACTGCGTACACGATCTGTTTACACATTCGCTTGTAAATCATCCGTTACGGCTGGAAGATGTTTTTATTACCGGAGTAGTAGCAAGTGGACTAAATATAACTCGTGTAAATGTGCCGGAGTTTCCAAATGATAATGGAATGGCACATGGTTTAAATGCGACCGGACAACGTTCAATAGCGAAACACGATCTTTCGGCTCGTCAGCAATTTGACTTGTGGACCATTTTAGAATTGTAATGAAAAGTGATCTATTTATGTAGAGTAACGACTGAATAAAAATAATGTGATTAAGTGTGAGCATGTGTGTGAATGAGCCTATATATATACAATCATATATGAAAACCTAAAGTACTAAGTAGTTTTTATTTAAATTAAATTCTTGCAATCGGCAAAACGTGACATAAATCACAATTCTGTATTTATCGATCATATAGGTCTAAACTGTGTAAAACAACTAACTAAATTATGTAATATATTAGCGATCGACATATGTAGATGCATTCGACCAGCCGCACACAGTGCGTTAAATATCACGTACTTCTATGCCATAAAACTGTAACCATAAATAAATTCTGCAATGACTAAGACGCATCCATATTATTTCTTAAAATGTAAGAAATAAATCGCGATCTTCTTACTTTTATTTGTGTGTTGCGCCAATTTATTTCCCATACAAATTCCTAAAAATTAAGTTGTCTCCGTAAAGTATCTGATCGTATATACAATACAAAGTTGCATGTAGCACGAACAAGTTTTTTTGGCAATTTCTTTAATTAAATTCTCCCAGTGCCATCGATTAAAGTACCGTGATAACGCAGCGAAAAGAATTTCTTAAAAATTGATAACAAATCATGTACAGTATAGCAGGACGGCCACCCATAAATTATACTGTCAGCATAAAATCGATTAGAAAAATATTATTTATATAACGATAAATTATAAATTGCAACAAGTTTTTAATGTTTTTGTGCGAACGCGCAACAAAGGTGATATATTTTTTTAAAAGATATAATTCGAGAATAGAAATGTAGCTTCTTCTTAGTGGTAGCTTCTTTTTACCGATCTCGGTTTGACTTTTTAGTTAATCTTTGTTGCTACTGTTATATACAATGTTGAGTTTCTATGTCATTTTCGCGGAATGGAATTTTATATTTGTACAGTAGTTCACATAGAAGAATTTTGTCGTGACGACGGTGAGTATGAAACAAGGAAATTAATATTTTTTTTTTTTTTAAATAAAGCAAGCCCATTTACATTTATTCATGCCACATTCATTTACCTATAAGAGCTGTATCCCAAATACCGACTTATTTGTGGACTCCGACTTATTCAAATGTCACCTCGCGAAGAGACTTATTTGAATGTTTACACAGAAATGTCTCCAAAAATGTGTCAGGTTAAATGTTATACATGCAGTTTTTGTTTTCAAATCTAGTGGCGACGACCAACATGTCAAAAAATGTATTTTTTCCATATCATAGAATTTGCGTTTTGTTTTTTGTTATTACGTCACAAATAAGTACAATGAATTGGAATGACTTGACCGACTTATTCAAGATGGCGTCAAATAAGTCAATAAGGCCCTTTCCCAAACACCGATTTATTACAGAATTATTTGATGCCATCTTGAATAAGTCGGTCAAGTCGTTCCAATTTATTGTACCGAGTTATTTGTGACGTATAATAACAAAAACAAAACGCAATTTCTATTATATGAAAGAAAAAAATTTCTTGACATGTTGGTCGTTGCAACTAGATTTGAAAAAACCCTGCATGTATTATATCATAAAGTAAAATATACATTGCAAAATATAAATATAAATATAAATATTTATTGCTCGATGATTATATTTAGTCAAGAAACATTTTTGTAGACATTTCTGTGTAGACATACTTATTCAAATAAGTCTCCTCGCGAGGTGACTTATTTGAATAAGTCGGTGTTTGGAAAACAGCCTAAGTCTGTAATAAGTCAGTGTTTGTAAAGGACCTTAAGGTGTAATTACACACACATAGGATGTAACGCTAGCCTTCGTGTAGCAATGTTAACAAATTTGATTTTTTTTTGGGGATCTACCGATGATGTTGACTACAGTAGCTATATCAGGTGAAAAGTTCAAAGGAAAAATGAAATTAAAATTATTCCATGGTAACGAACTCGCTCAACAGCTCTACTTATACCTCTCCCTGCTCTTATTGAAATTATTCTTTATCGCAAAAATATTTCCACTGCAAAAAGACAAAAATAAAACAAAACGCTTAAACTATTTTTAAGCACGAATTTGCACGTCCTACTTAGAAAGAATTTATTTATGAAGTGGCTCTGATAGTTCGCATACACAGCCGAACTAAAAATTCTGTGCATGTGTGTGAGTGTCGACTTGAACAGAATACTCAAGCAAAGTACTAAATTCAATACTCTCACTTTTGGAATGACACTCATTAATTTACAGAAAAATTGATGCTTTGGTTTTGATGGCGCTTTGGTCATGATGTCCGCTATCTGCTCATCTGCTTGCACATACTTCAGTTCGAAAATTCCGTCTTCAAATTTTTCACAAATGAAGTGATACCGCACGTCGATATGTTCGGATTCTTCACCAGTCTTATTGCGCTCTGATTGTTCATGAAAAATACGGGCACATCGCTCTCGATTTGCTAAAGTTTCGTAACCAGACCAATTCCATTATGGCGTGTGATGCTGCCATATATTCCGACTCCATCGTTGAAAGCGCAACTGATTTCTGGCGGTCCGAACCCCAGCTGATGACGCTACCTCCAAACATAAAAACGTAGCCCGACGCCGATCGTCGCGTTTCCGAAGAAGTTCAGATCGTTTTTGCCTTCGAAGCGAATTCCCGTGTCCATCGAGCCTCGAATATACTTCAGAATGCGTTTGACTGCATTCACATATGCTGCAGCTGGCTTCTCCAAGTATCGGCAGACACTTGCAACTGCGAAGCTGATATCTGTTCGGGGGGCGACGGCCAAATACATCAGATTTCCGACTGCTTCGTCGGCCTCAAAATCTCCCAGATTTTGTGAATTGACCAATGGAGTAGACACTGCATTGCAATCCGTCATGTTGAAACGATTGATGACTTTTCTTGCGTAACCTTGTAGATTTATTTGAATTGATCCGTCCGATCGCCGATCAATTTGAAGTCGCAGAAAACAATTCAACTCAAAAACCTTGATCTCAATCAAACCGTCGTCGACATAAATTGCAAGGAGTAACATACCATTTTTCCTACCGCAGACGAAAACACACGGATGCGATTCACTTGTTCTGAATCCAAAATGTTTGATAAAAGCAGTGAATCTTTTGTTCCAGCAGCGTGGTGCCTGTTTAAGTTCATAGAAGCTTTTGGATAGCTTGCACATATTTCCGCTTCCATCGTCATATCAAATCGGCTGGCTCATGTATACATTTTCTTATAAATCTCCATTTAGAAATCCCGTTTTGACGTCGAATTGTTCATTTGCTTCGCCATTGCCAATGCCAGGATCGCTCTGATCAAAGTAAACTTCACTACTGGACTGAAGGTTTCTTGATAATCGATACCATATTCTTTCGTGAATCCTCGCACTACCAATCGGGCGTTGTAGTGATCAATACTTCCGTCCGGATTCTTCTTGATCTTGAAGACCCACCGATTGTCGATTACTCTTTGGTTAGTTGATGTAAGGCATCAACCATGAACGGTAGTCCATGAACGATTTTTAATGAGCGAATCGTACTCTTCATCTTTCTCTTTGCACGCTCTCATTGTTTGCGATCACTCACTTGTATCGCTTGCTCGTATGTCCTCGGCTTTTCGCTGATTACCAACATTGCACTGTGTTGCGTCGATGCAAAAAATGTTAGACGCTTCGGTGCCGTAACGGTGCTCTGATCGCGCAATCATCGTTTGACAACATTTCTGTTTTTAATATCGCATATGAAGCCACGCTCTTCCCGTTGTTCTGGCGTGATGAAATCGTCTGCGTCTCCATCATCTGCGCTCTCGTCACTTGCTTTCGCCTTTTCCTCATTTGCGCCAGCTTTTTCTTCAGCTCTGATGTCGATCGTTGCCATGAATTCCTTCAACAAAAATACCACGTCGCATGATATCTTAACTTTTCTTGTCTTTGGATTCCATACTCGATATGCCTTGGAACGACTGTCGTATCCAACGAAGATACTTCCTTGTTGTACTGCGATTCATACGATGTTTTCCCGACGATCGTCCTTGTTCCAATACGATTTAGCACATGAATTGCTAAATTCACCGTCCCGGCCCAAAACTTCTTTTCTATTTGCTTCGCCTGAAGCATCGTTCTCACTGATTCGACGATCACCTGCATTTCTCGCTCAGCACACCCGTTTTGCTCAGGTGTGTACGGCACAGTTCGTTGGTGATGAATGTCGTTTTCCTCGAAAAATGCCTTTAATTCTGCATTCACAAATTCCGTGCCATTGTCAGATCTGACAATACGAAATTTGTGCTTATCGTCCTTCTGTATCAACTGGACATATTTCTTGATGCAAATCGCTACGTCAGATTTTTGTTTTATGAAGTAAACGAAACGAAAATGTGAATAATCGTCTTTTAATAACAAGAAGTACCTGGCTCCGCCAATTGAGTTTTCCTGGAATGGTTCGCACACGTCTGTGTGAATTCTCTCGCCGCACAACTTTGACTTCTCGCGACTCTTGAAGCTGCTTCGATGATGTTTGCGGAAAACACAAGCTTCGCATGTAAAATCCTCATTGAAAATTTCAACGTTTTGGCTTTGTAGGAACTTTTTAATATGTGTAACATTTTGATGTCGCAGTCGCTCGTGCCACGATTGAAGTGACGTCTTTTTAATTGCTACGTTTGATGTAGCCTCGAACTGTGGTGATTCGTCTGTTTTGAAAAGCATCTGGAACAAACCCTTTCTTCGAACTCCCACTGCAACGACGTTTCTAATTTTCAGTATTTCGCATCCTTCGTTGTCCATGCTCAGTTTATGTCCACGATCTGTCACCTTTCCCGATGAAAATAGATTTACATGCAAGTCCAGTACAAATAGAACCTCCATTACTTGCTTGCGAATCCAATCGTTGCCATTGAAAGCACGAATGCCGAAGTCGCCTTTGCCTCGAGCCATGATTCTATCACCATTGCCTATTTTCACCGATTCGGATATTTCCGTGAAGTTTTCAAACCTATCACGTCGGTGACTCATGTAATTCGTCGCACCTGAATTCAAAATCCAGGCGTTTTTGTCACCACTTATTTTGTCCCGCTTCCAATAGTCGTCTTTTCCGCACATAAAGCACTTGCCTTTCGGCTTGTCGATTTTATTCGCCGCTTTGTTGTTGTTATTCAACGAATTTCCCTTTTTGATGTTGTTGCACTTCGACAGGCATCGTATTCAAAATTTTCGAAATTACTATCGAGTCAGATATGGTCTCCTTCTGATCTCTCAACTACTGTACAATTTCTATTAATTTTGATTTTGTCGCCATGTCGTCTGACGGCTCCTTCTTGAATTTGTATTACTTTTGTTGCAGAAAATAAGTATTCCTCTCCGACTTTTGCTCATACGTACTTATGAGCGCCGTCCACATTTCATCTGGTGTCTTACAGCCCATTATTAGCCGCATTGACTGTTTTCCGCATGTAGTTGAAATTTTCCGCCTTGCTTTTGCGTCTGCCCTTTTCTAAGTCTCAATTTCCGTCGCATAATTTGTACTCGCAACAGTTGGTTTATCAATTGTGTCATCAACGTAGTCGAAAAGTTCAGCTGCCTCTAAGATTTGACGCATCTGGGATTTCCACTTCGCCCAATTTTGAACGCCCTCCAATTTTTCAATGCTGACACGTTCACCTTTCATTTTGTTTTAATTGTGCTTACCGGCCTCAAAAATCCAGAAAATAATGTTTTTTGTTTGTTCTGGAATGTTCTACTTGAATTGCGCAAAGTGACTGCTTGATCGACCGCTGTGCTGTTCCGCGCAATACCACAAGTAATTTTCACTCGCAATCGCACTAAATTGATGCACTGAATTGTTGTTGTTTCGCCGTGCACAATTTTATTTCGAAATTCGCTGTTTTCATTTTATCAGTTTTATTTTGCAGTTTCCCGTGATCTGGGTCATAACCTATTGAAATTATTCTTTATCGCAAAAATATTTCCACTGCTAAAAGAAAAAAATAAAACAAAAGAAAATTTGTTTATGAAGTCTGTGAGTGTTGACTTGAAAAGAATACTCAAGCAAAGCAAGTTCAATAGCTCTCTATGCCTCCTAATATCCACTACCGCTAAAATCTTAAACCCCGAGTTACAACCATTATGATCTTTTATTTAACAACATAAGAAAAATAAAATTAAAAAAAGGCTTTTCCTAATCTGCATGAAAAAGAAGAAAATTTTCTCGTTTGTATTAGACGCCTAAGGCATTTATTCACAAATAACTGAAGCCTTCAAGTGATCCTCTGCCTGTGTTTCCATGTTTCACATCCATACAGCAGTACTGATTTCACACAGGCATTGAACATTCGTAGCTTTATAGTTCGGGACTGACGCATTCCAGATCTTGTGTAGCATATTGAATATATTTTTTGCTTTCTTGAAGCGTTGGTTGGTATCCTCTTCAATTCCGCCTGTTTTCGGCATATAGTTTCTTGGTTGATGGTAATGGGTGTATGTATGTTTGTGTTTATTCTCATGGCCTCTGTCTTTTTCTCTTCCTGTGCCAAAACAGCTAATTGTTGGGTTTTCTGCTGCATGGCAGCGTGCTTAATGCTTATGCGTTAGTGGCCAAATATCGTACGCGTAATCCAGGTCATTAAGTCGACTTATTGGGTGCCCTTGAATGCCATTTGGGGATGTGTTATCCAATTTTTGCATTACATTGTGGTACTGTTGAGAACAGCCAGGGGTGGATAGAGAACACATCCTGACGCTTCGTGCGTTGTAATATTTATCACATGGCTTCCCCTTGTATTGAACTCTATTTGAGGCATCCCAGCGCTCATTTCCATAATGAATTCAATTATCTTTCTCGGAAAGTCAAAGTCACGAAGAGTAGATATAGAGGTGACCTCCATCGGTTTGATTATTGAACATGATACGAATTGTGTTGATGTGGTCTGTACAGCTCCTACCAGGTCTAAAGCCAGCTCTTTCATTCCTTATACGCTGGTTACTTGTTGGTGATATCCGCATCATTATACCCCATGCAATTTAGATTACAATGCCACGAACTGCTTTCCTGCAACGTAATCACTGCTCTCGAATTTATTAAAAATAGATTATAATTGAATTTAAACAACAGCGCACACCCCTAAAAATCAGTAATAAATTAGTAAGTTGCGCTTCACTAAGATAAATGAACACTACCTAGTATTTATTGCAACAGTTCACATTCGTAAAAATTGGTTCAATACCTCAAAAATCACGGAAGTAAAATACTTAACAAACAACAAAAAATATTTGTGTCGTGTATACAAAATAACATACATTCAGGTGGAAATTGGTGCATGAACATTAGTTCAATAAAGAACATAGCATACATTTTGGCGAGATTTGTATCATGAACAAATGTCCGAATAAAAAAAATACTTATATTATATAGTGACAAAACTGCACCTTAGATATAACTATGCCTTGATTGTTTGGTGGTGCATAAGACCCAATGTAGGGGTCGGCCATATAACAACAGACATTATTTGAACGATTGTTGCACAAAGTCACAATGGAAAACTTTGTCCGAAAAAAATCAGAAGACCCCTATATCGAGAGTAGTTTCTGAAAATGTCTTGATGTGTGTGTACTTTATGCTGAAAGGGCAAAGTGGTCAATCCTAGGGGTCACATAAATAAATTTTAATTTAAAGAATATTTTTGAAACGATTGTTACGAAAATTTTGTTCTAAAAATATCAAATGTCCCCTATATTGAGAGCGGTTTCTGAAAAGGTCGTGATATGTACTTTATGATAAAAGTGCCAAGTGATCGATCCTTTGGGCCAGCCATATAAGTAATAGGTATTATTTGGAACGATTGGTGCACAACGTCTCAACGGATTTTTTTTTTAAAATTCAGAAGATCCCTATATGTGTACTTTATGCTGATAGGGCCAAGTGATCGATCCTAGGGGTCGGCTATATAAAAAGCAAACATTATTTGAAGCCATTGTTACATAAATAGGAAGCTTTGTGCAATACTCGTTTAAAATAGTGCCTGTTCCATACCTTTCCAGAAAGGACTGTTTAATCTGTTTAGAAAGAAAGGTTATCTATATAGAAAATCTATATAGAAAAATTTTCTTAATTTTTTGTTGCGTAGTTCGAATGAATCGAATTATCTTCCTATTCGTCTACACGCAATGACCACCATACAATTTGACTCAGCAGATCACACGCTTACAAATCGAATTAGTGGATACAATCAATAAACGTTTGTACGAGTATACAGCCTTGGTCAAAAGTATTGAGCACAGTTCTTTGTTATTTATTGTGTGGCGTCTGACTCTGCGTTTTAATAAACTCCATAAATGTTCTATAGGGTTCAGGTCCGGGGTCTGACAGATTTATGACATGGCGCGTTATCCTGCTGGAATTTAACGCCATCCACGTTTGTATCATAAAAAAGTGTTAAAAATGAAGGCAGCATCGCAGATTCTAGGACGTTTATGTATTTTGAAGAGTTCATGTGGTCCCCATACATGAACATTTCGCCAACTCCAGAATTAGTCATGCAGCCCCAAACCATTATGCTGCTTCCGCCGTGTTTTACGGTTGGTACCACACACTCTGGACTAAATGCTTCGCCTACCCGGCGCCGCACAAAAGGCCACTGGTGTACCAAAAATCTGTAATAAAGAAAATGTAGAGACCAGAAAATTCAGACCAGCTACCTGAAGCCTTGTGCGAGTGGTGCGAGCAGAGATTGGTTTCTTAATTTCTACTGACAACTCAGCAGCGAGGTCTGAAGAAGTTTTTTTTTCTTCAATTTTTTGAAGCTTTTATCACCAACTTTCGGTCCTCACGGTATGTGGTGTGATGCGTTTGCGCCCGGTTTTGTACCTATTACTGTGTGATTCACTAGTGCGCCCATTGAGTCATTGTTTTCAACCCTTTTTAGATGTCGAAAAAGTAATCAATAAACAATAGGGGTCATTTTCTGCTTTACTTATCGTGTACGCCCGAAATTTATAGGGTGCTCAATACTTTTGGCCAAGGCTGTATTTCTGTTAAAGGTTTCGGAAACTACTGTATCGATTTTCCTGATGAGTGGGTTTGATTAACTCGGCCTAAAGCCCATTGTATTGGAGGCAACTGCTGGTTGTGGATAATTACATTGTTGCCAACTGTCATACTTCTAACTTGGTAAAATAGTCGCAGTACAAGCGATACCAAAAATGCTTCACGCTAAAACCGATAATGTATGGCTTGCAAAATAGCCAATTTAATTTAAATTTTCGTGATTGAAATATGGAAGGCTTCCCTGGCATCGTTAAAGCCGAATTTTCTCTCTATAAAGACACAATGACTTGTATTGTCGGCTGGCACAACATTACTCTATTTCTCTCGATTGTTTGAACTTAGTATTTCGGATGCTCGATTGGAGCCAAATGTAGACCATCGACATGGGTGTGCTGCAAACAAATTTAACACGATCCGTGAGTCAGTCGGCATCCTTAAATAGCTAGAGTTAGATGACTATATGGGTTCGAAGATTTTGCCTGTCTCGGATAGTTTTACCTAAAACGAAAAATGGTTAGTTACGAGATCTCAATTCACACGGAGCAGTTTTCTATGCAGTGATTTCCAATCGGTTTTCCAAGCTCGTTGCTGTTTTTGGAAAATTTACGTAAATTAAAGCCAGCAGCGTGTAGAATGCTCATGTGCTTCTTTCAGGATTTTTGCGATCGGTGCTCTTTCTCTAGAAATGATGCCGGTGCCGTGCCAAACGTAAGTGTTTTTAAAGGAATAGTTTAAAGCTGATGCTTAGGATCCTGTTTCCATAAAATATTTTAGTGTTTTGTATCCGCGTCCCTTACAGGGACTCCCTCCAAATCTGTTAATACGTTTTCTCAACATCACCAGTGACTATTAGGCGATTTTGCCGAAATCTCAACAGGATGTTGACTAGACGGTCGGTCCAATGTACAGCTGATTATACGAGAATATTTCGGAGGACGCTGACTTATTTTAGAATCCCATAATGCGAGATACGCCCCAATTTTTCGTATTCTGTCATGAATAGGTTAAACGATTGGCGAAAGATATGATCTCACTTCAAATTTTTCTCCATGGCCAACAATCTGGGCTCAGTTATCCTCCAGTTTCCCTACCTGCTACGATCTAACCCAATGACGTTTTATCTTCTTTATGACGATCTCACTGTATAATTTTGTCACGCAGAGCAATTTCATAGTAAACTTCAGTACCAAGCGATATGCTGGAAAATTTAGAAATTACGAAATTATATACTTTCAGATCTTCTCCATTGACCGGCCTTATACAAAATTCCATTTTTACTAGCGAACTGACTAATTTTGCATCACCGGTGTGAAGGTTCTGGACACTTTTAAATAATTGGACACTTTTATAATTTTGGACAGAAATTATGAAGTAGTTTTTACGCTAGGTAGTAATGGGATTTTAACATTATTTTTGGATATGATATATGGGCAACTCAAATTTGCCACAATGAATGGAAATTGGATTCTCTTAAATCAATTTTTGGAAAATGTTCTGAAATATTATTCTTTGGGATGGAACTAGACCATTTCTGAACAGATTATGACGAAATTTCGAATGGTGGATGATAATTATTGGATTTTATAATAATTTTGAGAAGAAGTTATGGATTATGGCCAATTGGGACAAAACTATACCATTTCTTAAGTAACCATGATGAAATTTGGTATGGTTGGTGGAAATTGGATTCTAAACTAATCTTTACAAGAAAAGATTGATGGGATATTGTCATCTGGGAATGAACTAAGCCATTTCTTAACAGATCATGACAAAAATTTGGTATGGGGGATGGAAATGGGATTTTAAATAGTTTTTGGAACAAGTTGTGGAAGATAGATAACTGGGACGGAAGTAGGTTATTTCTGAACAGATTTTTAGAAGAAGTTCTGGTATATAGTCAACTGGGATAGAATTATGTCGTTTCCAAACCGTATATCATTAAATTAAGTATCATAAATGGAGATGGGATTCTTAAATGATTTTTGGAAGAAATTCTGGAATATGTTCATCTTGGATAGATTAACGTATATTGTTGAATATATTAGGAAGTAATTTTGTATGTCGGATAAAAATGAGATTGTAAAATGAGCTTTGGGAGAAGTAATGATATATGGCTCACTGTGCCAGAACTTGGCCATTTCTTTATGCTGGATTATTATGCTAGATTATTATTATGCTGGAGGAAAATTTTTAGGCTGGAAAGAAATGAGGTTGTAAATTGATTTTTAGACGAAGTTCTGATATATTTCTTAACTGATCATGCTAAAATTTTGTATGGTGAAGAAGTTCTGGAAGGTAGCCAAATAGAATAAAATCAAGTTATTTCTCAACCGATTATGATCAAATGGTTTACGATGGATAAAATTGGAAATCTTAAATGATTTTTAGAAGAAGTTCTTGAATACGGCCAACTGGGACGGAGCTAAGCCATTTCTTAACCAATTATGATGAAAATGGGTATGGTGAATGGAAATGAAATTCATAAATCATTTTTGAAAAAGATTACTGATACTCTGATATAAAGGCGCGTGCGCGCCGTTAGCGAGGCGCAAAGCGCCGAGGAGGCAGCTTCGCGTGATGTGTCAATAAATTTATCAATTGTGATTGTCCTGTGCTGTAACCGATTTTCATGTTACTAATAAACCTGTCTTATTCATCTTATGTTATGTGTAAATTTTTTACTACTATCCATTGCAATCAACCAATCAAGTTACTACGCCTTGTTTAAATCGAACACAGTTTGCAATGATAAACACAACGATTTGACTTCAAGTCCTTTTGCTAGCAGTACTAATAAACTTGAAACATTTCCAGATAACAAATCACCTTTCCTCAGTATGACCTCCATCTGAAACCAACTAGATAGCTCCGCATTTAATTGATAAACCTCCGGAAAATATTTAACCAACAATTACAGATAATTCACGCACCAATTTACAATAGTTTTCTGTAATTCATCAACCAACAAATTACATGATCGCTCGCTTGTAACCCAGTTCCAACTCTCACCTGCAATTAATAATAAATTCATAATTGATATTTAAAAATTATGACCAAAAATAAGTTTCTCCAAAAAAAAAACCAATAAATTGATCTCGCTAACAAGATCACATCACGAGGTACATACAATTTGCGCACATAAATTAAGTTACACTTAACGATATGTTTTCTCGTACACACATGCAAGACAAGTACCAAGTGTCATAATGCTGCGATCGTTTGATAAATTATTCAATGGTCGAAACAATCAATTCCGTTTTATGTACATAATAATCGCGCGATATTTTTTATATCGTACATTACAAAACGGCGCGATCTTTACAACCAACCAATCCTCAAACCAAACCATACCAAAAATAAAATTTAAAAATCTTAATATCATAAATAAATTTTTACATGATCATGATAATTTCGGTTGTAAAATGTGTACGAAATTTTTCTTCCTCTTCGTTTTCCACTTATTTTCTTTTTATGCGATCATAAAACCGTAAAAAGTAATAACAATAATAATGATAATAATAATAATAATAGTGATAATAATAATTTTCATTTGAAAAAAGGCGGTAACACAAATATAATGTTTTTTTTTTTTGGCAGGGCTGCTTAAACTTTATAAAAGTATGGACCCGAATTAGGAAATTGGTAAAATTACTTTACGCGGACTCGTCCGGAATGGCAATTCATACAGTAAACTGAAATGACCATAAAATTCTTGTACTGCAGCCCGTGGAACACCGATTAAGAAACGTTGCGTTAAGACGTTTTTCGTAATTCTTTTGTTCTTCTCCTGCGCTTACGAAGTATTTATCAGAATTTCTTTTTGTATAGTAGTAAATGAAATTGAGATTTTATATATATACCACGGTAATAATGATAATAAAAAAAAATTTAATTACTGTAATTAATTGGCTGTAATGATATTATTTTTACTGTTGTATCACGATTTCTTGTATATACGTATATGGGATGAGCGCTGTGCTCCTCAGATGTGTTAAAGGAGTACGAAATAAGAAAATAATAACCAAGGTATTTAATATTTTCGATGATTTCTTGCTTCCAGTATTTTTTTGTATTTTTCCGTTTATTTTATGCCGGCTGAGTTTTCATTGGATCTCACTGTTCGTATATAGTGAACATATACTTTATGATATAAAGATATGCTTTTGATGTTTTTATGTATATATAAACTAATTTTTCGTTTAAGATACATTTTTGAAATACTTTTCCGATTTTTTTTTTATTGGTTTACAAAGTTTTGGTTCGCAACTACGTGAGTCAGCTTTTTTCTTAACTATGCGCGGTTGTTTGGGTTTTTCGGTATTTGTATGCAATAATATGTGCAAAAATGTGGAGCGGCTTGTATTCTGAAGTTAAACGTTTTGGAATGTGCACTGTGATAACTGGGACAGCAGACAGGACGTGCAATATTACAACGTTGATAGTAAATGACCTCCCGCAAATGTTCGAAGCTCTTTTGACTTTAATTTCTAAAAGGGAGTTTCTCTCGCCCAAAATCACATAAATATAAGTAATGATTAACAGAACTCCATATATCTTTTCAAATCCCTCTGGAACTATAAAAATCCTTATTCATATTGGTATATAACAATTCAAGGGTGCGTATCAGGAACAAATCACAAATACGTAAACTACACCTTACTATAATTTTCGTAAGAATAATTCCAAAAGATCCGACAAGCTCGACTCCACTAAAAATGTTTGTTACCAAACCTCACCTTCGAATTTACATAAAATAAATTAGAAAACTGACCGGATCTGGTTGGACCTTTTTTACAAATGGGATATCAGAAAGAAGTATTACAAAACATTATGGTTGATAACTTAATATTTATGTAAATTTAAGACCAGCCGTCTCAGATGAA
The DNA here is from genome assembly GCA_947310385.1 of Nephrotoma appendiculata. Lineage (NCBI taxonomy): Eukaryota > Metazoa > Arthropoda > Insecta > Diptera > Tipulidae > Nephrotoma > Nephrotoma appendiculata. The sequence goes on from OX371224.1 coordinate 341,766,317, forward strand.
GCGAACAATTATTAATGGACTTTTGATGAGGTCGTTTAGGTAAGTAAATTGGGAAGTTAAATACACCTCTGTGTTTTTGTCTACTCGATCCATTTTTTATTTTCGGTTTTCCTGTAGTAGTTTTACCGGAGTAATAACTTGAGTTGCAACCCATCTCTTACCATCACTGCCCCGTTACAGATGGCGTCTAGAGGGGTACTAATTATCTCAAGTGAAAAGTTTTAAATTCTATAATCCAACTTGTTTGGTTTAAAAAGAAGAGATTTTTGCTTTCATTTCAAACTGGCCCGTGAATTCTACTGTCAAACGATATTGATGTCCATGTAACATGTCAGACTCATCATCCTTTTCCTAGTGACTTGAAGATTAAGAATTGGTTGTGAAACGTTTGATTTTGGAAGGCTGCATGAGAAATTAGATTTATCCGGCGTGAAGCAACATTGTGTTACGGTTGTGTTTTGGTGACTGTCTCTATTGCTTCGTTCGTTGATGGTGCTATACTTGTTTCCACCAGATACAAAGGTTCCAATCCGCAGTAGGAGCGGTTGGAATATTGAAACCAAATACTCTACAAATATTCTAATCATACATATCGAAAATATAACATCTCGCAATCTTATCGCTAACTCACCAATCATCACGCTGTACGTGCAAACAAAGTAAATGCATCAACAGTTGTACATATACACGCAAGACGGAAACAACACGACGAGCACACGAACAAACATTTTTATTTTATAAATTTTATTTGGTTATCAGTTCGTCCATATACCAGCCGCTCAAACTACTCCGCCATTGCAAATGGTTAATAAAGGATATACAAAATTAAAATTAAAATTTAATTTTATTTAATTAAATAAATAAAATAAAATTAATTATAAATAATTATAAAATAATAAAACTTAACAAGTGATTGATGACTAAATATTGTGATCTATAAACTAGACCCGATGTCTAGATCGTAGGATGGTTGCACATATTCGAAGTGCATTTTAAGTTGTTGAACGAATTCTGATTCGTTTGGGTCCACTTTTGTTTCTTCAAATAGCTGGCTAGGGATCCGGACCTGTTCTCCGAAAATGAATTTCGTAGATGTACTCTTGAAATTTTAGCGATATGTTGTGCGAGCAGTCAACAGTACTGATGCAAGAATACGTTTCTATTGGTTGTTGTGCGGTGCCATCTTTCAACGAATCAATTATATTTGGGATTATATCTGGTGGTTCTTCTGTGTTTGAAACTTAATATTTTTCAGAACTCAGGGGATACCCTTCAGTTGATACCCTGAAACGAGATTCATGTGTAGAACAGTGCAATATAGCTTTAATATCTGGAGCAGGTACTGCTTCTGTCCATCCTGTAAAGCGGTTAATAATTGTATTCAGTAAAGTTGTCTCAAAAGTGGTGGGGGTGGTGACAAAATAAAGTTACGACTGGGCGTTTTTAATGTGTTATGTATTACATTGTGCATTATCTTAAATATCTCAAGCCATAGTTGTCGGCTTTTCTCCATAAATTTTTTAATTGTTGTTGATAACGTTCTCTTGTGATGGTTTCGTTAGGCTGGAGTAGTTCATAGTAGATCACACCGAACTGGTCCCACCATGTACAGCATTAGCTTCTTGGCCATGAATGTTCGACTTGATGGTTGAAATTGATGTAACATCGAGCTTAACGATTTTCTCTGCTTTGGATAGTCGTAGTGGATCCAGTTTTCGTCCCCCAGTCACGATTCGATGCAAAAAACTCTCCCGATTTTGTCTTTGCAGCAGTTGTTCGCACGTGAAAAAACGACGTTCGACGTCTCTTGACTTGAGTTCATACGGTACCAAATTTCTTTGTTTTTCCACTACTCTCACGTTCTTGAGAAGATTTTGAATCGTTGGTTGAGTCACTCGCAAAGTTTCAGCGAGCTCCTCTTGAGTTTGGTATCAATTTTGGCCAAATAACGTCTCCAACTCAACGTCTTCAAACTTTCTTTGTCTCTCTTCGTGTTCTTTGTCACTGGTGTCAAAATCGCCACGTTTTTAATACTCAAATGTTTTTATTGATGGAGCAGGTTTCTCATATGCTTTAAACAGTATAATCGATGTCAATCAGCTACAATTTTCTTCAAATTAAAACAAAAAAGCAGCTCTTCCCGCAAACTGTGTTTTGTTGGCACAAAGGTTAAATACAAATAATTCCCTTTTTCATACGATGATGTAGATCCATTTATTATCGGCCCCGAAGTTATTTGCAAAACTAAAACAAATGGTATTTAGGTATTCACTGTATCGAGGATTGACCAGCTCACAGAGATTTCCAACGAACAAGGTGTATATGCGTAGTTAGGTTAGGTTTAGGTTTCAGTGGTTAACACTTAGGCCATTTTTGGCCCATTGTGATACCACGCATTCACGCCACATCATTAATCTATTCACCTATTCACCTACTCACACAACTACAGTATACCACCTGCACCTTGCAAGCTTCATGTCAACCTGTACATTGACATGGACGGAGGTTCGGCGCTGAATTCTGCACCCCATCAGAGGGTCTTAGTTGTGTTTATTAACTTCACCGATTGTAATCGATGATGAAAATTTGATTTTGCATCTACTCTCTGATGGGATTCAAACCCAGTACCTCCCGGTCCAAGTGCCGGAGCTTTAACCACTGCACCACTTGTCCGGTAATTTTCAATATTAGTAATTTATCTTTCTTAAATAAATATTCACATTTGACGGGCGGTAACCCAATGGTTACTTCCGTTTGAATTTACATAATTTATTAAATTTCTCTGTCCTAATTAAATACAACTGCCCAGTTCTAAAGGTTTTTGCCTTTGAAGTCTTCTTACTCCATTAGTGGTGTCCAACAAACTTCGTATGTCTGCATTTTGGTGCCGAGATATCCGCTGAATGTGTTTCTTTGCATGGTTTTTTATTTCTACAAAGACATATTCCATGTTTAAGTCCCTGTGTAAGTTATCATTTCTGATGGACCACGGTGCATTGACAGTGCCACGCAGCACTTTGTTTTGAAAATATTGTATCATTTGTGTATTTGTTTTCTTGGTACAACCCCAAAGTTGAACACCAGTGGTCCATACTGATTTAAGTATTTGCCGATATAATAGCAATTTATTGTGTGTTGTAAGCTCAGAATTTCTACCATTTAGGTAGGAGGTATTTTGCTGTATTTGCATTCGGGACCTGTCTGCAATTGAGTTCCACTAGAAACCAGTTAACTTCCTGGTTTGTGAAGTTTACGTGAATCAATTTTGCTTCATTTAGGCTAATGCGCCATTTCTTTGCGCAGCAACTCACTGAATTGGTTGTTTGTTGAAGTTTTGTCTTTGGTTCTGATATACACTTTCCAGTTGCCAGAATAGCTATATCGTCCGCAAATGATGCTATAGTAGCCTCTTATGTATTTGGCATATCTCTGCTGTACAGGATATACAATATAGGACCCAGTACGCTACCTTATGGTATGCCTGCTGCTATTCTCTTTAGTTCAGAGTACTCCCGTTATATTTTACACGGAAATGCCGAACTTTGTCGAAAACTTGTGCTACATCTAAGAAGATACTGGAACATATTTTCTTTTTCTCAAGTACGTCTTCTATAATGTCCGTTATTCTGTAAACTTGTTCTATCGTAGAGTGATTTTCCCTAAATCTAAACTTGAGCATTTTTGGCTTGAACCTCTTGAGCAGTATTATTTCAAATAATTTTGAAAGTAAAATCGGCGGCCTATACGACTTTTTGTCGTTTGATGATTTGCCGGGTTTAGGAATCATAATTACTTCAGCAACCTTCCGGCTTCCATTGCCATGGGACATATTTTAGTCTGAGGGCAGCATTGATTATTTGAACCAGTTTTCGTAATCCCTTCTCGGGAATGGCTTTTACGACTTGGCCAGTAGTTAGATCATAACCTGGAGCTTTTTTAGCATTTAAATTGTATTTGATCTCCTCTTTCAATTCCTGTAATGTTACAGATCGTATATTATGGTCATTAATTTTGTTAATATTGTTGTTGTGTTTTCATCTGCAGTTTGCCTGGGTAACGGTTGAACTTGCTTGAAATGCTTCTTCCAAGTGAGTCTCAAATAAAGTAGCTTTTTGCTTGTCACTTTTGGCCCAGGTTCCTTCGCCATTTTTAATAGGCGGTACATGCATTTTGGACCTTTTTAATCCCTTTGTTGCTTTCCAAAGAGAGTAATCAGTGTCTTTATGTTAGGTGAGATAATTGAGAGTTTTTTTGTTTTCCGGAGCGCGTGCCCTTTGTCAGGTCTTCCGTGCACTCCGTTTCTCTCTAACTAATTCCCTGACTTCAAGAGGATAATTTTGATTCCTACGGGATTCGTACTGTTAAGTACCTCTAGTTCGTCTTCCAATTGTACCGTTGTTTTAATTGGCACTTGAAGGTCTATTTGCTCTCTAATTAGTTCTTGGAATAGGTCCCAGTCAATTTTATTGTTAGCTTAGACAAGTTATCCTTATTAATTATCATTATGCTGAGTGTCATGATAACAGGTGAATGGCCAGAATATATCTCCTCGCCATTGTAGAGGCACATGTAGTCCTCGGTAATCTCTTTAGTGTCCTAAATATGTTGGTTTACCTCCACAAGGGACTTTGCAGTTGTTTACCCGACCTGCTTCGAAAAGCTCTTTTTCTTTACGGGTTGTAAGTTTTGATCCCCAATAGGTGTTTTTTGCATTAAAGACACCACTAATAATAAAATTGGATCCTAGTGATCTAAAGAGTTTGTTATAATCTTCTTTGTTAAGATTATAGCGTGGAGGGCAGTTGATATAGAGGAAATACTGTATTCATTGTTATTATTAGTTTCGACTCTTACGACTTCGATACCAGGTTCTTCATAGTGTATTCTTTTTCACTATTACTGATGATCCTTCCCTCCCGTTTCCTCCTAGGTAAACAGCATTATAACATTCATAAACATGTATTTTAATAAATGATGTTTATGTCAACTGGCTTTCCGATATAAGGCCTATATTTATTTTCTCTAAATTTAGAAAAATTTCTAGCTCTGGAACATGTTGGACTAGTCCGTTCGGATTCCAGGTGATAATTCTTAAAGTTCTGCTCATCTTGGTATAGGGGGGCTGCTGCCCCGTTAGTGGTTTCTTGCTTTTCTAGACGCTTGTATAAAGCTTCTAGACCACGTTCTTGCTTTGTTAGCCTAGTACTTATGGCTTCTATGCTTCTACATATCCTTTCGAGGGGGTCGTCAGTAATAACATTAGATGATTGTTGTACAATTTGCGAGTAGGTTTTCCGCCCTGTAACTATAATTAGTGGCTTCGGCTCCGTTTGGTTTTTGGTTACTTTCTCTCTGGTATGTCCTTAGAGCTTTGAAGAAACTGATTTATTTTATTTCTGAGCCTTTGAAGTTCTTTGGCTACTTCACATCCTCTGTAATTCGCAGTATGATGTCCTTTACAGTTTATGCATTTTGCAGGGTTGTTTCTACTTTCCTCACACTCTTTCGCGTTGTAGTTTTTACCACATTTTACGCATCTAGGCTCCCAACCGCAATATTTTTGAGTGTGGTTGAAACCTTGTTTTTTGCATTGAGGGATTAGTGTCGTATTTCTCTTTGGGGGTTCTATTTTAACCTTCATATTTAGTATTGCTTTGATGTTGAAAATTTTCTCAACTTTCTCATTTTTATTAAAAGTAAGCATAAAGAGTGGGAGCGCTCTTTTTTTACTTCATTGTTCTCATCTCTCTTTTGCTTTAGGATATTAACTGCATCTTCTACACGTTGGATTACCTTAATTGCACGGTTGTTTTTATCTTCTTATGGGAACCATTCTTTACCTTCCTCGTTCAGCTTTGTGGCTAGAGCTCTATATGTATCGGAATCTGGTGTATTGATTTTGCATACGTTATTGTTTAGGGACTGTACTCTGTATTCCTTAGTGGTCACTGATTTCTGTTATGCCGAATAGTACCAGATACAATAGCTCGCGATTGTTCTCCAACTTCAGGCGAGGATTCCGCTCTTCGTTTTTTGGTAGGTCTTTTTTCCTGTTCCTGTTCAGTACCCAATCTGTTTCTCTCACAAGTTCCTTCTCATCAGTATAGAACTCGGTGTTATAACTGGTGTATTTACTTGCGTCTTCTTAGTTGAGTTACAAGTGTTTCCAAGTCACTTAGTTTCCGACAGAGTACAGCGTTTTCTTTTTTCTTCTGATTTGCTGAGCTAGTTTCTCTAGTTGGTGATCTTGACAACTTTGAACTTCTTTAGAATGGGTTAGCATTGATTGGCTCACCCCAGAATCCATTGAGCCAGCCTTGTTAGAGGGTGGATTAGCCAACTGGGTAATTGGTGTACCACCTGAGGCATTTTCTTCTTTTTCCGTTGTATTCATGGCTTTAATTGGTCAGGTTATACCCCCAACACTAGGTCAATGGCAGAACTTAGCCACTGCAAGCAGTGCTCATTTGCTGTAAATGTTCCCATTTACCCACGGTGTCAAGGCATCTAGATCATTGACCATTTACACAATGGCTGTGAGTTTTCCCTCTATTCCCTCTCATAAACCGCCAAAATGTGGATAAGCTGGTGGAATAAAATGTAACCGTGTACCCTTTACTGCTGAATATTGCTGTATTTCCGATGACAAGTTTGATCCATTATCGCTATAAATCGACTTACATATACCACGTCTAGCTTGGAATCATCTTAATACAGCAATGAACTACCAGGTAACATTTGGTTTATTTTGCACCTCTGAGTTTTGAAGTTTTAATCAAATATGAACCAGCATAAACAACACCTGTTTCCAAAAATGCTCTCGAAAAGTAACCTTGCACGAAGGTAGGTCACCCATAATTTATTCCTGCCGGTTTGTCTTAAAGCGTCTACATTTTACACACTGTTGCGTAACTTGGTTCACTGCTTCTTTGCATCTAATAATGTGGTACTTCTGCTTTAATATATTCTTAAATGAAGTTGGACCCACATGTAAACTTCTCAAGTGCTCGCCTCTGATGAATAATTCGGCCAATCTATGATTAAATGGTAGTAATATTAAATGTGTAAATGTTCCAATCTTCCACCAACTCTTACAAGTTTTGACATTATCTAAAAATGATGAAAAGTTTATTAGTTCGGATTTTTTGCTACCACTACCGTAGTTTTCTTTTTGCGCCACTCTTATAACACAGAATAAAGCCCTTTCCATTTCATCTGAATTGAATGGATGAAGAACTGACGAATCCCTTTTCTCATCACCTTGATCTTACTTTATCGGAAAAGTGGTGCTTCCAAGCCACAATTTTTAAAATTTTCCTGATGCTGCGGGAACTTATTCAATAAAGTACGAATGATATTTTCATCTGTAAGCACAAGTGTATTGATCACCCTTGTCCGCTCCTTCATTTTAATACCAACCAAGCAGTTTGGCGAATTTTCAGTCATTCCGGTCCATTCTACTACTAAGTTCCAGAATTTTTGCAGTTCGCTTTGCTATACATATATGTCTTCCAGCTTTTTGTTGAACTGGACCGTGCCTGCTAATCGAGGACCATTTGTGAATCAGTCCAATAAAACGTATTTTTTAAAAATCTTAACTGCTAGTGACATCTTTACAGATATCGGAGCGACCTTTGTTTTTGCCACCACAATATTAGTTTTGTATATTCCACCAACATTTACTTTACTATATTGACGGCACCATAAGCACTTTCCGAGGCATCCGAAAAACCATGGAACTCAAATTTCATAATTCGTTCATTATTCGATATTTTAGGAAGTATCAACGCCTTTATGTTTAAATGGAAATTCTTTTTGATCCTTGAACCTAATGTGCACTTTATCCCCCCCCCCCCTCCCCTTCTTAGATCTGTGTGTGCGAATACATCTGAAACTGTATTTAAATCTGTAGACACGAATATTTTGTCTTGCCGATGTCTAGATGGTCGAGGAGGTCGCACTTATTCAAAGTGCATTTTTAGTTGTTGGACGAATTCTGAATGGTTTGGTTCTACTTTAGTTTGTTGAAGTAGCTGGCTAAGAATTCGGATCTGTTCTCCGAAAGCAGGTTTCGTGGTGCTGGTTTTATAATCTTCGCGATAGATTGTGCGAGGAGTCGACAGTGCTGTTGCAAGAATACGTGTCCATTGCTAGACTTTGGGATAGCAAATGACTTTGAGTGTACGGTGCCATCATTCAATGAATCAATTGGATTTGGGATTATATTTGGTTGTTCTTCTACGTTTAAAACCTAATAGTTTTAGCTACGAATTCTGCTTTGATATCTCGCACAGGTGCTGCATCTGTCCATCCTGTAAACCGGTCTATGATTGTTACGCAGTAACGTGGTCCAATGGATTCTGGTAATTGGTCAATGATGTCTTGGTGTATTTTACTGAATCTCCTGAGTATTAACCTGGCTTTTTGACATGCATATAGTAAGTATAGCGCTTGTCTTGTATTTCGGTGGTCCCGCGTTCAGCGTTAGTGACAAAAATTTACGACTGGAGTGTTTTTAATATGTTATGTGTTACATTGTGCATTGTCTTATATATCTCAGCCATAGTTATCATCTTTTCTCCATAAAATATTTATTTAGCCAGTTCAGGATTTGACTCGCGGTGGTGACCAGACAGAAGTTGACACTTGGGGTTTTCACATGACATTTTTGTTGTATGTATTGTGTTTAGAAATTGTATTCCTTAAGAATGCGTGCAAATAGTAGAAAAAGGATTGAAGATGTATAGTGGATTTTCGTGGTGTTTTGAAGACCAAGCCATACAAGGAATGTTACTATCGGCCCCTGATTGATCTTCAGCTCCTAGGCGATACTACGACAGGACAGCTCGCATGCCGGTCGACTTCGATAATTTCCAGGTTTTTATCGAGATTTTCGACGATAGACCTTCCAGTGCGTGGTACATCTTTGATTAATTACTGGAACGGAATCGACGAAACCAAAATTGTGAGTCGTTGGCGGTAACAGTATCGTGACCATAGATTCCATTCTCAATTTCAGCATCCTGACTTGCGTATCGCCTTTTGCGAATTTTGTGTTTGGCAAAACTTTCTTTTACCCCAACCATTATAAAACCAAAATTTTAAAAATTAAAAATTTTAATTTTAAATTTGGTTGGAGATGATGTATTTTTCGATGCTTGAAACTTGGGCCGAAAAAAATTAGCTCGGACCCGCAGATTTTGGGCCAAATATTGTTCTAGAAGTTTTGTAATTTGTAACCTACATCTGCTGATGTCATTTTCGTCTAATGCGACAAAATAATAATTTATTACACAAATGAATAAGGTTTTCCTACCCTTGACAACACTTCTAGAAAAACAAATAAATTATTTGTCTGGTGTAGTAAATTATTAAAGTTGATTAAATTGAGGCGTTCGAAATAAAACTCTCGTTTTGGGGTGAAATTTTCGTATAGGCGGTCTTATATGAGTGGTCTTGAACTAACCACTTCAATGTAATTATTTTTCTGGTCCATTCACCATTCCGATATCATAGCTACATCGAAAGTTAACATTTTGACGATGCAGGTTTGTAATTGATGTAAAATTGTAATAAATTATAGTATAGGTTTCATTAAGGCGGGATCGGTGCAGGTTTTAGGCATTTGTGTATTTGCATAAATTGCATATTTGTAGTTGATTAAATATAAGTGTAATAGGAAATATCTAAATTAAGACAATGTAACTAAATTTACACCGGATGGGTATGCATCCGATACACTTGTGAGATGTACACAGTATCCTATTACCATATGGTTGATAAGCAAATTCCATTAATACTTTATATATCAACCTGAATAGAGTATGGTTTGATTATAAATTGTAAATCAATTAGTTTTTAAGCGGAAAAAGGTCAAATGTCAGTAAGTAGAGAGTTACTGGGAAACGTACATGCAAATTCAGCTGACTACCTGCAAAGCGGCGAAACTCGATTACTTTTACCGTTTATCGTATTCCATTTGAGCCTCTCACAAACATTAAAAAACTTCAAAAATTAATGTAAACTGTTTTAACAACCTTGATCAATTAAACCGTCATAGGTTTGAAAGAGGATATCAATATTCAATTAAACTTCCGGAACCTATATTTCCTGACTATGAAGACTCGGGCTTATATATGTGTTAGAAGCGTTCGAAAAAATCTTAAGGGCCAATAGACGCATTTTGTGTTAGTCATAATAATTCATACATTAATAAGCGGTGCTCACCAAAATTTGCCTCGTGGACAAAGCTAATTATTAGTTTGGCAAAATTCATACACAACTTCTAAGACATAACTTGAAATGTGGGACAAATATTGACATATAACTAACTTCGTCAAATTCGTATTTAGAAGTGCAAACACCTGAATTTACGGCATATTAAATGTCGTGGAATAATAACCACCAGTGCCCTCAACAATTACACCACTAACTATAAATCCAACCTATTAATACGAATGCAACATTTCGTACGGAGACACTCGAATCAAACAAGTTTCCTTTTCATACGGCACTAGAAGAAGCAGATCTGTTCCAAATGTTACAAAGTATGTAGACAAATTGGCTAAGGGCCAATTCATTCATTTGTATGTAACGAAACTGCACAAAGCAAAAATGTTCAAATCGAATATTTGAAATTGATAGACGCATTCAATCGGATGTAAGAACAATACAAAGTTATATTTGCCCATTCATTAATTAATCAAACGTCCTGATCAATTAGAAATGGGTTTGACACATTTTTTGGGATAATTGCAATTACACTTTGTATATGGATAATATAGGGATTTAAATATTGTCTATAATTTTGAAATTAAATTACACAAAAATTTGTTTTCAGTACGATAACACTAAAAAGATAAAAAATTATAATATTAAAAAATGCAGCATCCCAAAGTCAATGATCCCCTAAATATTTTCTTTGCGCCTTATATATTTTTCGTAAATATGTATATAAACAGAAGACGTCGACTTGAGACGTTTATATAGATTTAATTGACCGAATGCAGGATCAATTTTCATTCCATCCCTATGCATGGCCTCATCGCCATCATCATCATGCACACACTCAACATCTAAAATTAAAGTTCATTTTTTTTTATAAATTGAATTTTAATTAAGAAAACACCGCGAAAAGAAAATATTTATGTACGCGACGCGCAGGTATATATTATAAATCCTCTTAACGTATAGAAAATTTCCATTTAGTTCATCCCGGTGTGTATAATTAAATTTGGCAATTTGATTGCTCTATACACAAGCGAAAAAAATAATCATAACAAGAAGAATTTCACAGAAACAACGAACTGAACATTTTCCTTTGCATCTCTCCGCGCTTTATATTAGAAATTCCATCTTCAGATTTTTATTTTTTTTTTTGTGTAAAAAACACAAAAACCAAAAAAATAAAACAGATTCTTCTTAATTTTTATTATTTATTCACTTCATCATTTTCATCGTCTTATTATCACGTTAAGATGAAAATTAAGAAAAGAAAGAAGCAACAACAAAAACGAAATTGGAAGAAGCACACAACAGAAATTAAATTCTAAAAACAATTTGTGTTTTTTTTTCTTCATTCGCATTTCTTTACAACAGTTTAACCCTTTCGGGGAGTTATTATTCAGTACCTAGAGGTACTGAACAATAACTATTCAGGGGGCGAGTCCCCAGATGATAAATATGAGAAAAATGTCCGTTTCCACGGCTGCCAGCAGATCGGGGGCGTACTCGCGGATTTGATAAACACTCTAAAGAAATATTATCCCATACGCCTTAATACCTAGCCATTATTAGTAGAAAAATCAAAAACACAAGAAGATATATCTATCTTGCTCTTGCTTCTATAATCCTAAATTTGTAATGACATTTTTGTGACGACAAATTGTCGACAAAAAATCGACAATAGTTTGTTGAATAATGCAAAATAACCTACAAAGCATGTTATAGACATGTAATAATAATACTATTAGTGGAATGTGATAAATCTCACAAATAAATTAGGTTCTCTAGAGTTACAAATCATGCCAGTTGAAAGATTTGAGTTGCGCTTAATGTTTAAACAAAGGCGACATAACAGTTTTTGGCCTATCGATGAACTCCGAAATTAATACAGTCATCGGTCAATAATGAGATTCCAGCAGCTCCCCAAATATGGTAGAGAATCAATACTAATGACAGTAATTTAGAGAAGAGAAAACATATCAAGTGATTCCAGCCGGCAGGGAAGTTTTATTAATTATCTATTTGGTAATACATGGCTTTTTTAAATATTTTTTTAAAGAAAGTGTTAATTATCAAAAAGATCTCATTCACCTACTAACAGAATAATATTAAACCATCTGCAGGTTGAAAAGTTCATGAAATCATGTACACTGAAACGGAAGAAGGGTTGGCGCTTAGTTCTGTACAAACAGTGGGTCGTAGTTATATTTATTACACCGATCATAATCGGTCACCGATCATTGTCGATTTTGCATCCTGCCAGTGCCACTGGTGGGATTCGTTCAGTACATCAGTTAGTACTGTATAAGCGCCGCAGCTTCAACCATTACACCACTCGTCCGAATCATTAAAAAATATTTATTGTTCAGGTGTTTCAATACTCTTTCACCGATTTATGACAGAAAATTGCCCCTTGGAAATTGTTCGAAGTGCGGCAATACCTGACTTTGGTGCACGGATTTATTGTGCGACAACGACCATTAAAATTAATAAATGCGTTGATAATCCAATATTATTATGTAATAAATTGGGTTGGCTAATAGATGTCACTGGTAGATAGTGAGCTGATATATCGAAATGGCGCTTCCATGTTTGATCAATATTTATTTTTCAAGAGGAAAAACGGACTATTTATAAGGAATGGCCAAGTTTATAATTTTTTTAGTTGTCCATAAATTTGGCTTGACATGGGCTTTCAATATAATAATTCTACTTTCCAAAACTAGTCTGTGATGGTAGAGCAGCTAACGGCTGTCGTGTTAGTAAGCCCCCTTAATAAGTACAATAAAGGCATCCTTAAAGCAACCGAGTTGGCTAGCCTCGATCTCACGACTATTATTATTTGAAAAGAACTTTAGAACTACTATAGTTCCTTCGAAGCGGACTGGATGAAGCAGTTCTAATTCCTAAGCAGTTCTAAGTCAACGTAACGACGGTATAGAAAATATTTTGTATTCTGTCATGACGCATGAGCCAAAACTTAATCTCTCTTTCCTCTCGCCGACTACTACAGTAGCTTCCAAGCTGAACTAATTGCCATAAGGGCTTTAAACTGGTTATGATATAATACAATGCCACTAAAGGATATTTACAGTTTAAGGGAGAGTCAAGCTTCAATCAAAAAGCTAAAAAAAAATTTTCTTATTCGTCAATAGTATTCCAGAATGTTGACAAAATAAAGAAGACATGAAGTTCTAGTGAGAGACAAGGGCAAGTTGAGGAAGGAGTAAATGTAAATTAAAAATTGGAAAAAGAGCTGGTAATAGGGGTATATATTCAAATGGCCAACAACCCCATCGCTAACGGATGGGACCACTTATTCCGACAGGAGTTTTAGCTGACGAGTTCACTTAGAATACACAACTATATCGTCGACAGCCATCTCAAATAACTATACATCGCCCATTCGCACATCGCCTGCAACCACATCACCACTGTCGATACCCACATCATCCACAGGCCACCTATATTTGATAAGAGTACCTTTACAATTAGAGTGACGATACGCATCTGATCTGTACCGCAACTAATTTAAAATGTTTGAAACGATTTAGCTCTCATAAGACCCATTTTTATCAATAATTATGTGTAGTGCCATCATATTTCGATGAATAGTGATCTCCATCGGGTTCTCTGTCGACTTTGCATGTGTCGGTCATTTGAGTGTCGAGCTAACTTCTTGTTGATAATGTGGTTATGGACATCAGGCTGGTCGTCGAAATTCATGTTGGCGATGCAAATGGATCCCTGTTTTTAGATTAGGTTAGGTTGAAGTGTCTATTTTTGCATACTAATATGTACTGGTTACAGTTCGTTTTGGAACAACAAGATCTTATTATGTAATGTGAGATAATTCGTACCTTACAGCTTTCAAGGTTGGAATATAGTTCGGTATATTTCTCTTAAGGTGTGACGGTGTTCTTCCATCCTTCATTTGTCAAGGGTAGTTCCTCTTTTCAATGCGCTAGTTTTAACATTGAGATAGACCTCTTCACACTTGTCATTTTTATTTTTGTTGGACGAGTCATACCGCATTTAGCAAGCTGGTCTGCTTTACATTTGTTACTAATGCTCGGAGACATACGCAGGCTGTCTGATATTGAAAATGAATTAGAATGCTCAATTTTCTCTTTGAGGAATTAGTAACAACTCCACAACAAAAACACAGTGAATTGAATACCCCCTGGCTGTCTAGTCTACTCCTTAGTCGTTGTCGGAAGGAGAATGGAAACATTTATTTACAGTTCTTCAACGAATACGAATACCTTTAATCCTGCATTCGTTATAAGCTTGAAGCAGTCTCTTCTGGGCACAACTTTATCGAGTGTTCTTATCTGGAGATATTTCTAATGAATTACTATTGATAATCTCATGTTAAAACTATTAACCGGATGAAAATCGAACAATTACCTTAACGGTGCGCACGAGTTATCCTCTGTGATCCGCTGATGTACATATGTACAGGCGTAACTTCTCTAATATTTTCCATTGAGTTACTCACTACACGGTCCCTAATTAAATCAACATAGTTCTGGAAGGATCTTTTCCTTTGTTGCTTGGAGCTATGCTCCTACTTAAACCTTACCACTCTCCTATATTAACTTCTTATAAAGTTCCTTAGAGGTGGATGAGGGACACGCTGGATTTTCTCTCAAAACTTTCAAGAAGATAAAGTTTTCTGCACGGGCTACCCAACTACCGTTTCTAGAAGGCATTCTACATTTTTCATCGTGTCCAGATATTTTCCGGAGTTCAGACATAAACGATTGAAACATGTTCCAGTGTTCTATTTGATTTTTTTATACGTTTTACTCGCGTGAAAGTACTAAATATTTTATACTGGCTGTGTTTAGTACAAATGCCGGACAGAGTTAAATCAAATTTACATACAAATTTTTTAATACAAATTTTTAAGAAAATTGTAGCATTTTGAAAAAATTGAAGAGTTTAAAAAAAAATATTGTTCTAGCACAGTTTTCATGATACGGGAATGAAATCGGTTGAGAAGTTTTAATTTAAAAATTAATCAATAATTAAATCACAAGTATCTAATAGATATTTAAATGATTTTTATAATTCGTATAGTACCAAAAATTTTTAAATTATATAAAAATATACCAACTAAAAATAAAGTATTTGTGAATCAAAATATTTCTGTGGCAATTCAACAAAACCACTTATTTATGTTTTAGTTACTTTTGAAGGGACCAAACTTAAATTTTAAATTAATTTGTGAAAAGTATTAGGCATAACTTAATTATCTTTGAATCCATGGTATCAGGGTTTTTAAACTACGTTTATTGACACCTTCAAGTACTTGTTACCTGCTCTGGATCCACTGGAAATTCCCAAAACTTTTATTAGCATTTAGAAAAAACGATTGAAGTAGATACCAATCGCAAAATTAAATTCACAATAAAAACTTATTTCAAGATAGCTTATTCTAAATTTATTTCTTATTTTACAAATAAAACTATTGTTTTAAATATCACTTATTTCACGCTAAAATATTAAAAATTATCAATTAAGTGGTTTTCAATAAATATCAAACACCTACAACAAACATAAGTGGTTTTGTTTTTTTTTTTTGCTTGTATCTTGGTCAAAAATAGTCGGATTTTGATGAAAAATGGAAGGGAAAGGAAAAACGGGAAATACTATCGATTATGTCGACCTAAGTGGTTATGTTAAATTGCCACAGATATATTGTATATAATATTGAATGTACCAAAAGAAAAAAAAAATGATCATGGGAAATTGAACTCAAAAAAGTTCATTGAAATGAAATCAATTTTAAACTAAGAGATCCTGGGTCCAAATAAAAATATAGAAAAATATAAAAATTAACCAAAGATATCATCAATTAAACGGATTCATCAGCAGAATATATACCCGAATAACAATTAACCGGATTCTTTCAGGAGGAGTTACATGGTTTTAAACCGATACAACACGTCAGTTGTTAAGTGCACCAACGATTTTTTTTATGATAATATATGTACATAAATTTCATTTTTTTACCTTAATTATAATTATAATATAGTTTATCAAATTTTTTTATTGTTGCAAATATTTGTGATTTTTTTTTATTGTGTTAATATGTGCCATTAAAAATTAAGGGTAACGACAAGAGAATAGATTTTTACGTCTAAGTGTAATAAGAGTATTCCCAAGTAACAATTTGTGTCCAAAATTTGGTCACGCTGACCAGTTTTTGTGGGTTAATTAGCATTGCTATTAATGCTAAAAAGTCAAGATAACGTCAAAATGACTGACAAAAACGTGTCATGCTGATCAAAGTGGGGAATGATTTTAGCTTTCTTAAATGCTAAATTTTTAAGTTATAATGCTGTGTGCTCATCAAAATTACTATAAAGTATAATAGACATTTACACAGTCGAATATGTTTTATAGCTTATTTGAAATGTTCAAAACAAAATAACATTTATGGCAAATTAGTCATTTGAAAGGCAAAATATTTATTTGGTATATAATAGCGTTTCAAGCAGCCATTTAGTCAAACAAGCATTTAAGCATTTTACATGGCTAAGAATCTAAAATGACCATATGGCTGTAAAAAAATTAAATTGTTTCCAAAAATTACAAAATAACTTTTGTAAAAGCATATTTTTATAAAATATCTAGTTATTTTGTATTGTATTGTTATTTTTTAAAATATTAATGATAACGGAAGCATTATGCGTAATGAAATAATAATGAATCTTCTAATAAATACGCGCTACTGTCGACCTAAAATTAGTTGGGAAGAAAGTTTCATCTGGTAGTTTTTAAAAGTAGCTCTAAAAAGCATAACGCCCCTCAGAAATACGTATTATTTATTGTATACAGAAAATAGATTTTTTAAACAAATTCCAAAATATGGAGTTATTAAGGATAATTTTTAAATACAAGCGATACGAAATTGAAATATAGAATGCAAACGTATTTCTTTTCGATGAACGACAGCGAAAAACGAAGAAAATTAAGAAAATAAATAATGCAAAAATGAGGAAAAATGGCAGCCGTGGCATAATAGCGAAAAAAGATGGCAGCCATAACATAATAGCTTTAGCAGAAGCAATAATGTCAATATGTTATAATATTCACGTGGATTGCTAAATATTTATTCTACAGCTAATTATTTATTCTGGGGACAAAAATGCAATGAAGAAATGCTATTTTGCCACCAAAGATTACCAATAGCATGTTTAGCAAATTAGTCGTTGAAAAAGCAAAATAGCTTTTCCCTCGGACTAAATGGCTATCCACACCACAAAATTGTCATTAAACAATTCATTTTTCAAAATACGCATGGCATAGTAGGTGTAGTAGAGGCAGTAAAGTCAATATGATAAAATTGTTACGTAGAATGCTAACTAGTCATTATATAGTTAAATACCTATTCTGATGACAAAAATGCTATAAAAGTTGCTATTTTGTCACGAAATTTGGCGATTAGCTTTTCTTCTCTTCTACATTTCGTACTGTCAGTATTTATATTTCCTAATTATAAAAATGTTAAAATAGAACTTGAAATTGATGTCAAAAAACAGCTAATTTGTTAAAATAACCATTTAATTTCGATCAACGCTATATAGTCATTTTTTGCTATTTAGCTGCCATGAAAGCAATAATATAGCGTAACATCTTTTGAGATGACTGTTTTGCTGTTACTACTAACTGTGGTGACTATTGTGCTATTTTCTTTTCTTGTTACTTTGCCCGCAAGCAATGCAAATTAGCAACAATATAGCATATTACCTTTTACGATGACTTATTTGCTATTAAGCCAAATGGCTGTCGTAGTGGCTGCATAACTATTTTTTGTGAGTAAAATGCCCGCCTAAATACTTTTTAGTCATATCCGAAAACTAGCTATATTTTTGGTCAAAAAAATGATTTCCTGACATATGAATTATGCTAAATTGCTATTAACTATTTAGTCATAGAACCTGGTCACTATGACCAAAAAAGGGACAAAATATTGCTATAAAAGCTAAAATAAAATTTCATTGTTACTTGGGTTGTTATTTTCTTTTGTTCGTTATTTGCCCCACAATTTTTTTTTATACAGGACATTTGGCAGGTGGACCGAAACGTTACGGTAAATGCGAACGGTAACTGAGATATGATATTTTTAAGTTTTTTTTTTAATTACCGAAAAACTCACCTTTAAATGGTCATAACTTTTTTGTTTGTAGACGTAAAGATACGAAATAACTTTTATTGCATTCTGCAATGTGATTTTATTCTAAATAAAACATTATTTAGTACAATCGGTTTAAGAACAATGAGTTATGGGCTTCCAAATCCTAAAACACGTATAAACGTATAAAAAGTTTCTATCTTCTATATGCATTTTACAAAAAATTTGCGATTGTTTTGAAATAACTTTTATTTTAAAAGTTTCTCTAGTTTATGCCCTTTCCAACGGTATGCTACGTGTCATAAAAATCATTCAGTTTGTGGTCAAAATAAGAGATACTATTTCGCCGGGGAGAGGTTTAAGAATATACCATTTATGTTATTGATAAATTTTTAATCAACTACATTTATTAAATTTTCTTTTAAATGGCCTCCTCCACTCCGTATGCATGCAAGGTACATTTTTCTTATCTCCAAGGTTGTTGTGCGAAATTTTTAATTTTTTTAAATGCGGCGCTTATCATTTCAATTAAAATTTCTATTGTGCCCCCACCGGGGCGGCATATTGGTCAGCATGTTTGCTCCAGGTTAATAATCCAGAATAATATAATTAATTGAAAAAGTACAATATCAATTTATTAATAAACTTACGTTTAGAATTCAAAAGATTTAGAAGAAAATATCAAAGTAAAAACCCTTTGTCCTAAGATATTTCTATGAGGCTACAACTTTGAGAGTAGTATGTAGTAAGTTTTCACTTTGAACTAGACCCAAACCAACTAGAAAACATGAATTTTCCGTAAAAATCAGGGTAACACTGTGTCTAATATTCGAAAGTTGTAGAGATAAGAAATGAGTTATGGACTAGAATTTTCACTATAATTAATTGATTTTCTGCGGCCATATAAGTTATTTTCAGTTTTTGGCAAAATCTCAAAAACTTCCTCTAGTAAGCAATATTTTTGGTTTATTTTTAGTTTAGGTTATACTGAGACTATATGGAAAATTTGGAGAAAATTTATGGACTAGAATTTTCACAAGAACTTTTTGATTTTCTGCGGCTAAAAGCTAAAACCTGAAAAACTGCAGAAAATCAAAAATTTATAGTGAAAATTCTAATCCATAAATTGTCCGCAAATTTTTCACATAATCTCAGTATGACCTATAAGCTATTAAAAATACAACCGGAAGTGTTGGTTATAGTGGAAGTTTTTGAGGTATTGGCCAAAAACTGAAAATAACTAAAATGGCCGCAGAAAATCATGTAATTATAGTGCAAATTCTAATCCATAATTTTTTTTCAAAATTGTCTTTGTATGCAATGCAAATTTTTCAAAATTTAGTTAAGGATTAATTAAATCCTTAGCCGAGGTTCCTTCAGTTTAAAATTTATTTATATCGTGTAACATGTACAGATACCATTTTTCATAAGGAGTGGTTATGAAATGGCCAGGTTAGTCCAGCATGAACAGATCCTAGAATATTGTCCAACTTGAAAAATCCCTGATCAATACTACTATTCTAATTTCATCGTAATTTGTTAAGAAATGGCGGAAAGACGGAATATTGTCAAATTTCAAAATTCCATATACCGAGTTCCTTTACTTCGGAGATCAATCAATTGTCATTTTAAGGATCACTTTTAATATTTTATTCCGCTGAAATTATTTAGTGAAAAAGTGATAAATAATGAATAAAAAAATTTCCGCTGGTAATTACATAACAAAATAAATTCTCTTTAGTGATAGTGCTACCACTTGCAAATTTTCGCTTTCTTATACAGCATGGTTTTTACTTCGACTTTTATTTCTACAACTTTTGAATATTAGACCCTGTGTTCCAATAATTTTAGCGGAAAACTCGTGTTTTCTATTTGGATTGGGTCTAGTTCAAAGTGAAAACACATACTCTCAAAGTTGTAACCTCTTAGAAATATCTTAGTACAAAGGGTTTTTTATTTCGATTTTTACCGCTACAACTTTTGAATATTGGACCCAATGTTCCCCTTATTTTACCGGAAAACTCGTGTTTTCTAGTTGGATTGGGTTCAGTTCATAGTGAAAACACCTACTCTCACACTTGTAACCACTTAGAAATATCTTAGGATAAAAGGTTTTTAGTATTCCCGAAATAATATATTTTACACTGTTAAATTTTATTATTAATTGTAAACGTTGTTGTTGGGTTTAGGACAAGTTAGGACAAACTTCAAGTACGTATTCCTAAGAGGTTACAACTTTGAGAGTAGTTTTTTTCACTTTGAACTAAACCCAATCGAACTGGAAAACACAATTTTTCCGGAAAAACTAGGGGAACACTGGGTCTAATATTCAAAAGTTGTAGCGGTAAAAATCGAAATAAAAAACCCTTTGTACTAAGATATTTCTAAGAGGTTACAACTTTGAGAGTATGTATTTTCACTTTGAACTAGACCCAATTCAACTAGAAAACACCAGTTTTCCGGAAAAACTAGGGGAAAACTGGGTCTTATATTCAAAAGTTGTAGAGGTAAAAATCGAAATAAATTTTGTATTTAAATGCTGTCAAGTTGCCAGCATTGATTTATGTATTTACTACATTATTGTGATATTCATTCTTTTTTTTTGTTAATAAAGCTTGACTTCTCTCTCTCTCTCTCTCTCTCTCTCTGGCTTTCACATCCCATGAAGGGATTTTGCCGCCTGCACTAAGTACTCTGGCAAGTACAACATTAGCCAACACTTTGTGTGCCACTGCTCCTGGATGTTAGGAGGAGCTTCTTCATTGTTATGGGGCCGGTCTAAATAATTAGTGACAGCTGATTGGTAACTCTGCAGTGACGCTTGGTCTTTTAGAGCATCAACATTCCATCGAACGGTCTTTTGTGCTTGTCTATTAAACGTAGATGACAGTTTGCACTTATACTTAAATATGACAAGCATGTGATCCATGTCCATGTCTGCACCTCTGTAGGATCTAACGTCAGATATGCTGGTGGAGTGTCTCTTGGACACCATGACGTGATCGATTTGGATTTCCGTTCTTCCATCATTCGATCTCCATGTTACTTTGTGGATTCTCTTATGTGGGAAAAACGTACTTGATACAACTAAGTTGTACGTTATTGCTAGGTCGGTGACGCGTTGGCCGTTGTTGTTACTAGTTAGATGCAGGCTGTTGGGGCCGATGTGCGATGTATTTTCTGCACTCCTACCGATTTTTGCATTAAAGTCGCCCACGATGATTTTAATGTCGTGGTGCGGTATGTTGTTGATGACTTCCTCGAGCTCGACAAAGAAGAGATCTTTGATGTCATCTGATTTATCTTCGATGGGTGCATGCACATTAACGATCGTGATGTTAAATTTCTTAGTGCGAAGTCTGACCGTGCATATTTGCATGTTGATAGGGCGGAAATCGATGATATGGTGCTTCACGCGCCGATGGATGAGGAAGCCAACTACAAATTCTCCTCCGTTCTGATGGCCGCTGTAGTGAAGAGTGTAACCATTGTTGGTGTCATGGATCCCACTCCCAGACCATCTAAGCTCTTGTAATGCAAGTACGTCTAATGTGTAACTCTTTCCTTGGTTCGAAAGGTTCCGGAGATCTCCAGGTCTTAAGAGGCTAAGCACGTTCCATGTTCCCATTTTTAAAGCGTTGTCCGTGTACAATTTCCGAGGTCGAGTTTGTGATGAATCCGATATGGTAATCCGAGGCCTTTGTTTAGGGTTCATAACTTAAATATTTTTATGAGGGAAGGTTGTTGGTCTGCCGCCCAACCCGCTTATTACGTGTGTGTGGGTCACGTATTGGTGAGAATATTAAGGCATCCAGTCCTACCTTGAAACACATTTATATAGCGAGCCGCTTGATACAAGACAGACGCCCGCTTCAGCCGCTCCTAACCTGGAGAACAGACGCTGGTTTGGTATTGGTTATGAGGCGCCAATAACCCGCCTTGACATGTAGTGTCCATGACTATAAACAGGATTTAGTCTGCTCGTCTCCACTACACCGCCTGATTCATTTAGCGTTACCCAGGAAGCACCAGCGAGGAGGTATGAATATAGGACTTTGCCCCCCAAGCTTGACTTCTGCTTCCGTTTTAAATAGGCGTTTTTTTATACCGATCGATAATCTCAGTCCATCAGTATACTGTCGCAATAAAACGGTTGCGATATTTTTGCACCATACCTGATATACATTAAATAATAGGATACTAATTATTAACCAATTCAACACTCACACCACACCATTAATTTCTTATACATTTTTCTTGATCTTTTTAATTTTTGTTTTATTAATTTTCTTATTATTCTTATTATTATTTTATTTTTTCTCCACTACTTTATTCTTGAAGTCAACTTTGCAGAAAAATTTTATTTTAGTTGTTCGAAAGTCGTCCAAAAGATAAGACATATAAACATCTTTTAGTCTCTCTTTTTATATAGAGATTTATATTTTGTTAGTTTTGTGAGAAAATTTTTAATTTTGGCGCAGCACCTTATAAAAGTGTAATTTAATTTTATTGTGAGTGCCAAAAGAAAATTTGTGAAAATTATCTGAATATTTTGTGTGTTTGGGTGAAATTCTAACTTAAAAGTGAAATTATATTTTAATACACATTTTATTGCTATTTCCGTTTTAAGATTCGGGGGTGTGCGCGTAAACTATATATAATTTTTTTTTTAAATATTTAAAATTTGTGTGAAAATTGGGTGAAAATATATAAAAAAAAATAAATATAAAAACAAAGTGTTCGTTTACGGTGTTCTCAAGCGCGGGAAAATTTGAGTAATTTTTTTTTAAACTGAGTGTTACTTTTAATTCGATTGGTACCAAAAAAAATGTTAAAACATAAATTACTTGTAAGTTTTATTTTATACATTATTTGTAATTTAACATACAATTTTATAAAACTAGTGTAGTTTATGTACATGCATACACCTATTGGGGGAAAATTTCATGTTTTTCCCAACATTCTTTTTTGTTTTGTTTGTTTTCTTGTTGGGAGATACTTACATAGCGCAGAGACGACATGCAATTTCATGTTTAACAACAAACCTGTTTAGATTTATTAAAATTAATATTAATTTATATATAGTTTTTTATAAAAAAAAATATATTTTTATTTAAACTTTAATTAAATTAAATGTTGTCTTATACGGTGATCGAGAGCAAAGTGAATTTATAGTGAAGTGGATCTGCCATCAAATCGATTTTCTAACATAATCGTTAGGACTGTAGTATGTAGATGACCATTCCGAGCTCGATCGAAAAAAGTTTGGATTTTAATTATAAAATATCAAGCGATCGTTAGCCAAATGTAATATAATTTGATCATTGATAACATCGTGTCTGATCAAGTCGGTGATTTTTCCGAGAATTGTATTTTAACTGAAGCACCTCGTCCAATGCTGCCTCACCGAATCAAATCGCCATCGAATCGTGCCAAGTATTCTTCTTTAGAACAAAAATTTACGAGATAGACACAGACAGACATTTATATAAGATTTTTCTATTTTAACCTCAGTTGACAAAATTGAAAATTGGATTGAATTTTTACAAATTATATTTATGAATTAAAATTCCGTCCCATTATGATCCAAAATTTAATCCATCGATTTAAATTAATTTTAAACGAAATATTGCCTAATAATTAAGATAACGGTCAGGTTTAGTGTCACTTGCAGTTTTCGGTTTTAGTGCACGCAAATCTTAGTTATCCTCATAGAACGTATTTGTTGACCGATCATAATTAGATGATTAGCTTTCTGGACAATTACATAGGTCAGCAACCATTGCCAGAAGTTGTAGAGCAAAATTTTGATCAATTTTATCGCCCAAAATTGCTCGCACGTCGTCTGTTGAGGGAGTTTGGTATTCAGAAAATAAATATCTCTTTACTATCGATATTTAAATGCTAAAATAATATATTCACACTCGAAAACAATGTCGACTACTTGCAGACAATTTCGGCTATTATCCACGCCAGTAGCGATTGTATGATTCCACATATTTTGAACTTCAGTTTCCGGATATTTTAGTTGATGGAAGTTAGTAAATTATATTGTGTGTTTCGCACCGATTTTTCGGCTAAATTTCTGATTAAACTAAACTATCGTTAGTTTTTACAATTGATTGAATATTTGTCTACCATGGATAATAAACATTGTGAAAATTGATATACCTAAAATTAAATTTGCGAATTACATTAAAAATAAATTTAAAGTAGTTTTGTCAGTAATTTAGTCGAAAATATTGTTATCAAGCACACAGTTTTAGTGTTTTAATACCGTGTGCCAGGGATGATATTGCTGATACTATTGTAGCAAGCAACACTTAAATCATTCGTGTTATAACAGAAAATTAGAATAATGTTTGACATTTACGAAATGGGTCGCTTTACGCTTGAACAAAATTGGGAAATATTGAAAACTTTCTTTCAAAGTGGCGAGTCTTCTACCCAAACTGTAAGAAATTTACGTGGAAAATTCTAAAAACTGAATTCTGAAACTGGATATTTATTGGATAAGAGCTGTTGCTCCGAATATGTCTGAGCATCCTTCATCATCAACTCGTGTTCAAGAATTGAACATTTGACGCAGTTCTGTAATGAGAATTTAGCATAAATACCTCGGTATAAACGTGTACAAAACTCAATTAGTGCAGAAGCTGAAGCAAAATGTCCATCCGCAACGTTTCCGCGTTTCGCTAATTGGGCTGTGGAACGCTTGGAAGAAAATGAGCATTTTTACCGAAAAACCATTTTTTCCGACAAAGCTCATTTTCACCTAGGAGGTTACGTCAACAAGCAAAATTTGCCTATTTGGGGCTCAGAAAATCCACTCGTACCCATGGACAAGGTGATGCATCCACAACGAGTAACTGTTTGGTGTAGAACAGGCGGCATCTTTGCTCCATTTTTTCGAAAATGAGCAAGGAGCCGCACTTACAGTTAATGAGGAGCGTTACCGAGAATTAAAATTTGCAAACGTTAGATGGACCACCCTGTACTAGCTTGAACTTCATATTTTCAGCCAAGTGCAAAATTTTGTAAGAGCCTCGTGCAAAATGCAACTCTTTCTTATGGATCTCTGAGCAAAGCATTAGTCTGTTATTGGTTTAAAAAGTTTTAAGTGTAAAATCTAAAATTGAAGTTTATTTTATACTCGGAAAATTTGCTTCAAGATTAACTGATTAATTAAATACTTGTAATGCTTAAGGGTGGGATGACATTTGCCAAAATGTACCAATAAAAATGCTTTTTTCATTAAATAATAATTATTCAGTTATTAAGATTATTACGTAGAAATTACATAGAAATATCGACAATTTTCTACTTTTTCAGTAAACGCTAAAGTCGAATTTATGTTCCGTGCGTCAGAACTCTCCGGAAAAGTTTGTCGCACTTTGAAGTGAAGTTAGCTGACATTTGTCCTAATAATCACAAAGGATTTACAATTCTTGTTTTGTGAATTGGTATCCCTGCGTCAAAATTTGTTGAAAAAACATATTTTAATTCAAAGGAGAACATGTTTCATTCGAAGGGAAAGTTTGATTCCAAACAAAACATTTTGGTTGGCTAGTTTCAGTCTCTTTCAATGCCCTCAGTCAGTGCTTTGTCGGGAAAAATTAGACACACTTAGAAATGAATTAAGCTGATAATCATTATGTTTTTTATTACTCTAAAACGAACACACAAAATAAAATTTAAATGTTTGTAAAAAATAGTAAATATCAAAAAAATAATAAGCAACATTTTCGATATTGGATAAAAATAAATGAATTTAATCATGAGTTTTGTATCTCTGCGTCAAAATTTAAACATTAACGATATAAACATTATTTTATTGCACAAGGGAACACAAAACGTGTGAAGGGGTAGATTTGTTTGGACGATAGGGTATTTTAGTCCGCCTTCAAGTTATCTCAGACTTTCACCCCATGATTCAAAAAAGTTCACTATAAGTTCCAGCGTTAAAAAACTCATCCGAGGCTCTTTACGTTTTATACACAAAATACGTATTTCTTATCCCATGATTTTCCCTCATCCCGTACTCCCTTGGTTTTCTCATCCCACACTTCCTATTCCCATTCAAAGCAATATTTTGGAGAGTAGGATTATGTGCTGCACCCTTCTGGCTGTCTCGAGCCCATGTAACAAACCCCGTAGATCGTGGGAATCACCACAATTCTAATAAACTTGATACCCTAAACGTACTTGTACCGTATAAAAATGAAAAAATTCTACCGCCCATTGATTTAAAAGGTCCGCAAATTTGCTAATTAAGACAACTCCTTGACTCCAATGCCCGGTGCGAGTAAGAGAGACGGGAAGCGTATCGGTTTCGTTCAAAAATAGAGCAATTCTCCGCAAATCGACTGTGCGAATATGTGGACCCGCCTATCAAGGGAGTCCTCGCTTTATAAATCTGAGTGAGAGTTGTACGATATTCTACGAATTTGAGCAATGAAAGCTTGTCCGGGATTGGTGCTCAGGTTCTATTGAAAGGTCCACCAATCTATCATTACCAATAGTTTAAGTACTCTGTTGGTCAATTTATATCGGCCATATGTACCGAGTCCGTTCTTGACGATTTGAACTCTAAAATTTAACTTTTCTGTAGACCGTTTAAACCCTTAGGCAGTAGAAATTTGCTATTTTTCAACGGAACAAATACATTTCCCGTGTCACGTAAATTCGATTAGTGAAAATTTTCAGGATCTGTGGAACTTCATGTTTCATAAATTGGCCAACAGAGTACAAGAACTAATGGCAATTACAGTTCTGCGAAACCTTTAATAGAAGTACCCATCGCAGACTAATTTCACGGCTCAAAACTTGTAGAATATTGTGGAACTGACCCTCAAATTTACATAGAAGGAATTCCCACAATTATCGGAGCCACACACTCGTACGGTGGATGGCCATAGGAGTTTTAAACTTATTAAAATCAACAAATGTGCGGATCCTTTAATTCCTTTGGTAGTAGCAATGTTTCATCCAAGATTCGGAACACAATCCTGCTGCAAAACGAATCGACTCTCTTTAGATTTTAGCAGTACAATTTGTTGCTTCCAAAGGAGTTCATTTAAAAAAAAATGCTAGAATGAAAAATACTTATTATAATTATAAAAGTGAAAAATTTGGGATGAGATTTTTCAAGCCACGGGATGAAAACCTGTGATAACTTCAAGGTGGAGAATATTGAAAGAGAGGAGGAACCAACCAGCCAAATCGTCACCTCTTTCCACTCCGAAGTTCCACGCTTAGAAATATTAATGATGCTAATGCTAGAGATCCTTGACGTGAAGCAACCTGCTAAATTTTAATTCTATCTAATAAACAGATGCAGTTCAATTTCTCAAATAAAATCGAGCGTTAATAAATAAATATAGTCTTAGCTCCAAGCTATTTTGATGTGCGTCAAAACAGACTGAATTTAATTTCTCTTGAAATTTGTTTGTTTAGTTATTCAACTATTGGTGAAGTAGGTAAATTTGAAAGTACTTAGATTCAGTACTCTGTTTCTTTAAAATTCAGTATTATTGATATATCATAGCAATATCATCGCTGGCGTGTGCCTGACGTTGATTATTTTGTCTAAATTTCTGACCAACTAAATTAACGGTTAGTTTATATCGGTTTTTCATAGATGGCACAAAACACACCGCCCTGAAGTTTAATTAAAATTTGTTAAATAAATTAGAACTAATTAATTAACTATCACCATCATTTTGATTATTTTATGAACGTTAGAGACATCTATCAATAACTGGTACAAGCTAACCATCAATTTAGTTAGTCGGGAATTTAGACAAATATGTCGGCGTGAAACTTAGTTCAGATTTATCATCAAAATCATCATTTCCTCTCATATCTGTCAGGGTTCTATCAATCTCCTCGATGAATGTCGTGTCCCATTCTTCCCAAACATTTACAATGCGAGTTTAAGATATTGCGCTTAGCCATTTGTTTTTTTTAATGTTGGTCGAATGGTTCTGTTTCCTGGCAATATCTAGCAGTAATTTCAGTTCAGTATGGGCTCTTCAGTCTCCATTCAGAATGGTTTCTGCAATCGCAGAGGAGGCAGTAGTAAGGGTTACTTCATCCTGAGCCTAAATGTTTGCCTTGTGATTCATAATAGTGTCATATCCTTGCCTTTGGTTTGCATTTGGCATTGGTTTTTGGCTATATATAGGACCAGAAACCCTTCAATATTGTAGTATTTTTTGCTTCTCTGTGAATTACATCCCATTAGTATGTCTGTTCGATCTCGTGGAAAAACATTTGATTTTCAGAACTATCATTGCCTTATTAAAAACTCAGAACAGCATGTTTACGCCAGGATCGAGTTATTAATGGCACTTGAAAGTATGTTTTTACTCCTGGCTTCTAGACATTTCTTCCATAAACTGTTAATAAAATAATGGCTATTCCTGATTGGGTCTGGAATAGCCCGGCTTCTCTCATTGTACTTTCGCACCGTTAATATTCTTTCAATAAACCAATAAAGTTGTGTGAAGTGGCATCTTAAGGAAAACATTCACCATTATAGGAATTAGTCTTATAGACCTGACCCATAGCGTCATCATCTTCTGCATCTTGATTCAGCCCTACGCTGTTATATTTTCCTATTTTCAGAAAACGTTCTCGATTCATTACATGATGGTATTATGAAACCTCAATGTTCTTTCAAAAATGTTCGTTTCGCAAAAGTATTTCAACAGAAGTTGCCAAGGTCATGTTTGGTGGCTGTAATGCTACCCTCTCAGCAGCTTCGGTTGTAAAACACACTAGCTGGGCGGTTTTATAAATGAACACTGAAGTGGACAACTGTAGGATGCATCCCAGAAGTGAAAAATTGACAGATTATACATTCACGACCTGGAACGTTAATTAATGGAACGCATTAATGCAGTATTACAGGAACCACTGATTTGATTTTGTACAGTCATCACAAAAACTAAGACACTTACTATCAATAAACAAATTTTTATAAATATACTCGTAGTTGAGACAGTCAATACCAAACTAGATCCCATCGTGTCTGAAGATACGTATTAAACAACTATTAATTAACAAAATTCATTAACCTCGCCACTCAAGTTCAGTAATTATAGATGCCCGAACAATAGTAAATATCTTCAAAAATAAAAAACCGTAAAACACATCGCACTTTGTTACGTCCTGAAATTGTCATTAATTCCAAAAGCCATTTATTTAAAGAACATTCGACAACAGCATATTAAATTTGGTTGATTTTCCCGAAATATGCTTATATAGACGATATAAACCTTGCTGAATGTTGTACATGAAAATTCTCAATTTACTTGCATTTTCTATTGATTTGCCAGGCTGGTGTCAAGAGATCGGTACAAAAGCGCGAATTACAAAATCTCGAATTATCAAAATACCGTGTTTTTTTTATGGCGCTTTTAAAATATCGCTTTTGCTAAATTCTTACAAAATTCCACCAAAAAGCATGGTTTATTTCCCGAAAATGTTGAAGTTTTGTAATATGTTTGCATGCTCCAGTTCTAAACCTCTTTTGCTCTTTAAAAAATTCTAACAGGAACCTTCTCTCCATAACGTCGCAATACTCCGATATTTTTGGTAATTATCTTGGATTAAATGATGATATTTTATACAGCCTAACTGATTCTGAATCGATTTTTAGGATTAGAATGAACGTTACAAATGACTTCAAACAAGGACATCGTTCGCGATCTCGTCTGTAATTCTCGCCGGTTGATGAAAGGTGACTGTTCAGCTGAGCTACACTTTTTTGTAAGTGTGACTTAAGATACGACATTTTTTGACATCCCTTTGTGGGTGGTAAACGTAGAAGTTCTTTTGAACGGTTGTTTGTTCATCTCGCTTGTTTCTATCATAATTACAGTACGCAATTGGTCGCATGCGGTATCTAATTCATAGTCGATTGCTACAATTTTTTGATATAATTGACGCATTAATAAGTCCTTTTTAAATATGTTATTACTGCCGTCACCACACCATCGTATATTGAATCCCAATTCTTGTGAGGTATTAATAAAAACTGTTGATCAACACCTTTACCTGGCTTTGGGTTTATTTCGTTGTTTGATAAAATATCAAAACCCTGATTGGTACAACGACTTTAAATTGGTTTGAATCGAAATTTTTGCTGTTCCATATTTGAGGTCCATATTTGAGTCTTCTGTGGTTTTAGCAAAACAAAACTTTCAGATGGAGTGGAGATCATTGTGAAGCTATATTTTTATTTGTTATGGGTTTCACGTCACCAAGTGGAGGCCCTCACAAATAGGAACCTTCTTAAACTTTTTATTTCTCTGCGGATTTTTAAGACAATTTCGCATATAAATTACAAGTTTTGAAAGTGAAATTATATTTACACCTCTAGACACCCACTATGAATATAAATTAAAATATATACTGATACGATACATTTTAACTAATGGCCGATCGTTATGACTTTTGTATAATTTAAGACATTTAGCACGCACTATCCAAATTCTATTTTATTGTCTTTACCTTAAGTTCTCGAATTAACTATTTTTCGCACGTACCGATTTTTTAATTTATAATTCTATTTGCGTAGACGTACACATGCAGTGCGAAACATATCATTGAAATTAAAAAAAATTGACATAACAAATTATTCCAAGGGGATGCGTAGAATTACGCACAAACGACTGCACGGAACTACTTTCTACTTGTTTTTGTCTCAAACGACAAAATTTAAAACCTCCACTATTGTAACATAGATGGCAATCCGAAAAGTCAAGTAGTGATGTTTCGATTTGAATTGCATATTTATGTCACCACTGTTTTGTTTAGTTTGTTGTTTTTTGTGGCACGTAATATTTATGCAAAAATAACTACTTTTCTAGTTCTAAAATTTGAGACTGCAAGCGTTTAGAATAACAATTGTTCTAAATGGGAATTTTATGAAAATTTCTCTGTGCAGGAATAAATTGTTCAACATTGTTGTCAAAACAAATGAATTATGCAGAGACATCATAGAAACATGAAAATGCCAAAAGTAAATATAGCTATTTTTATTAACTATTGTTTTAAGGCTGTATCACATATGAGTATCAGCTTAACCGAGTTTGTAGGTTTCAAACTTAAACCGCGAAAAAACTTTTCCGGACTCAATCATCTGTATATAATCGAAGAAGACGAGTAAAGAACACGTTCTCGTCAAAATTTTGTGATGGGTTGTTGTACTCAAGGAAGTGATTGCCATGAGTTGTAATTTCGGTCATATTTATTTAGGGGATCCATCAGTGAGTCTATCTTGACTTTGATATAAATTGTGTGGACAGAAATTCTACCGATTACCCGATTATGTTAGATCCCAAAATTTCATGATTTAAACCGAATTTCATCCAACTTGATATAGAAATGGCTAAGTTTAGTTCAAATTAGTCAAATATTTCATGACTACTTTTTCAACTCAGATGAAAACCCATTTACAAACACAGCTTGAACCATAACTTGAACTTGCAACTTGAACTTTTATTTACCTTTTTTACCATTTTACAGAACAGAATTGTTCCTAGCTGGTTATGTAAAGTTCTTAAAAGGCTACTGGAAAATGTCCGATTTGAATGGAACGAAAGCATTTCTTAAACGATTTGGATGATGAATACAAGATTCAGGTCCAAGCTTCAGATGTAGCTTACTTTCAGATGGATTAGTTACATTTAAATTGACCATGTTCCAGAAGCCTCTTAAGATCTTTACATAACCAGACAGCATAATCAGGTTGCATACCCAACCAAGAAAAATTTAGTCCTTTTTGGTTTCTAGGTTGATTTTGGTGAGTTTATTTTGCAGAAATATTAAGTTTTCGATCACTTATATACAGACATTTCTGGATTATCTGTTACTCAAAATTTTAAATTTTAATAAAAAAAAAAATGGGGCCAGAAAACCCTAAATACTCGAATGTATAGTAAAGGGTTTCTAGAATAGTCTTGATGGGCAGTTTATGCTGAACAATAGAACTATTGGGCCAGCCATGCATAACAAACAATATTCGCAACAATTCTTAAAATTTGAAAATATTTGCAACTGTTGTTAAACATAAAGTCAGTTAGTTTAATAACGTTCAAGCCAACTGATTATGTAAAGATTTGAAATTGGGGGTTATAACAGTGCTGTCAATTCAGTTGAAAGTAAATCCTCATTTAGATAGAGCCTTCGAAAAATATACCAATGAGGGAGGGTTACATTCAACGTAAAGCCGAGGCTGGCAACCTTGAAGGAATAGGAGGCCATTAACCATAAAAAGATTCATGCGTAGATTACTTGCAGACCTGGTGAGGAAGATGGCCTTTATCTTCAAGGGGTTGATTGCGATTAGAGTAGCAACACCCAAGGACGAGACAATAGTGATCATATTCCAGTCCATGTTACTCCGGACCGCCCTCCATAAAAGACACCATCTGGTTGATGGTGATGATTATGTGCAAAGCAGAAAAATATTGATAGGTGTCAGATCGGAAGAAGGAAAATAGTTTTCTGTTCATGGATGGGAATGACGAAAGTCGAGTTTCAAACTAAATAAAAAGACGATATAGTGAGAATACGTTGAAAATACTTAAGAGATGTCCAAACAATAAAAGAAAGACCAATCTCACGAATCTTAACGAGATGTTACTATAGGGCCAATGGAATTAGACGTTATAAATGACATCACAAGCAGAAGTTCAAGCAAGGCCATCAACTGTGTTGGACACCATATTATGGTTGACCGCCATGTTTTGCAGGTTACCCAAAAGAGGTTTAGAATATTGGTTCGCATCATCAAAGTATGAATGTATCTGATCGTTTTGGCCTTTGAAATATCGAGAGACATCCAAAGGCATGATTTAGGATCGACTCGGCAGGTGCAAACTAGAACAAGGCGATCGAACAAGACCAACAATGAAGAAGAGAGAAAGGCAACCTGTACAAATTAAGCGTCCAAAAATAAATGCATGTTTAGAAAGAGAAGGTACCCAGGATTGCTTGAAATTGATGGGGACAACTCGTTTGGACCGAAGTGAATGTTTTAACGAATTGGTCCGTTTTTAGTGGTGTAGGTCTATCATATTAGCCGGGATTTTTAGTAAACAGTTGATGGAGAACACTAGATACTAGGGATATTCAAAATTATATTTTACTAGAATTATGCAATCGCTCCTAGAACCGACTGAATGACCGTTGAAAATGATGATTTTAGAAATCACACCATTCTTCTTTAATTCAATGCAGAACCGCTGTAGAGTTACGACTGTTGATGGTGGAAGGTTGTCATTTGAATCAAGTCATGGATTAATATCACTCCAGATCTGATTCAAAAGCACAAGGGAAATGTTGATAAAATATTCCTTCATAATTTTATCGCGAATTGGAATACAGTCAAACCTGTTTTTGTGCGATCTTTTTTTGTGCTTGTTTTTATGCGGTACGAAAAAAATTTATTCAGTACATACTTAAGTTCTTTCAAAATTTCAATCAAATTAGAACATAATTGAATGTGATTAATCTAATTACTTAATTGACGTTGGCCAGTTTGTTTTATCGACTTTTGATATTTCATCACATTGCCTAAGTATTGTGTCAGGTTACGTAATGTTTTGAGTTTTTTTCTACGTGAAACTTTTTTCTTGCTGTCCTTTTCACCGCATAAAAAAAACTTTTTAAATGTGTTGCGAAAACTATTTTTTATACCTACTCGTGAAGTTTCGGAAGATTTTTTTTATGCGGTCCCTATTACCGCACAAAAACAGGTTTGACTATAATTTAGTGAATACACGCTTAATGTTTAGTCAGATTCGGTGGAAGGCCATTGATCACAATGTAGTGTCTACGACGGGGTGCAAATCAAGTATGTCAAGTGTAGCAGGTGAATTGAAAAATTTGACTAGACATCCTGCTTTCGGGGCAAACAATCCTTGAAATGAGGAAATCCGTTATGCTGCTTCTTAAGCTGGTTTCAATAGCTGTCACACTGGTAGCCACACCGTCAATGTTTTAAGGAGATCCGGATACTTGGAGGCTAGTAATACGCGAGT
Organism: Nephrotoma appendiculata; assembly: GCA_947310385.1. Classification (NCBI taxonomy): domain Eukaryota; kingdom Metazoa; phylum Arthropoda; class Insecta; order Diptera; family Tipulidae; genus Nephrotoma; species Nephrotoma appendiculata. Next base: position 341,800,742 of record OX371224.1, read on the forward strand.
CTTAAGATGACGTCAAGACGAAAATAGTTTATACTATTTTTAAAATTTAAGGATCCCAATATCTTTATAGAAACAAATTATTACCAAAATCGGTTAATAGCTAAATTAAATCCTTTTGCAAAAATGGACTATGTGGTAAATTTTCATCAAATATGAACCAATTAATTCCAATATCACAACACTTTTCGATGCATTATCGAATTTTACATCGCTTTTCCAAGAAAGAAATTAATGACTATTTCGGTTTTTCTGTTATTTCTGTTCTATTGCTATCACAACCAACTAGAATAAATTTGAACAAAATTTCTTTCGCTAATTTCGGTCAAGTATCGAAAAAAAATTATTTATCTATATAAAAAGATAAGAAAAGTGAAACAGTGTCCAGTGTTTATTGTCTTGTCAATAAACTTCGATAAAGTATCACAGTAATGGTATAATATTTCTCCACTGAATTCTAGTATTTGTTTATTATTTTACTTTCGTTTTTTATTTGTGTCAAGTTAGTACCGTTAGTAGTAGTTACCGCCCCTTCCCAACACCAAAATGGGTAACATTGGAGCCGACAACCCAAAAGACAATTTGAGGACGTGAGTCATGATGTTAACATTGAAACATGAATTTTGGTCACCCAATAATTAATTTTGCCCATCCCCATAAATAATTTCCAATTAATGATTTGAGCTAAATTATTTAAATGCTCATAAAGCAAAACTAATAGCGAATTTAAAAAAAATCAGGTATGTTTCGAGATGTTTCACAAGATTATGAATTTTGCCCACCCATTTAAAACTTTGTGCGGAGTGTTAATATTTTCGCTTAAACTTTTAAGTTAAATTAATAAAATATTTGTATATTTCATACCTAATTTTAAAGGTGGGCAAAACTAATTACTGGGGGGTGGGGGGGGGGGGCAAAATTTATTATCACGTGGATTTTATAAAATATGAATTATTCGACTAAATTTACTACTAGTATTGCTTTAGGAATATATAATTTGTTTTCACAATTTCAAAGAATTATGAATTTTGCTCACCCAATTGTCCATTCTCATAGAGCGCTGTACGGAATATTTCAATTTTCACTTAAAATTTTGAGTTAAATCATAGAAATGTTCGTCAAGTAGTCGTTTATTTAAATAAATGAATAATTTATGTTTTAAAATTGAACATACGATGACGAATTTTGGCCACCCAATAATTAATGTTTAAACTTTTAAGTTAAACTATTAAAATATACGTAAATCAACATTTCGAAATTTTAACATTTGGTACATAGTTTTAAGAGGGTGGGCAAAATTAATTATTGGATGGGCAAATTTTTTTATCACGAGGACTATTCTAAAATACTATATGATATATTCGACTAAATTTACTACTAGTATTGTTTTAGGAATATCCATATATAATTTATGTGATTGCTCATAAAGCAAAACTAGTAGCCAATTTAAAAAAATGAGGTATGTTTCGAGATGTTTCACAAGATTATAAATTTTGCTCACCCAATAATTAGTTTTGTCCATTCTCATAAAGCGCTGTACGGAATATTACAATTTCCACTTAAAATTTTGAGTTAAATTTTATCAATGTTCGTAAATCAATTTTAGTAGTCTATGATGATAAATTTTGCCCACCCCCTTAAAGCTTTGTGCGGAGTGTTAATATTTTTGCTTAACTTTTAAGTTAAATTATTAAAATATTCGTAAATTTTCATATATAGTTTTAAACGGGGTGAGCAAAACTAATTATTGGGTGGGCAAAATTTATTATCTCGTGGACTATTCTAAGTATTGCTTTCATATAATTTATGTGAATGATTATAAAGCACAATTAGTAGTCAATTTAAATAAATGAGTTATGCTTTAGGATGTTGCCCAAGATTATGAATTTTGCTCACCCAATAGTTTTGTCCATTCAAAGCGCTGTACGGAATATTACAATTTCCACTTAGAAATTTGAGTTAAATCGTATTAATTTTGGTAAAGTAGTCCATTTATATGACCAAAAACGAAACGGACTGAAACGAAATGACAGGATTGATTGCAAGAAAATATAATAGGCTAGTTATGTAGAAGAAACGAAACGAAAACGAACGGATGAATTGATTCAATTCAGGAAATCTGTTTTGGGATTTTAATGACCAAAAATAATGAAATTAATTTGTATGTGCTATATTTTTCAATTAGAAAAAAATTAGATTGGAGATTTCTCATTTTCTAAAAGATTAGTTTAGATCTATGCCATTTTAAAATGCTCACTATTTTTAAAATCTTCACAAATTTCATTTATCTTTGCAACTTCCATTTTACAAAGAAATACATTTTTCTTTCATTTAAAGACGTCAGAATAAAAGACTGAAACGTCAAAAGGTTACCGATTAGTCTTATATTGGCCTTTTAATCACCGCCTAGTTAGCGCCACTTTCTATGCGAGCGTAAGGTAATATTTGTTTATATGAGAAAAAGTCTCATTCCATTTTATTATTATTTCATCATTTGTTACATTAGAGAACTATTTGTAGATCTGACGGCAAAAAAATTAAGCTGATTGGGTCTATTTTTGTATGTTAAATTTTATTTTGATAAAGTATGCCGTGCTAAAATTTCATGTAAAAAAAGACTCAATCAGCTTATTTTTAATGTGCTAGATGTCACTACCCCGGACATTTATAGTTCTCATTAAGTGTAAACTAATTGAACATTTTATATAATATCCAGTCGAATTATAGTCATCTATGAAGTTTATATTACATTAAAAATAGTTTTTTCAGAAGTCAATCAACTTTTGCGCTAGTTCCAAAATATTCCGTCAGATGTCCGTCACTTTACGTTAAAAGGTGAATAATCCATGTCATTTCGTCTTTCATTTCGTTTCCGTGTCAGTCCGTTTGCAATTGTTTACATTATGATGAATTTTGCCCACCTAATAACACTGTGCTAGTTGAAAAATGTGACAAGCTGGGCACCCAGGGGGTAAACTTAATTCGAGTACGCTGAGTTCGCTTTCGATATGTTTTGACCCTGAGTCAAAATATACCCTCATTTTCACGTTGATAGCTCTTGAACCATTAAGATTTTCGTTATGCTTCCTTCAGCAAAGTTGTTGCGTAGGTCAAGACCAACAACTTTGCCGAACTAATCAAGACCAAAAAACCACATCTATATTTTATTTTTTTGCTTTTTATTTCGACGAAAAACACTGTTTTTATCATTTTGTTAAATTTAAATCGATTAGAATCGATCGAATAAACATCGCACCGACAAATATAGATATAATAGAAACTATTTAAAAGAAAGTTAAATCGATTCAGTTGATTTTATGGTGATTTTTCGTACACTGCAACGACTGAAACCTGCTGAACACTGCTGAAACCGAAGAAACATCTGCATCAATATATTAACCATCAAATGTCACTGCGCCATTCAATCACAGAATCATACGATGGATAAAAATCTCGGATTTTTCTATCCCAGATTATTTTTCATTTTTTTTTCAACTTTTTTGTGTTTTTACCAAGCAGTAATTGGTAAAAACGATGGGATGGAAAAATCCAGGATTTTTATCCACTATTGCAGCGGCACGCCATTATTTTGTCAAAGAGAAGAAAAATGTTAATTTTTTAGGAATTTTGTTTTTTTAGGAAAAATCACCATAAAATCAACTGAATCGATTTAACTTTCTCTTAAATAATTTCTATTGTATCTATATTTGTCGATGCGATGTTTATTCGATCGATTCTAATCGATTTAAATTTAACAAAATGATAAAAACAGTGTTTTTCGTCGAAATAAAAAGCAAAAAAAAAAAAATATAGATGTGGTTTTTTGGTCTTTTATTTATTTATTTATTTATTCTATCATAGGGAAACACACAGAAAAAAATCCATTTATGTGTCCCACAATATTACAGAAAAAAATAACAAGTTTTAATATATTTTTATACATAGCAGAAATATTCAACAATATAAAAAATAAAATATTTACTAGCAAAAAACAAAAAAAAAAAAACAGACTGAAGTAACAACCTAGGAAACAAAAACTAGCGGAAACTGTCAAGGTACCCAGCAATTAAACATTGAGTTACTTGAACTAACTGTAAAATAAGGCACTAATTCAAATCGACATGCCGCGGAGATGTAATCTGTATTGACAAAGTGACAGTAAGAACAAATCCAAAGAACTGAAGAACTCATTGTGAAATAGCTGAATTCTGGTTATAGGATTAGCTAGACCTAAATTAGTTCTAGATCTTCTAGGCAGGAAAAGTTGGTTACTACGAAGATTATAGGCAGGGATATAGAACATAATCTCGGATAAAACAGTTGTTTCAATTTTAAAATTTACGATTTTATATAGTAACATTTCATCTAGAATTAATCTTCTATTATCCAAGGTTAACAAACTGAAAATCTTCAATCTTATACCATACGAAATGTGCCCAACGTGCGGCATAGACTTATAAACTAGGTAACGAGTAAATTTTCTTTGTATGCGCTCAATTTGGTCTGAGTGTTTGTCATAGAAAGGATTCCAGATTTGTGAGGCGTATTCAAGTAAGCTTCTTACCAAACAGTTAAAGAGACTTATAAGTAGATTAGGGTCACGAAATTCCTTTCCTCTACGAAAAATAAAACCAAGTATTTTATTTGCTTTGCAGCATAACTTGTCAATATGCGTATCGAAAGATAATTTAGAATCAAAGATAACACCTAAATCGTTAATCTGATTTACTCTACATAATATTGTGTCAGATATATCATAAGAATACTGCAAAGGAGAAATTTTTTTCGTAAAGGAAATAACATTGCATTTCTTTATGTTTAAATTAAGTTCATTTACTATACACCATGAGTGCAGTTTATAAACATCAGATTGCAATAAAAAAGCATCGGAGTGGCTAGTAATTAGTTTATAAATTTTTAAATCATCAGCATAAAATAGGTGAGGGCACTGTAACAAATTAGAAATATCATTAATGAAAATGATAAATAGCAATGGTCCTAAAGTTGATCCTTGTGGAACGCCAGAAGTAGGTGAAAATGGCACAGAAAAAGAACCATTAAATTTAACACTCAAAATTCTATTTCGTAGATAGAAAGATAACCACTTACATATTTGTGATGACAATCCAATTTTATAACATTTAGCAATTAAAATGTCATGCGACACAGAGTCAAAAGCTTTCTCAAAATCAGTGTAAATACAATCAACTTGAAGACCCATGTCAACTTTGCTGAAAATGTAATTTGAAAATTCTAACAGGTTAGTTAGTACCGATCGCTTTGCAAAAAATCCGTGTTGTACATTTGTTATCCTGTTACTAACTAAATTGAAAATAATTTTATGGACTAACTTTTCAAATATTTTGCTAAACGCATTTAGAATTGATATCGGCCTATAATTTACAATGTCGCTTTTGTCACCTTTTTTGAATACGGGAATGAGAAATGCCGATTTCCATGTGGTCGGAAAAACTCCAGAATTTAACGATAAGTTGAAAATTATTGACAATGGTAACGCTAATTGCTCCTTCAAGTGAAAAATAAAATAATTTGGAATTTGATCTGGGCCAGGACCTTTACAAATGTCAAGCGAATTAAGAACAGAATAAACATCATCATATGTAAAGTATGCCACCTTACTATAATAATCTAGATTTGTATTTATCACTGATGAAATACTACCTGAGATACTATTAGGCGTATATACCGAATCAAAATATTTAGCAAAGAGGTTACAAATAACATCGCTGTTATGGGAAACTATGGTCCCATATTTCATAGTGGCAGGGAAACCCGTTCTGGATGTTAGAGAATGAGAAAAGCTCCAAAGTAATTTAGGATTATCCTTAAGCTGTTGCTCAATACTTCTTAAATAATGATTATAGCAGGTTCGAATTTCAGATTTAACCTGCTTACGAAACTGGGAAAAAATCTTATAATCATGCTCGTTCCTATATAACTTATACAGTTTATGAAACTTATGTTTTCGAGTAATTAGGTATCTCAGTTTATTTGAGTACCAGATGGGGAATTTAGATGAGGGGTTATTCTTAAGTAGCTTCGGTTTTAAAAAATTATTCAACTTTGAATAAAATATATTGGTCACACTATTAACATCCATATTGGCGTTAATGAATTCGTGGTTCCAATCAATACCAGCTAGTTGACTTCTAATATGGTCATAGTTAAGTTGTCTTACATTGATAGATTGAAAGCTTATTTGTGATAAATTTTTATGAACAAGGCTTATTAAATCAATAAGCATAGGTGGGTGATACCTATCAACCTTAGAAAGGAGATCTAAGCAGGGCTTGATTTCAATAGAACCAGTTCTTAGATTCGAGAGTACTAAATCCAACACTTTATTAGTGCAGTTAAGCGTACTATTATGTTGAGTTAAGTTGGCAAGCATTAATGTTTCTACCAGATATTGAGCAGTGCGTCCTTCGTATAACGAAGGCCATAGGCCATCATGATTATAACTCCAGGTTATACAAGGCAAATTAAAATCACCAACAATTAAGTAATTATAATTGGTAGGTGAGTTTATTATATAATCAGATATATGATCGAAAAATTGTTTATAATTATCAAAAGTTGTATTATTTGACCTGAAGTAAACTACACAGAGAATTAGTACCTTCCCGTTATTCAAATTAATTTTTAGCCAAACGTCATCGTAGACCATATTAAGACTGGATATGTCGCTAAATACAAAAGATTTTTTTATAGCGATTAAAGAACCCCCACCGTCTAATAAGCCGGTAAGTGCCAAATCGCGATCTTTGCGGATAACGTAATAGCGATCATCAATAAGCTCTCTACTATTAATGGATTCGTTCAGCCACGTTTCAGTCAAACAGATTATATCAAAATTATTTGCCATTACATTAAGCTTAAAGTTTAATAATTTAGTTTTTAATCCATTGCAGTTTTGGTAATAAATCTCCATGTTGAATCCCTGGGTAGCTTAAACAATATGCGCTTGTTACAGCAGATAAAACTAAAATTAAAAGAAAAGAAAATGTAAATAGATTGAAAAAGCGGAAAAAAAAGAAAACAATAAGTAATGAAAATTAATATAATAATAACAAATAATACAGAAAGAAAAAAAAACAATTATTGCTTAAACTTATCTAAATCAGACGACGAGAGTATTTTAATAACATCGCTATCCTCATTTTTCTTGGCGTAGATAATCCCATGGTTAGCCCAAACGAACTTAAAATTATTCGGGTTTGCTCGAAGAAGTGCCTTAGCGTCATACAGTAAGGATTTTTTGGCTGGTGAAAGGTAATCAGTAACTACAAGACTACAGTTGATACCACATAAATTGATGTTGGTCATAGTTGATTTCAATTGTTTAGAGACGGTCAAGAATCTCGTGTGAAGCAAACGAGTACTCCATTCAACAACCACAGGTTTCAGCTTGAGTTTTGATTTGGCACGATAAATATTACGTATATCGCTAGCAGTAAAATGAAAATCCAATACGGTACACAAGTTGTTTACCAAATCAATTAAATTTAAACTGTCATCGCCAGGCAATCCATATATTAACAGTTTAGTCCGGTTTATTTCTTGCTCAAGAAAACAACATTGATTATAGAAACAGCAGATAATTGAGATTTTAAGTTAGCATTATCTAACTGAATGGCCGTTATTTTATCTGTGTTTGATTTAATTTCATTTTCAAGCCGAAGAAAATTATCGCACTGCTTTACCATTTTGGCTAAAGACGTCTGCATCAGCACCATGTCGTTTTTCAGAGATTCCCAGTTGGAGCAGGCGGCATCATCGTTATCACTGGTAACCGTATGGCGATCATCAACACAATTTGAACATTTGAAAACGGTTTTCATGGTCTTGATTAGTTCGGCAAAGTTGTTGGTCTTGACCTACGCAACAACTTTGCTGAACGAAGCATAACGAAAATCTTAATGGTTCAAGAGCTATCAACGTGAAAATGAGGGTATATTTTGACTCAGGGCCAAAACATGTCGAATGCGATATCTCAAAAATGGGGACTAATTTTGAAATGGGACTAGCACCGTTGAATTCAGCATACTCGAATTAGGTTTACCCCCGGGTGCCCAGCTTGTCACGGAAAAAAGTTTGCAATTCAAGCACAGTGTAATTAATTTTTAAACGTTTAAGTTAAATTATTAAAATTATCGTCAATTAACATTTCGAAATTTTAACATTCGTACATAGTGGGGTGGCTAAAACTAAATATTGGGTGGGCAAAATTTGTTATCACGTGAACAATTCTAAAACATGAATAATTCAAATAAATTCACTTCATTTTCGGAGTATTCATATAATTTATCTAAAAACTTTAAGTGGAAATTTTGATGTACCGTACATCGCTTTATGGGGGGTGGGCAAAACTAGTTACTGGCTGATCAAAAATTATCAGCGTAGTTAAAAGTTATCAATTCTAAAACGTGAACCATTTGTTTAAAATGACATTTTGGAGTGATTTACACAACATGCATACCGTCGGTTTGATGCAACAGTGACACTACTCAAAATTTTTAATTTTTTAGTTGAGCGATTTGAAAATATCACTCAAAATTGAGTGTAAAAAAAATAAATTAAAATACATTCTGATTAGTAAAATACTTTTTTTCTATTCTTACGTCTTCAATCGGAACTTATTTTTTATAATTCTTTAATAGTTTGCAAGATTTCTTAGGATAGTTTCCAATATCTTAAAATGTTAATTTCTATCGCGAATTGAGTGATTTTTTACATGGAATTTTACCTTCCAGTTTTGATACAAAATAATAAAAATATGAATTATTGGGTATCGTTTGATTCGAATATCTTAGAAATGAACTTTTTCACCAAACCGACGATATAAATAACATAATCAGTAACTTCCCTAAATTCTTTTTTGAGGCTGTCGGCTCAAATTGCACTAATTTATTTTACTGTTTTTGTAGGTAAACTTTCATGGGTGCAAAACTATGGCATATCTCATTTCTTTCGTTTGACTTATATAGGTGCTAACTCAAATTTTACTCATTTTGTGTAGCTTTTAAAAAAAATTAAAAGCAACTTTTTATGGGTGGATAAAAGTGGGTGGATAAAAGTTTTCATACCTCCGAATTTTATCATATAAACCTACGAAATTTTAGCTGTTCTATGCAGACCTCAGGCCTCAACATTGTTTCATTCAAATCAGCTGTTTTACAGAAGGGGAATTCTGTAAAACAGCTTCTTCTGGGGAATTGTTTTCGTTTTTACCAACAAATAGTCTAGAAACCACATTTATCGTATACAAAATAAACTAACCGAATTTCAACGGTACAAAGCATATCCCATATATACTCGTATATATAACCGAATGTGTGTCACTCAAATTTAGAATTAATTTTACACAGATAGCATAAATAATAATTAGTTTAAATACTTGCAGTCGTCGTCGACTTTTAAAATTTATGTTCTTCGTATAATCATATAGTTGATAGTTTTTCAAATAAAATGTGTCATCGAATTCAATTTTATGTAAAAAAAATTATACTTTGGCCAACGGCCAATACGTCCCAATTGATTTAGTTGAGGGCTGATCCAAAAACAATTTTAGAAATAAGATATATAGTTTATAGACACAAATTGTTCATCATCATAAGGAAACATCGCGCAATGCAATATTTTCGCACCTGTCCTTTTGTGCGTGACTGGCAATGGTTCAAAAATGTACAAATTATGTAGGTACACCATAAATGTGTATATGTCGCCAATTTACTTGTTGTTGTTTATTTTCTCGTAATTCATGTTTTTGTACAAAATATTTTTCGCATATGTAATTCTATAAATGAACTATATATCTGCTAGTCAGCTACGAATATTAAATGTCACACGAATTAAAAAATTTCGAATTTTCAACGGTGTAAGTCATATTTCACGTCCGTTTTAATTAATAAAGGTTTTTTTTTATATATGTATGGACATAAATATTTTACCGTGCAAAGTAAGGTATTTGCTCTTGTAATGCAAAAAAAACGTATATATAGTCTTGAGAACGTGGACACCTAATCAAATTGTGCAATATTAATCCGCGCGCGTACACAAACACACACGTACCAAGCAAATATAATACATGGTGCGAGTGTAGTGCAAAAACTATAACACTTCCACTTTCATTCATCGTATGTGCATACTTTGTATAATAACATACAGCATTCATAACAAGCGCGAAACCAGAAATTCCCACGATTAATTTATAAAATAAAAATTCAAGAATAAAAAAAAAATATTGCGCGGCACGTGATTTTTATACATTATAAATTCGCGATTTCGCGTTTTCATGTAGAGTAGATAAATTTGAATTAAAAATTATGATTTGCCAAATTTTTTTTTTGTACATTTTATTGGTGTCAATTCATTATTGCGCTGCTCACTTCTGCGCAAATTTGCGAATGCCATCAATAAACAAAGAGCTTATAGCGCAGAGATAAATATTTTTATAGAGATGCAAAACACTGGAGTGTGCGAATTTTGTGCACTCAGTGAAATGAATCATACACTTGTTATTTGTTTGTTTATTTATTTACAATTTTTATTGTTGCTGCTTTGTTGCTTAAATACACAGTAGTGGAATTGTTTTTGTGCTTAACGAGGCGGGATAATATTTATGGTAAGTAAGCTCACTATACACCATGGAAGAATTGAAATATTTGTATAGTTACGAGGAACATAAACAAAATAAAAAAAACGAACAGTCGTATAGCAAAGTTGTTTAGATTTTGATCTATGGTGTTTGCGGTTTGTTATTGAAAATGAATGACGTAAAGTGTGCGCAGATGATACATATTGTATTTACAAAAAGGTAAATGTCCTTTGTCCTTCAATAGTGTTCAGTATTGGCCGGAGAGATGCGGTATTATCCAATCAATATAGTTTCTATGTTTCACACGTCATATGGAAATTGTGCAATTGTTGCGGCTGGAACGGACTTTACAATTCAAGTTCCTTTATTAGTTTGTTACATGTAGTTATAACATAATCACATTTTTAAAATAATTGAAATATAATATACTCCTCCGTGGCAATATATTTGTAGCGGTAATAAACAGCAACGGCCTGACCTTATCACTTATCCGAGCTTTGGAGATTTATAAAATTAATAAGACCTACCTTGTTAAAGTTAGCCGAAAGTCGCCAACCGAAAATAAAAAAATGATAATGCAGATTGTGTCTTTGGTTTGATAGCCGAACATAAAAAGTCAACAACGTTGATGAAATACTGTTAAAGTTAGCCGAAAGTTTCCAGCCGAAAGATAACGCACATAGCGAAAATCAGTCATGAATTCCAATTTAGGTCGGGTTATATCATTCGGGTGAAGGGGACAGTATTTCAGTTTATAGGAATAGAAAAATCGATAGGAGCGAGAGTATAGAGTTTAACTTTTGGCTGAAATAGTCAAGACACTATCTGCATTACCTTTCGGCTGGAAACTTTCAGCTAACTTTAACGATGTGTTGACCGACGTTGTTACATTCGGCTATCAAAGCCAATACACAATCTGCATTATCATTTTTAATTATCATTATTTATAGTTCAATTTCTGGTAAATTCATTGAATGGCCTGGCGCTCTTATTTAACCTAAATTCGCACTGATGCCACTATAACTATTTGATAAACGTTAATACCTGTTAACAAAAGTCCAATTTTAAAGGAAATTCTGATAGGGATAAGGGGTGTAATTTGACATAATAGTTAAATTTCTGAAAAATTGATAGTTGAATTTCTGAAAAATTTATTGAATGGCCTGGCGTATCCTCATCAGAATTTCTTCAAAATTGGACTGTCGTTAACAGGCATTAAGACCTATCAAATAGTCATATTGACATTAATGCGAATTTAGGTTAAACAAGAGCGCCAGGCCATTCAATAAATTTTTCAGAAATTCAACTATGGCATTTTTTTCAAATTACACCTCTGTATCCCCATCAGAATTTCGTTAACCAGTTTCATTAACCGGTTAATTTCATTTCGCAAACGGAGGTGCAATTTCGCTAATTCATATGTCTCCGCAGTAATCCAAAATTGACCAACATGGCCTATCTTGTGACCATAGTGGCATCAATGACAAGGCATGCTAATCTAGAACGACAGGAAATTCAATGCACATTCGATATATTAATTTATTAAGTTTAAATAGAATAAGGTGAAGAATGTTATTAACGGTGACCTTGTTAAAATTAGCTGAAAGTTGCCAGCCGAAAGATAATGCAGATAGTATCTTGACTATTTCAGCTGAAAGTTAAACTCTCTTTATACTCTCGCTCCTATCGATTTTTAAAATCCTATAATCTGAAATAATTTTCCCTTCATCCGAATGATATAACCCGATCCTAAATTCGAGTTCATGACTGATTTTTGCTGTATTCAAGACACTATCTGCATTATCTTTCGTTTGAAGCTTTCGGCTAACTTTAACAGTATTCAACGGTGACGTATTTATCTACTTTTGGCTGGTAAAGCGAAGACAGTATCTGCATTATCGATTTTTTGATTTTTCGGCTGGAAACTTTTGGCTAACTTTAATAGTGTCTCTACCCTAAACTTTTTAGAGTTCCCGCTTTGAAACAAGAAACGAGAAACGAGTTTGGTTTTCTAAACTCAAAGCGAAAATAAAGTTCATACTACTGAAGTTAGCAGAAAATTTGGCATAAAACTGCAATATCGATATTTCGATTGAAATTCCGCCAGAAAAAGAAGATTTTTTAAACTAGATATTTTAACAAATTTTTAAAATCATATTCAAATCGGTTCCGCGTCATATTATGTACATTGGATAAAGCTACCTAATTAAGTAACAGCTTCCAAGTATAATTATAATTATAAAATTTTTATAATTATAATTTATAAAGTCGTGTCTACGAGAATCCACGAAGCTCACATAATTCATTTGTCGTGTAAGCGATTTAAAATTCTAGGCGCGGGCCTACAAACAGAATATATGCAAAGTTTGAGGCCAAAGTTTATATGGGATCATAGTTAGATTTCCGAAAATCCTTAGCCAAGTCTGTAATCTCTTTTTCTCATAAACTGATTCACATTCAAAAATTCGTGTAGCTCGCATTATTCATTTGTCATGTAAGCGGGATCTATATTATTAGGCTCGGGCCTACAAATAGAACATCTATGCAAAGCTTGAGACTTGAGAAATTTCATGAAAATAAGAGATTTCAGACATGGTTGAGGATTTTCGGAAATCTATCTGTGATCCCACATAAACTTTGAACTAAAATGTTGCATGGATGGTTATTGCGTACTAAGGCCTGAACTTTTAAATTTTAGTACGCTACATGACAAAAGAATTAGGTTAATTTCGTGAATTTTCATATATTATTTGAATTTTTATAGACATAATATCATTTAAGAATTTACTAGTACATTTTAATTTATATGCACATTTATTTAAATTTATATAATTTTATCGATTCGATTTACTTAATTATTTTTAAACATTTTTTAAAATAATTATTTTGTTTTCCCTTAAAATTTGTCGATAATGCAGATTCCGGCTGAATTTTCTGCTAACTTCTTTAAGGTATAAAGTACACCAATACTTCAATCAAATTCGTGGCTCGACAATTAATTTGTTGATACTACAGATTGTGTCTTTGCTATGACACGTATAAGTGGCATCAGTAAAATACCCTTGGCCGCTTGTCATTGCTTACGTAGATTCCAAACGATTCTTGATATCTCCATAATTGATTCGATGGAATACTTCGAAATTTGTTTTAAAATCTGTGTAGTTGTGTTGCGACATTCTGATTTGCGCTCATCTTTGGGTGTTGATTGCTGAATGATTGGCAAATTTCGAGGGAAATCACTTGTCAATAGTATCCTTATAAATCGGGCACGAGCTCGACAAAAGCGTTGTGCCTTATTGTCCACACCGCATAGATAATTAATGTTCTACACGTGTAAAGAATGTATGTAGATAATTAAAAAATGACGTCGATAATGTAGACAATCTCGAAAATTATTGTTTCTGTTACCAATAAGCAAATTTTCCTGAATTCCTTTCTTATAATGGAACCATTTAGCTTCATTTTTACCTCACATTTAAAAATTCGGACCCAAATTTTAAAATGGCAATGACATTTAATTTGAATTCAAAAATTTGCATTGTCAGAGGCAGGTGAAGCTGGTGGTTTTTCATTTGCTGATAATTCTGATATTGCAAATGACAATGTGAAACTAAACTTTTTAACAGTTTAGTTGAGTTCGAGTATTTTTTCAAAATTATTATGTTTTCGACGAAAAGTAATGTTCAAATGTTGACATCTAAAAGCTTACTCTATGTAATGCAAATGTGGCGCTAGAGTTTGTTAATTGAAAAACATATGGCATTACAAATAAAAAAATTTGAAAATGACATTAGAATAATGCAGCGCACGTGTTGTAGAAAGCTGCTTACTGCAAAATAATAAATGTTTTTATTTCACTCAAACAAACTCAACTATAAATTTCTTTTCATCAGGAGAGACAATGGGTGCTTTCAGGTTCCTTATCATTTTCAAATTTGATTTGAAAATTATGAAATTTGCTATACATTTTCATAAGTTGGTCGCCATTTTACTCAATTTTTAGTATTTGGTACAAGGACGTCGGAATATGAATACGGGTTCTCAAAATTATTGGCCTAGGTCGATTTATGGTCGAAAGGGCCTCTTCAGCTAAGGAAAGTGCAAGCGGAATGAATGATTTCAAATTCGCAAAAATACCCAAAACGCAAACACAGGAACTCTCGTGTCAAATTTTTTCCTGGAGAAAAAGAGTTTTTGATCAAATTTTTAGACAATTGTCAGAAATGATAAACAAATCGAACCTTGACCAACATTTCGTGGCTTTATCAATTATATGAGTTTTATAATGAAATGTGCAAAACCAGAAGCAATGTCTTGAAATTATGGCTTTCACAGAATTTTTCAAAAACAAAAATCTGAGCCTGTTCACTCCTAAGACGGTTCGATGCGACATATGTTTTGAGTATGAAAATAAAAATATCGATGAGGCCAATGGCCAAAGCATTGCATAGTTAATTTATTATGTTACACGAATGCGTTAAAAGCTACACAAATTTATTTGAAAACCAATGTTGATGCCATTACTTCACAATTTACACCTATGCTAATCATCAAACGACCTCATACTGGTTCACCGAAATTGATTGTAAACTATCAGCCTCCACATTTGTTTCCTGTGTTACACACTATCTGGGAAGCTTTACAAAAAATCCCCTACAATATTTTAGATGGGAGTATATTTCAAAATCGCAATATTACTTTGGCAAATGCTCTACTAAACTTCAGTAACATGCACTGCATTCCAATAACACAAATATGTCTTACTATAAAGAGCAAACTCAAATGGAATGCGGTTCCGTACATAGTTTCATTGAAAGGAATTTTAACCCAAGGAAGCTGTATACAAGCCAAAGCCATTTGAAATAATTCAACTCAATTGTGAGTTTTTCAAAGATTTCGCTGGCTCAGAATTTCAACACTATACACCATAATCCGACCTCCGGGGTTCAATTAAATTTTAATGATTCATTTCAATACCTCCCAACGAGTTGCAAAGCCAAATGGCCCCTATTTTAAATTATTCACATAGTTGATTACCTTATAAAACAGAACCATCTCCAGCATTTAAAATCTGTATTATCACAGGATTATCACTCGTTTTATGATTTACTTTCACATGCTCGAGAAAGTAATGTTGAAAGAGATGAAGAATCGGACATGATTGAACCTCCCGCGAAAAATCTAAACAAAAAAACAAGTAATTTTCAATCCTGTTTTGAGATTATTTGAAATAAAATATTCCTTTTAGTTCTTAATTTTAAAATTTTTAATTTGTAACATAAAATTAAATGTAATACCTTATATCAGCTTTTTCCTGGCAACAAAATCTTTTTTTGAAAAAAACCGACTTAAATTGGTTTAATTTCTACAAATAAACCAATCATAATGAATAAAGTCATTCAGTCTTCAAAATATACGAAATTCGCCATTTGAACTGGAAAACTGTGAGTTGGCAACCCCGTACTGAAAAAATGGAGAAATAACAAAAAAGCAATAATCTACATTGTCTACGAATATTTCACATACTCTACGAATTCTCTACGCCAAAATGAATTGTCTATCTACACTATTTTCGACACCAACACGTCGATAATTGCGAATTAGTATAAGAAATAAAAATGCAACAAATATTTTCAAATGATGTTACTTCATTTTTGAGAGTACAACTTCCGATTAATAATGGAATACTTTTTCATTCAAGTGACTGCTTCGGCTGGATTTGCAGTGCTCCAATCGTCTCTGGATGGTTGGTATAACATTTGTCCGTAACGGCCCCCCGCCTCCACAAATAATAGTACAACGGAATCAAATCGCAGCTACTAGCCGGCCAGTTGACATCGCCAAAATATAATACGATTTTCGAAGATAGGACTTAACACGTCGATTGTATCATTGGCTTTATGGGCAGTGGCTCTGTCCTCTTGAAACCAAATACCGGACAAGTCTTCCTCTTCAATCATAAAAGAATATTGCTGGATTCCTTTGAACTTTATTCCACAACAAACAGTTCTTGTGTTGGGTGTATTGGCTTCTCAATTGTCAAGTGTCACGCGAGAATTGGCCATTCAGCGACGTGAAAATACAATGGAATGTCAACTCCCATCAATTCTTGAACCAATTGGTTTTCTTCATTCTCAGGTCTTGGCGTAAAATTTTTCTCAAGGCCCTCTTTCTGATGTTTAATTTTTGTGAACGCTAGTTCAAAAACGAACCAAAAGATGCCGCACTCTTTACTATTATATCTGCATCGCATTTTAGTTTCCTTTAGGTTTACTCATAATCATTTGTAAAGAGTCTGCTTTAAGAGTAAAGGTCTGTGTACCTAATATATTTTTCCAAAAATCAACGAAGTTCTTTATGTTCTTTATTTAAGTTTTAAACGTATATTGGGTGGTTCAAGAAGATATTAGCGAGAATCGTCTAACCGGAAATGATAATCGAAGCTTTCGATTAACATTTTCAGACAAATTTGGAAGAGTACGGAGAAACCAAAAGTTTGTAAAAATCGAGGGCAAAAACGAATAATTATATGCTTTCTGTATAAATAAATCGCAGAGATTTCCGGCGCAATTATATGTAGTGTTCAGACGAGAAACTTACAAACCCTTACGACATGTTAACCTTTGTTATGAGTAGTCAAAGTGGAAAATGTGGAAATTTTTAATGTGAACATGTTTTATCTCGAGAGCGGGGTAATGTGCATACATTTTTAATGCATGATTGTTCACTATGAGTGTTTAGAGGGCGAAGCTAAATTTCAAAATCAAAAAATTTTCCGGAAAATTTTTCACTTTTTTTATTTTTATTAATAATAATTGCTTCGTCAACTTTGCAGACACAGAACAAAGAGTTTTTGTCGCTCTTGTCGCTTACTTCTGATTGTGATACAAATGTTAAAAAATAAACAATTGTAAATATAAATTTTCTTAACAATTTAATTTTAATTCGTTGTATACCTTAGAGGATAGCGGCTGCCCTCCCTCCCTCCAAACCCTCGCTTTTCCAAAATTTAAATTTTATTCCGGAAAAATTACTTGTATTGTCGAAAAACTATTAAGATACAGTCCAAATACCTAAATTTTTATATCAAATTACACATTTGTATGTATTTTGAACAAAATATTACGCAATTTTTTTTAAGTGAAAATTTACCCGGAAAATGGGGTAATTTTCCGTAAAAATTTAGCTTTCCTCTCCTAAAAACTGTTGATAAACAATCCTGCATTTAAAAATTTTATACTCTTTACCTGATTTTCTCGATAACGTTAAAGTAAACTTTAGCCCAAACAACAATTGTGACAATACCAATTTAGTTCATAAATCCACCGTTTTGGCGTTGTAGGCAAAGTTTTAGTTTATTATACAGTATGTACTTGTCGTATATCATTGAAAAGGGTTTAAAAAATGCCGTAAATTTAACTGAAGCACTTTATCACCCAAAACTACCGTAGTGGCGCTGAAAGCTGTTCCATTTTTTCTCATTATTATATAATCATGTGGCATATAATCGAAAAGGTTTTGAAAATCAACAATTTTGTTACCAGCGTTTTAGTTTTGGCACTGGTAGCTAATTATTCATATTATACAATATTATATTCGTTTAAAATTGTTTTAAAGAATGCCGCAAATAATTAGCTACTCAAAACTACCTTGCAGCGCTCGAAGAAGTTACATTTTGCTTTTTCCAATGTAAATGGATATCGTTTAAAAAAAAAATACATAAGTGTCGCATATCATTGAGAGGGGCTTGAAGAATATCACAAACTAGATGCACTATATTAGTCAAAACAATCAGTGTGGCTCTGAAGTCAGTTGCTTTTTTTCACTCCAATATAACCATTTATCGTTTCTAAGGCTTGAAAAACGCAAACATTTTGTTATTACCACTTCAGTGGTAATTATTTATTATTATCGAAAATATACGGCGCACGTGTTGCATATTTCGTTGAAAAGGTTTTGAAAAATACCACAAATTTAGTTGAAGCACCTTAGTACTTAAAACACCGTGTTGACGCTGGACGCAGTGGTTGGTTATTAATTATCTGACATTTAAAATTGTGAAGCTTAATCAAATAAATGGAAAAGAGAAAAATAACACTGTAAATTAAATATTTGTATTACTGGATTTTCTGATTACTTTAACAAATAAAATTAAAAGTAATTATTTTTTATTAAAATCTCACATTAAATTTCCAATCGGCAATAGTTTATGATTTAAATAATCAACTTGGTTTTTATATTAACATTGCATCTTCTACAAGAAATATCCTTTGCTACAAAAAAATACATTTAAAATTGATTTAATTTGAAAAAGTACTAACTTTTATAATTATAGATTGCAACTTCTACAAGAAATATCCTGTTAAGCAAAATATTGTACGTGTAAGATGGGTTTAGTTTGAAAAATATCTTTTGTTTTTCGTAATGTCATTTTTAAACACAGATCGCGGTGAAACGTATCGAAGTGGACAAAATTTTTTGCTCGTGTTGTCTAAATTAAAACTAATTTGTGTACATCCGGATGATCGTTATTCCCGATTACTTAGATACATTGAAATAAAAGTGTGAGTAACGTCAGAAATCCCACGGTTTTCTTATTTTGTCGAGTAGTATTTATTGTTGAATTAAGGGTTTCTATGTTCCCAATTCTGGTTGTTATGGAGTATGCCATTATTGAATTCTGGTCGTATCAGGTTGTATACATCTAGTCTAAACATTGTGACTAGAAAACTACGACGTTTTCTTAAATAGTTGATCTACTGCAGTAGACGTTGTACATATCGCATGTAAATAGGCAGATATAGCCGTTGTAGGAAAAATCTGACCAGTTCTGGAGGAGAACTAAATTGGTTTTGATATGCACAGTTTAGCACAATTAAACTAAAGCAAAACATATGCTTTAATCAGTAAACGGACCTAGAACCTAGGAATCTCACATTATCTCCCAAAGTACACTACTTATGCACAAATTTTAACGTTAGACGCACAAAATTGCACAATCAAATACTACACGACAAAATAAGAAAACCGTGGGATTTCCAAAATAGGATTTCTGACGTGACTCACACGAAATAAAATACATTATTATTAGGTTTCTGTTTTCAATTTATAAATTGGCTCATCTATGATTACTTTTTGTTTGTAGTCAACGTTTCATTTTTGCTTAAAAATGCCACCGAAGAAAAAAATAATTGGGCAGGCTACAATAAAGCCAAAGATGACTTGAGCCACAAGTGTGAACGGCTTGAGAACGTTCGAAACAGAATGTCTTCTTCTAGATCTGCTGAAAGAAGTGAACAGCATCAGACACGGCGCAAAAACGATCGAAGCAGAACGTCTTCTTCTTTCTATAGCTGGTGAAACAAGTAGACAGTATCGAGACTCGGCTGGAAAACAATCGCTTACGATATAACTGATCAATAAAAAACTTGAGAACAAATTTAAGTTTAGCAGGATTCAATTATTTTCAGTTGGGAAAATAGATAAAATTTGTTTACAATTGGCATGCTTTAAATTTTCACAATGCATCGCCTGCGGAATGTGATGTTCGAATGGAAAAGTCTATTTGCCACCTTTATATGATCCGGCAGAAGCTATATTAAAAAATGTTTGAGAACCGAATGGAAAATTAAAAGTTAAATTTAAGGTAATTAAATAACCTATTAAAAATTTGTTTGCTTCACTTGTTTTTCAAAAAACATTGGGCTTTTCCATTTTAAAGCTGGCAGATATAAGATCTATTAATATACAAATAATTAAAGGCTCATTATGGTTTGATGAAATACCCCATTAAAAATGTTGAGCTCGTAATTGACTAATTTAAAATTGAAAATTAAAAATGTTTTATCAAAAACGAGTGGAGCCTTAAATATTTTAATAATTCATTTGTTTAGCCTGTAACGTATCTAAGGCCCATTAAAAAATCTACTTTTTATATTGCATGGAACATCCTGCCAGACCCATTAGAAAGTCATTTAACTTACTGAACATATAACAGTCAACCAATATCTGTATGACTTTGGATTTAGTATTTACCTAAGGCCGTTAAACAGTCACATTTTTGAATTTCAGGGAACATTTGTTCATATGTAATTCTTGGAAAATACTTCGCATTCGCCTGAACGTCTACTTTTACCAAAGTGTTCCAAAAATTTGTTGTTGGGTTTTTTGGATGCATCAGAATTTCAAATATGCAAATTAAATTAACACGTAACCATCATCATACGTTAAATAATAACAAATTTTTATAATTCAACTAGCCCCAGTATCCCCTAATAATATACTATCGCTTACCGCACGTAAGAAAATTGTTCTCCAATTTCGCACAAAAATATCACACAATAGGCTTAAGCAGCATGATATTCACTCAAACAATATCAGAAGAAGAAGAAGAAGTTCGGCAATAAATTTTAATTATTATTTATTAAACTGAAAATAATAACACACAAATTTTTCAACAAGAAAAACAAAAAATTGGTCCATACAAGGAGAATGTGAAGATTCTTTAAATATTTTCATATAATTATATTCGGCAACGTACAAAAGACATATCATACAAATATAAATTGCTAACCCTTTAATGCAAAACATCAGTGTTTGTGTTGTAATTCAAACGTGTAGCTATCGTCGCGCAACCACAAACAGTAAGATTTATCATATCACCGGAGAAAATTAATGATCACCTTAAGCTGTTAATACCCATCAATTTGATCGTGATTTAAGTTTTTCGACTTTGGGTTGTGCATATAAACGAAAACAAAATTCAAAACCCCAAATTTTATAAAATCTTATATATACAGATCATATGTTAGATATTATTATGTGTGTTCCCAAATTTACGGTTTCTTATATAAGTTTTGGACCACAAAACGCTGCATCCAAAAATATCTTTCACGAATTATTCGGTTGATTTATCTAAAACAAAATATCGCGTTCCAGTCCAGCAACAACACGAGCATAATGCATATAAAAAGCGCATCCTATTTATACCTGCGTACCATAAAAAAGGCTCGCAACTTCCCAGCACAATCACATACATAATAAAGACAATGATGATGATCAACATCATCTAATTAAAAGTAGAAAAATTAAGTTTAAGCAAAAAAAAATCTAAGACGTTATAATATATGGGTTATATGATCGCTAGCAAACTCACGATCGCATATTATAATGGGATGAAAAATCGTATTTTTGTTGAAGGGCGTTCATATGTAATTCTCACAGATGATTTCATCCCGCATATAGGTCCATAAACTCCTTAACATCATTTTATAATATTTTTTATTTTTTTTGTTATTAATTTAAAAATGAAAATTTATCATAATATAAATAAAATATATTTGTGCGTAAGTAACACCAAGTACAAATAATTTTTGCGCATAAATTTCAATTGATCGTGTTGATCTGGACAATTTTTAGACGTATAGTATGTATAATGCAGACGGTTGATTATTTAAATCGGGGCGGGACGTATACACATTTTAAATTTCTATTTTTCAACATGGAACTGAAAATTCAGCAAAATTTTTTACGATTTAATATATTTCGGCTGGTTGATTTGCGGTTCTGCATAAACAAATCAATAATTAATAATCTCAAATATCAGTATGTTGATTATTTATATATACATATATACAGTTTTTGAATGGCGTTCGCGATTTGCGCGATTAAAGATTTTGTGGCAGCAAAAGTTTTATATACATAGTACGTTTAGAATGTATAACGCCGGGCTTGACAATATACATACATAATATTAATATATTATTTATAGGGTTTATGTCATCATCGATCGTATAACTTTGGGTTGTGCGAGGATCATTAATTTATGGTATTTATTACATCCGAATGTTCTCAAATTTTGATTTTATTGGAGTTAGGTTATGCTGATTTTGGCGTATATTTGATATGCTGAATATATAATAAATGGTGTACGCGTTTGGAATTGATATCATATATTCGTATATACATATATATAGTACGATGATCGCCAATTGGTAATGAGATCGTTTAAAATAAATATTTAACACCGCGCCGGTTATGTGACTACATATAAACGCAAATATGTTTACACAGTATCATATATCACATTTGCTGTAGTTTTGGTTTCAGTGTCACTAATTGCGACCAATGATCAATATATATATATATATCAATATATTACGTCACGTGTGAATTTGTTTTATACTGATAAACGGATAATTACCGATTTCACAATGGTAGACAAAATACCAAACATTTTCCATAAAATTACTTCTTGGCATATTTTAAGATCGTTTGTAAGAACGGGAACGAAAATGAAATCGACTAAATTAATGCAAGCTACTTAACTTAAGACGTTATTCCAAAAATTGTACATCAAGCAATACTAATTTTTAGCATTTTTAAACGCACTTAGTCGTTGCATAACGAGGCAAACTCAACATAAACTACCTCGGTAACATGACATTACGCCTTCCCCAGTCCATTACTCACAGTCATAATCCCCACGTCCCATATTGCATAAAGATTCAAAAGTTAGTCTTGATGATTCTTCTGTTACGAAATGTTACAAATCAAATGTCGGTCAGTTACTCGTTTAAATAGTGTGTCTCATGAACAGCTTCTAGTGGAATATCCTTTGAGCTTTTCACTGAAACTTGCGGTCTAATTCACAAACTGTATGTAAGCTCTGTAACTGTAAACTTTCCGATATGTACTAAAAAAAAGAAACTTTTGTCCAATAACTTTACAGCACAAAATATGATGTCGTATTACACATTAAGATTTCGAGAGCGAATAACTTGCAAAAATTGTCATTTTCTAAAACGATTTTCGCATATTTTTGTTGTTGTCAATAGTATCACTATACAAACAAAAGGTGCCAATTGTAGTTTTTGGGATTTTTGCTAAAATTTGTTTGTATGTATAAGATTTCTTGGTTTTCTAATATACGCCTAAATGTTGATAATGAATACTTAATTACAGTCGAAACAATTACGTTGTCTACATAGACACAGGATAATAATTATTTTTAAGGTACCCAAACGAATATCGGCAATTGTAGTAATATATATTTTTTGTACTTACATAGCAAATTTTATTTATACCACGAGTTTATGTCAATATTAGAGTGCCGCCATCGAATTTGATAGTTTGTTTTAAAATAAAATATACTTTAATTACAGCGGCGAATTCATTACGTACAGCTTTTGAGCTGGTTGGTTCCTAGCCTTGTCGTAAACCGTATTAGCTATGTACAGAAAGTATTTTAAATTAAAGATGACATGTTGGTGCTGAATGACTTAATTCATAAATCGTTAGGAGATAGCTCGTTCAAGACACAGTAGCTTCTCCATAATAATTTCCGACAGTTGTACGTCTTACTTTGAAAGTCACTAACAATGCTGCTAATGTATATAATTCAGAGATGACATTTAAAAAGATGTCAATTGAAACCGGAGCTAGTACACTTTATAGAACGTTGTTAAATCTATACTTAGATAAGAGGGATTTAGTTTACAGTGACCATCACAAAACTATTCACAATAAAATGCTGAGGAGTGTAAATAATGAGGTATTTTAAGACTGACCATCTGCCTTATTGGAGGCAAAAAGGCGGAATTGGTCTTTCGATTACTATTTTTAGTCGGGCGTGCAAGGCCTCAACCGAGTTTTGTGTTCTAGGGAACTTATCTCTATGGTTCTGGAATATAGTCTAGAACTTTGGACTGAATTGGGGACTTCCTTGGTATCCATGAACACACCTTATTTAATTTGTTTGGAACCATTTGTCAATTCGCTTGGCGTCTAAATCAAATTCCTCTCCAAAAGGTACGAATGCTAAGCTTTTCAACATGCGAATTTACATATTAAAAGATTCATCCTTTCCAAATTTAAGCTGAAGGTGTTCAGATTGTACTTTTCTCTATAATATTTGGCCGAAATAGAAAGGGCATCTTTTATATTCAGCCAACGGAAAATATGTTTTAGCTCCAGCTACGTTTGCTTTTTCAAAATCTGACACAATTTTTTTTGGATTTAACGAAATGTTTCAATCTCAAGCAATTTTACAAAGCTCATACAACATCTCCGTTGATCGAGAATAACTGTTATTATAGACGGTGCAACTTCGAATGTACCGTCCATGAGCCAGCATTTATCTAGCAACATCAAAGATTTTTTTGTTCGTAATTTAATATTTTTTTTCTCTCCAAAATCATTCTCCGACAATACGAAGAGCTCTTCGTCAATAAACTTTAACGTTTACGGAATGGGAATTTCTTTTAAACTTTCCGCCTCTTTCAGTGTTGAGGCCTTCACTCGAGCAATTTTTTGTTTTGTGCTGCCTTTGAAGGCAAATATCATCTACAATCGAGGTCGCATTCAACAATACTTTCTCTTATTATTTGAGCAGGTAGCAAACCCTGGTACTTCTGCCAATTTTTTACAGTTTCTTTTGCCTTAAAACATGTTTTTCGGAAGCCCTACGGTGGTTATTATGATTTGATGGTTCTTTTTTTAAGTCATGCTTTTCTTCTTCTAGTGTTGTGATTGCTCTTGGTTTACACAATAGGTTTTTCCGTTGATCGCAACCACTCCAGCCGAAACATGTTGATAATGCAGATTCAAACTAATAAAACGAAAATCACAGACGATTTTTGTCAGTAACATCTCAGTCGACAAAATGTCGATAATGCAGATATGAATGTTATACCTAAATGTAATTATTTATATATTCCAAATTTTTATTTTGTTTTTCCTAAAAACCAACTAAAAAATTTAAAATTAGAAATTTTCGTTCAAAACAATTAAAACTAATATACAAAACCAAATTTCTCTAAGTGCTGTATTACATGTATGGAGTTAAAACGTGAAAGGCATTTATAGTTATAATATGTTTGGAGAATTTTATAAATAACACGTCATCTAATAATTATCATTTAAAAACGTCAGGTCAATTTTTATGTGGAGAGTACGGGAAAACTCGATTGAATATATGTCACACACAAAATTTGAAACTTTCTAAAAATTTACCGTTTAAAGTGTCATGGCTGGAAATAGATTCGTAAAAGTCTATGGGGTTTCACAGAGACTGTATCGATAATACAGTTTACAAAATACTAATGTCAGAAAACTAAAATCTGCTAGTTACAGGTAGATTTTTGGGAGTTGTCATGTCACATATCATTTTGGCTACATAAATGACGCAATAGTGGGAGTAACATCAATACTATAGATTCTTGTTTTTATTTTTTTATTTTTTATTGCTTTTCATGTTTTCCAAAGGGTCCCATTTGAAACGCAATATTTTAAAACGCGATATTTCAAAACACGATATGGTACAAAACGCGATATGGTACAAAACTGGAGTTTATGATCGGGTTATATCAATCGGGTGAAGGGGAAATTTAATTTCAGTTTATAGGAATTTAAAAATCGATAGGACCGAGAGTATAAAGGATCGGTATCAATTGGGTCGCTGTACTCCCGTCGCTTCGCAATACACATTCTGTACCATAACGCGTTTTGAAATATCGCGTTTCGAGCGAATCCGTTTTCCAACATATTTAATAATTTTTATTATTTAGTTAGTCGTACAAAATGTTTTAAAAGTTTTTAAAATTGCTTGTAAGGCTACTCTCACTATTGCGTCATCTGTTACGGTTATACCAAAACATCTGGTGCATTTAAATCCGTTTTAACCCTTTAGAAAATATTACTTATATAATTATGTTAAAAATTTATTTGTTTTCATATTTTAAGTCGTTACCACGGGAACGGTTCGGTTATCCAAAAGAAAAAAATCCAACTGGCCTAAATTTTCAAAACCCCAATTAACAAAAAATTAAAATTCGATTTTACAAAATACTATAACATAAATCAAAATTCTTAACTCCAATTGACAAAATGGAAATTTTTTTGGAATTTTGTATATTGGAATTTTGAAATTTGGCATTT
Organism: Nephrotoma appendiculata; assembly: GCA_947310385.1. Taxonomy (NCBI): domain Eukaryota; kingdom Metazoa; phylum Arthropoda; class Insecta; order Diptera; family Tipulidae; genus Nephrotoma; species Nephrotoma appendiculata. The sequence goes on from OX371224.1 coordinate 341,827,293, forward strand.
TGTATAGGAATTTTTTTTTTTTTGGAATTTTATTTTGTGGAAATGTTTTTATGGGAATTGTGGTTTCTGGAATTTTGTTTTTTGGAATTTTGGTTTTGGAATTACAAAATTTTTTTTAAAAACTCGATTTAAAAAAAAAAAAGTATGAAGTATGCGGGCACCCGCAAATATTTTTAAAAAATCGGGCTTTTAAAAATCGAGCTTTTGCAAATCGGGATTTTAAAAATCGGGATTTTAAAAGTCGGGATATTGATTTCGGGATTTCAATTTCGGGGTTTTGAAAGTCGGGCAAGCGACCCCAACTCTTGGCTTCAACTTTTAATTGTAGATTGTGTGGTGGCAAATCAAGTGAACTCACAAATTCCTTAGGATAATACACCACGTCTTCTTAATTCATAACAATGTCCACTGACTTGTAGGCCACTAATTGCCGTGCTATGACATTTTGAATAGTCGTGGTAAGATCATTGACATCTTTGATTTTTCTATTGCTGTGCTATGTTTGGGAACTCGCTTTGAATTAGTTCTTCTGTGTTAAAGAGTTAAATTATTGATTGGTTTTTTCCCATTTTCGATGTCTAATTATTTTGAAAACTTATCTGCTGATGGATCGTTTTCCAACTAAACACGCACGTTTGTAGTGAATGTGGGAGTGGCTTTCCATCTGAACATCTGCACCGAGTTTCATATTTTATCTTTTCCATCGGATTTACCGTTATTCTCTGTTATGCATAAATAATCCTTGTACCAAAATCATCAAAACCATTTTTGCCAGATGGTCCGTTGTCATCCCCATCCACTATAGACTTCAACTTTTCTAGTTCTGGCAAAAATGGTTGAGGATCCAAAATCCCAAGTAGTTCGTTTCTTTCTTCTTAGACTGTGGCCATATCCCGATTGAATTGTGCATCATTTTTGAGCTGGGATAGCTGATTCTGCTTATCTGCTGTCTCCCCGCCAACACTACTCGATTCCACAAAGCCCAATGGTTCTTCGTCATCTGGTTCCACCGACTGCCATTTCCAATATATATACCCCAATCCGTTTGCAGAATGCTCGACTTTCTGTTCCATAACCGCTTAGGTCATCATCCCTTCCACCTTTTTTTTGCGTTTCTTTACTCTGTTGATCATTCTTTTGATCTATTTGTTGATCAAATGTATGAGTTTGTTGATCAAATCCTTGATTCATTTGTTCAAAGTCAAACTTTTGAGTTATAACAGCCAATAATTATGCTATATCGAAAGTTCCAGGTAGCCCGTGGACTGCCTCTGCCATCTAACGTTTATCATTTAGTGTTTCCTCTGTTACCTCTTTGAATTCATAATTATCCTAGGCTTATCCTTGCTACCTCCATAGCCTCACGTAGTCGCAATATTGATTCATTTTTGGTATTCACTATTTTACCGCTGTCCCCAATTCACTGGATTTTGAATATAAATAGAATTTGATGGTTGCAACAACAATTTTCGTTCGGAATATTCCCGAAAACACCGGATATAGTTTTTCAAATATTTACACCAATACCGTAACTGCAAATCACTAGAATATTCCCGGTAACAGTTTTAAAGTACACTAACTCTAACCCACCACAACAAATAATCGCCACAATTATTTACTAATTCGCTTAATACACCATTTACAATTTTTAATTACACCACTTATTTTCACTTTACAGCACTTATTACTTTCGTGCTACTCACTTTCGCTTTTATTTTGTCACGGTCCGTATCTCCAAAATGATTAACTCATTCTTTTAGTTGCACCCGTATTTATATACCGATAGAACATTCTGGATTTATAGAGAAATTATATTCTCGCCGGTCATGTTCTGGCCTATTATAACCTGCAATACCACAAACTGTCACAAAACTACCTCTAAATGAGTGCGTTTTATGACGAAAACTGATAAAAAATATCGTGATAATTAAAATAATTACACTTGGGTGTATTAATATTTATTAAAACATTAATAAAATTTATTTTATTTAAAATTTATCAAAATCAAATACGAGGCAAATACCTTGTTAAAGTTAGCCGAAAGTTGCCAGCCGAAAGATAATGCAGATAGTGTCTTGACTATTTCAACAGAAAGTTAAACTCTCTTTATACTCTCGCTCCTATCGATTTTTAAATTCCTATAAACAAAATAATTTCTCCTTCACCCGAAGGATATAACCCGATCCTAAATTCATCCTAAATTCTAGTTTATGACTGATTTTTGCTGTATTCAAGACATTATCTGCATTATCTTTCGGCTGGAAACTTTCGGCTAACTTTAACACAAATAACTTATAATATTCTATAAGGGACATTCCATAGTAAACCTGCAGACAAATATGATTTCGTTAAAAACAAGTACCGCAAAAGTTTCCAGGCGGCAGCACTAAACATTTTTAATAACTGTTTTCTGTGGCACACAAATTTTGATCTATTTTTGATCTTTTTCTGATTCAAAATGGAGTTGTTTACATTTTTTGTCTTGTTTTTTTTGAAAATAGATCAAAAAAAATCCAAAAAATTTGTTGGATTTTTTTTTGATCCATTTTCTAAAAGAAAAAGACAAAAAATGTTAACAAATCCAATTTTAATCAAAAAAAGATCAAAAATAGATCAAAATTTGTGTGCCACAGAAAACAGTATTATTAAAAATGTTTAGTGCTGCCGCCTGGAAACTTTTGCTATGTTGGGAGAATTTTTTCAATTCATGTCCCTTATAGAATTGTAAGTTATTTGCTTTAACAGTATGAGGCAAATTGGCAAATATTACTTTTGAATCTGAGGTAGTCTAGACACTATCTGCATTATCGATTTTTGGTGTATCTTAAAAAACCAAGATAATTGTACGGACTTGGCCTCTTACTGATAATTGTCCACAACTCTATTGGCAACGATCAACTCATTCAATTGTCGCATGTGTAACCGTAGTAAAAAATCCTTATAATTATCACCAATAAAATCTAATGACAACACAAACATAATTACACTTAAGTTTAAATTGAATAAGCAAGTCTCTATAATTTATGATTAAAGTAAATTACTGTAATTATTATTAGTAGAAATAACAATTAACAACTATTCCATCTAATTACGGCGCAATCAAATTATAATATTTTTTTGCCGTGCACCGTGTAAATTATAAGTAGCATGTCGTTAGGCGTCACAATCTTACATAAAGTCTTACTCGTATGCGCTTTTGTATATAATTAGTAATAATATGCATATTATACATATATATTTATATATACATACATAAATACATAATTATTACGCATATCAACATAATTTACTTTGCTTTTTTTTTCGTTTCAGATTTATATACTCATTTATCTTATCAGCATCTTATGTTTTCATAGTTTTTTAATTGATGCACATAAACGTAACATAATTACAGATAATTTACTTTTAACACGTTGTCAATTAAAATGTCAACATAAACTAGAATTGGAACATGAATCGGTAATCATTTGTTATTTTATATGCTTTTTATGTTTTTTTATGTTGCGAATGAATGTTGTATAATTGTTGTTATTGTTTTTGTCACTTGTGGCGTTGCTTATAATAATTATTTTTAGCCGATCCAGATTCTAAAAGATCAAGAGGTTTCTTCCTTCGCAGCTGTCTTACTGGGTTTGACTCATCCATCTTCAGATCTCTATGGAGGTGGTCATTTCTTATGTACTACGGTGCATTAACTATTCCATGAACGACTTTGCTTTGGAATGACTGGATGATATCGTATACGTCTACACAGGATTACTACACTACACACGACGGCCAACCGGCGTAATAAAAATCCCGAAAGAGAAGGAGAGTATGCTTGATTCATTAGTTTATGATTCATAAATTGATGGAAGGCTTACTTCCATTCTGGCAAATCTATGTCACATGTAATGGTATGTCAGTGTAGTTATTTCGTCAACTTCCAGCCGAGACAGTGCGTCTGGGACAACATTTGAGAACTTTTCTAACATAGAGTGTTTTAGTTTTTGTTGTGTTAGTTTTTCAAAATTATAACCTTGTAATTTCAATCACTGTAATTAGAGTTCTTGTGTAAGTATCACCAAACACGATACCTTCGCCATCTATCCGATAGCGAGACAAGTTCCGCCAACAAAGAGGTGGCGGATATTTTTTCGATTGACAATTCTTTATTGTGTTGGCAATTGTTTGTTGTGTTTTGCACTTTCAAATAATAAAACGTTATAATTATAATTAACAATGTAAGTAATAATAAAAAAATGTTTATATTTATACTGAGTCGCCCAAATACAGTGCGAAATTTAAATATGTACAATCCACCGTTCGATTCCTAATTTCACATTCATTTCATTTACTTCACTTGCCAAAAATAGATCAATTGAAAAGTGATACATTTTTATATTGAACAAATATTAGAAATAACCCAAAAATATTTAATTCAACACTAAAACCTCAAATCACAAATCTAAAAGTCAAAAATAATCTTAAAGTAATGTTGTTTACACTGATAATGTCAAGTCAGCTGACATAAAATGAGTGCGTTTACGACATTAAATGAGCGCGGTTACAATCTTTTTGATTGCGGAATGATATGAAAGTTGAAGGTCGAAAAGACCATATCATATCATGATAGGGCCTCAGACTAGATATAAATCTAGTCTGATCCAGTCGTGCATCTAGACAAAGTATTACTTTACAATTTGGTTTCTTGATTAGCGTGACGAGAGAGCACCAACTACTATCGCCTGCTTCAATCATTCCAAGGTCTTTGTTTATGCAAGATTGAATAGCAATTGAACAGCTGATCCGACATCGATATAGTATGCGTAGTAACAGTAGTCATTTCGAAATCAAGTGAGTCTGATGAGGGGAAAAGTGTGATAATTTCATTTAGTTCAGACCGAAGTTTGTCACAGAGTTCATGCTGGTTAATATCGACTGATCTTTCGAGAGGTTTATATAAATCATTTCCAATAAGGGGAGTTAATCCAAATTCTCTCCAAAGTCCATATACCATACCTTCTAGCCTGACCACTTATATTCTTTAAATTTTCTTGCCCTAAATCGCTGACATGGAGAAAACGTTTAAAATATCGGAATCGATTCTTTAAAAAACGGGAACTTTGAATTTTAATGATGTTGAAATCGATTCGAGGAAATATATGTTTTAAAATTAATAAATGGGTGTATTGGAAGTAGCCTGTACACAAGAGTTTTTATTGGCGTAATCACGTGCCTGTAATGAAATTCAAACTCACACTTCCCGATTTCCCGATCTAAATATGGATTATAAATACTCGGTTATCTGTCTCGCAACAAGCTCAATTTCACTTTTGTAATGGGATCATTTCAAGTTTTGGTCGAAGGAAATATTATATTCGAAAAGTGACCTTTTACATAAATGAGTAAATAAAACAGTGAGTAATGTGGCAAAGCTGTACCTTCGGGTGATGTGTATATGTTGGCAAGTATCAAACGATTCTTTGCATGTCTGTGAGGTTGCTTTCTCGGAACCCTCTCGGAATGATTGCAGCTCATGTTGACTCTGGCTGGCTCCATATGGACCTTAGGTTTATTTGAATTTTCCTCAATTGGTAATTTACACAATTTCACAATTGACCGCTTAAAGGTGTTATTGTTGCACTTCACTGTAGCTACCAGAACTAAATCATCGCTTCCGGCTTGCGTCTCTTGGTTGGTTGATCATCTTTTGGTTGCTTGATGATCGCTCTTTAATAGATCCAAGTCGTTGAACCTTAGGTTTCTTGGGAGAATCTGTTGTTAATGATGACAGATCGGTTGGATTACTGATCAACAGAGTTAGCGGTCGAAAATTTAGGTACGTTGCTATTTGGGTAGATACTGTATAGAGCCCCTCAAACGCGAGTGTGACTTCCCTATGATTCGTTTTAAATGGAATTTAATAGATTTAATCTTTACATCACATATACCACCAAAATGGAGTGTAATTGGCAGAATAAAATGCCAATTAGTTGCGGTATTTCTTATCATAGCGGGGATCTCGTTCGTAATGTGGTTATTGGACTTTGGTGCTTTTGTTTCATTAAGTTATTTGTTCCAACGAAGTATGTGCCATTGCCAGAGTAGATATCCGTATATAATTCTCTCCGGATGTAAATCGTTTCTATGCAGCAATTAATGATTCTGTTCTTAAATCACTTCCGATGATATAGCCGTTGTAAGTTTTGTGATCTCTTACCTTGGGTGTTCTTACTTGAATGGGACCAACATAATCGATTCCATTTGCATCGAGAAACATATAGATGACTTTCAGTAATTTTAATGTAATTGAGAAGCCCTGCGTTAACTACTGTAATCCGCTGTTGTTTTATAAAACTCAAGATTCGAGCTTAGAGTCGTGCTCGTGCATCGAATAACAATATGCGTGGCTACCTGGTATTCAAGATAAAATCGGATATAATGGAAGATGGAAGTAGTGACTTGCGGATAGCGATCGCATTCGGATTTTGAGTATATGTTCACTTAGAGCAGTATCGATAAAACGCGGATGTTTTTAAATATTAAGGACAAAGCCGTAACTACTATGGCTGCAAATCTGAACATCTGAAATGAACGAACATATATATAAATAACATATGACACGTTAAAACACCTAGTCGCAACTTTTTTACTGGTTACCACCAGGAATCGAACCCGGTACCCCCGAGTCACAGAGCAAGCACACTACTTACTAAGCTTACGAGGGTGATGTTTAACCGTTTTGAAACGTAAAAAATCAAAAAATTTGCGTATTTATAAGGAGACTCTCAAAATATACTAAAATTACCATAATCATCATAATGCAACATATTATGGGGTTTATGTTTTTATGATAGCTGGGAACATCCAACGCAGGTTATGATTCTCATGTTCCTTTTATATGTACTAAAGTCATATTGAGACATATATGGGAAATTTGGGAAAATTATAGTTTAGAATTGTCTCTATAACTTTTTGTGTTTTTTCCGCCATATAAGTTCGACTTAAAAAATTAAAAAGTGAATTCTAAACATAAAATTGTCTCTACATTTCACTTGCAGACTCAGTATGACGTTGGTTGTGGGAGTTTATGCGATATTAGCCATAATCTGAAACTTAATTATTTGAACGAGAAAAATCAAAATCTTACTTAGCGGATTCTAAATGATAATTTTCCTTAATTATCTATTTAGGTTCGCAAGTTTCCAATCCAAAATTCAAATGCAGCCTAGCACAACTAGTTTTATATTTACTTGTAAAGAGGTGAACACTAAGGTGTGCAGATCATTGACTAATTTCAGATGCTGTAAAAGATAGAGGAATTACCAGCGGAACTTTGTTATCTCTTTTTTCACTAAATAAAACACCTCAGCGGAATAAAAATGGCGCTGGCAAATTTCCGTTGTCTTATACAGCATCTATTATGACTTTCACTCAATAATAATTACTGTGCAAACGTCACTAAATTGTATAAAGTCATAATAGGGGTATCAATTATTATACAACTGAAGTTCCCTTCTTGTACAACACTGTAGTTACTAGAAGTCAGAAATCTGCCATTACCCAAACGAAACGAGCATAGTTTTCTTTCATATCAAATATTTCTTCTGCTCCAAAAATACCATCAAAAATTCATAAAATTTCAGTTTAACTTAATCCGATTTTTGCTAAACTAATTAATATTTATAGTTTTAATTAAAACATAATTCGATAAACTCATAAAAACTGCATTCAATTTGTATAGTTATATGCAAAAACCTGTCCATGTGGGAAAATTAATTTGATTCACATTTGTTGAGGACAATGCACTTTCCTTTGAATACCATCCCACAGTAAGATTTCTAGATTACGTTTTATTTAAAATTGTCCCGTATTTTAACAGAAATCTAGAAGTTATGATTATTGTCACGGTTCTAAATAAAATTATTTCCCATAATCTCAAGATGCAGAATCTTTATTTTTATTAACCGTAATTAGCATAAATCCGATTGCATCGTAAATCCAATAAATTTTACAAAAATATTAAGATGTACAGAGCGATAAAAAATATATGAATGTGTATGGTGTGCGCGCTAATTTAGTGATAAGAAAACAAGCTACGTAATCAGATTTTTGTTTATCTTTCCAGAATGGCGTATGTGATATAGAAAATTGCGTAGAAAATGCAGTGCAGATGAAAAAATTTGGTTCATGCCCACAATATCCCAAAGATAAATTTGAAAGTTACTGTATTGATTCGTGTCAAGGACAAGATTACAAATGTCCGGATGTACAAAAATGTTGCGCCCATAAATGCGGGCAAAGTTGCCAGGTACCAGATAATTTAGATTTATTAACAGGTATAATTTTGTGACTGATTATTAAATTAAACTATTACGAAAAATAATTTTTTCTTCTGTACCTATATAGATTTACCACCAATACCTCAGAATTTAACCGTCATCGAAGCAATATGCCGGAACAACCTTGTCGAAATCTCGTGGGAGTTGCCCACCAAAATGAAACCAAAAACCACCATTTACTACGTTCTTGAATCTCGAGCGCATATCGGAAAAGATTTTGCGGAACACAAACTAGGCGATTGGAATCGTTTATCGTTCCAGCAATTATACGATATCCCGTTCAAATTAAACGGGTCACACGGTGGAATTAGGTAAAATCTATTTGTGTGCGCCTCTAAATACTAAATCATTTCCGCCATTTTCTATATAATATTCACAATTTTTTTAACATCAATGTAGAACAGTTGGTGAAGTAAATTTACGTCCTGGACGTTGGTATCAATTTCGGGTGGCTGCCGTCAACGAAAATGGCACAAAAGGATACTTTCACTATGATCGTGAATTTCAACTGCGATATCGTAAGTGGGTTCATAATTATACGGGTAATCCACAAAAATTATTTAATATACAATTTTACAGCCCCCGAACCGCCTCGAAAACCAAAAATTCTAAAAATCATTAAGCTGATGCTGAAGGAAAACTCAACATTCAATTTGATCGTGGTGTGGCAAACCCCGAAATCCGATTTACCGATCATCAAGTACAAAATTAGTTGTAGTCTATTTTTGCGTGACAAACTCAAAAATAATAATCACTCGCTGTACAAAGAGGATCACACCGTGGTCGAGTCGAAAAAATATTTCGAAATAAAAAAACTGAAAGTGAATTCGAGTTACTTTATACAATTGCAAGCGATCTCGGTGTTTGGTAGGAAGCGATTGTACTCCGATAAAAAATCAAAAGTGATCAACACAACACTGGACCGGGATGTTATCATGATCGATAGTGATAATGCAAAGTATGATTTAAGGAATTTTACGAAAATGGATAATTATCATATGAAGGATAATCAGAGGTATGATTCAATAAAACCATAACCATACAACAAAATTTTGTTAGTTGGCGAAAATCATCTGCTTTATCGTCTACCGAACATGCAATAAATTTCTAAAATCCAAATAAGATCAAGCGCTCATAAATCAAATTTGTCATCTCGAAATATCTAAAATCGTTTTTATGCAATTTTTTTTGTTTTGTTTAATGTATAATTTCAGATTACAAGGACGCCATCTGCACAGTAACAGCTACAATCCAAAACACCAGAATTCAAACAACAACAGCGTACATTTCCGTAAAGTATCAAATTTAAATATAAAAATTTTACCAGACGACCAATATGGCATGAGCATTAAGGTGTCATGGAAAAAACATTTTAATGATGGCATCCTTGAGCTGTGCATGGGCACGAACGTATCATGTTTCAATGATAAACTGGCGGATGAGTATTACCGGGTGCGGGTCAAAAAAAATAATCACGAGTTCAAAACGAAACTCAAGTATGGCACAAATTATATTGTGCGACTGGGACAATTTGGTGGTGGCCGCGGACAACATCATCATCGGAAACAGTTTATTGTGAGGCATTTCCGGACGCCCATGTGTGAGAATCACAAGAAACAGTATCCATATTTAGAATTAAAGTGTTGAAGCGATGAAACAATGTAAAGTGTTAAGAGACATACTTAAGGAGATGATCTTGTTTGGCCTGAAAACCCCATCTTGTTATACAAGAAGGATTTATTATATTATATAAAATTTTCATTAAATTTTAGTTAATTAAATTATTACATTTTTATTTTTAATTTTTTAATAAATCATTTATATAAAAACATTTAAGTTGGTTTTCATTAACAGATCATTTATACTAAGTGATCGGTACCAGTGAAAACTCAGGCAAAACTCTTTGTTACTATTCAAGGTAACTCAAAAAATTTGGACTTTTGTGGACATCGATCAATTTAGTTTACTTATAGGTTTGTTTCCAATATTAGTTTACACCGCATTTAGATAATTTCGAGACCATGATTTCCAGAAGGATTCAACACTTTGCTTAATACCTTACCATCTGAAAAGTTTCTGAACAGGTAAGTTTTGTAACGGTGTTTGTAAGATATTAGAAACTTGCCAGCTGAAAATCGCTGATTACGCTACCCACAACAAGAGGTAGAGCTATCGCAAAAGAGAGCTTCTATGATGGTATCAAACTTTTTAACCCCCGTGGTCAAGGAACCCTTTCTTTTTAAAATTTTGAGTTTTTATGGACAAATAAATTAATTTCAATTTTTTGTTAATAATATTAGTGTAATCTATCAGTGACTGGTGTGAACCAGTCTTAAATTTATTTCTTTGTATGAACGCAGCTTTAAAGAATCCAATTGAACAGTATAATCTAAAATTAATTCGGCCAGAAATACAATTATTATTAGAATCCCAAGCATACCTTACAACCAAAATTTCATCGTGAGTATAAAACGAATGATCTAGTTTCGGTTAGCTATTTAAATTGAAAATTCTCAAAAAAATAAGGCGAAATAAGGTACGAAAATACTAAAAATGGAATAATAATTGGCCGTGGTTGTATAAACAACACAAGAAGCTTCCCTACTGTATTGTGCAGCCTCTGGAGGTGAGTAGCATAAACTGCTATTTGCACCGGAAAATTTTAAAGGGGTAACCATAGAAAAATTAAAAAAAATTATAAACGTAACTTTAAAAAATTATGTTTCCGTTAAATGCCGTTTCTGTGCTTTCGCCCATGGAAAAATTAATTTAAATTAAAAAATTTAACGAAGCTTCGTTAAATATGAATTGTCACTCGCATAAAAATTATTGGAGCGAAATTATGCGTTCAAACGTAAAAAAAATTAAAATTTGTATCGTGCTACCTAAAAAAAACAACAAACAATAAACAGCTGTCACTATAACAAATAATTATCATTCAATATTCTACAATATTTACGGCATACTCGTTACGTCTAGTATGGCTGGAATGTCATTAAAAATTGGTGTCGTCAAAATTTTTAATTTTTTTTAATTTTATAATTTTTTTATGGTTGGCCCTTAAGTTCTTATGTAGCATGTGGGTAATTTCAGAAGGGAAACTTTCGAATTTCAAAATGAAACTTTGCATACCGATTAATCCCGATTTGTGCTAATTAGTGCTCACGGGAAAAAATTAGTGCTAGTCCGGGAGCCGAAAAAATGGGAAAAGAAAATTTCAAATTTCGAAAACCCAATTTGTAGGAAAAAAACAGAAATAATTTAAGCCTAATTTTAAAACTTCCCAAAGGCAATTACACTGACGAAATTTGTGCTTATCATAGAAATATGATTTTCAGAAATTTTCATTAATAAATTAAGGAAAAATCAATTAGCCCCTAAAAGATACTATATTAAACAACAAAATACAGAGGTTCACCGTTCAATAATATTTTTGTTGAACAAAAAATTAAATAATAGAAATAAAATATTATTAAATCCAAGAATAAGCAATTCAGATAGCATATTCCTGTCAGGCATATTCATTGCCATCCGAAAAATATATAGTGACTAAATTTGTGCCAATCCAGAATTGGTTTAATTCCATTGAACAACAGAGACCGTTGAATGAACTACACTTTTTATTAGAAAATCGTTCATTCAACGGTCTTTGTTCTTCAACGGAATTGAGCCAATCCTGGATTAACACAAATTCAGCTACTATATTTTTCTAATGGCAATGAATATACCCGATGGGACTATGCAATCAAAGGTGACAACTTCACTGGTTTATGGAATTATTGCTTCATTGGTTATGTATTGTGTTTAATATAGTATCTTTTAGGGGCTAGTTTGTTTTTCCTCAATTTATGAATGAAAATGTATGTAAATTATATTTCTATGATAAGCGCAAATTTTGTCAGTAGAACCTTCATTGTAAAGTTTTAAAATTAGGCTTACATTATTTGTGTTTTTTTTTTCTAGGAATCAAGTTTTATTTGTCTCGTCTTTCAGGCGAAATTTGAAATTTTATTTTCCCGTTTTTTTCGGCTCCCGGACTAGCACTAATTTTTTCCCGTGGGCACTAATTAGCACAAATTGGGTTTAATCAGTATGCAAAGTTTCATTTCAAAATTCGAAAGTTGCCCTGATGCAGTTACCCACACTAATGTAGCATATCAAAGTGACCGTCTGCTCAAAACTAATTTTTGCCTATTTCATAGTTCTAAAAGCATTTATCGATTTGACACCCGACCCCCGAATGAGAATCAAAGAGAAAAACTTTGAATGAGAATCAAAGAGAAAAACTGTGTATTGTAATACTAAAATGCGCAACTAAAAAACTTGGAATTGGACTATTCTGGTTGGAATGAAATGTGAGACATTATTGTTATAAAATTACCAAAGTGAGACGCTTAGGGCGCCTTATTTATGGTTGGTGTTCGTTCTGCCATTTTTTCGACCAATCGTATTGCTTAAAAATGACGATATTTTTCTTCTAGATTTTTCCACAAGAGATAGTTGGTCGAAAAAATGTTCGAACAAACGACCGAACACCAACCCTAAAGGCACCCTTATAGACATCTTGTAAATAATCTAAGTACCATAAGTGAAAATCACTCTTCATATAGAGTTACTTAACAGGATTCACTACAAAGTAGAAGAAATCGAGACATTCTGGGGTGGGTAAATGAAAGATGATTGACAATACCACAGCACTCTTGACGTAAGACCAATGTCGAAACCTCATCAAATGCTATCGCCACTGTTTGGTATCATCTTCACTAGTCAGGGAGACAAAATTAAATATTTATATAATGTTGATCAAGCCGGCCTGAATTAGAAAGACTGAATAAAGGTTGAATTTTATATTTACGTGAATGAGTGAAGAGTCATTTTACTTTACAACTTTAATGGTGTTCAAGTATTTCTGGAGACGGCTATCGCTAGCCTTTTTTCCAGCTCGGCACAAGCGCGACTACCACGTTCTACTCGAGTTCGAATTTAAACGTATGTATAAGAAACTTTCCATATTCATTTTCAAAAAAGTAACCATTATTAAGCCAAGTACTTCCCACTTTGGTTTGATAATCAGCTAGTGAATTTAAAAAAAAATTAAATTCAAAGCTTTTCCAAAATAAAGTAGAGTAAATCAGCAACCCCCCCCCCCCCTCTCTCTGCCCACCCCCATTTTAACATTTTATAAATACATCAAAAATATTCAAAACATGATTAAGTTCGATCCAAAATACTTTTGGAAGTATTTAAGATCCTATGTGTGGTCAGTTGTCTCCTTCTATGTCCACAACGTTCTATTTGCTGTTGGCTTCTTTTAACATTTTTGTCTTCATCCGGTTCGTTGGCAGTTTCTTCTCTTTCTCTATTACACTTTCTCCCACGATTTCACTCTTTGTTGAGCTGCTCAATTGTTTCACTCCCTTCTTGGCCTACCCTAATAATCTTGAGGCCTCTCACGTCCGTACTATCTGGGTTATCATGTTTTCCACTGCCTTCGTTTGCATTTCCCTTGTAACGAAAATTATTTTTAGGACATCGGTCAGCCAGCAATAAATTCCCTCACGAGACATGGGACAATCGAAAGCCAATGACCTTTCGTCAAACAATTCCAGCAAGAAATCAAAGTATTGTGCCTCCTTGTAAAACCTTGACGAACATCAGGTTGGAATTTGGGTGTCGACGCCTGTTGTCTGATGTGCATTTTCTGATGTGCATCTACACCGTGGAACAGAACAAAACAAACGTAAATACGAAAACTAAATTTAAATTATACCAGAATTAAATCGGCTGAAATTTGAGGAATAAGGAATAATGAAATAAAGATAGTAATAACCGGGTGTGCCCCTCCCCTTCCCAGAAACGACCGGATCTCCCCGAATGACAAGTGTACAATGACTGCTGAAGAGATCCCCCCCCCCTTCGAAGGATACATCGCACCCTAGAGGCTGGACTCACTCACCACTCCAACCTGCCTGTGGATGTCCTGCCAAGGCGATGAAGGAGAGTGGCAAGCTCAGCCTGTAAATGTGGAACCGACACGAAATAAGACCCAACATACCGATCCGAAAAAATTTAGTAATTCATCTTATCGTTACCCTTACCGTTATGATAAAAATGGCCGCAATATAAATGGCCACGTGATTGACCACCCGTTGCGGTGGTTACGTCAGGCAGCTGTATATAATATAGTTGCGGCGTCCTTGATTTGTCGCTAAATAAATTTTTAACGAGCTACTTAATGGACGCTTTTACTCATACGATTACTTTCGTAAACCACGAACCGTTGGTTGCACCGTTGGTGTGACGTCTTTTCGTCGATATTCAACTTACAAGGAATCGTAACATGTCTGTTATATTTTCATTAGGGCGCTTAAATCTTTCCAGTATCTCCTGTCTCATGATGAAGTCATATAATTCCGTGATTGGGATTTTATTTTTAGTTCATATAGCTCGTACCGATTATTTAACTCTGATGCCTTTACTTCGTACCATTATATTATGTGACTCCTTCAAGCAATTTAAAAATTCCACGAAACACCTTCCCCATAGGAACGGCTGCTGCTTTGGCATACATTTCGACTTTTCCCAAGAAATCAGCTAAACTTGGATTACTCTCACCCTTAAATCGTATTGGCCAATTCTCTACCACCACTCGTCTTCTCTGTATCACATGAGGTAGTTCTCGCCCTTTCGTGTATTCATTGGCTTGTCGAATTATTGATGATCTCTCCACATCATTTAGTATCGCATAATCCTGCATTTGTTGTCGCAATATACATGCAGACATCTATATTAGACGTCTCTCTTGGTTTTATCGGTTTCTGAGGCGACCTTTCTTTTGTTCGATAATCTGGTGGAACTTTGCATTTACTAAGGATTTCTGGGGTTTCAGTTTGTATCATGGGCTTCAGCTTCTTCTTATTCCAGCTCTCCGTATGCTACACTATGCTATCTCTTTGGTGTGGGGTGGTGAGTAGTGGACTCTAATCTGCGAATATTTCGGACGATTCCGTAGAGTATTGCATCCATCTTCGTTTTTACCCAAACACCGAAAAGCTCTATCCTGATGGTGCCTTATCTCGTTTTATTTCATCATAGCTGCCTTAGTGCCTTTACCTCTCCTTGAAGTACTGCCAAAACCTCAATCGAATATGAAGGCTGGAAGAAATGTAGTGGTCTATTTCATCCATTGGTGGTCCATTTTTTGGTAGGCGTAACTTTTTCAACTCGAATACTAAGGTTTACTATGCCAATCTTGTAAAAAACGTAGATAAAGACGACCAACATCGACTGGTTGTTTACGGACTATGCTGAATATTGTGATCACATTTTTTAACCCGCAGCCTGAAAAACCTTGGTCGTACGCTTATGACCAAACATAACATTGACACTGGCGATGATAATGTGTTTAAAATTAGAACTCGCCCTACCTCTCCTTACATCCAGAAATATATAAACGCAGAACTGGATCGTTTAATTAAGTTGACATTGTTATCAGAAGGCGGTCTAACACATCTTAGATACTCGTCGAAGATTAAAGAACTTCTGAATTTTACAACAAAAAATCTGCCAAAAACTGTCTGTAAGAGGTTTAATGGGACTTATGCAACCTTATAGTTGCTTTCACACGTTTGAACAGTTTGGAAAGAAGTTCACCATCCACACTAATTCGGATATTGGAATAGGTGCTATTTTAACATCCCAGCATCGATGAGTTTCGTTGGTCAATATGTGGTTATATTGTGCTGTTGCGTGCATTAGAAGTTGAGATCGAAGTACAAGATGGGTCAGAACATCGAAACAAGTGCGGCACTTTAGTCATGCAACTGAACAAGATTATCCCTTGATAATTTCATCACATAGTGTTTAGATACGACCCAAATGGTTTAAATTGTGTCAGCTGGCGTTGTTAAAATTGTGCTCAATTCCAGCATAACGCTAAATACTCGTACGTTATAAATAAGTTTTGCGATCAAAATAAAAGGTTTTACCTAACTCAATGATCATCTCCTATAAATATCCAAATTTTATATTTAGGTCAAAAATTTAAATCGAACCCAAATCGCAGCCATGCCTGCACACATTTATATGAAGCGACAAATAAAGAAATAAGCCATGAATCATCTATACATAAAATTTAATATAGGTCAATTAATCTTAACGATGTGCACAAAAATGACATAAGACTGTACTAAAAATATGAATCAAACGTGAAGTTTTAATCTTTATTTTAAGACATTGGGACATGTCATACCCCTCGTATATAACATAAAAGACATCTACCGCACATCATACAGCCAATAATGTTTGTAAACGGCTCTGTTGGCCAAATTCAAGATCAATATACTGTACGGTATTTAAAACTGACCTTCGACTATTCATGAACCGTATACCTTTTTCGATCAAATGTCTGTCTTAATCATAACATAAAGAGCTGTAATTAAACGTACGTAATTAAATTGAAAACGAGGATGCATTTATTGCCCACAAATAATCTCCGCTCGCGTGACTTCAGTCTAGACAAGTGATCTTGACCCATATTTCATACAATAATTATTTATTGTTGTTGCTGTTGTTGTTATTTAAATTTATCCAAATTATTTCGAATATAGTTGTGGTCTCATCAGCTGAATCGTTTTTTGTCATATTACCATCAGAATTATTTAGAAAATGATCTGTATATGGATTGATGTTGTTGTATTTGATTTACCTGCCTCCATCGGAAGTCAAAATCTCCTCAGCTCGCAAAAATAATCGACATGTTCAATATTCACATGATCCATGCCTAATAACTGTGCTTCGTTTCTGCCGATCCATATCGATTTATCGATAGTTTTACGGACGTCTCACCATCTCGTCATCTTTAACACAACACTTTCAGCGTTGACAACTAATCTCCTTAGATTTTCTTTAATGCCGGCATACGTGTGATATATGAAACAGATATCGTCAGCATAGACTAAGTCGGCAAATGGCACCGCGCAAAATAATATCAAATGCTCTTTGAAGTCGATACAGATGAAATGAAGTTGCAGATTCCGTTTTACAGATCGTTCAACTGTAACGCATTTAAAATGAAGTATAAGATAGCGGAAATTTGACAGCGGAACATAAGAGATTATGCTACTCGCCGCAAGTCGCAGCACTAACACTAAAGAGAAATTATTTTGTTACTAGGTGACGACTAAGTAGCTGTTACGAACTTCGTATCGCCTTAAAATCAATAAATGTCGTTTAAAGTTATTGGCTTAATTAAATTGAGTTCTTTATTAATATAAAATTAATATTCCAAATTAATTAAATTCAATAAAAGTACAAAAATCAAAATGAATGTAATTCAAGTGGCAGCAATGCTTTCGTTTTATTGAATTAAATCGAAGTAATTCACGTAGCATTGTTGCACTACTTTATTTTAAACTATTTGCTGGGTGAATTGCAATAGAATTGATTCCCTCCATTGAAGCACCTTGTGATATACGACGTTTTTTCTTTTATTGTCAGGTGCGGGAACAAACAAAGCGGATGGTTTGCTGACACGTGAACATGCTACGTACAATTGGCCGTGAGAGAAACATTCATTTTCTAGATTCAGGCCACAAACACTCAAGGATGGGCTTTGTGATTTGTTGATCGTCATGGCGAATGCAAGACGAATCGGAAATTAATTCGTTTAAACTCGAATGGCATATCGGTTGGGATCATTGGAATTCTCGGAATGGGAACTTCTTCACCTTTGAACTTTCCTTGCAGTATCGTCGAGTGAATCACATTGCCCATGAATTTTCTCAATTCGAGAAAATATGATTACACGAGTCAACTTTCAGTTGTAAATTGTGCGATGGTAAGCCAGACAGACCCAATGAGTTTAAAAATTCAGTCGATAGATTTGAAGGAATGAAGTGGACCGACGATTAGATTTTGAATTGTGAAATTTAAGTGATCCACATCTTTGTTTTTTGCCACAAGAATTATTCGTTCACTCACCAAATTGTGATTTTTGTGGTTAGTAATGATGTTCGGAAACACTTAGTTGATAAGCTTGTCCTTCGTTGAGACAAAATTGCAAAAGTTCTGAGGAAACGAAATCAATCCGTTCGATTCGTCGACTAGAACACGGCAATTACCGATAGTCAGCAATTGCTTGGAGAAATCTTCGACAGATGGATCGTTTAACAATGCAACTCGCATGTTTGTCGTCAGCTGAAGTTTCTTCACATAGCGTCACTCAGAGTCGATAGTTTGAGGCAAACGTTTATTTCATCGACACTGGTTGATCTTGAGATTACTGGAATTTTTGGACGGAAATCGCCAGAAATTAGAATCATTGCGCCTCCAAAATATCTTGAGTCATTGCGTAGATCTTTCATAGTTCGATCGAGTGCTTCCAATGCGCATTTGTGTGCCATTGTACATTTATCTCAGATGATGACTTTACTTGCTACCATAACTTTCGCCATTGCTGAGTGTTTCGAAATGTTGCAAGTCGGATTTTCAGCGGATTGAATATTTAACGACAATTTCAACTCTGAATGAGCCGTTCTAGCAATGTGGCTGCTATCCCAGAAGAAGCAACTGCTAAAGTAATATCGGATCTCGCACGATCGGATTAAAAAATAATCCACCATTTCAATCACGAATTGCCTTCATTAACGTATCGTACACTTCTTTCTGTTGGGGGTTCAACAGTGGTACATTGGTTCGAACTGATTGGTTCAATGCATCTCGATCGTAATCATGTTCACGTTCCAATTCTCGATTGAAAGCGTCGTTCATTCCATGACATGGCGTTGGCATTTCTAACTTGACTAACACATGCGGAAATATCTGTCTTCGATCAAAAGCGAAGCCTAGTTATATATCTCCTCATTCACCTCGAGACATAGGATTTTTGAACTGATACGAATTCGATGTAGAATGTCTTCTGACATGTTATTCTTGTGCTTGCTCCACAGTTCACGTGGATTCGATGGGACGCATGTCGAACATTCACCAGCAACAACCGCAAGTAGAAGCATTCGTCATTCTTCGGATGAACTGAGTAAATGCGACCAAGAGCATCAGTAGACCGCACATTTGGTCGCTGCTCATCGCCTTGCTTTCGAAGTTAAATTTTTTTTGTTGAAGCGTTCCAAGTGTAATAACGTGGCATCTCAGATTAGAGCAATGTTTGTGCAAACGGATCACTTTGACAAATCGGAAATAAATTGGTCAATGTTGTTGCTGGATGTGTTTCAGCACGTTGAGCAACATTCAATGAGTTGAAATAAACTCGTTGACCATTTTCCAGATGCACCATCAAATGAACAACAGTGGGATGACGTTCATTAATAGGGAAAGAAAATATACGCCAAATCGTCTCATTGCAGCTCACATATCGACCAACTTGATAATGCGTGATTTCATCGTTTGTATTGGGATTTTAAACACCAAAAACCGCCATTTCGCTGCTTTTCGTGACATATTTGCAAATATATTTGATGGACTTCACCGAATTGCAGTACTCCACGTTGCAATGCGCCTTGAATGTTTTGGAAAGAAGTGGCGAATACGGAACAATCCAAGTGTTGTAAACCACGAACTCGTTCCCTCTCACTATTGTTGTGATAGTTCTACCGTTATCATCGCCCATTATTATGCTATTCGGAGCGGAGACAAATCCAACAAAACAAAGATCATAAAAATCGGTCCAGCTGTTCTTGAGTTATAAATGGTTAACAAACCCAACCTTGTTTTATATATAGAGATTATTACTATTTTGTATATTTATAACTCTGGTCGTATAAGATATGGGGTTTGGCCAAAAACTGAAAATAACTTACTTATATGAAAATCAAAAAATTATAGTGAAAATTCTAATCCATAAATTTTTTCCGAATTTTCCTTATATGCGATGAAAATTTTACAATTATTAATTGAGAAAAAGCTGAGTTCCCTCCAGCTTAAAATTTATTTATATCGTGTAAAATGTAGAGATACCATTTTTCATAAGAACTGTTTAAGAAATTACCAGTTTAGTCCAGCACGAACAGATCCTAGAACTTGTCCAAAATTTACTTTAAAATCCCTGATCGATACTACTATCCAAATTTCATCGTAATTCGTTAAGAAATGGCGGAAAGACGGAATATTGTTAAATTTCAAGATTTCAGTTACCGAGTTCCTTTACTTCGGAGATCAATTAATTTTCCGTTTTAAGGATCACCTCTAATACTTTATTCCGCTCAGATGTTTTACTTAGTGAAAAAAGGATACATAACGAAAAAACAATGTCCGTTGGTAATTACTTAACAAAATAAATTCTCTTTAGTAATCGTGCTGCCACTTGCGGCGAGTAGCGTAATCTCTTAAATTTCCGCTGCTAAAATTTCCGCTATCTTGGCTGCGGTCCAATTCTTGACTTATTTTGTGGAGACTGACTTATTTGAAAGTCTACAATAAGTCTTCTGTCGGCTAGACGTATTGTAGATTTATTTGATTTGTACGCGAGGCTTGCGCCCAAACTTATAACTAATCAAAATAATTCTAACAAGTTTCCTATAAGTCTATTCGAGAGAAGACTTATTGTAGACTTTCAAATAAATCAGTCTACAAAATAAGTCACGAATTGGACCGAAGTCATCAGCATTTTAGAATCGTTTCTCTATAGTTGATGAAATCCGACCAAGTGTAATAAGATCGAGTACTTTTTGGATCGAGTTGAGAAGTGTAATCCCTCCAGTCCATAAAATTATTAAAGTCTCCTGTTTAGATAATTCAAATGATGAGGCCGTTTTTCTAATTGCCCGGAATTTTATAGATTAACCACGCTGCTCATATAGCTGGTGTTAGCCGCGACTTCTTTGGCTTCACTCGCAATTTCAATGAACAAATTTATTTTGTTTACTCATGCCATCATCTCAACTTTGAGTTTGGCGTGTTCATATTCTTCATTTAAGCGAGTTTGTCAACCGTCATTCGCACTTGAACCAGTTCGATTTTGAGCCGCTTCTTTTCTTCTCCACTTTGTTTACGCACAAAATTTTGGAGAACACTTTGTATGTTAGGGAGTTTTGGTCTACGATGCTAGGTTAATAGCTTGCGAGGAGATCAAGCATTATATTACCATTATTGCTACACTCATTTTCAAGGCGACCCATAACACATTGGAAGTTTGAGTTGTCACATCATACGTTGGCCTTAAAATCACCGATAATCCTAATATCACTGCTACAGGGTTGAGCATAAATTACGTCAAGCAAGCCAAAAAATGCCTCTTCCGCACCATCATTGTCTGGTTCATTTTGAGCATAGCTCTGGATGACGTAATTCCTAAATTTCGGAACCTTTTCGATGATTTGTGTTATTGTCGTCGTTAAAGATCGATAACGATAAACCAGATTCAGTGGTTTCTTGAGAGAGTGATTATTCGTTGTTCCTTTAACAAAGGCCAAAAAGTACTACTGGACAACAAACTTATATCTATAAATTCCAGAACTTTTTCCAAAAATCATTTAAGAATCCTATTTCCATCCAACATACCCAATCCCATCATAATCGGTTAGTAAATTACCAAGTTCCGTCCCAGGTGGCCATATTCCAGAACTTCTTCCAAAAATCATTTAAGAATCCCATTTCCATCTAAATTACACAATCCCATCATAATCGATTAAGAAAGAAAACTGTTCTACGATAAATTGTTCCACGATAATTTGTTCTACGATAAATTGCTCACGATAAATTGTTCACGATAAACTGACAGTAAATCCAGTGTGCGTCGTATGCGGGAAACTACACACAAGTCACAGACACAAGTAAAATAAACCGAGAAATACTCCAAGCTACTTTTAGAATTATCTGGAATAACTATCTAATGAACACCTTCACTAACTGGTTGAAATTCAAGATGTACATCAGTTCACATATCTACCAAACGTCTACACTGCAGCCAGCTAACGATATAAACATTGCTATGGAAAACTTTAATGATCTACTAGTCAACGCAGCTATTTCGGCCTCGCCTAAACCAAAGAGCAAACATACAACACACACCATAACATCTTCTGAAATAGAAAAAATGTTAACAGGGATCTGGCAAATTAATCGATCACCAGATGCTAAACATAACTTGAATCAGGCAAAAAGAAAACTAAAAAGTCTACTACAAAAAAACAAGATGGATCATATGCAAAATTATCTTAAAGAATTATCTCCCCATTCGGACACAAACTATTCATTATGGAAGGCCACTAGATACCGTAAACGGCCTCGGCAACCAAATCCGCCAATTCGTCTTTCTGACGGTGAATGGGGTAGAAGTGACGAGGAAAAATCTAAAGCCTTTGCCAATCACCTTGAAAGTGTATTCACTCCAAACCTTGGATTATCGATGGTTCAAACAGAAAATATAGCAATCAGACCTGTGAGGAAATTTAAGATAACGAAACCACTGGTAAAGTATATTATTGCACATCAAATTCAATTAAAAACAGCCCCTGGGTATGATCGAATTACAGGTGAAATGCTTTAACAACTGCCTGAGTATGCCTTTGGACGACTGGCTAAAATATTCAATTAAATTTACGAATCAGGATATATCCCTGAGTGCTGGAAATTATGAACTATAAAAACGGTCCAGAAGCCTTGCAAGGATCCTACCAAAGTCTCATCATATAGATCAATCAGCCTACTACCAACCGTCTCGAAAGTCATCATCTGTAGACATCAATTTGGTTTCAGAGCTGAGCACGGAACCATTGAGCAAGTGCACCGAGTACTGCTCCGCCGTATTATTGGATGTTGCCCGAGCATTCGATAAAGTTTGGCACGAGGGTCTGCTTCATAAAATTAATCTTAGATTTCCAGAAATTTACCAACTTATGAAGTCGTATTTGTCCAATCGCAGATATTATGTCTAATACAACACCTCTAAATCGAACGAGAAAAACATTCTGGCTGGAGTACCACAAGGTAGTGTGCTTGGCCCAACGTTATATTTAATTTTCTCTTCAGATCTACCAACGTCTTTGCAAATTCTGACGCCTACTTTCGCAGATGATACCGCAATCGTATGTAGCCATAAAAATCCACAAACGGCGTCCGAAATTCTGCAACAACATATTTATGACATCGAAATATGGCTAAAGAAATGGAAGATAAAGGTCAATGAAGAGAAATCGACCCACGTAACATTCACTTTATACTTGTCCGCATATCACAATGAACCGAATACCAATCCCTCAATCAAATGGAGCAAAATATCTAGACGTCCATCTAGATCGACGGTTAACTTGGCGAAAACATATTGAAATGAAACGAGACCATATCAAATTAAAAATTGATCAAATGCATTGGTTGATGGGGAAATATTCAACTATTGACCTAGAATACAAACTTCTTCTGTATAATACAATGATTAAACCAATTTGGTCGTTTGGATGTCAATTATGGTAATCAACCTCAAATTCGAATATAGACATTGTCCAACGAACACAGTCAAAAATTCTGAGAATGATTACAGGAGCAACCTGGTTCGTAAAATACAAAAATATACACCTTAGCATCCTAACTGTCAAAGACGAATTACAAAAGATGCGGATCAGCTATGCAGCGGAACTGGTAAAAAACCTAAAAGATATACCCACGTCTTCGCGATTAAAGAAGAAAACGATGGCTGTAATAGCATAAATTATAAAATTATTAAGTTTACTTATTGATAAGAAGTAGATTCTGCTCCTGCAGATTTACATAATTACCTTGTTATTAAGATTAGAAAACTTATTGTTATTTTCATGTTTGAAAGATTCAATAAAAAAAGAAAATTGTTAAAAAAAAATCCAAGACATATAAGAGCGGCCTGAGGTTCCCTCGTTTGATACTATCATATGCCTGTCGGAAGTCTATATATAATTGCTGTATGTTTAGGGGGTCTCAAAGGGTCTCATAGGGATGAGTCTGGCAAGTACAAAATTACCCAAAATTTTGTAACCATATAGTGTTCAATAGAGCTATACTACTATCGTTTTCACATTTAAGATGGTCGCCATTCTTCTGCAGCGGGCATATGATCGCAGTTTTTCTATTATCCAGCAGCTCTTTTTGGTTCCAAATACTGCGGGTATTCCGTCGAAACCGGGTGCCTTTCCGTTTTTTTCAATCTACCAATAGCTACGTCTACTTCCCCTACTGTGATGATATTCGACAAACACCTCCACACCAAGTGAAGTAATTGTTCTAATAGGGGTCACTTCATCATTCCGATTTAGTAGATTTTTAACTAGATTTAGCAAACTGGGAGAACATCAGCCACGTTTGATCCAAGCTCTCTATTCCCGTGTGTGACAGCTGTACTTCTTGGGTGGAAATCTTTAGTGAGATTTCTGGCATTAGCAAAACAGTCTCTCGAATTTCCTAGTTACGGTTTTCTTAATTGTCAGACATGTTCGATTGTATAATCAGTATCTTCAAATAACTCTTAAGAGGGATGTGTTGGCAGCTATAAATACTTCAATATTAGATTTTTTTATGTTTTTATGTTTGTATCGATCACATCTATAAACAACATATTGGATAGGAAGGAATTCAGAACTTAAGATCGCACTGTTAAATGATGTCTCACATACGATATAGATGTTGAGTATTGTTTTAAGTACGAATTTGTGAAATTTAGCAGCCTTGGAAGATATTTTATTTACATTTTGCCCAGCAACCTAAATGCAATCGATATATTTTAACCTAAGGTGATCGCTGAAGTTCTAGGCTGGATATAACAAATAAGGATGGGAGGTTTTACCGCTAAATCAGATATGAAAAAATGTTTTGTCATGTTGCTGCTAAGTAATTTAAGCCTTCGAATCCGCACACCTTCACCCATTTAGACAAATATCTTACAATCAATTTAATACTTCACGGATCTTACACAACGACATTAACTTGAAATATTAAATATTTGCTAAATCATTCCGCATTGGATCCAAAGAATAAAAACTAACATCAGTGGTCCATAATTATTATTAAAAAATTCTCAATGCAAAGATTAACAACGTAAACAAACTACAAACATGACGGTCGGCTTTGATACTTCGTTTTTTTTGTAAATTCATTCATGTGAAATCACCAAATCCACGCAATCGCATGTCCAGTGATCTGGAAACATCGATATTTACTGAAATTAGAAATAACCCCGAACTTGTTAAGAATTTACAATTTTATATTCTTTAGTTCAGCGATTCAAAAGTTTTGTCTACATCTGGTCTATATACATCTTTCATATCCCTTTTACGACCCGGTATCACAATTGTGCGTGTAAAAATCGTGTATGAAAGAGAATCATGTGCATTATTTACTGTCATTATTTACATCCACATATGTGTACGGTGGAAGAAAAAAAATTTTCTTGCCTAAAAACGAATATACAGAAACACAATAGAGTAGAAGTTAAATTATGTATTTAGCAGCGGAACAGCTTAGGTCCGCGACACATAGCTTAAGGTTATCTGAATTATAATTTTTATATTTAAAAGCCCCACCATTCAAGGTATTTAAATACAAATTTTTCGATTATGAGAAATTCATTGTCAATTAATTCAGTTGTAACCAGACTAGCAAATCGTGCACATTATGAAACAAGTTTTGAGTGTTTTCTTATTATTTTCTTTGATATTATTTATCTCGTGCGCCAATAATGTAAATACAATACGCCGCAGTGGTGACGATGGCGGTGATCCGCGCCAAATCG
This sequence comes from Nephrotoma appendiculata, assembly GCA_947310385.1. Classification (NCBI taxonomy): domain Eukaryota; kingdom Metazoa; phylum Arthropoda; class Insecta; order Diptera; family Tipulidae; genus Nephrotoma; species Nephrotoma appendiculata. Next base: position 341,853,327 of record OX371224.1, read on the forward strand.
AATACTTTTATCCGTGCAATAATTCGTATAAATTTCTAACACTGAAACGGCAAATTGATCCGAATGCGCTGAATCAAAATTACTGGAATGGGACAATACTGTTACGAAATTATTTTAAATCGTACAGTGATTTGAATGAGCCGAGTGATAATTTTATACATATTGAGTTGCGTCTTTCGAGTGAGGCTAAAGTGTTTCTGGCCGACGATCAAAATGGACGATGGAGGATTTATTCGGGTGTTAAAAAATTTCATATAATGTTTAGCGGTGGTATAAGTCCGTTAGATCATCTAGAGTTTTGGGTTGAAGGTAAATCGGATAATCGATTTCCTCAGGTCATCGCGTTAAATATTAATGAGGTGGAACTGTGCTATCGACCTAGTAAGGTAGGTTGATAAAATTAAATTTTAGACTCGTAATCTGAACTAATCTGTATTATTCATTTCATCGTTTTTAGTGGTTTCCAACCACTATCACCAACACTTACGGTGATGCTTACACAACCGAAGATGATAATTGGTCCTGGTTTGCGTCCCTGTTGCGTCTTAAAAAGCAAAATGATCCGATATTTGTATGCGGTGGATCAATCGTAAACGGACGGACCATCATTACAGGTATATACTCGTAATAAACCATTTTTATCAACAATCATTAACCACGAATCTTATTTTAGCCGCTAGTTGCTTCTACGGTTTTGATGAACCCCAACTCACCATAGACCAGTTCGCCGTCGACGTTGGTAAATTTAATCGAGACTATAACTATCGTGATCAGGAAACGGTGGAACATCGAATTGAGCGCATTCTTCAACATCCTGATTATCAGCCGTATAGCTATGAACATAATAACGTCGCACTACTTATTTTACGCATTCCGATCGTTTACAATAGACTTGCAGCACCGATCGCAATGTGCAATCAAGAGTGTTACGAGACCGCTCTAAATAGACGTTATGAACGTCTGATCGGGTGGGGACCTGAAATACAGCAAAACCGACTCGAGGTAAACACAATCAGTATTATTCCGTACGATGATTGTATTCGAACGAATCCTCAATTTTATACCGCATATCTGGATCACCAGTCCTTTTGTGCTGGGAATTTGACAGGGTCACGAATTTGTAGTGGATTCGGTGGTAGTGGACTGGTCGTTCGTATTAATAGCGTGTGGCGTCTTCAGGCGATCGTGTCAATTGCACCGCCAAATTTAAATGTCGATTCGAATACGGGATGCTTTTTACAAAATTTTGTTATATTTACTGATTTGATTAATTTTGGTAGTTGGATTAATGCAAATAAATATCAATAATATTGATAAGCCAACGTTTGTGTTTCAATAATGGTGTTATGTTGTTATGTTCAATTTTTCATGTGAAATTTTATACACGTGAGGTGTAATTGGCGAGTGCCAAAGTTCAGTTTGAGACCGGCAAATAAAATAATTAGCTAAAGGCTGTAAATTTATTTTGAGTTAGTTCAAGATGACACTACCATGTATTCTGTTTCCATAGTAGATAACGCGACTGTTGGTTGGTTTTCAGAATTCCAACATATCATTCGCCTTCATCACTCCCCAATCAGCATCGCAGTAAGCAGTGATACTTGAAGTTGTTAGCTTACAGAATTCTAATTTTGCACTAGCAGTACCCTTTAAATATCGCAGAATTCTCTTCACTGCCAACCATTGCGCTCTTTCGGGATCAATATTGAATCTGCTGACATTGCTGACTGCATAGTTAATATCTGGTCGAGAAACTTGAGACGCGAACAGAATGCTTCCTATTTGTTTTATTATACATTGATCTGGAGAGTTTCACATTTAAGGCGGATTCATTGTTGTAGTTCGTTGTGTTCGTTCCGTTCCTTTCGTTCGGTATTTTCTCTGCAGTATTATTTTTTAGGTTCATTGTTGATGAAAAAACAAAACATCAAAACACAAAATGAACAACGTACTTGACTACAAAATAAAAATATCGAAAATGTGTCTGTTTGTTTCTACTAGTATACTATATATCATGTCGTTTCTTTCTTGCCATGTTCCTTCGGTAAAAAAGTTGAAGATAGACCAACTTGATGAAAAAAATACCGAAGAAATAAAACGTCATTTGCGACAAATCCTATTGGTTTACAAAAAAGCATAACGAACGGAATGAACACAACGAGCTACAACAATGAATCCGCCTTTAGATCCATGGGCGTTGCACAAGGATTACATTCACTCATATTGAATTGCTGCAATATTTGATTTATAGTATATACTGTTCCTGATCAATCCTTCTGCACAGTCCCGTGTTATCAGTACTCCAAGACAAAACCTTGCTTCTCCAATATCTTTCATCTTAAAATGCTCCATTAATTTGGTTTTGACCGATGACTTGAGTTGTTGGTCATTTGAAAATAATAAGATATCGTCGACATAATATACTGAAAAAACATCATCTTATCCCCTTCTATTTTGTACCATATGCAAGGATCAACTTTAGATTGTTAACAGTTCATGTTGCTGTAATACTTTATCAAGTTGTTGATACATACACGACTAGACTACTTGAATCCATAAAGTGAATTCCTAAGTCTGCATACTTTAGCACGATTGTTAAACTTCTCGGGTTGAAGCATGTAAATTTTATCATTAAGTTCACCATGAAAGAAAGCATTTGCAGCGTCCATCTGTTCAATGACCAATTTGAATTTTGCTGCAAGTGATATTTAATGGAATAAATGCTACACAGAATTGGAAACCTGAAAATGAAACACGGATAATTCTAGATTAAAACTTCCTTTATGTTGTTTTTCGCGTATTACGTGATTGATGGTTTGTACAGATATGAAATTAGCTACAAAAGTCAAATACAATGGAACATAGGAACTGATTCAATGCTTATTTCCAATAATATTAAATATCTTAAGGAAGTAAACCTCAACACTGGCGCATAGGTTTCATCCTTTCACAACTAATCTCGCTTTGTATCCAGCATCAATAAGCATACATGTCACTTTCTCAACAATTGTCCGATTCATTCTTTCAGCGTTCTGATTTTGTTCCAGCGTAAGGAACTGGTGACATTTTAGCAAAATGTTATCAAGCACCTGGTTAATGTACTCGCCTCCATTGTCGGTTTGCAATTTTATAGTCTTCCCGGTTTGGTTCTCCACAAAATTCTTGAATTTCGCAAACTTAGGACCACACAAATCTGAATGGACAAGTTCCAGAACTTCTTTGGTACATGTTTCCCACTGCACTTGCGGTTGCAACTAGATCACCAAATTTATTGAAAATTTTACATCTCGCCTTGCCAAACTTAACATTGTTTCCATTCTTGACCATTTGACTTACGGACAAGAGATTTGCACATAAATCTTTGATGTACAAATGTTTTTAATATTTACTTTCTGGATTTTGCCTTTTACAATCATATCAATCTCAGCACATCCAACTGACGTTACTTTCAATTTGCAACCACGCATCAGTGACCCCTGTGAGCCAATCGTTTCTCATAGTCGTATGCGTCGAAGCTCCGGAATCCACGTACCAATCGTTGTGGTTGATAGCATTTGCTGAAAATGTTGTGTATAGCAAACTTTCAGCATTCGGTCTTCCTTTATTTTTGGTTGGGCAATTTTTTGCAATATACCCATAGTTGTTACAATTGAAGCAACGTGAACCAGCAAATTGAATCTGTTTACTTTTACCATTGTTTCTAATGGTGCCATTCCATGAACCTTTTCCATATAGGGTTTTCACATCTTGCAATAAGCTTGTTTTTAATCTGGTAAGTCTGCCAAAAGAATTATACCAATCCATTCCTCTGATACATTTAATTGAATGGAGTTTAATTTGTGAGCTGTGTTGATTATGGTTGTCACGTACTCCTCCAAATTTTTGCAATTTTCCAGTTTTATCGAAATTAATGAGAGCAACAGGCCAACTCTTCTCATTAAACCTGAGTCCTCAAGCGCGGTTGCCAACTTATTCCAAACTTCTTTTGCCGAAGTCGCAGTTTTTATATGAACATAGTTGATTGGTTCTATTAGCAAAATAATTTTCGATTTGGTTTTCAAACCCTTTTTTTTATCTTCCCCGGTTACCAAACAATAATCAAACAGTTCTTCAGCTCTAAATAGGTTTGAATTGCAAATTTCCACGTGTCGTAATTCTGGTAAATTATTTGTCGCCATCTTGTCAGAATTCTTACATCAAAATGCGCAGATATTATTCGGAAATATAATTGAAAACTGGCCGGTTTAAATTGTACTTATTTGCGAAATACAAATGTTTCACTTTATATTATTATTATTTAGTTTTTTTTTTAATATCTGGGCCCATAACCTGATGAAATTGCAATATTTAAGAGGCAAAAAAACGCGTGCTAGATATTGAGCGAATCCAAAGAAGAAAGTTTTACTATTTCAACAATATAACAAATATGAGCTAGAAGAAACAAGAAGAAACACTAGAAGAAACAAGTTATGTGGTTCAACCAGAATGCTTTGAATCCAGTACAAAAAATGTATAGCCTAAAAAAAACGTTAAATGGGCGCAAACAAGCTAGCCGCATTTGGAATCATCACACAGTTAAAGGATGGTATGGTACAGTCGTCACTTCGGCAGTAGATACTTGTATCTATTATAAAATTATAGGTGATAAAATGATCATAGCGGTCGTGTTTGTCGACGATCTGATTTTGTCTTTTAATGATCTTAATATGACTATGGGGTTCAAAAAGAATTTGATGAGTAGGTATGTTCCAGATGAAACATTTCGGTGAAACCAAATAAGTACTTGAAGTACAAGTTGAAAGGAATCGTAAAAAAAGATCGATAACAATGTCTCAATAGAAGTACATACATGTTTTATCTGCAGGCGCCTCAGGAAAACATAAATTGTTTAGCGTTTTGTACACTGGTTCTGAAATCATCATCAGTAGAATTCCTACTTTACGATCCTCATCGTCCAACTCCAAAGGAATAAATTGTTGCTGCAATCTTTCTACAAAAAATATCCTTTCTTCTCCAACATTTTTAGCACACTTTCCCGCAAACGTAGTCGCCATTAGTAGTATATTAAAAAAACGTGTCACTGAAATCCAGTATATCAAAATGTTAACGAAAATATCTACAGTATATTTATTGATACAAATTTATTAATTTACTACTCGTCGCCAATTGTGATAAGATGCAAAATAAAATAAAGATGAATACAATTTTATGATTTCTATTTATTTAAAGAACTAGTTTATGTTTCAACAGGTTCCTTATTATAAAATCAAAAACACGCTTAACCGACTTATATAAAAGAATGTTGTAAGATCAAACTTAACATTTATACCAACTTAAAAAAATAAAAAAAATTTGGCCCTACAAACCAACGTGATCACAACTAGATTTTAGAAGCAGCTGCGTTTTTTTGAAATCCGATTTTTCGAGAAACCCGATGGCTTTTATCAAATTTTAGATAAAATAGTCTTCTATATGTAACACAAAAAATATTCCTCGTAGAAGTTCGGTAGTTTTCTGGTGATATACTTGTTCTATACAGTTCTGTTATTATACAGAACTGTTCAGAGCTGCTGAAAACAACGATGTCACAAGGAAACTATAGAACTTTTTTTTTGTTACCTATGTATAATTCGGACAATTTCAGCTAAGATATTTAATTTAAAAAAAAAAAGTTTTAATTTTTAGTTTGCATATAATTTGACAAACGATCGCGATCTCGAACTACTGTTTTTTAAAAAAAAGCGTCTAAACAGATCGTTTCTTAACTATCGTTGCATTAATTGTTATAATGACATTTGTTCTGTTATCATGGCATATTTAAATTTAAAAACTTTGGTATTAAAGAAAGGTGGTCGGGTATTTCAGTTGTATCAGTGGGCCAATATGTTGGTTGGAAGCACAGGAATGAAACTACATATTTAGCCACCACCAAACAACTACTTTCAAAGTCATTCTTCTTCTTTAAAGATTTAATAAACATGGAATGGTTAGGGTAGGTGGTGGCCGTCCTAAAGAACGGACATAGGACAGTTTGGTTCGTACCCCAAAAAAAAAAATAAAACTATTCATTAAAATACGTCACTTAAGTCAACCAATGATATGTTTACCACGTGCACGACACCGAGGTGCTTCCCTAGCCTGGGGTGGCCACAAACCAGATGACAAATTTGCACGAAATGAGCTTATTGAACCTCTACCATAATGGTAGAATAAATGTTTTATTTATGTCTTTTGTGGGGTTTGTGACGTTATTAACCCTACCGCGTGGTACCGTACACGTGTACATCATGAGTATTTTTTTCTTTAAATATCTGTACGCAATGTGCTGGATGTACTATATACAAATAGCATCTAAAATAGTTCAAGGTGTCTTGTTAAAGTTCGTATTTTGTAATGACGTACATGTGAACGGCACTCCACGCGGAAGGGTTAATAGTATGAAGCATATACGAGTCGTCGGTTATATAGAAAAAATTTCGTTGTCTAGACCGCAGGACGCACATATGCCTCCTATATGGTCGTCAACTATGTATTTCGTTAAGTGACCAACTAATATTATGTTTTAAATCTTAAAATCAAATAAACCATGTGCAAATAATTTTAAATTGGCTAACTTAACACCCAATCAACAATCCATAATGGAGGTACATTACATACATAAAATCTTTCGAGTAAAGTGGGAACTATAGATAGAATAAAAAAAATAAAAAAAATAACGTAAGAGAGCGAGAGATATGATTCTTATATATTCGACCATACTCAGAATAAGAAAAATAAAAACTATAAGAAAAATTGCGTTTTATTTTGCTGTCACTTAAAAAGAATAGCCGAGCGAAAATTTTCGTCCAAGAATAAAAAACTTAACAAATACAACAACAAAGCTCAAACAAATTTTAGTGCGTTGAATGTAATATTCATGTTTATTATTTTATATATGGAAATTTGGAATTGTTCGTGTATATTATCTTTATATTTATAAAATATTCATGTACACATATACAAATATGAATATTAAATCACAAATAATTTTCACTACACTGTAGAATTGTATTGTTCTAAATCTAACCTAAAAAAATAATTTATCGAATTGTGGTAATTTAAACCGCATATAAATATTTTTTATAATTTTAAACACATATATTTGTTGATATGTAATACGTTTATACTCAAAACTATTGTAGTTTCACTCAAGATTTTAGGAAATACATCAAAAAATATTACATGAAAAATATGAATGAACTTAATATTTTAAGTAATCTATAGCCGAAAAGTCAAATTGGAAAATAATTTTTTGTCTTCGTTTTTTACGTTATTTCTGTTATTTTTTTTATTCCACCTATAGTTGACCCATAAGACATTTGTAAAGTTCTGATCAAATTTATAGTTATGCTATTGGAATACAGGTAGCGGCGCGGTCGTTTAAAGTATTTTACGAGAAACGTCAAAAATTGTTATGAATTTTCAATTCGCAATTGACGGATTTGAAAGTGATCGATTATTTTTTAGTCGGTATCATGGAAAATAAATGTTTTGAAGAATTCCCGCAGCTACTTCAACTAGAAAAGTCTAAATATTATGAAGGCATCGTAACCATTGAGGTAAGTATGTTGCTTTCAATTTGCTAGGAGCTAACGCCTATATAATTTTAGGATACAATCTTAAAATATCAGCTATCCACGCCATCATATCCAAAATTGGAAGGGGCAAAACTTCATTTGTTTGCTGGTTACAAATTCTTGAAGACGATCATCCCAGACACCATAAAGTTCAAAAATGATATCTTAAAATTTTTGCAAAGCTTCAGTTCCGAAATAATAGAACAGCTAAATTCTGGAGCATTTGTTCAAGCTAACGAATATTTTAGCGATATCCTAGTAAAGGTGCTAAGGCAGATCATTCTCCTTGAGCAGGACCCATTAAATGACTTTGAAATTGCTTTAAACTGCAACACGGATCACGCCATCGAGATACTAATAACCAAATTCCCGGGCTATGAGCATCACAACCATTTTATAAAACTAGCTATCGATACTCGAAACCCCTCAAGCCATATACATGTAACGGACACAAGTTTACCATTCGAGACCGAGTACTTCAAGTGTGACAGCGAAAAATCAGTTGGGTACTATGTGAATCAATTTACAACAGCGCTCAAAAGTTTGGAAGAATTTTATGCCGACCTGAATACGATTGATACACTATGTTATGTTGTGGACCCGCCTATAATCACAACTAAATCAAACACCCGAACGATAAAATTTAGTAAGTACATAATATTGCTCCTCCCTAAATCCTAAATTAAAAAACATTTTTAGATGATCGTGTACATCTTAAAATTATCTTCGATCCATGTAACCCCACCGCCATATCGATTAAAATAATGGGCCCCACAAATGACACCGAATATTTACGCGATCTATACGATGAGCGTATCAATGAATGGGATGATAATTTGGATATTTATAAAAATTTACTGAAACTGTTCGATATCATGTATTTTCCGATGAAACCGGATGAAAATGCCGGCAATGTAGATGAGGATGAAAGTATAATCTGTAATGTGTGTTTTAGCTATCGCACAGAGGGATATTTACCATTGATTCGCTGTGATAATCGACGATGTGATTTAATATTTCATTCCATTTGCTTGAAAAAGGTTTGTGCGGCATTGAAATTAATGGAATCGTGAATTCGATAACATTTTAATTCTATATTACAGTGGTTCCGAACTCAAAAAGAAACCAAAACATTTTTAGATGTGACATTTGGTGCTTGTCCCTTCTGTAAAGAGGTAAAACACTAAATTTGTACCGTTTAATATAGGTAGGTTTAATTAATTTTTTTCACTGAATTTTGTTCTGTTCTCCTCAGAAAATATCGACAAGTTACATTGATCTTTACAACTAAAAAAAATAATAGTATTAATATAGTTATTAATAATTTGATGATGAATTCATAGTTTTTGTTATTCGATTTAAAAAATAATTCATACAAAAATAATAAAATAAAAAAAAAATTCACTCCTTTCTTTAATCTGGATTAGCTGCAGGCACCGTCACTTCCACGGGTGCGAGTGGTGCGTCACTCGTATCAGTATAATATTCAACTGCATTCATTCGCTTTGTCGTACCATCGGTTTTAACGTGAATACTTTTACCGGCAAATGCAAAAAAGCTTCGTGGTACCATGTTGGGATTAACGGACGAGAAACGCCAACCGATATGATTGCGGCAAGATTTGCAGAGTGCTATTTGCCACGCGTAACCTGGGAACCAGCTAAATTCTATTGATGGTGTATCAGTCATAAATATTGAATCGGGTAGTGTTGAATAGACGGTTACCGTTTCGTGAACAAAACCAGCTAGAAATTGTATAATAAGAATTTGCAACTATTGGGCAATTCGAGAATTGATCGATTAAATGACTTACATGGATTGCAATAACTCGTATTTATTCCGTGTTTTGACATTGCAAACACCGAGTTATATGAGGCCAATTTTTGGTTGCATCGGAGACAGCAAAAATGGCAATTCTGAAACGTAAAACAATCATGTGAAATTAAGTAGAACACACCCAAACCAGCCGAACTTACATAATTCAAGCATTTCCCGATAAACAGTATCCTCTGGGTAGCGCAATTCATTAAAAATATTTTTTCACGATCATTTTTCGTTAGCGGTATATGGCGGGCCAACCAAAACGACAACAAAACCAAATCGGTCGGCATTGTTTTAACATTTAACTTCAGAGTTTTCAAATATTTCTCAATTTTCTCGATTACAATACAGACATCATACTGATCATATAGAAATTTTGGCCATACCGTAAAATTTGATTTGTAATAACGTAACTTATTGTGTAATGACTTATTCGGTTGCAATCGATTTAAACTCGATGATGTATACGCTAGAAGTGGGTCGGGCAATACAATTTCAGGTAATATTCGTACATCGGCATAGGTTCGTCCGCCACGCACATAAACAACCCTAAAATAAAAGGAAAATAGTAAATAATTTAATCAAAACAACGGTGTTTATACTCACAAATCCTCTTTTAAAGAGCACACTTCAAATCGTTGATAAGCGCGTGATTTAATTGTAACATTTCCGTCATTCTCGTTACCCTTTTCATAAATTTGACACGTAACCCCATACATATACATTTGACTGTGTCGCTCCTTAATTTGATATGGGAAAACTAATCCAAAAAATAATCCATCGTTGGTCTGATTCAAACGCTGGAACAGATACTCTTTCATAAACATCGGATATGTTTCACCCGGATATATAAGTGTATGATGGCTACATATTTGGATACGATAAATTTTACCGGGTTCAAAAAATTTAACACCGGCTACCCGTTCCATAGTACCCAAATATGAATGTTCGGCCGGCAAATCCGTATCAAATTGTTCAGCGTTTTCATTATTTTCCAGTAAATAAGATTCAAATAGTTCATTTTCATTATTTGGTGAATTAAAATCGGCATACTAAAAAACAGTTAACATATGAGGTCAATAAAGAAAAATCTTTTAACTAGTGTATCATCACATACATCACTATTACTCGAATCTAGACCCGCGCTAGTACCTGATAAATGGTTTGTAAGCCGTAATGGATCGATTCGACGACGTAAAATATTCGACAATAAATTAAAATTTGACTGTCCATTATCATCCGAGTCGTCTGAATCCAAAAAGCTTAGTTCACTATCTTCTGGAATATACTCTAGAAAATTATTAATATACAATTTTCGCCCGAAGGCCGGGTGTCATTTCTACAATTTTACCGTACTCACCATCTATAATAATTTCGTTGTCGTTACGATCGTTGGATTGATCGTAATTATGATCGACCAATTCCATTGGGATATTGTCTGGGGAAAAAAGAAAATTAGGATTATGATTACAGAATGTTGTACAAAGCAGTGTCCAAATCACTGAATGATCGCTACACCGACCAAAAACGAACTATAAAAGACACATCTCATCTTTACCACCTAAATTTGTTTTGACGCTACGACCCACAACAAACCTGCGGCGTAAAAACTCGGTGCCCCTTTCTTCCTTCTATGGCAACTCAAACACGACGTACACAAGTCGTAACACATAATAACCCAACCCCATTTTTTTTTCCACGCATTATCTAATGATTTCATGGTTTATTTATAAACAAGTAATTTGCCAATAATCCAAAAAAAAAAAATTTGCATGAAAAATTTTCCGAAATTTTGACTCCATTTCAAGAATAAAAACAAAAGACAAAATAATACGATTTGGTCGAAACGTCAAAAAAATATGTGGCGACATTTCTTTTCGCTAAAAATATCTTCACAAATTTACCTGATGAATCCTCTTCCATTGTAATCGGGAACAATTATGTTTAATTAAATCGAGTAATTCTTTTAAATCATTACAATTATTATTTAAATTGTGTTTATTAATTATTTTTTATTAGATTTGTTTAGCTTTTTTCCACTCCACTCACCATTAAAGTTTTTTGTTTTGAAACATTAATTGGGAGAAAATTGTACTAGATTTTTCATGTGTCGATAAGTTTGTTTAGTGCAGAGGCGCCTGTAGAATAATTGAAGGCGCTCCACGGTTGCGTTCATTCTTTCAGTTGCTCATCGCGTTTTAATCAATTTTGTTTTTATGATTTCATAACGCACACCCACTGTGTGGAAAACTGTTTTAATTCTATACTATATTCCGTACTACGAAATAGCAGACACAAAAATATTGATTTTCGACAAAAAATATTTTGTTTCTCTTTCTATTTCACGTTTTCGTTTTATTTTTATAAATTTTTTATTTTTTTATCTCCAGTTTCTTGTTACAAGTTGGCGGAGAACTGCGCAATTTCATATTGTTTGTCTGTTTGTCTATAATGTTTTTGATTATTGGAGTCGGCGATTGATCGTCGTCGAGGAAAGACGTGTTTTTGTCTCTCCTCGAAATAAATTATTTAATTTACATGTGTTATGGTTAATTAATTATTAACTAATAATTATATGTGTTTAACAAATAATAATATAATAATAATTTGTGTAATTTGATAAGATACATAAGATAAGTTTTTTATCATTTATTCATTGTTTTAACACATATTTTAATTATTAATTCATACTTTTTCCAAATAAATTTTAAGTATATAATCTTTTTGGCGCTAGAAAGGGTTTTGTAATTCCGTTGTTCTTTTTTTGTTACACTCGCTAAACTTTGTTGTTGTTTTGCGACGGTTATTTTATTTTTATTTTTCGTTTTATTTGCTGGTAAGTAATTTTGAATTCTACCTTTTGTTTTGTTTATATATTTACTAGTATATTATATAGTATTTTGCATGGAGCTTGTTATATGCTTTTAGCTGTATCTATGTTGGGTATGTATGGATTGGTTACGAGGAAACAATTTACAATATCAGGAGAGTTTTTGTTTTCATTTTATTTAATTTATGTCTACATAATTATTATATTTTTTTATATCCATAGCTGTTTACTTTTTGTACAGGGAGTCAATTCGCGTTGCGTAAAATAATGAATATGAAAAGTTTTTTTCATTGGCAATCTAGTAGTTTAAATTATTCGCATGTAGTTTTAAATTTTACTGTGTGAAATTAAAATTTATTATGGGGAATGCAAACCTACTTGATTGCTAATGAAAAAAACTTTTCATTTTCATTATTTCACGGAACGCGAATTGACGCCCTGGGGGTCAATTCGTTCCATGAAATAATGAAAATGAAAAGTTTTTTTCATTTGCAATCTAGTAGTTTGAATTATTTGCACGTAATTTTAAACACCACTGTGTGAAATCATAATTTCTTATGGGCAATTCAAACCTACTCGATTGCAAATGAAAAAATTTTTTCATTTTCATTATTTCATGGAACGCGAATTGACTCCCTGGTGTGGTAAATTTTTTTCTACATGAAAAGACACAAAAAAACTAACGATCAAATCATAGATTTTTGTTGTTGTTTTCCTTGTTTTTTCTGCCTTTTCATTAATTTCATTTGTGTGATCAACTTAAACAAACGCGGCATGGATATGGTGGACATGTATTTCAATAAATTGTCTTTGATATTTGTGGTAGAGTGCATTGTATGCGTTTTTCCATGATGAGTGGTTGGTCGGTGTCTGCGTTTTGTGATGGTTGTTCATTGAATATTGTGTTTTTTCCAATTATGGAGGGTTGTATTCATATAATATGCTCTGTCGTTACCTGTATTTGTAAGCTATTTTTCTCTATTTTAAATTGTTTTGTTTGGGAGTTGATGTGATCATAAATTGTTGGTATTAGAAGGCAAATTTGCAGTTTTGCATGGAACCCTCGTCTGAGATTTGAATTTGTGTGTCCGGGTTGGTCTCTTTGCTGAATATTATAGATGTTTTTGTTTATTTTGCCGTCAATTTCGCGGAAGAGGAGTCATTTTTGAAATTTTAGGATGATCGGTCGTACACTGGGGCTTTTGACCTGTAGGATTGCCACGATCGCTTAGTGAATAGTAGAGGTTTCATGGAGAGGGAATTAAAACCGTCTATTGGGATCGTTTTGGAAATAAATTTGTGTGTTTGGTTTTTTGTTCAAGAGGGGGCGGATATCGAGTACTCCTGGATAAACATTACAATTTTGTTTTGGTACATTTTACCATTGATTAGTTATGACTTAAGATAATATCACCCCGAATTACAACAACATTATTAATTTTGTTGCTTCTTACACATTGTAAAAGAAGAACACAACTTACTTCATGTAGTTTTAAGAAGAACAAAGATAGACCCAATTAATTCAAAGCAGCTAGAAAGAAGCAAAACATATTTTTAATTTATTTTTACCCACACCACTAAATATTTTAACAAAATTAAAAAAAAATTGAATCAAATGTATTTTCCTCTCTCTCAATTGAATATAATGAAATATGTATGACAAAACTAAATAGACAAAAACAATGAAATTGTATTTATGTCTTCATTCTGTTTTCAATTTTTCAGTCGTATTCCAACCATGTGAGTGGAGGTTGTTCATGACGTTTTTACAGATTTTACAGATATGGCGATGGGCATTTTTTGTATTTGCACTGCGACACAATTTGTTTGTTATTATATTTTTGTTGTTGATATTTTTCGAAACAAATTAAAACTAAGGTTACTCCGTTCAACCATATATTTATTTTGTTACTGATGGTACAATTGTATGTAAGAGTAAGTGAAATAGCAGTCGTAACATTTCAAAATGATATTTTTTTATGTAATGAAAAGTTGACACACAATACAAATGCAATTTTTATATGGGAGAAAACAACAGCAATTAAATTGCTCGGGTTTTATGTTGCTAGAAAGAAAAAACCACTCTCGCACAACAATGCCTCTAACTATATGTGACTAGTAGAGACATTAACCAAACGTAGCGGCAAAAATCCGAGTAGTAATATCTTAATGTATTCAATCAACGATTTTACTATGATTGTTTTTAAAAATGATTCTTTTCACAACGTGATTTCAGAGATTAACTAATTTTATTCCTTCATCCAATTATTCAGCGTTTGAGTATTAAATTATTATATTTTAATTTGATGAGCAATTTAGAGTTATCGCGGTTTATCAGGTGTTTATAATTAATACTATTATTCAATGCAGTTCCTGATTAAGCTAATTTATTTAGTTCTTATGAAGATTTTTGATTACAGAAGTTGTTTGAAATCGTGATATGTACTTCCTAATTAAAAATAAAAATTTAATCTAGAAGTTAGAAGAGCAGACAAAGTAGGAATCATAATGGATATCGGGATTCTATGTTTCGGCGGATATTTACCTTTTGAAATTACAGATATCTTTGGAGCTACAGAGTAAATTTTAAATACAGTTAAATATTGCTGTACTTAGATAGTTTTTTAGGGATCATGGCATTTCTTTAATTAAATTATTTTCTAGGTTTTTTTGGGAGACTGTAAATAGCTGTACATAGATGAAGGTTTTGATTAGCTTGTTCTAGGTTGGATAAATAATTATCGCTGGTTGTTCGTTTTATGATTTATTAAATACGATTGGGTTATTTGATTACCAAGGATCCTACAGAGTTGTGCTAGCTACTTATGATTAATTGTGTCATCTTACAGATTCCTGAATGCTTTTAAAGTTTAATTTAATTCTGGTTTAACTTGCTTAGGTATTGGGGTTCTAAAACTGTGCCAAACATCCATTATTAATATATTTCCTTACATATTTGAGATTAGCTGTTTTTGAAACCAGATTTCATTTGGTAATTTTTTTTATCTATAAATAAACATATTTGTATTAGATTAGGGATGGCAAGGACAAATGACCTTCACTTTACATATTTTTCTTATTTAACTATTTTTATAAATAAACCCATTATATCAACAGATTCACAAAGATTCTAACCAAGGTTCTTGGTTTTTTAATCTTGCAGAACTTTTCTAGAATGAAAAGTCAGCTATATTTATTATTACTTTGGTTTTAAATGATGAAACTTTATCATTTATCGCGATTCGAAAATGATACAACATACCACCATTCGAGTTTTTTTGAATTTCGATTCGAAGTTATACCGCTCTTGGTGTGCCATCCGCGGCACCACACTTTGATTTTTTTGTCGTGATTCTTTTCTCGTTTCCTCCTCTTTTACCAACATCTTAATTTTGTGGCTTCGAAATTTTTGATTCTTTTTGCAGCAACATTTTTTTTGATTCAACTGATTCTCGCACTACTACAAAGTTAAATATTTCCAGGACACCTTGTTAATTTGTCTTTTTTTGGTTAATTTTAGGCTATTTTTTGTTTTGAGAGGAAATATATTTTTTTTTTTTTTCAAATAAAGAAGCAGTTTTCGCAGCAAATAATAAACTTTTGTTACTATACGAATAAATCAAAAATCATAATTTTACACACATAATTTTATACATAAACAAAAATATGAGCAAAGAAATCAAATGTGTATGTTAATGGGTTTTTTGAAGTCATGGAATCCCGACGAAAGAGTCATAGTGTGGAATGGCTGAATGACTTAAAACAAATTGCATATAATAATAAATCGTACTAGATCAAAACATCATGTACGTTGCCGACTTCATTTTGTGCGCGCTGCGAGCTGTCAAAACACTCCAATTGGAAAGAACAAGGAAATAGGAAAAACTTGTTTTTATTTTTTCATTTAATAAAATTTTGTAAATTAAAATTTATCTAAAGTTAAAACCAAACCACAAATATGATCTTGAGATAATCGTTTAGTGATAATTTATAGTCTAGGAAAATATATTAGGTATATAGTATATTTAATACCAAAGGAATTTGATTTGTGTTCAACACAGTGAATTGGATCCGGGTTATGTTCCGTTCGATGGGTCGAATACATTGGCGGTGTCGGGATTTTCCTAAAAATCTAGTGTAAGTTATAATGCATTTGGAAATTTATGTAAAGTTAACAGTGATATTTTTTATTTAAAGCGGTTTACTGAAACGAAGATATGAGTATTTGAAAATTTGTATAATTTCGCTCGGTTATAATGAGCATCTCAGCTCGGGATACGTGTCCGATGTGTGTTTAGAGCCCATATTCTGGTTCGTCGATAATTTTACACATCTGCTAGGGCCGTTTTTTGTATTTTGTGTGTTGTTGCTTACGGGCACCGTTGTATTTTTGAGCTACTGGATTGGTCTGCCGTTTTGGTGGAACAAGAGTCCAGAAGTAACTGTAATTCTTGTGATATTTGGTAATTGGCTACTGCTCAATGTATGCTTTCATTACTTTAAAGCCATGGTGACACCCCCTGGATCACCGCCTGAGGTAAGAATTTTTGAACTAAAATAGAAATATGCTAATTACCGCTTGTATGTTCCAGGGAGAACTAATCGTCGAAGCGGTAAGCATTTGTAAGAAGTGTATAGCTCCGAAACCACCGCGCACTCATCACTGCTCAGTATGCTCGAAATGCATTCTGAAAATGGATCACCATTGCCGTAAGTAAAATATGTGTATTTTTTTAATCATATGTTCAAAATCAGTTTTATTTAAATTCAATTCGTTACAATCTAACCAAAAATGGTATGTCCATACGCAAATGGAACATGAGCGGCGTATGCGATTGGCTGGTATTTAGTTTGGTAGTTAATCGCCACTGGTTTGATCACATTTGTCACAATTGGTTGAATCGTCTTGTATGCATGTCCTTCAACTGTGCTGTATGCGAAATTTCCTCCTAAGCGGTCACTTTGAATAATGGCCGAATCATGTTCTGGGCTACGTTCAATTGTGGTGGCTGGTATTAGAATGCTGGCAGCGCAGGCGTATCCAACAAATAAGGCGAAGAAGATAATAAACTATAACGAGTTAGAAGTTAGTTAAATTTCAATAAAATTTCATTTTCTGACTTACTTTCATTTTAAAAGAAGCTGAGTTGTTGATGTCTACTTGATACGAAAACAAGAACTACAATAACGGAATATCGAAACCTCCGTCCTTTTATATAATGTACACACACCTTATTTAGAGTATCCTTGAAGAAGTTAACATGATGCGGATTTTCAACGCAAGTTCATGGTGGAAATGGAATTGGCGATATGAGAGAAAGAAAAACAAGTTTTCATTTGACTGTGAGGCGATTTATTAGCCTTGATCTTTACTGATGCATTTACCATATAAATATTTTATTCTGTTTTTATTACACTTGTATTGGAGGAGCATAGAACCCGTCGTAAATGTGACCATTGAGGTATAGGACTCTAATTCAAATCTGTTTTTTCTTTCTCAAAGCTTGGCTGAACAACTGCGTTGGATATGGAAATCATCGATATTTTTTTCTATACATGGTCTATACATGGGTTGGTTCACTTTTTATAATCATATTTGGCCTAGAAATTGGATATCGTGCTCTGTGGCTGGATGAAAATGAAGGTTGGGTTGAAACTGAGCCGTTGCGAGGCCATCCCGTACGTTTTAATCTTTCCGGACATATTATTCCAGTCACCGAGATGAATGAGTATGCCGAAGGTAGTATTGTACCAGCAGAACATGATATTCCGGTACCGGTTTCATTTATTGGTACAGCGTATAAACATCGAGCCATTATATTTATGGCACTAATCAATGTTGCTGTGTTATTTGCATTAGGCGCTCTTTCCATATGGCATGCTCGACTGATAACAGCGGGTGAAACGAGTATTGAAGCTCACATTAATTTGTCGGAAACGAAACGTTACAAGGAAATGGGCAAAACCTATATAAATCCGTACAATTTTGGCAAAAAGAAAAACTGGAAGTTGTTTTTGGGATTAGTCAGAGGGCGGTAAGTTAATACATTTCAACGAAGCGAAACACTTAACTCACTTTATATTTTTATTTTAGCACATGGTGGCGTCACGTACTTCTACCTTCCCCTCACAAACCCGAAGGCAATGGACTAACATGGTATTCAATTCACAATAATATCCCAGATGACGAGGATTGGCCATAGTCATGTCGCCACAATGATTTTATTACAATCCGAAAACTATAAAATAGCGATATATTTATTTACACAAAACTAGAACTACAACCAACCAAAAACTACTTCTCAGGAGATTACAAAATAATAATAAAAGTCATATCAGCGTAATTAGGCTTGATTGCACATTTATTTTAAAACATAAAAGAACTATTTACTATTTAACCCATATTTTAACTATGAAAACAATTCTCTACAACAAACTATCTATCTACTTACATTAATCTTAAATCAACCAATATTGTCTGGATGTCGTCTGTGAATAATAACGTTGTTTATTCTCTGTGTACATAGATTTATTACCAATTTTACATAAATAGAAAATTCGGTATTTTTTCGTCTTTTTATTGATTATAGATGTGTCTAAGTAATATAAGTTTAATGATGATAAGAATAATAAACAAAAATCCAAAGAAAATGAAATGAAAAATAAAAAATAAATAACGATTTTTTGCTATCGAAATGCGATTGTTTAAATTCATGTTTCACGAGACATCTAGTGATGGATAGACTAACTAAATATTTACGTGATTTTGGGTCAACTATAGGTAGAATAAAAAAAATAACAGAAGCCGTTGCTGTGTTTTAATATTGGAGCACTATCCGGAGCCAAATGGCAATTTTCTATTGAAACTGCAGCTATTATTCACTGGTGTCGCTGTACTATAAAAATTAAAACTAAATTCATCAATAAAACAAACATTTATCACCTGAAATATATTAAATGACATTTATTTTGACATGACGTTATAAACAAAAATTCATTTTGCTGCGTTTTAATTTTTTATTGTAAGATTTAGTTTCTAATGGTTTCAGGGGTTTACAAAATTAAAAGCCTTTTCAAATTTCCCATTGAAATGGATAGCGCTCCCGATAGCGGCTCCCGATAAATAATGCGGGAACTATATGCTGTGTTTTAATATTGGAGCACTATCCGGAGCCAAATGGCAATTTTCTATTGAAACTGCAGCTATTATTCACTGGTGTCGCTGTACTATAAAAATTAAAACTAAATTCATCAATAAAACAAACATTTATCACCTGAAATATATTAATTGACATTTATTTTGACATGACGTTATAAACAAAAATTCATTTTGCTGCGTTTTAATTTTTTATTGTAAGATTTAGTTTCTAATGGTTTCAGGGGTTTACAAAATTAAAAGCCTTTTCAAATTTCCCATTGAAATGGATAGCGCTCTCGATAGCGGCTCCCGATAAATAAGTGAGCCGAGATATTTTTTTATCGCTTTTTAATTAAAAAGTTGAATGAAAAATCTTAGTTTAGATTTAAATAAATTAATTAAATGCAATAATAGCGCGCTAAATATAAGTTTTCACATAGAAAATTGGCTGCTCCGGATACAGCTATCGGGCGCTAATAAAAAAACACAGCAATAAATCCTATTGCGGGAACTATAGATAAAATAAAAAAAAAAAAAAAATAACGTAAGAGAGCGAGAGATAGGATTTATATGTATTCGACCATACTCAGAATAAGGAAAATAAAAACTATAAGAAAAATTGCGTTTTATTTTGCTGTCATTTAAAAAGAATAACCGAGCGAAAATTTTCGTCCAAGAATAAAAACTTAACAAATACAACAACAAAACTCGAACAAATTTTTGTGCGTTGAATGTAATATGCATGTTTATTATTTTATGTATGGGAATTTTGAATTGTCCGTGTATATTATCTTTTCTATTTATAAAATATTCATGCACACATATACAAATATGAATATAAAATCACAAATAATTTTCACTACACCGTAGAATTGTATTTTTCTAAACCTAACCTAAAAAAATAATTTATCGAATTGCGGTAATTTAAACCGCATATAAATATTTTTATAATTTTAAACTCATATATTTGTTGATATGTAATACGTTTATACTCAAAGCTATTGTAGTTTCACTCAAGATTTTAGGAAATACATCAAAAAAATATTACATGAAAAATATGAATGAACTTAATATTTTAAGTAATCTATAGCCGAAAAGTCAAATTGGAAAAATAATTTTTTGTCTTCGTTTCTTACGTTATTTCTGTTATTTTTTTTATTCTACCTATAGTTGGCCCATAAGTGAGCCGAGATATTTTTTTATCGATTTTTAATTAAAAAGTTGAATGAAAAATCTTAGTTTAGATTTAAATAAATTAATTAAATGCAATAATAGCGCGCTAAATATAAGTTTTCATATAGAAAATTGGCTGCTCCGGATACAGCTATCGGGCGCTAATAAAAAAACACAGCACGTGGGAGCACTATCCGGAGCCAAATGGCAATTTTCTATTGAAACTGCAGCTATTATTCACTGGTGTCGCTGTACTATAAAAATTAAAACTAAATTCATCAATAAAACAAACATTTATCACCTGAAATATATTATGCTGTGTTTTAATATTGTTTGGAGCACTATCCGGACTCCGGAGCCAAATGGCAATTTTCTATTGAAACTGCAGCTATTATTCACTGGTGTCGCTATACTATAAAAATTAAAACTAAATTCATCAATAAAACAAACATTTATCACCTGAAATATATTAATTGACATTTATTTTGACATGACGTTATAAACAAGAATTCATTTTGCTGCGTTTTAAATTTTTATTGTAATATTTAGTTTCTAATGGTTTCAGGGGTTTACAAAATAAAAGCCTTTTCAAATTTCCCATTGAAATGGATAGCGCTCCCGATAGCGGCTCCCGATAAATAAGTGAGCCGAGATATTTTTTTATCGATTTTTAATTAAAAAGTTGAATGAAAAATCTTAGTTTAGATTTAAATAAATTAATTAAATGCAATAATAGCGCGCTAAATATAAGTTTTCACATAGAAAATTGGCTGCTCCGGATACAGCTATCGGGCGCTAATAAAAAAACACAGCAAATGCGGGAACTATAGATAAAATAAAAAAAATAACGTAAGAGTGCGAGAGATAGGATTTATATGTATTCGACCATACTCAGAATAAGGAAAATAAAAACTATAAGAAAAATTGCGTTTTATTTTGCTGTCATTTAAAAAGAATAACCGAGCGAAAATTTTCGTCCAAGAATAAAAAACTTAACAAATACAACAACAAAACTCGAACAAATTTTTGTGCGTTGAATGTAATATGCATGTTTATTATTTTATGTATGGTAATTTTGAATTGTCCGTGTATATTATCTTTTCTATTTATAAAATATTCATGCACACATATACAAATATGAATATAAAATCACAAATAATTTTCACAACACCGTAGAATTGTATTTTTCTAAACCTAACCTAAAAAAATAATTTATCGAATTGCGGTAATTTAAACCGCATATAAATATTTTTTATAATTTTAAACACATATATTTGTTGATATATAATACGTTTATACTCAAAACTATTGTAGTTTCACTCAAGATTTTAGGAAATACATCAAAAAATATTACATGAAAAATATGAATGAACTTAATATTTTAAGTAATCTATAGCCGAAAAGTCAAATTGGAAAATAATTTTTTGTCTTCGTTTTTTACGTTATTTCTGTTATTTTTTTTATTCCACCTATAGTTGACCCATAAGTGAGCCAAGATATTTTTTTATCGATTTTTAATTAAAAAGTTGAATGAAAAATCTTAGTTTAGAGTTAAATAAATTAATTAAATGCAATAATAGCGCGCTAAATATAAGTTTTCACATAGAAAATTGGCTGCTCCGGATACAGCTATCGAGCGCTAATAAAAAAACACAGCAAGAAATAACGTAAAAACGAAGACAAAAAATTATTTTTCTAATTTGACTTTTCGGCTATAGATTACTTAAAATATTAAGTTCATTCATAGTTTTCATGTAATATTTTTTTGATGTATTTCCTAAAATCTTGAGTGAAACTACAATAGTTTTGAGTATAAACGTATTACATATCAACAAATATATGTGTTTAAAATTATAAAAATATTTATATGCGGTTTAAATTACCGCAATTCGATAAATTATTTTTTTAGGTTAGGTTTAGAAAAATACAATTCTACGGTGTAGTAGCGGCTCCCGATAAATAAGTGAGCCAAGATATTTTTTTATCGATTTTTAATTAAAAAGTCGAATGAAAAATCTTAGTTTAGAGTTAAATAAATTAATTAAATGCAATAATAGCGCGCTAAATATAAGTTTTCACATAGAAAATTGGCTGCTCCGGATGCAGCTATCGGGCGCTAATAAAAAAACACAGCAATATGTATTCGCCCATACTCAGAATAAGAAAAATAAAAACTATAAGAGAAATTGCGTTTTATTTTGCTGTCATTTAAAAAAAATAGCCGAGCGAAAATTTTCGTCCAAGAATAAAAAACTTAACAAATACAACAACAAAACTCAAACAAATTTTAGTGCGTTGAATGTAATATGCATGTTTATTATTTTATATATGGGAATTTGAAATTTTTCGTGTACATTATCTTTTCTATTTATAAAATATTCATGTACACATACACAAATATGAATATAAAATCACAATTACACTGTAGAATTGTATTTTTCTAAACCTAATCTAAAAAAATAATTTATCGAATTGCGGTAATTTAAACCGCATATAAATAATTTTTATAATCTTAAACACATATATTTGTTGATATGTAATACGTTTATACTCAAAAGTATTGTAGTTTCACTCAAGATTTTAGGAAATACATCAAAAAATATTACATGAAAAATTTGAATGAATTTAATATTTTAAGTAATCTATAGCCGTAAAGTCAAATTGGAATAATAATTTTTTGTCTTCGTTTCTTACGGTATTTCTGTTATTTTTTTTATTCTACCTATAGTTGGCCCATTAGTGAGTCAAGATATTTTTTTATCGATTTTTAATTAAAAAGTTGAATGAAAAATCTTAGTTTAGAGTTAAATAAATTAATTAAATGCAATAATAGCGCGCTAAATATAAGTTTTCACATAGAAAATTGGCTGCTCCGGATACAGCTATCGGGCGCTAATAAAAAAACACAGCAAGAAATAACGTAAAAACGAAGACAAAAAATTATTTTTCTAATTTGACTTTTCGGCTATAGATTACTTAAAATATTAAGTTCATTCATAGTTTTCATGTAATATTTTTTTGATGTATTTCCTAAAATCTTGAGTGAAACTACAATAGTTTTGAGTATAAACGTATTACATATCAACAAATATATGTGTTTAAAATTATAAAAATATTTATATGCGGTTTAAATTACCGCAATTCGATAAATTATTTTTTTAGGTTAGGTTTAGAAAAATACAATTCTACGGTGTAGTGAAAATTATTTGTGATTTCATATTCATATTTGTATATGTGTACATGAATATTTTATAAATAGAAAAGATAATATACACGGACAATTCAAAATTCCCATACATAAAATAATAAACATGCATATTACATTCAACGCACAAAAATTTGTTCGAGTTTTGTTGTTGTATTTGTTAAGTTTTTTATTCTTCGACGAAAATTTCGCTCGGTTATTCTTTTTAAATGACAGCAAAATAAAACGCAATTTTTCTTATAGTTTTTATTTTCCTTATTCTGAGTATGGTCGAATACATATAAATCCTATCTCTCGCTCTCTTACGTTATTTTTTTTATTTTTTTTATTCTATCTATAGTTCCCGCAATAGGATTTATTGCTGTGTTTTTTTATTAGCGCCCGATAGCTGTATCCGGAGCAGCCAATTTTCTATGTGAAAACTTATATTTAGCGCGCTATTATTGCATTTAATTAATTTATTTAAATCTAAACTAAGATTTTTCATTCAACTTTTTAATTAAAAAGCGATAAAAAAATATCTCGGCTCACTTATTTATCGGGAGCCGCTATCGAGAGCGCTATCCATTTCAATGGGAAATTTGAAAAGGCTTTTAATTTTGTAAACCCCTGAAACCATTAGAAACTAAATCTTACAATAAAAAATTAAAACGCAGCAAAATGAATTTTTGTTTATAACGTCATGTCAAAATAAATGTCAATTAATATATTTCAGGTGATAAATGTTTGTTTTATTGATGAATTTAGTTTTAATTTTTAAAGTACAGCGACACCAGTGAATAATAGCTGCAGTTTCAATAGAAAATTGCCATTTGGCTCCGGATAGTGCTCCAATATTAAAACACAGCATTATGTATTCGACCATACTCAGAATAAGGAAAATAAAAACTATAAGAAAAATTGCGTTTTATTTTGCTGTCATTTAAAAAGAATAACCGAGCGAAAATTTTCGTCCAAGAATAAAAAACTTAACAAATACAACAACAAAACTCGAACAAATTTTTGTGCGTTGAATGTAATATGCATGTTTATTATTTTATGTATGGGAATTTTGAATTGTCCGTGTATATTATCTTTTCTATTTATAAAATATTCATGTACACATATACAAATATGAATATGAAATCACAAATAATTTTCACTACACCGTAGAATTGTATTTTTCTAAACCTAACCTAAAAAAATAATTTATCGAATTGCGGTAATTTAAACCGCATATAAATATTTTTATAATTTTAAACACATATATTTGTTGATATGTAATACGTTTATACTCAAAACTATTGTAGTTTCACTCAAGATTTTAGGAAATACATCAAAAAAATATTACATGAAAAATATGAATGAACTTAATATTTTAAGTAATCTATAGCCGAAAAGTCAAATTAGAAAAATATTTTTTGTCTTCGTTTCTTACGTTATTTCTGTTATTTTTTTTATTCTACCTATAGTTGACCCATATCTCTCGCTCTCTTACGTTATTTTTTTTATTCTATCTATAGTTCCCGCAAAAGTTATTCTTGGTGGCGAGTAGTAGAAAATAAGTAAAACGTGATTTTCTAATTCTACGAGATTTGTGAACTGTTTGAATTTTAGTAACGATTTTAGAGAACACAAATCTGTTCATTTCTTCAAATATATTGAATTTACGTAAACGCATTATGTAATAATTGAATTTCAGCCCATTATGTAATAATTGAATTTCAGCCCAGCTTAAATGGTTTGGAAAGTATCTATAATGTTTGAAGCTGTATTGTTATTCAAGTCAGTGCTGCTTGATAACACGGCTTAAATCTTTTGTGCCATTTGTCCCTATCCGTAATGTTTAACTTCACTTTTGAAAAATTTGCCACAACAATGTAACGGTGCGCTTACAGAAATCGTTCCGCACAAATACAAAGATGTATTTGTTATGTTCCTTAAACACGAATAGATTCTCTATGTCGTGGTAGACCGGGTCAACTGGTTCGATTAACCTAATAGTTTTTTAAGTTCACCGATGAAGTTGTGTCCTACTTACCTCTTAATCTTAGTTTAGTAGCCATACACCATCCACAACCTATCTGGTTTTTAAGACATTCCTAATAGGAGTCCTTAACCAGAAACACGAATTGGAGGTCGTGTGAGATTAGCATCCTCAACACAGCCAATTCGATCGTGCCACTAACGTGAATGCATTCTCTACTTCAGTGCTTAATGTTCCACGGATTGGCTGTCTAAAAACCTCATTACCTAAGTACTAAACGTGTAGTATTTTATGTTAATTTTAAAGAAATTGTCGGAAATGCGACAGACGTCTTCCTCTCCATATACTATTACACGACGACTTGAGATAGCATGTGAACATAATTGCAATTAAAGCAATCCAAGTAATTGAAAATGACTCAGCGTCGAGTTGAGGTCGATGAATTCTGTTCTACACTATGGATCTCAGTGGGAAAGTTCTCTTTAGAAAGCCTTTCTCAAAAACCTTCTTCATCAATTTCACTATAGCAGTTCCGCTTGGTGCTCTTTATGACCCATATTTCTTTTCAAACTTCGCACGGTTTCGGCTACACAACACTGACTTTGAAAATAAGTTTAAAATTCGCGGAATATCAGACTGACGAACTCGAACTGTCAAAATTTCAAGAAAATCATTCAAAAAATGTTGCTTATGATTTAAAAACCAACCAATACCAACCCACCCTGTATTATGAAAATATGCATTCAACATTTCGTTAAATCTTAAAATGTCAACAACTTTCTACGAACATTACTGTGACAGTTCAGAAAAGAAACTGTCGTCATGAATTTAATGGTGTATCAAGCAGTACTGCCTGTACTCTAGGTAGTTTTTCCATCCATCCAAAAATAATTTTTCACGAAGTATTAAAAAAAATCCTGTTGTACAATACATATATGCATTTATATTCCATGACTGCATGAGTACTAAACAATCATAATCATAATTACATTTCAAGTTTAACCACCGTCATCAAAAAGCGTTGAAAAAAATTCAAAAAAATTATTGAAAAAATTGTTAAAAACTGGTAATTATTTTCTAATGAAATGTAAAAAAAACTTGACAATTTATGGACACCCTTTCTCGCCAAAAGCAAACTGTTAAGTGGTAAATAAATAATCAAACTGTTAAGAGGTTAAACATTATAAGGAAACATTAAGGAAAGCAACAAACTGGTTGTTCGACTGCTGGATTTGATGATGCACCGAAATATTGTATTATTATTACGTGACGTATCTACACACAAAATATACAGTGCGTAGTAAATTTCAAAAAGTTGTGAACACGAGTGGACTTTGTTGACGTAACTTTTTACATGAAAAAAATCGTTGCAATGTTGCGTTTTACATTAATCGGCTTTTTAAAATATAACGAACGAGTGTTGCTTCGCGATTGTCCCATGAAGCTGTGATTGCTTTTCCATTAAGGCTTATTGCCTATACTCTTCATTTATCAATCAATCGCTTATTCTTTATTTAAGGTTGGGTTAATATAAAATCATAACACAATAAAAAAATTAAAAATGGATGCGTTAACCAAATTATATTTGCTACTATTCATAAAATTTCAATAAATTTTAAATATGTCCTAGAAACGCGGTACAATAAGGTCGCGTGTGCGAAACCAGTTGCTCGATTCTGTTTCCTATTTCGTTGAACTTCAACAAGCTCAAACATCGTTCCTAGTGTCTCAATAGTACCTCATTAAGCATACATTACATGCTATTATAGCTAATACGTAACGTATTTGTTTATTTTATCTTCACTCATTTTAAATGAGTAACTCACGGGACAAAATCGATATACTGATATTACGATTAACTCTCCTACATTTCATTATATTTTTAGCCCAAAACAAACAGTATTAACTTTCTATCTACATACAAGTTATACATATTTGTATCACCCAAGGAACTTGACCTCTGTAATTTCTAAATCCATGCCATACGTAACCAATCTCTTTTTTCGACTTCTATGAAATTTGATTTGTTTATATAGTTTGATTAATCGGTTCGTCAGTAAGATCGCTCACTCGTGTTGATGTTCTGTTCGGTTACAGTGTGCTCAAAGTAATAAGTACATAAATTATCAAGGCGGTTTCATGTAATATGAGTCCATAAGAAAATGATGACGGCGTATAAAATACAAAATACTAACTTGATTTATTTTTAAAAACCGTAATCAGCTGATTTTACGAGGTAGTAGATCACCACTGTATGTGTTTTCTTTATTTCTTACATCTCCGAGACGATCAATAAACGCAACTAACATAAAAGATTAATATTCTAAGAATGAAAATACTTAATCGACTGGTATTTCAAGTTGCTGAATAATTTTTATTATTTATTTTTTTGTATCGTAGTGCTAAACTATAAAAATATTCGCGTTTTATTCAGTCTGCCCGTAAACGTGGTGTTGCGCGGTGTTTTGATTATTTCGTGTGCCCTAAAATGTTTTGTTCTCTTAATTTGTGACTGTGCTGTGATTAAATTAAGGTTAAAGATTAAAATAGTTCATTGATATAAGGAACAGTCAAGGTGTGTGTGATAGTCTTTGTGATAGTCTATTAAGAAATAATTTGATTTTGAAATAAGTGATATTGCAAGTTATATACGTTAAAGTGTTTTTTAATTAATTATGTTAATTAAATTAATTGTGTTTATCACAATAGTGCTATGTTTAAGTGAGACGTTTGTGCACAGTCAGCGTGTGGTTTGGGATAATTTACTCGATCTGTGCTATTGGCCGAAATCCGCACGGGCCCCGACAAGATGTGAAGGAAATGGTGATATAATATTTGAACGCCGCCTATACCAGAATACTATCCCGTACTATTGTGTCGTCATTAATAATAAAGAAGCGAAATACAATTCATTAATTATCGAGTACGATGGTGTAAAAGAAATTCGGAATCAAGACAACGTAGGTTAATTTTTTTTATTTGTGTGCATTTTAAGTCACCGTGTCCACCAAATCAGGATATAAAACTCGATAAACTTGCTTCACTACGCCTTTGTGTGAGCTTAATGTTGTGTACTAAATTGAATTCTTGGAATTTATAATTTGGATATCGAATTTCGCATACTAAACTTTGCAATAATTTTAAATCAAGATCAAGCGATCGTATGTTGACGTTTATTTGTATGCAATATTTAATCCGGTACCGGTGTTTGAGTGGGATTAAATGATCATGAACTCAAATCATGATTTGCAAATATATTTTCATATATGTACTTAGAATTTGGTATGAATAGGAAGTTATGATCGCAAATAATATAAACGGAACCAATTGAAATCTTTTTCAAATTGTCGATACGTAAATAGCATTATTGTGTTATGCCGTGAAATTGTGTTAATGAATCTTAAAAAAATATTTGTGGTCGATTTGTTGAGCCATTTTGCCTTTTAGCACCCATTTTTATCGATTTTAAATGTTGTGCTGATTGTCCTAGAGTGACCCAGTTGATTATTGGAGAAAAACGCTCTAAAGGTTTCAATCAAAAATCTTACGTGTAGGGGATATGTGATAAGTTTGATGTGCAATGTATTGTTTTTCGAATAACCATTGATTTGTGTACATTGTTTAGAAGTTCATTCATTGATGATTTGAGAGTCCTTTGTCAGTTTTCTATAGATTTTCACTTTTTTTGAGATGTTATAGAGTTCGCACGTCAAATTTGGTCGATCAGACCTCGTGCGACTGATTTAATCGACACGATTCTATAACTATATGTTCTAAATACCAATTTTGATGCATTTGTTATTTGTAAGATATGTCTGCCATGTCCAGTAAATACATGTAATTCGGTGAATTCATGAAGGAGCTGATAAACCTAAGAACTGATATTTTTCTCATCTCGGGAAACTTTAGCCGTATACTAGATAACTTTACAGTATCCCCGCTACAGATCTTACCATGTTTGTTGTAGAGTAGTTATAATTATTTAAGTTGGTTGGCACCTGCTTTGGTAAACTGCAAGATCTTCAACCAAGGCACTGAAAACAACTGACCAACATTAAGAAATCTGTGATCAAGAAACCGGAACCAAACTAACTCGAAGACTGAATAGTAGCAAACAAAGTGAATGCTGTCATCAACCTCTTCAAGACTGTCGTTCCACAGTGAGTCATGAGCAAGCCCCATTTCTTTGTAAATTGAGTTTAAAACGGCCATGACCCGTAAGAATAGCGACCAACACTCGTAGCCGGCCTTTCTTCAGAGATGGAGGATACTTATTAGTTAACCTCAAATTAGGTTCACAAATAAAGTTTTTCGTCTTACGGCAGCTAAAGGAAGCAAGCCAATTGCGCTTACCTGCTTACCAGCTGTTTCGTCCGTATTAAAGCTCAGCGGAGCCACAGACTCGAGTTCGATGAATACCAGATGCAAACCCAACTTGACCAAAGAATCAGCCACCACTTCACCTTCAATATCATAATGAGCCGACCACAACAATTGTTATCACACAGGCGGCTAATAAAATGTTTATACATACTTTAAACAGTTTAGGAGTAGTCACAGGATTCTTCAGCACATCTAGCACAGCTTTTCTATATCCTTACACTAATAATATGTTTACCTGAAGCAGGGAGAAAATGAAATTGAAATCTTGGGAGAAGCACAGGTCTCTCGATGGGTAAACCATACCTTGGGATTATAAAATGATATACTGTTGTACTCGCCAGAGGATGAGAAACCGAATCATAATTATCCTTTTTCCGCTTGGTTCGAAGGATTCTGAA
This sequence comes from Nephrotoma appendiculata, assembly GCA_947310385.1. Lineage (NCBI taxonomy): Eukaryota > Metazoa > Arthropoda > Insecta > Diptera > Tipulidae > Nephrotoma > Nephrotoma appendiculata. The sequence continues at coordinate 341,883,857 of OX371224.1, forward strand.
GATCTTAAGGTCTTAGGGGACATCATATTTAAAATGAAATTTATTCGAGCCCTTTGTGTAGGGTTCATAACGTAATTTTTTGTGAGAGTAGGTAGTTGGCCTGCCGCTCAACCTACTAATTACATAAGTGGTTAACGTACTGGTAATAGATGTTAAGGCATACAGCCTTACAAGAAACTGCATGTTAACATCACGAGTTACTTGCTTCAAGAAAAAAGCCTCCTTATTACAGAGTTCCATCCTAGTTTAAATTATCGAGTTCCATCCAAGGTGGCCATATTTCACAAGTTCTACCAAAAGTTATTGAAGAATTTTATTTCCATCCACCATATTCAATTTCAGCATATTCGGTTAGCATTGGCTGAGCTCCGTTCCAGGTGGCCATATTCAAGAACTTTTCACAAAATCATTTAAAAATCCCATTTCGATTCCGCATACCCAATCCCATCACAATCGGAACATTTTCGCGAACATGACGGCAAATGCCGTCATAAAACTTTCGTTTAGGATATGTCGGTATATACCGTCATTGAAAATAATTTTAAAATTTCCAACCAATATACCCAATCCCATCATAATGGAGTGGCACCTCAATTATAGGGTCAAGCGCCAGTTTAGCCATTCTTTTACGCAAGTAGAGCAAGTAGATAGTACCATTACTCACAAATGAAAATCACCATTAAGCGATGGAATTCAACACTGAAATACTGGAAGCACTACAGTCATTTAGAACAGGGGTGTAGTAGAAAAGTTAATACCGCAAATTTGGGTGACCGCATGGGAAAGCATAAAAGAAATAAAATGGCAGGAAAAACGAGATTATCTATTTCTTCCCGGTATGCCTCTTCGCAGTAGTAGTGTGCACCTTGCAGCAGCTCTGTCACCTGGCTCGATCTCGATTACTTTCATTTTACAATCACTTTTATGCTGTTTCCCAAATTTGTTGCATACTTTGTCACCAAAATTTGTACAAACTTGAGCAACAATTGCTTGTCGCTGATTGTGAAGTTGTAGTCGCATTGTCTGTCTCTTCGACCTGTACTTCCGTCAATGGTTGAGTGACCAATAAATTGGTTTTCAGCTGATTGATTTGTGGTTTCACCTTTTTCCAATTTTTTTGTACTATAAAACGAACAACTCGTGACCAGCAGTTAGCCATTTTGATGGGGAGAATCTTGTAATCGCTGACGAGTACGATTATTTATTTGTTAATTGTAAGAGTGCTCTTTAAGAAGTATCCAGGTTTAAGAAATATCCAGGAGTTAGAAAGGTATAACATCTATGGATCGTTGGTTATCGGTGTGAGTGGCCTTGAATTTAAACCACCCTATACTTGCAAAATAGCCGTTGGCAGGTCTTCGAAAGTCAGTGTCGCTTTTTCAATAATCTTTCAAAGTGTCATTTCATGTCTCAGCAGTGGCTTTTAATAGATGGGGCTATTAAGTTCTCGATTAGAGAGATTCGATTTGTAATAAATGTGTATGAGACCGGTTCAACTTCAATCGCACTATCATGGAATCCATTGGATAGCATGTTGATGTTTCATCAACTTCATGACTTGCATTTTGACTGGCTACTCTTGGTATCGTTAACATCTCTCGTTAACGTCCTAAACGCATTTTCTCATCAAAAGAACGTATCGGAATAGCGTAATATTTAGACGAGATGAGTGACCTTCATTACTATAGGCCCACATAAGGGTGGAAGTGAGTCTTAATTGTGCCGAGTCGGTATTGTGCCGAATTTTTTGTAATAAAAGGTTTCCCAATAGGGTAATTCCCTATACTTGTGGAGCGAAGTATCCAAAAATCCTTGTTTCAGTCCGCGTGTAGTGATTTCAACAGCCTAGCTGGCGTGATGAAACTTTCAATGCGCACTTTAATCAGCCTTTCCAATATTAAAAGAAGAAAAGAGGATAATCGTTAGGATTGCAATGAGCGCAAACAATGTACTCCAAATTGAAGCAATAATTTCCAGTTGGACATCATTTGCATCGCTTTACAACATTTCTCATTTTTATTTCGTGTATATACACAAAACAGTTCAGTTCAACTGTAAAGAACAAAATCATAACATTTAGGACGCCTGTTGAAATAGTTTTTTTCTAAACCAATGTATCTTTTTTCTTACAGTACTACGCGAACGAGGTTCCGTCCGACTCTCTCTACGAAGACTCTTTTAATCTTCAGCACGAAATCGTTGAAATGGTAATATTCCCAATAAATACCAAACACCCTCTGCAACGCATCACTCAAATAAAACTTGATAATCACAACCAATGTGATGCATCACGTTCAAATGACTTCGATCGGGTTTTTCGCAACCAGGATAACACAAACAATGCTCGCTTCTTAAACAGCTGTTTCGATATTGTATCACGTGATCAACGGGAACGTAATCAATGCGAACAGCTCGATGAAGTTATCGTAGAAGAATTAAAATTTAACAATGAAATTAGCTACTACTGTATCGTGATCGATAAGAGTTTGCGTAAAAGTGGAGAGTTTAACGAATCCGAACTGATCGAAGTCACCCTATCGACGAATAATGCGCGCACAGCATTTTCACCAAAAGCCAATCATAAATATCCCGAGTCTTCGTCAAACTATTTCCGATATAACTTCATACGAGGAAATATGCGAATAGGACTTTTCCCGAAAAATTTTCGTGACAGTATTGGAAAGATAACTTCGATCAAAGTGAACGGGGTCGAATCGTGCTCGGGTTTTGTGGCGAAACCACTTCAACAATGTGGCCAAGTACAAATTAAAGATCGATTTTTAATATCATTCGGGCTACCTACATACCCGGGCCAGTTTCCATGGCATGTCGGGCTTTTCGAGTACGAGAAGCAGACAACTCATTACTTCTGTGGCGGTTCAATTATTGGCCGTAATACAATTTTAACAGCGGCCCATTGTCTCGATCGTGATCAAGGTCAAATTATTGAGGAAAAAATACGCGTACAAGCTGGACGCCATGCCCTTTCCATATCGGATCCGAATACACGCGAATTCCGGGTGGAACGATACATCGTGCACGAGGGTTGGATTAGAGCGGCGCGAGCGAACGATATCGCAATACTAAAACTTCAAACATATTTAGTGTATTCGGATTATATACAACCGATATGTTTTTCACGAGATAAAGCGATGTTTGCCGACAAAGTGGGTTCGGTGGTTGGTTGGGGGATCGATGAAATGGCAGCATTCCAAGAGGTATTGAGGGTTGCCCCAATGCAAGTTGTGCAAAATAACGAATGTCGGAATAGTAATCGGGCGGTATTAGATAGCCTCGTGAATGAATCGACGTTCTGTGGTGGATATCGAAACGGTAAATAAAGGATTGTTTTAGGGCCTACAAACTTTAATCAAATTATTGTAATTCTATTTTAGGTACAAGCGCTTGCCAAGGTGACAGTGGCGGCGGATTAGTTTTTAATTTCAATGATGGTTGGTATATACGTGGGATTGTGTCACTGTCGACAGTAGTTGTGGATGATCAACAACGAAGGCGTTGTGATAACATACAGTTTGTTGTATTCACCGACGTACCCGAATATTATGTATGGATAGAGAAACAGTTAGCTAATTAAAGTACTATAAATATTTAAATAAAATTATTAAATGCGTTTTTTTAATTTTTTCTCGCGTTACTAAACATGTTGCTGTCATGATAGTGAGTTTTCTGTCATGACTGTATAATTTTCTATCAGGGAAGTTGTAAACCTTATAAATGTGAACATTATGTGAACATTAAATTTGGATGGCAGTCGATTGATGACACATTCACGATATAATATAAAATTTAGTCACTATAAATCAAATACCAAAATAAAGGGTGTTTCATTGCGACGTATAGAACTTTGAATTTAAATATGAACACAGAATTTTTTTTTTAACGTATCCGATGTTAATACCATCCAATTGAGGCACAAACTATTAGTAATCATGTCTCTACACCGCTCTCCGTCGACTGTAACGTTTTCACCAGCATCATTTTGAACACATGCGATCCGATGATTCCTTTAACCCATAAAGCACATCAAACGTTAACCTTTTGTCGGTGTAATGGTTTTTGACCAATGGCTCTATTATCTTCGCTTCAAATGCGACAATTCTGCTTGTTGACATAGTCATTCAACCAAAAGCTCATCACTGAAGAACGAAGCGCGCGATATATTTCACGAACTGAACCATTATTTCCATAGAAACTTTGCAAACGTTTCACTGGCGTGGGTCTATTCGTTATGAAATGTCAAACCAAACTAACCAAAAATTCATTTCACTTTTCATTTTGGTTTTATAGCGACAAATTAACATCTAACGTCGAGTACTACATCCGTTCGCTTCCTCTTGTTTGAGCTTTTTATGATTCCAACTTTGAGATATAATTTATTCCATTCGGACTTACTAGTGGACGTGAATTGAACATTCTTCATGAGAGTCTTCATTGAATTGAAAAATTTAAAAATAACTCGAAATCGATTAAACTTTGCAAATCACTTATAAAATCTATTTAAATTATTGAAATGTTAGATAGAAATATTTAATTTGTCATTAGTCCCATCGAAAATAGTTTCACCATCAACCTAAACCGTAATGTTTTACGGGCGATATTGCAGTACCCGTTGTTCTAGCTGCCGGCAGGAGGGCCACAAGCGAGAGGACTGCAATGAGAGTTGGGGGAGCTAGCTCACTTTTAATCACAACACTAATAAATGGAGGAGGGGACCTGTTGGTTGCTCCAGTGATTAAAAGGTAGATAGATGTGGTAATAGTGAGCGATCCAAACTGATGAAATATGCAGGGAGGAAAATGGAGGGCATACCCTCCTTCTGGAAGAATTTGCCCTAACGACGCTGGATGAACTAGGTTTCCAAATTCGACTTTAAACGAAGGTTCTGGTTGTCGCAGGTAACTTTAACTCTAAGTCGCGGTATGTTAATCTCACTGTAGTCTCAACATATGACATATTACTAATAAGGGGTGGCTAAAGCACCATTTTCGATGTCACTTTCTGTTCTGAGAGAATTGTGAATCAGTTTTAGAGCTGGAAAGTCTTTTCAGGTTAATATACAGATAAATCAGCTGGGCAAGCACAACGGAGCGTCTTTAGCTAGAGAAGCTGGAGGGTACGAAAACTGGATAGGAAACACCAAACGAAATGCCAACATCGAATAAACCACTTTGTCTGTTGGATACTTTTGGGAAATGTTTTGGATTCTCAGGTAGATTGGTGGACGAGATCAACAGAGTGGGTGAACTGGACCGGGTGATAAAGGCGACCAGAACACTAACAGACCTTGTCCGGCTGATGTTATAGCGTTGGGAACCAAGTGCAAGCAAAAGAATTTTCTATCAACGGTGGTTACATTCATAATATTATATGGAGCAGTGATATGAATCAGCGTAATAGGACCTTACTCCCCCAGTCATTATTCTCCCGAACAATATGCCCTGCCATTACCCCCGGAAAATTACACCAAATCCATTACGCCAGCCGTTATCTAAATACAGTATTAACCCAATTTACCGAAAGGCACATACAATTTTTCTTTCGTAAAATCGCGGATATTCGTGTTAAATCGGATATTTTTTAAAAAGGGTTATTGAATCTCAAATTTCTAGGAAATATCTATCATTAATTTCGAATTTATTAAAATAAAACTAAAAATTTAAAAGTATAGCTACATAATTAAAAATTATATTATTTGGTGTGTGACTTAATTTTTACAGAATTTTCAGCAAATCCCAAGTTGAAGATAGTCTTCTGATTCACGCGAGCAACATGAGGTCGAGCATTGTCATGCAGCAGTATGATTTGCCTGCTTCTTTGCCCAGTAAATGGATTTTTCAGACCAAGTTCTTCGCTCAGCTTGTTCAATTGTCGGTAGCGTTCCATAGTCACCGTCTGACTAGTTTCCAGGGTATCGATTTTGTCTCGTGAGTTACTTATTTTAAATGAGTGAAGCAAGAAAAATCGAATACGTACACAATTATGTCCTTGTATTTGTATTTTTCTTTTGTTCGTATTTGTGTCATTTGTATGATGAACATTACCAAAATAACGCGTTCCGGGCGAATCGGTTTAATTTTTATGGTGCTTACTTCCTTTTCTCAGCACATTACGTCTGCTCTCGAGCTGTGGAGTGTCATTATGTAACATGCCAATATATGTTATATTATCTATTATCATAAATTAATTTTACATCTAATAATAAAATTTTATCTTTGATTGATTGATTGATTGATTCTGAATGTACGACCAAGTTCTTACACAGGAGCTCCCGGGTGACGTCGGGCCCACCGTACACTCTTTTTTACACATAACAAAACCGAAGGATTGGATAGGTTAGTTAAGTGGGACAGAATCGGCCCGATTACAGACACCTAGGTATAGCCGATAGTTAGTAACACAAAGACAACACAATACTAATCTACTTGAGGAAGGATAAAGGTTTAATTGGTTTTAATGGATAATGATGGTATTGGTCTTCAACAAATGGTTCTTTAAATCAGCAACCTGAGGAAATTTTTTTATTATTTCACGTACATCTGGAAATTTTAATTAAAATTAATTCTAATTTAATGCTTTCCATCTTCCTAAACAAAATTGATTGATTGAAACAGCTAGAATACACCTAGATAAAGTCGATAGTTAGTAACACAATGACAACACAATTCTAGAATACACAATCAGCAATTAATAATTCAAAGAAATTTTATTTGACAGGCATCTGTAGATTTCCTGAAATTAATTTCTAAATTAATATCTTCCGGCTTCCCAAATATAATACAAACAATAATTAATTATTAATTAATCATTAGGAAGCCGTTATTTTAATTTAAAACAAAAAAAATAATAATAATAATAATAATACGTGAGGCATCCCAAAGGCAATGGTTCCAGGAAAACTATCAATGTTATGCAATATCAGAATCACTTCCAGATTGGATATTTCAAATAAATTTAGATTTTGCTAAAAATTTTATTAATTTTTTCATCAAAGAATATCCGATTAATTTCAATTATACTACCGATCTAATAACAGTTAACATTAAAAGGCCGAAGGATATCACATCAAAGATTTAATTATCATTACAAATGGAAATAAAAATTGAAAACCATTTTCCCTTTGCCATGCCGTAACACGCACACATAAGGTCTCCTCTCTGAAAAAAAAAAAAAAAAAAAAAAATCTTGAATATTTACACATACACCCAAACCTGTTCCTCCACGGTGTTTTTTTTACACGATCTTGAAATAACACGGTCATCAAAAATTAAATACTCCTGTTTTTACTTTACTTTACTAGTTAAATAATGGATGGTTACAAGGCTTTTTATGAAGATATGTCCTTATTAATAATTTAAATTAGATGCGAAACCGCATCAGCGGATCATGCTGCATCTACTACAGAATATTCTTCTACACTTGCCAAAAAAAAACTGAAGACGGAGAATTGACGTCGATCAAATGTTGATCACTGACGAAACCGGCTTTTTCTGGAAGAAAATGCCAACCAGGACATTTGTGCCTAGAACTGAAAAGGCTAGGAGATTCAAATTGGCAAGAGATCGCATTACGTTTTGGCTTTGCAGCAATGTCTCGGGAGATCGTATTTTAAAACCTCTCATAGTTAATCGATCACTCCGACTACGAGCATTAATACGTGTCAATGTACAGGAACTTACCGTTCATTAGATATCTAATAATAAAATTTTATCTGTAAATTTATTTTAAATTTCATAAATTTTAGAAATTATAAAAAAATCGAAAATACATAAACAACGCAAAAATATGGCGTTTACAAATGGTTAACCCTTTGAGTCCCAAAAAGCGCAATCGTGCTCCTCAATACACTAGCCGAAATCATGTCAAAAAGCGCAATCGTGCTCCTCAATACACTAGCCAAAATCATGTTTGCACTGAAAGAGTTAATATGAATAAACAAAAAAAGAATGACAGGTGACTTGCATATGCAGAAAAACAATCGCACGAAACTACCACAAATACATATGCTACTACTATATCATTCCGGTTACACTCATTTCGTTTCACACATTTTGAGACAAAATCGATATACAGGAGTTCGTAATAAAACACACCCTCCATGCTCCACCAGATACATAGGAGAACTTGCTTTAAGTGGATTTCCCGGGATCTATCCACGACTTTTTACGTTTGGGGTTCTCGTAAAACATATTCTTTTCATCACCAGACACAATATTCTACAAGAAGTCCTTTTTTTATTGCCGACCAAGCAGTGAAAGGCACGTGATCATACGTTGATCTAGGTTGTGCTCGGTCAACACAGTTGTGAGACACATCTTCTAATTTTTTGGATTTTTCCCATTCGGTGCAAATGCTTGAAAATAGTTGTTTGAGTGAGTCCTAGCTGAACTGCAAGCTCTTGTTGCATTTGCGTTGAATCTTCATCCAGTAGTGCTTGTAATTCCGCACCTTCAAGCTTTCGTGATTGTTTAGGGCGCGGCTTTTCACTAGGATCGAAATACTGCCTTCTAAAACGTTTGTTCGAATAATTACACCTTTCATAAGCCACAACGTTGGCACCAAGAACATTACAAATTGATTCCCGTGCTTTAGAAGCATTTTTTCCTTGTTGGAATTCGTTTAGAATGCTATGCCAAATGTGCTGTTTATCAGTTGTCACCGTAAGCTCTGCTATTCTGAGGGGTTATGTAAATTAAATTGTTTTATGAGCTTATAAGTTTACAAAATTAAAATAACAGTTATTTAGCTCTTTTATTGTTTTTATTTATTAGTACTTAAGCTTTCGGAACCATTTCGGTTCCATTCTCAAAAGTATGTAAATCAATTTAACAAAAAAATATTTTCTATACAAAATAAAATCGAAATCAAGGCTAACTAAAACGTAGCTATTTTCCTGTAGATATCGCTCGCTACTAGAAAAAATATATTCTTTATTTTAGCAAAGCAACAAAAATTGATATCTACAGGAAAACACTTTACAAAATAAAATTTGACTAAAAACATAAATTGAAAACAATTTTATCCATCTTAAGTAAAATATGAATTGTGTAAAAGCAAAAAATCAAATTATAAAAATAGATTATATGAATTGCCAATGTATGCAAAATCGTTAATTTTGTTTAGAGAATTTGAACTAGATTTTATATGTAACATTTCCAAAATAGATCGTTTCCTGTAATTTGATTGTTTTTCCAAAATTTCTACATCTTCAAAAATAATTTTATGGTTGGTATCTCTAATATGTTCCGAAAGTGCACTTATTTGATTTGAATTTGAATTTCCCGAAGCACCACGTAAATGTTGAAAGAACCGCTCCCGCAAAAACTGTTTAGTTTGTCCGGTATAAATTAGGTTACAATCGTTACATTTAATCCTATAGACCAGATTAGATTCTTTCTTTAATGGTATCGGATCTTTTAATTTTGAAAACAAAATATCATTTAAACTCATAGCTGAACGACCAATAATTTTGAAATTATAATTTTTAAATAAATGTTTTAATTTTTCGAAAAGATTCTTTATGTAAGGTAAAGATAAATAATTTGTACTTTCAATTTCAGGATTTAATGTACAATTTTGATAACTTCTTTGTTTCCAAATCACTTTATTAATTAATTTTTTAGGATACTGATTATTTACCAAAGTGTTTTCCAAAAGTTTGAAATTGTTGTAATGAAATTTAGTATCGGACAATTTTAGAATTTTTTGAGTTAAAATTTTTATTGTATTAATTTTGTAAGAAATAGGAAGCCAAGAAATAAAATTTAGATAACGACCAGACCAGGTATTTTTATGGTACCAGTCAAAAGAAATTTTACCATCCGGTTCATGAATTAAAAGTAGATCTAAAAATGAAATTTTGTGGTCAATTTCTTTTTCAACAGTAAATTTTATTCTATTATCCAAAGAGTTAAATACATCCAGAAAAATTTCAATTTTGTCTTCAGGGATTGCCGTTATAATATCATCTACATAACGAAAATAAAATAAAGGTTGAAAATCCAAAGAGTTTAATCCCATTTTTTCCAAAAATTCCATCATTAAATTTGCGATTATGGGACTAATAGGAGAACCCATTGGAGAACCAAAAGTTTGTTTGTAAATTTTATTGCCGAAAGAAAAATCAGAATTATTCAAAACTATTTGCAATGCCGCCATAAATTGAACTTTAGTCAATTTAGTTTTTGAATTTTGTTTAATACTCCTCCAGTTATCTTTAATAATGTTAGTCACACGTCTATTATCAACATTAGTGAACAAAGACGTAACATCCAAAGAAACTAAAAGGTAATTTTGAGTATGTTTGAGAATATTTGAATTTGTATTACCAATACTAAATTTTAAAATATTACCCAAAAAAGACGATAAACTATGTGTTGGACCATTAATTGAACTGATTATTGGTCTATATGGAAAACCAGGTTTGTGGATTTTTGTAGATAGTTTAAATGAATTTAAATGAATAATTTTAGTAGATAGTTTAAATGAATTGTCTGGAAATTTAGTGAACACTGTTGATAAATGGTTAGTGAACATCTCCAATATAGATCTTCCTTTTCATGTCAAAATTATTTTAAGTTTGGGAAACAAATTTTGTCCTCCTTCAATTGGCCATTCAGTTCCGTATTTCAAAATTATTTCGGATGTCGAAAGTGCAATTTTTCATTTGAACGATAATGATCGTTATACTATTCGGAACCGTTTTATAAATATTTTGACAAATTTTAAATATAAATCTAATTCAAATATATTAACTCCTTTTGAAAATCGTATTTTAAGTTATGTTAAACAATCAAAATCATTTTTGAAAGCTAATCCAAATATTGTGGTAACTCGTGCGGACAAAGGTAACGTAACTGTTATAACATCACGAATTGAATATGTTACAAAAATGGAAAATTTACTCAACGATAACACAACATATGTAGAATTACCAAAAGATAATACAGTTCCGATACAGAAGTCAATTAACACAATGGTTAAAGATTGGAAAAATGCCGGTAATGTGGATGAAAAAACTAGAAAAATGTTAACCAAATATAATTCGGTAATTCCAAAATTATATGGATTACCAAAAATCCACAAACCTGGTTTTCCATATAGACCAATAATCAGTTCAATTAATGGTCCAACACATAGTTTATCGTCTTTTTTGGGTAATATTTTAAAATTTAGTATTGGTAATACAAATTCAAATATTCTAAATTCGGAAGATTTCAAACAAAAAATTCAGAATGTTACTCTTCCTCAAAATTACCTTTTAGTTTCTTTGGATGTTACGTCTTTGTTCACTAATGTTGATAATAGACGTGTGACTAACATTATTAAAGATAACTGGAGGAGTATTAAACAAAATTCAAAAACTAAATTGACTAAAGTTCAATTTATGGCGGCATTGCAAATAGTTTTGAATAATTCTGATTTTTCTTTCGGCAATAAAATTTACAAACAAACTTTTGGTTCTCCAATGGGTTCTCCTATTAGTCCCATAATCGCAAATTTAATGATGGAATTTTTGGAAAAAATGGGATTAAACTCTTTGGATTTTCAACCTTTATTTTATTTTCGTTATGTAGATGATATTATAACGGCAATCCCTGAAGACAAAATTGAAATTTTTCTGGATGTATTTAACTCTTTGGATAATAGAATAAAATTTACTGTTGAAAAAGAAATTGACCACAAAATTTCATTTTTAGATCTACTTTTAATTCATGAACCGGATGGTAAAATTTCTTTTGACTGGTACCATAAAAATACCTGGTCTGGTCGTTATCTAAATTTTATTTCTTGGCTTCCTATTTCTTACAAAATTAATACAATAAAAATTTTAACTCAAAAAATTCTAAAATTGTCCGATACTAAATTTCATTACAACAATTTCAAACTTTTGGAAAACACTTTGGTAAATAATCAGTATCCTAAAAAATTAATTAATAAAGTGATTTGGAAACAAAGAAGTTATCAAAATTGTACATTAAATCCTGAAATTGAAAGTACAAATTATTTATCTTTACCTTACATAAAGAATCTTTTCGAAAAATTAAAACATTTATTTAAAAATTATAATTTCAAAATTATTGGTCGTTCAGCTATGAGTTTAAATGATATTTTGTTTTCAAAATTAAAAGATCCGATACCATTAAAGAAAGAATCTAATCTGGTCTATAGGATTAAATGTAACGATTGTAACCTAATTTATACCGGACAAACTAAACAGTTTTTGCGGGAGCGGTTCTTTCAACATTTACGTGGTGCTTCGGGAAATTCAAATTCAAATCAAATAAGTGCACTTTCGGAACATATTAGAGATACCAACCATAAAATTATTTTTGAAGATGTAGAAATTTTGGAAAAACAATCAAATTACAGGAAACGATCTATTTTGGAAATGTTACATATAAAATCTAGTTCAAATTCTCTAAACAAAATTAACGATTTTGCATACATTGGCAATTCATATAATCTATTTTTATAATTTGATTTTTTGCTTTTACACAATTCATATTTTACTTAAGATGGATAAAATTGTTTTCAATTTATGTTTTTAGTCAAATTTTATTTTGTAAAGTGTTTTCCTGTAGATATCAATTTTTGTTGCTTTGCTAAAATAAAGAATATATTTTTTCTAGTAGCGAGCGATATCTACAGGAAAATAGCTACGTTTTAGTTAGCCTTGATTTCGATTTTATTTTGTATAGAAAATATTTTTTTGTTAAATTGATTTACATACTTTTGAGAATGGAACCGAAATGGTTCCGAAAGCTTAAGTACTAATAAATAAAAACAATAAAAGGGTTATGTAACTTACGGTGACTTGACACGCAAATTTTCAAGTTTTTTTAGCTTTCGTAAAATTGGATATTTTTCTTTCGTATAATCGGATGTGGCAAAACCGGGTATCGTCTATAACCGATTTGGCTCAATTTTTTTTGTTGTGTTTGCGCAATTGCCAGAAGATGGTTTCGGGAAAACCCGTAGAAAAAACATTTTGTTTCTATGAAATTTTGAATTTTTCGCATGTTTTGATAATTTTGGGCGCAGTAAACTGTGAAAAGTCAATGCAAAGCTTGAAAAATCGTAAAAAATCATGAAATAAATGGATAAAACACAAAGTTAACGAGATAAATAAGAGATGGCTCTGAGGTGTTATCATTAATGCCACAAACAAAGTTAAACCTGTTGCAGGATACGTCGATTGTATTCGACTGATGCACTTGACCCTGTGGTACACCGTTGATTCGCGACAAGACGAATGCTTCTATCTTCATTTGCTTTTGTTTCATATGTTCGTGGTCCTACTTCGTTCGAATCGCTTCGTACTATAGATGGTGTGTTGTGCGCCCCTTGTCGAGAGGCTTGCCAACGTCTGAATTTGCCATCATCATAGCGACGTGTCATCCATCGAACGCATTGGAGTTGTGGAACACATTCAAGGACGAGATGGCTGACGACATTTTACATCGAGTTCGCACTGCAACATCGAATTATGCAAGCTTGTAATAAACGACGAGATACGCAACGAAGCTTTGATCATGATCGAAAACATATGCGTGCTTATATGCGGCATCTATTTGTCGAAATTCGGCATGCCCGCACCCCGTATGCCCATGACAAGCCAGTGTGCTCAAATGCCAAGAACTCAGTGATGGCCAAGGTATTGCAAAGATGCAAAATCATTATCTGGAACAAGTGCATAATGGCACATAAACGATCATTGGAAGCGTTCAATCGAACGACGAAGGTTTTACTAAGTGACCCAAGACGTTTTGCTGGAGCGATGATTCTGCTGGCCAGCGACTTTCGTCAAACGCTACCTATCATTCCGAGAACAACAGCTACAGATGAATTAATCGCAAGTTGCGGTTGACCACGAACATGAGGTTCACGTTATAGAACTGCTGATTTTTCCAAATAACTGTTGGCGCCTGGCAATGGTCAAATTCCTGTTGATGTCTCGACCGGATTGATTTCGTTTTCCCCAAATTTTTGCATGTTCACTTTTGAAATTTCGCCGAGGTTCGCCAGGTCAGCTAGTATGGTATAATATTCTTGAACCATGCATGAATCAGAGTCAGACACAGCGTAAGATTTCGTGAGCCGTTTATGAGAGAACAGAGGAGTAATCCAAACTGATCAGAACAAATAGAGACTTACATCCAGTGGCTGAAGTAATGTAAATATTATGATTCCGATGGTTGTGTGGAGAGAAGGGAGGGGGTTTAGTCGGTAAGAGTCCATAACAATGCCCATGGGTTTCCCTTCGTTAAAAAAAATTATTAAAGCAATTCATGCGTTAACCAGCCAATTGCAGAATCACTCCGAAAGTACGAGAACTAGCAGATGTAACAGATGAGATTCTTATAGAATTACATTTGTTGTGGAAATGAAAGAGAATCAGCTGCAAATGACAACGTTTACACTCCAATTTCTGAAGGATTTTCCGTCCGCATACATAGCATTCGATGGTTTAAGAAAATCAAATTAGGGATTGTTACTTAACATTTGACGTTTTGATTTGTGGTCGATTCACTCAGACAAGTGGAACCAGACAAGCAACGCCATCGCTTAAATGGCGAAAGCGCAGCCTGATCAATTTATTTCTAGATTCAGTGGTTGTAAATTCAGCAAAGAGAGTGTACTAAATCATCTATAAATCAGGAGATACTTCCTAGATAATCGACAACACTATTGTCAACATATTGAGACAGTATCTACTACGTAGTAGTATCTACGCATTTTTACATTGAAAATTGTTACAATCAACACTATGACATTTTAAAGAATTTAGAAGGGCATTAGACGTAGTTCGATAGTTATAGATATTAAATGTCAAAAAAACGCTTTTATCGCTCAATACTAATGAATGCATTTACAGTATCATCATATTTGAATGCAAATTACAGTATCATCCGCAAAAGATTTTATAAGGCCACAAAGATTTAATGTAAGGAACGAATTTATATAAATTAAAAACAGAATTGGCCCAATAACGGAACCTTGTGGGACACCTGTTGTATAATAGCCGATTTTTCACTGAAAATATCATCAACCCGTGAAACTTGATATCGATTTTCTAAATATGTTTTAAAGAAATCAATAGCTATACCTCTAAAGGAGAATGATATGTTCTACTGTATGAAAAGCTTTCATAACATCAATGAATAAAGCCATAGTAAGCTTGTTAGAACTAATGCCCTCAAAAATTGAAGAAAGCATTTTAATAATCGCATCTTCAGTATTAGCATCCTTAATAAACCCAAACTGACTGTCATTAATAAATTTTGTGTCACATAAGAAGTTTTTAAACTATCTGGAAATATTGCACTTGACAAACTTAAGTTATATATAAATGATAGCGGCTCAACAATGTAAATAGCTACTCTTTTAATACACATGTTGGAAATTTTATCTAATCCACTTGAATTGATAGATTTCATCAAATGTGGTACAACAGCTTAATCGGACAAGTGGGAGTAAAAAAGAATTTTCAAACTTGTTCGAATATAGCAATACATTTTCCTCACTAATGCCAGTTGAAGTACGTAAAATATATTTGTTTTTGATATCATCAGTAATTGAAACAAAAAATTTATTAAAAATATCAGCAACCTCTTAGAGTCATTAACCAAAACCCTTGAATCATCAAAAATTAAAAGATTTTGATTTATTTGACTTTCCTTCTCCATTGCTTTTTACCATTATGATTGGCATTCGAGAATAATTTTTTGAAATAATTAACTTTTGCTTTGCTGTTAGCACTTCCGAATATTATTAGGGTGCTTTTTAACTTTCAAACCTAAATTATTTTTAAGTTTTATCAAATTTAAAAGTTTAGTATCAAACCAGCCTATCAACTTATTGCTAGGTATTTGACGTTCAAAAGAAACAGTATATGACGACACAAGCTTTAAGAATGTAAAAAGGAAGTTATCATAGGCCGAATTAGCTTCATTACTACAGAATACATTAGTCCATCTCTCAGCATTCAAACAGCGTACAAGTTTCTCAAAATTAATTCTTTTGCAATTGGCCGAATTTATACTGGTACAACTAATAGGAATCTCCAACATAAGAAAAGTTGCACAATGATCAGTAACTTGAAGATCTTTAACCAAGGTTGAATGTGAAAAATTAAGGATCGGCTTAATTCTCAAAAATATGTGATCAATTATTGAAGAGCTATCATTTACCATCAGCGCTTTGAAATTTCAAATATTCTACCTGTGCGTTTAAAGATATATCAATATACGCTGCAACACCAGCATTTCGATTTTCCGGATTGTAGTTAGCAACAAAATTATAACCCACCAAATTGTCAAACAACGGCACTTCAGGTTCATTAATAAAAATTTCCGAATAAAATATTACGTTCGGTCTATAATTAAGCATTTCTAGCTGGCACATGAATTCATCTAAGTTCTTCCTTAAACTTCTAATATTCTGATGTACAAAAAGAAGCATCTTAAAATGGATACTACAAAACTAAAAGATAAACAAAAAAAAATATTAATAAATATTAATAATATTAATATTAAATATTAATATTCCTTAACAGTACTGTGTTATTTCTTTACCAGCAATATTTTCAATTGTTGAGCACTTTAAACTGTTGACATTCTGATTATAACATCTTTCTTGATTTGGGAAAGAATTCGGGTATATAAACTTTGGCCCCAAATAATAAGCATGGGTTTCGAATATCTCATAGTGCCGGAATTGATGAATACACTGCGATAAAAGGCAATTCATCGCGAGATAGTCAGAAGCTCTATCAAATCGAATGATTTTCGAAAAATGTCTTTAAAAGTATGCTTGTGCGTATTATTTGGAACTTCGATTCAGATTTTGTTATTCGTAAAATGCCACTTTGAAGTTTCCAATCATAATTTGTAATTTTATCCTGGTTAATTTGGGTCATGAATTACATAACAAACGTAACGAAACATTAACCACCAAACAAGACATTAAGACAACGAAAGAATCCAAAAATAACTTTTACGTTATGCTTTCGTTTTTATTTTATTACATTCAAGAATTAGGTCAAGCGTCCTTAGGTGTGTTGAACGTAAACCACGTAAACAACATAATCCCTCCAATTCATTAATGTTACTCGTGTATTTCGGGACTTAATCGTAAACTATTTTCTTTTATTATATTTAAATCGCATAAAATAAGGTGAACCTCTTTCTAATAATGTTGCCTTAGTTAACAGAGTTATAAATGGGCATAAGACATATACGAGATTAGCGATACTATAATAACCGGAACTTATCATTGGTATTGGTTTGGTATGGAGGTAAGTCTAAATGTAAGATGGTAACGTAATGCAACATTTATTAGGTAATTTTCTATTATAAAGTTTTTCTTGTATATAATTCTGATTTATTTACGCGAACGTCTTGTATTGCATTCAAGACAATACCCCACACCTATAATGCGTTTCTTGTATTGCACCGCACGTAACCAATGTATGATGCATGATGTATTATATTCTTACAAAATAATGGAGAAAGAAAACCAAATCTCTCGCCGTTTTGTTATACCACAATAAGACAACCAAGCCAATGCAATAACAATAATTAGAACTTGTTTATGACCTCGACACACTAAGGTACATAACACACTCAGTTATAAGAAGCCATGTGTTGTTGTTTATGGTGTATACGATAAAAATATTGTCAATTAATTGCGTGTATAAGTGAAATATGTACTGTATGTATGTGTTTATGTCTTGCTTGAAGTTAACTAAACATATAGTTAGGTTTATTGTTAACATTTTACAACAAACATCAAAAAAATTGAAAAAAGCTGCGAGACCCATTTTTAAGTGGCTCAAACGCATTTTAATTGGTAAATTGATTTGTGTTACAGTGAAATACATTTTTGTATGCCGGATTTGTGATTATCAGTAAGTTTGGGTCACATCGCCGACACCCAGATCACCGACACCCACACCGCACACAAATGAAAACCACCGAAAGCCAAATATGATGAGGATATTGCAATTCGAGAATTGCCAAAGTGTAAGTTTGCCTAACTGTTGCTGTTAATGTAGATGTCAGCAAAATAAGTTCATCTTCTTAGAAGTGCGGAGAAGATGATCTTTTTGATTTTTATTCACATATGTAAATCTAAAAATTCGAGTTATTTCAAAATAATGATGAATTTTTTGTGTATGGCTTCAAAGTTTCGTTAATCATGTTGCAACACTCAGGCGAAATATGCCTTTTCCAAAAAAATATTTATTTACGTTTTCGTCCGAAAAATAACAATAATCTATCTTATTAATTAATGGACAAATGTCTGTAGCTTTTTTCACCTCGAGAAGGGTAATAGGTAGAAAGGTGATATTTGGCATGCTCTTAGGGTTTGGAGAGAAAAGTTCATAGCCGAATTATACAGTTCATAAGTTCTTCTTGGGTTGTGCTGTGGCGGATCAAAGTTTCAGAAACTTCCATTGAAAATAATGATTGCTACTTTATCGTCATTCACTCTTTGACCGAGTCAACATCAACTTTTCAACGTTTCAATTTTTCAACTTTTCAACTTTTTAACTCAAATCGTGTAAAGTAAAATTATTTTTAAATATATTTATATTTTACTACAATATATTTTTCTAACTATTATTCAGATAATGCCACAAAAACGATTGATTTTATCTCAAAGAGCTGAATCTGAAAGGCGAAAGAGGGAACAAAACGCGCAACGTCAAAGAAACTTAACAAAAAAATCATGAACACAGAGAAATAGAACAAAATCGCAACACACAAGCCAACCAAGAACCACGCGCTGCAGCTGCTACTAGGTTAGGTTAGGTTTGCGTGGCTGCTATCGCACACTTAGGCCAATAATGGCCCATTGTGATACCACAGAATCCAATCTCTCCTTACTCCCGCTGAAACCATCCAGAGCTACTTAAGGCTGTCCATATCGTACACACCCAAGCCCTTATGTCTTTTGTATACCAGTGCCAGACACAAGCATATAGGAAGTGATCTAAAGTCTCTTCCTCCACTTCGTCCATACAACTTCTACAAAAGTCATTCTTCTCTAGACCCAGTCTTCTCGCACGTTTCCCAAAAAGGCAGTGTGCTGTCAGTATCCCTGCGACCAATCCTAACTCTCGTATAAATAATAGCCTAACCTGACTGCCTGCGCCGGTGGCGCTATGTTATCAATACTACGATTTACCTTTTACTCACCAGATATCAGCTACTTTGTTGCAAACCGTAATATATATCAAATTATTTTTTATCGAGTCGAAAATGTATGATCGATCGAAATGTGTGATGCGTCTTTCTATGCACCTACCGAATCAACAAATAATTACATTCGAAGCAGGTAACGAAGATGAAGCGTTGTTTGCAGCACAAACTGGCCGAACGAAGCTTGAGTTATGGTTTCAGCTCAACTTCAACGATCAAAACGCACGTCATTTCCTATATACTGACACTCCCCACCATTACGTTTACGTACATGGTAAATGGCAACTTCGTCAAAGAGGTGGAGAAAGGGTTGTTGCACGAATGTATACAGTAAGCTTGATGAGGAGCGTTTCTTTCTGTGGTTGCTTTTGCTACATATTCGAGGTGCCACCAGCTTTGAATTTGTATTCGAACATTCAATGGTGTTATTTACAAAACCTTCAAACAAGCTGCAGCTGCACGGGGCCTACAGCTAAGCGATGATCAATGGAATCATTGTCTAACAGAAATGTGGCTCTCCACGATATCAATATAATTCTTATGCAGCACGGACTTTCTTGTGCTATGATCGGCTTACCAACTCCATCGGGAAGTCCCGTAGAAGTGCAAATCTTTGATGCAGTTTGAGAAGCCGTAGAAGCTGAATTACGAATTCAAGTGCTAAACGAAAAGCAGTTGGATGCATTACATAAAATAACTGCTACAGTGGATAATGAAAATGTCTCCAGCCGAAGTTTCTATCTTGATGGTCCAGGAGGATCTGGCAAAACGTTAAAAAGAAAAGGAAAAATTGTGCTTCTATTTGCTACAACGAAAATCGTAGCTACTTTGCTGAACGGTGGTCGAACAGTTCACAGCCGATTAAAATTACCAGTATCGCTGGTTGACACTTCTGTCCAAAGCAAACATTTTGCGCGAAGCTTCACTTATTACTGTCGATGAGATTTCAATGCTGACAAAGCACGGACTCCGCTGCATTGGCAAGCTATTGCGTGTAATAATGGGTTGCGAAATGCCATTCGGCGGATAGGTTTTCGTTGTTGGTGGAGACTTTCGACGGACACTTCCAGTGGTTTTTATAGGAACGCAAGCTGACATCATCGAGTGTTATATAAAATCGAGCAAACTTTCTTCAATCTTCGCATCATCCTCTTATCAAAGGTATGAACAATGACTGCACAGTTCAAATTCCTCACCAAATGATCGAAATTTGAGATCTGGTTAAAAGTATTTTTGGCACATTCCTGAAATACCTGTGCAGGAGTTGACAAAACGCGTCATTGTTGCACCGACAAATCAACAGACTCTTTGGATGAATCGTAAGACGAAAAATGAAAGTTACGACTGGGCATTTTTAATGTGTTATGTGTTTCATTGTGCATTGTCCTATATATCTCAAGCCATAGTTGTCGGTTTTTTTCCATAAAATATTTAAAAATATTTACAAGTGGTGCAGTTAGAGCTTTGGAGCGTGGGCCGGGAGGAACTGGGTTCGAATGCCATCAGAGGCCAGATGCAAATCTAATTTTCGATTACGAGCCAAAATTGGCCTACAATATAACCTACAATATATCGGGTTCGTTGCTTATTAGGAAATGTGAATTGGGTAAAATTCCAATAGGTGGAAATATCAGAATTTCCAATTGAGAATAAAAATGAAAATAAAAGTTTTATATTTTGGAAAACATGATGAAAATTATGGGATCTGCTCCATTTCATAAACTGAAATTAAATTTCCCCTTCACGCGCCTGATATAATCCGATCCTAAACTCCCGCTCCTATCGATTTTTAAAATTTAAAATATCGCGTTTTGTAAAATCGCGTTTTAAATTGGTCCCGAAAATTAGCATTCGTGTCCCGTTTTCACAATATTGATAGAAAATGTTCTGACCTATTCGAATATCCGTAAACGCAAAAATGTTTTTGAACAAGTTAAAAATTATCATAATTAGATTCCGTTCACCACACTTAGGATTTTGACTGATCTAAATATCTAACCATGTAGGTGAGGCCTCATGAACATCTATGATCGGTGAAATAAAATTTGAAAATTTATTCAAATTCATAGAATTTCTAAGTAGCATGTATTAGCATGTCGAAGGAGAAGTAGGAGAGCGAAGTCCTAGATTCATACCTCCTCGCGGAGCACTCTGGGTGATTCTAAAGGAATCACTGCATGTCGGGGTCTAAATGAAGCACTGCATGTGAGTGTCTGCTGCGCTGGTTGGCTATATAAACATGTTCAAGGTGGGACTGGTTTCCATAGTTGAGTGGTAGGCTAACATCTTTATCACATATAAAAACAGAAATTGTACACGGAAAACGTTTTTAAAAAGGGAGCATGAAACGTGCTTAGCTTCTTAAGATCTGGAGATCTCCAGAATCTTTCGAACCAAGCAAAATATTACACATTAGACGTACTTGCACTACAAGAGCTTAGATAGGAGTGGGATCAATGACACCACCAATAGTTGCACTCGTCATTACAGTGGCCATCAGAATGGAGAAGAATTTGGCGTTGGTTTTCTCATCCATCGGCGCGTGAAACATCATATCATCGACTTCCGCCTTTTCAACATGTGAATAATTCAACATGTAAAGAAATTTAATATCAGAATCGTTAATAAACATGTATCCACTGAAGATAAATAAGATGACATGAAAGTCCTATTCTTTGTCGAGCTGAAGGAAGTAATCAATAACATACCACACCACGACATTAAAATCATCATGAGTGACTTAAATGTAAAAATCGGCAGGAGTGGCGAAAATAAATCGCACATCGCTCGTAACATCCTGCACTTAACTAGAGAGTCCACAAAGAAACGTCAACATTGAATGATGGAAGAACGGAAAACCAAATCGATGATGTCATGGTGTCTAAGAGACACTCCACCAGCATATCCAACGTTAGATCTTACGGAGGTCCAGAAAAGGACTGTGATCATGTGCTTGTCATATTCAAATATAAGTGGAAACTGTCATTTATACATTCAATAGACAAGCACAAAAGACCGTTCGTTGGAATGTCGATACTTTAAAAGACCAAACGTCACTGCAGAGTTACCAATCAGCTGTGACTATCTATTTAAACCGAAACAGTAAAACCGAAGCAGGTCCTCCTAACATCTAGGAGCAGTGGCATGCTATATAGTCCACCATAACCACCACGGTACAAAAAACCATCGCGGAATACCTTCGACAAACGAAACGCGTTCATATGAGAGCATGTATCGAAAACATCAGCTTCTAAGCGGAAGTATTAAATTCAAGGGACTGTTTTGCTAACAACAGGAATCTCATTAAAGATTTCCACCCATAAAGTACAGCCATCAAAGGTAGGAATGGAGAGTTGAGAACAAATTTCCTCTCAGTATGGCAAGGCAAACCTACTTGCAAAATTTGTTAAATCGGAATGTCGAAGTGACCCATATTAGAGCAAGTGCTTCTTAAGTAGAAAAGGCCTTTGTCGAATATCTCACAATGGAGGAAGTAGACGCAGCTATTAGTAGATTGAAAAATGGAAAGCTCCCAGTCTCGATGAAATTCTGCAGAATTGTGTTTTCTACGCAGAATTGTGATTTCTGTCAATTGTCCATATTGTTTGATCTTTACAACGGCACTATTAGGGACTCTGGGAGTTCTCTAATACAAATGTTAAGGATAATCTAAAAATGTTTCAATTTCACTACAATGACAAATCCAACTGGAATTTTTTTTAAAAATAACAGTATCATTTGTGAGTGACGCACTAAATTGAATAACTGCCTTGATAATTTTATAGCATTAAAATATTTATAGTAAACCCGGCCCGCGTTGTCGGCCCTATCGTTGCTTTTAACGATATTTGATTTCTTATTAATTTAGGTGTAGGTGTGTGAATGTGCTTCGGAAAGAGATTCGGATTTGTACTGGGTGGCTGAGACCAAATGTGACTAACTTCACTCTGCTGTTATTTGTGTAGTTGTCATTTTCGCGCGTCATTTTTTTGACAGATTGAAGTTTGGTTAGTTGTTTACATGTGGTCAACAAATAATTGTTCTAAATTAATATCTTCATAAAAAAATCGTAATGGAATTCAAACGTAATAGTGTAATTGCACTGTATTTGAGTGGAAAATCACAAACAGCAATAGTTCGTCAGCTCCAGCATTTGAATGTGAATAAAATGTTTGTGTATCGAACCATAACTCGATACAACGAAACTGGTTGCATCGCTAAACGCAACAGAGGCGGTTCCAAAAAGACAGCAACATCAAAAGAAATGAAACGAAAGGTGAAGAAACAAATCCAACGAAATCCTCGTCAAAGTGCAAATCTATTAGCCGCACGTCTACATGTTTCTACGATACAGCATTCAAACCACATTGAAAAATGAACTACACTTGAAGCCCTACAAGATACAAAAAGTTCAAGATCTTACGGAGGCACAAAAAAAAGTTAGGCTTGAAAGAACACGAGCATTGAAGGCCTTGGCCGAACGTGATGAGATTCCAAAAGTTGTCTTTTCTGATGAGAAAATTTTCACCTTTCAACAGTATGTGAATAAACAAAATGATCGTGTTTGGTTAGAGCACAAGTCCAACGATAATTTGGACACAAGAGTTGCCATGCGCAAGCAATCACCAGCTTATGTTATGGTTTGGGCTGCAGTGACTGCATATGGACGCACTCCTCTGGTTTTCATCGAACATGGAGTCAAGGTAAACTCTATATATTTATTTATTTATTTAGTGACATACATTTTGTGAGCCCCACGCCTCAATTGAGCGTACAAGCTCATTCGTTTAAGGTATGAGGCTCATGATAAATATCAAAAATTTTGATGTAACTTTTTTCATATATGTTTAAGCAGGAATATGTATTTCAGGCTTCTTAATATTTTGTACGACTTCAACCTGTTTTGGGGTACGTATACATTCCACCAGACAGCGCCGCTTCACTCCATTAACAACAATACAATTTTCAATTTCTCTTGAATGGTTATTTTGTATACAGCTCCCAATAAAGCCAGATGAAATTATTTACTTTTAAAACATTATATGTATTTTCATTTTTGTATAAAAAAAAATTCAAAAATATTTTGTATAAACCAAGAGGTGTACCGCCAAAAGATCCTAAACGATGCTTTGCTGCCTTAGGCATGGAAACACTTTGGTACGAACCGTTGGACATTCCAACAGGACTCACACAAAGCTCGAGCGACACAGCAAATTTTACAAAATTGCGTTCCGCGGCTGATTTAGTCGAAAGAATGGCCACCATATTCACCAGACTTGGTGAATCCCATGGATTTCTCCATATGGTCCATTTTGGAGAGTAAGGTGTCCACTAAAAAATACGAAAGTGTTGATGCATTGAAGTCAGCTCTTGTTCGAGAATGGAATAAAATTCCGCAAGCCCACGTTCGGTCAGCATGCAATGCTTTTTATGGAAGACTGAACCAAATAATCAGAGCCACAGGAGGTCATATCGAGCAGTAACATGTTTTTCATAAAATGTAATATGTTTTCAACATATTCCACGAAATTTCAAAAAAAAATAATCAAAATTAAAAAAATTACAGCGTTTTCATTTGGTAACACTTGGTCTCAGCCACCCTGTAATATATTCTAATTTATTTAAATTCTCCGGGATTAGTGTTTAAAGTTATAATATATTATTTATTGAAATTTAGCGAAAATAAATAATGATGTTGGTTTTCCAATACGTGAGCATCCCACGTAGAGTTGTCCGTGTGCAAAACAAGGTGTCTCCAGATTTAAACCACATACTTTCACAGGCTGACCTTGAGATTTATTAATCGACATAGCAAATGCAAGGTGTACAGGAAAATGGATACGTTTAAAATCAAATGACATATCTGATGGTATAATTGGTACACGTGGTATTAATACGTTTTCACCTTTGTATTTGCCAATTAATATGGAGACCTCAATGATATTGTTGAGTAATTTTTTTACAACCAATCTTGCTCCATTACAAAAGCGTGGTTGGTTTAAATTGCTTAATAGAACTATTGGTGCACCAATTTTTAATTGCAAAATGTGAGGTGGAGTTCCAGGCAAGTTGAGTGAATTCAAAAATTCAACTGGATAATTAACAACTTCTTCTGTATCCATAACGCTATCAATCAATTTGTATGTGTTTATTTGGCCTGTAATTGTATTTTGAATGTGTTAATTTCAGTGACATCTTTATTTTTTGGGGGTTAATATTGCGCGATCGCTTAACCATTGATGATTAAATTAAATTGTCTTTGGATTCAACGATTGTACAAAAAACATAGGGAAATGTTATTAATCCTGTTGTGTTGTCTGCATAAATTTTTCCACTTCCAACATCTAATATTGTTTAGAAAATAAAAGTGCTGCTGAATCGTTTTGTAATTGCACGCGCATTTTTTCTGAAAGTGTTAATTTTTTAAAATTTTGCCACAAATACGATGCTTTCAAACATGCATTTAATTCATCTGCCGGTATTGATCGTGGCATAATTGGTAATGTTTGTCTTTAAGCACCTGCTAATAATATAAGAGCACATCCAAATGGTTGTCGGTTGGTGCGTAAATATTTCAATGTTCGATCCAAAGCTTCCAACAATTTTTTGTGAGCCAAAGTACACTCATCCCATACAATAATCTTGCATTGTTGAACTACCTTTGCCATTCCAGATGTTTTGGAAATATTGCATGTTGGTGTTCTTGTTAGTTGCATATTTAAAGGTAACTTCAATGCTGAATGTGTCGTTCTTCCACCATCTAACAAAGCGGCTGCAATTCCAGAGGAGGCCATTGCAATAAAGTTGTCTTTTCGTACGTAAGCTAAAATTTTGGAAATGAAAAAGGTTTTTCCCGTATCTCCGAGAGCATTCTGAAAATATAATCCACCATTGTCTGCATTAACTGATTGCATAATAGATTTTTGTAAACGTATTTTTGCTGTTGATTCATGATTGGTATTTTTTGCTGAACAAAAGTATTTAATGCATCAGTGTTGTAGTTCTTTTCAAATTGTATTTTGCGATCAAATAAGTCAGTAATTGCTCGATTTGGTGATGGCATTCTTAATTGACTCAACACTTTATTTTCAATCACTAAACAAATGTGCTCTATGTTAATTAATGTTTGGTTATACATGTCCTCAGTTTAATGTAAATCAGGATTTGTATTTGTGTTGTATTTGTGTGTTATATACTTTGTCTACAATGCTAAGGCATTTGAAGGGAAGCATGTTGAAAGTATTATTAAGAATAATGTTCTAATTTGTTTTGCGGAAGCTGTAAATGTCATCGTTCTCAAGTAAATCTAAACTTTGGCATGCTTCGCGAGATGATTCGCACAACACATTATTTACGGTTCTCAAATGCTGAAACGATTAGGACCACGAACATTTATCAAAAACAAACGCAAATAATAACATTCTATAATATTTGGATGCACTGTGTATATCTACCTAACGCATCGCTTGAAAAAATATTTAGGTGTCTAAGTATTAATTGTCCTATTTCTCGACGTTCAAATTTTTTTCGTGAGGTGTTCCAGTTGTAGTAACGTGGAACTTCGGAATACAGTAATGTTTTAGCAAATTCATCATTTCGACACAAAGCAAAAGAAGCAGTTAATGTTGTCTCTGGTGGCTGTGTTGCTCGTGCGGCAACATTTTCTGTTAAAATATACGTCCATTTTCCAAATGAACTCCCAAATGTACACTGTGGGATATCTCTCATGTATTTGAAAAGTGAATGTGCGCAATACTGCTTCACTGCTGCTGATGTATCATCCTATTTGATATTGTTTATTTTCATCTAAATTATTTGCCCCTATTACAGCCCTTAGACCCCGGGATCCAGCCCCTTCAAAAGTATCGTGGGCTTGGTCCTGAACATGCAACATATACATGGTAAAAATTTCATGGCGATCGGTAAAGCGGCTAAAGCGTTATTTCAGAACAATCAAATAATTGTATCTACATGTAAAAATTAATTTTTGGTCCAGGGGCGGACCCCCGAATTCAAACATGTCTCATTCTCGTAAAATATTTAAATTTTTGAAAAAATTATGCCATGGCCCCTAGACCCCGGGGTCCAGCCCCTTTCACAATATCGTAAGATTGGTCCTAAACATGCAACATTTGCATGGTAAACATTTCATGGCGATCGGTTGAGCGGCTGAGAAGTCATTTTGGAATAATAAGTCATTTTAGGGCTGGGCCCCTCGGATACGAACATGTCAGTAATTTCATATAACCAGCCTCATAAACTCATTTTCGTGGAAAAATTTAAAGAAAATTAAAATTTTCGAAAAAATTTGTACCGCAGCCCATAGACCCCGGGGTCCATCCCCTTCCAAAATATCGTAAGGTTGGTTCTGGATATGCAACTTGTACATGGTAAAAAATTCATGGCAATCGGTTGAGTGGCTGAGAAGTCATTTTGGAATAATCAAATATTTGTATCTATACATGTACAAATTAATTTTTGATCCAGGGCTGGGCCCCTCGGATTCGAACATGTCAGTAATTTCATATAACCAGCCTCATAAACTCATTTTCGTGGAAAAATTTAAAGAAAATTAAAATTTTCGAAAAAAATTGTACCGCAGCCCATAGACCCCGGGGTCCAGCCCCTTCCAAAATATCGTAAGATTGGTTCTGGATATGCAACTTGTACATGGTAAAAATTTCATGGCGATCGGTTGAGCGGCTGAGACGCCCATTCGGAACAAACAAACAGGAAATCATTATATAGATAGAGATTGAATTATTAGTTCAAATACTAGATAGAAAGATGTCACTAATATAGTTTTTATAAACTATTTTTATTATTATTAAACAAAAGATTTTTTATTTTATCCGGAAATGTGTTTGGGCTTATGAGACCAATGAGTTTGGGCTTACCAAAAAGGATAGATGATCACAGTAAAGTCGGCAAAATCTCTTCATGGGATGTGAAAGCTAGAGAGAGAAAAAAATTTTTGTGGCCAGGTGTTTGTACGAATTGATCTCAAATTGATTTTCTCGTCGATAGTGTTTTCAGATTTCCCAAGTTCAAAAGACCTGCTTGGGTATAAAAATTATTCATTGCTTTAGGAACTGCATATTGAAGCGTATCGAATGAAGTTGGTAGTAGTTCATTGTAGCCGAAATCCCTTCTCAGGATTTGAATCCGGTACCTCTTGATCCGAACGCTATAACTTTAACGGTACCACTGTACCTTGGTCTCATAGTTTACATCGTGCGCCGATGCGTTTTTTTCATCGCCACCGTTATATTTTTTTTGTTTTGTGCTTACCTTTTATTTTTAACTTTACATACAAAAAACATTGTTATTTTTATTTTTTATTGTTCATTCGCACAAGTTACCTTCTATACATTATTCCAATATTATACAAAACAGTTTTAATTCAACTTTCGTTCATATCACATCATTACGTTACAAAGTTTTGTTTATTTTTGTGATTTTTTTTTATCTACAAACTTTTACAGAAAATTGATGTTTTTGTGCTTTTTATAGACTTTTACCAAATAACAGTGAAATTTGTGCTTTTGAGTGCTTTCTTAAATACTTAGTGGATTTATTGTTGTATTGTAGTGTGGGTGACCATTAACAGTGAAATTAAATATATAATTAATCGGGTTAAATACGAAACTGTTATCGCTTATTATAAAAATATCGCTGATAAGACAAATTAAAACGGTTTCTTAACTTAAGTGTAACACACATTTTATATATATATTTTTAATTGGTACACCTAAGAAAAGTTGTATTTATGTTATATGAATTTTAAATCTTGTCTAGTGATAAATTCTATTTTATTTATAAATAATACTTAGTAAAAGAATAGAAAAAAAAAATTGTTATAAAAATTTAAAATACATAAAATGTCAAGGAATTAAATATCGACGATATTTAACGGAATGTGTTCACTTTGCAATAATTAGATCATTTTGGATATTTTATACACAACTGAGTATAGGAAATAAAAATTGCTAATAATTCTACTAATTAAAGGTAAGAGATTTATTAAGTATATTCGATAAGTAATTACTCACTACAATGTTTTCAGAAGAATATATGTATTTTCTATGCATTTTAGAAAGGTATATTCATCTTAAGATCACGATTTGTCCTTCGTAAATTAATATTACATTACTATATAAATCTGTAGCTTAATTTAGCGTTTTATATTAAATTAAATAATTACACTCACCAAAAATTTATATATTTAAGATTTCTATATAAGATTTTGTTGAGCTAGGCAGAATCCTACAAGATTTAAGATTTTAACAAGATTTTTGGTTTAGTTTGTTGTTATGTGTTGTTATTATTGTGTTATAAAATAATCGCCATAACATGACTTTGGCAAAAACACAATATTTTATTAAGCCTCGCACTCTCGCATGTGATCATATGGTGATTCATTCATTAATTGAATAAACTAAGATTTATGATCTCATTATAAGTCTTTACTATAACCATTGGTTACAAAAAATAATTACTGTATTTAAATATGTATACTGTCACCCTCGTACAACATCTCATCAACATTGGTGTGGTCATACTCGATTCTGAGAATTATATAAGATTTAGATTAGCATAAATTTTGTTTTCAAAACATTGTGCCCTTATGATTAAAATAATTTTTTGCCATCCCTAAAAAAATCGGCATACTTGGGAACTAAAAATACTGATATGTATTTTAATAAATTCAGATATCAAGCAAAAACCTTCTTCTTGTACTCAACAATGGCTAAAACTGTGCGGTCACAAACAGTGTCTTCAGAAAAAAGTTGCATAAAATCAAATTAGATATATAGTTATATTTGCTGATCATCAAAGTCATCCCTTTCAGTCAGGACTGGATGAGTATCTGTCATAGTCTCGGATTGTAGTGCTTCATAGAAAGAATGAACTCTCCTATCCAATAAAGGAAGCAAATCCATTAGGTCCCTCTTCTTGGCAGCAATTATTTTTACTTCAAGATACTTCCAGAAACTTTATTAAATCGGAGCCATTAACTTCACTCCTTATAAATTTTTGTCCGCTTTCATCCACTTTTCGTCACCTAAATTTGGTTTTTGCGAAAAATGCAAAGTTTAAAATAATTTTTTGATTCGTTTCGTGGACAAGAAATCTATTTTCAGTATGGATTTTTCCGGTTCTAATAAACTGGTTGTTTCCGTTTTGCGCTCGATGACTGAGTGATCTGAACCGTACTCCATATGGCTATGACTATATAAACGAGAAAATTGTGATGAATTTATTCTAAATAATTTTCAATTCCATTCTGCATAAATAAAAAGAACATGGAACTGTTATCACTGTAGAAAACAGTATGCTTTGTTGCATGAGAAAGGTTTTGCATGTTCCGGTATACACAAGATGCGATCTGATTACCTTCTCTTTGAGCAATATCTTCATGCCACATATAGCCATGAGCCTGACTAGTCGTACGGTTATGCAATGATAATGACTTTCGCAGATAAGATGTTCGTAGGCATTGCTGCAAATCAAATGTAAATATACATTAAATTCAGCGCAAATTGCAGCTAACAGTTTATCTTTCTCCCTAGATTTAAATGCTATATTGGCATCTTTTGATGTCCAGGTCATTTAATAATTCCTATTTTTCTTGTTCTTCCGCAACATTAGTTTTTACTGCTAACACTTCGCAATTGCTGCAAGTACCTGTTTTGAACGATTTCGAAATTTAAAGTTTTAAAAATTTTCGAATATTTTGAAGCCAGCACCGGCTGATCAGTCTTCGCACAGTATAACTTGTATATTTTCAATAATGTTAAGTCACATTAAGTCCCGTATTTTTAAACGTGGATAGAGATCTTTTTAGACGTATAGATAAATCCACTGATTGAAACCTGGATTAAAAACGTATCCATAGATTTATTCCGCGTTATCGATGGCTAAAACAGTGACTACCTTATTTTCGAAAATTCGGAAATAAAAAACGTCAAACGTTGTGTCAAACAGTCGTGTGAAGATTTATTTTAGTTGTGAATGATTAGGTTTAACAGATATGGAAAATCTCGGTAATTCCATAAACATAATCCATAAAGTATCGAGAGCTATAGCTGGGAAAGCCAAAGATTTTAGAAAAATGCTTATGGGCGACGAAGCGAATAAAACCGAGCAACAATTTTTAATAAAGCAGGAATACCTCGCTGTATTGACTGCATTGATGGTACTCCTATACCAATAAGATCTCCTACACAAGAGATATGTGATTCTGATGGCGATATGTGATTCTGAATTTATTATTAGGAGCGCTGCGTATTAATTTACCAATACTGCACATCGCATTCTTCTATTCAATTCGACGAATTTGATGTCCTTTTCAATATTTGCACTCGAAGCTGTAAATTTAATGAATTTAGTTGATGTAAATGCAGAAGTCCATTAATTTATTTACATCCACTAAATTCACAAAATTTACAGCTTCGATTGCAAATATTGAAAAGGACTTCAAATTCGTCGAAGGTTGTTTTTTCAAAATCGCTGTCCGTATCATCAGAGGAGCCAGAGCTATCCGATTTCGATATTTTGTTTTCGATTTGATCTGGATTTGGTCTATTTATTAATTGTGTAGCAAGAAGTTTTATTGTTTTTTTTGATGAGTAACTTTAAAAATAGGTATTTTTTGGATGCCTACCATAATGTAAGAATAATAAGAACGCTATTAAGTCTTTTTGTAGTTGTTCCTCAACTTCAATTTGTAAATGTCCGATTATATCCTGTGAAAGGGGCGTATTAAGTTCTTTTAGTTTTTTGAATACATTTAAGAGGTCCTTTAGCAGTTATAATATTGGCATATTCCCTAGGTTCTTCAACTGCAACCAACCATTAAAGGTTCCAATACTAAAGAAACTTCCTTTAAAATGTGAGTGTCCTCGTCAGTAACTTTTCCGAACCCAATTCATTTAATGCTGAGTTAATACAGATAATTAATTTTAAAAATCGATTAACTGCAAAAATTAGTGTATTCCAGCAGGGATTGCAGTCCAAAATTAGTGTAAGCTCTTTTCCCTCTTGTTGTACTACATACTTTGATAAAATATCGCTTAGAACTGCTAATTTCTTAAAAAATCTTTTTTTCTTAACTAAAGCTGGCTTGATGTGCCAAGTTAGAGAAAAGGCTTCATGTTCCGATATTTCTTCTAACAGCAAATTTCCCTCGTTCTAAAAATTTTCATGTACTACCCGACTGCTTTCCGTATTTAACCACAACTTCCTATGTGCTATATATTTTTTTGTATATAGTACTCGAATACCCGAAGCAATTACCCGGGTATTCGAGTAGTATAATCATGACAAAAATACCCGGGTATCCGTGTAACCGATATCCGGGACTGGAAACCCTAGTTGCAAGGTAGTTTTTTAAATTTACCATATTAAAATCAAGTCATTAAAATATTTTTGCGTTTTTTTATTTAGGTGGTTTGGATCATCACATGATCAAACCATTTTTAATTTATCTCAAATTAAGGCTCGATTTGAGCAGAACAAAGTCATCAATATGCTGCTCATTGGTGATTCCGGCTATGAATGCAAAAAAATTTCATCGGGTAACACTAAAATTGCAGTGATATTCCAGCCCAGAATTTATTATAGTAATTTCGTTCAATGTCAAAATTTTATTCTAGCCCAGAATTTTTTTCAAATTTTAAATATTTAAATCAAAATAAAAATATTAAGTAAAAATTATAATTCTGGGATTTTATAAAATAACGAAGAGCCATTTGTTGTGCTATAAAAACATGATCAATAAAAGGCAATTGACTGAATGTAATTTATGCGACGCTGAACCGTATACATAAGCTCCAGTATAGAAAGGAATCAAAAAGGTTAGCCGAATCTGTTCAGATATATCGGTGAATAGTAACGAAAAGCATGATATTCCAAACAAGGTTGCACAGTTAGTTCTTAGTTCTTGTTTTAACTTCAAGCCGATTTGCATGTTGTGAATAAAGCTATGATGGTTTGGGTCAGTATGGTATCGAGTTCATATAATATCCAAAGGGATTCGGCCTGGTATGTCTTGGTATATAGAAGGCCTGTAAGATTATGTATTTCATTCGACCCCATCTTGCATTGAATATGTGAACTGTTTAGAGATTACATCAAGGTGAGGTTATCAAGAAGATGGAAGAGTTTGGTTTCGAACTAATGAAACATTGAATTTTTTGTATTTAAAAAATTCGGTCGTCTCATCAGACTGCAGTGACCAAACTACAAAAATATTGAAAATACTTTGAACTAATCAAAGTATAATCACAATGCCTTAGCGAATTATAATGATTCGCTACGCAATTGCCAACCCCTTGGTAACCTCGGATTTTATTGTATTTAACGCATACATGCGATTTCTATATGAAATTATGAATCATTATAATTCGCTAAGGCATTGTGATTATACTTTGATTAGTTCAAAGTATTTTCAATATTTTTGTAGTTTGGTCACTGCAGTCTGATGAGACGACCGAATTTTTTAAATACAAAAAATTCAATGTTTCATTAGTTCGAAACCAAACTCTTCCATCTTCTTGATAACCTCACCTTGATGTAAAAATACTATCTGGCTATCAATCCAGAATAACCCAAAATTTCAAATTGTTTAGAGATTATACTCAAATATTTATAATAAAACATATTTTTTCAATTTTTTAGCATAGGATAAAAATAATGTCCAACGTTATTTTGAAAGTGGTTTTTGGGCATAAGTCAGTTAGTTCATTTTATTTTTTTATATTTTCGAATGATGTTTGATGTTTTTCTGGTTTGAATTTTGTTAGCGCTCCGGTAGGGAAGGGTTTACCTTTTCTTCAATTTATCGATTGTAATTTTAACTTCATAGCAATAAGTTACTTAATCTATATGATAAGTGTTAAACTGTGAACATTATACAAAAAAAAAATAGTTTTAAAAGAACTCATATTGTATTGCCAAATTTGTATGGGGCCGAATCCCTTTGGATATTATATGAACTCGATACCATACTGACCCAAACCATCATAGCTTGATTCACAACATGCAAATCGGTTTGAAGTTAAAACAAGAACTAAGAACTAACTGTGCAACCTTGTTTGGAATATAATGCTTTTCGTTACTATTCACCGATATATCTGAACAGATTCGGCTAACTTTTTTGATTCCTTTCTATACTGGAGCTTATGTATACGGTTCAGCGTCGCATAAATTACATTCAGTCAATTGCCTTTTATTGATCATGTTTTTATAGCACAACAAATGGCTCTTCGTTATTTTATAAAATCCCAGAATTATAATTTTTACTTAATATTTTTATTTTGATTTAAATATTTCAAATTTGAAAAAAAATTCTGGGTTAGAATAAAATTTCGACATTGAACGAAATTACTATAATAAATTGTGGGCTGGAGTATCATTGCAATTTTAGTGTTACTCGATGAAATTTTTTTATTTTCCTGGGATGAAATTCTGGGCTAACTTCACAACGGTCAAGATACGTTGATTATAATTATGGCAACGGCAGTTCTCCACAATATTGCTATCACAATAAAAGAGGGAAATGCTCCCGTCTTTGAAGATATAAGTATAAATATCCCGCCAGAAGTACAGAGTTATATTCCAAACGTGTTCGAAGCTCAAGCCAATTTCATTGTAAAAGAAGAAATTTTCTCGTATTTTCTGATATGCCTTAAATTAAATTAAATAAATTCACTCAAACAGATTAATTTATTGGTATTATGTTTTAATTCAAAAATCACATATAAGTTTCATAAGGATACATCCCAAGTTTCATTTTTTTTTTGTTATTGGAAACTGAATCTGTCCTATTGCTATCTACTATGTTTTTACTTTGCTCTGCTAATTCCTCTAAAAGAAGCCTGTACTTTTCATTTATATTTTTTGACCTACAATAAAAATATTTAAATAATAAAATAATAACATTTAAACGTGCAACGTAAATAAAACTTACGTGGTACGCTCGCTTTCTATTATATTTTTTTTCTTGCCCGAACGAAATAGAAAAATAAACAAAAATATTTAGTAAAAATATTACGTACAGGAATGATAAACAAAAAAAAAAAATTGACAAGTGTGGTGTCCCAGCAAGCAGTTTTAATTCGAAAGTCGATATCGAAAATCAAAGATTTATAGCCTCATTCAAAAATACCAGAAAAAAATCCATGGATTTATCCACCTTTAAAATTACCAAAAGTAGCCAAAAGTAACCAAAAGGATTAATCCGATGATTTATATGCACGTTTAAAATACGGGCCTAAAGGTATTTTAGAGCTGTATCACGTTTTGTGTAATGGCTCTCGTAAGCCGAGAAACTATTGACATGGTCGTGGATTACCTTAAGTGTCTCGTCTGTTATTTTATTTACGGAGTTTGTTCTCCGCGCCTATCTGGAGTTAGTGTCGAAACCGTCGAAATATTTTTTTAGTCTTTCTAAGGTCGTGTTTCAATTGGTTTAAATGCCGCATAAAAAGTTAAAAAGTTAAAAAAAAATTCGTGGTAATTTTTTTTTAACTTTTTATCTGTTTCAATTGGTTAAAATTTTGACAATAATATGGTTGCTTATTTTATGTGTAATTATGAACGTATATAGCAAATTTAAATATGAAAATATTTAAAATAAATACTATTTAAATGTATATTAGTTAATTATGGTTAGTTTACATCTAAATCATTACGATTTTTCTCAAAATTTGTACTTGACAAATTTCTGGTTACAAACAAATATTTTTGTTAGCCAAATGTTTTCTATATAAAAATTTTATCAGCTCTTGAAGCGGATAAAAAGTTTGACATTTTTATTCACCACAATTTTTAACTTTTTAACTTTTTATGCGGTATTTAAACCAATTGAAACACGCTCTAAGAGTGTACCTAAAACATTTTTGACAGACGTTTAATTTTGTTTTCTATTTCGAATAAATATAACGCAGTGTGATCTCGCCTTCTTGGTGAAATTGTATTTTATCGAAGTGTTTGAGTTTTCTTGTCATGAATTTCTAGTTATCCTTTAATTTTAATTATAGCGTAAATTTAAAATCAAATCTAGAATTTATAACCACTTTCTTATCTGTCACAAAATCAACTCTATTTATTGTACTTATTGAATATTAATGTTTACTGTTCATGAGATATATTAAGACAGCAGGGATAAAAGGGGATTAAACTCATAGCGGAAGTGGATACATAACATAGACCTATATATTTCCTTTGGTTTGCTTTTCTTGTTGGCGCCGTTTCTCAGGTTTATTTTCCACTATAGTGCTTGTTACAGATGTAACAGGACCTGCACGCTCCTCAATAATCACTATTACTAAAATTGTTGTCTTCCACAGATACTAGGGTTTCTACTTGCGAATCTTCGTTATATTTCTGTCTAGTTGCCTCGCCATTGTTTCAATGTCGCTATCGGTGTCGCAGTTGGTTGCTTTTCATATTTTACTACGATCCTAATTTCATATACGACCCGAAATTAGGATCGTATATGGAATTAGGATCGTAGTAAAATACATATCTCGAAACGAATATTATTTGTTAATTTGTATTTTGTTGCTTACTACCTGGTGGTTTTTGCATAAAATTAGTTTTATTCAAGTGTTCAAGTTGGTAAGAACGTTTTTCTAGGGTTTCATAAATATTTTTAAAAGTCAGTTGAATTTTTTCAGTTATATCGTATTCTTATTTCTTACTTGAAAACTAGAAATTTAAAATACGTGGTAAAATGAAACGAGCAAATTCCGTTTTTGATTGGGAATCTGAATACTTTTGTAGTAACAGAAAATTTAATTGCGAACGGCATTATCGGACATCGCACTGATTTTAATAAAGAGAATGCTATCGCAGAAAAGTTCGATAACATGAAAATAAATTTTACTACGCCGTCTCTATCGACGTCTGACGACATCAACATGAAGCATTTGTCTTTGAAAGCATCTTACATAACATCGTATAATATTGCCAAATCCAAAAAACCTTTGTTGATGGAGCATTCTTAAAAAGAAATTTCGAAGCAGCCTTAAAATGCTTTGGCCATAAACTTATCGTGCAGTACAGTAAGTTGGAGAATCATATCCAACTTTGGGGTTGTATCAAGAAAACCAATGTGCAAATGATACAATGCTTCCAAAATAAAGTAGTGCGGGTGATTTTGAATGCCCCGTGATATACAGTGATAAACATTCGTATAAGAACAAGTAAACTCGTTCAAAAATTTATGATTAGGACAAAAGTTATGTCCACTATTATAAGGACAGCTGACAAAAACGTCTTTTTACGCACTTAATAAATATATATTTGTTTTACATTTTTGATATTCGATCTTATTCAGTAAGTATATTACGATACTTATATAAATGGAATTTTATTTAAATTATTATTTATTGTAATAATATTTTATTATAGTGATGCCAAAGGAAAAGTTCTTAAATGAAGAAGAAAAAATCTCCATCAGAATTTTTAAAGAACAAGTTCAATCTGGTACTAAAATTGGTCAATCTTCAACTGTGGTCCACGGCTTCCTAAAAAAAGCTCCAAGTTGTGGTCTAAAAAAAAACCAAAAGGAAATAGTAAGTTACCCAAATTTCAAATGGACAAAATAAAAAAGGAAACAACTCGTTACAAGTTACTCGTCAATCAAATTAAAGCAAAATTGGGCTTACCTGTTACAAAACAACATATTGCTCTTAACACTCGAACACCAAAAAATATTAAATGGTCGAAATTGCAAAGTAAGACTAATTCTTCCAATAAACATAGTGAAACGCGGCTACTGTTGGCCAAGCGACATATGCATTGGAAAGATAAATGGCAAAAAGTGATTTTCTCGGATGAGAAAAAATTCAACCATGACAATCCAGGCCAGTACTCTTGCTACTGATACGATATCCGTGCTGAAAATATATTACAGTCTAAAGGAAATTTCGGTGGAGGTACAGTAATGGTGTGGGGAGCTTTTCACTATAGCAGGAAGCTACCAATTTGATGATTTGTTTGAAAACGATTAGATAACTTTTCTTGAGGACTACAACAACAATGATTTGATTTTTAACAAAAAAATGCTTTCATCCATGCATCAAATCAAATCAATGAAGTGGTTTTGTCAAAAACAAATGAATGTTCTTGATTGGCCTGCATGTAGTCCTGGTTGTAATCGGTAGAGAATCTATGAGGCATACTTGCAGCGAAGGTTTAAGCGAATGGTCGGCATCTACTTAAAGCGATCATCTACTTAAAGCAGCACATTAATGGCTGTTTGGGCGAAATTGAGGCAGAAACTTCAAAAAACATGTCAAATTCAATGTCAGAGCGCACATTTGAAGTCATTAAACAATAAGGGCGTCATACGAAATATTAATTTATAATTTTCTTTAGAATTATGTAGCTTTTTTTTGAAAAAATTGGACTGTTCTTATACAAATATTTAAGCAATTTGGAGTATTTTTTTAAACTGAATTAATATTAGAAGTATCTTAATATTTTACTCTGTTGAAATACCAATTAAATTTAGCGTAATTCTTTACTGTTTACGAATTAAACAATTTTATTTAAAAAAATCATACGTATCTGTTTATTTTATTATTTAATAAAAAATCAATTGTTGTTCTTATACGAATATTTATCACTGTATTAGGAACGACAACCTTCATAGGGAGTTGAAGATGGAATACGTCACCGATGAAATAAAGAAACAAACAAGAAAACATGTACAGCGATTATCCCGACATAAAAATGCAGATATCCGTAGTTTGTTGGACTCCACCAATGGAGTGACGAGACTCCACAGGTAGAAACCGCTGGAGTTGTCCAGTTCGAATTAGGATAAGAAATTATCGTAAAATGAGTCTTCAATAATATACATAATATATAGTATAATCATCCTGAACCGAGAAAGTCATTTATGATAGATAAATTACTCTATAATCTCTGAATCAGTTGTAATATTAAATACCCCTCGCAATGACCTATTACCCCTCCCAACTGCACTCGGGAGTCTCCATCTGTAATATTATTATTACATTTAAGAATTCAAATTAATATTTTTGTTGATCAACTTAACTTTTAAAGTCGACCTTATGACTTTAAAAGTTAAGTTGATCTGAATTTTTCTATTGAGGCTCAATATTGTTACTCGCAAACTCCACTCTAAATAATGAATTGATTTGTGAAACGTATATGATGGTTTTAACAAAAATATATTGAAGGAATTTTCCGTTGGACACCATTCCGATGGTAGGATTCAGTGAAACCCAAAAAATATGACGGGTAAAGATACACATGCAAGTCTGTTACT
This sequence comes from Nephrotoma appendiculata, assembly GCA_947310385.1. Taxonomy (NCBI): domain Eukaryota; kingdom Metazoa; phylum Arthropoda; class Insecta; order Diptera; family Tipulidae; genus Nephrotoma; species Nephrotoma appendiculata. The sequence continues at coordinate 341,923,391 of OX371224.1, forward strand.
ACTACTTAAGCACAAGCAACGAAACAATAAACGTATAAAATGATTTCAATTTCAATTCTCTTTAACCGATTTTCGTATCGGGTTTATATATTTAGAAAGATTTTCACGAAAATAGTGATTATTTTGTGGCCGTTTATTTCAAATTCACAATTCTATATCTAATATTTTGTACAAATGAAACATCAAAAAAATAACATTAAAAATTATTTATTGAGACAATAATAACTATTTTAATAAAGTTGTTAATAGTTTGGGGCTCGTATTTTATTTTAAATAAAATAAAACAATTTAATGACTGAGCTTTCGATGTCTGATCGACATCATTTTCAAAGCTAATAAAATATTTTTATATAAATTTCTGAAAAACAAATATTAAAAGCCTATCCAGTAAATACAATTTTTTCCAAATAGCAAATACAAAGTAAATTTTACAAACAAGTATATAAAATATGAATATGATTTTAAAAATATTAAAAAAATATAAAAGAAAATTGTATATATAAATTAAACAATAAAATAAATTTAGCAAAGAAATAAAGTAGACAAAAAAACGAAATTAGACAAAATAATTGGAGCAATTGCTCTACTAATATATAGCATCTCTAAAATTGATTTTTTCCTGAAGTTTCGTTTTTTCTTCTAATATTTTGACATTATTTAGGCTAATTATGTGACCTGAATTCTTTAAATGAGTTGTAAGTGCTCTAGTACCTTGTTCTTCATCGAAAGCTCAGTCATTAAATTGTTTTATTTTATTTAAAGTAAAAAACCAGGCCTTAACCATTAACAACTTTATTAAAATCAAAAAAATATAGTTTTAAAATAAGTATACAGCAGTAATCCCCCCTATAACACGGTAGATTATTTCCGCGTTATAGAAAAACGCGTTGTACGAGAATGCTCTTACAGCGCGCTCGTAGGACTCCGTAAAACGCGTTATGCACATTGATTCACGTTTAACTTTTCTCGTTAAAGGGGGTTTAAATCGAATTTTGTGCAAACTTACGCGAAATTGAATATGAACAAACCATTATAAATTTCCGGATCCGCTCGAAACGCGATATTTCAAAACGCGTTATGGTACAGAATGTCCATTGCGAAGCGACTGGAGCGCAGCGAACCGATTGATACCGGTCCTATATACTCTCGCCCCTATCGATTTTTAAATTCCTATAAACTGAAATTAAATTTCCCCTTCACCCGCCTGATATAACCCGATCCTAAACTCCCGTTTTGTATCATATCTCGTTTTGTACCATATCGAGTTTTGAAATATCGCGTTTTGTCATATCTCGTTTTAAAATATCGCGTTTCAAATGGGACCCATAAATTTCACAGTACAGAAATAAAGGGTGATTTTTTAAGAGCTTGAGAACTTTTTTTTAAAAAAAAACGCATAAAATTTGCAAAATCTCATCGGTTCTTTATTTGAAACGTTAGATTGGTCCATGACATTTACTTTTTGAAGATAATTTCATTTAAATGTTGACCGCGGCTGCGTCTTAGGTGGTCCATTCGGAAAGTCCAATTTTGGGCAACTTTTTCGAGCATTTCGGCCGGAATAGCCCGAATTTCTTCGGAAATGTTGTCTTCCACAACTGGAATAGTTGCTGGCTTATTTCTGTAGACTTTAGACTTGACGTAGCCCCACAAAAAATAGTCTAAAGGCGTCAAATCGCATGATCTTGGTGGCCAACTTACCGGGCCATTTCTTGAGATGAATTGTTCTCCGAAGTTTTCCCTCAAAATGGCCATAGAATCGCGAGCTGTGTGGCATGTAGCGCCATCTTGTTGAAACCACATGTCAACTAAGTTCAGTTCTTCCATTTTTGGCAACAAAAAGTTTGTTAGCATCGAACGATAGCGATCGCCATTCACCGTAACGTTGCGTCCAACAGCATCTTTGAAAAAATACGGTCCAATGATTCCACCAGCGTACAAACCACACCAAACAGTGCATTTTTCGGGATGCATGGGCAGTTCTTGAACGGCTTCTGGTTGCTCTTCACTCCAAATGCGGCAATTTTGCTTATTTACGTAGCCATTCAACCAGAAATGAGCCTCATCGCTGAACAAAATTTGTCGATAAAAAAGCGGATTTTCTGCCAACTTTTCTAGGGCCCATTCACTGAAAATTCGACGTTGTGGCAGATCGTTCGGCTTCAGTTCTTGCAGGAGCTGTATTTTATACGGTTTTACACCAAGATCTTTGCGTAAAATCTTCCATGTCGTCGAATAACACAAACCCAATTGAAGCGAACGGCGACGAATCGACATTTCACGGTCTTCAGCAACACTCTCAGAAACAGACGCAATATTCTCTTCTGTACGCACTGTACGCATTCGTGTGGTTGGTTTAATGTCCAATAAAGTAAACTGAGTGCGAAACTTGGTCACAATCGCATTAATTGTTTGCTCACTTGGTCGATTATGTAGACCATAAATCGGACGTAAATCGCGAAACACTTTTCGAACCGAACACTGATTTTTGTAATATAATTCAATTATTTGCAAGCGTTGCTCGTTAGTAAGTCTATTCATTATGAAATGTCAAAGCATACTGAGCATCTTTCTCTTTGACACCTTGTCTGAAATCCCGCGTGATCTGTCAAATACTAATGCATGAAAATCCTAACCACAAAAAAATCACCCTTTATAACATGGGAAATCCTTGCGTTATATGGGGGAAAATACGTGTTATACGAGGGACATGAAATCGCGTAATATGAAAACGCGTTATAAGAGTACCGTATTATAGGGGGTATATTGTATTTCAACGCGTATAATCCAAATTATTTATCAGCTAAAATATCAAAATCAATTTCTATTGCGGTAGTGGAAAACCTTAATAAATTTTCAACTGTTCATCACTTAATCGATTTCGATATTTATTTTTAATCATTGTCATATGAGAAAACGTACTTTCGCAAGTATACGTACTTGAAAACAAAGAATATGACTTGATAATGGTTTCGACTAAGTTTGGTGAGGTACCGAGCTACCAAAAATCCATTCCGGTTTCCTTAGAATTTTTTAAAATAATATCCATTTGCAAATCTCATAATTCTAGTTGAAAATCTGTTGGTTGGATTGCTATTGTGCAATGAATGAGATTACCAAATATTTCACTAATAAGTCTAATATTTTCAAAATCCGCAAATCTTTCGTTGACCAGCGAACTTGAGTATATAAAATTACATTTTCATATATTGATTCGGTTTCTTTTAAAAAATATTTTAATTCTCTGTATGTTAAGGAATTTTGCCTTCCTTTCAATTTATTTACTATTTTAATTACGGTATCCATGATCGGTTTAATATTGAACAATTTTGTAATATAGACTTTCCTGGTAAATTGCACAGTGGTAGAAAGGCACGGCAATATTTTTTTTTTTCATAATACCCTTCAGTCCATTAAATTGGCCGACTTGCTCCGCCAATGCATACTCCCGATAATTTATTAATATTTTCAAACTCAATAATTTTTTGCTCGACATCCTTAAAGATATCAACCATCAACACCTTTGGTAGTTCTGTGCAAAGGTACACAACTTAACAGTTCCTCATGGGTGGTGAAATTTTCAAATACCATTCTGACAAAAATTAGAAATTGACTTGTATCAGATAAATCTGTGGATTCATCTAATGCTATTGAAAAATATTTGCAATCTGCAAGCAAATCTTTCAGTTTGCTAGACACATACGAACTTAAATCTACCATAGGTGCGTACTGGTTTTAGCGTTTGCTATGTACAGAAGCGATTTGTTGTGTATTGAGAGCTCAGAATCTTTACCCTTGAGCCAGTACATTTTCCTATTATTAATGTCTAACTCTTATTTTTTCTTTTTAATGTGTTCTTTCCACCTTCCCATCCAGGCTCATGCCAAGGCATATGGAATTTGGTTTGTTATTATGTTCTGTTGTTATATTATATTATTTCATATAATACATGTTGAGCTGGCCTTAACAGAGTTGAGAATAACGGGAATACGGTTTGCATTTTGGTTTGTAAAGTCGACATGTACTGATTTGGCTTCATTTAATAAGATGCGCCAATTTTTGATTTTCTAGTAAAATAAAGATTTCGCCATATACTATTCCTAGGTATTCATCTCACGGACTATATAGTTGGCTGTCTCTCTATCTCAGTTGGATTTCGTTGGTAGTGCTGGCGATCTCTTTTATTTTATTATTGACGCAGTATACTGGCAAGTCACTTGCCGTTATACATTCCACGTGTATTGTAGGACCCCTGGCGATGAAATGTTGTCTATTTTCAATTTTGTAATTATCCGTGCCTTAAATGAAAGTTGGTTCTATGCCAATTATGTATGGAATACAACATCGTTCATGTGACAAAAAAAAACAGTTCAATGTCCTTGAGGCCAGTTCGAATGTTATTCTTAAAGTGTTTGTGGATCATTGCTATACACTTTACTTTTCAAAAAAAAAAAAAACTTACGATGGATGCCAATAAGTCGAGTGTTTCACGATTTGTGTGACATGCGTCGTCTTGTTGAAACCAAAGATCATCTAAATCAATTTCATCCAAATTTGATCACATAATTTCCGTTAACGTTCCACAATAGCGTTCACTATTCATTCTTAATGGGTTTTCACTTACAGCTGTTACTATTTCACAAATACGAAATGGACACGTGGTGTTCATATTTTGCAAATTCCAGGCTCTGTTCATTTTAACCAAAATCAACACGTAGTTTAAGAAATGTTTTTTTTACCGAACGACCATTTTCGTAATAAGTTTAGATATCCGAAACCCGTTAATGTGTTGTAAACGAGCACATGATTAAAAATGGCATAGTTTTGACAATTAATTTGTCAAAGAACAATAAATATTTTTTTGTAGTTTAAAAAATACTATCAGAACGCTCTTTACATCGAATAGTCATAGTGAAAATCTTGAATTCGGGTGATTATATAAAAGTCGCAAGAAAATAATCTGTATTATCGACTATTTGATTTATCAAACATTTCTTGGCCAACTGTAACCGAAAGAAGATCGACATTTTTCGTTTGGTATGTCTATTCTGAGGACCTACAATTGCTTTCGAACATTTTCGATCGTTTTCGTCCATCGTTCAAATATTTGCTATCGTATTTCGGTAGTTTCGGTACTACTGCCTTCGATTATCAAAATAATTTTACTACCAAAATTATTCAAGTGTCGTCAGAGTAATATTTTCACAAGGAGCTCTCACAACAACGTAAGAGCAATGTAATTGCAGAAACTTTGACCATACTGCAAGAATATTTATGTTCGGGATTGATTTAAACGTCATATTTTCGTTAACGTTCACACTATGCGAAAGTCGTAGTACAAAAAATTTCGTAGCGCTTAACTAACGAAAACGATCGAAAGCAATAGTAGGCCCTCCGTTTTATTTTAAACGATCGATATTTTTCGGTTGACTAATTTGCTAAAATTTTATTGCTAATTTTTTTAGTTGTCTATTCAAGTGGATCTTATTTTCACAACATTTATGGATGAGCTACTTATAACAATAGTTTGAATCTACATTATAAATATTTTATATCTCATTTTCCGATGATAGTTGTCACTGGATTATTAACTGTTTGTTGTATTCAAATTTTACGGGCATCTCGTGGCGAACACTGAAAAGTGATATTTTTATTTTGATCTCTGATACTCCTGTTTCGTAAATATTTTATTTTTCTAATAAAAGAAATCAGTGCTAGCAAATTTATAGTTAATCCGTTGTTTTTATACCGCTCGCGCTGTCGGCTGTACTATCTCTGAAATTGACATGGTGCGATTGGCTAAATACCTAATTTCAGGCTCTCTATCGACTATATAGGTATTTTTATTTTTGTATATATCCTTGCGCCTATGCCTTAATAATACTTTGTGCACCGTCTATTCCTTTTCAACTGTTTTCCTTTCTAAGTAGTTCAATTGGTTGGCTATGCTTCAGTACACCTAGTGCAATATAATTTCGCTTTGTTTTGGGTTCGTTTCAAATTATTACACCAAAAATGAATAAAATAAACTCGTTACAGAAAAATATCGGGAACATCTTTCTTTTGTTTCTGTCGGCTTTTTGTCTTGTCCCTTCAAATCCTCTTCCGATTTGACCAATTTCAGAAAAAAAACCGGTCTAGACAGCCATGATGTGATTGAGTTTAACCTGAATTATTCGAACCATCTTGAATCCAACAACTTCTATGGATTACTCGCCATAGCTAGTGTTTGTAAAATTATATTATTCGGTTTCTAAGAAGCCGCAATCATTTTCGTGTTTGCCCCTACCGCTTTCCTTACCATTATATTAGTACCGAACGTTGTTTGTGAATATAACTACCTAGTATTGCTTGTCAGCCAAATTTTACAATTTCAAAACATTTGAGGCTACTATTTTATGTTGCTCTTTTCTATAACTTAACAACTTACATGTTGGTTGTTTACTTTAGTACTCAGCTACTATCTGTTTTGGGAACCATAACTTATTACCATGTTACCATGCACATGGATAAGCTGCGTTCGTGGATCGATAAAAATTAAAAAGCTGTTATATTTTTATTATAATTTTGGTTCCATATTCACTTCAAAATAATGATACTCGTAACGCTGCTTTGATTTCGATTTCGTAGTCCTACTGCTTTCGTTGAGTTAATGATTTGGTGCGAAACAATTAAAAAAAATATAAATATTAATTTAAATACTATTTTATATTTTATAAACTTTTATTATTGTATTTTTTCAGTTTTTACATCAAACTATTTTTAAATAAGTTTTGTTCAAAAATTGTCACATTGAGAATGATAACAACGAAAAAATTCAAATTCTACCATTGAAAATGTATGCGCCCGTTTAACTCTAAATAAATACAGTTAAACCTCACATACTGCAACCTAATAAAATACATTGTCGCCAAACCACTTCGCCCCTAGAGAAAACTTGCAGGTACAATGTGCAGATGGATCTACGTAGCTCGGACTTATAGCACACTACAAAAATTATTCTTTTGCCTGTTCTAGTAACCTTTGTCGTTGGTACTTGTGAAGCGATGTTTGAATTAGTTGCTCCAGGAACAAAAGGCTTGCATTGGCTAGTATTGTTCGTTACTGCCTCGCGCAATCCGTTAGATTCATCAATAGGTAAGAATGCAGCCTTTAGTCCATAAATTGAAGTTTTTGCCGAAATATTTATCCTTTTAGTTGTTCATTACTTTGAATGGTTCATTATATGAACTTTGCATTGATGTCCGTACGCTGTCGACTCTGATGAACACATGTGTGTACTATTTTTCAATTCTCTCTTTGAACGTACGCGTTATTGATATTTAGATGAGCTGTAACAGTTCGACTTGTTTAATTTTCAAACTATTTAAATTTCTTGATGAATTCAGTTTGGGTTGACTTAATTTTCCCAAGACTCAAGAATTATCTTCTTCGAACCCTTAATCCCAATAAAATTATTGGCAAAAGTTTCACACGGTAGCCTTAAGCGTCCTATACCATCTCTCAATTACAGGTAACCCTCCAAGAACACGGCATTCAAAGAACACAGATTCAAATGGATACACATTTTCTCGAATTACACGGCTTCAAACAACACGATTTTCGTTATTCTCTTTTATTTTGTTTTTTTATACCCTAGAAAAAACGATAGGTTTTTTCTTTTTTTTGCAGTCGCGAACAACACGGTTTCAAAGTACGCGGAACGAATTAATCGTGTTCTTGGAAGTTTTCCTGTATTTCAATTATTGGTATCATTCTAAAATGTTTAATTCTTAAAGTTTGGTTTAACTCCTTAAATATATCAGAGTCAAGTTGTCTAGCTGTCTGCCGAGATAACTTGAAATTTTTGCTTATATTCGAAATTGTTGTACCCACCCTGACATCATATTTGCAGGAAAAGCTCTTGTCGTTATGTCTACAAGTAGATTCACATAACGTTTTCGAGTGAATCTGTCTATTACGGTTAAATACCAGTGATTTTTCTCTGACTAAGGCAGTGATCTAATTAAAATAACATATTTGTGTGTGAAAACGGTCGTTTGGCATAATCTATAAAGAAAGATGTGTTTTGTTGTGCCGGTAAATTTTTTTCTTTGATATTGCATGCATGTCTTGAGTGGATTTTTAATATCACCTGAATCGTTCAGTAATCAACTTTGTGGTTCCCCGAATACTCGGATGAGTCAAATTACACCTATCCCCCGATTTACACGGTACTCGATTTCGCTTTTACACGGTTAACAAAATTAAAATAAAATTCTAATAGTATTAAAAAAGTACAATGCGCTTTAATGCGGTTTAAACGTTGTCATTTCATATTTGTATTTTACCATAAGGCGCACTCAAGAAACGTCAAAATCGAAAATGGTTGGAATGGAGAATTCCCTTTAGTTCTGTTGTTTTATTCATAACAACTGAATGTTTGAAAACGAAATTTCTTTTTTCTTGCTATAACCGATCATAGCAAAAACTGAGAAAAATATGTAGTTTGTATTAGTAAATTTTACAATATACATGCAATTTTACATGCAACTTTTATAGGCCTATGTCGACAACAGGAAAGGAAACGAAGCTTACTAAACATCACGTATTTTCGTTAGAAACCAAAATTAAGATTTTGGATTGATTAACATCTGAGGCATCACTCCTTGTGGCAAAAAAAAAAAAAAAGAAAATGGTTTGAATGAGTCGACATTTTAGGTACCATAAAGTAAAAGTGTGGCGACTGGTACAACAGTGAGTGCAAAATTTTCAATTTATAAACGGGATCGTATTATGTAAGCCGTTGAAAAAGCTTTAATTATTTGGATAGAAGACAACGGTAAAAAGAGAATGCCGGTATATAGTAATTCTATTAAACACAAAGTGGTTCAACTTTTCAACCAAATAAAAGAATGGACACTCTTTCAAAAAATCCAAAAATGGCATTACTTTTATGATCTTCAACTAAAAAGTGAAACTGCGTCCAGTGATGAAAAATTAGGCAGGGAATATCCATCCAAATTGGTTTAAATTACTCAAGATAATACTTTCGAGCCTGGTTCGGAAGAAAATGCTGAAAACAAGTTATCTAACCAAAAATGAAAGATCTGCCAGTCAATTTAAGAGTAATATTACTATTTTGTAGCAACTGATCGCAGGATCGAATGTTAAAGTCAATCTTTAACAAGCGAGCTGAAAAACCACGAGCAAGCAAATAAAAAAGGTTGGATGACTTGCACTTTATTTGAAGGTTGGTTTTACCAGTGCTTCGTTCCCGAAGTGAAAAACTATTATAAAAAAAAAATCTTTAGTTTAAAGTGCTTTTATTATTAGATAATTCACCAAATCGAGCAATAAATTTACAGCATCCAAATGTTACAATTACAATTGAATTTTTACCGCAAAAACAACATCAATGATCCAACCTCAAGACCAGGGTACAAATTCTGTTTTTAAGGCGTACCGATATTTTAGGAAAATTAGAATGCACTCTGGAAGATTATCTGGCTAGATGTAGTGAATCAGAAAAGTACTGTGCCGTTAACCGGAATGCTCTATTCAAACATTATCGGTCGGGCTCATTCTCTCGCGGAGACGAATTTGAAGATTTTAGTATTCCCGATGTATATGAGTTGTTTGAAGATAAATAAATGTCGAATGCTGAGCTCCTAGTTAGTGAAGGTAGAAGAAACCGTAGATCAATTTACACCAAAATTATAAATTAGGTTAGGCAGAATTTTGAAAACATTTTTTATGACCATATAGATCCTGATACAGATCGAGCACTAAATTTTAAAGAACAATTAAAAAGTCACTCATTCAGCATTAAAAAACTTATAAAAAATGCACGAAGGCAAACAAATGTTGATTACAGATTTTTCAACTGCTTCTAATAAAAAAACGAACGGGGTTCAAGCTCCACCTGAACCGCAAATGTTTGGCAAAACATAAGATCTTTCTCATAAGAGATTTTTTAGGAATTCCATTTCCATCCAACATACCAAATCCCATCATAATCGGTTAAGAATTGACCGATTTCCGTCTCAAGCGGCCATATTCCAGAAATCCTTCAAAAAATCATTAAATAATTTCATTTCAATCCAGCACACCCAATCCCATCATGATTGGTGAATAATTGATCGCATTCCGTCCCCGGTAGCCATATTCCAGAACTTCTTCCAAAAATAATTTAAGAATCCCATAACCATTTAACAAACTCAATTTCATTATAATCGGTTAAGAATTGAACGAGTTTCGTCCCAGTGGCTCTATTCTGGCTTTCCCTGGGAATAGGAAATTGGGAAAAATATTTTCATAGTATTTTTGCCTAAATTCTATTTTTCTGGCTAACTGAGGGAACATGATTGGTGCTAATATTTTCGAAACAAAGTTAAAAACAAAATATTTTTCCCCACAAAAATTTTGTGGAACAAAAGTTTCCCAAATCACTTTGTTTTGAAATTTTTTGCACTAAACTTATTCTTTCAGTAAGCCAGAAAAGTATAATTTTTACAAAAATGCTATGAAAATATTCTTCCCAATTCCCTATTCCCAGGGAAAGCCAGAATAGGGCCACAGGTGGCCATATTCCAGAATTTCTTCCAAAAATCGTTTAAGAATCTTTATTCCATCCAACATACCAAACCACATCACAAGCGGTAAAGAATTGATCGAGTTCCATCCCAGATGGTCATATTCCAGAACTTCTTCCAAAAATCAATTAGGAATCCCATTTCCATCCTGCATACCAAATCGCATCATATTCGGTTAGGAATTGACCGAGTTCCGTCCCATGTGGCCAAATTCCAGAACTTTTTCCAAAAATCAATTAGGAATCCCATTTCCATCCAACATACTCAATCGCATTATAGTCGGTTAAAAATTGCTCGAGTTCCTTCCTAGGTGGCCATATTCCAGAATTCCTTCCCAAAATTATTTAAGAATCCGATTTCCATCCAGTATACCCAATCTTATCATAATCGGTTAAAAATTGCTCGAGTTCCGGTCCCAGGTAGCCTTATTCCAGAGCTTCTTCCAAAAACAATTTAAGAATCCCACTTCCATCCAACATACCCGATCCCAACATAATCGGCTAAGAAATGGCTGAGTTCAGTCCCAGATTAAATTCGATCGAATTGGTTACATTTAAAAACATTCAAATTTAACGGACTCTCCAAGTAGTCCGTTAAATCAAGGTTTTTCTGTATAACATTTTACGTTAAAATGTCATGTAATCAACGGAACAATTTAAAGCAACATTCAACATAACATAGTATTTAACGCAGCGTGTGACATGAACCCAAAATTAGTCCCCTAAATGTTTTACCAAACATAAAATCAATGCTCAATTCTGAAACCGATAATTCTACAACAGCCGCTAAAGTAATACGGACGACACACGTTACCGCCATTGATGAAAGAAATCAGTGATACAGATCAGTGATTCCGATAGTGATGTAATAAATATGCCAAAGAAAATTCGAGTCCTAGCTCTGCTGAGGATTTCTTTTTGGATAAAATCAAATTTAGAATTTTCCTTAATATTTTTTCTTTAACACGTACATGGCCCTAAGTATAGTGGCACCTATCTTGCTTTTTAACATGAATCTTTTGTCTCATTTTACACGATTTCGATTTACACGATTATTCGTGAAGCGTTTACTGTGTAAATCGAGGGGTGAGTGTATGCAATTGACGGCCTTTTGTTCGTGTCGCACGCTTTTCTCTCTAAAATTTTATGTCTGTTGAAGTTGGTAGCACTTGGTCACACTAAATGATTCTAGTTGTTATAATACCATTTAGCTAAATGTACAGCACTCCGATTATACGATTCCGCAAAATCCGATCATATTTTCTAAGAATTTAGCGACAAATTTTGGATTAATTCAACACGTAATGACGTACTTCATTACCGAGTATTTATTACTGCAACTTCATAACGATTAAGTTGAAGTGATATTAGCATGCACCATTTTACTAAACGAGACTTATTTATAATATTGTCAAAGTGTAGCTCGTCGAATTCATATAGATATAGATCAGGTGATCACTCATAAAATTATTTCAATTTTAAACCACTAGACGTAAAATTAGATCATGCCATTTAATATATTCTTAAATCATGAAATCGTTGCGATCTTTTATAAACATTACGATCGTTTGGCAACGATCATTTGAATGTAAAAAATAATTACGATTTGTTGTTGCATAGGCAAATTCTTCGGGCAGTTATCATGAAGATCACATTAAAATAATATAAGTTTTATTTGTTTATACGAAAAGTATAGTGTGTAGGCGTTCTTATTATTATTGTAAATATAGAAAATACAAGATAGGCCTTGATCGAGTGGCAGTCGCAGCAGCGGAACACACCACTACAAATCACTAAAACTATCATAAAAAAAATTAAAAACACAAAAATATCTCTCTAAGGTCAAAAACTTATAATTTTTGTATTTTATTTATTAAAGGTAACACAATACAATCCATTTGTAGTTTTTTTTTTTAACAAGAACTTTCACTTCATAGCTATATGTAATTTAGTTAGCTAGAGGTACGTACATGTTAAACACCATACACACAAATTGTAATTGTTCTATGGCAGAGTTGCATTTTAATTTTGAAAGTCAAAATCATTTTGTTAAGATTTTTTTACCTAACAATAGCTTTCAGCTAAAAAGTATGCTGTGGTACCTGACGCCGCATCGACTAATCATAAACATTGTCAGCTACTTTCAACAATATACATACTCGTAGTATACAATTGGTTATAGAACTATAAATAACTGTATATGATGGCGATTTTATAGTTAAATACCTGTTCAATTCAAATCGATTGAGTATTTACATCGGAAACTGTTCACGTTTTTTTTTGTATATACGCTTTATAAAGCTCATTATTTACAGAAAGGTCATGTCATTGAATTACAGTATATGGAATTGATTTCTGTGTACGAATGTATACGGATATCGCGAAATATATGAGAAACTAATAATAGACTGTTAACCGTATAGGTCTGGGATGGTAAACCGTCGTGCGGTCGCAAACTTTCATTTTCAATTGATTTTATATTATACACATTTTCAATGTGCTATTGAACTTCAAAATGTGTATAAGGTAATTATGGCCCGTTAAGTAGAATCAATTAAATTTCTTTTTCTGACCAATTTTTTAATTAACAAATTTTGTTGGTTGGGAATTTTTATTGAGTATCTTCTTAAAACATCGTTCGTTTGGAATTGAAAAATTAACCTAAGGTGATCTTTTAATGGATTTATATAAAATGCATATGGATTGTTAAGACGATAAGTTTCTCGTTTAATGTGGAAGTCGTAATTTGTTGTTAACCTTCTTTAAATTAATATGATTAAAGATAAAGATAACATTTATTTAACATACTCGCAATGGTCGATAAACAGTAGCCCCACCAAAAATTTTTAAATCTCTTAGTGTTAAAAGTTTTTCATTCCATTCCATGATTTTTAAAAGTATCCTATTTGATGATAACATATAGGCTTTACAAACATTCTTGTATAAGGTTGCTGTACGTACCTAAAACGAAGTCAATTCTAAATTAAATTGTTTTGGAGGAATAAACCGTCATTCACAAATTTGATTTATTGCCAAAAAATGCTTCAAATCTACTATATATTGATATAATCAAAATGATCAAGTTAACGAAGGTCAATTCAACGGTGTTGGTTGGTCAACTTGGTTTGGGAGTGGATGGAAATATCTCCTTTGCCCTTAGTTGGTTGATGGCTGCCTGTATGTTATCCAGGGTATTAACCCTAAGATTCTGGGATATTCGAAAAGGGCTTGGAGGAGGAGTTTTTGTACTTTGTATTTTGCATAATGAGAGGTTCGGCAAATTTGTTTTGGCTATGTAAGTGGTATGTTGATTTGCTCACCAATATTCATGTTCGTCAATGTTGTGGCATTTGTTGAACTCTGCTGCACTCACTGGGCGCTTTCAGGCCTGCCAATTGATCATGATTAGTGAAATCATCGCTAATTTGATTTGAAATTTTTATAACTATAACTCAAAATTTTCTAAATGTTGGCTGCGATTTTATTCAACATGTTGTCAACTGTAGGGTTACTTGAATGCGCCTTGATGATTGATTGGGTAGAATTTGTCCTTATGTAAATATGTTCATCTCCATTTCTTGTTGGTATGGGAAATACCTTATACGCTTGATAGGAATGGCTAATGATCTTGGACTGTTTAGATGTATCAGGTTCAATTGTTTATCTAGTTGTTCCCTGACATTTAGTAGTTCCCTTTGAATGTTTTGATAATTAATTAGGTTCAAGGCAGTACTAACCGCGAGCATAGTAAATATTTGTGTCTACCTCCGTCCCCCCAAAAAACGGACAAGTGCAAGTCCTCTTGAACCGGACAATTTTTTATTATTTTTCAAGATGTTATTTGCATCATCGATATGCCGCAGTTGGTCTGCAGATATGCCACCGTATGTTGACAGAGGTGGGCATAATTCATAATTTCCTTTTGATGTGACCATAATTGTGTTAAGTGTCGTACATTGTTTATTAATTGCTGTAGCTCTACCCAATAATTTTCCAACTTTAAGTGAACAACAATCTTCCATTCTTCCTAGGCTAAAGTTGTAAATGCGATGTTTTCGAAGTAAATACCCAGTGTATTTTCGAATATGAATATTTCAACTTGGCTGTTTGATGATTGCTTCATTAATATTTTGGGAATGATGCTTTAAGGAATCGATTCTATTTGACTGGTTTGAGATTTTGGGAGTGCAGTCACCATCCCTATGCACATTATGAAGAATGTCAATAAGCTCAAAGGTCCCTTAACGAACCTTAGTGATCTTCAAAGTTTGGTATTTACCCTTTCTGGTTGTGTATTTGGTTGGTGTTCAGTGCTGGTAGCTTTGCCATCCTTGAGATTGTCATTTATGGGCAAAATGCAGTTTTTTCAGTTTCATGTACGATGGATATTTATCCCAAATGTCACATCGATGTATTGCTGGTTGCGTGATGATTATGATTTTATTCACTTTTGCGGGTTATCGTGTTATCGGGTTATCTTCTATTTTAACGTGAAACCAATATGCTGGACTGATGTTGTTTTGTATTTCAGCTACACGATTTCCTACAAATACGTTCCATTTGTTTGAAGGCCCTTGAATCAATGCAAGACCAATGGTTGAATCCGTATTATCGTATATATTGATGTTGACGATTCTAATGACTGCCTTACGCTATTCATTGATCTTGATAATAAAACTACTCCGCATAGTTCTAGTCATGGTGAATTTATTTTCTTTAATCGACCTACTCTTGTTTTTAATGCTAGTAACGTAACTTTAATATCTCCGGATCTTAAAATCACCCTGATATACATGACAGCAGTGTATGCCGCATCCGAGGCATCACAGAACCCGTGTAATTCAATGACATTGTGATTAGAAATAATTCACTTAGGAATTTTGCTTTTGCTTACAAGCTGCAACTGTTGTAGAAATTTTATCCAATGCTCTTCCATGTGATCAGGTAATTTTTCTTCCCAACCAATGTTTTCTTCCCATAGATTTTGCATCAATATTTTCGCGGTTACAGTTATGGGAGCTATCCAGCCTAAAGGATTAAATATTCTCGCCCTATCAAACATCATAGGACATTTCGCTTGGTGTTAACCTTTTGTGCTACTAGACTGGTTAGCACCTTAAAGCTAAATTCATCTCTTTCAGTATCTCAGTATATGCTTACTGTTTTTACATTTTGATCTTCTGTGGAATTGTTTGTATAGTACCTTCTTTGAATTACTGCACCATTTTCTAAGGTTGAAACAAGTCAAGACATCATAGACATAAAAATATCTTTATAAGATTTCTGCTGCGTTGGGAATATAGTTTCTTAGTCATACGTCAGCTGATGTAATGTTCTTATGGCCAGGTGTGGTGCTGAGGCAGTGCCATAAGTTACTGTTGTTTTCAGATCCTGATGTTCTGCGGAGACCTTTATTTGCCGATACATTTCCTCGATACTGGCAGGGAAGACATATTTATACCTTCACCATTTTAGCATGATTGAAAAAAGATCTTCCTGGAGGGTTGGTCATCATTAAGGCTGCTACCTGTAGATGTTTTTATTGAAGTATCAAAAACCACTCGAAGTTTAGTTGTTGCACTTGTCTCAACTATGACTGCATGATGTGATGAATAATTTTTTCTCCTTGTTGAATCGTTTGCTGGTTCCAATATGTCCTACCTAAGCTTAGAGAATTCGTTCATCAAATTTTGCTAATCTTTTTTTAGCGCAGGATTTTTTTTGAAGTTTTTTTTCTATTTGAAATAATCTTGCTATTACTTGTTTTTTAGAGTCACCTAGCTCTACGTTATCCTTTAATGGAAGCTTCACTTGATACGAGCGATTGGATAAACGTTTATAGTCCTCTTGCTAAAGTCTTTCACATTTAGCTTGCTCAGTCGTTAAATGTTTCGGTGACTGATTTTCTTCGATTTTACAAATTCGTTGTAGATCAGCATCTATAGTAGAAATCATAGTTTGGAAACTGAGTTTATAGCTCCAAACATAATCCAACCCGATTTCTTACGTTGTGCTGTGGGCTCCGTTTCACCCTTATTATTTCTGGCATTATTTGCTCTTATTTTTTCATCGTTGTAAACAGATTCTCTTAGCGGCAGATCAATTGGAGCTCTGCTCCTCGTATATTAGCTCCAATATTTCGTACAATAGGTTTCTGTGACACATCCCTTATAATATACGTGGTAATAAGTGTTCAATTATTTTTCAATTTTATATTCGGCGTAAATGGTGTTTTAGGGAAATTTTTACAATGGAGTTAGCCGCATTTGTTGACCCCTATTCTCAACTCTTTACTGATGATTATTGTAATGACAATGAACACTGATCTATTAAAGCCTTACATTTGTTGAGATTCCAGTGAAGAGTCCAGTGAGAGCTGATCTTTACAGTGGCAGTTGCCAGTAATGTAGATGACATGGAGTGCTGAATGCTGATCTATTTCTCCAGGTTGTCATGTAAGAGCTGGTGGTGCTTGTTTTTGCAGACAAGTGTTTGCCGTTGCAAGATTGTGGAAATGCTGGTACCGAATTGGCCTATGTCCGAGATCATCGCGGCATGGAGATCTACTGGTGGATGTTGGGGAATGGGTTTTTGGTGGTCGTATTCTGTACATAACAGTACTTTATATTGCATTCTGGTCTAGCCTTCCCTGTGGCTTGTGTGTTTTAGAAGCTTCCAGTTATTGAATATTTTTTATATGAACTCCATGCAGTTGCCGCATGGCTGTATTCCGCGGGTATATGTGGGGTGGGGTTTTGATTACTTTACAGACTCGACTGTTTTTGAGTTCCTAATTTTTTTATTACTTTATAACTCATGAAACAATCCAATAAAAAATATTCCAGAATAGCGTTTGCCAAATCATTATCAGCCATAAGTTTTAAAATGGGAAACTCATTTATTTGAAAAATTTTAAAGAACAGCGAACTGCTTAAGTGAAACGAGAAAAGGCACTACTGAAAAATATATAAATACTTTTACTTTTTGTAATCACTAAAGTAAATCACATATTTCTTTGTGAAATTTCAAAGTAAACTTTCAGGAATCTTAAATACCTTTTGAAAACTATGTCATAGTTTTGACTACATTTTGCTTAGACAAGCCTACTTTTGAGGTAAATTACAAGAATATTTGTTTTTCACTCTCAAATGTCTGTTTAAATAATAGAGGTATGTCCTTTCTAGAATTGTCCACACGCTGGTGATTTGTTTCCACTAAATAATTAGTTTTCTAATATGGATCATTAAAATTTCATCTGAACTCTTTTTAGTTAAATTATCAGTTTACTCGTAAAGATGTTCTTATTTGCATACCTACAGCCCTCCCGAGAACTGTAATGACGCCGTGAGTGGCAAACTTAAATCAGAAGAAAAAACCTAAAATTGAAAATGGTAACTCGAAAGTTCCCGCTAATTTTTAACATTACGGATATAAAGTTATATCGTTTTCAGTGGCACAAAAATCCACATTTTTTTCTGATTGGAATCAATTGGAAATGGATTTGTTTACATTTTTTGTCTTTTTTTTTTGAAAATGGATCAAAAAAAATCCAAAAAATTTGTTGGATTTTTTTTTACGTTTACTCACACATATACTCAACGTCATGTCAATTGTCAAAATGACCACGCAATTTCTATTTAGATTTTTTATTATATTTGTGATTGTTTAAGCAAGTTGTGTTTAATAAAATAAAATTTGTTTTATTCAAAGTGTTGTTTTATAAAGATTATTGCGTGTGCACCGAAAACAATCTTACAACAAATAACTGTACAACTTTTGCATTTCATCAGCTGTAAATTATAGTAAATAACGCAAACTTGAAAGCCGTGTTTGTTTCTTGTTTTTATTGTAGATTTTACTATATTTTATTAAATAATTCATTTATAATAATGTCTGACGAATCAAATGAAAGCGAATATGGCTAAAATGGATAATAATCGAACTAAAAGTATCAACAAGCCCCGAAGAATATGAAATTTCGCAAAAGTTATTTAGACGGGCTCTTCGTGACTACTACAGCACGGATATTGCTATCGAATATGCTAAATTAACCGTTTTATGGGATAACGACGAAATTTTCAATTTTTTTCAAATCAATCAAAAAATCAATAAATAATTTCAATAAATTACTTTATTTTATCTATTTAATCAATAAATTTGATCCATACAGCGGTTTTATAGGAATTGCCCGCACTTTCCATGACCGTATTCCAGATCTCACGACCTTTTAAGGTGTTGCCCATTTTGGAGTACTCGAGATGACCCCAAAACTGAAGTATTTCACATTGTTGGTCAGCTAATACACCCCATTGTTGGTCGAGAGTACTCCATGCCAAGTCAAAATTTTTACGTAAAATCTCGATATCTTTTTCGTTTTTAAAATCAGTCTGGCGACGCAAATAAGTTAAATAATCTAGCCAAATTTGTACCTGATGTTCAGGTGATTCGAAACCTACCGCAACAGCTGCTTCGAATGTCTCATTACATTTAGATTTGTCAAACGATTTTGAATTTTCGATAATACGAATTTTTTCTATATAAAACTCAGAATTCCATATAATATTTCGCAAGGCTCGTTCAATTACATCCACTTTTGTAACACCGACTGATTTAAATCATCCTCCTCTTCTTCGCTATCATTTAATAATGAATCAATAAATTTCATGTACTCGAACCAAACATTCGCACATAAACAATAATCGGTCATCATACGCTCGTATATCGCCTGTAGAAAATTATCTTCCAGGAGATATTCACAGTCATTTATGTACTACAAGTATAAGCGCTCCTTCTCGCCATATTTTTTTGCGTCAAGATTTTTAATTTTAATTCAAATGGAAGAATTTTACGGAGTATATTAATCGCACGATTATAACTACGATCCACCGTTTCCCAGTCAATCTTCGTTGCGCTTACCGTTTCGTGTTTGTTAGCGAATTCTTTGTATACTGTTTCAACTTCTATAAGAGATAGTTTACATTCGGCTTGGTAAATCTTTAACATTTTTTTTATAATTTCTGGAGAGCTGAAATTAGAAGACAATTTAGTGAATACCTCAAATGAATGCAAATGCATCTCTCTTACTCATCTAATTTAATTTGAAAATGATTAAGTCGCTCTTGAAACAGCTGAGAGTCATTAAGACAGTTAAAGGCATATTTTGATAATATTTCATCCCAGATTTCATCGTTATCCCATAAAACGGTTAATTTAGCATATTCGATAGCAATATCCGTGCTGTGTTAGTCACGAAGAGCCCGTCTAAATAATTTTTGCAAACTTTCATATTCTTCGGGGCTTGTTGATACTTTTAGTTCGATTATTATCCATTTTAACCATATTCGCTTTCATTTGATTCGTCAGACATTATTATAAATGAATTATTTAATAAAATATAGTAAAATCTACAATAAAAACAAGAAACAAACACGGCTTTCAAGTTTGCGTTATTTACTATAATTTACAGCTGATGAAATGCAAAAGTTGTAAAGTTATTTGTTGTAAGATTGTTTTCGGTGCACACGCAATAATCTTTATAAAACAACACTTTGAATAAAACAATTTTTATTTTACTAAACACAAATTGCTTAAACAATCATCACAAATATAATAAAATATAAATGGCGCGACGTCTTTTTTGACAACTTCACATGACGTTTAGTTTTTTTTTATGTGTGAGTAAACGTCAACAAAAAAAATCAAAAATTGTGTTCTCTGGCAAAAAATAATAAATCCAAAAATTTGAATCAAGATTTTTTTGCCACTGAAAATTACATTAGAAATGTCAAAATTCAAGAATATACGAGGGCAAATCAAAAAGTCTTGCAATATCATATGAAAAAAAAGAGTGAGCGAGACAGCAATATTTTTATTTTTCGACATAATCTCCTTTAAGGTTTATACATTTGTCACATCGATCAATTAACTTGCCTAAACCCTATAAAAAAAAAGATTTCTTTTGCTCCATGAAATATTCATTTACAACAGACTGTACTTCATGGTCACTGGAAAATTTCCGGCCCCTTAGTGTTTTTTTCAAATTGGGAAACAGAAAGTAGTCACTGGGTGCCAAGTCTGGACTGTACGGTGGATGCGGAATTTCCACGAAGCCGCAGTCTTTTAATGCAGCTTGAGCAATATTAACCTTGTGCACTGGTGCATTGTCGTGAAGAAGCAAGATTTTTTTCCTAACTTTCCTTGGTCGTTTTTCCCGGATCGCTTTTTTCAATTTTCGCAAAACCTCTGCGTAATATATGCCTGTGATTGTGGTTTTCGGTGGCATATAATCGATTATCAAAATTCCTTCAGCATCCCAAAAAATTGTTGCCAAAACCTTACCAGCAGACGGTTGAGTTTTGAATTTCTTTGGTGGTGGTTCACTACGTTTAATCCATTGCATCGATTCTTGTTTAGATTCCGGATCCCAGTGATGAAGCCATGTTTCATCGCCTGTTATTATGTTATCCAAGAAATTTTCTGGATCTTCTTGGTACATATCTAAAATCGCCTTTGAAGTTTGAACACGCATTTTTTTTTGTTCTGCATTCAACAAACGGGGAACCCATCGCGCACTTACTTTCGACATGTGAAGGTGGTCATGTAATATAGTATATGTGGTACCGTATGAAAGAGAAAGTCTCCACGCTAACCGCGGAACAGAAATACGCCGGTCCTCCAATACAACAGATTCGGCCAAAATTACGTTTTCATGGCTAATAGCATCTGCTGGCCGACCCGAGCGGTTGTCGTCTTCTAATGACTCCCGACCACTTTTGAATAATTTTACCCACCTTGTTACTGTGGCATATGATGGTGCAGATTCGCCGTAAACTTTTGATATGTAGTTGAATATATAAATTGCATTTCGTCCATCTTTATAGAAAAATTTAGTAACGGCGCGATATTCAATTTCATTCATTTTAAGAAAAATTCAAAACACGTTTTACTAAATTGACAAAAACAAACGAACTGTAAAAATTACATCGAAATGTTCTTCTAGAAGTTTCATCGCGACAAAAAATGGTTTTGAAAAATATATTGTTGTCTCACTCACTCTTTTTTTTCATATGATATTGCAAGACTTTTTGATATACCCTCGTAGATGGACAATTTTAAGACATTACTCATTTATTTAATTTGACATTTGAATGTGCTGTTCGAGCTTTTGCGTAGTTTAACTCAAAAGTCTTCAAGGAATTTTCAAGATTGCGTAGCGTTAATGGGTGGACAATTTTTTTTAGTTTAGTGTGCAAAACTGCACAAAACTATGACTCAATATAATTAAACTCCTTTTTTGGGTTGTATTGCCTAAAATTTAACTCACGTTTTTAGCAGTTTTTGGGGATGAAAAAAATGTTTCAATGGTGAGTTTTTTCTTGGGTGCTAACTTTACCCAACCCCCAAAGTCACTAGTTTAATTTTAAAGAATTTGAATGGGGGTTTCTCTGTGGCATTTGGTAAATAATTGATTAAAACCTTAAAAGGTAGTTTTGTGAGATTTTTGTGTGTCCCGTCAGTCAAAATAACTTTGGTCGTACTCAGATAATTCTGTCATTTAATTTTACAGCCTAATGAATCAAATGAAATGGTTAAATTGTACACAAAGACTACCAAGTTTAAAACGATAAAAGCATTCTGTTCTTTGTATCAAAATATAATGTTTATGAACTTCCGGATAAGTAAAGTTTTCCAAGTTTTATACATTTCAGAGTACTAACAAGGCGTGGATCAGATTAAAACTGTTCGATTCGGCAAGCTTTAAAGTTCAAGTTAAAAGTTCCAAATATTTATAGGGTGAATTTGGTAATAAATACCTAATTAGCACCGAATTAGCTTTTCACCTAAAAAATCGGTTATTGCACCAATAACTTAATGAAACATTTTGCGTCTTGTTCTTTGTCCTCAATGAGTACTGCAATTTGTAAAGTAAACATAAACAATATACGCAAGCAATATAAATAACACGACAGTTTTGGTTATTTCATTCTTCATGTTTTTGTTCAGCTTTTATAGAGGAATAACTTTCCGTTGGTTCCCATATGACGTCTAACGTTAATGTTTTTTGTCAGAAAAATGTTCAATGAAAACTGCAAAAATAATAAACAAATTTTTCACAATTTTTTTTTTGAAAACTCTTACATTTTACGTTTGTTTACTCTTTTATTGCCATCGCCGAACGGATCGTCGAACTAATAATAATAATAATAATAATTAAGTTAGACAGAAATACATAGAGCTTCTCCGTAAAGTTTGGGTCATCTGATTTATACACAAATTGCAACAGTTGAAATAACGTAAAGTCAGATCATGTATGTCATCTTCTTCTCTTCTAATGTACTATAATCGTTTTGTTTATTTTGGTGTTTCTGAATCGAGAGTCAACCCTAAGTTGAATGATAGATGCAAATGCAATCAACCAACAGCCAGTATCCACTAGCAGAAAAGGTTACACCCTTCCTAAATTGGAGACACAAACAACTAACAGCTAGTATAATTGCAGGTGGTCGGCTGCGGAAACTAAACCATATAATTTTGGTAAAGAGTATCAAAGGAAGTCCGCAATTTGTCCAGATCAACTGTATTCGTAGTGGATTTCCAAGTGTTTTCCTATTTTTTCTTTAACAGTATTCTACTACTATTTTGAGAACAACACTTTACATTGTAAATATTTTTGAGCGGTTATTTTGATTGGAAATTTGATTAAACAATTTTTTTAAGAAAGCTTAATTTGTTAATTTTTCGACTGATCAGTCTTGATTACAATCATACTTGATTACCATACCTACATATCTGACTAATCTGTGAAATAGAGATAGGCAAACTACATTGCTTTTGCAGACACTTGCACATTCAGTTCATGATGTATGAAACTACATAGTATAGTATTACTTCTAACAGGTTTCAAAACAGTTAAATAGTTTAGGTAAGGCTCCAGATGATTCTAAAAATGTCCCAAAAAATGTATAAATGATAAATACTTTATCACTCGAAAATATAGCTCCAATGGGTTATCAAGGTTCTGGTACCCAATGAATTTTGAGTTCATCTTAACATGATATTACTCTCAACCATAAGCAAGACCCTGTCGCTAAAATACATAACAAAAGTTTCAAAATTCAAAACAATGTCGCTGCGAGTCCATCTCCTTAACCGCTCGGACACAGCAGCTAAACTAAGGTTAATATAGCTTAAGTAATTAAACATTTTATTAAACACTCATCAAGCAAATTTCCACACTACTTAATAAATCTAGGTTAAGTATGTGTGGATTTAAGTTGAACAAAAATATGACCAATCATTTACACCACCAAATTAACATTTTGGAAGCTTTGAAATTCCAAACAAAATTATTATTAAAAATCTGAACTGGATTATTATTACTTCCATACTTCCAGAATATATGCCAGCCTTGTAGAATAAATTTAAGGCGTATAAATTGACACTTTATATAAAAATAATATGGCGGATTCGATTTTATTTTCTTTAATATGGCGGATTATTTTGTTTTTTAAGAAATATAAACTTTGTAACCGATTTATATAGAAAATGTGTAATATTACTGGTTTAAACGAATTACTAGTAATTTTACAAATGATTACTATTCCGATAGTTTATATGTTCATTCATTTTCACGATAAACAAAATCAATAAAATTCAAATAAATTTAAGGTACTTCCCCTAATAACTTTTCTGAATACATATGTAGACAATTTAATGACATTTAGGCGAATATCTGATATTTATCATAATTAAAAGGTGTTCTATTTCTATTTAACCATATTTTAGATATGTATGTATGTATTTGTAAAAAAATAGCAGATAACAAATTACATATTATAAAATGATAATTTGAGTATGTCAATTGTTCGCCTAAATGTCATTGTGTTTTGTTATTAGGGGCAGTACGAAAATTAGATTTTTATTGTTTTCGTGAACTTGGCTGAACTTATTATTTATTAATTATTATAAATGGTTACGAATTAATGATTTATCTAAATCTGAGATGTTAAAAAATTAATGATTAAATATATTTCAGAACGTAAGTTTTTATGAATCTTCCACATTATTTACACGTGAAGTGTAAAGTTGATCACAGAAAATCTATTCTTCAAGAACTAAAAACTTTCAGAGTGAAAATTGTTTATGCTTAAATCTACACTAGTCTTACCGAATACAGCTATTATTTCTTAGCCTGTCTGCTTAATCTTTATTCATTTACTATGGCTATATTATTTCTAATTTAGCTACTGTGTCCGAGCGGTTAAGGAGATGGATTCGCAATTCATTGGGTATAAAAGCCCGCACAGGTTCGAATCCTGTCAGTAGCGATTTCGTTTTCTATTTTGAAATTGAAACATTTTCTCAAATGCAAAACGCAGATTGCGTTGTGATGCTAAAATTAGGGGATGGATTAGGTAACAACTCTCATACGTTCAAATTCTGTCTGCAACGAATTTTGTTTTTATTTATTTAGTAAAATGCTCACAAAAGTTTTGTCCGAATACATTTCATTTATAAAAAATCAGCAATACTGTACCAAAACATATTTAATGTATCGACTAAATAAGTAGCAAACGATAGCCATGTTTTTTTTATTAGCGCCCGATAGATATGTCCGGAGCACCCAATTTTCTATGTCAAAACTTATATTTAGTACAGTGAATCTTCGTTAAAATTTTCTCGTGACACGGTTAAAATTTAGTGCTGAGCAGACATCCCATTATGCTTGGAAAAAGTTTAAAACTCAAAATAAATGAAGAGTTTATTAAATGTGGTATTTGCTGAACTTGCTGATTGATCTATCTAAAGAAATTATGTTGGAGCTTACACTATTATAATATAGATGACAACTTTTGATGATGACTTTGGTTGCCGCACCATTTGTTCTCTTTATAAATTGTGATCCCAAAACATGAAACATTCCTTTCTGTAAACAAATTGATTGATTGATTGATTGGACTGTAGAACCAAGTACTTGACAAGTGTCCCGGATAACGCCGGGCCTATTCCTACAGCCTGTTTACATATAACAGTAGGAGGGATAGGAAAGGTTTTTTTTTTTTTTGGGACAGAACGACCCGGTTTCAGACACCTAGCGATCGTACGGCACAACACAATTCTAATCTACTTCTAATCTACTGAGGAGGGATAAAGGTTTAATAGGTTCAATGGATAACGATGATATTGGTCTTCAAAAATTGCTTCTTTAAATCAGAACCCTGAGAGAAAAAATAAATATTATTATTTCACGTGCATCTGGAAATTTCCTGAAATATAATTCAACATTAATACTTTTTTCAGCCACCTAGGTAAATCCGATATTTAGTAACACAATGACAACACAATTCTAAACTACACAATAACCAATTAATATTTCTATGAATTATTATTCCACAAGCATCTTAAGATTCCTGAAATTTAATTCTGAATTAATGTTTTCCGGCTTCCTAAATAATATAAACATGTATTAATTTACTCCTGCTACAATAACTACTTAATTTCTTTTAATTTATTTACCCTTTCATTTACCTATTCTGTCATGGTAAGCATGTATGGTACTGAAATGTCACAAATGATGCTTCTCACAAATGCACTAAATGTCTAAAAAAATATTTGGTTTGTCTAAGGTTTGAAACGTATAAACCAACTTCTCAATATTCCAAAACATTCCTTTCTGTAAACAAATGTAAACTAATTTAAATTTAGTGAGTTCAGCACATACAAAGAGTACCTATTCAGGAATAAGCTATTTAGACATAGCTACATACTAAAGATCTGAGCATTCTTCAGCAACCAAGCAATATTAGAATACGATATTTAAATTTCTGAATACTGTTGATAGTGCCGCACACATATAAACCAGAACCACGGAAACAACAAAATGAAAGAAATATTTTCAAGTGTTGATGCCCAGTTTCATTTCTTAGTGCACGAGAAAGAATGAACCATGAACCTAGGCAATACATCATTTGAAATTATGAAAGATGTCATAATTATAAGTAAACCCTCGGTAGAATTAACTAAAAAAAACATCTACTTTAAAGGAAAATATTGAATTTCCCTTGTAAATGCTAGTAAAAAAAAATTAGAATGTTTATTTACACATATTAAATATTTCCAGCATAAGCTTTTTTTTAGCTAATGCTTTTGCTTTTAAGTATTTTATAAATTGTTACGATATACACAAACACGATTTTATAAATCCACATCAGTCATATGTTTTAATTGGTCAATTTTGAATTTTGTACATCGAACTAATTACGATAATTTAACTTAAACTTAAACTTTTAAATTTTTCTCGATAATTTAACATTTTTATAAAAAAATAACATTTAGATAAATAAACCGCCATTTTTTAATATTTCACATTTATAATATTCGTACAACTCGATAATCGCGTTTTATAAACGTAATAATCCTATTAAGATGATAATCGTCTAATGACAGACCACAAAAATATCCTAATAATCATGAACTGGCGATTATCTACTTTTTGTCGAAAGTGTGTAATGTTAGTTAGGGTTTCATTTATTTCATTTTATAGGTACTCGATGAAATTTGTGAGGTTACGCTGAGTTGAAACTCAAAATTTTGGTGGCATTATTTTTAATTGACCGTTTTACCAATAACGTACATTTTAGATATTTTGAAATAAATTTAGAAGTTCGAGTAAAGTTTAACGATTTTTATGTAAACATAAATAAAATTTTAGCTAGTGAAAAATATATTTTTAATAGAGGACCAATGTCTTGAGTAGACTCTTGCGTATTCGCGGCATGTTGGAAAATTTGCTTCTGCACTCCCTGACATTTGTAAAACCTAGGAAGATACCAGATGGTTCGTTAAATTTCGCCAAAATTACAGTCATAGTAGTAATTAGTTGGTTGATTGGAGTTTTGTAATTTGATATATAATTTCCAATCTGTTTAATTTTTTGGTTAGTTTTATTCAGTGCATGTCCTCTTTATGCAGCTGGCAATGAACTGACAACCCTATATAATCAAATACATATATATCAAATATTAGCATTATTAACATTAAAAAATGCAAATATTGCATATGTGGTGTGTTTCCTTTAACACTCAAAATTTTGTCAATTAGGATCCATTTTTCCTATTAAAAATCGATTTATAAATTCGGGTCTAAATTTTCTATATTTGTCTTTTAAGTGCGCTAAATATACTATGAGTCAAAGGTGGTCAAAATTTGGTCATAACTAAAATCGTCTACTAAAATTATTTATTTATATAGAGTTTTAAAATAGAAAATAATAACGCTGCCGACAGGAGACTCGAACCTGTGCGGGCTTAAACCCAATGGATTGCAAATCCATCTCCTTAACCACTCGGACACAGCAGCTAAAATTACAACAACATGGTCAAAGTAATTAAACAATTTGTCAGATGGTTGTTAATCAAAAATTTCTCAACAAACATTTGATTGAAGGTTTAGTATGTGAGCATTTAAATTCGACAAAAATATGAACATACCATTTACTTTGGAAGCTTTGAAATTGCAAATTGCATTATTAAAACTGAACTGAATTATTATTACTTCCAGAACATATGCCAGTCTTGAAGAATATGTTTAAGGCGTATAAATTGACACTTTATACAAAAAATAATATGGCGGATTATTTTGTTTTGCAAGAAATACAAACTTTGTAACTGATTTATATAGAAAATGTTTAATATTACTGGTTTAAACGAATTACTAACAATTTTACAAATGATTGCTACTCCGATTGGTTATATGTTCATTCATTTTCACGATAAAAAACTAATAAACTTCAAATCAAATTAAGGTACTTCCCCTAATAACTTTTCTGTATATGTACATACATATACAAAAATTGTAATGACATTTAGGCGAATATCTAATATTTATCATAATTAAAAAGTGATCTATTTCTTCTATTTAACCAAATTTTCGAATTTTTATAAAAAAAACAGCGGATAACAAATTATTAAAAAATGATAAACAGCACGCCAATGATATTAGTTATGATATGTCAATTATTCGCCTAAATGTCATCGTGATTTTTTTATTAGGGGTGTGAAGTGAAGCTAACTTAATTATTAAATTATCAACGGTTACAAATGTAATAGTGATTTATTTAAATCTGAGATGTTAAAAAATTAATTATTAAATATATTTGTGAATGATGGTTTTTATGAATCTGTCACATTATTTACACGTTTAGAGTAAAAATTTGTTCACCGCAAATCTATTATTCAAGAACTAAAACACGTAGCAATTTCGTTTCTATTTTAAAATTGAAACCTTTTTCACATGCGAAACGCAGTGTGTTCAAGTACTACAAATATGCTAGAATTATGAGGTGGATTTGCGACCCATTGGGTAACAACTCATACAGTTTCGAATTTTGTTAGCAGCGATTTTTGTTTTTATTTAATTAGTAAACTGGGAGTCAGTTCGCGTTCCGTGAAATAATGAAAATGAAAAGTTTTTTTCATTGGCAATCTAGTAGCTTGAATTACTCGCACGTAAATTTTAAACTTCACTTTGTAAAATCAAAATTTCTTATGGGGAATGCAAACCTACTCGATTGCTAATGAAAAAAACTTTTTATTTTCATTATTTCACGGAACGCGAATTGACTCCCTGCTCACAAAAGTCTTGTCCAAATGGGATGTTACATCACAAAAGATTAAAATATTCCATTTAGTCCATTTCACAATTATTTTCCAAGCCCGAAGAAACTTTCACTTGTAAAAATAGCAGCCGATTTTTGCAATCATTGTATTGTCATATATTTGTCGACGAATGGTGGGTGGATTTACCATATTTTTATCAATGTGGACCCATTTTTGCTGCTCGGGTTATAGTTTCATGAATTAGGTTCTGAATTTTCTAATTTACACCCGTCCCGATGTGGAATTCCAGATTTAATTGAAAAATTGCCATATTCTGCATTTTGTAAAGTGTGTGACTTCTAGTAAACATTTTTGTACTAACCCAAACAAATCTTTATTTGAAATGTAGTAAGCGCCTTTGCGTTGCTTCACGAAAGATGAACTGAACCAGATCAGATTAAGCATCAAGACTCACAGCTGTTAGAGTCCGAAATTGTTATTTATGATTATTCATCACTTTCATCTGTAATTGTCAAGAATATGTTATTATTAATTTCACAGAGGAAACTCTTTCTTTTTGTTGGCTGTTCTTTATGGTTTAAATAGTTATTGTAGCTTTATGGGTTACAATGTCGAAAACAACCCATCAACAAGTAGTACTGTGGGGAATAAAAGTAATTTCCTTTTGAAATTAAATTCATGACATTTATCAAAAAAATCAAAGATGCCAAAACAACCTTAAAATGTATGCCTTCAAAAAAAAAAAATTGTCGAATGGAAAAAGAAAGGACTTGGATTGAGATTGATGAATAAATGTTGCCATACTTCGTGCCCAAAACCTTGAAGCTAATTAAATTGTTTACCAAAACTTACCTCAATTTTATAGAAATAATTAAGATCATTCGAATACAAAATGGCTTAGCTACCATATTTTTCACAGTTGTACGTATTGTTTCGTTTATAAAAGTTATATCTATAAATGTCACAAAATAGTCAAAATAATTGACATATAAAAAAACAGAAACAATAATAAAATCATTTTTAAATTGTGTTCTAAAATCAAAAATTATTAAAACAATATTATAGAAATTAGTTTTCACTAAAATAGTTTGAATCTGTAGTTCTTTTGACAAACATAGAATTTCATTTTTGTTGGTAAACCGTTTGGTGATTAGATATTTTACACTGGTTATTTTAAAATCAAAAATAATCGCTATTTGGGAATTCATATGAGTATGATGCTGATAAATGTCAAATGAAGCTTCCGACTCCAAAATCTATACAGTTCCTTATTAAAGGTTCAAACAGAGTAGATCCGTTTCGGTCTGCTCGTTTCGTTTATCGTCCGTTCCTCCGTTCGTGCGATTTCCTAAAACACAATACATCCGCTCCGGTTGTCAAAATAACTTAACTCAACATAATATTCTTCCATCTTTTTAATTTATGTGTACTCGTTTATGATTTTTTTTTGATATGTCAAATACTTTGTTAAGTTATGTCGTTTGCAAAAATTTGAATTTTGGTTTAGTGTCCGCTCCGTTTTTTCTCCTCCATTGTTCTTTGTCTTCACATTTTCGTTTTTTCATCTAAATTGACAGTTCTCATAAAACGAAGCGGACGAAACGGATACATTCTGTTTGAATTGAACCTTAATTTCTTATAATAGAAAATCGATATTTTCATTCGTTCTATTTCTAGTAATTTATAATTAAAAGTAAAATTTTATATTAAAAACTTCAAAATAATTTCAGAGACATTAATACACATTTCAAAAAAAAAATCTATTCTGTCCCAATAAATTGTACATCCATTTGGAATGGGTACGAAGGGCCGAATGGGTCGAAGGGCCGATTTTTTTTTTTGTTTTTTTTGTTTTTTTGTTTTAAAAATATCATTTTTGGTAAAGGAAAGGAACATTTTGGTGAAGGAAAATTTTGTCATGAAAAAAATAATTAAATTAAATAACAAAATATATTTCTAAACACAAAAAAAAAAAAAAAAATTCGGCCCTTCGACCCATTCGGCCCTTCGACATGCGGCCCTTTGAAATCATACCCATCCATTTGATCATGACTTATTTTGGTTTCTTGGGTTATTTGAGCAACAGTAATGACATCATAGTGCGCTTAAATATTTTACGCTTATACGTTATACCGGTTGCACGTTTTAAATCTAACCAACAATTAAAATGTCTAGGAAACGGAATTAACATTTTCATAATCCAAACTTATCTGTTGTAATTTTATCCGGGTTTGAATTGAACAAAATAAAGCAACGATTTTAAATGAGCGAACTTTATAATTGTTAAACATAAAACCTACTAAATTTCGAATAAAATTTGTCTTGAATTTTAAATTAAAACCATCCAATAAAAATCCGGGCAAAATAAGTGCAATTATTTTTAAACTTATTTTAAATAAGATACGCAGACATTTTTAATTGTAATATTTCCCCGTGGGCTTAGCGATAAACACTTGTCCATATATGTGCTAAATCCGATTGCAACACAATTTAGCTGTTGTGTCCGAGTGGTTAAGGAGATGAATTCCTAATTCATTGGGTTTAATAGACCCTCACAGGTTCGAATCCTGTCGGCAGCGCGATTCCTATTTTCTAAATTCTAATAATTTGTACTTTTTATCACAACCGCCTCATAAACAAACAGCTGACAATCTACAAACAATCATATACAATTGCAAACTCGGGAAAATCGTAAACCGCGAAAGTTGTTTGTTTTCATTTACAATGTGTCGCGTGAAACAAAACACCGATAAGTATATTTCGATTTCTTTCTGATTATAAAATAATCAAAAATTAGTTTGTCCCATTTTCGCATTCGGTGTTAAATACGTTGCACTAAAGAGTAAAGCACTATTGTTTTTGTTTACTTCCAACTATTTGTTTTGTTGGAAACTGGAATTTATAGTTTGGTGTGAAGTGTGTTGTGATCTTTATTATAAAAATATTAAAATAAATAATAATAAAGTTTCGAATGATTGATATATTATGATAATCATGTTATCTATTTGTCGGTACGATTAAAATTATTAAAGGATGTTTATTTGTCTCTCAAGCGAAGTATAAATGTATAGGCAATATTTAGTTGAGTAATCATTTAGGCGAAATTATTTTTCATTAGAGAATTTATACGTTGAATTAGCCAAACACCCACCACTAAAAATAGATTATTTTAAACAGATTTTTATATTAGCAGCTTTTATTGATTTTTGAGATCATGCTTAAGGCAAAAGAAACTAATGCAACCTTTTAATTAATTCGTCAGTTACGATTGATTTTGAAGCGTGTAACGCCCCTATATGAGAACCATCAATACTACACAGAAATCACAAATTGTTTCAAAACTGAAATAAAATATTTTGTTGTTGGATATTGTAGCTCACGATATAGTACGTGCAGATTGATTTTTGATCTGTAACCCCTTTGTATGAAAGTTAGCCAAATTCTCCAGTGCAAGTTATACATTTTTTTTGTAATAAATTGCAAAAAATAAATATTTAATGCCGAATGTTGAGCACCAGATTGATTTTGGGGCTGCAACCTTTAGAATGAATACTACCCCAAATTCTCGAGTGAAATTTAAAATATACGGGCAGTTCGATTTTTGAGCGGCAACCCCTTAGTGTAAAAACCACCCAAATTGTCCAGTACAAATTATTAATTCGTTCAAAACTACCAAAAAAGAATAATAATGGTTTAATGCTTGATATTGTGTATTGATTTATGAGCTCACGATATACGAGCGGAACCTTTTTTTATGGTACCACTCATGGTAAGAAAACCATTCCAAAATCTGCAGTAAAAAAAACTCGAACTATTTCAAAATTAAAAAAATAGAATATTTTGATTTTGGGACTTGATAATCGAATTATGAACGGCAAACTCTTATTTTGAAAACCGCCCTAAAATCACAGTATAAGTCACAAATTCGTTAAAAATTACCAAAATAAAAGTTTGAAATTTTTAAATGAATGGTCTAATTTTTGAATTATTGCATGGATCGACGTTTAGGACGAGATAAAATCGCACTAGGCGAAAAACTCTCAAAAGAAGTTAAAAAGAGAAAATTTTTGAAAAATGTGATCAACAATAAATTGGAATTGACAACTATATATGGATTGAATATTATGCTGTATAAGACAGCGGCTTCAATTAAGAGGCTCAAATCCTATTTGCTTATACGTAGAAAATAGCCCAGAAGTGAGTCCCATCTCTTAACGAGATGGCAGATCAGTTCAACATCCACCTGATGTGGGTGCCAGGGCATTTCAATATTACGAAGAATGAAAAGGCGAACAAGGCACAACCTGCGGACCTGCCTTATTTCAACAAGAAGGGCGGTTGTTGACATACCGCTCTCTTCTGGCAAATTACTACTTCAAAGGGAGTCAAATGGACGCCAAGTGTATTTTACGCTACATTGAGAGCTCAAGAAGGCTCATTCAGTAAGTGAGGAGAGAAAACGACGTGACACGGGAAACGACGCTACGGACCTGATTGTGTCTATGCCTGTCCTTTAGGATGTCTACCCTAACCTACTCTAAAACAGCGGAAAATATGAGCATACACTATTCGCCACAAGTGGCAGCTCAATCACAAAAGATAATTTGTTCTCTAACTAATACATTTTTCTAAATTTTTCATTCGTGGTCTCAATAGACTGAAAAATACTCCTTTCCATGTTGTTTCCACCAAAGTATTGGTGCTTGTGGGAGTTTTTGTGATTTTGGCCAGAAGCTGAAGCGAACTTATATATATGGTCGCAGAAAATAAAATTTTTTAGTGAAAATTCACTGTGATAAATTTTCCCATATTTCTCAGTATGACCGTAGCTATTAAAAAAATAAACGAAAATATTGGTTACTTGTTGGAGTTTTTGAGATATTGGCCAGAAACTGAAGAGAACTTAAATGGCCGCAAAAAATCAAAACATTATAGTGAAAATTGTAGCCGTTAAATTT
Organism: Nephrotoma appendiculata; assembly: GCA_947310385.1. Classification (NCBI taxonomy): domain Eukaryota; kingdom Metazoa; phylum Arthropoda; class Insecta; order Diptera; family Tipulidae; genus Nephrotoma; species Nephrotoma appendiculata. The sequence goes on from OX371224.1 coordinate 341,957,539, forward strand.
TCCTCAAACTCCCGATGTAGTCTCAGTATGACCTTGGCTATTAGAAAACAGCAGATATTATTGGTTACTGTGTGAGTTCTTGAGATATTGGCCAGAAATTGAACTTATATGGCCAAATTATAGTGAAAGTTCAAATCTATACATTTTCCCACATTTTTCTATTTATGCTCAGCATGACCTAAGCATGACCTAGGTTCAACATAAGGATTGGTTATAAAATGGTCAAGCATGAACAGTCCAACATGAACAGATCCTAGTTTTGCAATAAACTCACTTTAGAATCCCTAACCAATATTACTAACCAAATTTCACCATAGTTCGTTAAGAAATGGCGGAGAAAGATGGAACATTGTAAAATATCAAAACTTTACATACCGAGTTTTTTTTACTTCAGAGGTCGATCAATTTTTCAATTTAATGAATACTTTAAGATTTTATTCACTCTTCAAGAATAAAAGATTTCTGCTTAATGTAACAACACAAATCCTCATTATATTTGCCGCCACTGTGGCGAGTAGCGTAACTCTTATTTTCTGCTGCCTTAAACAGCATAAGAATATTACCTATATTACAAATTATTGAATTCGGCATTTTTAATATTTTATTTCTTACAGCAAATTCAATATTACCTACCAAAATGGTATTTATCTGTAGACCCTTTATATATCTAAAATTATTCTAAGTTAGATTACCAACAAACCGTGTACCAGTAAAGGTTGATTCTTCTGAAATTTTGATCTATTAAAACTGTTTCTAACTTCTTTTCTAAACATAGTGAATATTGAAGTCGTAGCTTGTAGTATTTAGATCAAAATAGCACAACCTCTAGCCTACACACTCGTCAAACGGAATGGTTTAATCTTTAGGAAAAATGGAAAGTTTAGCCTTTGACGTAGTGAAAATTCGTTTCAATATGTTGGTTTAGCACGTCGAAGGCCAAACCACTTTTTTCTTTCTGAGAATTAACCTATTCCCTTTGACAAATGTCAGATAAAGCGTTTGATTATTACTGCGCTAGAATAGCGATTGCTGAGGAGCTAAGACATTTTAGAATATAGAAATAAAAGTGTGATAGGAAAAATCTGCAATGGTTTTGAAAGGTGCAGACTACCTCATTCACCTCCTATATGTAAACTGAGTACGGAGTCGTTAAAATTTTTAAATTATTTAACGTTTACAAAAATGGGGTTTATTGCCGTTCGCCCTGAAAAAACGAAATCACATTTCGATCTAGCGGGACATAGGCTCTCGTCAATTAAAAATTTCACTCAACTATGGGTGAATTTCTAAAGGGAAGCAGCGGTCGACAGGATTTTCTACCCGAGTTTTTAACTAAAATTGCAGAAACATTTTTATTTGCATGAAATTCTCCAGTTTCTCAGATACAAAATAAAACTGACATTCCAATTTGAAAGAAATTGCACGCAATATGATAACAGAAATTTCAGTCAACAATTATTTTGACTGGCTTACCTTGTCATATATTGGCCATCATATGTTGACCATATTCCAGCAAAACCTCCAAAAATCATTTTAGAATTCTATTTCCATGTATTACACTAAAATTTCCATTCGTCTTAGTGAACCATATTCAGAAATCTACCACATTTATACCCCTTTCTAAATTTTGAGTGCTGCAAATTAATAACAAACAATGCAACTTGGTGCCACATGACGTAACATTACCCAACGCAGTACAATATAAAGCCAGACATCTAGATAACGCAAACCGCATATTACAACATGAAAAGCATGATAAAACTTGAACCTGTTCTAACATAATGCAACGTTGTACAACATGCAAGTGCAACATATTGCAAAATGAGGGTCCCAATCCCAAATCAGCAGTTGTTATCAAATCATTCGAACAGAAAACAATTTATAAAATGGTACCGAGGCCCTCCGGGAAGTCCGCCTAAACGAATTTTACCAAAATCACTAAGCTTGTTTTAGCTGAGAAAACAAATTAAATAATTACGTCAAAAAATTATATATTCCAGTAACTGAAACTTATTTCCGTAACTTTTAACAATTTGAAAAATGAAAGACATCAATCCCGAATCTTAAAAGAAAAAGCGACGAACCTGATATTGCACACATAATAGAATGGTAATTCATTCAAAATGTTGTTAAATACTGAAAACATACTGTATATGATTGAATATTGCGTTCTAGTCCAGCACTAAGCTGTTCTGTAAGTTTGAGTGCTACAGCAAGTGAAGTTGTTAAAAATTCTATTTAAAAATACCGCGAACAGACAAATAAATCTATTTCTCGAAATCAGGACCAATCGCATACGATCTCTGGTACTCGAAACGCACTTTTAAGAAATTTTTATCATAGTCCTTTAAGCTGGAAGAAAAATGTTGAAATGAAGTCGTACCCCACCCGAGGACTCCTTAAACTTCAATTATGTATATAAAATCGATATCATCAATATTATTTATTAACAAATGAAAATTCATTTTACATTTAAAATTGAAAAATTAAACATCCGATTAAATAATGATTGTAACGTTTTCCAAAATCTGCAAAATCTCCATTGTCGGACGCCTTTTGGATCATACTTGGTCAATTCAAGATGCACACACAGTTTAAAAAAATTCTCTTGGCAATAACAAATAAGAATAAAAACCACCTCAGGTCATACCTTGAATGGCAAAATTTTCAATATACCATATCCGTTCCAGAGACCATTATAGGCTCTTGGTCATACACCAGATTAATATTTTTAGATCATCCTTGGTTATAGAACATAGAAAATGCACCCATACTTTGAAGAAATTATTTTAGCGTTTACAAGATTAAATAAGACGAAAAGCACTCCAGGTCCACTCCAGGTGGTTTTGTCTTATATGACACTGTTAATGCTTAGGAAATTTCATGAAACCATCTTGAATGGATCAATCATTTTTTCATCATTTAGTCTCATCTTGCCAACCTATTCTATTCTACACCTATTTTAGTAATTCCCTGGGAATAGGGAACTGTGGCTTTACTGTGGTTTTAGTACTAACTTTTCTGAAACAAAATTAAATTGGGAGTATTTTTCGCTGCCAATTTATGCGTGGATTCCACAGTGAAACAAATTTGTTCAGTAAAAAATCAACAAAAAAACAACAACATTTGTTTGTTTTTTATAGCAAAATGTATAGTCAAAATAGTGACAAATTTGTGGCAAAACGAAACACAATTTTTTCAAAATTTTATTTTACGTATAGCAGCACAAAATAATTTCCGCTTTTAATTTTTCTCTTGACATTTCACTATAATATTTTTCAAAGTGTGTTAAAAATGTTGCCATAAAAAGTATTGAGTTTTATACTTTTTATGGCAACATTTTTCTAACTTATGCATGTATTCCACAGTGAAACAATTTTTTTAGTAAAAAATACTGAGAAACCGAAAAGAGGAGAGTATACATATTAAAATTACGTTAGAGTGACAATATTTGTATCTCGTATTAATTTTACTGAAAAAATTGTTTCATTGTGGAATACCACCATTACTCTATTATTTTGGCACTAAATTTTACTGAATTTTTTTTTTCTCTCTAACAAGTAAAGGATTTATATTTTTATCTCGTGTTAATTTTACTGAAAAAATTATTTCTCTGTGGAATTCATGCATTGGTTCTTTTCCTTTGCTGACAAAGACCAGAACTAAAATTTACATTAGAGCGACTGAGATACATATAAAATTTATATTTTATGGTATAAAAAGTTGGGGAAATTTTGACATGAACAAAAGCTAACCTAGAAATAAATAAAATAAAAAATATGAAACATCTTTGTTTTTAATGTCTGACAATAATTTTCCAAAAAATTACTAAAAAAATAAAAATTATTATTGCGATGAACAAAATAAGCTGTTTGATTAATTTGGATAATTTACGAAACTACCTAAAAATTGTTTTGCTATAAATTATGTGCGAGGAAATTTTTGACAACTTCATAATTAACCAAAAATAATTAATCAGCAGACAAAAAAATCAAAAAAAAAATCGGGCTGTCAGATTTTTTAAACTATAAATTGCCACTGTTCTTTTCCAACGAAAAATTGATTTATTTTTTGATCGAAATCATTTTTAAACAATCTCTATTTTTCGTAGTTTTTTTCGATACTTATAAATTGTTATGTCAAAGTAAAGCTCGTCATTGAAAAATATTTACGCTGTTTATCACATTCTTTACCGCATAATAAAATTGATTTTTTTTGGAAATCGAAAAGAATTTGCCATAAAAAAAATTCTAATAAAAACCAAATCAGTCGTGTCCAGTCAAATACTTACAACCTACTTATTGTACTCGTTGCTGAAAATTGATGACAAATTTCTCGAGAGTGCGGCCCGTAATAATGTACAATTTGCCGCGAATTATATAAAAGTTGTATCGACATTGACTGGAATCATCAAAATTTCTTAAAAGATGTGTTCAGTGCTATCTTACATAAATATATCGGTGAAAGCTTAATACGTGAAATGTTTAACTACGCTCGTGATCATCAACCGTGCATTATATTCAAAGATCAAACTGATGCAATTGGAGGTTGTCGTTTTTCATCAGCACATCAGCGGATCGTGAAATTTAACGTACTCTAATGGAATTGCTTAATCAAATGGATGGTTTCGATTGGTTCGGCCAGGGTAAAATGATTATGGCTCGATCGAATTGCGGTTTATGAATACCTAAAGCCATAATTCCATGGAAAAAATTACCGACAGTAATTTTTTTACTGATAATACGCAAAACAAAAAATTTTTAAAATTTCAAAAGAGTGACAAAGAAAATAAATATTTTTTATTTCATTTTTATAGTAAAATTTTATGGTTTTACATTTTGACATAACCTAAAAATTTCATCAAAGTTTTAGTTTGTACATTTTCGACATTTCGATTTACAAATTTCAACACGAAAAAAAAACAAATCGACACTGGACTATAAAAATGGCGAACGACTTATTTTGTATGAGTGTGAGAAAAATTTCTTATCCTTACATATATTTTTTGAAAATGTGTCAACAATACTGCCATAAAAAAATACTTCAGTTTACATTTTTTTATAGCAACATTATGGCAGTACACTTCATCATCACAACTATTCTCTCAGTAAAATATTACTGACAACATTTTTTGTTACACAATCAGTAAAATCTACACTTTTTCCCCGCTTTTATTTTTACTGAGAGCAGAATTTTTCCGTGGAATAAGGCCATAAGTCTTTCAATAAAAATGGTAAAGTTTTTAACTAACAACAATTTCGTTTTAATTTAGATTATTATATGGTGGCGTTTAAGCCAACTTTCATCAAAATATTGTGGTTTATTAATCTCACTGATTTTGGCCAGGCAATTTTTTTTTCCTTAAATTTAAGCCCACCGTACACAAATGTGTATGTAAATACCCATTGTTTGTAATGGTTTTTGTTTTTATCAGGTTTCTCTTTCGTAACGTAAACAATTGTGATCGCAGGCCAGAAAAGTGTTATACCAATCTTGGTAATATTCTGTGCCCTATTCCGCCGCCTCATATCAACGCTACATGATCGTGAGTTTTGCCAAGAAGGCGTTCTGCCAGGGGCAACCGCAGTAAAATAATGCCGCTCACTCGTGATGAATTAATTCTGATTGCATATACACGGGATTTGCGGCGCGATTTTTGCCCCGAAAATTATTGGACGGCATAAAGATTAAATTTACCACTAGATAAACCAACAGATTTACATTTACAAAGAGGGCGAGGAGGTTCACGAACATTTCAGATATGGAACAATTATTCCCAATTTATAAAAATTTACATCAAACTTTTCCCCTCAGAGAATTACCAGAATAGCGCCACTGGTGTGGTTTTTGTCTTATTTGACCCTGTTCCTGACAAGAGACCAAGCATGACCCAAAATGCCTTCTACAATGAAAATTTTGCAGATTTTGGAAAACGTTACAATCCTTATTGATTAATTTTTGTGTAATTGGATTTGGTCGATGGCTATCATTTAGTTCGGTTATTGATTATATCGATTTAACATACATAATTCATCATTATGGCTTTCAATTATTTGTTTGTGTTTCGATATCGCATCTGTGGCTCATTTTCTAGTAAATTGATTCGTGTTTAAATTTTGGAGAGATTTAGAAAAATTTTCTCTGCCGTGCCATTGAATAATATTCATGAAAATCGTTGGAGACGTTTCTGAAACCCCTGATACAGACACAAATACAAACTAAGTAAAAGGGTATTAGATAAATTAGATAGGTAGATTAGATTGGATATGGCGTTTATCACTCAAAGGTCAATTATACTTGAGTCATACCTTGTGTTACTAACCATACCAAATAAGAATTGACGAGTTTCTAATGCATTTCATTGTATTTTATAGGTAATTGCTAATTTACACCATTTGGATTATTTTAAGAACAAGGTAAGTTTAGGAAAAAAAGTGTGCTCAATCGAGACCCAAAGCCACTTATACGACTGAAAATATCTTACAATCAATTCACCAAACATTCAGCCGGACGAACTGAATGAAAACTTATTAAATTTTTCAAACGGAATATCATTGAGGCATGAATGATAAACGGTCGACAGGTGGAAACAAAATATATCAATCTTATAGTAGTAAAAAAAAATTTGCATAAACGTATTTTTAAGAAAAGAAGAAACTTTTTCTTGATATGGTCGATGAAACGCTGCTGATGCGCTGATTAATTTTAATTTATTGTGCTATTTAAAAATTGTAAAATTAAAATAAATTTACATTTAATACGCCAAATTAAATCATCGACGAGCACCGAAGTTATTTAATCGCGCCTATTTATACGATTTTTAACAGCTTCATAATATTTTTGTTGTGACGCGATTTTTGGGCTGAATACTAATCTTACTTCCTATCGAAGCGCACCGTTTAGGTATACTTTCTCCATAACCGCACAAAATTTCGTTATGCAAACAAAAAAAAAACACCAGAAGCGCACTAAAATTATTTTGGTGCTCATCGTGGTACGAGATGGGAGCGCAGCAAAACCGTAACGTTCTTCTAAACGTATTTATAGACACTTTCTAATTTTCGCTGAATTATAAAATTGTAGATTTTAATTGCAAATTAATTGGTGATTGAACAAAATTTAATTTAATCGTAAATTTAATGATTCGTAAGTGATTTATTTGTTTATAGGTACGAACCATATTAGGCTCACATAAATCACAATATGGAACTTCTGTGCTTACTCACATGTGTATACGGCATTGAATCTATATATGTGTATAATTCGGAGGTATAGCGGAACATGAAATCGTGAAGATTTTGATCGCGCACACTTCGAAGAACAATACATCGTGCGTAGAGGTAATCAAAAGTTATGTAGATGCGCTAACAGTTACCGCAATTACACTTTTGGTAGAAAACAGAATTAAGTAAGTTTTGTGTATTATGGTTATTTGTGCAATTGAAGAAAGAATATGTAAGTCATTTGGGACATGGTCACAAGTGTAAAATCATATATGGTGATGTAGATCTAAAGTAGAAAATGGATAAGGAGTTTATTCAGCATCTAATTAGTAAACAGATCATCACTCTAAAAATCTATACAGAAATAAATTACGGTATTTTGCAATTTGAAAGCTTGCGTATTCCATCTTGTTGATGAAGTGTCAAAATTAATGATGATCATCATTTCATTAAAACGTAATTAATTTTTGATGTTAGGTGAGGTGATCACCTTCATTAGATAAATAAAATATAGCTACTTGTTACGTGCCGTTGATTATATGCCGTCTTTGTCATTGTCTATATACGTTACGTGTATAGGAGGTACACACGCGAATACGACTCTGGGTTAATAATTCAATTTGGTGGGTTACGCTCGTATATTGGTGTTCCAATTGGGTTGACAAGAACAATATCACTGAAGTTAAAAATATTTTTTAGGTCGATGTAATTTATAAATAAGAAAATGAAAGGTGGGAAACCCTTCATTATACACGGATATAGAAATAATATTATATGAAGACAAAGACGCACTTTAAGTGGTGTGCGGCATAATATATATCACAGATCGAAATGCAAGGTGTGTAATGGTTGTTGGGTTTAGTCCACTTTTGTGTATGGCAATGAATTAAACAGTTCAATGGTTAAGGTAAATGGGGAATTTATCAAAATACAATGAGTTTATAAGTTAATAGGTATTTAATGTATCTAAATCTAACAATTACATATAATGTCATTGAAATAAATGTTTAACACTTTTGAGTCACGTTTAATGGATCGCTGTTAAATATCACCGCAAAATTGAACGTTCTATATTCTAAAATTATTTTGTAACTAATTTAAGACACTCCTTCCATTTATAATTCATGCTGGAACCATGGAGATATATAAGAAAGATTGCTGTTTTACCAAATAACAGCAGTAAGCATGAACTGGATAGGTTTTGCTAGCTTTAGAATAAGATTTAAAAGCAATTGACAAACTAAAAGTTAATTTTAGGCTTTTCCACTTCAAAACTAGCAGAGCCTAAATCGAAAATAGGGCCAAAACCGAAATTACAATACAAGATCTATTGAGGCTCAAATAATTTTAGCCTCATTATAGCCTAATGTATTTTCACATTATAAAATTGTGGAGCCTCGTTTTCTTGACCAAACTTTAGGTTATTTAATTTAAAGCCAGCAGAAGCCAAAACGAAAATCGGAACAAAGCCAAAATTAGAACGCAAAACAAGAACTATTGACATACCTAAAACTTGGTCTAGAACGAGTGGAGCCTAAAATTTTTTAATGATATATTTTGTCTTGCGTTCTAATTTCGGGTTGGGTTCGATTTTTAATTTTGGTTCTGCTACTTTAAATTAAATACCCTTAAGCTTGGTTAAGAACGAATGTAAGTAAACTAAAAAATGTTAATGATCGCAATCAATCAGGCCACAATGAGCCTAAAATTATTTGTACCGATTGTGCATTAATTTCAGTTTTGGCCCTATTTTCGATTTAGGTTCTGCTTGTTTGGAAGTGGAAAAACCTAATGCCTTAAAGCATTTAATGAGCCTAAAATTAACCTTTAGTTTTTTAATTACTTTTAAATCATCTTCTGATATGAGCTCTACTAATCTTATTCTAGTGTGGAACCTAAATTAAATAACCTAACATTTTTAATGGGACATTTGAATAGGCCATAATAAGCCTAAAACTATTTGTAAGTCAATACATTTTATTTTGCGTTTTAGTTTCGGTTTTTGTTTGATTTTCGATTTGGGTTCTGCTAGCTCTAATTTAAATGACCTAAAGCTTAATCTGGAACGAGTGGAGCCTAAACTTTTTAATGGATCATTTGATTAGGTTATTATGAGCATAAAATTATTTTTATTTCAGTAGATATTGTTTAGCATTCTAATTTCAGTTTTGGTTTAATTTTTAATTTGGGTTCTGCTAATTTTAATTTAAATAACCTAAAGCTCTATCAAGAATGAGTGGACTCTAAAACTTTTTAGATTTTAGATTTGGGTTCTGCTCATGTTAAATTAAATAACCTAAAGCTTGATCAAAATGAGAGGGGCCTAAAATTTTTTAATGGGGCATTTGATTAGGCAATAGTAAGACTAAAAATATTTTTTTGGATCTCTGCATTCTAATTTCGGTTTTTGTCCGATTTTCGATTTGGGTTCTGGTAAAATTCATTGAATGGCCTAAAGCTTGGTCAAGAACGAATGTAACCTAAACATTTTTAATGGTCAATTAATTAGGCCACAACGAGCCTAAAATTATTTGATTCTCAATTGATCTTGTTTTGCATTCTAATTTCGGTTTCTGTCCGATTTTCGATTTGGATTCTGCTGTCTAAATGGCCTACCTAAAACTTTTTATTATGGCATTTGGTCAATAGATTTTATTTTGCGTTCTAATTCCGGTTTTAGTTCTGTTTTCGACTTGGATTCTGCTAGATTTAAATTGAATGACCTAATAAAGCTTGGTCAATCATGAAAGGCGGGCAACATTTTTTATTGAGGTATTTGATTAGGCTGTATCGAGCCTAATTTTTTTTGTATCTTAATAGATCTTGTTTTACTTTCCAATTTCGGATTTGGTCCGATTTTCGTTTTGGGTTTTGCTAACTTTAAATTAAATGACCTAAAGCTTAGTTGAGAACGAGTAGAGCCTAAAATTTTGAAGTTTTGCATTTGAATAGGGCATAATTAGCCTAAAATTATTTGTATGTCAATAAATTTTGTTTTGCTCGATTACTCGAGCGTCAGAGTAAACACACAGGCGCGAGTGCTACTCCCTATCGTACACCAGATTTTCTTTCGAGGGGATCACCTATCTCCCTTCCACTTCGACAAGTCTCGAGCGCGGGCCAAAAGTTTCTGCGATTTATGCTATCGTATGTCTGTTGCATATCTATGTAGAGTTGGCGAACGATAATGTTGTACTCCCAACATTGTTCCAAGATCATCTTTAATGAAAAACACTGGCCAGTGTCTGCTCGGTTTAGGTTAAAACCGCATTGATAGGCACCGATTATATTTTCGGCGAGTGCAATGATTCTGGCAAGAACACCGTTATCAAGCACTTTGTATGCAAGAGTAGCTTCTCCATGTTTAATGCTCTTGTGGAATTCCGTCGAGACCGAGTGCTTTGCCATTTTTGAATTTCAGTAGAGTTTATTGGCTGTGGCAAGATAGTTTCTTTCCAATAGAAAGCTAATGTTTTCGTTGAAGTTCCTCATATATTCGCGCTTCTTTTGTTGAAGGAAATTGATTATGGCTTTTCTGGTGCGGAGATATCCTGTTTAAGAGCTCCTAATGTTTCCAGCCATTCGTTTATTTCGCTTTCGTTTATTTTCGATGAGTAGATGGCACTTATCGTCAAACCAATCTTTACATGATCTTGGTGGTCTTCTTCCAATTTTACTAGTACTTTCCGCTGTGCTTATTATGACTGTCTGGATAGTTTACCACGCCTCCTGGATGTTTGATTGAAAGTCGTGGTTTTCGTGGTGCCGGCCTAGAATTTCAGTGACAGCTGATTGATAACTGTGCAGGGAGTTTTAATTTTGACACCTCATTATCATGTAACGTCAGTTGTACTGGTAACAACTCTCTTCGAGATCATGACGTGATAAATTTAATTTTGCGTACTTCCATTATTCGACGCCCGTTCCAGCCACCTCTTACTTGGTGAACAGAAGCTAATGTGGTATTGTATTTGGGGCACCAATAGCTCGCCATAATATGTAATGTCTATGACTGTCAGCAGAATTTACCCTGCATCACCTTCACTAAATCACCTGATTCATTCAGAGTTACCCAGGGAGCACTGCGAGGAGGTATGAATGAAATACTTTGCTCCCCCAGATGTAAGCCGCTTGTCGGAAAAATATCAGAAACTACCTTAAATCCTACTGTAGCACCAGACACATGGCATGTCGTCTCATAGACACATTCTCACCGAAATTATTTTAAATTTTCTACAACCACCACACGTAAGCCACTGATCCAGAAAAATCACAGAAATTAATTTTCTTTTACCAGATGTGTAAATAAGAAACCGGATTTTTTTTGAGGCAAACCAGTTATCGTGCCATTTTCGTAGGAGGTGAAGTCCTACTCAGCAAGCTCGTGCCCCAAATAAGTGAGAATGGAGGAAGCCAAGTCTGGCGAGTAAGCCGCATGTGAAAGTATTTCCCAATTGAGTGCTTTCGGCTAAAGTTTTAATTTACGTATATGTCGAGAAAATCAGAAGAAGTATACATTTTTAAAATTTTTAAATACAAGATTGTTTATCAACAGTTTTTGGGAGGGGGAAGCTAAATTTTTCCGAAAATTACCCCATTTTACGAGATAATTTTCACTTAAAAAAAAATTGTGTTCAAAATATGTACGTACAAATGTGTAATTTTTATAAATACTTTTATATTAGGATTGTATCTTAACAGTTTTTCGACAGTACAAGTAATTTTCCGGGAAAATTTTGCAATTTTTCCAGGAAAATTTTTCAATTTTTTGAATTTTTTTTTTACTTAGTTTAAAATTATAAATAAAATTTGACACTTGAATAATTGTATAAATTCTGGAAAAACTTGCTAGCCCCCATCCTCTAAAAGGTATACAACGAATTAAAATTATATTTAAAAAAAAATTATATATACAAAAGTTGATTTTTCTGTGTCTGCAAGGTTTACTAAGAAATTATTATTAATAAAAAAAAAAAAAAAATATTGAAAAAATAAAGGAAAAACAAAAAATTTTCCGGAAAAATTTAGCTGCCCCTGACTGATAGTAAACAATCCTGCATCTAAAAATTTTCAAGATTTATACTCGTTACCGTTTCGTTTAATTTTCTCGATGTACTAAATACGTAACGTAAAATTACGTAGTGCTTTCAACGTTTCCATGACCCGTTTTGCTTTGTGTGATGGTGCATTATCATGAAGCAAAATCAATTTGTGTTGCCTTTTATCATATACTGGTCGTTTTTAATTCAAAGCTCGATTCAAATTGATCAATCAGTAACCCAAGGGGGTGCATGATCAAATTCATTATCCCCTGGATCAATCAAATACATTTTGCGCTGTGAATTCTCAAAAAAAGATCCATTTTTCATCGCAAGTGGTTTTTCTATTTTCCTGTTACCTTTCATTCAGTTTGTGCGGAACCCATTTACCCTGCTTTTGGATCTTTCCCATAGCGTTTAAACGTATGGAGATGGCTTCTCGTGACACAGTCAATCGATCCGCAAGTTGCTTTTAGTTTTGAGTGTCATCCTCATCCAACAATGCTTGCGTTTCACTGTCTTTACCTTTTCACTACTTTTGAATTTATTAAACCACTCATTCAATGTGATTCTGCACCAGTTTTCTTTAAAGGATAACATAAAATCAATGATGTCCACAAATCGTAATATGTAGGCACGAACCTATACATTTTTAACTCGTAAAATACATGCGTTATTGTATGAAACTTGAAAGGTTATTAGTTGTATGTTGTTGACAGACTTCGAAAGGTAGATTAACGGGTGGCGCCATTTATTGGTAAATTTCTTTTTCATATTTACACACCTGGTTTATCTCAACTTCGCCTCAAATTTTTATTTTAATAATCACAGAAATTATACTTTAAATCGTCCTCTAGTACGACAGACAATCATTCGACATAAGCCACTTGTCTGGGAAAATTACAAAATTTATTTTAAACCATCAGATATCCACCACTGATCCGAACGAGGAATAATTTCTGGAGTTCGAGGGACTATCATCATAGTTTGAGACAAAATATCGCTACTCCACTCCATAGGAAAATACTGGAAACATCTTGGAAATTACTTTAAATCTTGATCTATCACCAGACATACGCCAATAGTCCAGCTAACGAAGTGTTGGAGAGTCTGAGACTACATCTCAACTCCACCTCACAGAAAAATCCTCAAAAAATGACTGAAATTACTTTAAATCTTGATCTACCATTTAACATAAAAATTACTTTAAATCTTCCTTTAACATCAAATATACTATATACCACTGGTCTGGCTAACGAATACTTTCTGATTTCGAGAAATTATATCCCTACCCCTCTTCACCTCATACAAACATTGTGAAAAAATAGTAAAAATTATACTTTAAATTTTCCTCGATTACCAGACGTACCGCTTGTCCGGAAATATCACAGAGTTAACTTTATACACCGCTGGTCCAGCCAACGAATAGTTCCTGAGTTCAAGAGGCTATGTCTCAACTTCTCCTTAGAAAATTCTGAGAAAATCACTGAAATTACTTTAAATCTATAGCTCTATCTCCAATCGTAAGCCACTTGTCCGAAAAAAATACAAAAATTATTTTAAATCATCCCCTACCACCAGATAAACGCCACTATACCTGCCAACTACTACTTCGTCAGTTTTAGGGACTATATCTCAACTTCATCTCATAGAAAAATTATGGAAAAACCACCAAAATTACGTTTAATCTTTTTCTACTTCCAGACGTAAGCTGCATGTCCGACAAAAATGAATAAATTCTAAGTTTGGTTAAGCTGGTTTTGATATAAGACCGTTTTCCATTTAATATTTCACGCGCAATATTTTAAACGAATATACAAGAAACCCTCCAAGAACACGATTAGTTCTATGTTCTTTGAAACCGTGTTATTGGAGACTATGAAAAACTGGAGTGTAAAAATAAAAAAGAAACGTTAGGTTTTAATTTTTTTTGTTATGGTACACAAAAAAACGAAATAAAAGAGAATCAACGAAAATCGTGTTATTTGAAACCGTGTAATTCGAGTGAAAGGGTATCACTTTGTTCTCTATCTTCCTTTACTTATATATCTCTTTCTCTCTTCCTTTGTATTGTCGCATTCAACACAATTTCCCAGTCTATTTTTCGAGTTGTTGCTATTGCCAACATCTCCCCCCTTTTAGATAAACACCACGAAGTCTTGTAGACGGACAGGCTGTCGTTTATGATGTTGTGGACTATTTACCGGTCTCGATGAATTCTGCCTATCGCATTTTCTTGGCGGGATTGCTATTGCTGCTTCTGCTAGCCCTGGTTGAGCAACGGATGATCCTGGTTCTTGACCAAATGCTTGAATGCCTCTGGTGGGCGTCGAATGGAAGTTGTTGGCCGGTATTCACGCCGTAATCATCAGTGTATCGATGGATCAGCTGATTGGCAAATGATCGAATCACACGATTTGTTCTGGTCAGGTGTTGTATGCTTTTCCAAGTCGCTTGATAATTTAGCCTGGAGCTCACGAGCCATCGTTACGATGGAACTTTGGCAAATACTTTTTCTCTAACCTCAAACTGCCTTAAGTGTGACTCATGTTGTTTGTTAAATTGTTGTTCCTGCTGTGTGACTCTATCTGTGCTACGTTGTGGAATGGGGTTTAACAAATCCAGCTCGTTTCGGATTTCTCGTTCTAAAAAGAGATGTGGCGGTGACATAAACTGTTGAGCTCGTCGATTAGGAGTTGAGATATAGAGGAATTTGGTTAAAGTTTTCTTATTTGTGCCTTCCTCCTTTGATTTCTTGAGTGTCTATTTTAATATAACGACGAATCTTTCTGCTCGGCCGTTCGACATTGGGCGATAAAGCGGAGTTCTGATATGATTTATTCCGCGTAATTCACACAATTTCTTGATCTTCTCACTCACAAATTGCGTACCATTACTCGTAACTAGGTTTTCTGGATTTCCGAATAGTGCGAAAACTTCAATGAGATTTTCCGCACACTTTGACGATGTGATATTATCACACTCATGTACTTCGGGTACATTGAATGCGAATTAACACTAACGAGGAACTATTTACCGTCAATCAGACCAGCAATGTCGGTGTATATACGCTCCATAGGATGCATTGCTCTTGGCCATGACTGTAGTAATGTTTTAGTTTGAGATTTTGCATTTTGAGAGCGCAACGTTCACATGATCATTTACATGAATCCGTCATCGATCTCTTCTTCTGCGTGGATACACGCGATGACTAACCCATCCTTCTCGATTTGACTGTAGTTCTGCTCGGCTGTTGTGAGTGCCCTCGATGTGTGCGCGATAGCTTTTTCCGTTCCGTTGTCGTATACGTGATTGATTGATGGTCTGAATCCCGTATTACTCGCATGGGCGTATATAGTGTTACTGGTAGCATTGGATCGTAATGTGTGAAGAGCAATTCGGAGGTGAGAATCTTTGTGAATTTTTGAAATGCTTGTTGGCATTCTGAATATCATTCCCACACAACATCTGCTCTTAAGATTCGATCCAATGGTGCACGTAGGCTGTGCATCCGCTTGACAAATTTTCCATAGAAACTTATGGCTCCGAGAAATGAGCGGGGTTGAGTTATGCTCTGAGAGACCGGCATTGAGGTTACTGCAATAATTTTCGATGGGTCTGTGGTGATACCATTGGCATTAACAATCCTACCTAGATATTTGACTTGGTGCGTTAACAGGTCGCACTTCTCAAGTTTTACTCGAAACCCATTTTCCACCAAACGTTGGAATAGGTGGTTAACGAATTCTTTATGCATTTCCTAGTCCTTTGCGTGCACGAGGATATCATAGCAGTAGGCCACTGTACCTCCAAGTCCCGAAGTCATGGCATCCATTATCTTTTGGAAACTACCAGGCGCTGATTTGATACCTGGTGTGAGCCGATTGAGTGTGAACAAACCCTTGTGCGTATTTATTGTGAGTATCTGCTTTGATTCGTCGCCGAGTTCAATTTGCGAATACTCATCTGATATAGATCGAAATGCTGAAAATTGTATTGCCTGCGAACTGGGAAAACATTTCCTCTGAAGTGTCGGTGGGTTTGTTTCAATGCTAGCGTTGAGGCCCATGGAATAGTCGGCACATATTCGAATGCGTCCGTTTGGTGGCTTAACTATGGGTGCTGCTCAATTGGAGAATTCAACCGGCGTTGTTATATTGCATTCCTGTACACGATCCAGTTCACTTTCAATGGATTGAACTAATGGGCTGATCCTAAATTCCAAATGGTTTGATCCAATCAATACCTAAAATATGAAGCCCCTTAATACTGGTCACATAACATTTGTCAAATAATATACTTGCCCGATAGTTGGTATCTTCATTTCGCAGTGAAATTCTGCAACAATGAGGACAGGATCCAGAGACGCTGGGTTGATTTTCTTGCTATTCGGTCTGGTTTGGGGGGACCCGATGGCTTGCCGGTGCAGATGAAGTGTGATTTTGCTTTCCTGCGTACTGTGTACTGTGTGTTTGGTTTCTCCAGAGGCTGCCAATTTTTCTGTGGCTGTTTAATCGCATGCATAGCTAATGATGATATTTGTATAGTTCCCCCAATCATCGCCGTATCTCTTTTAGACTGAGCATACGTTGTATTTCTGCTTCAAGTTGGTCGAGGGTGAATTCTTCTGCTGCGTCGTCGCCCAGCTTTGATAGTAGACGTGTGCAAATTTCAGCAAAGCGAGATGACCTTAGCCCGCATACGATAATCAAACTCTTGAATTGGTTTATGGTGAGTTTTTCTAGTTGAAAATCCTCACACCTGCGGTTAATTTAAAAATCAGTATTGTCGTTCATGGTTGTTTGTAGACATTTGAACCACGTGTTGAAAATGGATTCCATTTTTCCGAACGTACCTTTTAGATTTTGTATAATTTCTTCGAATGTGAGGTCTTTCGGTTCCTTCGGTAACCGATGGTTTAAATAAAATACGATTAGTTTGGATAACAAATACTTTCTATTGATCTTTATGTTTGACACCCGCAATTTAAACAACCTGCCTTTGTTCTTGTCTTCCTTTACTTATATATCTCTTCCTTTGTGTTGTCGCATTCAACACAATTTCCCAATTTATTTTTGGAGTTGTCGCTATAGCCAACATTAACGATCAAGTTAACGCAGCTGGCACGAGTTTTTACACAAAAAAATCTATCTCAAAAATTGAGCGATGCAAACTATGTTTCTATCTAACAGGTTTAAATAAAGATTTTAAAAAGATCAGGGCGTACTGGAAATGAGCTGAGCTCCAAGAATTTGGTTTCACTTATTTCGGCTTTGTATCGTAAACTGCGAAGCTGTGATCTGAAAACATAGCTTACTTCGCTAAAAAAACCATAGCTCAAGTGTGCAACAGGTCTAATGGGTATTTTCCACATTTCCTGCATCACTCTTATGTCTATGTCACAACACGATACTAATCAACAACACAATATGACAAAGATAGATGCTAGAGTACTGCGTAAAATAGTTCAGCAATTTAAAGTAAGATAATTATAGCTACTATAGCTGCTACTATAATTTATTTGTTAAAATTATGACGCCAAGGAGTTGTAATTAATTGTTGCAGATTAGATTATGAATTTATGATGAATGCAGATTCTTAACACGTAACCTTGATTGCGTGAAATAGCACGATCGGAAGATCGAGTTCATATCAACTAGAAACAGCAATTTACAAAACCATTGTTTTTCTTAAAGTCACTGAACGACTATGACTTAACTATAAGCCAATGGTAATGGACTCAAAACAACAAACTCAAAACCAAATTTAAGTTTTTGTTTTTTTTACAAATTCATGATCATATGTATATGAATTAATATTCTGATCGTGAAAGTGATATTGAAATTAAGTTTTTTTTTTGTTAAGTACATTAAAATATATTTTATTGTTGTTGCAAGTTTTATAATGTCGTTAAAATGGCAACAAGAACACTTTTTATTTATTCAATTGTATGACAGAGATAAGTTACCCTTCTTTCATATACAAATCACTGTCTCGCATTAACCTAGAAATAAAGTGCATGCAGGGTACCGAGTAATTAATTACAGTTCATAAACCATAAATTAGAACTTTCTACTATATAATTCCATCAAAATGCGCATTGCATCGTCCGCCCTGCTGGGGGCCACAAAATCGACCAAATCGTGCTTCCATTGTCTGCAATGTGATTCATGTTTTGCTGTAATGCACATACAATAAAATTTAATGTTGTTAAATGTTTCAAATTTATATCATACATCCATCCATTATCCATTAATGTGATGATGCAAGTGCTTGTAAGTTTTATATAAATATGCATTGAGCTGTTTACAAAAAGATGATATACTTGTGGTTAAAAGATAGTGCACGTACTTGTAAGTTGGGTATGTTGTTCATTTGTACATGCATGTTACTGTAACATAACACAAATCATCAAAATAATTACAAAAAAAAGAATAATAAAAAATAAAAATTAATTTGTATTGTTTGTGTATCTATGACTGATATGGTATACAAAATTTTAACCGAATTACATAAGAACAGCATTCGCCACGGTCTGGATACAGTCAGATAAAATATCCATTTATGTTTTTAAAATTCACTGATGAAATTTGAAACTATTTCAAGAGTATTTTGTTATATATACGAGTATATTTCAATACGTGTTGTGTCCATTGAGTGTGATGTGTAGTTGGAAAGAAGTTCAAGTTGTGCTGTATAGAGTAATTAGGTTAGACGTAATATGACAACAGTTACTGAAAGTAATAGTAAATGTTATGTTTGATGTATCGGCTTGGTATTATGATAGTCTACGTGATTTGAATGTTTATTGGACGCATTTGTGACAGCGTTATGTTATTCGCGTGTCCAGCGGTCTAATTTATATCAAAACATATGGATGGCCTTCATATTCGGCAGGTACTTTTAAATTCTTGTACGGTAGCGACATTTCTGCTAAAAAGGCGGAACTAAGATTTTCCCTTCTAGTAGTTTTAGTTATATGATTTGGATATAGACATTTATGCGAGTGCACATTTTTAACAGTGTATGCATAGAAATGAATTTCAATATAAAATAAGTTCAGATTTTTCACATTTTTGTTTTGAATCTAATTTTAATCCGTTGTGGTACCTAATATGGGTTTTCGAATAAAAGGTTTCATTTTGATATTAAAAAAAGAGTATTTTTAAGAGAAATCATTGAATGTTTATTTCATTCTAAAGAAGAATGTATGCCATTAACATTTGAAAATGGTATCAGCCAAATGGCCGCCACGGCTACGCTTGCAGAAGCATATCCTTTTCATGAAATTGTCCCTGACCAATTCGCACATTTGCGGCTGTATGTCCTCGATAACTTCACGAATTCCATGTTTAAGGTCTTGAATCGATTGTGGAGCATTGGCATAGACCTTATCTTTCACGTGGCTCTAAAGAAAAAAAATGTAAAGGTGTTAAATCACAAGATCTCAGTGGCCAATTGTGATCATCTCTTCGAGAACAAATACGGTCAGGAAACGTTTCTTGCAAAATTGCGATTGTTTCGTTGCTTGTGTGACAGGTAGCGCCGACTCGCTGAAAATAAACGCCGTCCGCATCAATATCTTCCAATTCCAAGTGTAATGTCGTTTGTGGAATGTCTAGTTCCAAAGATCGACGAGGAATCGACAAACCTGGGTTTTCTTCAACACTAGGGGCACACGGAATCGATTCCTCACATCACTAACTTGTCCCAACAGCTCAAATTTCTCCATCAGTTTCACTATTGCCGGCCGAGAAGGTGCTTCACAACGGCCCAAAAGTGCATTAGTTTTGCGAACTGTGACTGCATAATTATCACCATTTTTGTAGTGAATTTTAAAAATTTCATTGCGTTGTTGAAGCGTATATCGTCAGCTGCCCAAATAGCATGCTATTCAAAATGAAACGTCTTATTGGAAAACCCTTTATTATGCGAATTTCTTTAGGTCTTCCTACGCAGTCAAAGACGACCTACCGAGGACGAAAGTTGGAGGGAAAATACAAGTATTTGTATTTTATTGCTAATGTTGACATTGTTTGATTAATTCTTCCATTTCAGCCACCAAACAGAATAACGAGCTATTGCGCGCATAACAACAATACCTGGATTGCTCGAGTGTAGCCGTTGTACTTCAAATGCATGTGTGCGTAATGTTGTAGTTAATACTATCCTTCTGAACTGTAGATCATCATTAGTTGTATCACAAAAAAATCAGAACAAGTTCTCATCTGCGCAACTCGGTTCAAGTACTTTATGCTTCAATCTTCAGCGGTTTGATCTACTTCGTAATGAAGAACTGAGCGATAATACTGCAACTCGTTCATATCCGCCCAATTTTCGCCGAAGTGTTTTATTAATAGATTATCGACATCGTCTTTTTTTTATCTGTTTTACAGGAACTCCGATTTCTAATTGTTCTGTCCGTATTTGCGAAATACTTATCCCTTTTTGAACTACTGATTTGGCAACTCCGAGATCTGATCTGTATGAAACTTTCCCGCACGTATACAAATTAAATTGTTCATGGTTTTGTTAATGACGAATCTTTTGGCTTTATTAAATTTAAAATGCCACTGACCTGGTGCCTTATTGCATGAAGCAACTGCTGTTTTCCAATCCTGTACTTTGCATAAATTAGATCCAAGCCGGATAACTTGTCCATTTTCCGCAAATATGTTCAGATACTCATTTGGTGTTATTATGTGTTCCTTTGATTTCACTTTCTTCTCTAGCAAATACTCAATCCGAAGAATATACGAGTGGCCGGGAATTGAGAATATAATTTTGACTTCCGAAACATGTACCGGTGCGACTTTTCTCAGCCAAAACGGCAGAATTATTATTTTGGACACCACAAACCATCACAGATGAGTCACATGATTGAAATTTCTTCTCGCATGAAACTATTTGAACATACAGCGGTGGTACAATGCCGAAGCTATTTCATTGGATCCCTTTCCATATTCGTTTTCCATCCAAACGGACAAAAATACATTGTCTTTATTAAGACTGATAGTCGATGAATATTGCACAACTCCAAAATTGTAGAAATACTAACTGGCCTGGCGAACTTCGTTTTGCTCAAAATAGATTTTTTGATTTGATGTAAATTTGAGCACGTACTGCTGCTAATATCAATGATATCAGGAATGTTTTCCCAGTTCCGCCGGGCGCATCAAGGAAAAATAGTCCACCGTTTCCATCATCGACAACCTTCATCAGTTGATCATACGCACTCTTTTGCTGTTCATTCAACAGTATAACATTTGTTTGTACTTGTTGTTGCAAAGTTGTCGTGTCGTAAGCACGCTCGCGTTCCAATTCACGAGTCAATACACCTCTAGTTTGACGACTTGGCGCTAGCATATGAATTCAGTCAAAAGTTTGCCACTCATAAGCAAACACAAATCTTCAATTAGCACTAACTCTTCATTGTAGATGTCATCGTTCATTTGCAATTCGAAATTTCCTGTCGCGACTCGAAAGCGATACAAAATGTCTTCTGCAATGTCATCTTTGTACGTATCACATAGTTGAGGCTGATATGTCAAAATGATCATAGTGACAAGTGTACGAGATTGATTGGCGGGCGAAGAAGCTATTGCATCGTCGATCGTTTGATTTCAGTGATTGTCGTGTTCAGGCAATTGTAACTGTTGACATGTTTCTCGAAATGTTGCACATACCGTACCATTCACATTTCGCAATGACTCAAATGAAAATGAACCGCGCATATTAACCAAAAGCAACTGAAGGTAGAAGCAATCGTCGTTCTTTGGATCAATTGTGTAAATTCGTCCCAATGTATCAGTTGAAAACACACCTGGATATCCATCTACTGGTTTGCCTTGCTTACTGAATAACCATTTCTTCGACGATGCATTCCATTTGTAATTATCGAGACATATCCGAGTAAAGCAATGCACTCGCAAAACGGATCACTGACGCAAGTTGAAAAGAAACTCGTTAATGTTGTTGCTGGTGGTCTTTCTACTGCGTGCTGCGTTCTCTGCGTTGAAATACACTCTTTGGCCATTCTCCAAATGAACTGCCCAGATGCACAACAGTCGGATGACGTTCATGAATCGCAAATGAAAATGTTATCCAGAGTCCTTCGTTTTAGTTCATATATCGGTTCATTCGAAACTTGCTGATTTCATCTCGTTCAACGCCAATAACCGCCATATCGCTTTCTTTGGTGACGTATTTGCAAACATCCTTAATCGATTTCACCGAACTGCAATACTCAACATTGATATTTGTTTTAAATGCCTTACACGATAGTGGCGAATATGACACGATCCATGTGTTGTCAACCACGATATCCGCTCCTTTTAATTGAGTGATGAATGTTCAGCCATTGTCATCTGAGTGTCGATTTTGTACCAAAAAATCAAGCGCGAGCTAGCGAGGTGAACAATAATTGTGTGTACATATCACTGTATAATATACAATTTTGTATTTGTATTGTATTTTTCTCTAATGTGTCTGTGCATTTTGTTAAGCCTCAACTAGTGAGGAATAAGAAAATAAAAAATACGAATTTTAACGAATTTTAACCAATTGTTTTTCTTTTTTTTTGACATTCGAACCAGCCAAAAATAATAATTTTAAGTAACAGCTGTTGGTTTACAAACAGCTGTTTTATATTGTGAAATGTCTTTTAGAGAAATTTCATATTTGTTCATGTTGTTATATATTTTTATATATAAATTTCGTATTTGAAAATGAACACATACACGAGATGCTTTTACATCACAATGAAAAAAGGAAATAAACTAAACAAAATTAAAATATTATAGTAGTAATATAGCGTTTACACTACGACTATAATATCATACCATTAACAAATTAATTTTTAACAAAATTCACTAAAACACCATTTTTACTTTATCGCACATTATTAAAATTAATCACATAATATGAAAAAATATTAAATTAATTTTATTTAATAAATAAAATAGTAAACAAACAAATGTACTCAAAATAAATATGGCTTCCACTCCCCGCATCACAAATTTATCTTCTTTTGCTGTGTATAAAACACAACAACAAATCGTATTTTTAAGTATTTCTTATTTTCGAGCGAGAAATAGCGCGCACTATTATTTTAATAAGTGACAGCTAAAATTTTACGAAGGGGAAATTCGGCTTCTTACATGAACATTAAGCTTGAGTGGGTAATAACATTGAAATGCCATTTATCGCATTGTTACTCTATTATTTTTTTATTTTCTTATTCCTGACTGGTTCCGCTTTTAGTCAATTTTACTAAGGCAAGTAGTCAAAATAAAAAGTTTCGGTTGACCCGGTTGAATATTTATTATGATAACGTATACCTTACCTCATCTATTCGCTTGCTTTTGCGTAGTGGAACCGATTGTTTGCTATGTGATTTGATTTTTAATTTTCAAATATTTAAACAAAACGAAACCGCATTTGACGCATCAGTTAAAAAAATATAAACAAAATGACGCGCATGCGCTTCAATATTAATAAAATAACCACTACTATGTTTTTCCGGTTTGCTCACCTCGCACTGTCATTTGGTACAAAATCGACACTCTGGTGAGCGACGCCGATAGAGTGGATATCCATCGTTTTCAGTTTGGGTTTAAGAAATAAAAGTACGTCGATAGCGTTTGTGCATTTATTGTTGGACGTACAAACCGAAATGAGATTGTGTTGCCCGCATGGTCCGTGGAGCATATTGGTCTTCACCACTTCGTGCAACTCTGGATCTGTCTCAGAATCAGGAATTTCGGCGGAAATGATGTCAATAATTTGGTCTGGCTTAATTTTGTCCACTATCCAAAAAAGAATATCTTGCGTGAGACAAACCTCTTTTCTGCCACCCAACTGAATACATCCAACATCAAACAGTACCGTATACACGTTGTTTTGCAATGAAGTTCATTAAACATCTCAGTTTTTGTTTAAACACTCTTGCTGTAACGTCGTGACAATCGCTTGGTGATTGACCGGGATGCAATAACTACGTCTGGCCATTTTGGACTGCAATTAAACGTCACAACAATCACACACACACAAATTTCCATCAACAACAACATTTGATATTTCACTAACTGTAGGTTATATTGTATTGTCGTTCATGAGTTCCTGGATCATCGGATGGCATTTGCCAACGAAGTCGTAAACAGTTTGATGAGCTCATTGTGTTCGTGTAACATTTCCTGCCATTGCTGGACAATCTCTCTTTTTGTTGTATTAAAGATAGCACAACGCCGATTTAATTCATCATGTGAATCTCCAAGAAAGTATATTTGCAGATATTTGTGTTCTTGATCTGGATGCGGCAACAGCGATCGAGCAAGAAGGAAGAAAATTGTGTAATTTTTGTCTTTTGTTGGCAAGATAAGGGTTAGTTTGTGTTGGATCGTGATGTATCGTGTATTGTGTGTGGTGTGTTAGTGTAGTTTGTGGTGTTAGTGTTGCTGTATTAGCATTCATTGCTGATGTTGGTGAAATTACCTTGAATGTTGGATTATGATTTCGTTCATTTACAATTTCACCACCAAACGACGTCATTTGAAAACAATTGTTGTACATCTTGATGTGTTGCAAGAAATGGTTCGAATTAGGAGATTCACCGAAAAGCAGTGTGTGCAAAATGGCTCTTGTGGTGGAAATAACTGTTCCAATTTCACCTTTCTGCTCGCGCAAAATAATTCAGGTGATTCTTTCACAAATTTTACTGCATTGCAATGCTGACAAACGACAGATATCTGACCGAATTTAACTGATGCGTGAGCATTGTATTGAACGTTTGGCTCATATCAAAAGGCTGCACGTTCAATATTCACCGGAGTTTGTTGTTGTTGACGTTGTCGTTTAATAGTCGCACGTTGTGATCTTGTTTCATCACTTTGCTGAGCACGAACATCTTTTCTTCTCAATCGTTGTTGCTCATTGTAAACTTCTGGATATCGCGCACGATTTTCAATCATTCTGATTCGAGCTGATTCCCTTTCAATAGCACGTTCCTGTTCCGTTCGACGTGCTGCGGCATTTCACTGTCGCGTTGCATTCTGTGTAGTCGCTATAAGAATAGACCGAGTTTAGCTTTCAAAAATAGCGTTACGAAATTTCTCCTATAGAATTTAAATTCTCCATGACTCAATTATGAACTCTCACTCCTATATTCCGCGCACTAAAACCTCGCTCAATTAAAATTGTATAAAATCAACTCATTATGCTGAATATACTAATTATTATATTTTTGTTATTAATATCATGTACTCGGCAAAATTGTTTTGATTTTATTTTAAGTATATTAAACTGGATCAGCTGTTTTGTATTTATAAATAGAAAATAAATATTTTGCGTTATTCGTGATAATTTACTTTGACATTGATCAAAATCAAGTTTTAAGCATCCGAACATGCCACGATCCATTTTTATATATTTTTATATACGAGTATATATAGATAGATAACCGCCTAAAGAAGTAGGCTGTCCGAAAATGGTTGAGCTCATAATTTATGAATCCTCATCTGTATCATTAGATCCGATTTTAATTTTGGTTCAGTAGCAGCTTTTAATTTCTCGGAATACATAAGACAGGTGGAACATTTGTCGGACGATGGTGATTTGAATCGTAGATTGAATAACGTATTTAAATTATTATGAAAATAACTCGGTTCCACATGTAACTCGAGAGAATTATTGACGATGCACTATGTCCACAACTTGAAATTTGCATATAAATAATAAAACAGCAGCTCGTTTTAGGCTGTGTTTGCCGCTGCTACGATAACCTCCTCGAGTTTCAGCCGGAAGAGAACGCTGTTCATAAAACCGCTTGCATACCCCATTTACACGGCATATTTGGCAATATTTAAGGTACTACAAATTTTTTTTTGGCAAACGCGCATACGAACTCCATTTCTTTGGAGTGCTCTAAACCTGCACCAACCAAATTAGCCCGCCTCAATGAAACCTGTACTATAATTTGTTACACATTTATTACAACAACTCCCGATTTTATTACAGTTACCGTTTTCGAGGAACGAGTGGTCGGTTTAGCTTGTAATTAAACCTACACCGCCAAAATTGTAACTTTTGATGTAGCTGTGATATCGAGATGGTTCGTGCACCAGAATTTATTACAAATTAATTACATTGATTAAATAGTACAAGATCAACCCTAAAGCTTGACTAAGGGTAAATTTCACCCCAAACGATTATTTATACCAAAAACATCGATATAACCAATATTAATAAATAACTACAACAGACCGCCACCAGAAATTGAGTCAAAAACACACTGTGGAAGGCAGATCAACTTTATACAGGTGTGTAATAAATTATCTTTGCATCAGGTTACGCGGAAATGGCTCCAAATGGTAAAGGGTTCAAACGTCTAATTTAAAGTTCGATTTTATCACCTTCAACAATTTATTACACCAGACCGCCACCAGATATTGAGTCAAATGTTACACCTTGGGCCTTGTGGAGGGCAGATCAACCTTATACAGGTGTGTAATAAATTATCTTTGTATCAGGTTACGCGGAAATGGCTCCAAATGGTAAAGGGTTCAAACGTCTAATTTAAAGTTCGATTTTATCACGTTCTACTTTGAGTCGTAAAACATCATTTTAAATTAAGACTGAGAAAACAAATTTATTTTTTAGTATGGATATTTAAATGTATGGATATTTAATTAATAAATTTATTATTTTGAATTATTGCTGATCCAGATCTAAACATTCCATATTATAATAAATTAATAACCACATCTTTTACACTCTTTTATTTCGTAATTTTTAATATAGCGACAGTAAATTTATCTAAAATAATCTTCATTGCGGCGAAAATATAAATAAACATCATTTGACGAAATTTTTAAATCGATAGAAATCGAAATTTTTAATATTTTTAAACTAAATTTAACATTTTCTTCGCCATTTCAAGGGTAATCTTGATAATCATGTATTAATAAGTAATTAAGTAAGTAAATCAATATCTGTTGGCGGTCTGGTGTAATAAATTGTTGAAGGTGATAAAATCGAACTTTAAATTAGACGTTTGAACCCTTTACCATTTGGAGCCATTTCCGCGTAACCTGATGCAAAGATAATTTATTACACACCTGTATAAAGTTGATCTGCCTTCCACAGTGTGTTTTTGACTCAATTTCTGGTGGCGGTCTGTTGTAGTTATTTATTAATATTGGTTATATCGATGTTTTTGGTATAAATAATCGTTTGGGGTGAAATTTACCCTTAGTCAAGCTTTAGGGTTGATCTTGTACTATTTAATCAATGTAATTAATTTGTAATAAATTCTGGTGCACGAACCATCTCGATATCACAGCTACATCAAAAGTTAC
The DNA here is from genome assembly GCA_947310385.1 of Nephrotoma appendiculata. Lineage (NCBI taxonomy): Eukaryota > Metazoa > Arthropoda > Insecta > Diptera > Tipulidae > Nephrotoma > Nephrotoma appendiculata. Next base: position 341,985,154 of record OX371224.1, read on the forward strand.
AATTTTGGCGGTGTAGGTTTAATTACAAGCTAAACCGACCACTCGTTCCTCGAAAACGGTAACTGTAATAAAATCGGGAGTTGATGTAATAAATTGTAATAAATGTGTAACAAATTATAGTACAGGTTTCATTGAGGCGGGCTAATTTGGTCGGTGCAGGTTTAGAGCACTTTTCTTTGGGGAATAAAATGATCAACCGAGATTTTCCTCGATAAGATTGAATTATCTTTCTTCCGGTCGGTTCTTACCGGTTGCTTCATATTACAACAAGAATGAAATTAGGATTAAACTTTTTCTGTTCTATTTTATTATGCGAACTGTAAAATGCTTTTGAAAATTTCAATTTCTTCTTGTTTGCAGTTTCGGTAATTTTTTCATACGGTATCTGTCAAAATATGAAAATGATTAAAGCAAAATAATTGTGAATAAAAGATTAATCAAATTTGATAATATACATTCAAATTTTCCTTTTCTTGTTCCCTTTTCCATGAACTTTTATTTATCGGGATTTTACGTGATTTTCAACCCCTCTCAACCTTTTCATATTTTTCTTTTCAAAACACTATCAGTTACGTTTTATCACTCTTATATCAAATTAAAGAACCAGAAACTGGTCTCAAATTAGTCCTCGTGTGAATTCACAATATGCAATTTAAATTCATGTATGTATTGTAAATGTATAATATGTCCATACATTGATAGGTGTTTTTTATTATTTATTATTAACTACTTTTAATGTTTATTTAATCATTTAATTAAATTAATTTTGTCTCTAATTATTAATAACGCACGGTGAAAATTTGGACTTAATTTCCAATCTCAAATATGTAATATGAAACATATTTTTTTTATAGACTGGTTTAAAGGGGTCTCATCATATGTGTTACGGACAGAGACCTTATGAGACCTTATACGTGTTCCCTCGTCCCTTTATTTGCTTTGAAAATATATATCTAGCTCAACATTATTTCTCGAAACAGGTTCGCTATTGCATGGGAATGTCAGACACGAATGTCAATTGATTTGTTCTAAATCCTATTCAACGACTTGCTCATGCACCAATTATGTAAGAAGCCATCCGCGTGGTCCTATCTTCCTTTCGTGTCATCACCTCACGTAAACCTAGATTTTTTTCATTGATTGAGCTGTGCGTAATACTCTCAATCTGTTCTAGACAGTATGCTACGGAAGATCCATACAATAATTTTTTAGTATAGATTGGGCTGAATTGGAGTTTTAACAGACTTTTGTTTTGGGGAAGCTAAATTCGTCTGTGATGAGGTATGTATCGCTGTATTTGGTTCGGATTTCCTAAACGAATAATCATCGGGAAACGGAATTTTAAATCCTTCACATCATGGTAAACCAAACAATAAAGCTTTGCTTGTTTCATGAAATCATTACATGTACGTCTGCTTGACCATAAGTAACTTATAACTATGGTCAGATGCCATAAGCAGATTAGGTGCCTGTATTTGCCTGTATGTCTTCTTGAATAGAATTATTAATATCCTCGATGCCGGTATTCTTTATTTGGGTTACAGATGATGCTGACGAAAATAAAACAAGATGCTCGAATATGATAAATTTAATTCAATTTAAATATTACGTAAATAATGCGTGTTGCGTCCGTTAGACGGAAAGATTTTTTTTTTAAACTTTGCAATCTGTTCTGAGGCCGAAGCACGCCTCTTTCACAACTCGCTTTTCCAGCCTATTATAGTACTGGCATGGAAGATGATGGGTCGGTCGTTGAGTTGAGCCGACAACTTATTCAAAATGGTATACCAATTTCATTTATTGGTTAGTCATCTGTCAGGCTAATTTTGAAAGATTTATTTGAAAATGTTTTCTGAACGGTTTCACCTATAAGGCTGCCAGATAATAATTCTCCAAAATACGTACACCTCATGCAAACCTTATAATTGAGTTTTACTCGTGAAGCTTCTACGCAACAGAACACTCATATCAACAATAAAGAACTTTCATTTATATGTGTAAACAGTTTCACGAGTGAGGACCAGGAGCAAGATGAACTGTACCGGTTTTATTACATTCACTTAAAACTCATTAGGAATTCGGTAGGTTGCTTCAAAATGACGAAAGAATTTGAATTTTTATGATTTGCTATTTGTATAGTATTTTATTCTGAACCAATGAAAAAAAAAACCGGTAATTTATTGTTGTTTTCCCATACAAATTTCACTACCGCCTAAAATTGTCGTGCGCTATTCAGGCCGACCCGTTGCACACTTGAGGTATGTTTTTCAACTGTGGCGAGCTACATTCTCATTTCACAGCTTTTCGTGTTGGTTTCCAGGAATTTTACTAAAAAAACATGTTAAATTCGGATGAATGATAAAAAGTGATTTTTTCAAAGTATGCTCCATCGCTTGTTATACATTTTCCCACCTTTCGAACAATTTGTGAATACCATGCCAGTGAAAATCTTCCCCTTTTACTGCGAACCATTCATCCAGCAATTTATCATATCTTCGTACGAACTAAAGAGCCTGCTCAGTAAGTGCGTGACCCAGTGATGCAAACAAGTCGTAATCGGAAGGAGCCAAGTCTTGTGAGTAAGCCGCATGGAGTAGAACTTCCCAACTGAGTAGTTCCAACGTGTCGCGAACCGGTTTTGCCGTTTGTAATGGAGCATTGTCTGGCTTTTTTAAAGCAGCGAACGGTTCAAATAAATCAATTTTTGTTGGTAACGTTTAGTATTAACCGTTTCCTCTAATTTTTTGCAATTCTACATATTTGTATTTTTTGGAGGTTTTACACGTTCCATGTCTGCAACATGGAAGTCACCACTTTTGAAACGCCGAAACCATCGTTCAGACGTATCTTGCGATAGAGCATTTTCACCATAAGCTTCTCGAAGTAATCAGTATGATTCAAGCCGAGTTCATTGTTGTGTTCATTCCGTTCGTTCCGTTCGTTGTGTTTTTTTGTTAACCAATAGGATTTGTCGCAAATGACGTTTTATTTCTTCGGTATTTTTTATCAAGTTTATCTATCTTCAACTTTTTTACCGAAGGAACATGGTAAGAAAGAGTCGACATGATATATTATCTAATAGTAGAAATAGACACACACGTTTTCGCAATGTTTATTTTGTAGTCAAGTACGTTGTTCATTTTGTGTTTTGATGTTTTGTTTATGAAATTTTCATTATTTTTATTTATGAAAAACTTCAAAACTACAAAACGCATACTACAAAAGTCAAAATCTTTGATTTTTCGACGAAAGGTGAAACAAAATTGTTTTGCATTTTTTGCATCAACAATGAACCCATAAAATAATACTGCAGAAAAAATACCGAACGAAAGGAACGGAACGAACACAACGAACTACAACAATGAATCCGCGTTCAGCAGCAGTTTTCTTCAAATCAAAACAAAAAATGAATACTGTCTCCGAATGCTCTCTGTTCGGTATAAATTACGACATATTTAACACAACAATACAACATTATGCACACACTTTTCCAAGTTATCACTCGTGCGCGTCTGATAATTGTTAATGACACAACAAAATATCACAATGTCAAATTTTTATAGCAAAAATTGCATTGGTGCCCCATCTGTTGTCAGAAATCCGCATTTTATACTTGTATACCTGGTATACACTGCGGTTCACTTGATTAGACGCATTTGCAATTTTACTTTTAAATGTAAATTTTACTGTAATTTCTCGCAACCAAAAATACATTTTTATTGAGAAGAGAGAGAGAAATTAGTACTCAGTAAAACAGTAATGAATACAAATTTAAACATAGCAATCACTGCACTTTTCTTTATTTTTTCGGAGTATAGTTTACATTAAGCGCATTTTATCGGTTCACTTGAATAGACGCATCGTAATTTAAGTATTTGTGAGTAGATTTCGGTTCAGTAGCTGATCAAGAATTAAAATGGTTAGAAAAACTATTTTAAATACGGCAGAATGGGTAAAAATCGATGCCTGCAATTTGGAAAAATTTTCCAACCGCGCTTTATCTTGTAAAAATGAGCGTAGTGCGCGTGCAGTGCCAAATAGTAGCTACCAAGGATGGTCGGCAACAATTCTGACGCCGCAACACTCAAAATTCATAAGCTAGCCACCAATTCAGCCCTTTCAGCTCGTTCAAATCAAGAGTTTGTAGAGCAATTTGAAGTGCTTCATTTTTATAATTAAAGAAATTAAAAAAAACACATTGTACGCAAGCAACAAACATTGGAATTCGCCAAAGAGCACATGACTTGAGATGTGCATTCGCAAACAATGAATAATAATTGGAAAAAGTTGTTTTTTTCGGATGAAAAAATGATTTAAGGTAGATGGACCAGCCAGCTAGCTATAATTATTATTTTCGATTTATTAAGAAGAACAATTTTTGACTTGCCATCAGGCCAGACAAGGAGGAGTATGGGATTCAATTTCATATTGGGACGCTTTTAAATTGAATTTTGCCCCCAATAAAATGACTGGAAATTCGTATAAAAGGTACTGTAAAATCGTGAATTGCGAGTCAAAACGTTGAGGTATTACCATGGCTCACCCACAAAGGGCCTGTGCAGAGATTTCGTTGAACTACTTAAATTTTTTTATATAATTCTCTCAAGGACAGGATTTTTGAAATAATTTTAAAAAATGTGGGTAGTACACATTACTAAAAATAGCTTTATATCGAGATAGCTAAATATAGCGAGAAATAATAGTAAAATTCACCTTGTTAAAGTTAGCCGACAGTTTCCAGCCGAAAGATAATGCAGATTGTGTCTTGACTATTTCAGCCGAAAGTTAAACTCTCTTTATACTCTCGCTCCTATCGATTTTTAAATTCCTATAAACTGAAATAATTTTCCCTTCACCCGAAGGATATAACCCGATCCTAATTTCGAGTTTATGACTGAGTTTTGCTGTATTCAAGACACTATCTGCATTATCAGTCGGCTGGAAAATGTCGGCTAACTTTAACAGTATGTAAAATTCACATTTAAATGTTATATTGCAAGTGAATTTAATCAAGTGAACCGCAGTGTACATACGTCGGTTATATTGTAGATGGAAGAACATGCTATAAATGTAAATTAATGTTTTAATAATTAATTGTGTGTTTATCGTTACTCCAATCAAACCGGCAAGCTGAACTAATATTTATACCTTACGAGATTGATATCCAAATCAGAAAATTATATGTCTCCACTACATGTAAAGTGCCACATTCTCATTAATATCCAGGAATATTAATTCAGGCATTATATGTTTCCTGAATTAAGAAACCCAAATCTATTCTCGTTTTGTGCGGAACAGGATTTGTTTTGTTTTTAAATATTGCCTGCAAGATAAAAAATTAAACCCAAAAGAGCTTTGTGTGCCCAAACTGTGGATATAACCAAAAGAATTTTGTGTCTCCCTTTCTGTTTTCCAACATGGCCTAAATAATTAAAGAACGGGGCAATTTCATTGGATACTTTGGTACGTTTTGAAGTTATACCAACCCGTTACAAAACTTACATACACAATAAATCTCTGTAATCGACATAGTTGTTAGGATTCTGTATAACGAAATGTAAAACCGATATTTGAATGGTTCTGCTTAATACTTGATTCGCCTCAAAGTAACGATTATCACGTACATTCTGGAAAGATTCGTCAATTCAAAAATTACGTACACGTCTGATAGCCCTAGTTTCACCAGAGTGATAAAATGTGAACTAACTTTGGTTATCTTGAATCTTTACTGATGATTTACACAAGTAAATTTGGTAAGACCACCATTAAGATAGATGCATATTATAAAATATTTGTGTATCTACATTACAACTCCCCTATATATTAACTGACACATATGCGATAATAACTCATCTCATACGAAATATGCAAATTTTTATAAAGTAGTTAAAAAAACACTATAAAATACACTAAACTGAAATAAAAGAGGCATCCAAACAAAACTTAACCGCCATACAAACGATAAACGTACCAGCACGTTGTATTGTGGCAGAGATGCAAAGAAACGATAAAAGAATTTCATCAAACTCATTTAAATAGAGCATATAGAATGGAGTTGGGGGTCTCATTATTTGCTCGTATTGTTGTTGGTTGTGCGGCTGAATGTAATTAAATCCAAAAGTTTTTTTTTTAAAACTATCATTATTCTTTCAAATCTATTGTTTTATGTTATTTATAGACATATAGTATAATAGAAAAAGATAGTTTTGTTGGAAATTTAATTAAATTTATAATTGAAATATTTAATATTTCGCCTAGTGTTCATACCGGTAATGTATGTAGGCATCTACGCGAGTGGTTTTCGTGTAGTATGCATAGGCAGGTGAACATTTTTTTTTTGATAGACGTGGATGGATCTATCTGTCTGAATTTTTTCGATCCTCCAAATTGTGACTATCAGAAGCGTATAATATTTATCGAGTATATTAACTCTTTCTTGTCTTACGTTATCTCTTAGTGTGCAAATTTTATACTTATTCATTAGACCTCTAACGGTTCATTCTCGCTTGGTACATGATTAACACCAAAAATTAGCACTTATAAAAATAAATTGTAATCCACCGCTCACACGCATAATGTATTTGTGTGAACTCAAAAGTGGCAGGCAAACCAAAATGATAGCAAATCAAAATTTACCTGGTGACATAAAGATTGTTTCAATGCTAGGTTCGAATTTCATGATCTCGCCCCAAAATTCACCTTTTCTTTATTAAAATGATATTTGACATCTATATATATTAAGTAACCTTTTATCAGTACGAAACCAAGCCGCCAAGAAGAGACCTAAGGAAGTTCTCACTTTTGTAAGGGTTTGTGTATCTTTAAATGAGGGGGAGTGCATCTTTCTTTTGTGCGGTTGAAGTATTGTGAGTAAATGGCCTCTTTGTTTTCTATGACTACAAAAGTCGTAAACATTGTATGGGTGCCATTAAAAGAAATATTTTGTCCGGAACACCGAAAAAAATCTTGAACACTCTTTTATGTATAAAGTTTCATCCCAAACAGTCAACCCGCCTGTACAGAGTTTGCATTTCGTAACATATTTCATTTCAACGATGCTGATAAAACGATAAATTTAAACAAAAGGCAATGTTATGGCTAAGCAGCAGCGAACATTACAAAAATAAATTCCTTAAAATGAAAGTTTGGAAGGAATTATTAGTAGAATACCAAAAAATTGATCCAGAAGTAACAGTGGAACAATTAAAGCGTAAAATAATTAATATAATTAATATTAAGAACTTGTTACCGTAGAGAAAGGAAACAAAATGCGTGTGAAAAATCGATAGCAGGTTTTGACGATATATATACACCATCATTATGGTATTTTGATAAATTAGATTTCCTAAAAGATCAAGAAATGCCAGTAGCGGGAACATCATCAATGGATTCTGATACGGGAAAATTCTATTTTGGTAATATGTTTGTTTAGTCTGAATCTGTTGCAGAACCAGCACCAATACCTCATAAAAGACGCCTCAATACTAGAGATCAGTTTTTACGCAGAGCTGTGGATTGTTTGCATATTGCCAAAAGTTTTAGTGGCAATTTAGAAAGTGATGAAGCGACCATATTTTCTGAAGGGGCTTGTAGTTATAAAAAATTAAATGCTGAACAGCAAATGTTCGCAACAAAATTAATTGATGAAGTATTATTACTAGGTCAATTAAAAAAACTTTCATTGCCAAATACTGTATCCTCACCAGAAACCCTATATATGTGTCCACCAGCCAGGTCGGAAACTCCACACAGGATAACTCCGCTGCAGTATTCCAACCGTACTCATATTCCAAGACAACCACGATTTTTTTATCTGATGATTCGAATACAGTAAGAACATTACCGACCCAAATTAGTTGTTCATCAACTAACAATAGAAACGGAACATATAAAAACCTACATGATCTTTTGAGTGACGACCAATTTTCTTAGAAATTTTTTAAAATAATGAATTATTTGAAAATCTTATATTTATTTAACTACAAACATTTTATAAAACAAAAAATGAATATATCAATGAACTTTTATGTATTGGGTAATTTTAAAACTTCCATAAATTTATTTCTTAGACATTTCGCTTCTTTACTTAAATTTTTTGACATATTGGAATTAAGGCCTAGAAATGCTTTTTCATGGGAACTTGAAGTTGATGCTGTATTATTGTAATTTATTGTTGTGTGAAGTAGCCGAAATCGCGATGGTAAAATGCCAAATGCGTTTTCAACTTTTACTCTGGCTGAGCTTTTCTTGTCGAAATGTAACTCGTCGCTTGTGAGGTTATCATGAACATATGGCTTCATCAAGTCTGGCCTTAGTGAGAATGAATCGTCGCCAACAAAAACAAATGGTAGAGTATGGGTATCAAGAAACGGAGCGGCGGGATCTGGCAAACCAATTTCTCCATTATTTAGTTATTTGAAAAATTTTGTCTTTGACAAAACTAATCCGTCGGGAATTTTTCCATTGGTTCCAATGGCCACCATTAGGAACTCAAACTTGACGTTAACTACTGCCATCAGGACTACACTAAATGTCTTTTTATAATTGAAATAAAAAGATCCTGATTTTGATCGCTGCTTAATGTGGATATGTTTGCCATCTATGGTTCCTAGGCAGTTCGCGAATCCATTTTTTTTTTCAAAAAAAAATCTTGCCTCGATTTTCCAATTTTCTGCAGTTTTTGGTAACTAAAATAAATGCAAAATTATTGATAATGATAACTAATTATTTATTTTGTTTCAATACTAACCATTATATTTTGTTTAAGTACTAAATTAATTGCCTGACATGCTTGTGGTGAAACCGTATATGTAAACTTCAAATCCTCGAATGAATTCCCAGTTGCTAAGAATCTCAACGTAATAGAAAGTCGGATCTCTATCGAAATTGCATCTCGCATGAATAAGTCCTATTTTTTTATAAAAGGCGAAAGCTTTTCCAAAAGATCATTGAAGCAATCTTCATTCATTCACATATCGTTTTTATAGCCCAACGGATCTGATTCTCTTATTTTTTAACAATTTCGCGTTTGAATATTGTTCTTTACCCGCTAACCACTCTTTCTGTCATTTTCTTTTTTTCCCTATTTTTGTTTTTTTTTTCGTTAGACGATTCGGTAATCACCATTAACGCAATTACGGTATCCAAATTTTTAATTTGAACAATCAATTAAACCAATTTTATGGTAGCTACTATCAAAGCACAAAAAAAAATATTAACTGTCAAAATATTCAACTAAATAGTAAGTTTATCAACCAAGTTGTATACAAGTTGTATAATGTATGTATAACACTAATAATTTAATTTTATATTTAATTTGACATAAACAAATCAATCAACCGAAAATTTTTTTATTACTCAACGTACGAAATTCAAATTTCAATTTGAATGTAACTAAACGTAAATTAAATAAAAAAATGTATATCGCTAAATATTCAGTTCTCCATTTATTATTTGGTTAAACATCACGTGCTTCTCTGTTTTCTTTAATAGAATTATAGAAGTCAGCACACTCTAATTTTAAATTAAATTTTACTAATAATATATTTTTAATAGTGCTGACAGTTAAACGGTTTCTATTATTAGCACTGTTGTTCCATCATGCTGAATATCCGTGCGACTGTAGCATTATGTGCAGGAATACAAAAGAAAAATTCACATATTTTTAAAAACTCGGAAATTTGTTCCAATATTTGAATTCTTATAAAAAACAATTTCCATGAGCTAATAAAGCATTGAATTCATCATTAGTATTAGCCACCGTGTCATAAAAATTTAATATATTCATGAATTGCGAAATCATCAATTTCTATGCCAATTCGTAAAAAATTCAAGAGAATTGGTTATTCCAAGTCCGTTTTTCCACTGAAAAATCTTAAATTGTTCAAAATTTTTCGTTCATTGTTGCAAATAACAGAGGCAATTTTCATAAATCTGTTAAGCCCCTGACTTGAATACAGCAATACTTTCGTTGTTCATTCCATCATTTATTCTTAAAATTCTTAACACTGCCATCGATAGAAATTTATTCAAAATCCTTCGTTTGAGTTCGTCTTCAACGTTTTTTAAAATACGCATGATTTCTAATAAAGAGTTTTCTTCTTTCTCCATCTGCTCAATTTTTCGATGAAAGTTAATAGAGTTACATTAACTAGAGCTGCAACTGTTTTTTCCCATATAAAATCAATATAATATTTGCTATCTCTTTTGAGTCATGTGAGAACAGGATGATTATATAAAAAATGCATATGGTGGTCTCAGATTCAATGAAAAAGCTAACTGGACAAGTTTTTGTTGTTGTAAAAATAGACACACTTAATTTTGTGTTCTTAAAAAATCGTGATATTATTAATTAAAAAAAATAAAATATTATAAAACAGTTTGTGTATCGTATACTAGTGCATCGTTTGTGAATAAATATTGAAAACTTTGAACATTGAAATATTGAAATGAAGTGTTTTGTGAAATGTGGTCAAAATGCGCATCGAAAAATTCGAAAAAAATTCCTTACCATTTATAAGTGTTTATATAAAATTAAATGAAAATTGTGTTAAAAGCAAAGTGATTTGTGATAAAATTATCTAAATTTTTATTTAGAAATCAGAGAAAATTAATTAAAAAATTTTGGTTGTTGTTGTTGGACTTTTCTTTTTGTAAACAGATGTTATATTACAGTGTCGCATTTTTCTTATTACTACGGACATATTCTACGTGCTTTTCTTTTCATAATTACTTTTTATTTTTGAATACTATAAATACAATTTTTTACCGAAAATAAAAAATAAATAAATCCGTACTAAATTGGAATAAAAATAATTGTGAATTTGTGTAGTTTTTAATTTCGATTGAACAAATTCTAAATACGACCCGTTGATTTATATGCTTTCTCTTTTACCCTCCGAATTTGTCTCGTTTGACAGCTGCTGTCATTCGTTCTACCTTTAATTCAAATACTTTGTGAAAGATATGTTTTAAGGAATGGAGGAAGAACAAGTACGTATTTTTCACTTAAAGGTTTTTTTAATACTATAGGCGCTTTGTCAATTGATAAGAAATACGATTTTAAAAGTTCAAATATTTTAATGGTTCGTTCTATAGCTGAGAAAAGAGGACAAAAGTGCAACCGTCAAATAGAGGACATGTCCTCTAGAACGAAGACGGATGGTAACCCTAAAAGGATCACACAATGAATAAAAAATGTCCGCTGGTAATTTTATAACAAAGAGATTCTCTTTTGTGATGGTGCTGCCACATGTGGTGAGTAGAATAATCTCTTATTTTTCACTGGCAACTTTCCGCTATTTTATACATGATCTTCATTACCATATAAAACCTTGGGATCAAATTTTTAAATGTGAAGAAAGAATGAACTCCATCTTGAAATGGTTACATTAAGAAATCATAGAATTTTGATATAATTATTTTCGTCATTGTCTTTATTCTCTACATTATGTTGTCGCCATTTTGTTAATCTTCTACATACATTGAGTACCCGTGTTGAATATTAATTATCGGAGCATTCATTCACGTTATCTGTATACGAACCTACTCGCGGTACAGACACCCTCGTTTTAGCTACACCTTTCTTCTTAGTACTTAAGTGTTTAATTGAATTTATTGAATAATATATTAACGATTATTTTTTTTTTATTAATACTTCCAGATTAATTGGATCTTCCGTTACTGTTTCAATCAATTGGACAAAATTGTGGTTTCATTTGGATTAAATACTATCAAAAAATAATATGAATGGATAATCTCAGTGTTTAACGTTACTAAATTAGGTAAGTCGATATTTTTACACGCACCTGCTGCATATTATCTAATTTATACAATCAGCGTATAACAGGTTTTAAGTCTAAGATGTAATTGTTCCAGTTTTTATCTGTGAAATGTGAATTCTCTTTCAAGAAAAAAAACCAAACCACTTTACAGTATTCCGATTATCTAAAATAAGAACCATTTATCTATAATACAATGGATCGATAACGAATTTAATTATTCATAGTCTAATAATTTAACAAGTGTAAACTATTAACCAACAAAATCAGTTAATTTCTTAATCTTGCAATATGTAAACAAGATAATAGTTTATTTAGATAAAGTGATAGTGATTTATGTAAAGCATATAAAATACCGAAATAATACCGAAATTTGTTATGAGGTGCGTCCGGCTCAATGAGGCGAAACACCAAATTTTATAAACACATACAACTATTTATTATACAGTACCGATTTTTAGCCTTGTTGCATGTCTATATACCTCATATCCAATACTTAATTAAATATTCTACTTTTTTTTGTTCTACTAAGACGCCACTTTATCTTAATGAGTATACGCGCGAGTAGACTAAAAATTTAAATGAACTTCATAAGATTTATAAAAGAAAAAACCAACGGCGATGTAAACAAACAAAACCAGTTGCCCACTGACCAAAACTTGTTGTAATTCTAATTAACTAATAAGAAGTCTATTAATCATTTTCTTTAAGTATTTTATATCCGACTACATGGCGGGATTTACGTATACATATATTTTTGTCATGCATGTGCGAAATTTATACTCACTGTATTGGTACACAAGATAAAATATAATCCTCCACACAAAATAGTTTCGTCTTAAAAACCTGGAATCTGTTTTATGATTTCCTTTTCCAATAATAAAATATTTCTATAAGATTTGTGTGTATACTGGACTTAAATTGAAAAAAATGCTGTCGTCGCTTTATGTAAGTTTAGTTTTAGAGTAGCAATTATATCGCCTCAAGATGAAATTAATAGCTTTATGTATTGTGCGTGTCGAATATAGACATGTAAGTACGGTAAAAATTCTACCTTGGATCGATCTCAAGCCAGCCGTGTAAATAAAGGTTTTTGTGTTTTGTTTGTTTCGCAATATGTCGGTAGGTAAATAGAATAGCACGCAGCCGTCAGATACCAATGACTTTTTGTACGAAGTTGTGTGTATTTTCCCGTTTTTTACTTGTAACTTCCTCGAGCAATGAGCCTTGCTCGGTTAAAGTTTTTGTGTCACAAAGTATAAACACTTCAAATTAATTTTTAATTTTTAAAGTAGTAGTACAGTAGTTTTTCACCGAAAACGACAATTCACTGAAAAAACAATTTACCGAAAAGCTATTGACGGAAAACGATAATTTTGTGAAACAACAATTTACCGAAAACGATAATTCACCAAAAGCGATAATTTTTCGAAAAATATTTCAAACACTTCGCATATTATTAAAGTTTTGGTGTTAATTTACTGAAAATTAAAATACTAAAACAAAAAAAAACCGAAAAAATACTGAAAAAATAAATCTCGAAACTTGAAAATCGAAAATTAAAAATACAATTGCGATAATCTTAAACTAAAAATGAGTTCGTATGTAATTGTGGTCGCTAACGACTTAGGTAGCTTTCACGGGCATGCGGATGGCTGCTGCACTTCCTCCCTCCCCACATAAATGGGCTTTTTATTTAAATTTCCGGATATCTAGAAATATGACGGGAATATAGAATTGGCGCTGTTCCCAATTATAAAAGGAACACCAAATTCACTAACTGAAAGGGTCCCGCTAATTTAATTAAAATTATATTAAAAAAGAATGAGCTGTTGTAAAGGAATTTAAGTATTCTAAATTTCAAGATATTTTTTAAGTATTTTTTCTGTCAATATTTTGCCAAACATTTTTTCAGGATTTTTAGTTTCTTCCTTTTGTGGATTTACGGTTTCAATTTTTCAATAATATTCCATAATTAAAGCGAATAATGATTTTTTGTTAATGGTTCGCAAATTTTTATTGATTGATTTTTTCTGTTTGAATTTATTATTACAAATCAGTTAAATTCCGCCTTTTAGAGGAACAATCGGAAGGTTTGTTGTTCCCGGTAATTTGTTGTTTTCAGAGAATTGCTGTTTTCCGTGAATAATAGTTTTCGGCGAATTTCGTTTTCTGCGAACTATCGTTTTCGGTGAATTGTCATTTTCTGTGAATTTACGATGTTGTCAAATTGTCGTTTTCGGTGAATTGTCGTTTCCGATCAAGCGTCATTTTAGTCGTCTTGTTGGCGTAAACGCTAATATTGTTTATTTTAAAATTGAAAGTAATTCTCTTTTGTACTTCAAGGCCAAGCCGTATATTCGTCGTTATTTATTACAAAAAAAAATAGATTAATTTAAAACTAATAAAACTAAAGAAAAACTCTGAATTCCTTTTGCCAGCTATATAATAACCGGGTGAGTTTTTTAAGCTGAAACTTTTAAATATCTCGGAAAATAAGCCTTCTGCGATAAAACTGACTATCATCAAAATTAAATCATTCTGGAGGGGAAATACATTAGTGCTAAAATTAGGACCCCCGCCCCTGTTTGTAAGGGGGTTGGGGAGCAACTTGGAAACTAAGATAGGAACCCCTATTTTTTATTGCAGATTCGGATTCTACGGCTAAAAGTACGTACGATTTCTTTGAAACATTTTTTTCGATTCATGATAGATGGCGCTGTAATATTCGATATTAATTTTTTTTCGATTTCTCCTACTGAGAACATTATGCATACGATTCTGCAATATGTTTGCATTAAAATTAACATACAAACAAAACATACTGTAAATTAGTTTTAAACAAATTGTATTTCTTAAATTACTAATTGTACTAATTGTAATTAATTCTTCAAATTGTATTTCTTAATAAGACCTATTTGCGTAAGGCTATTACAATTCAAAATGTAGTATTTAACTGTACAAGAAAATATTGAAATGGTCTTGGTTTATGGAGAAGCTGGCCGTAGTCTTGATAATGCGGTCAATCTCTACGCTTCGCATTTTCCAGATAGGGTTCGGTCACGTGCTTCATTTTAAAGGACTATCAAACAATGGAAATATTCGACCGAAGAAAAGGATTCGTCGAGCAACAGTCACTGAGGAAAATAACGAAATTGCTGTATTGGCTGCAGCAGCTTATAATCCTCATATAAGTACACGAGAAATATCTATAGCGAATCCGGATTATCCCAGACCAGTGTTTGCAAAATTTTGAACCGACATAAAAATCATCAGTGTCATATGAGTTTACACCAAGATCTTCATGGCGTTGATTTTGAAAATCGTGTAACATTTTGTCAGTGGGCAGTAGAACAAATACAGCAAAATCCCACTTTTTTCGTTATGTATTGTTCTCCGATGAGTCGTCTTTTACAAACCATGGAACGGTTAATCGACACAACATGCATTACTGGAGTGTTGAAAATCCTCACTGGCTTCACTAAGTTGAACATAAGCACCCTTGGACTGTCAACGTGTGGTGTGGAATAATTGGCAACCAACTCATCGGCCCCCATAATATTGAAGGCAACTTGAATGGTCAAATGTACCGAGACATTTTGGAAAATGAACTGCCAACATTATTTGAAAACTTGAGCTTAGAATTGCGACAGAACATGTGGTTTCAACTTGATCGTGATTTCAATGGTTGCTGGATTGGTAGAGCTGGTCCGGTAAATTGGCCTGTCAGATCACCAGATCTTACTTCGCCAGATTTCTTTTTGTGGGGCTATCTCAAAGACAAAGTATACCAACAAGTACCAACAACACGTGAGAATATGATTGAGCGATTAAGAAATGCTTGTGCCGAAATTCCAGCATACACGCTTCTAAGTTGTGTACATTCATTTGAAATACGAATTAATAAATGCATTGAAGTCGAAGGCCACCATTTTGAGCACTTAATTTAATTAAAAGATGATGTCCACGTCGTTTTTCCTGGGTTACGCTAAAAGTAGTTTTTTTTTTAATTTAAGGAATACAATTTGTTTAAAACTGATTTCAAGTATTTTTTCAAACGTGTTAATTTTAATGCAAATATATTTCAGAATCGTATGCATAATGTTCTCAGTAGGAGAAATCGAAAAAAATTTAATATCGCCTATTACAGCATTCATTTAAGGAAATCCTACGTACTTTTACCCGTATAGAAACCGAATCTGTAATAAAAAATAGGGGTTCCTATCTTAGTTTCCAAGTTGTCCCCCACCCCCGTTACAAACAGGGGCGGGGGTCCTAATTTTAGCACTAATGTATTTCCCCTCCAGAATGATTTAATTTTGATAATGGTCAGTTTTATCGTAGATGGTTTATTTTCCGACATAACTGAAAGTTTCAGCTTAAAAAACTCTTCCGGTATAAGTTTTCCTGTTCTATCAATGTACAAGAATGTTCAAGAATCCGTCGAAAAAACAGAAAGTTTCTTTTTTTATGTTCGTAAAAATTCGAATTCTTTTCAATTTTTTTTTTATATTTTACTTCTTTGCGCACAACGCGTCATTCACTATTGGCCTGTTTGTTTATTGCATCCGAGATATCAGATAAATCAGAAAGATTATTTATCTGACAAATGGGATAATATTTTATCAGAAAAGGCTTTTTACCGAGTTTTATACACTGTACTGAAAATATGTAATTTGGGTATGTACCACGAAAAAAAATATGGAAAAATTACGATCTGAGAATGGTCAGAGAAAATAAAAAAAACGGGAAAGGCTTTCTTTTCTCGGATCTCACCGATGTAATAAAAAAACAGGCCAAATATTGCTGATTTTACAAAGTTTATGTCATTGTCGCTTAGTGTTACTATCACACGGCATTCATGATGCTGGAGAATTATTTGAACTTACGTTGAGGACCGCCACATTTCCTACTGGTCTTGTGGTCCTACTGGTCCCATAGTTGCATCTATGACAATTCCTCGCTTCTAACTATTTCGACGATCTTCATTTACCAACACCACCAGGTCTTCCATTTTAATTGGACGATAAGGCTCATGCCATTTTATTGGTTTGGTAAGTGTTGGCCGATATTCGTTCATCCAACGTTTCCAGAAGCAAAATATCGTGATCATGAAATTGTCCATTAGAAAGAAATCCATTTGATGATCAATTAGAAAATGGTTAGTTGTAAGCGCCTTATCGCATTCTCTGTACAGTGGAATGTATGTTAATGGTCGAGCATTTATAGTTCTATATACATAAGAGCTCATCTGATGGCTTTCTGTATGGTAAAGAAAATATAAACAGCTTTTTACACCAGCACGTGTTATGAATTTCCACCTTATTGTGGGATACTCTTCAACTCATCGCTCATTATTTAGTATTTTGGCTTCCTTTTCTAGTTCATTTTTCAGACCGATGAAATCCTAAAGGTTGTCCTCTAGAATTGAAATCCCAAAGGTTGTCCTCTTCTGACTATCTATTTACTGAGACATACTATGTTCGAGTTCATATACTTAATGAATACGCCATTTCTAAATGAACTGCTCGTACAGCAATGGTCCGAAGTAGTCCGCATCCGTAAAAGTAAATAGTCTGGCTGATGAAACTCGGCACATTTCCGGAACTATGCGTTTTGCTCATTTATTCTTACACTTCTGGCAATATGTTCGACTAATCTGCTTTACCAGCGGCTGAAGGCTGGTAATATATGCTAGTGAAGTTTATCCAAACTAATCCAAAAAATACAACACAACGAACTTATTGTAATAGTATTGGTGTAAGCAAACATTCAGGCAAATTTATATTGTGTAATTTAGACGAGATGTGATTTTTTAATTGGCCTAAGATACATTCCAAACTCGTGCTAAGTATTTTTTAAGCATTTAGCATAACCTTCAATAACATTGGTAGACTGTCTAAACCCAAACGAGTATCCCGAGTAAAAGAGTAAATTATATGATTTTCTAAAGGGTCTTCCTTGAGATTTAAAAATGTGATTTTTATTTTAATTTTAATTTTTAATTTTCTATAATTTACTACGGCCACTCGTTTGCTCATAAAATACTTAGAATGACTTTGGATTGTACCTAAGGCCCATTTAAAAATCATATCTCGTCTAAATTACACATTATAAATTCACCTGAATGTTATTACATCAATACTATTACAATAAGTTTGTTGTTGCTGTATTTTTTGGACTAGTTTGGATAAACTTCACTAGCATAGTATAGCAATATAGCATAGTTGACGGATTTCATTAACTACTGTCTCATTATTCATATGCATGTACTAATTATGAATATTTAGCACAATTGATCTTCTTTTAACATCTATCGCAACACCCTCAATTTCGTTTAAATTCTCCCACGGCCCCTTAGCACGCCTTTCTTATCAACGTCCGGCGGCAACTGATAAAATGAGCTCTTTCGAAACACGTGTTGACCTTGTGAAATATTATATATTTTTTCCTCGTACCTTTTCCGTTGAGCTAATCGAATTAGGTTCGTTTCAGCCTCCAACAATTCGTCGGAGTCTAATGGCCGCCTGTTAATCAATCAAGTCCCTTGAATTGTTCCCTGATGTTGTTGATGTACTGCAATACATATCCGTGAGCTCGTCTTAGTCTTTCCCATCGACTAAATCTATTGACATCTATATTGGCATTCTTCGGTTGATTCAATAAAGTTCGATATTGTCTATGGCAAGTTCTCTTCAGATTGAAGTATATATTGTGGTCCTCTGAACCATCGTTATTTTGATGTTATTGAGCTTTAACCTTTTCATTTGTTGCTTCTTCTGCTACATTCTCCTTTGTTGGAACCCATCACCACTCACCTGATTCTGATGAATCCAGTATCTCTGCGATGCGCAGTACATGCGTTTTATACTTTCTATGATCCACTCGAATCCAACCAATAACAATATATGAAGCAACCTAAATCACACAAGCGTTCTTCAAACGGACAGCAAGTAGACTGCGGCCTGAAGCTCGTGGAATTGAGATTGCTTTAAGCGGGGACACCTTTGTTTTCGCGCTGACCAAGCAGCATATGGACATGATGATACGTAGTACCAAACATTTATTGGGCTTTGCTCCCAATCTCCCAAACTTGGTCATGGTCCCACCACATTCATATAATTCTTTTCTGGATCGAGCCCTCATGGCAAAATCTTTTCAGTTCATTTTTCCTGACTCATCCAATGCTGTCAAAACCTTTGTAGAATTTGATATCCAATTTCTAATCTCAAAGCCAGCCCTTGAACGTACGTATATAATCGATTCATCTTCTTTGTCAAAACTTTGGAACCAATCATCTACGTAATGTTTTTTTAGTATTGAATTCGTTGCCGCTGAATATTGTTGACTGGTTCCTCTTTGTCAACAGAGTCTCTCCAAAGAAAACTCTGTCAATCTTGATCCTACCGGTTAATTTGAATTTGATGGAACATCTCTCGAATATCCTCACGTATTGCCACAGGTCGTTTTCTGGATTCAAACAAAATTCCGAGTAGTGACGACAACTGGTCTGGACCTATAAGCAGCATGGTATTGAGTGAAACCCCCTTCACCTTGGTTGCCGCATCCCAAACAATACGAAATATATATGGCTTGTTGGGATTATATACTACGAAGGTGGGGAGATACCATGTTCAGTGGTGTTCTCGAGCAGTATTCGGACTTTTTCGTCTTCGTTTAATTCCAACAATTTAATCGATCGATTTACACCATACGACTAGATTGTATAAAACAATTTGACCAGTTGTGTCAGTTTAACATCATTATTTTTCTTACGACAGTTTTGGTGCCGTGTGACAGTGAGGGGTCGCCTAGAATCCATCCTAGACGTGTTTTACATTAAATTAGTTCGTTGAAAGACCCTTCTCGAATATCCAACGACACTGCCATATACCAATTGTCTAATCCAATCAGAATTTTGGGCTCTGCTCTATTGTTTGATTTGGGAGGGATATTTCTCATAGATATTTTTCAGACTCTATTTTGGAAGTTTCAGCCTCTGTACTGTGCGCACTCCGTATAAATTCTATTTTCGATTTGATGTTAGAGCCGCAATTTCTAGATTGACTTTCTGTGAATCTTTCTCTAGTCGAGATGAGTTGTCAGTCCATTTTAGACATAGCGTTTTCTTTTTACCTTTCAGCTTTAGTGCATCACCTGTGCTGTTATTAGCAAAATACGGAACTATACCTCTGGCGTTGAGTATCGTTGTACACCTAAATTGGCACTTATTCGATGGTGCCTGCCCAAATTCAAGTGCAATCATTTCACCTGAAAGTAAATGACAAAATTAGTTACAATGCTGTAAATTCCATTGTTATTATACACCTAAACAAAACGTATTTTGCATTATTTTCAATTAACTATAATCAAACACAAATGTAAAGAACAAATCAAATGATTCTTCAAAACCTTCAATAATTAATTTTCTTTAACATTTGAGAATCACTTGATTTATCCTAATTTATTAACTAAAGGTGCCATTCAAATTATTCACTACATACATTTATTGACGTGTGTTGACAATTGTTTATCAACAGTAGTGCGATTCCTGTATAACAATTTATTAATTGTACACTCACTAATATTTTAATTGAGAGATTTCAGTATTCAAATTGCTCTGACGTAAATTGTTTCGTCGATAAGGGTAGATTTGAATGAAATGATGTACATATTTGTAATGGTATAAGGAATTTAGTATCTAAGTGTGATATTATATTTAAAACCACCCTGTAATTTATCATTTTATTGTAAAAATTTCCCATCTCGCTCACTTATTTTTGAGATTCTAGACATCCAACAATCGAATGTCATATTGTGAAATAAATAAAATTGTCAAGGTTAATAACATTTTTTCATATTGTACAAGTAATTAAGAACCAGCGGGAAATCGCATGTAGTGATGTCGTCGTTGGTAACCATTAACGCTGCACTTTCAATTCGATCTGCATCGAATAAAACTGTGTAAAATCTGTTGAACAGAGTTTACATAATGCTTTATTTTTAGCTAGTGTCCATCTGTGCCGTCGACTGCTAGTGAGAAATTTGGCGCACTTAGCAACCTTGTTTTTGTTACATGTTGTGTTGTTACAGGTTACAAGTTGTTACATGTATGTATGACAATATTTCTCTACCATGAAGGTTTTCTCTAGATGATTAGATTTTATTTCGTTGGTTCATATACAGAAGAGTTGAGTTACTTAGATGCTCTCCGAGTTCAGAAGCTCGTATTGTAGCTGCCAAATTTCGTACCGTTAGATAAACGGTAGGTTACTCGAGTCAGGGGCAACTATGACTGAAGGTATAATTGGAAATTATTTTTTCAAAGATGCACGGCTGATTTGGCCATATTTAAATATTCTTAACAACGTCTGTCCATAAATTCTCACCGGAAATGGCATACATTTAGAGACTCTAAAAATGTTTTAAATGTTTAAATTTTGACAAAACCAACAACCAATTACATACATTTTAATTTAATATACTGTCATCCTGTCGTTACGTGTGGGTTCTATAGTTCATATGCATAATTACCAAATACCATTATTTCTATACAAACAACAATAAATATTAAACTAATTTAGTCAAAAAGCAAGGTGATGCCACCAACCGACTCCATTTACTATTAATGTACATATTCAAATCATTAGAGTTTACACCGCGGATACCTGGAGTACAATAACCATTTCATTAAAACAATCCACCTTCGCGTAAATCTATAATATTTGTGTCTAATACACATGTTTATTAATTTTCAGATATATTACACAAAGGGTAGGGCCCATATATTATATTAGACATATACCGGAGAAATTATTTTTTAAGGCGTTCACTTCCTTGACTGTAAAAAAATCCATTGATTTTATAATTTTTGTTAGTGTTTTGGATTAATAAGGGCTGTTTACTAAAATTAATCTCATAAATTGGATGTGCAGAATGGTTTGGGTCGAGCATATATAGAGGTGTGCCAATATATATTGGTATTTATGGATTTATTAATAAAACATTTTTCATATATAAATTTATTGTTAACGATATAAAAATGTTTAAATAAAAGAATGTGAAAGGTTCTGTCAAAAAAATGTTCATTTTATATTTCCATATAGCATATGTCAATATGTTGCATATATCGAATAAAGGAATATAATTTCACTTTTCACTTTTAATTTTCATGGCGCGCTAATCAAAACTGACAGATTATATGAAAATGCAAGAAAAGTTATTTTATTGTACATAAGCTGATATTACATGTCTAAAGGTATGTTACAATAACTGATCGCACATATGAGATGTGTTTTTTTACAAAATACATCCGGAATACCGAAGTTTTGTGCTTAGCGCCATGTCAAATGATCATCTATTACACATAGACATGTTGCGTTAATGATATAGGGAACAGTTTAATCATTTTTAATGAGTTTTAAATTAAAAAGTGTAAGTGTAGCTAATTTTCAATAAAGAAGAACGTTTATAACGTTCCTCGTACATGTCAGTGTGTGATTGAAAGTGAAAATTTGATTTATTATCTTTGGTGTGTGGCTTTGAATTAGTTACGCGATTTTTGATTTGGTGGTGCTTAGAAGGTATTAGTTTTTGTTTAATTTCATCTCTGTTGTAAAATCATCATCGTTAATGACATTGAAAAATTTATAAATTTTTAGTTTGTTAGTAAAGTATTCGAAAATAAATCATAAAAATATTTATACAGGTAACCCTCCTATAACACGGTAGGTAGGTGTTAAAGACACACCGTTGGAAATTTCATGGTATGATGATAAGCACTTTTGGAGTTCCGATTTGAATTTTCGACTTCTTTCAGTGGAAGCGTTGCGCTTTCAGAAAACTGATTCCCACTTTTCGGCTAAAGTTTAAACATTCTCATAGTTTTTTTGGCGTAGAACTATTAACACGTCTCTATCTTCTTCAGAGCTAGAATCGATAAGATTTACATGGATTTGGGATACCATTTCTACCAAATCGGCTTCTTCCACTTCTTCTTCCACTAATAGTTCTTCATCGTCTTGATTATCCATATCCACAAAACCTTCTCCTGAGATCGATCTAGCTTCTGCTGATTCTTGCACGTTTTCTATTTCAACTGATGCTGGCCATAACTTTTTCCAAAATGCTTTTAATGTTGTAATTTTCAGATCTTTTATTTTATAACGATATGGTTTCCATAGAGTGTTTAATTGGAAATTGCTTCCAAGGTTCCGGTACATCAATAGATTTAGCGTCAGTTATGTCTAAAATCCATTGTAATGATCTTTTGATGTAATAAGCAATGAAGTAGTGTTAAGAGGTAGAATAGAGGTATTCGTAATTGCGCTTTGAATTCTGAAATTTTTGGCTTTAAAACAGTTTATACCCCCGGCACAAACAATTTAAAAACCAGTTTCCAAATAAATCAGCAGTTACTCAAGCTTTTAACGTGGATTCAAAGATCTATAAATTAGGATGAGTTTTGTTAAACATTCCCTCAAAGTATTACTTCACAAAAGTAACGTTTAACGATCTTTTGAAACCTTAAATCCGGACGCAGGTTTTAATTTGTTTTGTGATATAAATGTTCGGTTGGGTATTTTTTCCACCAAAGCCCGGTTTTATCAGCATTAAACCCTTGATGTGCCTGCCGTCTATCCTTGATCTTCAATAATTTTTTTAATTTTTTCTGGATATGATCTGGTAGCTTCAAAATCTGCCGATGCAAGTTCTTCTTGAATTTTTTTGTTATTTTTTTGAGTTGAAAAACGCTTTTTGAAATTTTCGAAGCAACCTTTGCTTGCGAAAAAATTGGGGTTCACAGATGATTGTTTATTTTCTTTAAGGTAGTTGTGATTACATTGGAGTCCGTTTTTGACAACAATTTTCAATCCAAATGCTGGGTGTTTTTTCCATTTTTTTTTTCAAAAACCAGCGCAAGGGGACGAGCTGCATAAATTTTGCGGATATCGAAGATCCTGCAACAATAGCACACTCTTGCAAGATCCCAAATCCTGGCTCAACTTAAATATTTTTTGTAAATCCAAAATTTTATTGGCTGGCATTGGCTTTTTAATGGCGTTTGATGGTGGTCATGTAAAAGCATCGGAATAGTTTAGTGCGGCTTCTTGTTTAATCTGAAAGGTTTTAGAGATAGTCTTATAGACACTTCTTGCCAACTCGAAGGTAAATATGTTAAGTTAAACTTAACGATATGCACATTTCTAGAGAATCCAAACATTTTGATGACAGAAAACGGCACAGCCTTATAATTAAATTTTTTTGAGGGTATCTCAAAATTTTTGAAATCGTCCGTTTTCATTTGGATAACGTTGTATGGTTTTTTACGGTTTATGGTTTTCATCAATCTGATTAAACCACTCGGTAAAAAAAAATAATTTTTAGTCAAAACTCTTTGACGAAATTTGGGGATGTTTTTGTAGGAAGTGCTGGATTGCTTATGAAATATACAGATTTTTATTCTGAGGAACACATGAGTCACTCCAGCTAATTAAACTTGTGATGTCATTATCATTAAACATCCGCTCTACTATTTTATACAATGCTGAAGCAATGCCATTACCTGTACGCCCCATTGCTGCCTCATTCCACATTGCACACTATGTAGTTCTTGTCGTTGATAAATGTGCAGTCAAGTTGTACACGTTCAGTTTTGAAAGGTAATACGATGAATCGATATTACTCTTCGGGCACATGATTACCTTCTGCATATCAAAGCAGAAGATGGGAATACCAGAATTTTTATCAGCTTTTTTGACTTCACGCATTGCACTCTTCAATGCAATATGATCGTCATATTCTCCTCCCTTCAATCGTGATGCATCAATTTTCTGAAGTCCACAGACACTACAACGATCCGACTTAGGTTTATAAAAGTCAAGGTTAAACCTAGTATTGAATGTGTTCCTATATAGAAGCGCTCTTGGTCTTCTCCCTACAACAATGAGATTCGATACACGGGAAGCTTTTAATATTATCTAGAACGAAATTTAGCCTTTCCGTAGCTATTGCTCTTGAGGTCTTAGTTCCTCTTTCGCTTTTTGGCATTGTGCCGGTTACCAAATTAATTTTTTGATGTAGAGTGTATATGGGTTTTTTAGAAATCGCGAGTGTACTCAAATAGAAATTTTTACACACCCTCACCTTATTGTTGTACATATTGAAATAATAGTAAAACGTGTGTCTCCTCCGCGCGATGCAAGACCGTTTTTCGATTTTCGCCTTGTTTCAGTTCGCTCTGTGGTCGACGCTATAAAATTATATTTTCCAGCCTGATCAATATGCAATTTTAAAAATTAATAATTTCCTTTTTAGGACGAACGTTACCGCGGTGATTAGTAAATTCTAGACCGGCTTGAAAATTTTTCTGTCGCTTCGTGAATTGCCAATTGCCCGAATTTCTTAGTCACTTTCTTGGTTTAATCTAATAAAAGAAATTATATATAATATGTATATATTTTTGTACAGTATAAAAATTTGGCTCCTTACCTGCTCATTACCACTAAAAGTAGACGATTACGATTCAACTTCTGAAGCTATCGTTTCTGGTACAGCTGCAAAAACCTGCAAAACCACCTGATACAAAATATGTCGGTAATGCAGGCTTTTTCGGCTTCAGTAGCATGATTTTATGGTGATTTTTCCTAAAAAAATCCTTAAAAAATTAACACTTTTCTTCTCTTTGACAAAACAATGGCTTGCCGTTGCGATAGTGGATAAAAATCCTGGATTTTTCCATCCCATCGTTTTAACCAATTACATCACTTAAATTATACAACAGACACGCCACTTTGCAAAGTTGAAAAATAATCTGGGATAGAAAAATCCGAGATTTTTATCCGTCGTATGATTCTGTGATTGAATTGAACCATTGAACTCAGCGTACTCGAATTAGGTTTAGCCCCCGGGTGCCCAGCTTGTCACGAAAAAAAAGTTTGCAATTCAAGCACAGTGAATTGATCACTTTGAACTGTTCTAAACATAGAAACAATTTGCGAATCGTCAATAATCGAACATCCATCCGAAAAGTTAGATAGTTCAACCGAGATAGCTGCATAACAAAGTACTAAGTGAAGACGGTTTTACTTGTAATTTATAATAAACGGTTCTATCTAGATAGACAATGCTTGATACAACTCTTTTTCACAAACATTTTTAAATTTTTCTTTCGATACAACTTTGTTTGAATTCTGGTGCAGTTGCAACCCTTTCATTCCAAAAACCAAAAAGAATAGATACAAAACGTCAAAATTTGGACGGATTATATCTCGGTTAATATTGATAATTTTTGAAATCTGACAACACCATTGAATAGAATGACCTCAAATTAGTGGTTATACATGTATAACTCATTTTTCTAAAAAATGTCATATATAGAAACTTGTTATTCTGAGCTCGCGAAATCTAACAAGGTCAACCCTCTTTGTTGGTTGAAAATTTATTCTTTAACTTTATTTAAATCTTTTAATTCTTTGTCGTTTTTGTAAATGCTAAACTTTTCAACATCATTACAAAATTTGAAAAAGCTCAAATTAGCGCTGTCACTTTCGATACCCATATGTCCACCAAATTTCGCAAGGATCATCCAATTAATGGATAATTTGAACTAATATTGTTTAAAACTTAATTTACGATATTTTTGTTTTCGTTTTTTCGTAAATGCTATTTACATACTCTTTATAATATTTGCAAAAATCGAAAAAGCACCTTTGGAAGCTGTCACTTCCAATGCAACAATTATGGCCAAATATCACTGGGGCCGATCTCAGCCATATATCATTGGGATCTCCCAATGTATGAGATAAGCTTAAGTATGAAGTTTCATCCCAATTAGTCAATCAGTCTGGGCTGTAGGGAAGGAACTGACATTTGAGTGCGGATGGTAAATCTGCAAAAAACTCGAGGTCAACATTTTGCATGCTTACTACACTTCTTTTTACTTTGTACAAGAAAGTTAAAATAACCAAAATTTGAATGTTTAATACCTCGCCTAGTAGGTACACGTAATGTTTTGGAGCTCATTTTATCTCCGAATTCAAATCCGTTTAAATTTCCAATTCAAATTCGAAAATGGGTTTTTGCACAATGGATCATGCAAATTTAATACCAAAGTTGGTGTGCTTGAGGTAGAACGAAAAGCTACAAGTTGGACTCGGCAAATTGTGAACCCAGTGTAATATCTAAAATATCATACTAATTATTAATTTGGTTCACAAAGAAAGCAATTGTATGAAGTGAGTTGAAGTCAAAATTGCGATAAAATATTTAACAGCCAAAAATATAAGTGATCAAAGTTTATCTAAAAATGAACACGTTAAAACTTGTTTATTTTAACTTTTTCTTCGTAACGATCTTTTATGTAGGTCCAATAGTACGAGATGAATTTATAAATAACTTTTTTTGTATTCTTAGTAAATCCATTCGACCTTGATTTCTTGAAATGTAACGATGATCTTTGTGTTTTCATTACCATATATAAAAAAAAAACTCCCTCACACAAAATTAATTATTATGACGATCAATATACGATCGATTAGGGGGAATTTTATTTCCCTGCATTATTGGCACCAAAAAGCTATATTGACTTTCGTAATAAATTTCATCGATCATAATCGATCGATCAAAGCAGATCAAATCCCAGGCAAATTGATATTTTTACTTTCTCGCCATGTCTTCCTTACAAATTTTTTTTTATAATAATTGTTTATGTAATTTTATAAACAATAGTTTTATTATAAACTATAAATTATTTAATTAACTATTTCCATGTTATTCAAATTTGTGTACACAGTCTTCCCCGCAACACTATATCAAGGTATCTCTTTGTATTCATAGTCGGATATAGGCATATAGTTTAGCGCTTAAAATTTAATTATGATTGTTGTGCGGTCTCCGCAACATTAAATTATTTTATAAATTGGTCTAACGTTTGTGGGAGGTCATGTTACTAAAATTATTATCATGAACTTTATGATGGACGTGTGTGTAAACGAAACTGAAACTTAAAAACATGTACAAAGTTCTATGTCGATAAATTTAGATCGAGGAAGTTGTGGGTCTCCCCAATTATGGGATGCTAAACGCAAATATGGATGATAAGCATCGTAAAAATTATGTTCACGATATTTGGTTTGATCGATGCCTACGTTAAGAAGTTGTATATGGAGTACGTTACAAATTGATTTGTTTTCGATTTTTCTTTAGTTTTTTATAATCTGTCTGAATGATCTCTGCCGATTTATTACGAGAAACCTATATATTTTGCATGTTACGCCAATTGGCTGATAATTTAATAATTTGAAATTAATTAATTGTTATAGCTAGTGAAGGTCATAAATATTTGTCATCGATCAAAAAATAAAATGTTCTAGTTGGAAGGAAATTAGCATTTGGTATGCCCCGTGAAATTGAAGGTAGAAGGCCCTGAAAAGTATACTTTCGAAAAAGACTCGCTATCAAAGTTGATTGTGAAAGTTAAAAACACGCCTACTAGTTTATCAAAAATTCGTTGCCATCTAATATTCGAATCACCATCGCATATAACATTTCGTCACTAAACCATTTTGTGATCGTGAATGATATTTCGATAAGCAAAAATGACGTCGGAAAACATTGAATCAAATACCGAATTCCGGATAGTCTTGTGTTAGCAGCGAATCCACACTCTAACGACCAATTTCTTTCCTCACCAGAGGCGTGTGCCATATGTAGGTTTTCGCAAAATGTAAAATCTCAAATACCTGTTTCTCAAAAATACTTAACCGATTTTAATAAAAGAGGACTGAAATGAAAGGCATTTAACGGTACTTTCAGAAATACTTATTATTAGAAGTTAATTAGTTTTTAATATTGATTCTGCGGTAATTGCAATCAGTTTCCAGATACAGATTTTACATCTTGAAATGTTGAAACTGAGTAGTTCCAGTTACCCATATTTGAAAACTTAAAACCGCATACGTGAGAAGAGATTACGGTTTTATTATTTTTCGTCTGAGTTACTTGAGTTCATACTATACAGATCCGAATCATACCTCATTTACAAACGGCTTATAACCTCATTTGTTAACCGCAATGAAAATCGTAATCACTTAGCAACTTAGCACTTCCGTATGGTTGGATTCGTATTAAAATCACGACTGAAATTGCTTGAGGAAGCCGATTTTAAGAGCCGACTAGCCGAACGCAAATGGATATAATAAATTAATGGATATAATATGGTTAATCGGGGGGGTATGACGGAGAGTAAATTATTTCAGTTAATAGCGAGAAAGAGGGTAATTCCGGGGAATGCAATAGCGAGGGTATCAACGGAGGAGTAATGACCGTGTGGGTAATGACCCGGAATTTCTTTCGAAAAAATCTTTGATGAATTTACCGAGAAGACCCAGAAAAGATTTGGTATCTTTAAATATCGATGGTGTTTTAACTGTTTAACTGCCTCGATCTGTTAAGGATCGGGTTTTATTCCCTCAGGAGTTATAATATGCCCTTTCTGTAAAAACTAGAATTTCTCAATATGAATTTTTAAGTTGATTTTACATAACTTTTATACGAGTAGGTCATACTGGAAAGTCGAATATTAACCTTAAATTCATAATGGGTGGTCTGCGGAGAGGTATAATCTAGTCAGTTAAAGAAAACTAAACCAGGAGTATCCACAGAGAATTTTATTATGTTTACTGATGCAAGTCACTAATAACAAAATCAGATCAGACTGATAAGATTTCTAGATACTCACTAAAGTACACGAAGTAGGATTGTTTCGTCGTAGTGTAAAGCACATTAGGATAGATCCCTAGTCTGGGCCTAAGATAAATGTTTGCCGTTCGGTCGTGGTTGTAAAATTACTTAAACTAAGAAAGTTTAACCTAGACCGACTCTTTGTTGCGAGCGTGAAAGAAGCGCCACTATATGACGAGCCTTAATGACTGTGGGTGCACATATAAATAAAACTTCCCGTGTCTTATTTATTGCTGCTCGAAGTACTCGGAATTTTGGTAGAATAAGGTGAGCAATCTACAACATCTACGACAATGCTTGTCTGGGAATTTTATTACATGAATTTTTTAAACAAGCAAAAGTATACATCTTGAGAGTATTCCTAGATGTGCATGGAGCTTTTGGTAATCTGTAGACGCTGATAATTATGAAAGATTTAAAGAGAGGCTTATCCAGTTAATCTCAATCGTTACTAACTACTTTAATCAATTAATGAAAAAATGTGACACGCACCCGTGTTGCGAAGAACACCGAAGAACACATATTAATCGCATAATTAGTTGCAATCGATACAATAACTGTTCAGACTGGAGTACTCCCAATTGATATATTGTTGAAAAACGATCGAAATGTTAGAAAACTGCAAGATGTTGGCTACGGAAGCGATCATTTTCTAAGCAATGAAATAAGAGAGTAAAATTATATTCTAAAAATATCTGCTACCCTAAACCATAAGATATCCCTAAATGTAGAGTTACGCAAAATTCTCTGCATTCAGTAATTGCGAATGCATAACTCAGAAATACTTTATCATATTTTGTTCGATTGCGATTTAGCCGTCGACGCTAGTGGTCAATTACTTATAGAATCGTTCCAAGTTGCATCTGCGAAAGATAATTTCGGGCTTTAGGCAATGGAGCGGAAGTTTCAGAAATACAATGTATTTAAAAGTATTTAGTTGTTTTATATGAAAGAATATCTTTAAGGTATTAAGGATAGGGTTGAAGGAAGCCCAATGTTTAAAGTGAGTACAAGAATAGTTTTCCGTAAAACTCAATGCGTTACAATCAGGAAATCATCAAAATCTTGTTGTTTTAAAAGGACTGTCACTGTTCGTGGATGGGAGTGTTTTAAAAAATAACCTTACCTTCAAAACATCCTGTCTCGCCTTTACTGATTAAATATTTCCATTTAATTTTCTTCATGTGTCTTCATCATTTCTTTCTTCTTTGTTGAAGCAACGCTACTACAAAGTTTGGCATCGCGGAAGAATGGAAATACAGTTGTTAGATCAGCTGCCTAGTGCTCCAATGCAGTGAATTTGGCCTGGCTAACCTTAAGAGGTGCGTAATCTAACCAATCATTGAATCTCTACTCCGACAACGGATTTCGGACAAGAATTAAATTGGGGAATATTTATCAATACAAGGAACGCATAGAATCTAATTTCACGATCCGGACCCGACTTTGGAGATATATGGTAATCTTTGGTAAGATCTCTTAAACATTATTTATTACCAGCGACTACTTTTACATACAAAAAACTTCAGACGGTTTGATGTCGGATTGAGGCAATTTTTAATTCAAGATCCTTTTGGCGAATTCTTAAATTGAATAAAGTTGGCGATCTTTTAACTTCAGACCATTTTTTAATAATGAAACCAGCAGCTATTAAATTGCACCTGATAAAAACCAATTTAAATAAGCCATAAGCCAATTGTCAGGTTGTCACTCGGTTACTGGCAGTAAATGCAAAAGCAGTTTCAAATTTTCCAGAAAATACTCTATAGTATATCAGATTGAGCACCACATACTATTCAACAATTATGAAAATTGAAAGAAAAAGAAGACAACATCAACTTGGATTTTTGGGTCCAATTTGTTCAGGCTGATCACTTCGGTAATTTTCAAATGCCAACCCGCGATTACTGTATTCAATTGAAGTCCACTTCGCTCACACGCCATAAATGATCCATTCATCCGTTTATTTGTTTTGCAGGCACATCTCATCACGAACTTAGTGGCTCACAACTGATTTTAGCGTATATATCCGAGAAAGCATTACCGAAACGTAAGGTTCCACATGCTGGTCAGAATTTGATCAAATTACTTACACTAGGGCTACCCACGAAGGAAGATATGGCCTTTAGGGTTAGTGTCTGAGCCCAGTACAAACGCATTCATCGTTGCGTTGAAACAGTTTCCAGCACGAAGAAGCAAGCAAGTATAGTGACTGTACCACCAATATCAATTATCGGACAAGTGGTGCAGCGGTTAAAAATTTGACACATGGACCGGGAGGTACTGGATTCGAATCCCACCAGAGGCTGGTTGTTAAGCGAATTTTCAGCATCGATTACGATCGGTGCTGTTAATAAGCACAACCACAAGACCTTCCCTGGAGTGCATAAATCAGTGCCGAGCCACCGGCCATATAGGTTGACATGTATATTGAAATGTGCTCAAATAATAAAATACGATCAGTTTGTTACAACCAAAAATAATTTAAAATTACTTTAATTATCTCTGGCGATCAACAGAGTCCGAAATAAATTTCAAATTTTACTTTGGTTTTTATCAATTGTAATGGTGTATTGTGATTGTTCCGTATATTGGTCTATTTCAGCACTCTCGAATTAATTACACAACCGTAGGAAATTCTTCCATTTGCGTCAATCTGTATGACAACGACCATGATAATCGACACCTACTTATACACAATCAACTTCCCAACCACCCCATACATTTTTCTTTCCTTTAACGCTGGATCGCGGATAAATTTGAATTTTTTGACTTATAGATGGCTAATGTGTAAGAATCACAATAATCAGTTTCGAACAGACGAGATTAATGATTTGAAAAAATCAGTCTTCTCATCAGGTCGCGACGACTGATGTTGTTTATTACATTGAAATATTTTCTATATATATAGACCATACCATGTAGTTGTACTACTAGCGAATTACTGCGTAGCGTACGAAATTTTTGATTCTTTCACATTTCCATCTATATTCTATTTTAACAATTAACTTTTCGAATTCACGAATTTTTTATATTTTACTTTGGTTTTTATCAATTGTAATGGTGTATTGTGATTGTTCCGTATATTGGTCTATTTCAGCACTCTCGAATTAATTACACAATCGTAGGAAATTCTTCCATTTGCGTCAATCTGTATGACAACGACCATGATAATCGACACCTACTTATACACAATCAACTTCCCAACCACCCCATACATTTTTCTTTCCTTTAACGCTGGATCGCGAAAAAATTTAAATTTCAAAATTTTGTGTTACACTCAATGATATTCTTTCTCGCATAACAAAATTCTCGGGTATTTCTAATTAGTTATAAAATCGATTTCTACATGAAAAGCTAATTCTGACATAAAATCCGTATTGAGATCTAGTTAAAGAATTACAAAATTTTAAAAATATTGTGTTACGGTTGTTGATCGGCTAATGTGGATTAGTAAGATCGGTGATGCGCTTATTTCTCTCAATAACCAAATTCTGAAAGATTTTAGATCGGTGTAACATGGTAAAATATCAATCAATCAGTTTGTGAAAATCTGAAACTCGCGTACCGACTACATTTATTCATAAGTAATTTATTAAAAAATTACGGAAGAGTTGAAATAAGCTGCGATTCAATTATAAAACCAAATTTGTGAAGGCTTCGTAACAAATAAATCAAAATAAGATAATTGCATTCTTATCATCAGCGTGTGCACACACTTCTCTAAATTATTAAAATAACGTAATCACACTATGAAGGTTCTCCGCACGCTAACCAACCACAAAATTATCCAAATTGACTGTACCTTGAATTTGGAAACGCTCATTATATAAATTTAAAACAAGGCAGATTAAAATTCCGCCATTCTAATAAAACACCAACAAATCTTGTAATAAATATAATTTGATAATTTCCACGTCATTAAAATGATTTAATATTTTCAAGATCGTACACAATCCAATAACGCGATGTGCGCGATGCACCAATCTGGCATTCGCACGTATATCAACATCAACATAATGCGATACCA
This sequence comes from Nephrotoma appendiculata, assembly GCA_947310385.1. Lineage (NCBI taxonomy): Eukaryota > Metazoa > Arthropoda > Insecta > Diptera > Tipulidae > Nephrotoma > Nephrotoma appendiculata. The sequence goes on from OX371224.1 coordinate 342,018,706, forward strand.
ATTTGTTGTAATTATAATTTAATTATTAAATTAAGTGTTTTCAATTAGCCAAAAATGGGAATATTGTGTTATAAATGGAAAACTTTTACATTTTATTTTTAAGAGTCTTATAAGATCGCGGTTATTAGATCATATCAAGATGAATGGTAACATTTTTGTTTTGCAAATTGTTACACATATCTTAAAAGCCAGTAAATTAAAATTGGTTTGAAAATTGTAATTAATTTTAAGTGATTTTTGTTCTAATGTAGATTTAATATAGAATCTTGCGTAGCGATCTCCATATGACGCGACACAATAAAGTTTCTTTCGGTTTATCAAAATCGAAACGAAGATATAAATTTTCTAAACGGCGTACAGCTGCTTTGGCAAAACCGTGTCTTATTTAAACGAGATGACAAATTTTATTGGTTTTTGATCAAATACAGGCCACTTCCAATACGTGTAAACCAAATATTTGAATTATTTACTCGCTCTTGCACTGATATGGCCGTAATTAATATACAAGGTCGCCCGTAAATTCGAGAAGAAGCCTTCCAACGCAATATCTTGTGTTAAAGAATTTATAATATCCTGAGAAATAGCTAGTTTATATTATATTCGATAATTCATTGAAAAGCAATAACAATTTTCTTTCAATACATATTCAATTCATAATTTTTCTTTGCCTAGTTTTATTTCTCTGATGAATTGAATATGAATCGAACTAGAATTAAATTTGAATTGAATATGAATTGAATATGAATTGAATATGAATTGAATATGAATTGAATATGAATTGAATATGAATTGAATATGAATTGAATATGAATTGAATATGAATTGAATATGAATTGAATATGAATTGAATATGAATTGAATATGAATTGAATATGAATTGAATATGAATTGAATATGAATTGAATATGAATTGAATATGAAATGAATATGAATTGAATATGAATTGAATATGAATTGAATATGAATTGAATATGAATTGAATATGAATTGAATATGAATTGAATATGAATTGAATATGAATTGAATATGAATTGAATATGAATTGAATATGAATTGAATATGAATTGAATATGAATTGAATATGAATTGGATATGAATTGGATATGAATTGAATATGAATTGAATATGAATTGAATATGAATTGAATATGAATTGAATATGAATTGAATATGAATTGAATATGAATTGAATATGAATTGACTATGAATTGACTATGAATTGAATATGAATGTTCGAATACTGTCTATACCGTCTCGTCAAATATTTGGTTTATACGTATAGAAGCTTGGTACTGGCCTTTGGAAGTTTTACCAAAGCAGCTGTACGTCGTTTAGAAAATATTTATTTTCGTACCGATTTTGATAAATCGAAAGAAACTTTATTGTGTCGCGTCATATGGAAAATTCATATTCAATTCATTTTCAATTCATATTCAATTCATATTCAATTCAAATTCAATTCATATTCAATTCATATTCAATTCATATTCAATTCATATTCAATTCATATTCAATTCATATTCAATTCATATTCAATTCATATTCAATTCATATTCAATTCATATTCAATTCATATTCAATTCATATTCAATTCATATTCAATTCATATTCAATTCATATTCAATTCATATTCAATTCATATTCAATTCATATTCAATTCATATTCAATTCATATTCAATTCATATTCAATTCATATTCAATTCATATTCAATTCATATTCAATTCATATTCAATTCATATTCAATTCATATTCAATTCATATTCAATTCATATTCAATTCATATTCAATTCATATTCAATTCATATTCAATTCATATTCAATTCATATTCAATTCATATTCAATTCATATTCAATTCATATTCAATTCATATTCAATTCATATTCAATTCATATTCAATTCATATTCAATTCAAATTTAATTCATATTCAATTCATATTCAATTCATATTCAATTCATATTCAATTCATATTCAATTCATATTCAATTCATATTCAATTCATATTCAATTCATATTCAATTCATATTCAATTCATATTCAATTCATATTCAATTCATATTCAATTCAAATTTAATTCTAGTTCGATTCATATTCAATTCAATTTCAATTCATATTCAATTCATTTTCAATTCATATTCAATTCACATTCAATTCATATTCAATTCATATTCAATTCATATTCAATTCATTTTCAATTCATATTCAATTCATATTAAGTTTCAGACCGTTTCTGAATAATTTCATTAGCGCATGCTTAACGCAAATTGTGTACATAACTGACCAAAGTAATTTTGGAATACTTTATAAGTTAGGTTCAACAATAACGGTCACCAGTTTACTAAGCCACTGCGTAAATGTTCCTGGCTCTATAGATATACGCGAAACAACTATTATTTAATTAAGCTGCCCCATTTTTACATATCATATCACACATACGCAAACGATCATTAATTACGAATTTACAATCGACAACTATTTTTTGTTACTTTACGTGTTATATCGCATAACAAAAATCAATTTGTAGATTAACGACCTCGGGATACAAATTCAGTTCGAGCAACAAACATTTCAATACTAAATTGCTGCGAATTACGAGCTGGTACTGTAAACCGTTTCCAAAAACCTTGCTAATTTTTTTGTTAATTACTTTTTATTTACGTGCGCTTATGATCCAATGATCAAATCGATACAAAACAACTTCATGTAATTTGTGTGAAGCATCTGAGATCACCGATCAAATTGAATGACAACAACAGCAACATCAATTATTGACAACAACATTAATTGTGGTTGCGGTGGGTGTAGTTTAAATATCTGTGTGATTTATTTAACATGCAATCCTTGGCGTATCGTGCATGCGATATCTGTGGTAGGTACACTCAGCCCAATAAAAAGTTCTCCTCATAAATTGTTGTTAAATTATTTTCAATTATTTAATAAACTATACTAAATAAAACTATTTTACTCGAGTATATATAGTTTATATAATAAAAGCAAAAATTGAAAACTAGTTTTTTATTGTTATTGTTAATAAAAAATTGTTATTTTAAGATTTGATTCCCATGAAAAAGCTGCTTTATTGTGAGTCATGGATTCATGAGACGTTTCGTTCGATTGTTCTTTACTGTACTCGATTTGTTATTATAACATAATATTGCTGTACACCGATGATTTAACTGATTTGAATAATGTTTGCTGACAGAGGCTACTGCAATATTTATGTGCGTGGTTGATGTTTAGGATTAGATCTAACACGCATGCGGTTTGCGTTATTTGAACAACTCATGCCTCATTTGCTCACCATGGCCGCAAGTAAACGTGTCACTGTTCATCATAACTATCTAATTAAATACCTTTTGCGCATATTTAATTTGAACTAAACAATTCTATAGTGAAATTTTTATAAAATTTAAATTTAAAATTTTTATGTATCAATTTCTTTTAATAACATAAATTATATGATGCTATGATCAACAGTTTAAGATCTACTTGTAAGAGAAATCCACTGCAGTGCATTTATAGAATTTTAATTCCAATTGAGCTAAATTTTGGGTCTGGTATAGATAGACAAAACCATACAGACTAATTTAATTTATTTTAAACGATCGCATACTTTAGCACCGTAGCAAATCAGATCGAATTTAAAAATTTGCGTAAAAAATTGTTATGGTTCCCTAAACCTGTCGTACAAAAATCTGTACCGTGTAATAAAAATCACGTATAAAATTCGTTATTTCCGGCTACACAAAAGAAAACTTTATTCTAAATTTATGATTTTTAAACTAATTATGTAAACAATACAATTCACATCAATTTTAATTGTCATATAAACGTCATATTAATACGCGCATGTTAATTTTGAATATTTAAATTATGATCTAAAAACTACTCAAAAGATTTCAGACACAAGACGTTTTTGTATGTAAATTATGAAGGTTGAAGATTTTTATTCGATATAATTGTGTCGTTAAATTTAATTACCTCCAAAGTATAGTGAAGTTATACAGTAAATTGTCGTTTTCGGAAAATTGTCGTTTTCGATTAATGGTTTTTTGGCTTTTACGAGGAATTGTCGTTTTCGGTGAACTATTGCTTTCCGCTAATTGTTGTAGGACAATTTACCGAAAGTGACAATTTGCTGAAAGTGACAATTCCCCGAAAACAATAGTTCACCGAAAACGACAATTCATCGGAAACAGCATTTTACCGAAAACCATAAAACGACAATTCATCGTAAATGGTTTAGTTAACCGTTCGAGTACACAGTCACGCGACCATGATCAAATATTGTTTAAATGATAAATACATAGATGATTCCAAAATGCTTTTGCAAGTAGTTCTGGAATGAGTGGTTCTGGAATGATCGATCATGATGAAGTTGGGTTTGTAGCTTGGAAATGGAATTCTAAAATGTTTTTTTAGAAAAAGTTCTGAAATACGACTAACGGAACGTAACTAGACTTTTCCTTAACCGATCATAATCAACTTATGGGTATGTAATATATTCATGGGATTCTCAATTTATGAGATTTTGGAATGTGGCCATAACTAAAAGTAAACTATTCCATTTCTTAACCGATAATTATAGCATTGAGAATGTAGTATGAAAATTTTATTCTAAATTAATTTTTGTTAGTATAGAATATGGCATCAGACCAAATTAACCCGTATCTTAATCGATCATGATTGATCGGTATTTAGGATAGAAATGAAATTCCAAAATAATTTTTGGAGGAATTCTGTAATATAGTAAACTGAAGGACAGAGAACCTATTTTATTACCGAAGAAATTGTTGTAAGTTGGATGGAAATGGAATTTTAAAATACTATGGTAAAATAATTTTTGTTCATAGAGGTAGATCAACAGTAGACTCTACGGAATCACATTTCTAAATTTCATATCCAATTTCATCATGATCGGTTTAGAAATGGTCTAGCTCCGCCCCAGCTCTGGGAATGTCTTTTTAAATAGTCAGTTTTAATAGAACGAGCCATTTATCTTTCAACCGATAAATATGGAACTCAATTTAATGATTAAAATGGATTTCAATAACAGTGTTGGATGAATCTAAGATATAATAATCAATCAGGATCATAGGGGTTTAAGTAACGACAGAATCCGTATCGTTGATTAGAGCCGTAGTTAGTTATATTTCGATACATTTTTGGAGGATTCTTGTTTTCAGTGAATTGTCGATTTTAATGAATTAGTTTTCGGTGAATTGTCGTTTTCGGTGAATCGTTTATTTCGATGAATTGTTGATTTCGGTGTTTTCTGTACCACTTGCTGATTTGATATTGAAAGCACAGAAAATAGGTTAGGATGTTGTGCGGTACAATCTTTTCTTATTTACACTACAAGGCGCTCATGGGCTGTTGTACGTTGCCGACGAGTATAGAGCCTTGATATCCAGTAAGAATATGTAATATTATCACGTTGTATTATCTGTAGCAATTAGTACTAGAAAGATACAAAATGGCTGTTGCTTTCAATATACGGTTCAATCAAGATTGTAAAGAATTCAACACGAATACTCTTCGGAGAAATCATTATCCGGAGTGCTTGATCGCAAAGGCCATAAGCTACTATTAAACACAGAAGCCGCATCGACACAATATTTATGTCAACAAGAAACTGATCGAAACCCAACTCACGTACTCCAACACTAAATCAAGGATTGATAACTTACGAAAACGTTTTGTGATATATAATATTACTTCATAGCACACCTGCTATTAACTTCTTTCGGAGAAACGACTATCTGCAACTTTGTCCGTTATATCGTTCAGAATAAAAAGCTATTTCAGCAGTTCAACCAAAGTTTGTGATACAAAATTACGAATATATAGTTAACGTAAAAAAAATATCTCAAATCAAACTAAAATCGTCAAACTGAAGTCGTACCTCTTTTCATCGTATGTCTTTAGCATGAAACATGTCTAATATTTTACCATTTTCACTAGTCTCGTACTTCATATATCACGGTCCCGACACGTCTCGAAATTACTGCTTTTATAAATATTGGAGCGAGTTTACTTGTAAAATTCTTTAGTGTGGAACTTTGCGAGAAATTACGAACATATACAACTTGCGTGATGTCCGAGTAATAAAACCTCCGGTATGCCGAATAGTTGAAACACCTTTTCTTCGAGATAATTGCATATACTTTTGTAGCTGATGCGGAGCGTAATGGTTCTAAAATGGGGAAGCGCGTATACTGGTCTAATATTATCAGTATGTGTGTAAAACCATTCGCCGTTCGATGATAAGGACCGAGGAAATCAATATACAATCTCTGAAACGGCCTAACCACTTCCGTTAGTTTTCCCATTTCTGGTCGTGTTGTAAAGTTCACGGACTTGTTCTTTTTACATATTTCACAGTCGTTAACATTTTTTTTTACTTGTGATGCCATTGATGTCCAGTAAAATTGGCGTCGTAATAAAACGAGAGTTTTTGCAATCCCCTGATGTGCTGCAGATGGTGGATTGTGGGCTTGTTTGATGAGATCTTCTGTAAGGCCAGCGGATACCACTAGCTTCCACGGTGATATATCTGCCTCGATATCATTCGTAGTTATATGTTTAATATATAGTTTTTAATCTCGTACTCCAAGATTGGTAATAACTCCCGGATTATTTGTTAAATTTTTGATCTTGGTTTGGTATTCAATTTCCTGGAAAAGTTTGGTATTCAATTTCCTCCGATGACATTACACACTCTTCCTTTGTGCTTTGTTTAGTTTCAAGGACATATATGCGATTGGTTTTGGAAAAGTACTCTTCCCACTCCAGTAGTACTGGCATCGTATTGAATATAGAAGTGCCTATTAAAGTCAGGATTGACTAGTACTGGTGCTGATATCAATGCCTGTTTAAGTTGGTCGAATGCTATTGTGCTAGCTGATTCCATTATGGTTTAATTCCATTTTTAGGACGTCCGTAATTGGTGCAGCCACGGTGGAATAGTTTGGGATAAACCTTCTATACCATCCTGTCATCCCCAGAAATCGCCTTACTTGTTTTGTCGTATGAGGTACGGGGTATTCGGCAACTGCCTGGACTTTGGAGGGGTCCACTCTTAGGCATCCATCACCGATTACATAACCAAAGTATTTTGTCTCCCTGAGCATGAACTTCCTTTTATCTACATTCATTCAGATACTAAGGAAATGTGATTTTCGAACGTGGCCGATACGATCTGTAAGTCATCAGGGTAGACAAATACCCGGTCATGCAACCGGTGAGGAATAATCTTATGCATACGTCGGCACATCGTTTGAGCCGCATTGCATAGCCCAAAAGGCACGACGACGAACTGGTAGAGTGGACGCCCTGGGACGGTGAAAGATGTGTTATCCCTTGACTTTGGGTCTAAGGGGATTTGCCAAAAGGCGTATCTATGGAACTAATGAATCGTGCCTCGTTTTTCTCAAGCACTCCACAGCACTATTCGTTGAAAAATCACTATTTAGTCTTTTTTCAACCCTTGAAAAAATTGCCTCAATCAATTGTATCAATTATATTGAAAAACATCATCTGTGGCCAAGAAATTGGTTTTCTTTTTTTTGTCTTATACTAACCAAGCATCTTTCCATCTTATCGACAGCTCTATGGCTTTGATATAGTAAGATGTACAGCTTTTGTTGTGGCCCGCATATTTAGTTGTCGTATTCATACCGCTTTGGAAATACTTGCGAAAATACTGGAAATAATCTTTGAATGATTTTGTAATATTTACTTGGCGTCGGTACGAAATCCCGAATTACAAAAGACCGAATTATCAAAACCCCGACAAAAAAAATCCCGACTTTCAAAATCCCGATTTCCAAAATCCCGATTTTCGAAATCCCCGTTCTTGCTGAATGCTTAAAAATCCCGACAAAAATCGAGATTTAAAAAAACTAAATTTTCTTTTTTATTTTCATTTTTATTAAAAGCTCGGTCTTTTTCTGGTCGATCTTGGTTAAATTTTGGTTATTGGAGATAATTTGCATTTTAATGTGAATTATTCTAGAATTTTTGGAATTGGGCCTGCTCAATTGAACTTGGTCATTCCTCAACCAATAATTGTAAAATTAATTTACAAAATTGGATTTGTATAAATATGTTCTTTTTATCAGTATATTTTTGGTTGTTCTGAAAAGAACGTTTGGTTTTTGATGAAATATTAAATAAATTTAAGCGCTATTAATGTTTTATAGCATGAGCAATATTTTTTTAAATAATTAACTTTATCAGCTGTTTCTTTCCACATTTTTTTTTATGGTGGGATACGTTCACCAGCTTTCCATTTCTGAATGCGACTTTTGCATATCATTATCTCCTTTGCCAATTCTTCGATTAACTTATAGACCCCAACATGAGGTCTTCCAAATTACTATTTTTAGTCGGCCGTGCCAGGCATCAACCGAGTTTTGTGTTCTAGGGAAATTATCTCTATGGTTCTGGAATATAGTCCAGAACTTTGAACTGTATTGGGGACTTCCTTGGTATCTATGAACACACCTTATTTAATTTGTTTGGCACCATTTATCAATTCGCATGGCGTCTAGATCACATTCCTCTTGAAGATGTACGAATGCTAAGCTTTTCAACATGCGAATTTGCATGTTAAAAGATTCATCGTTTCCAAATTTAACCTGGAGGTGTTCAGATTGTACTTTTCTCCATAATACTTGGCCGAAATGGAAAAGGCTTCTTTTGTATTCAGCCAACAGAAAAAATGTTTTAGCTGCAGCTACGCTTGCTTTTTCCAAAGTCTGACACAATTATCTTTGGATTTAACGAGATGTTCCAATCACAAGCAATTTTACAAACATTTCCGAGTAAACTTCTGTTGGTTTTGAGCTCATTATACAAAATAATAATAGCAAAATCTGGTCGCCAACCACGAATCGAGAATAACAGTCTCATTATAGACGGTACAACCTCAACTGAACCGTCCATGAGCCAGCATTGAGCCTCTGCTAGAAACATCAAAGACGTTTTTGTCCCTAATAAAATATTTTTATTTTCTTCATAAACTTTTTGCGGCAAAGAGCTCTTCGTCAATAAACTTTAACGTTTCAGGAATGAAAAGTTTATTTAAATTTTCTGGCTCTTTCAGTGTTGTAGACCTCACTTGAACAATTGTTGTTTGTATGCTTCGTTTGAAGGCAAATATAATCTACAATCGTGGTGACATTCAACAATTCTTTCTCTTATTATTTTAGAAAATCGCAACCCTGGCACTCCTGCCAAACTTTTCACAGTTTCATTTGCCTTAAAAACATGTTTTTCGGAAGTCACTGTAGCGTGTCTTCTAGTGTTGTGGTTGCTTTGTGCAATTGGTTTTTCCTTTGATTGCAACACCATCGATAAGTTTGATTATCGCCCATCTTTTCGAGATGGTAAAGCGTAACCGTCAATCAGCTTGTCTTTATTTTTATTATTATTATTTTTTTGCTTTATTTTTAATAGACCTATTATTTAATATTTTTTTATAATTTTACAAACTAAAATATTTCACACAAAATTTTTTAATTTAATTGTTCTTAGAAACTATATTACTCAAACATTGCTTAACGCACTTTGATTCTTTCGTCGTTATTCTCTCCTCGTTTCCTTCATCTCCACCAATAAACGAGGAAAGAATCACGACGAAAGAAACAAAGTGTGGCACGGCGGATTTTTTACCAGGTTGATTAACCCTTGTTGTGACTCTAGAAAACAGGGTTGGATTGTTTTTTTGGAATACCGAACCGTTCCCCTACAAACACACCAATAATGGCCACTAATAAACTTGTGTATGGTACAGTCGTTAATAAATAAGTACTGTAGGAGTTTTAGCAAATTACAAGATACTTTTGAATAAAGATTTCATTCATAATTATAAATTATAATAAAATTTCCAAAAAAATTCCAATTTATATCCTTGGAAATTTTTTGGAATTTTGTATAATGGAATTTTAAAATTTTCGTCTTGTATAGGAATTGTGTTTTTTTGGAATTTTGGTTTTGGAATTTCGTTTTAGGAATTTTGAATGAATGACGAATCGTACCCAATCCCGTTAGTACATTGCACTCATTACAAGAAAAAAAAATTAAAAGCCCGATTTAAAAAAAAAATTATGAATTCATAAATCGGATAAAAAATCGAGCTTTTGAAAATCGGCATTATGAAAATCGGGATTTTGAAAGTTGGGACTTTGAAAGTCGGGATTTTAAAAGTCGGGATTTTGATTTCGGGATTTTTAAAGTCGGGCAAACGACCCTATCCATTTCCCGACCACCAAACTGTCATATAACTATCTCTAATACTACTACTTAAACCTAGCTGTCACCAATCTCATAAAAAATGAGATTAATTTTCCAAACGTTAAATGAGCTTTTTTCGTTGTGTAAATGTCTCGCACCTGCTGAATTGATTGCAAATCAATAAATTTGTTGATAAAACTTCCCGAATTGTTGAGGCTTTCAATTCAATTCGTTATACAGCGTAAATATATTGTTCCTTTCACAATTCGAGAACTTAGGTTTTATTCTCGAATGTAACCGATTTTGCCCATATAAATTTGACTATTTTACGTCAGAATCAGAACAACACCATATTTCATTAATATTTTGCTAGTTTGGACTTGATATACAGCGTTAAGTTGGTACTCCCTCTAAAATAACACTCTCGATTATTACCTGTTATATTAGTGTTCGGTCCATCATTAACGTTTAGGATTGCGTTTAACATAAAAATTTGATTCATGTCTATTTATGGTTCCAATTTTAGCTACTCTAGTATCGCCTATTGGGTCGTTAGGCAATCTCCAATATGCAATGCTGACCGAATTCCGTTTACATTCGCGTTCAAAACCGACACGCTTTCTATGGAAAGAACCATGTTATATACACGGAAATCCGTACTACTCGACAAAGAAAAGTGTCACAAAAATTCCAGTGTGGGTGTGAATCCCAACTAAAAAGAGAAAACATCAAAATGGAAATAAGGTGAAATTTCGTTGGAAACTCGGGTATATTCCATATACATTTCCGTACTAATTTAACACACTTTATCGCAGACAAATAGAGCAGCTTTTCATGGCACTTTTACATCGGATTAATAATAATTTTCTATTGAAATTAAAAAGAAATATTTGTTGTAATTTTAATATTTTAATTCACATATTTAATGCATATTTCCATTTTTGTTTAAACTTTAAAAGTCCGTCTATGTAGGGTATTGGTTTACATGTTCACACGCCATCCAATCCACATGTTATTCACACAGCATCAAAAAAAAAGTAAAACAAAAACATTTTACGTAAAAAAACAGCGCAGCTATGTTTAAACTATTATTTTACAATTAAACTAAATAAAATTAATATTAATAATAATTAATATAAATAATTTAAAACTATTAAATTAAAACAACACGAGAAAATAAAATGAACAGAAACACACGCATGCACAGTCGTGTGCGTATTCACCCGTCGACTTGTCACTGAGAAGAGAAGATAAAGGATTAAATATACAAACAAAACTAAAAGTAAATAAAATTACCGCGAAACAGAAAGAGAAAGACAATTATTTTTCTCCAAAATATAATTTATTGTGTCTTTGATACTTTGTAGTACCTAACTTAGCATGGAATTAAAACTTTATTTTCCACACACTGGAAAAATTACATACTGAGTTAGTTCGACATTACCCAGTATGCAATTTGTCAGCCAAATCAGATTCATTAGTATCATAAAAATTTCAATGTTCCCTGTTGTGTCCCTTGTTCCCTTGTTCTATAGAATTATAAAAAATAATTTTAAAAATACCAACCAATTTATTAGAAACTATAACATATTCATATAAAATATAAACATTTTATACAGGGTGTTAAAAAATTGGAAGATCAAACGAAGCAGGACTATAGTGGACCTCATTTCCAACAAAAACAGCTAAATAAGAAATTTTCGAATTGTTAATGGTGCAAAAGTTATCCCACTTTTAGCGTTAGTGAACACTAAACATCGGGCTATTCACAACAGAATGGTTTCTATCAGTTTTCTCACAAAGTTAGTCGTGTTTTAAAAATAACACACTTTACAAAATTTCAAGTTCTAAAATCCATTCTTTGTCAGAAATAAAACAAAATTAACAAAAGATTTTTTTTAATAATTTTAAATATTATTATACGGATTTCCCCCGAATTTCCCGGGTCCTGATTTCCCGAGTTTTCCCCAAATATCCGTCCCCCTGATTCCTCCGGATTTGGATTGCCCCCGGATTTTCTCCGAATTTCCACCGGAATCCGGGAAATTCGGAAAAAACCGAGGGAAATTTGGGCATTATACAGAGGAAATCTGAGGAAAATCCGGTAAATCCAGAGGAAATCCAGAAGAAAACCAATACAATCCGGAGGAAATCCGAGAAATCTGGGTGAAATCCGGAAAAAACCCGGAGCATTCAGGGAAAATTCGGGAAATCTGGAAGAAAACCAAGAAATCCAGGAAATCCTGTGTAAATCCGGGGAAAATCTGGGAAATCCGGAAAATGCGAGGGAAATCTTTATAATAATATTTAAAATTAACAAAAAAAAAATATTCTATTTATTTTGTTTTAATTCTGACAAAGCATCAATTTTAGAACTCGAACTTGTTAATTGCGTTTTTTAATAAGCACGACTTGCTTTGTGAACAAAATTCATAGAAAACATTCTATAGTGTGAATAGCCTTGTGTGTGATACCATTTTAAAATCTGTATTAGTGTTGCATATTTTTCTGAGAGTCAGTCAACTTTCTGTAGTGTTTTCCCGCTGGCATCACTTAAACATCAACAAAAAATTTTGAGAAACAAAAAGAGTTATCACCAGAGAGCACCATTATCAATGCGAAAAAACTTTATTTAGCTGTTTTTGTTGGAAATGAGCTCTCCTATCGCCCTGCTTCGATTGATATTCCAATCTTGGGACACCCTGTATATATACACCTGGATATTTGCTGTCTATACTAAGGATTATCTTTTGCCCACAAAGTGAAGGTTAATAAAAAAAGCTAAATACCGAAACCCGACTTTAAAAGTTTTAAACCCCGGTTATCAAATATTACAATAAATCAACAGAAAAATCGTGGTTTCACCGAAAACCGACAAATTCTATGACCTCATTTCCCTTAAATCATTTCAATTTCCTTTTGTTGTTATATTTAATCATTCATTCATTTTCAATTTTTCACCTTGCTACGTACAGGCAGGATAAATCATTTAAAGAATTTACTTGAATTTTTTTAATTTTTATTGGTTTGTTTGTTAAACGTGACAAATTGATTTTCGTTACCCGACTACGCATATAGGTACGACCTAAACCAATTAAGATTTTGCTAAACCGAATATCCTAAAGGTGGTATTTAGAGTTGTCGCGTCCGTATTGTCTTAAAAATTTAACTTGTTATTAAAAGAAATTAATCATGCGTGCCTGCACCGCACATTTGTCTTAAATCACAAAACTTAGCCACACTAAATTATTCGCCAAAACCCAAAACCGTAATTAACCACGGCATAAATTTAATTCGCCACATTGGTAAAATTAAAATCAATGTTTTAATTGTAAAAGAGCAACAATGCATACAATATAATAAAACGTTGAGCAATTCCAACTAATACAAAATTTATTTAAATGAAAGTACATAAACTATTAAACGAGTTAACGAGTCACATAAAAATTGTTATGTAACAGGTTTTATATATAGTTTGTGCGATTTTCTTCAAGTTTGCTACATTTTATGTTCTTATCTTTATTTACAGATATCAGTGACACTAAACAATAACCAGACACTTTTGAAGGCAGATATTTATTTTGTATAGTTTTGTTGGTTAACAAAACTTTCGAAGATATGAAGATACAACAAAATTCAACCAATTAATGTAAGTATTCGACTCAGGTACTATTTAAGTCAAATTACATGCACTTCCTCATCCTGATCTAATATGCACGAATAAATTTCGGTTACATAACCACATATCATCGCGCACAGTAAAACTTTCGCAAACACATTTAATTCAAAACTTGTACCTAATTATCATCTACTTAAAAAACTTAAAAACCAATTTTTGGCACATCCGTCAAATTATCATGTCCGCATTACAATACACAAAATTTTTTATGTAACTCTCTGACGAGATCATTTCTTGAATTTCGATTCGGTTTATCGATTGATTTTAAATGGAAAATTATCACCCGCGCGCTTTATATCGAACCACGTGATGTGCAATTGAAACAGTTTGCACTTAATTTAATCTAAATCAATTCGCGCCTCTATGTTGCATACATTAAATATTACCATGTTACGACACCGTGCGCGCACACCAAAGAAAATCCCACATTACCAACTTATAGGTTTTTTTTTTTCAAATTGAATAGAATTATTGGTATCCTACATCCAAAACTTTATTTAAAATTTATTTTATGTACTTTCACCATTTCGAGTTTGGAAATGCATTAGAAAAATATTGTTTTGTAGTTTTTTTGTTTGTTAAATTGAATTAAAGTTTTTTTTTTAAACACCGTGTACTGTTGTGGAATTGTAATGAGATTAATTATTTGTCTTATGTTTTGTTCAGGTATACGAGTAAGTATTCATAAGATTATAGAGCAGCATATTGTCTTCATAGTTCATGTTTCTCGTGTTGATTTGGTATTTAAAATATAATTTTGATGATTTCTTTCCGATATTGCGAAATTTTCTACGTTACGTTGGAAATCGAGGTAATGTAATGGATATTACACTCTATAGTTTGGAAATGTATTTGATTGATGCGGATGCTTGAAATCGAATAAAATTTCGTTTTGAAGTTAGTGTCCATGACAGTATAATTGCGTTCATATCAAATGTCTATTGATAATTGAGCATGAAATTTGATAGAATAAAATTTAATCGGGATTAGGTCGTTATATAAATTTGTATTACAAATAAAATGTTACAATTAATATCTAAGATACACCTTCAGAAGCGCACTTATAGTCGTTAAGCTGCATTTACTATAAGCGGGAAACCTGGAAAGTATAATATTGTCATATCTGATAGAACTATTCTTTCGAATTTCCCATGCCAAATCCAATTCGTATCACCGGATTGTAAATATTGTTGTAAATTTGGCGGTTTACAACAAATATATTTCTGAAAATATTCAAAATAATTTTAAACTAATTTCTAAATATCCATCATTATTTCATTTTAAATACCACTAACTTACCACTTAACCACTTTTTTATCGTGCTGAATATTACAGATTGTCAACAACAAGAACAATTGTGACGATTCTGTTCTAGACATATAAACTAATTTGAAATACAACAAAACTGTTTTAAAAGTACTTCTAATGTCACTACTGAAACCGAGATGTCAATAATTTCACAGAAATGTTGTTGATTTTTTAACTATTAACTGAATAAATTAGGCTGATGCTCTCCAAACCAATAGGAGAGATCCTAACATATCGTTAGGGTACCTCTCCAGCCTGGTCATTTCGAACAGAATTCAAACTATGAACTCTGTAGCTCAGTCCGCATAGAGCAAATAAATTCAAATTTTATATCTTGCTATCCAACCTTGCAGTCATCATCTATGGTCCATTCTACCTCAGCCTCATCCTCGACGACAATCTGCTCCGGCACTGTTGCAAAATCAGCCAAATACGTGCCTTCTCTACACTCGGCAACACCCTCTTTGATAGCATTTCGTTGGTGATGTTTTTCACCGTCGCCTGACCCTTTAACTAACCAGTTTAACATCGCTATCGTCCCTCTCAATTCCGGGCCGTTTATGCATCCCCTCCATAGGTCGTCCTTCATGCCGGTCCCCTTTATTTTCCACCAGTTCCAATGCAACCACTTTGAGAGATATGTTCAATTAGACTTCCTGCCGCTCATGGGCCACTTCTTAACATGCCAAAACGAGATCCTACCGTGAACTGAAAGACAATCAATGTTCGAGAATAATCTATAGTGAGAGAATTGAGAAATGTGTTGTTGTTGTAAATGAGAGGTGCATGAATAATTAGAGTGTTCCGATGCACAAACACAATATTTCTCCCTCCTTCTTTGGATGAAATTCTTAATCATGATGAAGGAACAAATTTTACCACAAGTCGCCGTATTCTTGCTGAACGACGTGGTTCTTGATCAGCTTCAGAGTATACAGGTGTCTGTCGGCTCGACTCGAAAACAGGCTTTCTCATCAATCAGGACAATTTTCATCCCCCAATTGTTTCTTAATGGCGGTTTTGAAAGATCTCACGAATCTACTTATTTAAGAAGGGATGAAAAGTAGCAGTTTTCAAGTGATCAATACCCTTGCGTCGACAGAACTCATGAAAACCTGCTGATGTAAACGCATTTATAATGCTTTCTAGTAACCCTTCCATTGCAAAAAGTTCTTGTAGCACGCGAACCGTAGATTTTGTAGTAATGTCTGCCATCTTCGTGACGTATGGATATCGAGGGACTAACTCTCTTTCTCTCACTCTCTGGCACTATAGCCCATCAAGGAA
Source organism: Nephrotoma appendiculata (assembly GCA_947310385.1). NCBI lineage: Eukaryota > Metazoa > Arthropoda > Insecta > Diptera > Tipulidae > Nephrotoma > Nephrotoma appendiculata. Next base: position 342,035,219 of record OX371224.1, read on the forward strand.
TTTGGCCACCTCAAATGAGGTTTCATAATCATATTTCTTCCTTGTCACCACCGGGAGTCGAACCCGGGACCTCCGGTTGCTGAAGCAAGCATGCTGACCACTTTACCACCAAGGCGGGAATAACTATCCACACATAACATCCACATATAACCTAGAAACGGTCCAGCAAAGTTGGCATGTAACCGTTCCTCCGGCTTCGTTTCGACTGGTCAACTTTCGAATACCTTTCTCGGTTTCGGATAAACCTCCTGGAATTCTCAACATGTCTTCACTGTGGCTAGCTGCTTCCCCACAATGCCCAGTATGTAACAGGGCCAACACTTTCTTACGAAGACTGAGACGAATTATGACTCGAGTAAACTCAGTGTGGTAAAGAAGAACGTACCCTTCACATGGGACTGGTTACTCGCTAGTATAGAATCGCATAATCTCTCAAATGGGTTGTAACATTTGCATAACTCTTTCGACCACTGAATGTCACAGGACACATTTCAGTTCTTTTTCCCGATTTGAGAACAACGATTTCATTCATGATAGCACGCCGAGTACCATTTTCATCGACAATCTTAAAGCCGTCATCATCGGTTTTGCTAACCATATGTTTCCCACGGAGAGTTCTTCCGCCCCAAGCGATCAGACTTCCTTACTCGTATTTTTCCCATTCTGTTCCAAATTTACCGCAATTTACCAAAATCCAATATCCAATAACCGTTCATTCCTCATAACTCATCTGAACTGATATATTAACCAAGAAACAAATTCGTATGAAGTTGAATTGATGGCGATATTTTGACTTTCTTTCTTTTACCCGATGGCATATCAAGGAATCAAACCGCCGAAAAAAATGTTGACACAAGAGTCTCGGTTACAAGCAGTTCTCGTACCAAATTGCATTTTTTCAAGTAGTTTACTTCAGACTGAAGGCTACCAATATACTGAGTGTTGTTTAACACGTTCTCATCAATTATAGCAATTCTATTATTTAAACCAGAAATATCAGCCTTAAATTCATTTTTAAAGTCCTCAAGAATTCGTTTGGTTTCTGCCGCGCTGGCAGTCAACTCACTATGATTACTATAGTGTTAGCTATTTAATATAATAAAGTTGGTAATGGTTTAGGGCTCGTTTTTATTTTAAATAAAATAAAACAATTTAAAGACTTTAAATGAAATAAATGACTTAATGAGTTTAAAATGCCGTAAAGAGCATGTTTATCCAAAAACAAGAAAATTAAAAAATGTGTTCAACATTAACAATGAAGATTTACCCGACTTCAAAACCAATTCATTTTTGGAGTAATCAATGAGGAAATTAAAGCTACGATAAAAGCCATCAATTCAACAAAAAATATGTTGGCAATCATTAAGCAAAATTTAGAAGATATTGTTCCATCCAATCTTATCCAGGAATTTGTCCAGCATGCGTAATTTACTTTTAACTTCCATTTCAATGAAATTAAGGTAAGGCAAATTGCAAAGTTTGATAATATTTTTGTAGACAGTATCAATTTTTTAACAGAAGATTCGGTTAATGCTAGTGAAAATTGGTTAGTAAATCTCTCTAATATTGATCTTCCAATTAAAGTTAAATTTATTTTAAGTTTAGGTAATAAATTTTGTAGTTATGTACCTTATTTCAAAATTATATCTTGTGTTGAAAGTGCAATTTTTAGTTTTCCGAAAAATAGTCGTACCCAAACTCGTAATCAATTTGTTAATGTTTTGACTAATTTTAAAAATAGTTCATCGTTGCAGAGGCTTTCACCAGTTGAAAAACGTATTTTATCTTGCCTTAAACAAGCAAAAACGTTTTGAAAAATAATCCAAATATTATGGTGACTCGAGCAGACAAAGGTAATATAACCGTATTAACCACACGTAATGATTATATTGAAAAAATGAATAGCCTATTAAATGACGACACAACTTATAGACAATTGATAAAAAATAATTCTACTCCAATTCAAACTACGATAAACACTTTAGTAAAAAATTGGCAAAACTCTGGCAACATTGATGAATTTACAAAGAAAAAATTAACTAGTTATATTCCAGTAGTTCCTAAATTATATGGTTTACCTAAAATCCATAAACCAAATATACCCTACAAACCTATTGTGAGCTCAATAGATGGTCCCACATACGGTTTATCGGCATTTTTAGGTAACATTCTTAAATTTAGTGTAGGAAAAACTAACTCTTTTGTTCTAAATTCCGAAGATTTAAAACAAAAAATTCGAAATTTCATTATACCCCCAAATTTTTTATTAATTTCTTTAGACGTGATTTCGTTATTTACTAATGTAGATAGATAGTCATATAGTTTCGGAAATTATCAAGAAAAATTGGAGAGACATTAAAAAGAACGCAAAATCAAAATTGACGAAAGTCCAATTTCTTGAAGGTTTAAGTATTGTTTTAGATAATTCGGAATTTTCCTTTGACAATAAAAATTATAAACAAATTTTTGGTTCTCCAATGGGTTCTCCCATAAGCCCTATATTAGCAAATTTATTAATGGAAAATTTGGAATATTTAGCTTTAAATTCTTTAGATTTTCAGCCATTATTTTACTATCGATATGTTGATGATATTTAACGGCTATTCCGGAAAACAAAATTGATATAATTTTGAACAGTTTTAACAAAATTTTTAATCGAATAAAATTTACTTTGCAAAAGGAAGTTAACAACAAAATTCCATTTTTAGATTTACTTTTGATCCATGATGGCAAAATTTCTTTTGATTGGTATCACAAAGATAGTTGGTCTGGTAGATACTTAAATTTTCATTCTTGGCTTCCTACTTCCTATAAAATTAATACAGTAAACATTTTGGCTCAAAAAATTTTAAAACTTTCAGATCTCAAATTTCACAATAAAAATTTTAACATATTAAAAGAAACATTGTTAACTAATCATTATCCCGCCAAATTAATAAATCAGTGTAATTGGAAACAAAAAAATTGTATTACAAGTTCTGAAATTCGGCCCATTAACAATGATAAAAATTATTTTTCAATTCCTTATGTTAAACATTTATTTGAAAATAAATTGTCGGTAATTCTTCATCTTGTTTAAATGATTGTCTTTTTTCTAAACTTAAAGATCCTATACCACTCAATAAGCAGTCAAATTTAAATTATGAAGTTAAATGTGACTGTAATGTTGTTTATACGGGTCAAACAAAACAATTTTTGGAAAAAAGGATTTATCAACATAAAAATGGTGTAAATAAAGATGAAGAACAAGGTACTAGTGCACTTTCTACACATTTAAAGAATTCAGGTCACATAATTAGCCTAAATAATGTTAAAATATTCGAAAAGGAACGAAATTTTAGGAAAAGATCAATTTTAGAATATTAAATCTAGCATTAATTCTATAAATATAAATAATGATTGCGCTTACATTGGCAACTGCTACAATTATTTTGTCTAATTTTGTTTTTTGTCTGCTCGATTTCTTTGCTAAATTTATTTCATAGTTTAATTTATATATACAATTTTCATTTATATTTTTTTTTAATAATTTTAAAATCATATTCATTTTTTATAGACTTGTTTGTAAAATTTACTTTGTATTTGCTATTTGAAATAATTGTATTTACTGTATAGGCTTTTTATATTTGTTTTTAAAAAATTCATATAAAAATTTTCATTAGCTTTGAAAATGATGTCGAAAGCTCAGTCTTTAAATTGTTTTATTGTATTTAAAATAAAAACGAGCCCTAAACCATTACCAACTTTATTATAGTTATAATTGGCTCAATAAATAATTTTTAATTAGCTATTTAAGTTATGACCCTAATGCTGCACCAGCACTTGTAGCACAATCCAATGAAAATGGTACTGGAATTTTTAACAAATTAATTACAAATTTGTTACACAGTTAGAAAATTTTTTACAGGTCCCGTTATCCTGCAATTTGTGTGTGGGCTGGCGTTAGACAAAGCTACACCACACTTTTCGTATTTTTGTTAATATTTATTGTATCGTACTGAGGGTGGTACTGGAATTTTTTACAAATTAATTACAACTTATCGGCATAGTTCAACCCCCAAAAAACTACCCCTAAGGGGTGCAATTCTTTAAAAATCACATTTTTCTTTACAACATTCTTATCGCATTTCTGTTAATATATATTGTATCGTAATGGGGGTGGTACTGAAATTTTTTATAAATTAATTACAACATATTGGCATAGTTCAACCCCCAAAAAACTCCTAGGGGTGCAATTCTTTAAAACCTAATTTTTGATTAAACCATGCTGTTGTCATTTCAGCTAATATTTCTTGTATCGTACTGGGGGTGATACTGTAATTTTTTCACAAACTAACTACAACATATTAGCATAGTTCAACCCCCAAAACACTCGCCCTAAGGGATGCAATTTTTAAAAACCTTATTTTACGGCACACCATGCCTTTTGCATTTCTGTGAATTTTTGTTGTATAGTGCTGGAATTTTTATACAAATTAATTACAATAAAATGGCATAATTAAACCCCTAGAAAACTACCCCAAATGGGAGCAACCATTTAAACTCATTGTATCGTACTGTAAGTTTAAGAAGTTTTTAATAAATAAATTACAATTTAATGGAATAGTTCAATTGCCAAAAACTGTCCCTAAAAGTGCAGCTCTTTAAAACAATATTTTTCTGTATAGGTAAAACCCCTCCAATAATTACCACTGATTTTATTACAACAGCCCACACCACATAAATCAAACATAATGCATCGAACTTCCTTCCTATGCCAGTAATAGATACCCCTTAATTTATTACAACAGCCCACACCCACAAAAATCGATCATTATGCATCGAACTTCTTTCCTATGGAAGAAATAGGTATCCCTGAATTTATTACAATAGCCCACACCCACAAGAATCGATCATACTGCATTGAACTTCTTTCCTATGCAAGAAATAGGTATCCCTGAATTTATTACAACAGCCCACACCCACAAAAATCGATCATAATGCATCGAACTTCCATCCTATGCCAGAAATAGGTATCCCTGAATTTATTACAACAGCCCACACCACAAAAATCGATCATAATGCATCGAACTTCCATCCTATGCACAAAGTAGGTATCCCTGAATTTATTACAACAGCCCACACCCACAAAAATCGATCATAATGCATCGAACTTCCTTCCTATGCCAGAAATAGGTACCCCTGAATTTATTACAACAGCCCACACCCACAAAAATCGATCATTATGCATCGAACTTCATTCCTATGCAAAAAATAGGTATCCCTGAATTTATTACAACAGCCCACATCCACAAAAATCGATCATACTACATTGAACTTCCTTCCTATGCAAAAAATAGGTATCCCTGAATTTATTACAACAGCCCACACCCACAAGAATCGATCATACTGCATTGAACTTCTTTCCTATGCAAGAAATAGGTATCCCTGAATTTATTACAACAGCCCACACCCACAAAAATCGATCATAATGCATCGAACTTCCATCCTATGCCAGAAATAGGTATCCCTGAATTTATTACAACAGCCCACACCACAAAAATCGATCATAATGCATCGAACTTCCATCCTATGCACAAAGTAGGTATCCCTGAATTTATTACAACAGCCCACACCCACAAAAATCGATCATAATGCATCGAACTTCCTTCCTATGCCAGAAATAGGTACCCCTGAATTTATTACAACAGCCCACACCCACAAAAATCGATCATTATGCATCGAACTTCATTCCTATGCAAAAAATAGGTATCCCTGAATTTATTACAACAGCCCACATCCACAAAAATCGATCATACTACATTGAACTTCCTTCCTATGCAAAAAATAGGTATCCCTGAATTTATTACAACAGCCCACACCCACAAAAATCGATCATAATGCATTGAACTTCTTTCCTATGCAAGGAAAGAAGTTCGATGCATTATGATCGATTTTTGTGGGTGTGGGCTCTTGTAATAAATTCAGGGGTACCTATTTCTGGCATACGAAGGAAGTTTGATGCATTATGATCAATTTTTGTGGGTGTAGGCTGTTTTATTAAATTCAGGGATACCTACTTTGTGCATAGAAAGGAAGTTCAATGTAGTATGATCGATTTTTGTGGGTGTGGGCTGTTGTAATAAATTCAGGGATACCTATTTCTTACATAGGAAGGAAGTTCGATGCATTATGATCGATTTTTATGGGTGTGGGCTGTTGTAATAAATTCAGGGATACTTATTTCTTACATAGGAAGGAAGCTCGATGCATTATGATTGATTTTTGTGGGTGTGGGCTGTTGTAATAAATTCAGGGATACTTATTTCTTCCATAGGAAGGAAGTTCGATGCATTATGATCGATTTTTTGTGGGTGTGGGCTGTTGTAATAAATTCAGGGATACCTATATACCTATTTTTTGCATAGGAAGGAAGTTTGATGCATTCAGATCAATTTTTGTGGGTGTGGGCTGTTGTAATAAATTCAGGGATATTTATTTCTTGCATAGGAAGGAAGTTCAATGCATTATGATCGATTTTTGTGGGTGTGGGCTCTTGTAATAAATTCAGGGATACCTATTTCTTCCATAGGAAAGAAGTTCGATGCATTATGATCGATTTTTGTGGGTGTGGGCTGTTGTAATAAATTCAGGGATACCTATTTTTTGCATAGGATGGAAGTTCGATGCAGTATGATCGATTTTTGTGGGTGTGGGCTGTTGTAATAAATTAAGGGATATCTATTTCTGGCATAGGAAGGAAGTTCGCTGCATTATGTTGATTTTTGTGGTGTGGGCTGTTGTAATAAAATCAGTGGTAATTATTGGAGGGGTTTTACCTATACAGAAAAATATTGTTTTAAAGAGCTGCACTTTTAGGGACAGTTTTTGGCAATTGAACTATTCCATTAAATTGTAATTTATTTATTAAAAACTTCTTAAACTTACAGTACGATACAATGAGTTTAAATGGTTGCTCCCATTTGGGGTAGTTTTCTAGGGGTTTAATTATGCCATTTTATTGTAATTAATTTGTATAAAAATTCCAGCACTATACAACAAAAATTCACAGAAATGCAAAAGGCATGGTGTGACGAAAAATAAGGTTTTTAAAAATTGCATCCCTTAGGGCGAGTGTTTTGGGGGTTGAACTATGCTAATATGTTGTAGTTAGTTTGTTAAAAATTACAGTATCACCCCCAGTACGATACAAGAAATATTAGCTGAAATGACAACAGCATGGTTTAATCAAAAACTAGGTTTTAAAGAATTGCACCCCTAGGAGAAGTTTTTTGGGGGTTGAACTATGCCAATATGTTGTAATTAATTTATAAAAAATTTCAGTACCACCCCCATTGCGATACAATATATATTAACAGAAATGCGATAAGAATGTTGTAAAGAAAAATATGATTTTTGAAGAATTGCACCCCTTAGGGGTAGTTTTTTTGGGGCTGAACTATGCCGATAAGTTGTAATTAATTTGTAAAAAATTCCAATACCATTTTCATTGGATTGTGCTACAAGTGCTGGTGCAGCATTAGGGTCATATTTAAGTTTCGGTTATTCACATTCAATATAAACATTCGAACCTTATATCGTTTGCGTAGATGTGACAATCAAAAGGATTACCACGTAAAATCTATTCGATCGATAACACAATCAAGTCATGTTCGACCTATACATGAAAGTCTATTCAATAAATAGTGCTAGCTGAGAATGTGATTGTTCGGGCTATTCAATCTCATCATTTATTTGCATAGATTTTAGAGCGAGCTGTGCCCTCCGCAGTACGCCTCTCCTCGCATACATCAAATATTTTTGAATGAACGTCAATTTTATTGCAAAATTACATGAAAATTTACATAAAAGCGGCAGATCTGCATAAACCAAGTTAAAATTAGATAATAACACATAACTTAATTTAATGTAACACAATGGCGCATTGTAATACTGAAAATGTAAGTAATTTCTGTATATGCATATTTTGTTGTAAGCAAAACGAACAGCATATAAATTCAAATTACATATGCTACCTTATAACCTCCGCAAATAAAAAATGAAAAAATGCATTAAAAATGCACAGAATATACCAAACAATATAAATTCATTACAGCTTGATTCTGTTACTTTATTATCGTGATATAAACACTTTTAATTATAAGAAATCAGACAATAGCATAATTATTACAAGTCTTATAATATTCTTGTAAATTCATTCATAATGTTCGTACGAGTATGTTACCTGGGTAACAAAAGACACAATACGAGTATGTTTCTCATTAAAAATCGACGTTAATTTAATTTCGTTTCTTTAAATTTAATTTCAATTTTTAAAGTCATAAAATATGCACAATAGATTTTTATATAAATCTTAATTTTCTAATTTAAATTATAATTGTTTCTAATTAAAAGTAATTCCGATTTTAATCGATGTATACGAATAAATTGGTGGCATTGAATTTAATTCGTTGTACTTCATCTCAATTTGATTCGTGTTCTGATGGTAAAGATATCACGTTGCACACTTACTCGTACGACACTATAACACCTTACTGTAAATTCGATTCGTGTTACGTACATTTACGAGTACAACAATAATTACTTTATGATGACATATGCGTCGAGTAAACGCGCCACAAAGAATCAAATCTTACTTAAATGACTTTTTTAAATCCTTAAAGCATATAATAAAATGAACAAACAAGAATTGGTGGGTGGTAAATGATTTAATGAATGACATCAACATGATTCTACAAAATAATAGTTTATGTTATTATGTTTTAATATACTCAGCCAACGTACCACATAAAAAACGAATATGTGCGGCTTGGATGGGGAGATTAAAGGTTAAAGATGTGGGATCGAGCGCCAGAATCTATAATTAAAAGTTTCTACAGATAGACAGACAGACAGACAGACACGTAATGCCATGGTGTGATTGTTAATAATATTTTTGATATTTCCAGTTCAATTGCATGGAATAACGCATTGTGATTAGTGATTAGTAGTTTCGTATTTAATTACGAAATGGTTTTTATATTGGCAATCTGAGTGTAGTGATCTCGACAGCTTTATTTACGTGGCTAATCATTAATGTCGATTGGCGATACTATTGAATGAGAAATTTTAAATTTATACAGTTGATTAATTATAAATAATTGGAAAAGTTTTAGTTAGCACGTGTCCGGAAAATCATAGTTGGTTGTACTTGTAATGCAGAAAACCGTAATAAATTTTGATTTATACCCATTTCATTCATATGATTGGTCACAATTCATATTATACCAAATATAAAAATACTAAGTAGCTGAAGTACTCGGCTTTGTCCGGGTTAAAATTGAACTGCTGAACTTCAACAGGTATTTTTTTATAACTAATTAGAAATACTTAAGTGAATTGAATATAATCCACATTTTTGGATTTTCCTCCCGGAGCGAAAACATACACATTTTTTGAAGTCTCTACTCTTGAGCATGCCACATTCAACTGGCAAGGAGAGCAGTTAGAGGAGCAAGGACTTTTAAAATTCACGCTTCCAAACTTAAGGGATTGTCCTTGAGCTTTGTTGATGGTTATGACAAATGAAATTATACCTGGGAACTCGACTCATTTGAAGCTGAATGGCAGGTCAGTTAGTATCATCGGTATGCGACGTATGAATATACGTACTCTTCTTTTGCGTACCCTGTTAATACAGTGGCTTCGACGACATTTGGCAAAATTTGACACAGAGCTGTGTTTCGTTGCATAGTTTTGGCGGGTCCAGATTATGCAGAAGCATTGTTGATGATCCTTTCTTCAATTTGAAGATATGACAAGGCATTCCAAGTGACTCCAGCGAAATCAGAAATTGAAGCGGGTGCAGCAACATTAGTGTTCACTACAAAATCAAATGTCTTGTATGTGGCAGCAGTACCTGGTATTTGGCTCTGTATCTGTTCATTAATTTGATTCACGCTTTCATTTTTGGGTAAGGGTGGCTTTTTTGCATAACCAATTACGATTTTTGAAGTTTTTGGGTATATTTTCTGAATCAGCTGGACGACATTAACTAGCACAGATTTTCAGTGAATGTGATTTCACCTATCAGTATATCAATAGTGAAGCAACATTCTTAGATAATAGCGCCCACCATTGTTAGGATGGATGGTGTATACCCTGCCTAACGTATCGCTTGCTACAGCATCTAGGCCAGGAACCGGCATGCCTTGTTTCCGTTTGAAAAATACTTTCCTCGAAGCATTCCAAGTATAATACTTTGGAACGTCCATGCAAAGGAATTTTGTTCACAAAGTTGAAAAACGCTGTTAACGTTGTGTTCGGTGGTGTAGCGGTAGCTCGTTGGGCGGTATTGGCAGTGAAATACACTCGCTGTCCATTTTCAAGTGTACACTTAAGTGGGCAAAAGTTGGGTGGCGTTCATGGATATGGAAGTTTAAAATACGCAAAAACGCCTCATTGCTACTGCTGCTGTATCTAACCAATTGATACCTTGTGATCTCATATCAAGTCTGTTTCCATTTGCCAGGCCAAACAAAGCCATATTGCTGCTCTTGTTCACATATTTACAAATGTATTTGATATTTACAAATGTTTTTTATGGATTTGACCGAATTACAGTACTCAATGTTGATTGGAACATCTTCGAAAGCAGCGGCGAGTATGGCATCATCCACTTGTTATCTACTTCAATTTCTTGGTTTCCATCCATTATCAATGAGACAGTAAACCCTCCATGGTCCGGTCCTCGTCTCTTATACTGACGATATCCATAGTCGCCAGTCTGAGTTTCGTGAATCAAGTCTCTGTGATATTTTTTCGTGCATTTCCGGTCCTTCATGAATTGAATGGTGCGTTCGGATTGAGTTATCCGCACGGCCCGTGAATCGTGTACCTCTTGATCACCTCGTACAGGATGGGGTCTTGTTCTGCATTGGGAAACTTAGCGAAGATAACACTGTCAATTTGTGTTGGTCGAATTTTGTTATTTAACCACAGGAGTATATGAGCATGTGGTAATCCCCTCTTTTGCCACTCGACGGGGTACATCCAACAGCAAGCTTCTCCATATATGTTGTGGTTTTCCTTCATTAAAACGTCCATCAACTTTGATAGCTTTTGTTGAAACACCCTCGCTGTTAAATCATGACGATCCACTGACGTCTGGCCAAATATGAGCTTTTCTTTAATCTCAGGCCAAGTGGGATTGCAAGTGAATGTTATAGAGGTCCGGACGCCTATAAGCTCGAACATATGGCATGGCGTCTTGTGGCAGGTAAAATTTCCAATTTCCTAATATCAGCTACATTCCCATCGTTTTCCACAAAAGGATATAAGAGACATTCACTTTCGATTTGAAGTGGTGGAAGAGCTAGAGAAAGTTGAGAATGTGTAACCTGTAGCAGAGTTGGTTTGCATGACGTTGAAATGATAACCATTTTCAACTCGCCATAACATCAACAGGTACTGCAGTGCATCGTAGGATCCTGGTGTTGGCAACTTGATATAAAAAATATTTGGCTCTACATATATAGAGCGGCTATTGGGAGATTCTTTTAGATGGCATTTCCCATATTCGTGCAAAATTTGGGAGCAATCGCTGGAGTGGATCAAAAGTTTCTGTGGAACAAACATACACACATACATACTTTTCTTCTTTATATATATATAGATATAGACATACTCCACTGACCAAATGGCACAGTGGTTAAAGCTTTGGCATTTGGATCGGGAGGTACCGGGTTCGAATCCCGATAGGAGCAGGATGCAAAAGTGAAATTTCATAACAGATTACGATCTGGGATGAAATGTAACACATCTATGACCCCCTGTCGGAGTGCAAAACTCATGGGCCGACCCATCTTCCATGTCAGTATAGGCTGGCATGGAGGTTGCAATGAGCAGATGGTCTTAAAATCGGCCCTATAGCCGTACGTCCTTGAATTGGCTGACTGGCGTAAAGTAAGGACGGAAATAAGCAAACCGCGAAAGAGCAGGGAGAGCTGAACAGGCCCCAGAACAGATTGCAGGGATAAAAACAAAACAAAAACAAAACAAGACATACTCGGCGTGTTCAGTCTGACCAAAATGATAAAAATAATTATGATATGTTTTTTGTCTCTAACTTCACTCTCTTCCATTTAATATCATATCATTGTTACCTTTCTTTATATACATTGCAAGTTGATCGGATTCCGTTCAAGCTACGACCTAATTTAATATCTGTAATAAATAAATTTGATTAATTAATTTGTAAAGTAAAATATAAAATCTACTTAAATTTATACTGTACTGACAACCCGGTAGTGTTTATATTGGTTCGATATTTGTATTATTTTTGTTTCAAACTGCACTACCGATTATTATTTAAGTTTCATCATCGAGCAATAAATATATAAGAGAAATCAAGTAGTGCAGATTTTATAAGCAGGTTTTTCCAAGGTTAATCTTATTTTATATTTTAAATATATTTATATACACAAATTTAAATAACATCTGTGATTCATATGTAATTAACTTTTTAGTACTTAAATTTCTAATTTTAGCTGTGTTTCTTATTTAAATCCGTAGATTGAGCAGATTTTGAAATCTGAAATTAGATCGATCTGGTCGATCTTAAATAAGAAACAGGTTTCAAATTTCGTAGATCAAAAAAATTATCAACTGTCATCGAACTGACAAAAAATATACGAATAGAACAAATAAACTGTTATTATTTATTATTTGGATTCAAATTACGAACACGAAGGAAATATTACGATCGAACGAATACGAACATGAAGGGAATATTAACGTGCCAAATAGCTCGGAGGAAATTGTACCACGAATGTGAAATGGGGAATGTAGAAAATTGTTTTCTTCTACAAATTTTTGCACGTAAATAAGAAAGTTCCGCAATATAAAAATTATCAATATGCCAGAAAAAAAATAAACATAGATAGTAATGCCATAAATTTTTTTATAGGATCATTATTAATTTATTTTTAATGAATGCAAATGCGAAATTTCCATTTTTTTCTATGGCGTCTGTTTTTATTATGAATCTTCAACATTTATAAATACGAAATGATATTTTGTTTTTGTTAATTTTAAAAATGTTGCCATAAAAATACACAGATCGAATATATTTTATGGCAACATTTATTTTTATAGCAACATTTTATAGTGGTTTTGCCGGTGTAGTGGCTTAAAAATTTTCTACAAAATTTTGTTGGGATATATTTCTTTCCTTGTCTCTCATTGGGTAAAATGGTGCCACTTCTTGCAAATACTCTATAAAAAATATGGCTGTATAAAATAATTATTTCTTTATTTAATAAAATCAATATAAAACAATAATTATAATTTCCTTCTGTTTCCATTTTAATAACGTTTGGAAAAACAAACAAAAATTATGAGAACGCAATGTAGATAAGAATTTGATTTACGTGAGCTAGCTAAACTAAAACTAATCTGAGAAATCGGAATATTTTTACAAATCAAAAAAATCAATCTAATCAATCTTATTAAAAATAAGAAACAGCAACAAAATTGATCAGATCGATCAGAGCTGAAATAAGAAACCACTTTTTAGTACTTAGATGGATCAGATCGATTAGATCGGAAATAAAAAACACAGCATTAGTCTTTTTTATATAATCGTATTAGAAAGTTGCTATAAAAAATACTCTGGTTAGTATATTTTTCAATTTTATTATGGCAACACACCACTGCGTATAAAACGATTTTGTCAGTAAAAATTTTTTTTTTTGTTTCGTTTTGAAATGTGGCAAAATTAGATTTTTATCTCGCTCTTCTTTTACTGAAAAATATGTTTAATTATGGCATAAAGCCTTATTTTATTGGCAATCAACTCGTTCTAGTTTTCTGCAAAATAAAACGTTGTTGTAGTCGAATAGTACCATACCACACAAAAATATTTTTTTCGCTCTAGACAAGTGCAAAACACATTCAAAGCTGTGTCATGTTTCGTTATAAATATGAAGTTAATTTAAATGTCTTACAAATAAGGGATAGCCATTTAATATGTAAGTAAATATGACATAAAATGTTAACAAACCCTTTCCTAAGATCATAAAATAAATTACAAAATAAGTATGCAAAAAATAATTTCGAATTCGTTGGGCTTTGTGAAAAAAACTTACTCGGTTTCTGTGTAAAAGATCATAAAAAAAATTACCCTACTTTTGTATTAGTATTGGTGAAAAGAAAGACTAAGAAATTGTTTATTATACATATCAGGTTTATCATTTCAGCGTGTTAGCATCGGTATAATAAAAAATTATAAAGCAAAGTAATAAAATTTTCAATATAGTATCTCCCATATCTCAATTTTATTAATTTATTTATCACTCAATATCAATAATTTTTAATTAAAAATATTAGAAATTATAAAATCACAAATAAACACAACATTTTAGTACGCAAGATATTTTGAAAATACGTGTCTTTGTTTTGATATTTATGTTTACTTTTGTATATATGTATGCGTAATTTTTTTTATAAAATCTGATAAAATATCGTGATTTTTTAAAGTTACGTTCCTAATGTTCAGTCGGGCAAAAATGATAAAAAATATCACGATGTTTTGTATTAGTTTTTGCCATAAAACGCACTCATTGATTACAAAAAAACCAAGAATATTTTTGAGTCTGGCTGTTAAAATTTGTGTACATTTTATTTCTAATATTTTTATGTTATGATTTTATGTGGGCGGTTTGACATAAAATTATACGGAGTGAAGTTAGGTTCACAAAGAATATCATGATATTTTTTATCATTTTGTTCGGACTGAACAAGCCGACTGGTAACTTTTCCGGGTAATTTTTTTTTCTCACAAACAAACATGTTATGTCAAATGTTACCCTGATAGCTCACCTAGTATATGTTTTATTGCCCTGACAGCTGAATCCGAGTAAGTTTTTGTTGTGTAGAATCAAATTATTTCTTTTTTTGTTATAAATGAGTTCGTTTTATGGCAAAGTGTGGTGGTAATAAATATAATGATATTTTTTAATGCCTGTTAACACTAGCTTACGCCTCATTTTTTTCAAAATTGAGCTAGAATTGACAGGCATTAAGGCCTATCAAATGGTCATAGTATCATCAATGCGGTACTATTAGGTTAAGCTTTAATGTGGAGAGATTCTGATGGAGCTACCGACGAGTAATTTGACAAAATTTCGATAGTTCAATTCAATGCAAATTCATTGATTTGTCCGTCGTGCCGGACTTATCGAAATTTTGTCAAATTACTTCCCCGTAGCCACATCAGAATCACTCCGCATTTACATTTAACCTAAATCATTATTTAAAAAGCCTAAATGCCTGTTAACCCTAGTTGAATTGTGAAAAAATTCGGCGTAATTCTACGCCTATGTTAATATTTCGATAGTTTAATTTCTTGTAAATTCATTGAATGGTTCGGCTTCCAAGGTTAGCCTAAATCCGTATTAATGTCCTTATGGACGTATGATAACTTAGCAAAAAGTCTTTTCAGCCCGAAAAGGCTTTTTATTTGAGTCTTAGCTAAAAAAAAAATAAAATCGAAAGAAATTACAACATTAAACAACATTTCATTAAATACATAAGAATAAATATTAAATTGTAAAATCGTATTTATAAAATCCTCGTAGATATTACTGATATTCATATTTCACACATTTAAAAATAAAATCTTCTATACAATTAAGAATTGTTTTAATGCCACAATCATACATTTTAAAAATTTCTTGTGCGGATCCCATACATATCTGTGCGAAATAGTTCTAGAATAAATATACCATGTAATTAGTTAGGATATATAACCGTTCAACTACCAATCAAATAAAAAGGGGCCCATATATTTCCTTATTCTATCAGATGCAAATTAAGCCAAACTTCTATTTATTTGATATATAGTGGCGCCGATCTCTAAATACAATAATTTATTGAATCATTCTACCACTTGCGAATTATGAATTATTATGAACTTTAGTAAATTTGGAATTTTCTAGCTCCAAACTCAGAAATGTCGGAATACGTTCGGAAATGACCAGTGGTGTTGTTTTATTTTAATTGATCAAAAATTAAAATATGCTAAAAAAATCACTCGACTGGCGGTGAAAAATTACCTGATACTTGTAACTTATCAAAAACGGATAAATTAGAAATCATCAGAAATGTTCACTTGGACGCTCTTCTATTTTAATTGAACTAACGTTTTATTTTATCATGCTTTTAACCTGATTTGGCGTAAATTATCATGTGGGGTGTTACATTCTGTGTTTCACTGTTTCTGGCCGTTACTACATAAGCACCTAAATCGTCATATTTGAGCCTGTAGCGGCTCAAAATCCCTTTCACTTCGTGGCACTCCTCGTAGCAGAACTATTTATACACCGCTTTCGTACCATTTCTGAAACAGTAACTTTTAGAGTGCCCCCGCCTCCTGCAGAGTAGCTATATATACTATTGGTTCTATCATAGATATTGTCGTAATTTGATTTACAACTGGAAAAGCATTTTCAGTGTAAATGCTAATTATATCTAGATATGTACGTGTTATTTCTGTCATAGTATTTGAACATTTTTCAATAGCATTTAAATCAATACATTAGCTTAAATTGGAAAAACCGAGGTCATTTAGCTTGCAAATATTTACAAATATAAATCCTCTCTTACAAAAAATTGTGATGGTACTACGGGAGTGTATTAGTGAAAATCTCGATAATTTAATTTCTTGCAAATTCATTGATTGGTTCAATGCTCTAGGTGAACCTTAATCCACGTTGATGACACTATGGCCCTCTTGATAGGCTTTAATGATTGTTAACTCTAGCCTAATTGTGAAGAAATTCTAATGGCGCTACGGGGTCGTAATTTGACTAGATTTCGATAGCTTAATTTCTTGTAAATTCGCGTTAATGCCATTATGGTCATTTTATAGGCCTTAATGCCTCTTAATATTAGCCTAATTGTGAAAAAAACTGATAAGGCTAACATGGTGTAATATGTCAAGATTTCGATAGTTCAATTTCTTGCAATTTCATTGGATGATGCGGTGCACTAGGTTAACTTTAATCGCGCATATATGCTTCTATGACCATTTGATAGGCCTTACTGTCTATTAATATTAATATTAATATTAACCCAATTTTGAAGAAATTCTGATAAGGCTACAAGGGTGTGATTTGGCAAGATTTTTATAGATCAATTTCTTGTGAATTCATTGAACGGTTTTGCGCTCTAGGTTAACCAAATTTTGCATTGGGGCCCTTATGACTATTAGGTAGGTCTTAATGTCTGTTAACTTTAGCCCAACTGTGATGAAATTATGATGGGGCTACGAAAGTGTAATTTGACAATATTTTTATATTTCAATATTCTTGCAAATTCAAAACAGTTCTGTAAACTCAAGCTTAATTGTGAAAGAAATCTGTTGGGTCTACTGGAATTATTATGATAAAATTTGATCTCGATTTCTGCATCAAAGATACATTTTCGATGATCTTTTTTAGTAAAGCTTTGCTATTTACACTTTTCATTGTTATACTTTTTAGAAGTTATACTTTTCGCTAATTTGTGTAGCGACACTTTTCATTAAAAAGTTCACTTCGGCAGTATCCGTGGGTAGAATTTAATTTTTGCACAATATTTTTACGGGTTATCACCGCTGGCAAGGGATATTTT
The DNA here is from genome assembly GCA_947310385.1 of Nephrotoma appendiculata. Taxonomy (NCBI): domain Eukaryota; kingdom Metazoa; phylum Arthropoda; class Insecta; order Diptera; family Tipulidae; genus Nephrotoma; species Nephrotoma appendiculata. The sequence continues at coordinate 342,052,871 of OX371224.1, forward strand.
TTTAGAAATAAAGGTTTAACCCCTAAACTCGTCTGTAAACTCCACGTCTAACCCTATTGAGGATCTACCGCACATATTTTGTGGCCAACTGGATTCTTCGATATGTTCCAAAGTTGATGTGCGCTGTCAAAAATGCACAGATAAAGTAATAATTATATTTTATTGAATTACATATTTTACATTCCTTTGAGTTGCCAATTCTACTACCGTCGCTAGCGAAGCGAGGCAAATTGCTCCTATATGTCACTCACAGCAAAATGTCAACTTTAAAATGTTTGGGCACACTCACGATGTTTTCACATTAAATTTATCACTTCTGCGACACAAAAATACCCACTTTTTACATAAAATATTATTCTTTGGGCAAGCGTGTTGACCCTTCTTCCGTATCTTGACCCTTCTCCAGCACTACGCATTTTTATTCTTAATTTAATATTTATATGAAATTACGGTTTATTCGACAAAATATGATAAAATAACAACCGAAATACGCAAAAACACGAATAATAAAATTTCATAATTCCGCCATTTTGTATTTTTTGACCGATCGATGCGCAGAGTTGAACCAAAATAAAATCTATTTGTATATTACCTTTGTTATGATTGTACTGTGACTAAAACCTACGTTAAACGATGTACTCCTGCATATGTGTTAAATCCGTAAGACGAGCATGGCAAAAACTCGTATATGCTCTTACCTCATAATTGTAACGATGTTTTTAATGTTTTCTGCAAGTTCGCGGTTTTATAAATTGCACATATAATTTTATGTTACAATTCAATGAATTTATGTAATTATAATTACAGTTAATTTTAATCGTTGAGGTATTTTCTAATAGTGCGTTGTTGAGTTCTTGCTTTATACGCGTTACTCATCTTCAATTGACCGATTTATTATAGTTTTGTTTAAATATGTTATTAAATCGATATTATTAGCAAACATTGAATCAAGTGTTGCATAGATAAATTATATTGCATTGTGGATATTGCGTGTGCACTTCCAGATAATTAATTTGTATTTGTATTGCAATTGGAAAATTATTGGTAACCGTTTACAACTATAAGTGTAAACTCTAAGCGCACCGGAAACTTTATCAAAAGCTTCTAATCGTTATAAATCATTCAAAAAAACCAAAATTAATTTTAATTACGTAAAATTACTTTTAATCTTTATTTCTTCTTCTTTAATTTCAGATAATTATTTAGAAATCCGTTACAATCAAGACTATAATTTATTGTAAATTGAGAAAGATTTAAACAATTTGTAATCAAGAAATTTGATTTGGACTAAACCACCATGTCGTCTGAACGTTCAATACCACATCTACGTGATATTTTTGGCATAAACGGTTATCAATCACATCACACGCCTGCCTATGCCCCACCACCAAATAACAATAATAATAATATATGTTCACAAATCGATCAAAATTTCGAGTTCATTAATAAAAAGAGTTCAAAGAAGAAGCGGGACAACAATAAAACACTCACGTCGGGCGATGTCAAAACCTTGGAGCGCCACTTGAGTATGAAAAAGACGATACGAAAGAAAATTATGCGTGATTTACAACAAGCCTTTGTCGAGGATCCAAATGAATTTCGCGTCGATAACCCATCGTCAGAACAGTTAAAGGCCGAGCTACGGGTCGATGCGTTTCGTTTCGGCGACAAATCGAACACCCGTGAGACTGATAATTTTCTGGATATGCTGCGTGGCGAAAAACCTCAAACGGCGCGAGATCATCGCGATTACTCACAACGTGACCGATACGATAATTACGATGCACAACCTCAACAGCAGCAACAAACCGGCGGTGGTAATGAGAAGCAGAGCTTCTGGAGACGATTCACAATGAAGGTCAAGCGGTAGAAATATATCGCACACCAACGTCACGTGCTTTGTAAAATTTATTAACTATTTTTTGTTTTTTTATTATCATATAGTATATTTTAGAGATTAGGCAACGAGTCTCCACGACATACATACATTTTAAAAATGGGAAAATCAATTTATTATATTTATATCAAAAATATCGATTATGGCGTAAGTCAATCACTTTCAAACATTTATGTCATATAATTACATAAAATGCTTTTGTTAATATTATAAAGCATGATTAATATATTTTTTGTTGTTAAATGTCTTACGTCTGTGTAAAATTTTATATTTTTGTTCCGTAATAAAATTAAAACAATACAATTTTTAAAATGTAAACAACATAAAATTCCCAAAACAGCTGAATTCTTTATTAATAGGCGCACACAACAATATAAATTAACTAAACAAACAAAAATTATCAGACCATAAACAAATAATAAAAATACTGTCGGTATAGTTTGGCACAAAAAAAATACCGCGACACTGGCGACAAAAACATTTTTTTGACTTACCCAACAAAAATATATCCATATAAGTTACAAACTAAAATGTAACAGAAAAACAAAATTGATTTCCCTCTTCCTTGTTTTAATAATTATAATATTTAATATTTAATTATAAACTATTTGCTATACACAGGGTGTCAATAAATTCGTTATACATGGTTTTATAAGCGCCCTGTTTTGGGTCCTATCTTTTTCATTATTATATTATTTTAGAAATTTTGCCCTCTACTGCGAATATACATAAACATAATAATAAAGGGGTTCTTCTTCTTACATTTATATAAAATAATGATTATGAATTAAATAATATATTAAATATATCAGTCCTGTGTCTACTTAAGGGATAAAATGCTTAAAACGCTGTGATATGAATATTTAAAAAGTAAAAAATTAATTTAAAATAATAAAAAAAAATTAAGAAAAAGTTTTAAGCACAAACTTATAAAAATAATAATTATTAATATTTTTTTTTTATATTATAAATCATGAATAGTATTATGATGTAATTTTGTATAATTAATAAATGTATCATTTTTTTTAATTAAATAAAATTGATTAAGAGTATAAAATTTAAATTTTGTTTGGATATTATCATATTATGTCTATTAACATCGCCTACTAAAATTATTTTTTATATAAAGTTTGGCCATTTTTAACAAAAACATGCACTAGATGTCAGACACTTTACGTTAAAATGCGAATGAGATAAAACGAATCATCTATTTCGAATAATTGCTTTTAGTTAAAATGTTCACCGTTTTTATAGCATGCGCCCTTGCGCAAAAACGATTGACATTAGATTTTTGTATTCAAATACTTGTGATTTTTATAACCTGAAATAATTTTAATACTTCGTCGTATTTACAAGTCTAGTGGTGTATTGTAAGTGCATTGTAAAGTTTTTAATTGTTTTCAATAGATTTTAATCACTGCTTTTCTCGTAATAATTCGTCTAAATTTAAATAATTTGTACATAACCTCAAAAATATTTTGATGTCGGAACTTAACTACAAAAAATGGCATGAAATCGGTATGCCGAGAAAAACAATGATATTGTACAAAGTTCAGATCAAGTAAGTGTTTTTTATTATACACATGTTATTTATAAATTTTAGTAATTGTTCAAAACTCAAAATAAAAACCGACGATCTTAATAATTGTTAAAGAATAATCTGGTGTATGACAACAAGAACTAAATTCATTTTGTTCCTCTTCAATTTTCACCTAGCTGCAAGCTATGTACGAAAGCCCTCTCAATAAATTTTCGAGACCTCACTAAAACGAATCAAAAACGAAACGCAGGTAAATATCACACCATATATGACACCACGCTCATATATCAGTTGGTTTTTTGCTATATATATAGTTTTTAAAATTTTAAAAATTTTAAATGAAAATTAATAAATCATGGAAATAAATATAAATAAAACCAACATTTTAACATTTTTTATTTAATTATTTACAATTACTTTTAAAATTACAGTTTCGAACGAAGTAACTACGCGATAAAAAAGCAGTTCGCTATTGATACGTAATCATGTCACCTGCATTTCGTTTCTGATTCCAAAGCATTCCGTAAATGAATCGAATTTGAAAAGAAATACGAACTACTAATACATAGAAATCAGTTCGCTTTCATTTTAATTTTCATACGCCAAACGCAATACTAACGAATCGCTTTTGCTTCGCTAAGGCGATAAGTTTGTGAAGTGTTTCATGTATAAATTTCATCGCTTGTGATTTGTTTTCGATTCGCAAAGTTTAGAGGGAGGTCATAATAACAGTAAAAATATTAACTGGCGTTTCTTGTGATGCGGGAGGGCATTATTATTATTATAGACCGAGACTATATCCGATTCTCATGTTAAGTATGCTTGGCCAGGTTAAAACTTGTTACGGTCTCCGCCGCTTGAAAATGCATACTCTTTTACTATCTTCTTACATTCAGCGTCATGTAATAAATGAAAATAATCATAATAATTTGCAAAATTTAGTTGCATTACTAAGGTTTTACGGTTTAACCCAGGCTTTTCACTCTGCTTAGTCAAAATTTAAAATGTTAAAATATTTTAAATGAATTATAACCTCTGATTGTAATAAACCTGGCGTTTCTAATTTAAACTTTTACAAATTAAAGCCTAAGTTTCCCCGGTATCATGTCCGTTTCTTTCGCCCTTAACATTGTGATCAACATAGGTACGTACCAGCTTGCTAGCTGGCCAGGCTAAATTAGTTTCACTACATATCTGATCTCTAGCACTGTCGGCGAGACTACAATCGAATAATATACCGACAGTCGTTTCTGAGCTATTACCACTGTCGGAACTGCTTGAATCAGATATACGAAATCTATGCATGTTGACCGCGGCACGAGTGAATTTGAAATGAACAGTTCGAAAAGTTCGTAATTCCAAATTGCACATTTGGCGAATTGAAAATATTGATGTTTGTGCAGGGAGTCAACAAACTAGAAGACACTAAAACGCTGGCGAAACTTATTAACAAGTTGGGAAGAAAAGATATGCAAAACGAACAGCTGGACCGAATTGTTAAATGGCCCCTAAACTGATATTGCGAGTTGTCGTCAATATTGCGATACTATTAAGCAGAATAAAAGGCGAGAAATTGATGGTTTTGTGCCGCTCATGCATGAACTGGCACAAAACAATTCGACAACTCGAAATTGAAATTGCATATGATCGAGAAAATAATGCAAAAACTTCCGTCGCTTTTATTGAGTTACTGCGAGTGCAACAAAATAAAAGCATCTTTAACATTGAAGACCATGACCGCAAATGACGCTATACAATTATTAAGAATAATCAGTCCAATCGGTTACTCAGATTTCACCACACCAATATGGTAGCTGTCAAAAGAAAGTGTGGTTGTATACTCAATAGGCTAATTATTCACCAGAGTTCATTGAAGCACTGGAACCAAACAAGTATTCACTATCAATGCAGGAATAAATCTTCACGAAGCTGAGTCAATACCGAGTGTTCAGAAAATTGACCTGACCGACGCCTTTTTCAGGAAAAGATAGATAACGAATCGAAAAACTCATGACGACCTAATTTCTGCCAGTCGTGATCGGCATCAGCAATCGTTTCTGCTCGGATGTTTGCAATTGGAATTGCTTCAGACCATCGTGTGTACCTATCAATCATCGTAAGGCAATAAATGTTGTCCTCGGATGGAGGGAGGGGTCCAATAATATCGATATGAACTTCTTCAAATATATTACTGGCTGGTTGGTATGTACCAATTTTACTTTTAACGTGTTTGGTTATTTTACATTTTTAACAAACAATACAGTTCGTTGCCCACGTGCGTATTTCTTTTGTCATTGAAGGCCATATGAAATTTTTCGTAATTTGTTTTGTAGTTGCGCTAATTCCGTCTGAAAATTTATCGTCGGAATGATTTTTTCACAAATGGACGTTAATTCCCATTTGAGATGTCACAAAAAATGTACTTGTCCGATCCAAATATTGGTAATTTTTTAAAATTTAAACTTGGATTTGATTCAATCAATGCAGTAAGTTCTTTATCTGATTGTTGTGCTTCTGCCAACAAAACGTAATCAATTGTGGTTCCAACGTCCACTTGTTGAATATATGTGGCAGTGTGTCAGCAACAACATTAGAACTTCCTGAGATGTGTCTAATATCGGATGTGAATTGTGCAATTAAATCTATAAATGCTGTCGTTGTCTATAGGTGAAGCTTTGTAAATTAAAAATAAATTTATAAAATGTTTGATTGCTGCATATGCTGCCAGTAATTCTCTGTCGTATGTGCTGTAGCATATTTCAGCCGCTTGTAACTTACGTGAGAAGAAAAATAAAGGTGCCCATCCTTTTTCTGTAAGCTGTTGTAATACTGCTGCTTCAGACGCGTCAACGAATATTGCGAACTTCGCATTTTGAACCGGATATGCTGATTGAGTACATTTTGCTAATTTAGATTTGCACAATTCGAATGCTTATATGTTTCTTCAGTCCAGAGAATTTCTTGTTTGTCCTTTTTTCGACCTTTCAAAAATTCGTATAATGGAGCTTGATCGGATGCTGCATTAGGTAGAAACATTCTGTAATATTGTGATGAAGATGTTCTTCTATATTTTTTGATGCTATGAGTAGATCATCGATATATGGAAAAATGAACCTTAAATCTCTGAACGAACAGTGAATGAACCAATCTCTGAAAAGTTTGTGCAGCGTTTCGTAAACCAAATGTCATACGTGGAAACTCAAACAATCCAAAGAGTGTAATTATTGCTGTCTTCTCGATATCTTGTGGTTCCACGGTACTTGATGATAAGCTCTAATTAAATCGATTTTAGAAAATATGGTACATGATTCGAGCTGATGAGTAGAGTCCGTGACAAATGGTACTGGATACCGATCTGGTTTTGTCAATGTATTTAGTGCTCTGTAACTGAGTAAGCTGGACGACAGACGTTTCGATTTTCGATGGTATTCGTCGTTGTAGTGAAGTTAGTGCAAGTATCAATCAACTTTTTGCATTTAACATCAACTACTAAACCGAAATGAGCTAAAATATCAGCACCTAAAATGCATCTGACGACTTTAGCTATTATGAATTTCCAATTGAACGGTCTTCGAAAGCCTAAATCTAGAGATACATTTCTTTGACCAAACGTATCGATGATTGTTGAATTTGCTGCGAATAACTTAAATTCTGGTGATTTAATTACTTGTGAACTAGTTGGAGGAATCACTGAAACTTCCGCGCCCGCATTAACTAAGAATTGTAATTTATTTTGACGATCGGTAATTATGAAACGACTATTAGAATTTACACTTCCAACATACGCCGTGAAAAGCGATGAGTTTTGGACCAGCATGTTTAAATTGTAGCCTTTAACGTTTCAAATATTTATTATTATTTGGTGGTCTAGGCATTTGATCACCAATGCACTTGACCGTTTGAGGATCAAATGCCGCAATTAAATAACCGTATTTAGTGGGATCAGAAGTGATACCCCCTATTAAAAATTGGGCCTCAAGTTGAGTATACCATATTTCAGGGTCTTTCCGATTGAATGGTGCATTTGTTATTGAAACTTTATATACATTTGTTGTAAAACCAACATTGTGATTGTTTTCGTGATCGTTTACTGAGTCAGACATTGTGGTGTTTCAACGATGTCACAAATTTGTCAAATAAATTTGATAAAGTAAAATTTTATATCACGATAATTTTAAAAAAAAAAAAACGTATTTGACCCAAGGGCTTGACCCCGATTGTATAACCTTAGTAAATTAATAACGATATTTGACTGGACTGCTGACGATATTAGACTGGACTGCTAGTAATTGTGGGTATTAGGCTGGGCTGCTAGTCGCTGGCGTTATTAGATTGAGCTGCTGGTTATCAGACGGTATTAGTTAGACTGATCGATATTTGACTGGCTTTTTCACCCCTTTATTTGTTCCGACAACTAACTGATGCTGCTCCGTAGTAAAAATCTATGTGTTCTGAATCACGATGGGTTCACCAGTTTATGGGCGTTATATTGATAGCACACAAATTTAATAACCAACTGTCCAACTTATATTTTATAATTTTTTATTAATATAATTTATTTTAATATTTTATTTAACAACATTCGATTGATTTTACATTTGATAAATAATGTTCGATTTATATTTATTTTATATTTAATGTTTAATTACATAATACAATATTTAAAATACACGTCTCGTGTGTTAGAGGAGCAGCTAAAATCTGATTATTATATAAATTTTCATTCCTATACGGTTTTTGTTTAATAATGGAATTTCATGGCACTTCCATTTACTCATTCAATTCAATAAATCGTGAAACACTCAGTTTAGGAATTGCTACTTTAATCGTTATACAAATTCATCAGTAAAATAAATTTGTTGATTGAACCGCCATAGACCAACACTCATTGTGTCCTATTTCGAAAAAACCGCCTGTAACCGGGTGTGAAGATAGCACCTGACATTTTATAACGAATTATCGACACAATGAGCAGAGCTAAAGTTGCTGTTCCTTCCATTGGCGATTTGATTGTTGGAGAAAGTGACGAGAAAGACCATCATTTCAAATCTCCAGAAAATCGAGAGGTTGAGGCTGATCCCCACACCGAGAAACGTGAAGTCCATTAAACAATCTGTTGTGCTACGATATAAAATTTTAATATACAACCGGAGAATTCATCTCGCGATTAATTGCCGGTCACGAGAAACATAGTAAAGAAATTGTCATTAGGAGTTTGGAGAATGTAATCTGCATCAAGGGTGTTTCACAACCTATATACAGCAAAACAGTCAAAACCACTAGGTGCGAAACATTGATAAAGGTACCGCCCTCATCGAGAACGGTTGACTGCGATCACCTTAGCAGATAAGGGAGCCAGAGGTTACAAAATTTATCGCCCGACGAGGAGACTAATGAACATCCAGGTTGAATGTTTTATGGCGATCGCATTGTCGTTTCGAGTCGCTTCCATAACAGTATTCTTTCCGAGTTGCACCCAGGCCACCCAATAGTCGCCGTGAAAATTGCGCTAAAACGCGGAAACTCCAACTAACAGCACGTTTCAGTCATGGCCAATGTCAAAAGGTTACTCTTCTTGTATTATGAAGGGTTTTCTGGCCGTGAGCATTTGTCCGTATAAGTAATAGTTTGATAGCTAGATAAGGGGTGGTTCTCACGAGCTAACCCTTCGAGGTTAAGGAGCGAGAAATTATAAATATTTCGAGAATGAAAGAATGGCACTGTTGCTAACTTTGTATTTCAAGATTTTTGATTTCAGTTTTTTGGTTGTATTTCGCAAAATATTTTTTTCTATAACTACGTTTCGCCCTTCTTCCTTTACATCGAGATACTGAACTTTCGCTGATCCCAAGGATGGGTTCCTTGGTATGAACTATCAAATTAAAAGTGCTTATCGTGCTTTCTCATATCGGGATCAACTAAAAACTAACTCATTTTACTTTGTTGGATTTATCAAAACATCGGTATGTTCGGGAGAACACAACATAATTTTGAGTAAATTTAGTCCTGAACCAGGCAGAAGATTTTTAATTCATGGACACCCAAATAGGTCTTGTGGCGCAATGGATAACGCGTCTGACTACGGATCAGAAGATTCCAGGTTCGACTCCTGGCAAGATCGCTAAAATTTTGGTTTTATTATGGAAAATTAGATAAGATGTGGGGCCGCTTAATAAAAGTGAAGATATGCAATCAAATCATAGTAGCTCAATTTTAAGTCGGGAGTTCAAATCAACGATTAATTCAGCAATAATTTCATTCTGCAGACACCAAAGGACATAACTATGGTATAGAATTGTTCGAGATAATAATTTGAAAATTATATAAAGGCATCAAAAGCAAATATCGCCATACAGCGCGTTCTTATATTATGCATATAAAAGGAAACCATGGAAAAATTTAGGAAAGCCACATTTTTTTTTTTTTTATTTATTTATTTATTTTGCACTAGCCCCAAAATATGGTGCCATTTGGCCCAGTTTCAATATTTACAATTTTTACAATTTTCATTCAAATTTTACAAATTTTTAAATTTTACAAATTTTTAAATTTTACAAATTTTTAAATTTTACAAATTTTCAAATTTTACATTTTTATTTTTTTTAATTTTAATCTTTTATTCATCTTTCACGCATCGATCCCCTTTCATACTTCTATCTGATTCATTCTTATAAAATCATACACATTCTTATATACTTGCATACCCATTCGTAATAATTCAGTCAGATTCCTTGCGCTCAAGAGGCCATCGAACATTTGTCTATTCTGATTGAATGAAGAACATTTCAGAATCAAATGTTCGATGTCCTCCACAACCAAACAGCTTTCGCATAATTCACACTCAATCAAATTGCGTTTCTTCAAACACTCTTTCCAATTACCATGATTCAATCTCACACGTTCCATTGTTCGTAACATTCTAGTATCTCCTTTGATCTCCTTAAAAAAAGGTCGAATCAAAGGAGAACTAACCAGCTCAAAGTACTTCTTGCCTTTCACCTGACATTTTTCAATAAATTCGCTCTCCCATTTTCTCCACAGATTCACCTGAAACATGCGAAGTACATCTCTTGCATCCATGAATTCATATTCATTTATACCTTCAACCAAGCAACCCCGTTTCACAAGCATATCGGCTCTTTCATTACCTTCAATTTGTAGGTGTGAAGGTATCCATTGAAGAATGACCTCACTCCCACAAGATTGAAGGTATTCATACAACATTTCCACATACACATTTCCATGAGTTCCCCCACCCTTACTAATCAATTCTAACCCACTCCGGGAGTCGGAGAATAACACTATTCTCCTCCTCCCTTGTGCCATTGCCAACTTGATCCCTTCCATAATTCCAATCAACTCTGCATTCATCGCAAGGGATCTGACTGAATTATTACGAATGGGGATGCAAGTATATAAGAATGTGTATGATTTTATAAGAATGAATCAGATAGAAGTATGAAAGGGGATCGATGCGTGAAAGATGAATAAAAGATTAAAATTAAAAAAAATAAAAATGTAAAATTTGAAAATTTGTAAAATTTAAAAATTTGTAAAATTTAAAATTTGTAAAATTTGAATGAAAATTGTAAAAATTGTAAATATTGAAACTGGGCCAAATGGCACCATATTTTGGGGCTAGTGCAAAATAAATAAATAAAAAAAAAAAAAAAAAAACTCTGCATTCATTATACAGATACTTTCATGCACTCTTACCATTTTCTCTTTCCTCATTGAAGGAATAAAAATTCCTACACCTACTCGCTCACCACTCACACTAGCATCTGTATAAACTTCCACATGTGCAAAATAATTTGTTCGCATTTTTAAAAACTCACTCTTAACCGATAACTCATTCATCATTGCTTTTGTTGGATCACCAAAATTCAAACGCACAATTAGATTGCTCGGAGGGACTTTCGGATTTACGGGCCGAATCTTGGAGAATACATTCATATTCTCCAAGATCACCCGTGACCGTTGTGTTCTTTGGTAATCCGTCCCTCTTTGCAACCTCTTTTTCATTTCATTCACTAATTTATTGTCCTTAGTCAACATCCGCACAGTCTCTCGCACGGTGATCCATTCCCTCTTATAATTGAGAGGTGAGTCACCCAATTCAGACCATAGAGTGTGTATTGGGGTTGAATTAATCGCCCCCAATACCACTCTGGCACAAGCATTCTCCACAGTCATCAACTTTTTAAAACCGACTTTAGACCCATCACCATAAATACTCATTCCATATGCAATTTTCGATGACACTAGCGCCTTTCGTAACATATCAGTCACACAAGGATGAGCTCCCCATTTCGGTTTGCTCACCCTTTTAATCACATTCAATCTGCTCTTGCAATTATCGGCTAATTTATCCATGTGCACACGAAAATTTAATCGCTTATCAATCCAGATTCCCAAATACCTAGTCAAATTTACACACTCTATTCTTTCATTATACACTTGCACATCTACCATACGATTTGTTCGAAAAGTCATACTACAACATTTTCTCGAATTTACGCCCAAATTCAAATCAGTCATTCTGTTACCTGATTCACACATTCTTGAGCCCGACTAAAAGCCTCCTCGATGGTCTTCCCCTTGCCCATCAGAACAAAGTCATTTGCAAATTGCAAAATGACTTTGTCCGGGGAGTTAAACCTATGCACCGAGCTCGTGTATAGATTGAAGAGAGTCGGTGAGATTTTACTGCCTTGGGGTAGGCCTATATTCACCGCTCCCTCCAACCTATATCCTCTACCACACAACACTAACTTTCTGTCATTCATGAACTCATACACCCATTTGCAAATTTTCCAAGGAAACCCCAAGTCCAAAAGGACCTGAAAAAGCTTCCCCGGAACCACATTCCCTAAAAAAGCCACATTCACTAAAAAAACTTAAATTATGTAAAACCTTGTTGTTGTTCTTCTAATATCATAACTTAACCTAAATTGCTCAATGGTCTTGTGGCGCAATGGATAACGCGTCTGACTACGGATCAGAAGATTCCAGGTTCGACTCCTGGCAAGATCGTCAAATTTTTTAGATTTTTTTTTTTTTGTTTGAAAGAAGAAAAGTTTATAAATAATTTATTTTCGCAATTAGTTCAATTTGTGAATCGTATCAAGACGCAATAACGCAATTTTTAAATTTTTTTGCTAGATAAAGTAGTAATGCAGTGATAATAATCGAAATTAAGGCGCTACATTAGAAAGTTTTGTCATTCTTCATATTAACAGTGTATATAAATCTCTTCCACTCATCGCACAAACTTCGTTGCCCATTAAAACAATAAAAAAGTCAAAATATTCGAGTGAGCTGTCACAAATTATAGCAGAAAAGTATTTTTTATTTATTGTTTTTGCAAAATTGTGCCCATAATTAACTTAATTAAATGTTTTAATTTCATTGCAAAATAGTAAAAATTGTGAAATTAGTGCTTAGACTCGTTGGTGATATATAAATTTGGGTGTTTGGTGTAAGCAAATTGGTGAAATATGGGTGCATTGACGAGCAGACAAAATGCTGCTGTTGAAGAGGCGGACATTACTACAAATCATGCCTATAAGTATCCCCCTAGATCAGGTTTGTCCATTTTTTATGATTATAATGTGTAAACGCTTCAATTTACCACAAAAAATATGCAATTAATATACACAGGTAATTACTTTGGATGCCATTTTATCATGGGCGGAGAACGTTTTGATACCCCACAGCCTGAAGCGTATCTCTTTGGGGAGAATGCAGATTTGAACTTTTTGGGTAGTCGTCCCGCACCTGTAGGTTTATATAATAAGGCTGTATTTATAAAACCATTACAAATGTTTATTATAAATTTTGATTTTTTAAAAAAGAAATTTTCCTTTCAGTTCCCGTATCCACCACCCCAAGCGAACGAGTTGACTAAAACGCTGAAAAGTTTGGTCAATATCCGAAAGGAATCGGTTCGGTTTGTTAAGGCACCCGATAGTGCCACCAAAATTCATGGCACAGGGCAGGGGAACAAAGGCAATTCATTTAATATCGAGTTTACATTCGATTCGGACGCGAAATGTGCCGTAACCATTTATTATTTCTGCACAGAGGAGATCAGTACTACAGGAATCACGTATAATCCTCGAGACTCATCATTAACATCAGAAACGTTTCACTATGAAAAAGGAGTGAACCAACTGTTTTCCCAACATTCTCATATTTTCAATCCAAATCTTTTTCCAGAAGAAGATTTGGGTTATAATACTGAGAAGGATATATTTCCTGTTGCAATACATTGCGTCGTAGAAGATGGGATTGAAGGTAAATGTAGTATGTAACCAACTAAATATTTGACCAAGTATCACTCATTCCTAATTTGTTTTTAAATTTCCGCAAGAAGCACGACAATCGCATACAACAATTTGTGTAATTGATCGCCACCCGGACGGAACATTCGCATTACGGGCTCTAAAACAAAAAATTTTCATTGATGGGCTTTGCTATTTGCTGCAGGAGATCTATGGAATTGAAAATAAAACCATGAACCGTACTCTAAACGAGGATGAGACTGAAGATAGCGGAAGTGAATGTGTTATCTGTATGTGTGATACTAGAGACACTCTAATTCTACCATGTCGACATTTATGTCTGTGTAATTCATGTGCAGATTCACTTCGATACCAGGCAAACAATTGTCCGATATGTCGGGCTCCATTTAGAGCTTTGCTACAAATTCGTGCCGTACAAAAGACAACCTCAAATACAATCCATGGGTTAATCCCATTAAGCCCTCAAGACGGAAACAATGATAACATTCCAGAAGGTTATGTTGCTGTATCATTAATCGAGGCACTAAACGGCCCAATATCATCGGTTCGTCCTCCGGCTCCAGTTGAAACTGAAAGTAATGTTGACGCATCAGATGCGGTCCAAGTAGCCGAGATTGTTTCTCGTAATAATGATAGAAATGGGAAACAAAGCCCTAAGGACATTCACAAATCTAACAAAGAGAAAATGTCACAAAATACTCCAGAATTTCGAATGTCGGTCCTTCTATCCAAAGAGGAGGGTGGTGTAACTAAAGAATTGCTTAATAAGCATTCACCACTTATGACTCGACAGCATTCGAATCGGGATAAAACTCCGCGTGACAAGTGTTCGATACGTCCAACGTCGATTAGCCAACGTGATTGTGTTAAAGTAATAAATGAGAAAAATTTAGCCAATTCAATTGCGAATACAGACAGCCAGGATAATGATGAGGACAGTGAGAATGAAAAACTTTCACCGCTCTTGAACACAAAGATGACGATGTCTCCGACAAGCGAGATGATTAATAATAAAGCGTTGCATATCGATGGCGTAATCGATTCTATTGATGACACGGATACCGATATGGATGAGCAGGAGACTGCGTTGAACAGTAATGAGGTAAGTGGAGTACATTTTATTTGTTTATGTTTTTGGTAATCCGTTATTTAGTTAGCAGCGTAAATTAGTCGCCCGGTTCGAGTTATTGCTATTGATAAAAATGTTGGCACGTAATCATCGGTACTCATAAAATATAATTACGTTTAAAAAATTCTCAATTTTAACAGAAATTTGGCTTGAGTTTTGAGGTTGCGAGCTTATAGTCGAATAACTCCGAAATTTGTGATTGATCGGCAAAAATGAACTACAGTGTAGTAATTTCAATCTAGGTAAATAATTTATCCTACTTACTTGCTTTATAATACTTTTGTAACCGGCCAATCGGTACAGTAGTTAATGCTTCGGCACATTACGGGAGATGCGGAGTCGAATGTCACTAGAGCAGGATGGATTTTGACTGTGGGTTAATAATAGTTGGGTTGTACAAGTCGATATTTGCTTTTTTTTTATTTATGCCATCTGTGCTGGGGCCGAAGCACTCCCAACTATTTCGCGGTTCGCTCCTGCTTTACGCATTGCTTGCCAAATTGAGATCGTAATCTATTGAGGAAAATTCCCTTTTGCATCCTGCCCCTATCGGGATTCGAACCCGGTACCTCCCGATCCAAACGCCAACGCTGTCAACACTGCCGTTTGGTCGGTGATATTTGATCGACGGTAAATCCAATTATTTTTCAAAATTTTCTATGGTCAAATTTGTTCTAAAATCAGTTTTTTTTTTCGTGTTTATCCCTCCTCCAATCTGTTCTGGGGCGTGCGTGTCCTGTCTCCTTGCTCTTTCGCGGTTTGCTTATTTCCGTCCTTAATTTTATGCCAGTCAGCCAGCCAATTCGAGTACGTACTTCTATATGACCGATTTTAAGACCATCTGCACATTGCAAGCTCCATGCCTGCATATGCCTATACTGACATGGAGAAGATGGGTCGGCCCATGAATTTTGCACTCCGACAGGGGGTCATAGATGTGTTACATTTCATCCCAGATCGTAATCTGTTATGAAATTTCACTTTTGCATCCTGCCCCAAGCGGGATTCGAACCCGGTACCTCCCGATCCAAATGACAAAGCTTTAACCACTGTGCCATTTGGTCGGTCTACAATCAGTTTTTATCGTATTAAAGTCGATTTTTGTCAGCATAATTAATCGGATATTCTTGTCCTCTAGTCTGCTGTACAATGATAATATTCCGGAGAATTGCCGCATACAATTTTTGTTGTCTGCCATATATAATTGTTGAATGTTAACAACTTTTTACTTTAAAGTTTATGTGTTCCTAAAAGCTGAACTTTTCAGAAGGGCATGGAATTAAAAATTTAAATTAATTGCTTGTCGATTGCAACCAATTGGAAGATTGACAAGCAACAGGAACAGCTTTTCCATCTGGCTCCCAAACAACATCAAACATATTGACGTTTGTTTTAAAAAAATTTATCTAAAACGATTATATTACCATAAAATTTTTGGAAATAATATTGGCCCAATCGAAACTGCGAAGTCGGAAGACTTATTATTCTTTCTGAATAACAAGAAGTTGAAGCAAAGAAGCTGCCTCGTATTATCATCTACGACGTAGATAGAGATTTATCAATCGACGACCTCAATGTGTCGATTGAACTCAAAACAGTTCAACAATAAAAAATGATGATTTGAAACACAGTTTCAAGACGTGGCCATATCGCGATGGTAATTTGGGTCTTTGAATTGACGCCGGCCGCACGAAATATTTTAATAAAAAAACCGCCGAATAGAGAGAAAGAGAGAGAGAGAGTTAATATTTTATTAGGGCCACATTGTGGTTCAAATGTCACGCATTTGGGCACATTGCAAAATTTTGCAAAAAGAAAAATCGTATATGTGGACACTGCTATGATTCTGAACATGACCAGAAGGTTTGTTCAAAAGCGACATAGGCCCCATTTAACCACTCATCACGGAGTAATGTGTGTAATGATGAAAAAGAGTGTTATGCCAAATAACTCATCAAATATCTTCAAAGATCATACAACTAAACATGCAAAATGCTAAAGGGGTCGGACAAGAGATCCGGCAATGTTCAGATCACCATTATATTGAACTTCTTTGTATGCAAGAACCATACGCGGTTATCACCGGAGACAATGATAATACACAAGCAGCAATTGGCATCCTCAATGGCGATCTAGAAGTGCTCAAAATTTCACAGAACTGCGATTCGCATTGCGTTGAAGTTAGATCAAAAATAGGTAAATTTTACATAGTAAGCATCTACTTCCAATATTCAGACGATCCAATGATACACTTATGTAAACAAATTACAAAATATATTAAAAGGCCTAAGAAACCATTCAATTATTTTCACGGGTGATTTAAATGCAAAGTAACGATTATGGCACAACAATAACACCAATAATAGATAGGGGAACCATCATTGACGAATGATGCACAAATCCATTGTGAATGAAGTTGGACAACCAAATACATATATGTAGTCATAATGGGTGTCGAATGGCGCCTTACAATAGTAACGGGCAGACTTTGAGAACAGTAACCAACTGGTCAGTGAAAGAAAACTGGACCACAAGTGATCACAGAACAATCATGATAACGCCTCGACTTCCTCATCAAACACAGTTGAGATAAGCGGCAAGATTCCGAGGTATTCAATCAAGCTAACTGGGATAGGTTCTCCAGTCTCTTTCTCTCTCTGGCACTATATACCATCAAGGGATTTGGCCGCCTCAATTGAGGTTTCATAATCATATTTTCATTTTCGGATAATGAGTGATTAATTCATTAGTCGTAAACCAGCCGAGACATTTTTTCATTGTTACCACCAAGAATCGAACCCAGGACCTCCAGTCGCCGGAGCAAGCATGCTGACCACTTTGCCACCGGGGCGGGGCTGGGAATAAAATGACAAGATATAGCCAGCCAATTAAACGTATCATCTGATGATATTGACAGGATAAAGCGAGTTATGAGTAAAACAAAAAGTTGTGTCTGCAATAAATTATTGCCTCGAAAACGCGCTAGAATAAACTCGAAAAACTTTTCTAGAGAGAAACAAACCGTTTGTTGAAATTTATTACGGAACATGATAATGCAGACCCATGGAGCTTCTTGTACAAGTTCAGGCAACATCGCTGTCGTGGTAGTACAAAGGTATTGACCAACCATTTGACAAATCCTCCAAAATGCTGGGAAAACAGCAAAAGTAATAATAATAATCGAAAAGGGCCATAATAGAGACCACTCCGATCCCAAAGCATATAGATAAATTGATTACAAATTCCATAGTAGCGGAATATACAGAGATAAGCAGTTTGGGCTCAGAGAAAATAGGTCCGTAAGTAAGGAGTAGAGAACGTAAAGGCGTCAGTGCAAAATATTGTATTATTATTCCTGGATGTATCTGGAGCTTTAGATGATCTATTGTGGCCTACTATAATGAATGGAACAGTTAAGGAAAATGAACTGCCCATTTATCCTTTATTCGATCATTAACAACTACTTCTCTGACAGATCAGCTACCACTGTGTTATTAAGATTTGCAAATTAGTGCTAGCATTAACAAAATAAAGCTATCCTCCAAAATCGTTATGATCCAAGCCAAAAGTTCAATTGACATTAGGAGACCAACTTCGATGGCTGTTAGTGGAAGGAGTTAGTGGTTAGGAGTTGTTTTTGATGAAAGTCTCGCTCTGCACAGCAAAAAGGTTTTTTTGAGTTTATTATTACCTATATTAAATATAGCTACAGAAAAATGGGGTTTGAAACAATATACCCTTGCTAAGATATGCGAAGGCTTAGTGGTTGCATTTATGACTTACGGCTGCGCTGTATGGGCGGATAGATTAAACTACCACCATCGAAGAACACTAATAGGCTATTCTCCTTGGTATAACTAAAATCTAAAGGAGAGGCTCAACCAAAGCGGTTGATTAATTACAGAAATGTTCAAATTGTTGTTCAAATTCCTGGTAAGATAGATGGACTTAATCGAGTGACTAGAAATTAAAATAGTTAAAGCTTTGGCGTTTGGATCGGGAGGTACCGGGTTCGAATCCCAATAGAGGAGTTGGATTGAATGCGAAAGGAAATTTTAATCAACAGATTAAAAAGGAACACAACTACGACGCCCTATCTAAGAAGGAAAAATAAACCGCGAAAGAGCAGGGAGTGCTTTGACCCCAAAACAGATGGTATGGATAAAAAAAAAAGTTGCCAATATTTTAAGCGAACTCTGTGAGAATATTTAAGCGCGAGACGGGCGATCCCGTTTTTAAGGTAAACTCGGAAACCTTTAGTAATGCAATTAGAATTTGCAAATCGGGAATCGAATATAGGTTCGGCCAGTCGGCTATTCCCTCAAATAAATACGTCCACAACAAGAATAACAATGACAAAATAGTATAAATTAACCAACAATTTAGTGAGTCGGAAATTTAGACAAAACATCAGGCACATAGTATAATTTTAAACAATGAATAAATTTAAATTAAAATAAATTTATTTTAAAAAAGGTAATATTATGCGAATTATTTTCGAGTAAAGTGTCAGATGGACCATTTTAAGCATTATAGTTTTGGATGAAGCATTTTTTGATGAATTTTATTTATTGTGTAATGTTAATTTAATCAATTTACGTAAGCGGCCGCTGTTGTTCCAGGTAAAAATTCCGGAAGGCGGGAATCTATTTCTTGTTTTGCCAATTATTTTTTTGAATCAGATAAAAAATATTATGATTTACGCTTTAGTTATGAGTACCGGAGAACGTGCCAACATTTGTAATAAATTCGTGTGATTATTGTTAACTACGTAACGGCAACTTGTTCGGCTACATTATTTTCATCCTTCAGTTTATGTATTCTTGGTATATGGTTGTCTTTATCTGTATTACGTAATTTGTTTTAAAGTTTAGTCTCCATTTCTTTCTTTCTTTAGTAGTACATTGCAGTAATAGTAACTTCTTTGTATACTTTAATAAAAATGTATAAAACATTAACACGTAGCGTAGCACACTTATGATTTAACAAACAACATTTTTTTAAAATAAAACCTGTATGTATGTATATAGGTTTATATGTATTTACCAAAAAATTACTAAATTTAATTATAATTATAGAAAACAGAACCGCCTGGTGATATAAAATTTAATTTAAACCTTGTAAAGGATCCGGATAACATAGTTATCTTGGCTGGTGCAGAAGATTCAGATTATTATACGCCTGAAGATCCGCATACAACAATTCTTACTCAGTTATTTAATGAAGAAGTAAATTTTTAAAATTTGTCATTTTTTTATATGAAATGCATACAAATATATCTATCTCTCTTTTTCTAGACTAATTCTGATAAAAAAATTGAACAAAAATCTCATATATCATCTCCATTGGCGGCAATAAAAGAAAATACGACTTCTTTGCCGGGTAAATTTATGTTTTTTTGTATTTTCGTTATTTAAATAATTGTGTGAAATTTACGCCCGACTCCTCGCGCCCCTTCAAATCAGATTCATTTGTGTTTTGTACTTTATAAATCATATTTTATGTACTAATTATATTTATTAATTTTTTATGGTTTTGGGACTAATTTATTATAATACAAACTATTTTTATTGATTTATAGGTTATATGATTTTATGATGATCGGGGGAGGTCAGTTTTTATAATATTGGGTTTTATTTTCTAACCCAGTGCTTAAAAGTAAGTTTAAATTAGGAATATTTCAGATTTAATTATTCAGGATATCGGAGCCCCAATCAAGTTGTTCCCCCATTTTCGCATTTCACACAATATTATTATTATAAGTTTGCTTTTTAGTTAAACATCAGCGCCTCTAGTATTAAGTTATGGAATTAACAATTTGTATTTTATTTTAAATTTTTACAGACAGCCCAATCAGTGGCAACTCCGCCTCAACACGTAGCTCTGGAGATAGTTACTCTTCGAGTAGTTCCACAAGACAATTGTTAGCCACAATTGTGAATGATTCAACTTCAAATACTGATACAAATGATAAACAAAAAATTGTTAATAATTGTATTGATAACATTGTGAATGTATAAGTTAGGTTTAGCACACATATATTTTACACACCCACCCATAAAACAAACAATCTGGTCTCTATACAGTATTAACCAAATGTATTTTCAGTTTAATTGTTTTGTCCTCTTCTAACCTAGCAGCATTACCTATTTTGTATCCTTTTCATTTTGTTTTGTTTTTGTCACAACTATCACATATCACGTATCTCAAAGACATTTAAGATTAGTAAAATTATTATCGTCTTCGTCGCCGTCTTCTATTATATGTAGTATTTCGATTTCTGTAAACGCTTTACTGGGGTGAGAACTCAGCCACTCAGTTCAGCCATCTCCTGTTTAAGACTAAGCTTTATATAAAATAAATATTCATAAATAAGTTACATAGCTCGAATTAGTATATATTTTGTAAATATATAATATTATTTTAAAAATATTTTGTCAGATTTAAATTATTTTTTATTAGTGGTTGGTTGGCAGTTTAGATCTATATTATAAAAAAAACTCTATATTTTAGTTATATAAGTAAATAATAATTTTTTAGCATAAAATATAAAAAAAATAAATATAAACATGATTTATCCTTAAAAGTATTGAGAACTTGTAATTTTTGCTCTTTTATTTGCAAGCATTAGGTGGCGTCCAATTGCCATCGTCAGCACACTGAATTTCCGTCTCTTTTTGATTCGGACATAACAGCTTCAATTTGTCTTGGTATAGATATGATCGGCCCGTTAATATACTAGTCTTTTCGGGTAGTTTCGGTTTGTTGCATGAAATTTCTGTGAATGTTTTGAAATAAACGATTATAGTCAACACCAATAACACCAATAAAATACTCACTTATGCATCGTGCAAAAATTCTAGTCCATTTTCCAGTCGTCGTACACTCGACCTGTGAATTTCCATGTATGCTATAGCCCTTCTTACATTTTAATGACACCTTCGCTCCAATTTGGTAAGTACTTTGCACATTTTCAACCAGCATACTCGCCGGTTTGCTAGGCGTTGAGCACACAACTTCAGCACACGAAAAATTGGTACTGCTCCAACTTCCGTGACTTGTACAAAATATTTTAGCATCTCCTGCGTACACATAATTTTGAGTACATCCCAGTACGAGAAATTCGTTTTCAATAAAAATTTGTTTCTCAGGAAGTCCGCTCGGTTTTATAGTGACGCCACCGTCATTGCTGTAACCAATCGTAAATCGATTGTAATCTAAATTTAGTTCGCTTAATTTACAATTTACTATGGACTCCTCGGTCGTTGTTGCCATAGGCGTGGTATTTTCTTCTGCTACATTATAATTATCACTCAAAAGAGTTGAATCTTTCTTTATTGTGTATTCCGGCCAAAACGGGAATATTAAATACTTAATCAGCAACTGAATTTTCTCTAAATTGTTATAGTCGAGAATCTCGTGACTAGTAAATTTATGATCCAAAATAAGTGAATCGATGTAGAAACAGAAGTAAAGTCGGAATGTATCCTCAATCGCTTCGGTATAATTTCGTCCCGCGGGTCGATTGTAAATTAACAAGTCGAGGAGATTTTCTGATGTTAAGTTAAGCCGCGCCTGTGTTTCATTCTCTAAGATTATATTTATGTTCGAGATTAGGAATTCCAGCCACTTCTCATCGATATTATAAAATTCATCCGTGTTCGGTGTACTAAAATCGGTGAGATCGGTTAAATTTTTACTGAGCGTGCTTTTGTTGTGACAGAATACGGAAAGTTTTGGACTGTTGTCACTTATGCAACCGTAGAAATAATATTCGCGTAGATTTTGAAGAAAATCTATATCGACGGGATAGTTCATGAGTTTCACTTTCGATTGAATTAGATTCCAGAATATTAGGTTCTCATCAGGTGGCGCTTCTGTCGTTGTCGTTGTAGTGGTGGTAGTTGTCGTCGTCGCGGGTTGTTCCTTATAACAAAGCGGCGGTGTGAAATCCCATGATCCGCTTTCCATGCAAAATATTAAATTTTCACCGGACATTAAAGTGCCATTTAAGCAATGGATTTCTGCCATTGTACCAACTGGGTAGTTTGGTTGTGACCGCATCAGCGGGCCACTGTCGGTCGCGTAAATAACATCTCCGTTCGTAACATTAAGTTTACTACACACTATTTTGCTGGTACATTGTGGCATACTATCGGACCACGATCCATTCGCCAAGCAATGACGGTGCGTCGCCCCAATTAAATCGTAGCCTTCATCACACGAGTAAACAATTTCATCGCCTCGTACGGTTCGTATTCGTTTCGCGAATCCGTTCATTGGAGAGCGTATTGAGCCACAGGTAATAGGCTGGCAGTATGGTACCGGCAGCTCCCATTGGGATGTTCGTAAACATCGCCTAATCGGTATCCCGTTAATCATGTAACCATCGTTGCATACGTAGAGCGCTTTATTTTCGAATATTTCTACCTGACCGTTTTCGTTGGCTAAATTTGTCGGACACGCCCGGCAAAACGGTGATGGAAACACCTTAACATTGCCGTGTATATTGATTTTAAAATCTGTCCATGGTACCAAATTTCCGAGGTATGGTTCACATGTCATAAAATATTCTTGTATAGTCTGGGCGGGAAGTGTATAGTTCCAGATGTCGAGATACGCAATTTTACCAACGAATGCTTCTGTTTCACTAAAGCTGGCCCCAATATCATCTTGTTCTTGCCCAATAGTAATACTTCCGTTAGCCTGGATATAGGAATTTTCACTTAAATTATATCCCGTATCGTGTAGCTTGCCATCAAGGTAAATCTCATAAAATCCCCGTTCACTAGTCCAGGTCACGCAAATAAAGTGCCATAAACCATCATTGATTGTGATATCTGTGATCACGTGATTACCATCGACGTACAAAACAAATCCATTGTAGTCGGTGAATGTGAACATATTATCCGATTTTTCTGATGCATACGATAAGATTACGCCATAATTAAACGAGTCGGATGTCTGAAGCCAAACACAAAATGAAATTTCACGTAGATTTTGTCGAGGCCCCGACATTTGAACGTAATCGTTGACACTCGATTTTTCAAAGCTGAGAATATAATCGGGCCGAATAAATATCTGGCAAAAATTTCCGTAAAAAAATGGCGGGCAATCGCATTTGAATTTTGTGAACTCCTCCTCGTCGATATCATCATTTTCGGGGTGATTTCGTGCATTCGGATCATCAATCGATTGTCGTAATATTTTCGGCATGCAAACGCCATTATTTCGACATGGGTCCCTATCACAAGGATTATCGATAACGTTACAGTAAAATCCTTTCAACCCTTTCGGGCATACGCAAACGAAACTGTTTTTGGATGTCGGGTAGTCCAGAACATCGATACACGATGCCATTTCACTGCATGGCAAATAATCGCACGGACGGAGATGACATCGGCGTCCGATAAATCCGGGTTCACACTTGCATTGAAATCCAGCCTCGTTGCTAACACACTCACCATTTTCGCATGGAGAACTTTGACAGTGGTTTATTGGCACTTCACAATAATCTCCTGTGTATCCAGGTTCGCAGTCGCATTGCGGTTTTCCATTGATATCAATACAATTACCCTTATTTGTACATAGGTAATCATTACATGGATCGAGATTATTTTCACAGTATTGTCCATTAAATCCTTTTGGACATATGCATAAAAATTCACTTTCGAATGGTTTACATAGCCCTCCGTTTATACATGGCGCTGATAAACATGCATTAATTCGCGTCTCACAGTGGGCTCCAATATATCCGTCCTTGCATAGGCAGCTGTATAGATAGCTATTGGAGCTTTCCTGAACGCAGCGCCCGTTTTGACCGCAAATTGAAGGATTCTCCAAACAAAATTGAATCATTTTTGGTTTACAATCACTTAACAGTCGTGATCCTCGCGGGGATGTAAATCCTTCCGGGCATCGAACACATTGCGTTTGGTCGAAGAATTGTTGATATTCACCGGGATTACATTTTTTACAGAATGGCATTAACGATTTCTGAAGTTTTTGATTTGGACGATTATTTTTCGGGGCTTTGAGCCGAGCTGTTGTTCCAGGGCGGCACTGTTCACGACAACTTTCAATCGCTTTGCTATTCATACGCTTTGTCGAGAAATGTAGTGGACATTTTTTACATTGTGTTTGGCCTGACAATTGGTTATAGCTGGCCACCGGACATGGTTGGCAGATGTTCATCGTTTTGTTGTGGAATGTACCGGAGGGGCATTGAACTGAAAAAAAAAATGTTTTATTAATCTGGTATAAATTATTTTAATAAATGTACTTACGGCAGTATTGTCGTTTGAATACGCTTCCTTCCTTGCATTTGATCTTTAGATCGTGTTTCACCGATTTAAGTTCAATATTGAGATTTGAAAGTTGTTCCTGTAGCTTCTCATTTCTTTCGATATTCCTAAGCTCCTCTTTTAGTAATCTTATATTTTCGCTACGGCTCATTGAGGAGTTCCAGTATCCGAGTTCTTTGGATACCTTTGTATAAATATTAACCTTCATATGTGACTTAATTTTCGGCTTAGTATTTTGAGCCTGAGTATCCCTCTTAGCGATATTGTAATACGTTTTTTGTCGTTCGTTCAGCTCACTATCAAGTGGACTATCCTCTTCGAGATTACAAAATGCGACGTCTGACACCACTTCACAATCTTGTTGTCCGCTACACATGATCTCATGCACCTGCGCTTTAAGTGTATCCTGAACCGTGTTTAAAATATCTGTATCACCACAAATGATTGTGTCCGAGTCGAGTGATAAACTAAAAATTTCTTGAACCGAATTAGGCAGTGTAATAGCCGCACAATCAGGTACATAATCATACCCCCATCGTGGTATCTCGTGATCGCACATTAGGCTCAACCGTTCCAAATGGTCGTTATCATTTTCTAAATGGATTCCATACCCAAAGTTACAATTTACTTCACACCACATATGGGTCTTATTCTGAGCACAAATCGTTTGTCCATTTTGCGGTGACTCGAGTTTATTGCACCGTAGCTCAATCACCGTAATATTAAGTACACAACTGTTCGAATTACCGTATTCATCAATCGCCGTATAGTTTACTTGGTGCACACCGATACCGAGAAAGCCGTATTGCAATGATTGGGATACCTGAATTTGGCCGTTTGAGTTATCGTATATAATTGGATCGTCCCAGTGAATAAATGAATCATTTTTATCGGCATTCGGTGATAGACTTATCGCGAAAGGTGCTGGATCAATGCAATACTCCATAACGGGGGGACTCTTATCAACCACCGTCACTGTAAAATTGCATCGTACCTTATTTTTAGAGGAATCGACTGCGATATATGTGAAATTATGAGATCCCATGGATAGCTTGATTCCGTCATGTTTGATAGCAGGTTTGGTCCAGTAGGTTACATTCATACCGGAATTATCGTTAACGTCGGGTGGTTTAAGGCCAAACACTAGCGCATAATTTTCAGTCGGCTCCAATGGAATTTCATAGTTGTCCGGGCATACCATAACGGGTGCTGTAACATCAACACATTTGGGTGTCTTCAATTTGTGCGTCCAAATTCCGCTTCGTTTACCACCACACGATTTATTTACAGGTCCACGTGCTTCAAACCCGGTTATACAACTTAGTGTACAATTGGTCGAATGCGCCTGCTTTTGGTGATGGCAATCCGTCGGATCGTATTCACCGAACGGTATCGTAGGTAGAGGTGCACACAAAATTTGTTTACACGTCGTTGGCAGACCATCCCATTTCGAAAGCGGTAAACAATTTCGAGTTGGTGAACCAACCAAATAGAAACCAGGACCACATTCAAATTTACATTCGGTATCGATTGGTAGAGGTTCAGTAATCCGTAATGTGTCATTCTCGTAATCGTCGACAAACGTTTTATTTTTAAATGTGTAATCGTACATCGCGTCCAAATCCATATTTTTGCACTTTACTGTGCCGTAATACGAGATCGGTATAGACGGACAAGTTTTTACTAGAAAATAAAAATTGTATAATCTCGATAGTATATTTTATAAACTTGGCATATAGTACATACAAACACATTTCGGTTCGACTCCAGACCAAGTTCCATTCTCTTGACATAATCGAATACTGCTGCCTGACAATTGAAATCCCGATTTACATCGGGCCCCGCATGCTGCGTTTAAAACATTTCCGCATCCCGTCGGATGCTTAACGAAGTACCCACTTTCAGGTGGATCTAATTTTGGACATGTTATTACTTGGCACCGATTGGGGTCACCAGTTTTAAAGCCATTTTTACATACGCAGTCATCTAATCTAATGGCCGGCGTTTTAATAGTGATATGATTAATGTCTGGACAGGGACGGCATAAATTCCTACTCTGCCAGTACGTTCCATTCGGGCATACTGTAAATAGATTATGATTATTGGATTACAAAGAAATCTTTATACATCTTACTTACATTCACACGTAGCTCGAAATCCACTGCCATAGTAACCGGGTTGGCACATGCATGAGTAATGCCCTGATGTTGTTCCGCAAACACAGTCTGCATTCTTATCGCAGCAGTAGCTTACGTTTGTATCGCGTAAAACAGAATTTTCAGCAACGATATCATCACAGAGTAAATCGCATCGAGATTGGTTCGCAACTCGTAAGTTTTGACCAATCTTGTAATCTGAATGTAGTGCCTTCCGTGCTAAGCTTTCAAATTGTGAAAAACTATCCAGCAGGAACGTGTATTCATCTCCCGGGGTGCTTGCTATGTCATATAATTCTCGATAATTTCCGTTTTGTATACCAATCGTAAATATTGCGACTTTATTGTTTTTTAATATTTTAGCCATTGGGACGGGATCCCGTCCGTTTGAAAATCCATCGGTTATTAAAAATACGATTTTTTTATTACCCTCTCGATCCATTGCGTCGAATGTTTCCTAAAATATAAAATTGTTTCATTAAAATATTCGTCCGTACCACATTCTAACATACCTTAGCCTTTTCCAATGCGCCATACGTATAAGTTCCACCACCATGGAAATGAATCTTGGGTATTTGAATATTAAGCAGCTTACATTTATCATTGTCTGGATTGGGTGATGAAATTTGATCAATATGTCGGATCTATGTAATAAAAATTGTATGAAGCGTAAGCGTTTTTGTTTATACATATACGTATAGTTAAGAGGAGAATCCCGGATTGATAATTTCTTATCAAGTTCATCAACATTGTGACGAATACGCTACTAAGTTTTGTAATATCATTTAAGTGTGAATGGAATAACTTTGTTGTCAATATTATTTGTTTATGTTCACGAAATTTCATAACACCAGATTAGACCATGTTATCTTTTCCTAAGAAGGTGATAGCTTTTATGTATGCATGCAGTTTCATAAGGGAAATGTTTGTAAATTTATATCATCATACGCTTGGCGATAAGCTGAGTATAATATGTCTACTATTAAGAGTTTCATTATTTATAGAAGACGTAGCAAACAAATTTTGGGTAATAATATGAAGAGAGCGTTGTTGGTATTTTTCCGGAGGATGAAATTAATTATAAAATATGGCCGAATTGACAGTTACAGTGGAATGCATTTAAAGGAGAGCTCCTGTCTACTTATCAAAATTTTAACACGTCGAACACCTATCGTAGGTAGCGATGCATTAAAAATTATTCAACCAATTCTATGACTGGAAAAAGCAAATGAAAGGAAAGAAGTAACAGGTAATTTGGGTTACTAACCACCACGCATAATTAAAAATAATTTGAGGCCATCTCACGAGACCCGATTGTGTGCCGCGCATTCTTGACCTGCGAATTGATTTAAAAAATATCAAACAAAATTAGAATAGTATAATAATTTTGTAAACATTAAAGCTTGTTGCACGGGAGGAGAAATTTGAAGCGAAAAGTTTGGGGAAGTTGGCGGAAAAATCCGCAAACTTTTCTCCGTAATCCGTACAACGAGCTTAAACCAATTTAATTGGTTCAATTAGCAAATCAATAATGCGCGACGCGCACGATCGAAACTCGTGAATCGGCATTTAGACTTTTAGCACATTCGTTTTTTTCACCAAATCTAGACGCTGAAATGTTCCGTGGTGTCTATTTGAAACCCGCAACTGTGATGATTTTTCTTTTTCAAACGATAAACCCAAAGATGGAAGGTAAACTAATTTTCTTTTGGGCTGTTTTTTTATGAGTGATTATGCTGAGGCAACATTTTTGCACCAAACATCGAGAAGCCTTCAACCAACAAGTTATTCGAAATACATTTTAAACGTTTTAGTAATCGAGAAAATGACTCAGCAGCTGAGGGGTGCGACTTCATCTTGAGATCAGGCATATTTTCGACACCAAAGATTCGGTACCAAATGTAATCATTTATAATGCCACTCTTATCAAAAATGTACGGTGTCCTTAAAAAAAAAAAACGAAATAGGCTAATTTAAAAATTAATATTATAATTGTAGCTGATCAGCAGGGAAACTCACAAGAGGATTCCAATTTGAAACTAAAGGTATTTCTTACCGCTAATTAGAAGTCGCCAACGTTTAATGTATATTAGAATCCCTGATATCTCGATATCAAGCACACAATGTAACATTAACGAACGCGAGCGAAACATTGTGAACATTTTGCCAATGCATCACGATATGGCTGATTTCTGATCGATTTAACCTTCACAATTATGGCGGAACAGAACAATATTAAGGTAAGTGGAGTAGTAGGTCTTAAGTATTTCGAAGATAAATATTGGGTATACAAATAAGTTTAAACCGTTCGACAAAAGATGGTACCACCAGTAAGTTATGGTTGCCTGATGTAAAACATCCTACCCTAAGATTGGTCATCTGTTAGCAACATAACCTTAAAATTTTAGCCATTTTGTATCAGCATCATATTTTTTTTCTTATAAAAATGTTGAGTTTTGAGCCGAATAAGCGTCATTTGCGGTCGAAGTTAAAGAATTAGTGGAAGGCAGAAAGTTTACGAAGACGGGAATTGTAAGCATTATTGGATAAAGATTCATGCCAAACGCAAGAAGAACTTGTACTTTCATTAGGAGGCAGTGACTCAACAAACAATTTCACATCGTTTAAAATCATTGGGAATGATTCAAAAGCAAGTAAATCTGGGACCATTGAACTGGAGCCGAGATGTTGAGGGCCGATTTTTTCAAATTAAATGCTTCTTGTCGGCATAAAGGAAAGGGGTTTTTGCATCGCATAGTCACTGGTGATGAAAAATGGATCTACTACGATAACAAAAAAAGAAGAAGAAATAATGGGGACCACCTGGCCATGCCTCAACATTGATAACCAAGCTGAATATTCATGGAAAAAACTATTTGGTGGGATCAGCTAGGTGTCGTGTATTATGAGTTGCTAAATCTAAATAATAATTTTGTCGTGTCTTTGTCGGGGACGCCAGTAATGGTTTCGTACTGGAGCCCTCTACCGAACACAATTGATGAGGTTGAGACGACCACTCAAGGAAAAATGCACCCACCCCGAAAATTTTGCTTCGAAATTTTTGCAGATTTACCATACGCTATATCGCCGATGTCAAAAGTAGTTTTTAAAAAATCTGTGATCTGTGCAGACTAAACGTTTGTGACCTCTCTACAGTCCAAACAGATTGATGGACCGTGGTGAATCTTCATACCTAAGCTTTTACTATAAATTGGAATTTTAGTCGAAATAGGTGCACGGCAGCTTCCAAAGGAGCAAATGGCAGCTGCCAATTGAGCTTTTTTAATTGTTTGCAAATATTTTCAAAAGTACGTCATTTACGAGAACAATTGCAATGTAATAAAATATTCTAAATTAATTATTGATTGATTGATTGATTGATTCTGAATGCACGACCAAGTTCTTACACAGGAGCTCCCGGGTGACGCCGGGCCCACCGTACACTCTTTTTTACATATAACAAAACCGAAGGATTGGATAGGTTAGTTAAGTGGGACAGAATCGGCCCGGTTACAGACACCTAGGTATAGCCGATAGTTAGTAACACAAAGACAGCACAAAACTAATCTACTTGGGGAAGGATAAAGGTTTAATAGGTTAAATGGATATTGATGGTATTGGTCATCAATAATTGCTTCTTTAAATCAGCAACCTAGGAAAAAATGTTATTATTTCACGTGCATCTAGAAATTTCTTAAAATGTAATTGTAAATTAATGCAAAATTTAATTGATTAAATCGGCCCAGTTGCAGACCCCTAAATAAAGTCGATAGTTATTAATGCAATGACAACACCATTCTAATCTACACAATTAACAATTAATATTTCAAAGAAATATTATTTCACGTCTGTTAATTTCCTGAAATTTAATTCTAAATTAATATTTTCCGGCTTCCTAAATAATATAAACATTTATTAATTTAATCCTCCTGCAATTCCACGACTTACAATAGGATTTCCTGAAACCATAATTATTTAAATTATATCAAACTTAGTCTAAAATTCGTTAGTATTTAACCCTTAAATCGAAAAAATAAAAAAATATAAAAAAACAAAAAACAAAAAATTTCATATGTAAGGCATCCCAAAGGCAATGGTTCCCGGAAAAATATCAATATTATTCAATGCCAGATTAACTACCGGATAGGATATTTCAAACAAATTTAATTTAATTCGCAAAAATTTCAAATATTTTATTAATTTGTTCACCAAAGAAGAAAATATTCGATTAATTACCAGTATAATTATAGTGCACAGTATATTTATATCATGCTAAATGGAACTTAACTATTCCTCAACCAATAACTGTTAAATATGGTACGCAGAATTGGATTGGCACTCTAGCATGTTCAATGGAACTAAGCCAACTCAAAACAAATGATGATCAAATTTGGGGTGCAAAGCCGAATTTGACGAAATTTTCGGATTCAGCTATAATGAAAGAAACAGGCCGTTTCCAATTGAAATTTTCTAGTTCAACTTGCAGAGCTGGGCTAGGATTCTAATAAACTAGGATCAACTTGTATTGGGATTTTAATGTTTCTTTTTGATAAAGTTCTAAAATTCGATCATTCTGAATAGAACTTGGCCATATCCCGACCAATTATTGTCAAATCAGGTAAGCAGAATTAAATGTGAATTTAAAAATGGGTTTTAGAGAAGTTCTGGAGTTCAGCCGTGCTAAGCAATGTTTTAACTAATCATGTGCGAATCTGATATGTTGAGCTGAATCGGGATTTCAACATAAATTCCGGGTGAATTACTGGATTTTTCAACAAAATAAATCCGAAAATAATCGGCCAAAGAATTTTCCTATTCCTCCATTTACCCGTCAAGACAACCCGTTGACAGATGACCCAGCCGAACTAAGCCTCTCCCAAATTAATGCTAATTGCTAGAATTGCGATTTTCTAGAATTATGCCCAAAAATGATTTTATGCATCTTCCGCAGTATACCGTCTCAATCAAACAAAAACGACCATGATTTATGTGAGGTGATGGCACGAACGGAGGATAGAACCACGCGGAAGGCTTTTTACATAATTGGTGCATGAGCAGGTCGTTGATTAGGATTTAGAACTCAAATCAATCGATATTCGTATATATCATTCCCATGCAAAGACGAACCTGTTTCGAGAAATATTATTGAACCAAAACTTCTTTTAGATAAAATAGTGCAAGCAGTAAGCAATCTAAAAAAAACAGTCAACATTAAAAGGCCGAAGGATATCACATCAAAGATTTAATTGTCATTACAAATGGAAATAAAAGATTAAAACCATTTTCCCTTTGCCATGCCGGAACACATATGATTTCTCATCCCTTTAAATCAATCTACAAAGTCATGAATATTTATATATTATACCAGAATCCACCTAAATATAAGTCCTGCTCACTCCTCTCCTCTACATACACATACACATAGATACACATACACACACACACATTCATACATCCACATACACACACATACATACATACACATACTCATACACATACCCATACATATATACATACATACATATTATATACATACATACATATTAAATACACACATCTATATATATATATATATATATATATATATATATATATATATACATATATATATACATATATATACACATATATACACATATATATATATATATATATATATATATATATATATATATATATATATATATATATATATACATATATACACATATATATATATATATTACAAATCAAAAGAATTAATCATAAACATTTATACATTAAAGTATATTAATATGATAATATATCAAATTAATTTTAAAATATTAAAATGATTATAAAAAGGTAAAAACAATCAATCATATTATATAAATATATAAACTAAACATATACATAAGTATAAATAAATATGACCTACACCCACACGCATAAACATACACACATGCATATGCACACAAATCCACACATACGCATATATCAGGGTTTAAAAATGTCGCTCGTCAAAATGTATTGTTCACTCTACACCGATCGAACAGTGTCATGTCCCTATTCCATGGAAAAAATCTGCTGTCACCAAAAATAAAAGCGAGAAAAAAATATAGATTTTACTGGTTGTGTACGAAACAAAACATGTTGTCAGTAAAATTTTATTGAGAGAATAGTTATGATGTTGGTAGTTTACTGCCATAATACTACCATAAAAAATGTAAATTGGAGTATTTTTTATGGCAATATTTTTCACACATGTACAAAAAATGTATGTAAAGATAAGAAATTTTTCTCACGCTCATACAAATAAGTCGCCCGCCATTTTTATACTCAGATGTCGATTTGTTTTTTTTTGTGTTGAAATTTGTTAACGTTAGAGGTTTTTTGTGGTATAGGATATTAAAATTAAAATATATAAAAAAAAATCGAATTGTACGAAAATAATGTACAAATTAAAAATTTTAAGAAATTTGTAGGTTATGCGAAAATGTAAAACCATAAAATTTTACTATAAAATGAAATAAAAAATATTTCTGTTCTTTGTCACTCTTATGAAATTTAAAGTTTTTTGTTTGCGTATTATCAGTAAAAAAAATTACTGTCAGCAAATCCTTCCACGGAATTAATGCATTATTTGTAAAACTGATCAACAAGAATAATGTAAAGGAACAAAAAATATTCTGTTTAATGGTTCACGCATGCGATCAAAAAACGATTCGCGAATCAAAGGAAAATTAAATCATTGAAAACATATACAAATTTCCCCGCCTGAGATGAAATTATTTTAACTTTGGGAAAATTTTGATCGGAAGCATCCAACATAATAAAAAAAACAAATTATGAGTAATAATGCGAAATAATTACGCTCAAAGATTGGCTTGATTCGCGAATCATTCCCCGATCGCACACGTGAACCAAGCATTACCATTCACTTATCAAGAATAAAGTAAAAAGAAATGATATGTATCATCTATTCGATCGTTCAATACAGGCAACAATACATTTTATCCAATCAGTACTACAATGAATTTTCGCTTTCTTATTAGAATAGAAAAGTAAAACCAAAATAGCAATAGATCCCGTTCACTAACACAAAAAATAAGATCAACCTTTTTAGTTTCTCATTATTCGCTCACTAGACACTTTTCGTTTTTTACTGCATAATATTTCTGAAAATTCATTTTACTATTCAAGAGCGAAGAGAAATTAGCATAAAAAATTCATTTAAAAATGAACGGAAAATGAATGATAAGCAACTGAAGAGTATTTTTATTTTCATCCTTTTTGTCTTATTTGACTTTAAACTAAACTGCGTGAATGTACGTACATATATCCATACACACACACACACACACAATCATAAACCATACGACACATATTAAAATGCGCATATTAAAAAATATTTATATTAATAAAATTAAAATGTATATACATTTTTTATAAAAAAGTAAAAATTAAACAAAATATAAATTAAACAAAGTATAAATAAAAAATATGAAACATAAAAAACACTTAGCTTGTGAAGCGTTACCACTGCTGCGTCAGTGCGTCACACAAATAATAAAATAATTAGTTATAATAATTTAGATATTTTCACGTTAAT
This sequence comes from Nephrotoma appendiculata, assembly GCA_947310385.1. Taxonomy (NCBI): domain Eukaryota; kingdom Metazoa; phylum Arthropoda; class Insecta; order Diptera; family Tipulidae; genus Nephrotoma; species Nephrotoma appendiculata. The sequence goes on from OX371224.1 coordinate 342,087,774, forward strand.
TCACGTTTTAATTTACTAATATTTATTTATTAACACTTTATATTATATATTTAATTTAATTAAAAACTTTTATAGTTATATAACATATTATTTATTTATTTATTTAAAACAGAAAAAAATTTAAGTTTTAATTTTCTATACAGAGAAAGACAAAAACACGTCTTTCTCGTACGACGATCGATCGCCGACCGTAATAAAATATTCTAAATTAATTATGCAACAATATCGGTCCAGATCAGTTTTCCAAAATTTAAGCGTAAATTACGATTTTTGGCAAAAAGACTTTTTCAACTAAAGTCCGACCCAGACGGATTCATCGATCGTAATGAAGCTTCATACTAAACCTTATTCCATAAATTTGAAGATGCCTGACCTTCGATTTTTGTAAATATTTTGAAAAGTATATTATTTATGAGAAAATGGGCTACGAACTAAAAGATTCTAAATTAAATTTGCAGCTATATCGGGGCACATCAATTTTCCAAAATTTAAACGGCGGAAATGATGGTTTTGACAAAAAATCTTTCACACAAAAATTCGGCCACTCTGCACCCCAGACGGCTTAACCTATCAGGATGAAACTTCATACTTTTTGTCATAATAATATTTAAATCTGGCGTACCGGAAGTTTTAGCGCTTTCTCAGCTTTAATATTTTTACCTCGATATTTTAAAAAGTTCAAGAGGTTCTAGTGAAATATTGTAAACGGTATGTACCGGAAGTGGCAACTTTGTAGAAGATTTTTTAATTTCTGCAATGTTGTGAGAATTTACAACAACCGACCAAGAATTATAAAATTCTAATAAATTTAAAGATTCAATTTTCCAGAAGAGTTGTCATTAGAGTTTCCAATGTAATCGACTCTATTGCTATCCGGGTAGTCGAGTAATTAGTTCGGAATTACCCGGGTATATTCGACTTATTTTTTTATATGTGCATTTTATAAATGCAAGCGCTTAAACGCGCTTTTTTATATGTGCATTTTATAAATGCAAGCGTATTTAAACGGCTACGTAGCTTGGTTATTATATTAGATGCCGCAGAAAATACACGTTCACATGGCTTCAGGTTGGTCCCGAGCTTGGACCCGAAACAAACGAGAACTTAAAGTTTTGGACGTTTTGATAATAGTGTTTGAAGAATAGGGAAGATATTCGTTTGACTTCAGGTAGATTCTTTTACGAAGAAATAGGACTAGCGAGACGATTCAGTGTTGTTTTATTTCTAGATGCAACTAGAAGTTCTAGTTGGAACACGTAAAACAATGTACCTTCTGCTGAACTTAATTTGGCAACCTGCTTGCTTGTTCCTGCAACAGCAATCTTTAGGGTTTCAAGAGCACCTGAATATTCGGTTAAAATTGCAATTTCACTGTCGAAAATTTGTCCAACACCAAGCTATTAAGCGCAGAATTTATTTGCGGATATAGGTTCAAAAAATTGTTGATGAACATTACCAGAGTGTTCCAACGTGTCTTGCAGTCCAGAAGGGCCTTTAATACTTTTCATTCTTTTCCCAGTATTTCTTTACTAATAATTGTAAATTATGTATTTGTAAAACCCTGGGAGATTAGTTCCTTGCAGGAGGATATTTTAACTCCAAACATATTTATTAGGGCTCCAGACTAACATCACCGCAAGGCATAAGCAGCTTTGAGATTGCATGCAAGAATAGAAGCTAGATGAGAACCTGCCTATGAAATCGTGCCGGCCGATCAGAAAACCTGAACAGCTAACCACTATTTAATTTTGGGAAAGACCAGTGGAACACAATACAATTAGCGATAATAAATGTTTCAATGCCAAATCTATAGCAGCTCAAAAAATCGGCCTATGTGCCAAAGAAGCGAAAGCCAAACACATGACTATTGCAAGAGCCTTAATACGTATACAATTTTTAATAGGCGACACCATATGAATAGGTGATTGAGTTTAAGTATCTGGGATCGATGGTCCGAAACATCATTCTACGCTAATATTAACATATTCAAGTCTCCGAAGAGCCTGAATCTCGAGAGTAGAAATGATCTCAACAACATGACAGTACTGGCTCCGACATGTTTTACGTTGCCATAATCGTACCATAAAACAGGCCTTGCGGTTGGCACCAATGAAGGCAGGACCTCGTGCGAGGCCCCTATTCGGTGGATGAACGACGTTGAACAGCATCTTCAAACTCTTAGATCTTGTTGGACTGACCAAATCTCTTCATGGGATGTAGCGCTGTGAAGAAGGAGTAGAATGAAAACTGAGTTGTTTCTTGAAGCTTGAAAATTTCGCATATCTTAATGATCAATAAACCTTGTAAAGATAAAAAAGAGTATCGTTCAATCAGCGTACTGCCACCACTGTAAAACTTGCTTAACGGTATGTTTACGGTAGCGTAGAAAAATATCAAAATAAGCTAGGACACAGCATCCCAATACATTACCTCGGGAAACATTATGGAGGTCTAAATATCGGAACCTTAATAGAAAAGATCCATCTTGTAAGTTTCCCTAGATGGGAACGATTCAAGGATAAGGTCAAAGGCCGTTAAAAACTATGTGATCATGTTAATGATGGTGGCCAGTGGAAGTGCTGGCAGAAATTAAACCGAATGATGTGGAAACTTAGGCCTTTTTTAGGACGGGAAATTAAGTTGGACAATGACGAAAGAGTGATGTAAGAGCGATAAATCGAACCTCCTCTTAGAAAGAGAATGATTAAGTGAAATTAAATAAGAAAAGGTGAGAAATGTAGAAGGCAGAAATTTTAAAAGTATGACAGGATAGTTTTGGCAAGTACAATGTGCACCTCCCCATTTTCATCGATGCGTAACCTGTATTTTAATAATCTCGTAATGCACAATTTGTGTAGCCCACAAGTTGTAGATAAAGCATCTCAAACTCATATTGCGGATAAGTAGATAGAGGATTCATCCTAATGAATGCCCACTGGCCGTGCAGTGAGTAAAACAAACCGCTTACTCGGGGTTTATTTCCATTAATTCCGAGCTCTTGATATTTGGTTGGGAGACTTTCGGGAACTGATTTTTTAACCTGGCTCGATTAAGTTGGCGAAACGTTGTCTTATCTGATGAACGAGAATTAGAAGGACAGAACTGCTCTAAATGTGAGCCATATTGCTCTTCTTTGAATATCAAAAAAGATACTGATAAATTCTTCTGAAAAGGTTCGGTCCACCTCTTTGTGGTACGATTACCAACAGTCTAGGAGCTAGATATTTAGTTTTATTTAACCCATCTGTGACCAAGATTTTTTTTTTTAAGAATTTTAATTTCTTTCAACAGTTTCCTATTAATTTTAGTTCAAATAACACAAAATTGAAATAAAAATGGCTTTAACTGTTCTAGAATCCAAGATAATGGGTGTTGCGTAAACGCATCAAAGGGCATATGAAAACCAAAATGTAAATTTTTTTATTTTTTACTAATTTATTCATAGGAGCAATTTAATGTTAAAAATTCAAAAAAATAATTCAGTTTTATTAAAATAAATATTTTAAGTTGTTTTCGTCAATTCATATTACTAGCTTTGTTTAATAATTCATATTACTAGTAGCTTTCCGGGACTTAAACTTACAAAAATTAAATTTCAAAACCCAATCAGTTCAATTGACTGTGAAAATCATCAGCGCATTTCGTGTGTAGAGCAATATTGCAAGTAGAACACTTAAAAATTGTCTGTGAGTGACAATATTTGCAACGTAATCTTGTTGGACCCTTCACACAAGTATGCGCCCCTTTTGATAAAATCTTAACATTTTTTTAGTTTTATTGCCTATAGAAGATAATGTTCCATAGCGCATTAGGAGGGCCCTTGCTAGCCGTCGAAATTCCAACTGGTCGATTTTTAAATTGTATCCTTTAGCCAGTGACCACGCATTAACTACGGCTAAATCCAGCATCCACAATATTACAGGCATATAAAATTTTTTTCTTCGAATAGTCATCCGATAATTTGATATGTGGCGGTCCAACAAATCAACGCCGCCCATGTTGCGATTGTACATTTTTACAACAAAGGGCTGTGGTATATCGATTCTTTTGTGCTCTGAGTGTACATATATCTTCGAGCTGCACCTACAGGATGTTCTCCGGAAAAAATGGATAGCAACGATACAGTTTGGTTGTCTTTCCATCTTGTCAATACCATTTCGTTATCCACATCATCGAAATTTTCATATGATCCTCTCGGCCTTTTATTAAAAATTTTCTTATGTGTCATCGTAATATTTTTGGGTCTATTTTCCCAAAACCTTTGGGTCTATTTTCTCGCAGTGTGCCCGTTCCAACGAAGTTTATCAAGTTGAGTGCATTTATAAGATTTGGCCCAGTAAAAAAATTATCGAAATAAAATGAAAATGTGGTGTCTGGAAATTCTTGTTTCATTTTTTGGCAAAATTTAGTACGACAGATTCGCCCAATCCTAAGGTTCCATCACGCTGCTGGTTACGACCTTGATACACATCGAATTGATAGCAATATCCCAAACGGCTGGCCGCTACCTATGCCTTATATCCAAAACGAACCGGTTTATTTCTAATGAATTGCTTGCAAGGATGGCGCCCATAGTATGGAATCATCGATTCATCGACAGATATATCCATTTCTATAGGTGCGTATTTGATAAAAACATCGTTTAATTGGTCAATAAACGGACGCACTTTTATAAATCGATCATTCGTTTCTTTGATAGCATCTACATTACAAAAATGTATATTCGTAAAAATTTCTTCGAACTTCTTTCGTCGCATCCATTTCGAAATGAGTTCATTACGGACATCCTCATCATTTGCCCAATACATCCGTGGACGAGGTAAAGAACTATAGCTGGAGATAATCATCACGCCCAAAAACACGTACACGTCATCCTCGCAAATATTAAGTGATTGATTTTTTTTGGTTTTTGCGTAATATGTAGTATGATGAACCACCGTTTCGATAAACTCTTTTGGAAAGAATAATTCGAAAAAGTCAATTGGACTTGACTCCGCGCTCAATGTCAAAGGATTATTTTTTGTGCCTTTCCATTGATTTGACTTGAACATTTTGGCGGACAATCGAAAATCTTCTTCGTTTCCCCGCTCCCATTTTTGGTGTATTCTGCGCTGCGGGCGGCATTTGAGGAATGGTTTCTTCTTCTCCATTTACCTCGATCTCGTTTTGAATTTCCAAATCCCCAAATCTAATTTCCACCCCTGCTTCTAATTGGTTCTTGGTTAGATGGTTAGTATTTACATTTTCTTCGTCACCCGAATCTTCATCCGTATCAACACTAAGTTCAGGTGAATACAGATATACATTAGTGGGAATATCAACATCGTCGGGCATATTATCGAAGGCCTCTAGCATTTCAGCAACGGTAAGCGGAGTTTTCCTATAAATAAATTTTAGTATCACTCAATGACCAATGATGCGTTTGCGCAACACCTCAAAAAAAATGAATCTGTAACTGCGCTTATCAATTTGTTTTATAATTTTTAATAATTCTATGTTACTTTATTATATTTTATATACAAATAATTAATAAAAAGTAAATAATAGTTTTTTATATTCGACTTACCAGAAATCAAAAATGGATCCGGAGACAAGAAGATATTTCTTGTCTCCGGATCCATTTTTGAAGTTACACAAAATTTTATTTAATTTTTACTATATCCTCACAGGACTACGAAAACAAAACAATACAAAAACTATCGTTCATTTCATTCCTTTATATACCTATTCGAATAACTGTAAACGATTTACGGTAAAAATTATGTGGATTTATATAAATCGGGGAAAAACCGTCGTTGCGTTTAGTGTTGCGAAAATGATACATTGGTCACAAATGGGTTAAATGCCTTTAAAGTTTTGATCTTCATAGCACTAATCGTAATGGTCTAAACAACTTAAGCTCTTATACGTGTTTGTGTGTTGGGGCATAAATCTTATTTAATTTTACGTCTAAACCATAGATAATTATTTAAAATAATATTTTGAAAAGTTTAAGGAAAACTTTCGGTACTCATTTTTAATCATTTCTCATCCAGACATTACACTACGTTTGAGGGAAATGCAGATGTTGAAATCTGCTGACTTCTTTAATGATCCTTGATAACAGAGCCAATGAATATATTAAAAAACCTTTCGGTACTACCCTTATACCTTTCTGAATTCAAAATTTTAACACGTGCTGCCAACAACCCACTGTTGTACCGATGTGAGATTTGGGCCGTGAGAGATAGGTACGAATGGCTAGATTTCTAATTGCGATAAATACCGAGTACCATTTTGAGATCAGGGGTCTGCATTCCTGATGCACATAAAGCTGCTTGCTGATGTATAAAGTCGGTGTAATGTAAAATGACGCCTTGCTCGGAAATACAAGTAAATTTGTTAATAAAATTCACGTCGTGTTTATTTTTTGTTCGATTAATAACTTGTCGTAACATGTGTTGAATTAGTTTATGAGCTGTGTAAATTCGACTTATTCTACATTACACTATTCCTATATATTTTAAAAGTTTGACAATTGACACCTATATATATATTGTCATAAGTTCTCATTTGGTGCGTAACCAGTAAAATTTTTTAAAAAATGTCCCATCAAGAAAAGCAAGGCGGAAAGGCAAGTACCGTAACTGAAGCACGCTTATTTCTAAAACATGCGAAGAATTCGATTACTCTAGCGGTCGAGATTAATAATGTTTTGTTTTTCTTAACATTTTCGGTAATCATCACACCCAAATGGGGTAGGCCGTTAGGCCATTTTTGGGAATATATACGGTATTGGGTCATCAAACACTGTTTGAGCATTTAAAGACCCAATGCACCTTGTTTAGAGGGCTTGCCTTGTTTCTAGTAAACTGGTAAAAAACATCTTTTCGGCGACCAAATTTTGGGGGTTTAAACTGTGTTATGGCCGGACGATGTTTTGATATAATGTATAGGACATACAATTGTAGGGTAACAAAACATGTCTGTGGAATAAAGGTTTTAATTCCCTTTAATTCGATTTTCTATTCGGAATTTCATCTCCTGCAAAGGGTTTATACCCACGATTGAATTATGTTTGTTAATTCGCATTGGCGGAAGCGCACACATCTGAGGAATTTAGTAGCTGATTTGTTTCCCAGGCTGCGGCTGTAAGTTGCTTTCTTCCTTACTTATATTTCAGTAAACCAATCCTATGCTATATTCACAGAATTTATTTTGTCTTATATACGACATTTTATGTTAATTTTGATTTACACACTGTCAATTTGACCTATCACCTTCGACCGAAGATAAACCCGACATTAGAAAACAAAAAACTAATCACCGTACAATTGTTATTACAACAATACTTTATTTATAGCGCGCTTAATCACACTAAACTGCGCCACTCAGCGATTACACTTAATTGTTGTAATATATAAATGAATAAGAACTTACAACTTTCCCTTGTGATCCAAATGTGATAACCGCTACCCGAGTATTATTATAGCTCACGTTCAAATCACTCAAAAGCTTTTGCACAAATTTTATTTCACTCAAAAAATTTAATTTGCCAACACTCGAACTCGAATCGATCAAGAACACGATATCGATCTTTTTATATTTACTCTTGATCTTTGTGATACTCCGCTTAAATATAACACTGAGCACATCAATTTTTGATTTATTTATTGAATTTTCGATTTTATTTAACTTTATGTAATTGCTATCGTTATCACTATTCACATGTATATCATTAATACTATTACTAACACGATCACTTGTCGGGCCTGGCCCGCCACCACCACTACTTAATTTTAGATTATTAAAAATTCGTTTGTCGAGAAGTTCGATCGGTTCCGCGACAATGTCATTATCGATTATATCAAATTTTTCACTGTGCACGACATCGTGCGACCACACTAAAATCACAATTAATATTAAATGTCCGGATTTTAATTGAAACATTATGAGGTTTAATATTCGGATTTTGGAACGATTTTATGTAGACGCGTTATCACTGTTATCGCGCCAATTGAGAACTGAAACGCAAGAAATGTGTTTTTATTTTGTTTATTTTATTCTCGTCTCATAAGGCTATCATCTTCGTGGATAATTATAAGATGTTTTTGTTGTTGACAATATATAGGAAATATTATGTTGATTAAGAAATAGCAACATTTGGAAATTTTTCCTAATGGAATGTTATATTTTAACTTTAAGACGAAAAGAGGAGAGAGCGCGAGATACGAAAAGTTTTGTGCTGTTGGATCTAAGTAATGTATAAAACAGAAAGAAAATTATAAGATCATTGAACGAGGTGAATGTAGATTGTTTAGTTATAATGACATTTATTATTAACACCTTGTAAACATTTTATATATTCGGGAGGACAACGCTTTTTAGGGACATCAGTTCAATTCAGTGATGCTGGTTTGGTCAAGACCGTTTATTTGTTCGATAAACGACACATGCCACATTGTGTACTAATCGAATTAAGAATCAAGGTGAATTAGTAATGGTCTTAACGAAAAAGAACAACTTCTGTGGTCAGCTAAGTTCTGTGGTCATATACAGCAACTAACTGATTCAGCTAAAGCTGTACACAAAACTTTCTTAATAATTGGATCACTTCCCTAACGTCGAAGTCCCTCAGAGTTCTATTTTATCATCTTCTTGCAGTCTTCAATAGAAATTTCAATAGAAATACATATGAAAAATGGTTTATTCAAAGTACTATCCCTCGCTATCTACACATTTTTGCCATCTCTCTGGCAAACCATATTCAACCAATTTTGCACTTCTTCGAAACTGGCCAAGTGTAGCCCCGTCAGCAAGCCATGCGTCATCGACCAGAAAAAAAGAATTATCCGATGGGACCAGGTCGTGCTGCAATATCACTCCTTCGTGTCTAGTGTGTCCCATTCTAGCCATTTTTCGAGCAATGCATGGTTCAGATTGATGAGTTGTTGTCGGTAGCATTGCCCTTCTTTTCGAAGCTATTTGGCCGTGCCGTCGATGTTGATGCTTCGCCAGGTAGAAGCCATTTCCTTTTGCATTTGGGATTCTTAAAAAAGATCCAAATCTATCTCCCGTAACAATTCAATGCAGGGAGCTCTTTCTTTCATGCCGTGAAAGCAAGATTTCGCAAGTGACTCTTCGATTTTCCGTATGTCTCTCAGTCAACTCATGCGGTACCCATTTTCGTTCCTTTTGAATTTTTCCCATAGCATGTAAATATTTGGAAATACCTTGGCGAGTCTTGTTTAATGCCTCCGCAAGTTGATCTTGAGTTTGTTATCATCTTCAATGTCGGAATCGTCACTTCTGAAGCGTTTAAACCAATTATCACAGGTAGTTTTTGATGGTGCACGTTCGCCGTAGGCCTCCTTAAGCAAATGACGTGCTTCAGCTGTATTTTTTTCAAGTTGAATCAGAAAAGCAAAGCTTGCCGTAAATGCTCTTTGTTTGGCACAAAACTCGACATTTTCGTTCTTAAAAAAAATATTTTAAATACAACTGGTTATCGTTAACAACTGTCCACGCTATGAACAAAACACAACTTCTGACATAAATGAACACTAGATGTGTCGCTAGCACCATCTATGTGTGAAACCTGGAAATTTTGTTGCGCACCTGATAAGTGGTTAGAAATGTAAAGTGTCTATGTAACAGAAGTCACAATGAATACCAGTTTATGGTAAATCTTATCTCCTTATATGTTGTGACTTACCTGCTTGGTGTACAAATAAGTAACTGCCCAAAATAGAAGATATTAGATTGAACTCGAGTTCAAGTACTTTATATTTGCAAGATTTGGTCTGAATTTGTTATTGAAATATTGAATCAAAACAATCTTACAATACTAAATTTGTTTCTTGAAGCTATTTATTTTTCTTTCTTAATAAAATGTTATAATAGAAAACATATACATTATTTTAGTATCAAGAAAACTGTGTCACGTTACACTATAATCACTTCAGCTGCAGATCCTACGCCATCTATTCATGAAGTTATGTGACATTGCGGAAGACGCATTATCCGAAAAGTAGAGTGTGGAAATGTTACTGAGTATAGTTTGCCGAAGCAATACGATTAATCACTGGATAAGTCGTACCGAAGCTCTTGAGCTTCCAAATGGTCAATTCGCTTCAGCCATTGGTATTGAAAATGAAAAGTTAAAAATCAAAATGGTAATATCAGTATAATAACATCATCTCAGGTTCTATATGCTCCTACAGTGGTCAGTTAAAATGCATAGATAAGGATTGGTTGAAGATTTGGTAATTGTTGATTATGAAAGAAAATCTTACAAAATTGCCAAAAACTGTTTGGGTACATCCATCGACTATACATCGATTCACACTTCGCTACTGTTTGCTTACTTCGACATAAATCAGAAGTTGAAATCAAGTTAAAGTAATTTGTTGAATTCGAAACAACAAACTTTGAACATAAACCACAAATTATTCGATCTGATCGTGGCGATGAATATATTGGGAAAGACGTTGAAGAATTCTTGAAATCACATGGAATTCAAGTCCAATTAACATCAATTTATTCACCACAGCAAAATGCAGTTACTGAAAGAAGAATCAGAACTTTGGTTAAAATGGCACGTTGCATATCAATTGATGCAAGTTACCGAGAAACATTTTGGGGTGAAACTAATGGTTGGATGCACATTAATCACAATGGAGGGTGTAGCAGAAATTAAGGCAAACCAACTTATGGAACGTGTGACTATAGGGCTTGTGACACAGCAATGTTTATAGAATAGTGGTAGATAATCATCATCCAGCTTGCTACTGGTGGAACGAGGATATAGCCAAGCTGCATAGTAAATGCCATTGAGCGAGAAAGCTATCGCAATGCGCCAAAGGCATAAAAAAAATTGCCGCACTCCAGAGTTGATTCAAGTGGTTTCGATTTGATCTGGAGCTTGCTATCAATGACAGGCATGCAAAGACCTGTGTAATAAAATTGACCGAGATCCATGGGATAGGCCATATAGGACAGTAATGTCAAGACTCAAAATATACGCTTTGACAGATAATATCCCAAACATATGGCAAAAAACCGCAGTTTGTGTTAAACCTGTAGAATTTCTTGGTTTGTTAAGCTCCTGTTTAAATGAAGCAACGTTCCCTGAGCGATGAGTAAATCTAAGTTTGATTCTGCTTCACAAAGGGGAAAAACCGCCAGAAGAACCATCTTCACATCAACCGATGTGTATCCTAGGCACAGTTGGCAAGATATTAGAACGTATTTTCTAACAGGCTAATATGGTTTCAGAAAACCCCATTAAACGAGCGAGCTATAAATTTTGTGCTAAATACGGCTGTAGCAGCTCAATTATCGCAAAATAATTGATTCTAAAAATTCAACGAATACGACATACAACGTAGGACATACAATGCGACATACAATTAATCCGAAATTAATTAATCGATATAAAAATCAACTTGCATAAATCGACTGCGCACGAGCGCATGCAAGTAGGCCGTACGATATACTGGCATTGATTTATGCAAACGAAACGAAAACAACTTTCCCACATGTCAAATTTTAAAAATTCAAACTGGGTCTTCCTAAAAATCGGGATTTTTTTATACAAAACCGGGATTATGAAAACAGGGATTTTGAAAACCAGGATTTTGGAAACCGGGATTTTGAAACCGGGATTTTGAAAACCGGGATTTCGATAACACCCCTTTCATTCAAAGAGCACTTTGAGCATACTAGTAACAAAGGAGCTATAGTAAATTTCTTACTTTCACGCTTAATGCCTAACTTTGGAGAACTGGGGTTGCTGGCCAGATTAGTACGGTAATTTACCATTCGGTATATCGCCGTAGTAAAAAAAGAAGTTATTTTCACAAAAATCTATGTGTTACTGTGTGTCCATGTGTGATTCCATGCCGATGAATTATCTGTTGGTTCCCTACTCTTCATACTTAAGCCTTTTCCATAAATTGGGAGATCTCAGTGACACTTGGCCTAAATCGGTTCACCGGAAGTGGCTCCGTAGGAACTTTCTGTTTTTTTCCAAATATTTTGAAAAGTTTATCATTTATGAGAAAACGACTATAAACTTAAAGATTCTAAATTAATTTTGCAACAATACCGGTCCAGATCAGTTTTCCAAAATTAAAGCGGAAATGTTTTTCAAAAAAAATTCAGCCCGGACGAATTGATTGATCGGGATGATACTTGATACTTAAGCTCTCCACAAATTTGGAGATCGCATGGATTTTTGACTAAAATCGGTCTACTGGAATTGGAATCTTTCATGTAGAAGTGTTTGGGTTTTTCGCAAATATTTTTAAAAGTACATATATAGCAATTACGAAAAAACAATTAAAAACAAAAAATTTGCTCAGATCATTTTTTTTTCAATTCTACTGGATTTTATGTCGGTGGTTTACTATTTGGAGTTCATACTTAATCTTTTTCCATTAATTGGGAGATCCTTGTGAAATATGGAGTAAATTTGTGTACCGGAATAGCTTATATTGGAGCTTCTGCAAGGTTTGCAATGATATTGAAAAGTTATTTAAATTTTCAACAAGGGTTGTCGTTGTCGGTTTTGTGAAATTTAAGAAGGAATAATAATTATTATACAATACAGTTTTACCATAAGTCCCGAAAGTTTATTTTGCGCTTTAGAATTCAAGTGCGGTTGGTTGGCCATAACATATTCACCTCTTCATTTTTCACCTCTATTAACTTAACGTTTCACGAATAAAAGATTATATAAAAAAAATCATCATTTATTTCATTATGCTGCCATCTGTAGTTAAAGATCGGAGTCATCGACACAAAATGGCGTCATGATGAAAAATTGTTAAATCAATGAGGCCATTAGTATTTTAGATGTACTTCACACACATCCACACACTCATACACACAGCAGAACACATACGGATTTTTTAGAAAATCAATTTTTTTAACATGGGTGTCGTTTTCATGAAAATCTATGATATAAAACTTAATTCATGAACTAAAGTATACTTATGAATTCATTACAGTCTATCCTCCATTGCGAGACTTTATAGGTTTCTGACTAAATATAACAATTCCAAACCAATTGTCCTGATGACAGGTGAATCTCCTTCAATGGGGAAATTTTGAACTGAGTTCAGCGCTCGTTCGATATTTGACTCTTAGGCAGGGCAGGCTTTATTCGGATGTTATTGACAACATTAATAAATTTTGAAAAAATATAGCAGATTAATATTCATATTAGCCACCTCGAATTTTATATTTTTCTATAATAGTCGTTGGCGTTCAACTGTATTATAAATTGCAGATTTACAGAGAAAACAGACAGTTTAGTTGCGTTAACGGTAAGAACTAAAGAAGAGCTCTGGCCTTCTTGGTCTATATGCCTCCATACAAATTTTAAACGGTTCTTTAAATTGAGAAAAATAGTGCTCTAGAATCAGGCCATGCGTTGAACGGAATTTAAAAGTGTCTAAGTGACTAAGTTGTTGAATATGTTTACACTGATATAAATCGGCCATTTCCTTACTCGATATGTTCAAATTTAGTTTGTAAGGTAAAATTAGGTTTTTAATTCGAATTTTGGATTAAGTTCTGAGATTCTTCCATTTTGATGGAACTTAACTATGTCCTGAGTGATAATAAACGATTTCGATTTGCTCGATGGAATTCTTTTATTTCTCTTCTTGGTATTATTCGTCTGACCAAATTCGGGTTTTATGATGAGTGGAATTCTTAAACAAATTTTGGGTGAATAAGAATAAATTGAGTGAAACCACCAAATTTTAATTAAAATGCTTTTTATTAATTTATTAATATGATATTAAAGTGATTGTTCTTGATATAAATGATATTTCGAAAAACAATAATATAAAAAAGCCTAATTGTATAAATAGGATATGTTTCGGTACAAAAATAATATAAAATTAAGTTTTGATGTTAGAAAAGTTAATTACAAAATAGAAAACAAAATGTGTGAGGCCAATTTCTACGTTCATTGCTTAATTTTGGATTACAAATTAAATTAAAATTTAAAAAATGGTCCTCCAGCGAATTATTTTCCCCGCGGATTTTTTTTCTTGTGCCTCGCCGCTTAGTATTCATCACCTTCGCCAACTTCTTCCGTTGAATCAACACCAACTTCTTCGTAATCTTTTTCGAGCGCTGCCAAATCTTCACGCGCTTCTGAGAATTCACCCTCTTCCATACCTTCGCCGACATACCAATGAACGAAGGCCCGTTTTGCGTACATTAAATCGAATTTGTGATCGAGACGAGCCCATGCCTCAGCAATGGCCGTTGTATTCGATAACATGCAAACCGCACGTTGTACCTTAGCTAAATCACCACCCGGGACTACAGTTGGCGGTTGATAATTGATACCAACTTTGAAACCGGTTGGACACCAGTCAACGAATTGAATTGACCGTTTTGTTTTGATTGTTGCAATGGCGGCATTTACATCTTTTGGTACGACATCACCACGGTACAACATACAGCAAGCCATATATTTGCCATGACGTGGATCACATTTTACCATCTGGTTGGCTGGTTCGAAACATGCGTTTGTAATTTCGGCTACGGTTAATTGTTCGTGATAAGCTTTCTCCGCCGAAATGACTGGGGCGTACGTGGCCAATGGGAAATGGATACGTGGATATGGTACCAAATTTGTTTGGAACTCGGTTAGATCGACGTTTAAGGCACCATCGAATCGGAGCGATGCTGTGATGGATGATACAATTTGTCCGATAAGTCGATTTAGATTGGTATAAGTTGGACGTTCAATATCTAGATTACGGCGGCAAATATCATAGATGGCTTCATTATCAACCATAAAGGCACAATCAGAATGCTCTAGTGTTGTATGCGTCGTTAAAATGGAATTGTATGGCTCGACGACGGCGGTTGATACCTATACAGAATTAAAAATTAATTAGTTTATTAGTTACGATATCAAAAAAATATTAAATTTTACCTGAGGAGCTGGATAAATTGAGAATTCTAATTTTGACTTTTTTCCATAGTCGACCGATAAACGTTCCATCAACAGGGATGTAAAACCACTTCCGGTACCACCACCAAACGAGTGGAACACCAAAAATCCTTGAAGTCCTGTACATTGATCAGCCAATTTACGGATACGGTCCAATACTAGATCAACAATTTCCTTGCCAATCGTGTAATGACCACGAGCATAATTATTAGCAGCATCTTCTTTACCAGTTATCAATTGTTCGGGATGGAAAAGTTGCCGATATGTTCCGGTACGCACCTCATCGACTACGGTTGGTTCTAAATCGACGAACACGGCACGTGGTACATGTTTACCCGATCCGGTCTCACTGAAAAAGGTGTTGAACGAATCATCTCCACCGCCGATCGTTTTATCGGATGGCATTTGACCGTCTGGTTGGATACCATGTTCCAAACAGTATAATTCCCAGCATGCATTACCAATTTGGACTCCAGCCTGGCCAATGTGTACTGAAATACATTCTCTCTGTAAATGTTAGAAAATAGAAAATAGGTTAGGGCGTTATGAATTTATAATACAGACAACCTTCTTTTTCGGTTCATTAAACTATTTATGAACTACATATAAGTCTGACTGTTGTGATGATAACAATCAACACAAAAAAATTATTGATTAGTAAACAAAAATGGTATTACATAGTTCTAATGTTCTAATTGTGCCAGTTTGAATTAAACTTTTTTTTTTGTGTTTATTGTTTGCGTAATTAGAAAATTAGTTTTTTATAATACTTGCTGGTTTTTGTATCTAAGTTGCTGTTAGACGTAATGTTAATGACCGTAGATAGTTTTTTTGGTTGCATATGAATTTACAGTTTGTACATGGTATAGTTTTGTAATGGTTTAACGTTTCTGTAAATGTCGATTTAACTGAAATTGTAAAGTGTATTTGTGGTAACCGCAATCATGCGGTTAAACTTGAGTGAAATTGATAGTTTGTATTCAATTGCTGTAACGCTCACGTGGTTTATCTACAATTATTTGAACAGTCGGTTTTGAATTACGCGTTTTGATGGTGTTATGCTACTCATTTTATTGGATCTGTTAGAAATGTTTACTGATTTTTGTAAAAGTGGTTATCTCACGATAATATTAAGTTTCCGACCGGTAGAATATTGAACAGAAAAACGACAATAATTATTTCAACGATTTTTTTTCTGCAAATTGTTTTTCAATGAATTGTTTTTCTGCGAATTATAGTGAAATCTTTATTTTATTTTAATCAACTGTTCCTTTCGTGCCTTTTCCAAGATTGGAGAGTTTTATGAGTACGTAGTTTAGTTTCTGCTCGAAACAGAGACTGATTATTTTTTGCCGTATATTTAAGAGCGGCAGTTTTTGTATAGATGGTGAAATTTGAGACTGTAAAAGCAGTCGATACCCTAAATTTTTTACAAAAATGTACTCAGCGTTTTTCTTTTTTTCCGTATAATTGCAGGATTTTAATAAAACCCTTCTGAAATCAACAAATTGACTCTAAGAGTTCCTGTCAAACACAATGCAGATAATAATTAGGAATTTCGGACCAATAACTGCAAAGATGTTTCAGTCAATGGGAATTAGGCGAAGATTATCAAAACTAGCACCTAGGAGTACGTCGGAAATGGAGAATTCGGAGATTTGAAATTACAAAGTGAGTAAATTGTATTTACCGTTAAAATTATGTGTAAACATTGTGTGGTTTTTTGGGTGGTAAATGGGAAATGCAATCTTCGCATCGATTGTTTCCAAAAGAAGTTAATTACCCTCTTATGTCAGCACGTTGCCCTCTTATGTCAGCATGTCTTGCGATTTAGGTATTCCTTTCAAAATTTTGCTACACCATAGTTTGCGTACGGTATTTACCAATTCCTTGTGTTCCGTTTGAATGTATCGAACCCGGAAAACGCATGCTCGTTGATTCCGACTTCTTTGTACTTACTTAACATTGGAGACCTTTAACAATTAACCTCAAAATTACTACTACCACCCCGTTTTATAAATCCTTATTTTTAGGCAATTTATTTTCTTGTTTAAAACCTGGAAAAATCAGTGGAAATTTGAGAACATCATAAAAATTTGGTTTGTGTTATCAGAAAAATTACACAAGTTTTTTTAACGATACATTACACAACGGGCCTGAAACGGTTCAGATTTGCTCGAAATTTGGTACGTATCACGAGAAAAACTTTTTTAAGAATATAATGTACGTTTTGCACCAAAGCGGAAAATTTTCGTGTAATGTAGGAAATCCGAGAATTTTCACTCCAAAAATTTGTTGCAAAACGACTCAAAAAATTATGCTAATCATTCTTCATTGGGTTTTGTTAAAATTTGTTTTTTTAACAATCGCGATTGAGGTTTTTTGATTTCTACGAAATTTTTCCGGGCTTATTTTTTTTCTCACTTAACTTAAGTTTGGAAGCACCACAAGTTTTTGAGTAAAATTTTCCAGACAATTACTGTGATAATACACTTATATAATTTATACTTAATTAATAGTTTGTCACCAGATGTTGCTTCCACGGCCTTTTCTATGATGCCACATGATTTTATGGGAATTAGAAAAAAGAACTAGTTCCAGCGCCACAAAAGTTTTTCATTGGTAACTAAAACGTATATACTATATTATAATAAATGATAAGACCAGCGCCAATTTGGTGGATTTATGAACTAAAGTGATTGTACCAGAATTGTTACTTGGTTCAAAAATATTACACAATATGCCGCCTGATTAAATCAGAATGAGTAAAAATGTATCTGCTACCAGCGCTATAGCGGTAGTTTTGAGTATTAAAGCTAAATTTGCAATGTTATTCAAGACTTTTCCAATGATATGCATGACCTCTTTTTGTTTGTTTATTACAATTGCTTCCAGTGCCATGTCAGCTAAATTTATTCAAGATATTTTCAATGATGTATGTATTTCGCACGTTTATATTATATTATTTGGCACGGTGGTTTAGCTAACTAAAATAGTATTATAGTTATAGAATAGTTATTTTTTGCACGGATTGAAATGCGTAAGAATACCTTTGCCATTGAAATTTATTTACATTCGTTGCCATTGGCAGCGTGTCAAAAAGTATTTTGCTACTCCTTCAGTCAAGAGAATTAGCCAACATTTATGTAATGAGATCCTTATTTTGTCACTGGAATGCTTTTAGGTTAAAGCATTCTCAAAACCTGACCAAGCGTTGGTAAAACTATTCTATAAGTGATCGAACCGTTCAAAAAAAAATTCAATCGGTAGTTGAACCCTGAAATATGCAGTTAAAACACGAAAAATAAGGCTCCATGGTTTGTCATCGAATTCAATAGCCTCATGATTAATAAGTGCGATCACGTTTTTAATTTGGTTATATAAATCGAGTGCCCGATCTTTTAAAGATCAAAATATTTGTGATATTAGTAATACATAATTATAACAGTTTTGGGTGTTCAAAAAATTCTTTGGTGAATTAAAAAAAAATTTGTTGGGTGCGAGTTTAGAGGCATTCACAATAATATACAGATGAGTTTCGTTGTTACATACCCCTTGTGTAGCTCTATGCGACCCGAGCTGTATCAATCATTCGTTTTGTATAAAAAATAATAAAAAAGAAAAGAAAATAATAAGAATAAAATAAAATATAATAAAAATAAATAATAATTATTAATAAAAATGTATAATACACAATCAATATTACGTCAATTAATTGAAATCAATAATAATAATTTATGAATTTTTAATGTGTTATGCACGACGATACACAACATACAGCAAAGCAAATTGTGTTCGATGATTTATGTATACCAGTTTGTAGCAGATGTTGTATTTACTGCGTATGTACATCGGCATATGGCCGAACCAAATCATTGCCATGGTTATTAGTCGCAAGACAACAGATTTTGGTTCTATTGTCTTGATTTACCCATACAATTTCAACGACATTATTATACGTATTAACAATACGCATAAATTAGGTCATGAAAAGTGAAAATTACCGTAATTAGATACACGAAACATTCTAAAAATATTTTCCCATTTTAAACTTAGTACCATCGAGTACCGCATACACGAAACGCATTCAATCGATTTTTTGGGTGTAAAACAATTTACTTTCTTCTAAGAAGTTGTTTGTTTGTTGAATGTCATTGTGTCGTTATATAGGATCCGCGGAACACTAAATCGTATCTATAAAATACGTGAGATATGGCTGTGACTTGGTATTAACACTTAATTAAGAACTGACAACAACAAAATTTTATGTAAATTAATTAAAATTTATGTTTTGTAACTGCAAGAGTAATAAATAGTTTACGAGTAACCATGTAGATGTATAAAATGTCAATGATTTAATAACGCTATATATAGAATATTTGTATACGATGCATGGTGTTAAGTGATGTGTACGAGCGTCTGGAGAATTTATTTAGAAGAAAGGAATAAATTCATTAATTTTATCGTTAAAATTAAAAATATAAGAATTATGAATATAATTAAAATTTATGTACTCGCGAATGGATGAGTCAGGCGTTTTGGGTTTGGACGGTTCATAAATTAAATGAATATACTTTGTAAACGATGGAATGAGGTATCGATATATAAGAGAAATATCACATATGGTTTGATATATAATAATTAGGTTCTTGCACGCCAAATACGTTAAAAATAAGTTAGAACGGTATGATATTATCGAATCGATCGTGGTGGAAGAGATTGGTAACCGGTAAGAAGTTGCCAATCTACTCTATTTTAAAAGAATTTGAATCGGAGCAATTTGAAACTCAGTTTTACATATTTAATTACTTTTTAACTTAATACCTTAAACATTAGAATATCAATAAATAATATCAAAATTGTTTTATTTTATCAAGAAGCGCCTTATAATTTTATAGCGATATCAAATCAGATCGACAAAAGGCTCGTAAAATTTCGAAGTTAAATTTTCCATTAATTTTTAATTAAATAAGGTGCGTCTACTCATATTTCGGAACTATCTACTTGTTAGTGTTCGAAAATAGTGTAAACAATTGGTTTTTGCGTAGAAAATGTCGATAATTGGTAAAATATGTGGACAATTGGTAGAAAATATAGAATTTTGTTTTTGTAGCTGTTCTCATAGTTTTTTCAGGGTACGATATCAAAGGGCCGAATGTCGAAGTGTCTCATGTCAAACGGCCGAATTTTAAAGAGTTGAATGTGTCGACAGGCCGAATGCCGAAAAGCCGAATGTCGAAGGGCCGAATGTGTCGAAGGGTCGATTTTTTTTGTTTTTAGAAATATATTTGTTTTATTTAATTCAATTATTTTTTTATTTTTTGTACCATTTATTAGAAGGCTGACATAGGGCCGAATGGCTCAGGTGGATTTCATGAATATCCAAAGATGAAAAATAGTAAAATATATAAACAAATTAAAAAACTTTATTTCTAAAAAAGAAAAAAAAAATTCGGCCCTTCGACCCATTCGACCCTTCGACACATTCGGCTCTTTAACATTCGGCCCTTCGACATTCGGCCCTTCGACATTCGGCCCTTCGACATTCGGCTCTTTGAAATTCGGCCCTTTGTACCCATTCCTTTTTCAGTATAATTTTTACAAAACAAATGGGAGATTATAAAATATTTCAAGATATTTCAAATATATTCAAATATTTGTTGGCCATTAATAAATTATTTTTCACATTTCCAGTTTTACGCACCAAAAAAATTCACTTTCTGTCACATATGTCACATTTGGTAGTTGCAATCCCCGCTTTGAAAAGCATGAACTTCAAAATAACGCCTTTCAGAATCCATCTTTTAAAAATCCCGATTTTAACAAAAGAAATCGTGATTTTAATAGTTTTTCTAAGACAGTACAATGTATAAACTGGATCAGAATCAAGGTGAATTGAAATTCTATCATGAAAGTTTGAAGAAATTTGGGATTTTGGAAACAAACGGAACTAAGCAATTTCTTAACAAATTAAAGTCAAAAGTGTTTTCAAAGCACTCAGCTATAGAGATCGAAATTTTGCTATTTCCCAACTGATAATTTTCAAGTTTAAAAAGTTTGTAGGGCTGTAAGTAAAATCTGAACATGAATTTGAGATCAAAATTTTAGACACATCAATTAGTTTCAACATGGTCAAAATTCAGAATTTCTTTTCATACAAATCAAATTTGACATTAATTAGAACTTCAAATCCGCTTCTGAATACCCAATTTATAAATAATTGGTTGGCAAAATTCCGTACAGAATCGTCGAATTCCAGAACTTCATTCAAAATTCGCGTTTATATAAATCCCAATCTAATTCTATGTACCAAATTTAACCTTAATTTGTTAAGAAATGGCCTAGTTAATGCTGTACTTAGTAGCCGAATTCCAGAACGGAAAAAAAATTCCTAAACATTTGAAATTCTAAGTTGTTCAGGGAGTTTTGTCGTTCGATAAGAGATAGCGCTAGTAGGTTCACCGTTTTATTTTTCTTAAAATGGTACTACTATGAACATGTGTGAAGTTTCATGTAGATCTGTCAAGTCAGTCATATAGCAACAGTTGTTCAAAGTTGACTTGTCACAGTATTTTTTTGTACAATTGAAAAAATTGAATGTCGTACAGTGATAAAATTCTACTGTTCTAATTTAAGGTCAAGAGTCCTTGTACACTTTTAACATTCGTTCATGAATTTATTTTGGTGCTAAGGTAAAGGGTCCCCTCTTTCGAAAATCACCGGTATGAAGTTATAATTTTCAAAATGTGTAGATGTGTAGACTGAAAATGGGCAGATACACAAATTATCAAAAAGTGTAGCTGCAAAAGAAAAAAGTTTGGAATTTGAAACACATGGTTTAATTAAAATTATTAAAAATAAACAATAAATATTGAGAATCACGGTAACACAAAAATAAGTTTATATACCTTTTTTATAAAAAAAAAATTTAAAGTAATTTAATTTAGAAAACCATCAGAACCATAAGTATCGAGTGTGAAATTCAGTGTTCTCAACTTGGGATGATGTCTAAAATTAGTAGGAAAAATTCTGAAAATATTTGCTTGTTATGATTGGTGATATGGCCCTACACTTGGAAGCGTCTTTGGTCAAATTTACTTAATTCTTTAATAATTCAAAAATCTTTGGAACAATGAGTGCAAAGTTAAAAAAGACCTAGGAATTTAGTGTTTTCAATTTGGGAGGGTGACTGAGTTTTTTTTTTTTTAAATTCTAGACTTCTTCACTACTTTTCACACTTGGCACTCATTGTTCCTATGATTTTTTTAATTTTTAAAGATTTAAGTGAATTTGGCCAAAGACGCTTCCACGTGTAAGGCCATATCGCCAATCACAATATACACATTTTCTTGAAACTTTTCCTACAAATTTCAGACACCATTTCAAATTGAAAACACTCAATTCCACACTTGGCACTCATTGTTCCAAAGATTTTATGAATTATTAAAGATTTGTGTGAATTTGGCCCAAGACGCTTTATGTATATCAAGAAATAACCACAAATGCTTATAAATTTTTATTTTTTATAATTCAAGCAATGATCGAACTTCCTTTAAGCAACATAAGATTACTTAAAAACTATAAAAATCAAATCAACGGCATCTGATCAATGCAAACCGTAGCGGCCGAGTTAAATAATTCAAAATATTTCAAAATTTTGATTGATACATATTTTTTCTCGAATAAGATCACTTTGGACGGCAGTTCAAACGAGTGACGAAAGCACCTACTGTGCTGGAAGTCGAACTCGTATATATATACAGCTAGTTTCGAAGTTTTTCCCTTTGAGGCATCCAGGATCATGTTATATACCATTGGAAAGGTCTTGAAAAGTAGACCCAAATAATGTATAAAGCATGAATTTCTACCAACATTGAGTGCATCTGACCTTCCGAAAATTGCCCCAAAAAATCAGTTTTTCAGGTATAACTGCCCCAAAAAGTGCCCCAATTATTTTTTAACTAGCAAATTATAATTGTAGACGTCAATACCAATTCAACGACACCTCAAACATTCAAAACGGATGATTTTGATCAAAGTTATGGCATTTGGAAATTTTTCTATGACGTCACCATATAATCTTGTTTTGGTATATATGTTTGTTTGTCCGTACTTCTTTCATTTGATCTCATATTTTCAGGGTTTGTAGGACTTGAAAAACTAAGCAACTTTTGTTTTACAACTTTTTGACTTGGCCGCCATGTTGGCCGCTAACGGCCTCTGAACGGCCATTTTTGGCCACGCCCACAGCGCTGAACCTATTTGACATACCCCGGACATATGCATACCATTGGAAAGGTATTGACGCCAGCTATTAAATAGCATAAAAAAATTTCAAAAAATTAGGGTCGAGGGTCATTTTGGCCAAAAAACTGAAAAATGCCAAATCGGCCTGCTACATTCGGCCAAATTGCTAAAAAATTAGCCGAATACTTTTGGTTCATATTTTCAGGATTATTAGCCACAAACTTCACCTACAATATGACATCAACTGTTTGTCCCAGAAAACTCGTATATTTTAGATATTGACCTCCATAACTTAAAAACCACCCTAATTTTTTGCAAAATTTCTTTTTTTGGCTCAAATGCACCCTAATATCGGTCAATTGCAGTTCATATTGATAGTGAATCAACGTATTACAATGAAACAAATATAAATACATCATTGCTAAGAGAATTTTTACCAGTGACCATTTTTCATAACAAAAAAAAATGAAAAAACTGACAAATTGATGTGATCGAAAAAAACCACCAAAACCATTGAATATTTGACAGTCTCCTTGCATAAAATCGATATTTTTTTAATCTTTATGATGATTTCTTTAAAAAATAGATATTATCTCCCCTCCCATCGCATGAAGATAGAATATCAGTGAGAGGGTAGCTACCATTCATTTTTACATACTAAAATATGTACATATATTTTATTGTATTGTTTAAAGAATCAAAAATGAATTGCTATCGGATGTGTGTGTGTGAACTGTTTTGACTGACAACATTAAAACGAATCGCGATTCAATTCAATTTTTCATGCCAAAATCATTGATATGAAATAAAAAACCTCTTAACGAGGTAAATGTTCGAGTGACGAAAACCGAATTCAATTCACAAAATTTCTAATATCAAATTTGTACCGAAAAAAACAATTGCATTCAATTTGTCAACGATTTTTCGGAATGTTAGTGCATTCGGCGCGTTTGTTTACATTTTTCTTTCTAGCTCTCAAAAACAAGAACTTGTCAACGATTTTTCGGAATGTTCAACAACAACGCGCTGAATGCACTAACATTCCGAAAAATCGTTGACAAATTGAATGCAATTGTTTTTTTCGGCAAAAATTTGATATTAGAAATTTTGTGAATTGAATTCGGCTTTCGTCACTCGAACATTACCTCGTTAAGAGGTTTTTTATTTGATTTGTATTGCACTCAATGCTATTCTCGATCGTAAAACAAAAATCTCAAAGATTTTCGAGTATGTGGTTAGTTAAGATTTGTTTCGTACATCAAATACAAATTAAAAGCTATTCTATCATCTCTGTGCTCCGTGTGCTCCGTAGGGGCCGAGTTACGATAAATATTGCCAAAAGTTTAAAAAAATTTATATTACACTCAATGATATCTCTCTCAAATAACAAAAGTCAGAAATTTTGAAGCATGTGGTTAGGTAAGATTGGTTTCTTACATCAAACACTAATTCAGAACCTTTTCGATCGCCTCTGTGTGATCTGTAGGTGCCGAGTTAAATAATTCCAAATCTGTTCCGTCTTTTTTGTATGGAAAATTTCATTCCATGTCAGCTGTGTTCTAGGCTATAAAAATTCAATTTTGAGTGTTTTTTTCAATTTTAAGGCTGTTTTCCAAACACCGAATTATTTGTGGACACCGACTTATTCAAATAAGTCACCTCGCGAGGAGACTTACCCCCCGATTCTGACTAATAGTGCAGAATAAGAATTTAAAGTCTACAGTTTTCGTTAACACAAAAGTTTTCACTAAGACCGAAAATACGTCTGTCAGAATCGGGTCGGGGGGTTATTTAAATAAGTACGTCTACACGGTGTCTCCAAAAATGTGTCTTGAGATTCTCAACGACCAATATGTCAAGAAATTTTTTTCATCCACGTAATATAAATATTGTTTTTTGCTTTTTGGTGTTACGTCACAAATAAGTCGGTACAATGAATTGGAATGGCATGACCGACTTATTCAAGATTGCGTCAAATAGATCAATAAGTCTGTAATGTGTTTGGAAACTACCCAAGTACTTTTGGGAAACAGTGTATATTTTGTAATTTTGACATAAACTTCACTCCGATAGAATTATGATGGTTTGAATTTCACTCTCAGCATCCTGTCGTTTAAGTTGAACCTCGTTCTAAATGTTAACGGCAATGGCTGTGTGCCATTAAGGCCAATCGTTTACTATACGGTCAAAGCCGGTTTTAGAACAGGTTCTACGATCCATAGAGTTTTTGAAATTTGCCGAAACATTTACCTACAATTGACTTTCACCATAACACACAACCTAAGACGATTCACTTGTCACATGTCAAGACTTGTCACATGTTGTTGGATTCATTTAATCTTAAATATTACATGTGCAGCGGGAGCTTGCATAACGTGTAAGCATCCGTTCGATCCAAAAGTAGTTTACCTGCTTCGGACATCGTTCACGCCACTATTTTAGTTAGAGGTCATTGAACATTTTCAGTTGCACACGTGCTATATAGCTAAATTAGACATTTAACTGGTATTTTACATCTCTCCCTATACCAGTATTTCTAAATTAGTATAATGGACTAGTTATTGTTATTGTACTTTAGGACGAAGTTAAAAAAAAACTTCACGGTAAATTAGTAATTGTTTTCTGGTTAACCGATTTACGTAAAATTCGCCAATCGTGTAGCAGCACCTTATAGAGATAACAATAATTTTATTTTGTTATTTCAAACAATTAAAATTATACCAGGCCATACAAGGCGTTTACTATTTGCCTTTTAACGTAAAGTATCTGACATTTTGTGTTTTTTTGTGTACTACGCCAATTAGAAACCAATTTTGACTAGGAAATGTCACATAAATACAGAACATAGAACAAATTTATCATTTGATAAATTCGCCGTTAATGGCTAAGCAAAAGTAAAATATCGTGAATTTTTCCAAACTATTGCACATATGTTATAAAATTATTGTTCTTTTTTTCATATACAAATTCACTAGCTTTTAACATGTTGTTGTCGATTTCTGAACTTTCGTAAAACTGTTTAAGTACCTTCGACCAAACGAATGCTATATATTCTGGTATGGTTTTTTCAGTTCTAATACTCTCATATCAAACGAATATGATCTCAACAATTTTCTTATGCTTAAAAAATTGTTCGTTATCGATCAATGAAAAACTTACGATGGTTGATTTCTTAATGATAACTATAATATTAATTACCATCCGTCTTGATTCGGTTTCCAAAGCTTACCTAAAAATAGATAGAAATTATAAATAAATTAGAAAATTGATACCATTGAACATAAAATTAAGATGATCTCAACACACACATTCATAAAATTTGCCTCACTCACCAAAATCGGATCAAAATCGGGTTATCTCATATGTTTGAACCTCATAACTATCGCAATAAACCAAGAACAACCTTTATCTAAATTAACATATTTTTCGCGCCTATTCCTAATTTATCAACAGCAACTCCGTACACACAGATGTTCAATAAGCGGCAACTAAACAATTTCTAATGGTTTTATGATTAGATCATCAAGACAAATTCGAATTCACTTAAAAGGAAGAATCTCTCAATCTACTTACTCGTACATACAAATAAATAAATAATAGTTTAACATGAATTAATTAATTAACCAAAATGACATTTTTATTGCTGCGTGATTACTCAATATAGACAGAGGGCAATACGCTGCATACATTTGTGTGTCTGTATAGTGCTATAGACTATTAAAAGATCTATATAGGGTTATTAACTCGACAATGATAAGCAACGAAATTTTTGTTTTATATTTTACTCTACATCGACTTAATTAAGATAACATGATGAAACTACAATATTTTCTAATTTTTTAATTAAATTAACTTTGGTATAAAATATGACACAAAGGAAGTTGGCGTACAATTTTATTTTATGTTGGATTATGTAATCGTAATTGATTAATCCTCAGGTTGGAGTAGATATCACATACGGTGTACTGTCGAACTCGTATACGCACATCGTAAGTATGATTCACTTTACAATAATGAACGTTTAGTTTACATTTCCCTCCTGGGTGTTTCGCTTGATATTTAATTTTAATATTCTATCCAAATCGATTTTACCCGTATGTCGCCTAAAATGGAAATAAATTTGTTTGTTTGTATTTGATTGTTTTGGAAGTTGGTGATAGGTACTGATTGCTTGATAATGGAATTTATTACAACAATATGCAAAAATATTGAAGACAAATTAGAAATTTTACAAGGTGGCACAAAACTCTTTACTCAATTTTCAAAATGATGATGATGATCTTCAAAACATCGAACATTATGAACTTCAATAGACAAATCATTCTATCCGCGGGCGAGGTTTAAAAGGGCTTGGTTTTACTTTACACGCGATTAACAGTTTCTCGGCAATAGATATTACGCTGTGACATTTTGTGATTGACCACCTGTTTCACCTAAACTCGTTGTAAAGATCGTCTATTGATGTCCAATAGAGTAGGCCGACGATTATTTATTGTTTGTGGATTCTCCTGGACATCTACAGCTGAAGCAGTAATATACTCGAATGAACGGTCGTCACAAGCCTGCCACGTCTTTCACAGCCCCGTGTTGCACCAGTATGTGTTAAGCTACCTTTCCTTCCTTTCAGAGTATATACATTCTATTCTCAAACATTCCCTAGAATTACTGTTAATACCACAGTTGGGTGGCCGTCCAATCCACGAGGCTGTCCAACCCACTGGTGTACCGCAATGCGTCCCAGTTCCTTTGGGTATATTAAGAGGACAGATTCGTAGAATATGTTTACTAAATATTTCAAGTATATTAACCGTCAGTCTCCCCCCATCTATAAATCTTCAAGACTGTATTTCTAAGATTTTGGTATTCGTCAGTACTCAAAATTAAAACAAGGAAATATACAGAGGGCAGAGCGTTATAGGCGTTACTAGACAACAGGTTTTAGACTCAGAATAGAGACTATAAAGATAATATGATTTTTCAGCAAACCGATTTTGTAAATTGGTTTGATACCGCCTTTAGGTCTAGTCAATATAAACCTCTGGAAACCTTGTCTAGCCAGACCGAATCATATTTTTTATTATTGAAACCATAACAGCTTCATTTAAATCGTCTTCACATTGATATCACAGCTAGCCGCTTCGAATAGTGTTGAGATATTTTCGGGTATTACTTGCCACGCCCCACATCTCTGTACAAGGCTAGACCGAATCAGTTTATTTTATTTTAACAATTAGCAACAACTTGTTACTATTTTGCACAATGTTTAATTTAGTCGGTATTTGAAATTTTAAAATTCCGGATCGAATAAATTTTGAAAACTACGAAATTTATCTTTTTAAATTAAACTTTACGTTTCTTGTAATTTTAGTGTTGCTCGATAATTTTGAGTGAAGACAATTAACTATTTGTCATATCTTAATATTTTGAACGATGTTGACGTTTCAATTTAGTTATTGAAAATGATACATGCGAACAACTACAGTTCGAAATTTTATCTAGGCACAGATAAGAATATATAAATCATTCATTGAAAACTTGGGTTTTTTTCCTGTCCAACTTGTCGAAGAACCTTAGTGTAAATCACTTTTAAAACAGCCATACAAAGTTATGCAAAATTTTAAACTGGTATAAGGAATTAACTAATCTGCATGAAACAGTTTTTCGGTAGAAATCTTATGCTGCGGTTCCTCGATAGTCGGGACAAAAAATTGTTCCAAATGCAAGATATGTCTGTTTTTGTCTGTGCTATACGTAATATGTACTTTAGAAAACGCTACTAGATAAAAAAAAAAAAAAAAAAAAAAAAAAAAAAAAACGTAAGCTACTTATAATGATTATTCACTGCTGTCGTCCTCTAAGCGTTGTGAAACATAAACGAACCGTAAGCGAATAATGTTATATGAAAGACTTCGCAAACGTGATTCTTGGGCGAATCAGAAACAAATCACTTTTGATTCGAGCGCGATGTCTAGCGTATTGGAGTTGCATGTATTGGAGTTCGCTTTTCTTTCGCTCTATCGAAACGTCTGCGAATGATTTTTTTATTAGATACATATTTTCATATATAAATTATTATTTAATTTTCAGAATGAAATATTTTTTTTGCAATTTCTGTAATTTGCAAATAATTTTAAAATTTAGCAAAATTAGTTTCATAATATAGCTTGATAACTACGTTTTTTGAATTATAAATTCAGGGGATCTCTAATCACTAAAAATTAAATCACAACACAGCTATATTATATTTATTCTAGAATGCTGCTATGAGGCTTCGTAGTCATATCATAATTAAAATTTTAAATTTGAAACGAAAATAAATTAGTATGATTCGTTTTCGTTTCACTTAAGCGAACTTCGCAAATTTATTTCAAGGGCTTGTAGTTAATAATGTATATCAATATATTTGAAAACAAAGGTATAATTAGTCTTTTATACAATAGTCGTTGACAATCTATATGTTTGACATTGTCAACATATTGTTTGTACTCTCCTTATTGTCTCCGTAATTTATATAAGATATAAAGAGTGATCCAATAGGAGGTACTTTTTCCAATTGGGATTCTCATTAGGATTCAAGCGTAACAACTGTTATGTTGATATAACATTTGTGTTTAGTATTTATTGACATTTCACTATGAATTTTTTCACTCAAAAATCAGAGCTCAGTGAAAAATTGTTTTCGGGCTCTTCGACCATTTTATGGTGTTCATATAATCGTCCAACTGCACGCACTATTCGCGAAACAATCAATAAATTTCGAACCACTTTTTCATTATTGGACATTCATCAGCGACTAGAGTGCGTATACAAGTCGATCTTTTGTGAATATTGTTGCTGTAGCAGAAAGTGTACGTGAAGTCGGTTCACCTTCCCTTTGCGTCATCGATTTGGTTTATGGGCGTTGGAACAGCTCCAAATTGATCCGTTTTTTTTTATCGAAAAATTGTGTTCAGCGATGAAGCTCGTTTTTGGCTGAATGGATACGACAACAAACGTCGTATTTGGGCTGATGAACAGCCAGGAAAGATTCAAGAGCTTCCAATGCATTCCGAAAAATGCACTGTTTGGTGCGGTTTATAAGCAGGTGGCATCATCGGACCGTATTTCTTTAAAAATGCGAAAGGACAGCGTGTAAACGTTAATGACGCAAACGACAGAGCAATTGCCAAAAATCCAAGATATTGGTGTAGCCGACTTGTGGGTTCAACAGGATGGTGTAACGTGCCACTCAGCAGGCCAAACCATCGATTTATTGAAAGAAAATTTTAATGAGAACATCATATCAAGAAACGGACCCGTGAATTAACCTCCTGAATCGATCATTTAAGAGCCAATCGCGGACAACATTTAAAAGAAATTATTTTCAAACATTAAGTGTCATAAACCGAACTTACGTCACAAACACAATTTTTGATTATTAAATTGATTTTAATGCGTTTTATTGCAAACAAATTTTCGGAAGTTCTTATTGGATCATCCGTTACTTAATACGTTTATGCGATTTGGGACTAAATCCTAAAACGATTAAAAGTTTATGCGATGTTCTCTTTCGCCCGAACGACTATTTATAATGTTAAACGTCCATATGAGTATGTGCTTTATGAATTACTACTATTCAAACGGTTTTATTGGATATAAATATCCATGTGACTGTCCGAGTCTAGAATGCGATGAGTATTGGATTAATTATTTATTAACCATGTTGGGATGAATATTCAAATAAAATTTCTCTCTATTGTAGGCATATTACCCCATTTGCCGTCATCTTATATACTCCTCACATGACTCTTTACGTTTTACAAATCTTAAAGGTGTGTATGACTATTTGAGTAATTTCCTCTTGCTATAAAAACCATAAACGATTTATTTATGATTTTATTCAAGATGAAAAATTAATTAGTTTTCCGGTTGATCAATCGCATGATAACTCAAAAAAAAACATTAATTTCTTTGCGGATTCTTAGACCAACTATGGAATACAATTAAATTGGTATAAAATGAGAGGGTAGGTAGATGTTGTGTGTGGCTGTGGATTAAGAAAATTAAAATAAGCGAATAAATTTGTAAGAAACAACTACACGAAACTATTAATGGTAAATGATGGATTAACAAGTGTATGTTGTATTTTTCTTGTATACGGTACATTTATTATTATCTTAGATTGCGGTTTTTATGTAAATTATACGCGAATCAAATAAATATTGTGGTTTACTATTTTGTTTTCTTGTTAACATTCACGTGATATAAAGTGACTTTAATGATTTGCAAGAAATTTTTTTAAACTTTTATATATCGCTGATTCTATACTAGAACACGTTATCATTTCATAATTTCCATGTCGTTTTTATTGCATATAAGTCGATGCGTATAACACATGAAATGGAATAAGCGCTGGGCACACATAAAAATCAACGTACTGGGTGGCACGCAAAGCAAAGAAAAAGAAAATTGTTTGCTATTAATACACATTTTACCTAAATTTTTGCCGAAATGACAAACGTATAGATATATATATATATATATAATTATATATTATCACATATCGTTTTAGTGAGATACGAAATGGGAAAGGGCTGCGAATTTTAATGTTGTCGTAATTTTGTTTCCTACTGCCTAGATTAACAGCACCTCATTTACTACAATTAATTTTGGTTTATACACAAATTTGTTGCGGATTTCTATTTTAAGGTGGTCAATGCGAATTTGTAGAAGTTCAAAAAGGCTTCTTTCAGATGCCTAAATGCCTTAACATTAATATACCTTAATACAAATCGCTCAAATCAAAAAGTACAACCCAAAACATTTTTTTTCTTAAACGATGTGAACGACCATTGAATGTTTTCCTTACAAGCTCTTTAGATACAGATTCTTCATATAAGATATGATTCTAATTGGTCTTTGCGGAATATATAATGGCCGAGAAAGTGAACCTCAAATTTAAGCAATAAAGAAATTTTACAAATTGTTCGAAATAAGTTTCTGAGTTATGGTTTCGATTAGGGCTTTCTGGGTACATACAAATTAAAAGGACATCGCCCAGCTGGAAAATTGAAAATTTACATTCAATTCTGAAAAATATTTTGACGGGAATTCCATTTGACTCAAGCTTTTACTCATTCCACCGTAGACCGGCAATTAAAAAATTAGGAAAATTAGAATGGTACTAAATAGTTTATGTATTAAAACAGCTAATTCCACCAGTGTACGTACCAAAAGCTGCAATGTATTTCTGAGACCACAAGAACTCTTAGCAATGAGTATTTTACACCGAAATTCAACGTTTTTCGAAAAGATGGTTGTGCTATTACGGCGTCAGATCCGCCTGGGAGAAGGGTTCTTATAGCGGTTAATGTGGACTTTGATAGTTTGGTGGTGTGCATTGAAGACGCTGAAGATAACTACATAGTATGGCTTAAAGTCTATAATCACAACACAGTGAAAAATGTAGATATTATTTATTGCTATGCTTCCGGCCCAACAGTCCGCCAGTACAGGATGACTGGTGGTTGGTGCCTTCAATCTCCCCTCTCTGGGCTGGCAATGTTAAAAATAGCCTAGACAGGTTGATTTCAGACTGCCAAATTTTTACTACGCACTCTATAAGTGTTTTGAACTATCCATACGCTACATATGCAGTAAAAATACAACGGTTGGTCCATTCCCACCCTGTTATAATAGCGGTTTCCTCACATTGTTTGAAATCAAAATCGGAACTTCACTATACACATAGTATATCTAAACGCTTACAACGATTTTTCGATTTTATCTAAAGAGGTATATAATGACTACATTAGCGTTATGTAATCGGATCGTATAGCAAATCCAAAAAGGTTTTGGCATTTTATTAATTCTAAAACCAAACCTGATGGCTACCCAACAATCAACAATGAAGTTTGATGACAATTCATCCAATAACCCTAAAATAATTCATAACTAACATGTTCTTAGTCAGTCAAGCTTTTTAACGGCGACGCAGAGCCTGACACAGACACTTTTCGTTATTTTAATGGTTGTGCCAAACATCTCTTGTCTCTTTCGACATCAGTTTTGACACAGTGGTTGAATAAATTAAAGAGCTCAAAAATGATTTTTCCTATGGACCCGACGGTTTGGTCGATTGGCTAAATCTCTTACTGCTTCGATCCAGAAGAAGGGTTGCAACTCAGATGTTGTTAACTACAGTTCAATTGCCAAACAGTCGTATATTCCTAAAATTTTTGAAAGTATTGTATACGATTTTCTATATTTCCACTGTAAACAACTATTTTCCACCAATCAACATGGCTTTATTAAATGGTGATCCACGATAACCAATCCTATACCGAATTCGTTTCAAATACTCTTAATGACATGGAGAGGGGAAATGAGGTTTATGTAGTTGCGACTGATTTTAGTAAAGCGGTCGATAGGCTTCCACACAAAATCATTTTATTTAAGCTCAAAACTATTAGTTTACCATCTTAATGCATAGTATGGATCAATTCTTACTTAAGTGACCATAAGTATTATTGGGTAATTTTCAAATATTCAACATCGGCGTCAGTTAACCAGAAATTAAGCTATAAAAAGCTGTATGCGGATGACATGAAAAATTTCCAAAGAACTCATATTATTATAACCGACGTTCAACTGTTGCAAAATGACTTCAATTCACGTAGTTTAAGGAATGTATCTGCTTTTCAACCAACTGTTCATAGAACTGGTTACGGCCAAAATGACCGAGTTACAAGGATGTTTGCTTTTGGTTTGCTCTATCGCTTTTTATGTATTTCTTGTCTTTCACTATTAATTTGTTTTTAGTTTTGGTTTTCATTTTTATTTTTCTTGAATATTTTCCTTATGGACCTAGTTTCCTTTGGTGTGTTATCATTAATCCTGAACTATATCGTGTCAATTTTTATTATTAACTTTTCAGTCTCATTAACTACTTTTAAACATTTTAGTTCAGTAGTTTGATGTCCTTATTTGTGAACCTTTAAAATATACTCAAAAAAATTAGAGGAACATAGATGGTGACTCTCATCGTGCGGTCA
The DNA here is from genome assembly GCA_947310385.1 of Nephrotoma appendiculata. Classification (NCBI taxonomy): domain Eukaryota; kingdom Metazoa; phylum Arthropoda; class Insecta; order Diptera; family Tipulidae; genus Nephrotoma; species Nephrotoma appendiculata. The sequence continues at coordinate 342,122,016 of OX371224.1, forward strand.
GGGAGGAGAACTGGTCACTGGGAATTATTATTATTATCTAGGTTTATTTTTGAGTAAGCAAGCATCGATTTTGTTGAACACTCTGTTTTGCAGAGCTAGGTCCTCAGTATCCTAGCCAGTATATTTAAAAGTATCGTCAAAATACGATCGCAATACGGCCAAAAATGATTTAAGATTTCCGCTGTGATTTAGTGACGCAAATAAAAAATAGAAATTAGACACTGTGATAAAGAACTGGACTGCAATTAATCAGGTTTAGTTGCAATTTTGACAATTGAACCATATGCTCTTGGCGAAAAAATTTCCAGTTCATGAGATGACAACATACATATCTGTTTGGCGTATTGAATACTGACATCAAAATGTCCGGAAAATCTCACATATCACAAATGTCTCATTCCTTAAAACTTATGAATTTCCTTTTGCTGATTTTACACAGGTGGAGCCAAATTTAATTTCATTTAATATCATCGTGTGTAATATCATGCAACATATAGCAACATAGCGCAACATGGTGTAAAATGATAAAAGAAGGCCCTAGTCAGCAAGATGCACCATAGTGGAATATCACACATCATCCTTCAACAAAATGCAACATAATGCAGCATGGCCAGTACCATGCAACATCACGCAACACGGTGCAATACCACGCAACATCAAGCCTATCCTGAGAATCCTAAATGAATCATCTAGAAATCAGAACTTCTTGTAATCGTATACTTGTATTCGAAACCTCTTTACTGCTAAAGGCTCTAAGGCCCACTGCTGCCATCCGGCGACCTCATAAATGTGATATCCCGACATCAAGACTCGCCGAAAATAAATTAAATTAAGGGACCCGAGACCCACTGAATGAATTTTCAGAACTTAGCATCCATCACAATCGACCCCTGTCACTCGAAAACCCTCTCGCACTGAAGGCGATGATTCATGTGCAAATTTTGTCTGACATACATAAATAATAATCGCTCTGATTGGTTGAAGGTTGGCCATATTTTTTACCGTAGGACAAAAATTAAAAATTGAACAATGCTCAATTTTGTTTAAGATAAATACATAACCTTAATATAAAATACCAATATTTATCGTAGAAATATATTCTGTTGATTTTTGAATTGGACATTATTCACTTCCACTAAAAATGTGTGTTCACATGTTTATTCAAATCAATATGGTTCCAATTTCAAAAAGTGCAAAAATTAAAACACTTTTTAGGTTATGCTTTATTAAAATGTCAATAAATATACATTCGTGTGAATTTCGTATTTATCTTATAAGAAAATATTAACCAATCAGATCGATTATTATGTCTGTCACACAAAATTTGTAAATGAATCATCATTTTAATTTTTAGAAAAATCGAGCGAACTAAAGAAAAATTACAGAAAAAGACCCAATCGTTCCACCTGTGAACGAATTTTCCCGAAATCTGGACTAATCGCAATTGATTTTTGGCAATTGAAACTCTCCTTCACCATATTTTATCAAAATCGTTCGAGCAAAACAAATTTTATGAAAGACACCCGGGCCCCTCTACACGACCCTTTGAACAGATTTTCTCGATATTATCGCCCATCGCAATCGGCTCCTACCACTCTAAAACCGTCCTGGTAGTCCGAAATCGAGCAAGCAAAAAAAAAAGAAAGAAAGGGACCCGGGACCACTCTGAATGAATTTCCCCGAACTCTGCACCGACCGCAAATGATTCCTCTTAATTGAAAACTCCCATTTAACAATTTTTATCAAAATCGTGCAAGCCCCATAGGATTTTTAATTTTTTTTCCGAAATCAGGATCCATCGCAATTGATTCCTGGTACTCGAAAAATGCCTCTTCAGTAATCTTCATCAAAGTCGTTTGAGCTGAGGAGAAAAAGTTAGAAACTTGGACCCCACTGGAGTATCTCTTAAACTTTCATGAACATACGTTTTATTGAAAAAATTTTCAAAACAAAGTGAATTGGGAAACTTTTGTTCCACAAAATTTTTATTGGGAAAGATATTTTCCCATTTAACTTTGTTTCGAAAATATTAACACCAAACATGTTCCCTCAGTAGGCCAGAAAAATACAATTTAGACAAAAATGCTATGAAAATATTTTTTTCAATTTCCAGGGAAAACCACAATAGTGCCACAGGGGCCTTATTCTTGAAATCCGTGGAAACTTTCGTAATCCGAATTCAATTGGCTATGAAAGTCTTTATATTATGTACTAAAATTTTTCGCGGGCTACTTTAATCATTTTTTTAAATTAAGAAACATAATTTTTTCTCCCTACTAAGGAAAAAATTTCGACTGAGTAAATCGATGCGGAATTACTCGCTTAGTAGGTAAATAAATAATAGAAAACTTGCATACAATTTTGAAAAAAATGATTAAAGTAGTCGACAAATTTTTTTATTAATATACATATAAAGAATTTCATAGCAAATTGTATTCCGATTACGGAAATTTCCACCTATTTCAAGAATACGGCCCCAGATAATAAATATAGCAGCTGTAGTAGTTCTGGCCTACAATAATCGAGACCATTGGTCACTCATTTATTTTAGTTTGTGTTTCGCGAATCAAATTTTATCTCATACATCATTATCTGCATACTCAGCAACTCATTACATTTTACACTACAATTATCTAATTCTGTTTCACTATTGTCAGCACATATATTTTTAGTTATGAAATCGATTGTTACAGTTATAGTGACATACTCGCGTGTATGCTTGAGAACGAAATTCGATATTCTTGAGATACTAATTTATGCTTCACAAAACGATTATGATTTATAATCAGTTTTAAAGAAACTTAACAATGATCTACAATTTTCAGAATCAATAGATGCACAGAAATTCTATTTTAGGAGAGCTTATAAAAATCCATTATTGATGTGAAATCAAGCGTAACGTTTTTTTTTTGTATGTATATGTATAACATTTCCATGATCAGCACGCGAGTGTGTACAATCCTCCAAAAATAAAACAAAGCGCTATGTTCAGCATGTCAAAAAAGAGAAAGATTGATCAATCATCGTATTATACAACGAAGAATTTCATGATCTGATTGTTAGGTCAAAGAACTACATTTGCTGCTAAATGCATTTTATTGTTTTATGTGCGCGCGGCATGATCATTAAGATCAGTGATTCTTATAATTTGTGTAGTAAATTAAATTTGTATAACTGTCATTTTTTATGATCTCTTTATAATCTGATTCTGTTAACTAAGACATCAAGTGAGGATTGTGATTTTATGCGGAGGTCGCACTGTATATAAATAGTTAAACCCAAAAATGTTCTACATGGGTAAACGTAAAAATGGGATTTAATTATTTTTTTTTTGATATATGAATCGCAACTGACAATGGCGGAAATAAGAAGATCGCTAAGAAGTTGAAATCAGATATTTTGTTGTTATTTTAAATATAAGTTTTTGTTGACTTTAATAATTTAATTTCGATTAATCATCATTTAGAGACAAATTACGATATATTAAAATAACAATGAATATTTTGTTATAATTTCGTTGAGGTAAGGCGCGGGAGTTTCATACACAACTTCCGTTGTTGCTTATCAACGCCTAATGATAATATGCGCGTAGTAGTTTTGTAATTAGTTGGGAAACATTTTGGTGCGGAATCGATATTATGTCTGGTGTGCAACAGAAATTTGTATGTGTCATCGTAATTTTTTTATGTGTTTTCTTTCTTCTTCAAACATATTTATGTTGGTATGTTGTAGGTTCATTCGTACATAATTCAATAAAATTTCCATCAGGAACATAAAAACAGTAAATTATTTCAGTTTTACTATTGTCGGTACTAAATATACATATGTGAATTGCAAATGATGTTATACCGCAATATTGTCTTGATTTTGACTTAGCACGCAATATGCTCATTCATAGCATCGACGATGTCTGTATATTTATTGAAACGATATTAGGTAGTTTTAAAAGGTTCTATCTACAACAAAATTTTAAATTTATTTTTGGACATTATTTTGAAAAAACTTAGTTGAAAATCCCCGCGCACTCCGGGGGATTGGCGTCGATTTCGAGATCTAAAATGTTATATTATACTATGTCCTTTTTGTTTTTTCAATACAAATCCAATAGGACGCGGGAGAACGAGAATCGGGCCTGATAGTTACATAACAATGAAGAGTAAATTTATTGTGCCATTTTCACTGTTGCTGTGATAATATATTTATATGTAAACTATTATTTGATGTACATATTGATTAATTTAGTAGTTGCATGCCTTACTTTAAGTTTTTTTGACGGTTAGTAAACTACCTCACCAAAACTCCAGATCGCCATATATCAGGTTGTAGAAATTTATGGTATGTATAAGCCTGGGTCAACTACGATTTGAAAAAAAGGCTAACATCTTTATTTGCAGGAATCAAGAGAGGGCAATTAATTTCGCAACAGGAACCTCGAGTTTACTACTCCAATATTCACAGAGAGCGACAGGCACAGTAGTGTTGCATGGTATAAGCGTAGACACATTTTCTTTGCAAAACGGCTTTAATTATTTCATCAATTTCGTTGTATGAACCAACCGCGGTACTGGAATATGGTGAATCATATAGAAGCAGATGAGACAACCGCAGTGAGAATAGGTTGAACCTCATTCAGTTTAGGAGCAGAATACGTAACATTACAAGTTAGTTAGTCGAACTTCTCCGAAATCTTCGGAGCTACCTTTTGAAAACCGTAATTGATACTTCTGTTAAGCACCATAACTTCCTGAGACACAAGAAGCAGTTGCTCTTTAAGATAAACCAACCGGTCAATGCACTAATATCAGAATCATGTTGGCAATCGTGACACACAAATTTTGCATATCGGCATTCTTTCAACAATTTGCTTCAACCTTCCATCTTATTTTTGATACATTCAGGATGAAAAGCAATCTTCTTATAATTACTGGAACAGCGAATCCCAGGTAGAAGCAGATTTTGATTTTTTACATTTACCACACTTGTTCAACATTGCAAAAGTTTACAATTCACAAAAAAACCACGGCGGATGTGAAAATTACACCAAACTTGTCTATAAAATTCACCACAAAAAATACATAACACTTTAAAATTCTAATTTTAATTTTAATTAAATCTTTACATTGTTTACCGGATGTGGTAGCTCCTTAAGAAACTTTTCCGCTCTTAGTAACAATACCGGCCTAGATCGGTTTTTCAAAATTGAAGCGGAAATGATGTTTTTTGACAAAAAACTGTTTTTTATATTCTTTTGTAGCCAATAAACTGGTTTGAAAGATAAATTTCCATTTTACATGGCAAAATTGGTCATTCGATATGTCCACTTCCTTTAAGTTAAAGCGCCTTTGCCAATTCGCTTAATGAATGCCGATTGTGGAATTTAGTGTAATCTACCTAGCCAAAGATTCCTCACCAATCATGACATGCGGATGTTTTGAAATCGGTGAATTATAAGCGAAATCAACGTTGCTTTTTTGTTGTATTATTCATTGTTATCACGGGGTTGCCATCTCACAATTTTCCAGTTCAAAGTACGAATTTTCATATAATGACACACAAAAGACATTTTAATTCACCTTCAAATTATTTATTTGCAATACCGTCATCTACTAATTTTTACTTGATCGTGCCCGACGCAGCGTCAGTAACGTCGACAACTACTTTTAATTCACGTCGATAGTGATTGAATGATCTACATATTTAAACTTCTCTTTCCGGAAATTTTAGTTTAAAAAAACTTTTATTAGTGTTAAATATAGAGTTCTAAATGGCGCAAAATGGTCAACTTTAATATTAATGGGAATCAAGTCCCTAATGGAGTTTGAACTGCTCTATTCTACGGAATTTAAAACTTAGGTGTCTATTCCGTAACAATGTCATGTTCTCATTTGTGATGGAATCGTGTCATTTTTGAGATTTTCCTTCTTCTTTTCCTTTCGATATTAGAAAAGTGATATTTAGAGAAAGTGTTGTAACTCGACCCACACATGTAATAACTGGATTCGGCAGGCCAACTACCTACTCTCACAAAGGCCTCGAATAAATTTATGGCATTCATAGGAAAGACCTCTGAAAATGTACACGGAAACATGGAGTTAGCTAAGCCTTCAAGAGATGGAGTTCTCCAGAATTTTTCGAACCAAGCGGAATTTCCACTTTCGACGTACTTGAATTACAAACGCTTAGATGGACTGGGAGTTAGATCCACAGTTCAACCAATGTTTATACTCTCCGCTAAAGCGGTTATTCGAAAAGAGAAAAATTTGGATTCGGCTTTCTCATCCACCGGCGAATGCATCATCGACTGACGTGCAACCAACATGTGGTTTAGAAATTGCCGGGTACCATTCAAGTTGGCCATATCCCAAAACTTCGTCCAAATTTCATTCTAGAATCCCATTTCCACCCAACATATACCTAATCTCATCGTGATCGGTTGATCAATGGCCGAGTTCTTATAGGAAATGCATATTGAAAAATGTTTTATTTTTATATAAAGGATGTTTCATTTCCAGGTATAGAACTTTAAGTTGCCAACACTTTTTTTCAAGGACAGCTGATTTGACAACTGTCTTTTTGTTAGTTTGGTTTGCCATTTCATAATGTAGACCCACACCAGAGTAACGTTTGCAAATTGTTCAAACTTACTTTGAAAATAATGGTCCAGTTCGTGAAACTCATCGTATGCTACATCCATTTTATGGTCGACATAATCGTCCATCAGAGCAGTTAATTCGGTTCACAATGGATCGCTTTCGCACGACGTTTACAACTGTAGTGCGTAGGAGTGAAGATAATCCAAATGAATTGATTCGTCATCGTGCGCATCAATTGGGACCTGATCCAACATCTTTATTGTTTATTCAATTGTGTAGGAATTGAATCGATGCATAATTTCCATACAAAATTTTCTTCAGTGATGGAGCTCATTTTTGGTTGCATGACTGTCAACAAACAGAATTGGCGCATTTAGAATGAAGATAATCATCTACAAGCTATTGTTCAAAATCCATTACATCTATACATAAAGTTACCGTTTGGTGTGTTTTTCGCCGAAGAACCTATGTATTCATAAATGATGCACAATTAATTTACTGAAAGAACCATTTGATGAACGGTAATGGTGGATAAGCTTAAGTGAAGTTACTGGTCTACGCTATGATAAGCCAGATACTATTGAACACTTGAAAGCGAACATGCGACGCATTATTCCCGAAATACGACCAGAAATGCTGCGAAAAGTAATCGAAATTACGTTCAGAATGCACCATGCACGCGCCAGCCGCGGCGGCCACATGTTCGAAATCATATTCAAACATTAATGGCATAAAATTATATTTCAAATAAAGTCACATTCGTGGCTCACATTCGCAAGGCTGAAATTCGCAAAATTTAAAAGGAACGATTTTTTTTTGTACATAAAACCGTTTCTAATAAATTCCGGATAGACAAACTGCACCCAAGAGCAATTGGATTTATTATTGATTAGTGGCAGCTGATACAATTTATTTATTTTCTGAAGAAATTCAATCTTATCCCACAAGTATAGTTTTTCCAAATAACTCTGCTCAAATATAATTTCTTTTTCTTGATAGGTCGTAAGGTCGTAAACTTGATACTTCCAAAAATAGTGAAACGAGTTGCTTATGCACAAATGGTCATTTATTTCCGGTAACTGGTCAGGGTCGGGAGTTTTTTAAAAATGTTTTCAAAATTTTCGAGGTGAACTAAATGATTTAGCCACCCAAGTAAGGAATATAAAAATAAAATAAAATCCATCGGTTAGGTTCGAAATTCTGATAATTGGTCAGCTAAAGCTAATATTTGATTAGGTGTAAAAGTTGCAGATCGATCACGAAGCCTCGGTATCTGAGTGATCGCATAGAAATCCGCATTGAATACAAGAACAATAGTTTTGAATAATCAATTCGGCCCAAACAATGACCTAAATACGACAATAGCACTTTCTTAGGAGCGTTCGCCTCTCAAGGGACTCGCCTTAAGGAAAACAACAGAAATCGCTTCTGAATGGATTCTATACGGCTACAGGAATTTTTGTAGTACGGATGGTCAATGTAGGTTTTAAACGATAACATGCGAGAAAATATAACATCTATATCTAGAAACGAATGAACTTGATCGATCATAACTCCATTTAAAAATAAGCTACTATCAAGACCATTAGGACGTGTCCTAGAAAAATTCTTAACTTTACATTTGGAGACGTCGAGATAAAGCGTATGTACACCATTCACAGAAAATATGTAATTCCTGCAAAAGATTTCATGCAGAAGAGATCTTTCAAAAATGAAAATCAATCTTAAATAAATCAAAAACTCGCAATGTTTGAAGCACCGTTTTGCATCATCTATGCAATAAATTATAGAGGTTCAAGATGATGATTTCTAGATAAAATGTTATTTTAAAACTTTTAGGGTTCGTTTTGTCAAATATGACAAGATCCACTTTAAAGGAAGGGCATCACGCTTGAGCTGTTCGAGTTTCTTTACAAGTAAGACAAGATCAATTTTATCGAATGCTTTACTAAAACCAGTAAACACTACTTCAACAGTATCACAGTTGACCGGCCGGTGTAAAACCTATGCTGGTTTACAGAGATAAAATTTTTAATTAAAAAAAAAACGGTCCCTGAACATCGATTCAAATAATTTAAGAATATCCGATAAGATAGAAATGCCGCGGTATTTTTCGATATCCTTTCCCCGTCAACTCTTGATAATTGTCCAAATTTTGGTCCGGATCACAACTTTCCACAGAGCATGCAGAACGTCATCGGTAGTAAACCGAAGTTGAATGTTTAGATTTTTATAAAATCAAAATCGACATTCTTTCTCGAAAAAGGGACATACACATTTTTAAAAATTCTGCAAACATGTCAGTGATTCTTTGTTGATCACTAACAGTCAAAGAATCCAGCTCCAGAAATATTTAGAAGTTCAAATTGAAATCTGGGAGCACTAAGTATTTCATAATTGTCGATGGATGGAACCAATTTGTAATTTTTATGACTTTAGATTCATTATTTTATAAAACTAATCAATATAAACGGCCAAACTACCCTTTATAAATCGATTCCAATAAATATTGTCCAGAAACTCATTTAAAACATCATAGTCTCTCTCTTTAAAGTTGAAAAACATCCAATTTTGGTTAACATTAACACAATTTTCAAAAAATCATTGGATGTCAGTGGTGTATGTCTGAGTGAACAAATTGAGTCCAGTCTGAGATTAAATGACGGTGAGATTAAATGACGTATATCTTCGAGACACCTAACAAAAGCCCCTTCACCTCTCGCCGTCGATTCAAGATCCGAATAACGATCGTGCCTAAAAACATAGTAGTCCGGTAGGAAATACTCTAAAAACGACAACATACTCATTTTCGAACACCGTTCGAATTCCCAATCGGAATTCATGGAGGCACATAACCGGTTGAGATTGCCATAAATGATGTTACAACGTCGGAAAGCTTGCTGGAGTTCGATCTTTCTTTAATAACGATCGACAATCAAGGTCCACTAGATTGCAATGCTCCACCTTTTTACAGATAAACCCAACAACTTACTCATGTGTTGCATGATCTTATAGGCACCTAAATACCAACAAGACCATTATCAGTACAACTTCTAAAAGCATCTACTGATATTGGCAGTAGATAGAGTTCGCCATGTAACAAAACACGTTGCTAGCCTATCTAGCATACCTTCATTTCTTTTTATTCAGAGTAGAATTCTCGCTTTAATTCAATTTTAAACGTTCAACTTGGATATTTACATAAACCAAAGTGAGGAATTTATTCAGATCTAGTGCTCGTATTTGGTCAGGCATAATAAATAATTGGATAGGCTTAATAAATAAAATTTAAAATAAATAATAAATTTATAAAATTATTGAAATACTCAAGCAATTTTTTCAAATAACAGCGAGGATGCTACACGGATTTTAAGCTACACGGAAAAGCGCATTCGAAAGCTGTTAGTTTTAAAAAATTAAAATTTGTTTCAGAACCTCCAAATTGAAGTTAAGTAAGAACTTAAAGAATGGGAAAAAACGAAATTCGGTGATCATTTTTTTATTTCAACTTACTAAGCCCGACTAGGTAACACACCACTGATACACTAGAAATCGGTTAAAAAGTTCATAAAAACGTACTAACGAACCAACGAGTCAAGATGCACGAAATAGCTCACACCATACGCATATCGAATAAAACTTTTCAAAAAATCATAAATTGTTTGCAAGAATGGTCCCACATTTACTCGCAGCAGAACCACAATTCATCCGATTGGATGTTTCTCAGCTTTATTTAGAAAAGTTTAAAAATGAATTGCAACTTTTGAAATCCTACGAGTTCTAGCGTACCGCTACAATACGAACAAAAATTTAACGACGATAAACAATTTATGCACAATTTTCAACATCTTAACCAATGTCTTACTCGAGATGAACCCAAGAAAATATTTAACTTCAGTCCGTATTAAATAATTTACATCCAAATGTTTATAACTGGGCTAGGTAGGTAATAATTTTTTGAGCTGCTTGAAAAATTATTCAACAATAGGTCGTGGTTTAAAAAGTACTTTTATGTTAATTCGAAGAAACAAATCCAACTGTACGCTAAACAATAAATATTTAAATTGCACCACATTTTGCGATAACAAAAATATTATTAAGCAGCACAACATTTCTTTGCATGAATAAGATTGTCACATATTACATCACCAAAAGGAAGCTCGGACTTCATTATTCTTAGTAATAAAGTGCAATGTATGACTTAATATCGCAACTAAACTGTTATATTGAAAGTCACCTTCCATACGAAAATCGCCATATCATGTAATCTAATATCCGTAATTAATGAATTCCCGGTACAATAAACACCAATATTCCGTTCAAATCTAGACACAATTTACTCAAAAAGGAAGTCACCATACAGCCAAGTATCGTTAAAATATAAAGAAGACATAAAAGAATTTTTTTAAAAGGAAATCCAAATTTTACACGCAATTAAATATTAAGTCTGTGGCTGATTCACATTAATTCTCAACTCAATTAAAATTTCCGTAATACAATAGAAAATTGATACGGGTTTTCCCGCATCGATTTTCCATCCAACACCATACTTTTACCACCCGTTCGTACATCCACTTAAATTTTACATCACCGTTAAAAATTTGGGTTAACAACCAATTTCTATATAGAAAACTTTAATTTATATTTTTGTGTGTTGCTATGATATTTCAAGAACTTTCGATCTTGCCCCGTGCGGCCACCACATCTGCGCGAAGGATCCCGGAAAAATGATATATCGGTGCCCGGCTGTCACACAAAAATCACTATCATATACATTCACTTATATAAAAAAACTACTTTACTTACCATTTTGGTATGTAGAGATTTATCACTTATTTAGCACGATCACACAAAAATAATTTAAACGAATTTTCACGTGGAAAATTGGAATTTTTCGCTTAACTGAACTTTACAAAAAAACTCGCGGTACGGAAAAACCAACAGCAAATTAAAAAAAAAAAAAATCTTAGAATTAATTTTAAATGTATCCAAAATTTGTCTGTAATGCAACAAATATGAAATTGGACTGAATTTGTCTTAAGATTCGGTTAGGCTTTTATAGAGTACATTTTTGTTGTTGTAATTTTTTTTTATTTAACATAATTTTATGTTGTGATTGTGATTGTTTATGTTTTTTTTGTAGTTATACATTTTAATAGTGTAGTTGAGTGTAGTGTAGTGTAGACACTGTAGACAAAAGAGAGCGAAAGAATGCGCGTGCTCTCATAATAAATTATTAAGAAAATTATAGTTGGAATATAGGGTGATTATACTACACTTTTCTGTAGTAGCACGGAACTGGTGTGTAATGTTAAAATTGTATTTGCCTATTGATTATTGCGATTAATAAACTTAAAAATCGTATATCTCAAAAAGTATAAAAGTTAATGGTCTTTGGAGATTATTTTTTTAGGGTTGAACGGATGGATCCTTAATCAGTTTTTTGAAGAAGTTTTTAAAAGTTATACTTTAAATCAATTTCATTTACAAATTACAGTTAAATTAATTGATTGGACTGTAAGGCCAAGTGCTGGATAAAAATATCTATGCGGCGACACACATAGGTATTTTTTTTAGGACGAACGACGCGGTTGCGGGCACTTATCGATCGTACGGCACAAAACAACCCAATTCTAATCTACTATAAAGAAGGATCCATTGCTTCTATACATCGGGTGACGCCTGCTTTTTCGTAAACAATTTATTGCGTTTCAATATAGTTTAAATATTAAACCGTTGTTTGACACAATTTACCGTGGACACCATTTATCGTCTGACAGTTTATCGTAGTTTGTGTTGGCCGTATAACGTGTCCGTCACGCCAGCCGGAACCATATCAGCCTGGTTTGGTTCCGGCTATGGCGCAAGTAGCACGATGTATTGTGCATTATTTTGCACTATATATTTGTTCAGTCGAAACCTTATAAATCCAGCACTATATGATTTTTCAGTAGAAACCTTATAATTCCGTCCGGAACCTTATAAAGTAAGCCGGAACCGTACACCACAGCCAAACCAACTATAGCACAAGAATCACAATGGATTGTGCATTATTGTGCACTATATGATTTGCTGGCTTTATCAGATTTTGGGTAAAATTTATAAGGTTCTGATTAAAAAATCATATAGTACACAATAATCCATTGTGATTCTTGTGTCATAGTTAGTTTGGCTGAACCATGCCATTTGGTAGAACCATACTCTCGGTTTTGGCTGGCTTTATAAGGATCCGGTTGGAATTATACGGTTTTTACCGAAAAATCATATAATGCTGGAGTTATAAGGTTCTGTCTGAAAACTTATACAGTGCACAAAGATATACAATGCATCGTTCTACTTGTGTTGGTTTTGTTCCGCACGTCAGCTGGCTGGCGTGATGGACATCGTACATACTATATATCAAAATTATGGTTTTAAATTTTTTTATTGAATTCGGCCATTTATTAATCGATTAAGATGTAATTGGATATGTTAGATGGAAATGGGATTCTAAACACCTGGGACGGTGATGAAATTGGCTCTGGTGGATGGAAATGGGATTCTTAAAAAAATATTTGGAAGGAGTTCTGGAATATGGCAACCTGAGTCGGAACTCCACCATTTCTTAACTGATTTTGTTGGAATTGGATATGTGGAAATGATGGAAATGGTATTCTAACATAATTTTTGGAAGAAGTTCTGGAATATGGCGACCTGCGTCGGAACTCGGTTATGTTTAATCGATTATGATGAAATTTGATATGTTTTATAGAAATGGGATTCTTAATTAATTTTTGAAAGAATTTCTGGTATATGACCACCTTGAATGGAGCTCGGCTTTTATTTAACCGACTATATGGTGGAATGTGAGCTAGTTGTGAGCGTCCAAGACTATAAACCAAATTTAGTGACTGACCGTATAAACGCTTTTTAAATTTCCAAATTAATTTTAAGCGGTATTTGTCGAGACTTTATTACTCTAAACCGGGCTGCAATCCTCGATGTATTTATAAACTGCATTTGTTCGGTTACCCCGCTCGTGATATTTGCCATCCAACGAAAAATCTCTGCCTTTTGCCTCCTTGCAATAAGCATATATTTAGTTTCATTGATCGGAAGCTCAAATATGTTTAGCGGGTAATTCTAATGGGGATAACTGTTTTATGGGATATAGTAATACGACCAATTATGCATATATTCTCAATGTAAGCTAATAGCTGACTCTAGTTATTATATAAAAAACTGCGCTGAGCTATGTTTAGTTGTGGCTTAAACGAAATAACGCGTTTCGCTAACGTGTCCAAATTTATCCCAAAAGACTATTGAAAAAAAAAAATTGTGTAGAGAGCAGATAGTAACAGGTTCCATTTCGATTATTTTATTTTAAAATACTAATTTTTAATTAATTTTTCACTTACCTTTTCAGTATACATATAATATTCTGTTCAAAAGAGCAACTAAACTTATTATTTGTATTAAGTTTTCCTAATTTATTAAAAACGAGAATGTTTGATAGCTAGAGCACTACATTTCGCTAACTCTTTATTTTTGTAAAATTATAAGTTTTCAGTTCTTTATCGTTGCGGCAAAGTCCTAAATTTATACCTCCTCACTTTGCGCGCTAGTTAACTCTAAATTAATGAAGCGGTGTAATGAAAGCGATTCAAGCTAAATTTATCTTATCTTCATCGACACTTCATGTCAGGACGAGTTCCTACCACCACATCAGCTTCAGTTCTCCAGGTTATGGGTGGCGGAAGTAGGCGTCCATTTTCTAGCAAGCCGATCGCTCTCTAAACTAGTTTCCGGTAAAACTGGGTGCCTTAACATCTATATATCATCAGTACCGACACATGTAATAAGTGGATTAAGTGGCAGGCCAACTACCTACTCTCACAAATGCCTTGGATAAATTTATGGTATTCAATAACAACAAAGATCTCTGAAAGTACAAAAGTTTATCATCGCCTTCCGTCCAATCAACACATGATTAAGAAACGGCCGAGTTCCATCCCCAGGTAGCCTTATTAGAACTTCTCCCAAAAAACATTTAAGAATCTTATTTCCATATTTCCCAGGTGGCCATATTCCAGAACATCTTCAAAAATGATTTTAGAATCCTATTTCCATCCATCATGTCTAATCCCATCAAAGGTTAAGAAATAACTGAGTTTCATCTCAGGTGGCCATATTTAAGAACGACTGCCAAAAATCGCTTTAGAATCCCAATTTTATCTAACATACCAAATTCTATCACACTCGGTAAAGAAATTGCCGCGTTTTGTCCCATATGGCAATAATATAGAACTTCTTCCAAAAATGATTTAAAATCCAAAACTCATCATACAAAATCCCATCAATATCGGTTAAAAAATCGCCGAGTTCTTATGCGAAATACATATTGTAAAATATTTTGTGCATACGATAAACTGTTCTACGATAAATTGATTTCACTATAAATTGTTGTAAGGTAAATTGTTCACGATAAACTGACAGTAAATAATTTTTTTGATATTCTGCTGATATTCGCTGGTTTGGAATTATTTCTTGGGAAAACATCAAACAAAATGGCAAAACAAAATATTTGCCGCAAAAGTTTTTTTTATGTGGATAGCGTGCGGGTGTTTGTCTGTGATACCGAAAGATATCCGTCCTTTAAGACGTTTAATATTTCGGTAATCATTATTTTGCTTGTTAATGTTAGGTAGTAGCTCGTATTCAAGGTAAGCCTGATCAGCCGTTAATTTGACTGTTACTTCGAATCTAAAGATGTAGTTTTTGGAGTGTAAGTCTGTTTGCCGATCGCGATAATTTGTTTCTCAGCTTTCTTAAAGTATCGATCGTGGCTAGTTGTTATGATATCGAGTGATATTTGTTGCTTTACAAATCTAATCTCTTGGTATTAGGTATTAGTTGTGTAGCTAGTCGACCGAAAATGGTCGCCAGATTGTTCAAAACAAGACGCTGGTTTAAGGAAAAGTTAGTTTGCTTAAAACGCTTAGTTTCAAGTTGAAACTAGTGAGGCTTATGGAATTAGATAATCCAGCAGTTCCAAGTATTGCTTTTGGGATGAAAGTGTTACCTAATTTGCTAAAAGGTAAGAGGTTCATTTTTGTAAACATGTTGTTTGCCAAGAATTGTGATAAATAACATGGGTGGCGATATGAAATCGAGCCACGTTCTATGTTATTTACCAGTTACACCAAGTAAAACAACCAGGTGAAGATTTAGAGTTGTGTCGCTCATTGCGTTGAAATTGCGAAATGTTACATTTGCGATATGTACGATTAGAATATATGATATAACCGCAACACGATTTAATTTTCATCAGGGGTTAATTTTGTTGGTTTTTTCGAAATTTAAGCAGGATTAATGATTTTTGATGATACAAAACAGTTTTGCCTAATGTTTAGTAAGTTTCACTTTTCGCCTTAGAAATCAAGTGTGGTGCATTCGAGATCTATATGTATAAATTCGCGGTAAAAGAAAGTCGGTGTTTGCCACAACATATTCACCCTTCCATTTTTTTTTATTTGTAATAACGTACAAAACTCGAGACTATATTATATACTTTTTTAATTCTGAACACATTAATTAAATAATATTATGATAAATTTTTCTTACTGGCAATCAATAAAATAATTCCGCCTACGGGTAAGCCATTCAAAGTGGTTATTATGAAAAAGCCCATTCATTTGATATTATGAAAATATAAAAAACAGTTCCATATTACAAGTTTGAGGTAGCGCTTCATTCCATCCAATTTATTCATTTTCAAAATCACGAACGGAACTCATTTTGGAATCCTATTTGTAACAAAGAAATAGAGTATTATCTCCATCAGTTAAGAAACGGCTTATAGGCCTATTTAAATTGACAGTTCCAGAGATTGCCAAAAATTTATAATACCATCTCATTTCATCATATTATCTGATGAGGGCGGAGTTCGAAAATTAAATTAGTTCAAAAGTGGAACAAGATGCATCATGACGGCCAAATCTGAGGGCCCCTAAACTAATTTCCATTGTAATCGCGTCCTGACACTCGAAAATCCAGTTTTAGTAATTTTCATCAAAGTCGTTTAAGTTTTGATAAAAAGGAGTCCGAGGCTCACCGGAAGATTAATTATTGATTATTAAGTGAGAAAAATGTCACTTGAGTAAATTTTACAGTTATAAATTAAAGAGCCTGGAATCAAAATAATTTATTTCTGAGTCCTAAGTGATAATGGCTGTCTTACAATTTTTTTGGCGCAAACGGTTACTATAAAACTTGAAGACTGTTCAACTATGACTTTTAGAATTCCAAAATTCTTCTGCCTAATTTAAACTCACTGCAGCATTTGTTACGTGAGAAGTTCCTGAAAATGAACTCTGTCGTAGTATGTCATGTAGCTCTGATCCGAGACAATTTTAGTTTTGGCAAAATAATTTTAGATTTACCGAGCGGGACGAAAAATTATATAAAAATCAATGAAATTCCTACCCCAGAGTTCATTTTCGGGAATTTGCCACGGAACGAATTTTTTCTTACATTGCCTGTATTTTTCCATTACTAACTATATGCAACTCAAAATTTTACAGTTTTTTGGAACTTTAGATCTTATTTTTTTTATTATAAGAAAAACAAATCAAATTTAATAATTCTGATAATTTTTCGTTTTTTTTATTAAAATTGATAGCAATTCTGGGCTGGGCTAACTTCACACAAGAGCAAATTGGTTATTGGTATGTTAGTGTTGCCTGATTAAATATTTTTATTTTCTGGGATAGAATTTTGGGATAACTTCACACACGTAAGTTATCCCAGAATTGTATTCCAGAAAATAAAAATACGTGTGTTTTACTTATCCGCCATGTATTTAATTTGGGTAATCTTCTAGATATTAAACGAATTTTAAAAATCTGGGTCGAAGTTATTTAGTTCATGGCCCAAGCGATGCACTCCACACTCATTCATATATACGAAACCTCTAAATTTCTTTTAATTGAAATCAAATAATTAAATTCAATTAAGAAAGTCAACAAAATAATTTAAAACAATTTCAAATATATTCGATACGACTAATTGTGTACAAAGACGAAGATGCAACAACGAGCTGCTACATAGTTTGTATATAAGGAAAGTGTGAATACGTCATTATCAATAATAAATTGTACATCCGTAATGCAAACCCTATAGTTTTTGTTGCTGTACATTCTTAAATTAAAAATTTATAAATAAACAGTATTTAATTAAGACGAAACAGATTTAGGAATGATGTCAGAGTGTACAATTGCAAATATTTGCACAATTTAAAAACAAAGAAGACAAAATAAATCTAACAAAGTTACACAAATAATGAAGCTCTTTTGGAACATTCTGGCCGGCATGACCTGAACCAGCATGCGAGAATATACAAAAGTGCCAGCAATTGATAGAAAATTTCGCATAACTGAAGAAATCACACAGAGAGACCACACCGCACTCTATATATTTAAGTCACAAAAAAAATCAAAACTGACATTGTTGATTATGTTAGAACAGCTGCAAGGTGCCTTCCATATATGCATACGTCTATATCTTGCACATTATTTAGCTGTTTGCTGGAATTCCGATGAAGGATGAGCGCACAACATAACACATAATTATAATTTGTGCCGAGTATTAGATGCTTGGGTGAATAAATTCTTTTTTGTATATGCATTTTACCAGATTTAATATCTGCAGCCATGCCTAACGCATTTCATCCACATTAATCAGAGTTTTGATTTTGTTTTGTATCGTTCAATGAGTTATGGTTAATGAATCTACATAAAAATCTTAAAAATGATCTTAATGTATATCGTTTCAATTTTAATTCAAAAAAATACAATTTTTTGATTTTACAGATTCAATAGAAAATTATTATAATGAATCGCATGAAGGAGTGGTAATTGACATAGTACAGTACGTAATATATAAGTATTGTAAGGAGGTCTATTTAGAACTATTATGATGTAATGATATGTTAAAAATGTAGTTTAAGGCAGAACACAAAATTTTTATGGTTTTGGTTCATGGTTTTCCAGACAAACTTTTTGTACCGATAATCTTTTCTAGTGTGTCGAGCGATTACAAGTAATTGACCGAATTTTATGTAAAACCTATTATCTGGAAGAATAATTGGTAATGAACGAAAATCTATAATGAAAATCTATATACAATAATGTGGGAACAATGTTAAGAAAACATTTTATGCAACAAGGCTCAAATAACCTAGCTTTTATCACATCCATAATACAACTTCTGTCATGACACAAAATATACGAAAATTATAAATATAAAGCAAAAAAACCGACCAAACGACTCAATAGTTAATGCTTTTGGTGTTTAGATCGAGAAGTACCGGGTTCGAATCCCGATACGGGCAGGATCCAAAAGCGGTTTTTCATCATGTAATTACAATCGGTGATGGAAATGAACATAATTATGACCCCCTGTCGCAGTGCACAATTCATGAGCCGACCCATATTCTACGTCAGTACTATAGGCTGGCATGGAGCTATGCAAGTGGAGAAGGTTCTATCTAAATCGGACCTATAGCCGTACGTCCTCAATTTTTCAAGCAATGCGTAAGGTAGGACGTGAAAAGCAAACCGCGACAGAGTTGAGAGTGCTTTTTCACCAGAACGGATTCCATAGATTAAAAAATAAAAAAAAATAAAAAACCGTAATAGATCAAATTTTCAAAAAAAATTCGGAAGGGGTCACGATCTATAGCTTGAGAATTTTTTATCGGGAATTACTTGCACTATAATCGAATTAATCTCGCCTCACAGGCGATTCACAAACACTTGGCATAGACCACCAGAATTTCTAAAATTTTGACTAGAAACCGGAAAATTTTCAGAAAAATTCAATCTGGATATAATCGTTTGGAACTCACCTCACAAACGATTCACGAGCACTGCACATATACCACAGAATTCGACGAAACCTTGGCTACAAAACCGAGATATTTCCAGAAAATTCTATCTTTAAAAGGTTATAGTCCCTGGAATATCTTCCAACTTTCAATATCATCTTGATGAAGTTTTGAATACGAAACAAAGATATGTCCAGAAAATTTTAATCTGCAAGTATCGGGATGTAGTCGGTTGTATCTAGCCTTAACCTTACAAGTGATTCACGAGCACTTGACGTATACCACCGGAATTGCTAAAGTTTTGACTCCAAATCGACAGATTTCCAGAAAAATTCTATATGGAATTAACGGAAGTCGTTGAAATTTTGACTACAAACTAAGAGATTTGAGGAAAATTCTTTCTGTAATTATCTGAATGTAATCGTTTGAATCTCGCCTCACAGGCGATTCGCGAGCACTTAACATATACCGCTGAAGTCATTGAAGTTATTGACTATAAACAGAAAGATTTTCAGAAAAATTAGTCTCGAATTATCGGTATATGGTCGAATGAATCTTGCCCAGGAGCACTTGACCTATACCGTAGGATTCTGCAAATCTCTATGTATGTGAAGATAGCCCAAATTCCATCCCCGAAAATGCGATGGCAACACTAATTATTGCTGTCATGACATTTTTTTACTCTCAGCCCAAAAAATCACGACATTTTTACTGTCAGCCCCGAAAATTTACTGTCATAACAGCTAAAACTATCATGACACAAATATTTTTCTGGGCTGAGAGTAAAAATATTGCATTTTGGTGAAGGAGAAATATTCAAATTAATTTTTGATTTTCGCTGTCGGTATTTGGCATAATTTTACTTTACGTATACATCGAGAAAATCAGGTAAGGAGTATAAATTTTTAAATGCAGGATTGTTTCCTATCAGTTTTAGGAGTTTTTATTTTTCCAATAATTTTTTTATTTTTATTAATATTAATTGCTTCGTCAACCTTGCAGACACAGATCAAAGAGTTTTTATCGCTCTTATCGCTTCTTCTGATAGTGCCACAAATGTTAAAAAAACAACTAGCAGTATATACAAAATATTTTTAATGTAATTTTAATTCGTTGTATACCTTAGAAGATGGGGGCCCCAAACCCCCGCTTTTCCAAAATTTATACAATTCTTCAAATGTCAAACTAAATAAAAAAATAATTTGAAAACATTTCAAAAATTTCCTGGAGTATGCCAAATTTAGATTTATTGCTATAATTAATAATTAAATGTCGCAATAGTATACATAAAAATGTATAGTATTACCATAAGCAACTTTTTCGATTTTCGGGGATAGAAAATTCGGCTATCTTCACAGAGGTCAAATCTCTCAGTTTGTAGCCAAAATTTCAACGAATCCTGCAGTTTATGTCAAGTGCCCGTGAATCGTTGTGATGTCGATTGTGGAAAGATTTATACAACCATATTTAGCTTCCCAGAATTTTTCTGCCAGTTTGTATAGTCAAAACTTCAACGAATATGTCAAATGTTCGTGAATTGCTTGAGTAACGAGATTGAAACGACTATATTCGGATAATTCCAACTATAGCCATAATCTACAAATAAAACTTTCGCTGAATTAAGATAGCTAACTTCATAGGGGTCAAACCCGTAGTGGTCGAACAAGTACATAAAAGTAATTTTAAAATTTCGGGCTAATTGTTATAAATATCATGACAGTGTATACTGTCGCGATAGTGAAATTTTTCTATGTTTACTATCACTCTCACATTGTTGATAGTTTAGTATTGCCATCGCGTTTTTTCGGTCTTTTATCAACGATCGAGTCATCAAGGGAAAAATACGTAGAGAGATTTTTTGATTTTAATCTAATCTTTGGTTGCAACGTGATAAAGTAACTCGCAGCTGCCCGTTATAAAATGCACACTCATTCAATTGTATTCCAACGATTTCATAAGTTTGATCGTGCGATTTCTTGATGGTCGCTGCGAACGTCTTCGCTTAATAAATGGCATTTGCCTTCACTTGATGCGATAAGAATACGTGAAATGAAAATAATGTCGCCTCGATGTGATTCAGAGATGACTTCGCATGTGATGAATCACTAATGAAAACCTCGAACGGTCATTCTAGTGCCATTACACTGTCCTTTCTAGTGCCATTTTCAAGTCCGAATAAGCATCATATTTGTACCAATATTCAGAAGTAAGCTGCATGGAGGAAAGCCTGATGGACTTTGTTCATGAAGGAACTCAGCCGAAAGTCACAACATATGGTATATTTGAAGGTCACTGAGAAGCTTTTTAATGACTTGGTTGTTTAGCTGTGTTTGCTTATTCATCGTTGACAAGATTATATGGTTAAACAATTCATCAATGAAGCTTTTCTATAGGCTCTCACCTAAAATATCTTTTGTTAGCATATCCAACAGAACTCACACGATATTACAAATAAATTATCGATTGATGGCAAGCTTCCGGTTCAAAAGTCGACTAACGTTCGTGTTTCATTTTTGAAATTAAGGAAAGTTGTTTGAAACATGCCAAGGTGTCAGCAAGCAAGCATGTTCTATCCTTAATCGTGAATGAAGCTCATCAATGTTTTGTAATGGTATGTCTTGCCGGAACTTCATGGATCATTAAGGTAGAATAGATGTTCATGATCAGCGAAGACAATTCCTTTGATGGTCTTTTCAAAAGCATCATGTTATTCGATAATGGTCTCATCAGCTTATGCGTTTTTGACCTCCTGATCAAATACAACTGCTGCTTATAGTACTCAAGTAGGATGAGGCAAATCAGAAGCTGTCTACGAAAATCAATACTAAAAGATTTATCCAAAAAATCATTTTAGAAAACCCATTTCCATCAAACCACCCCATTTCCATCAAATCCAAAACTTTCTCCAAAAACGAAATTAAGACATATCGGAATCGATTCCTACCACTCAAAAACTCATCTTAACACATCTGTACCTGTCCGTAGACCTAAAAAAAAATGGTCCAGAAAAAGAGATTTTGTCGAAATTAATGAATATTTTGAGACCAAAGTTAAATTTTTACCGGACAAGTTGTGCAGTGGTTAAAGCTTCGGCACTTGGACCGGGAGGTACTGGGTTCGAACCCCATCAGAGACTGGATGCAAAGCGAATTTTCGTCATCGATTACGATCGGTAATGTTAATAAACACAACTAAGACCCTCTGTTGGAGTGCAGAATTCAGCGCCGACCCACCGTCCATGTCAGTGTACAGGTGGACATGGAGCTTGCAATGTGCAGGTGGTATACTGTAATTGTGTGAATGGGTGGTCTGTGCGTGAATGAAAGGGGGGTATTAATTGACTTTCAAAGGACATTAAATCCACTGGACAATTAATACTTCCTTTAATTTAAAAATAAAAAAAGAAAAAAAAATTTAAAAAATTGTTCTTCCAAAATGGCATCGAAATGTTAGAGAAGCGTTATAATGAATATCACATTCTTGAAGGAAACTATATTGATGAATAAAGTCGTGTTTTGCAAAAAAAAATGTTTTAGTAGCTAGCCTTGGGACATAATGACCAACAAGTTATATATGTTAAAATCGTTTGAGTCGGAACATATGTGAAAAGACCAAGGTCAAAACGTTAATTAGATACCGAACGCCCTAAATCAATATTGTTACTCAAAACAACCAACATCAGAGCGCAACATTCCACAATATGATAGAACATATCACCAGACATCTGATTAATGTAAAACATAAGACACAATACGAAGCAACATGACGCAACATCGTACAAAAGCGGGCAACATGATGCAACATTCCTCAATATGATGCAATTGTGCAATACCAACCAGATGCAACATCAATCAACATGTTGCACCATGACGCAACATGGTATAATATGACGCAACACGATGCTATATTGTGCAACATGGCGCAATATGGTACAACATCAAGGAGGATTCCTAAATGATCCTCCTTTCGGAGGATTTCTAAATGATTTTTCCGGAAATCGGAATTGAATGGTATAAACATAAGCGATACTTCGATTCAAGACCTGATTATCGTTGGCTCAGCTATCAGTACCTTGAAATTAGCTTGAATGCATCTGTACCCGCGTCTCAAGTGCGTAGTGATTTCTATAACCAGCTTGGGTTTGCAGTGAATGTGATGAATAGTTCTTAGTGCCCGAAATGGTCAAAACTCAACATTTTATCTTCAAATGAAGACGTTAAAATAACCGAAACAACAGCTGGATAAGACAATCCTTCAGTGTTCTTTGCGGAATGATAAGACAGTTCTTCATACAGAAGTTAACAACTTAAACTTTAAGTTAGACATTGCTACTTTAAATATTGCATACTGATCTTGTTTCGAATATGTTAGCAAGTATTTCCGTATTGACCATATTGCCATTCTATCCATGCCAATTCCATCCTGCTTCTCCGTAAAACTAGAGAAGTCATATGGGATCAAGATATTGACTCAGGATGCTGAGACTGCAGAACTATTGCTCTGGATTTCCAGAATTGCGTAGATAAATACGATGCACAGCGTTTTGTTTATACAGTAACTAGTTCGACATACGTTCGAATGCGTTGATACGGTCCTCGCGACTATATTATTATTGAAGATGCTTCAATCTTATTGCCATGCTAATAAAATATTATATAGCTGCTTTATCGATGCGATGATAATGTGATGCTAATTCAATTCGAGTGGGCACAGTTCTTAGCCAAGAAATTGATGGAGATGATCGACTGTTAATGTTTGCGGCTGCTAGTTTGTCACCAGCCGAGAAAATCTATTCGCTGTTTGACAAGAAGGCGTTAGTGATAATATTCGGGGTAAGAAAATTTAACAATTTTTTATTGGGTTGCTCTTCACCGCGGCCAATAGATTACAGACGGGCCTATCTTCTTATCCGGATCCCAATATGTAATAAAATATCGAAAGGGTAAATATCTGGTGGTGTTCGATGCATTGTCGCTCTTGCCGCAAAAGATGAATCGAATGGTGATCTAATCTTTGTTTGATCAATGCGTTTTTCGAAGTTAACGAGATACCTATTAGATATGTAGATATAGCACGCGAGAGTAAACAAAACGTCGTGGTAGCGAAAATAATGTCTAATCTTAAGGAAGTTTGGCCTAGTTCACATGGTTGACTAAATTGGGTATTTGGTGTAGGGAATCCCTATCGTTATACCATCATCGTTACAAACTCATATGTTACGATTTCTACACGATGATCATCCTGGAGTGGTGAGAACGAATATGCTGTCAAGGTCTGTATATTTTCCACAGGAAACTTATTAGGTGCAACACAACTGAATTAAAAAAATGCAATTCTTTTGTAGAAAAATTCACAAACGACAAATTTTTAACATAACCTGAAATATTTAAATGGGATCATGATCCCGCCGGGATTTTAAGCGGTAATCAGTTAAAAAAGAGTGGCGTTCAATATCGGTGAAGTAGAACAGGAATCTCGTCGATGATATGTTTAAATAACTATTTGGACTGGAAGCAAGCAAAACCTAAATGAACATATAAATTTATAAGTAGCACAATGTAATGTAAATTTTGCTGTACATTTTTATATTGTAGATTTTTAGTACTAATTATGATTAGGCAACATGCAAACAGCATAATTACATTAAACTTTTTAGTGATTCATTCTTGTTTTATAGCCAGACCCATTTAAATATCTGATACACGACAGAAACCCAAAACCGCAGAGATAAGAGTATTGTACCAGTAAATTCAAAATTTTGTGGGGGTCGAAATTCGGCCAATCACGAGATGCCAACATCACCTTGTCCCCAATTTGTTTTATTGCTGCAAGTTGGGCACTGATAAAGTATGTTAAACCATTGTTCGTGTGATCTTGATTTACTTTATACTGATTTCCTACAATCAGATTATTAAATCTGGCAATTTGTACGAAGGTAATTAAAAAATGTTTCAACTTAATTAAATCAAACGTGGATGATAAGCGAAAATTAGGTAGAACTGTTCTAAACTGAATATGTTTACCTGAAAAATATTAAAATTTTTGAGTAGAGTAGACAGCAGTAAATCCAAAAGAAACCTAATTTAAGTTGTATCCGCACCCAACATAAAAAAATGTTCAATCACGTTATGCATGTACCACACTAATTAGTTAAGTTTTAAAATAAATTATTTATCCCATCCGAATCTCTTAACGCCATATAAGGTCGAACAACAATAAGTTGTTTAAACTCTAACCACTAATCGTTACGCGCTCACATAGACGCAAGACATCAATTAATGACTTACGATACGTCTTTATATGGGAATAGATTAAATAAAATTAATTTTTATTATAAGAAAATTCAATTTAAAAAATTAACTTTAAAATTTAATTTAATTTAATTGGTGTCGTTGAAAAAATTGTCTCTTTGGACGAAAAATGTGTAATTTAATAAAAATATTTATCATTTTATGGGGGTCGTGAAATCTAAACCATATGGCAGTGGACAAAAATTCGATCAAAATATATAGATACATAAATACCAATATATCGAATTATGTTAGTTCTGTGACCCAAATCTGGTACCTGCCCCGAAACTTTCAAGTTATTATTCTAAGTATTGTGTTTCTTCAAGTTCTTGTAAAATTTTGTCCAACCCTCTAGATTTGTTTTATGTGTGCTAATTAAAATATTACTGCTGGACAGGTAATTTAATTATTTTAAAATTGTTCACCTGCAGGAACAGATATTTCCAAAATATCAGATGGATTGCAGTATAATTTGTAGTTAGAATCAATTTTAGCTACAGCTCTGATTTGAATGATTTTCTTATGTTACTGGATGCAGTGTTACATCTCTCTCTCTCTCTCTCTCTTTCATCCATTGATCGCGGACTCCAATTTCAATATCCTACGTATAAGACCGTGTTCAACGTCGTCTCGCCAGCGTAGTCGGAGTCTTCCTTTAAGACGTACATCGACTGGTTGTTGCTGGAACACTTTTTTGTCATTTGTTATGGAGGCCTTGCAAAATGAACCAGCCACTAATTCGGTTGAATTTATTGAATCCAATGATATCGCTGTGTCCGAAACGTAGCTCTATGGCAATGGAACTTTAATTAGACCAAAGATGGTACGAATGACCTTCCTTTCGAAAGCATACATATAACATTCTACAGTCATAAAGGTTAGGGTTCAGCCCTTGCTTTCGAAAGCCAACTTGTATAAAACACAATGTTGACGATGAGAGCGGTTAATAAAATAGGGATGATGAGATCGTATAGAACTGTTCCGTTCCATTTTTCAATCTACTAATAGCTACTTCTACTTCCTATACTGTGGGATATTCGACAAAAACCAACTCACCCGGAGGAGCAGCTGCTTTAATCAGGGTCACTTCTGCCATACCGAGAGAACATCAGCCACGTTTATTTTCAGTTCTCCATTCCCGTCTCTGATGGCTGTACTTCTTGGAGGAAGCTCTTTAGTGAGATTTCTGGGGTTAGCAAAACCGACCGAGTCTCTCGGATTTCCTTGTTCCGCTTGGAAGCTGATGTTTTCGATGCATTTTCTCATATGTTCCCACTTCTCTTTCCGGAGGTATTTAATTGAAGCTTTCCAACCATAGAGATATTCTACTAGAGTGCTTTTCGTGTTATGAGCCAACTATTTATCATGAAGTATCACATTGTTTATTTTCGATAACCATTGCGTACTATCCTTGGTTTTCTTCCGATAGTATTTTGCGCCGAGGTAGTTATGACTGACGAGCCACTACACTTGGATGTTGATTGGACGTTCTTCGTTATAATTGTGTGTTTAAAGCATCGACATTGTCTTTTGTGCTTGTCTACCGAATGTAGATGACAATTTGCACTGATGTATTTGAAAACAACAAACAAGTGATCGAGATTCATGTCTACGTATGTTGCGTATGTGCATGTATGTTTTCTATCATCAGTAATTTTTGCTTTTATTCAAATGGAATCATGACAGAATAAAGCGCACCGAATTTGGATGGTGTAGGTTTTGCATATCGTCCGAGCGCACTGAATTTGACATGAGCGCACGTAAATTGGATGGAGGATATTTTGGGTATCGTCCTAGCATAAGTATTTGTATCATTCGAGCATATTGGAATTGGACAGAGGAGTTGATGTATTTCGACGGACAATTGGAATTGATCCGTTGAATCCAACGAATAGCGTTGGGAACATTGAACCGCAGCCGCGGTACACAGGGATACGTGCTTGGCAGAGTATACTTTTTTTAGTAGATTAGTGCTTAGATTATCTCATTGTGTATCCCGTTTTGAAAATGATTGTACTGACTTTATAGGGAACTTACACCGAGTCGTGCAGCAACATGGCATAATTTTTTGAACAATTAAATTTTTTGAATTTTCTTTGAAGTTATATTTATGATTGTAAATGCCATTTAGATTGTAATTGTTTTCTTCTTATTATAATTTGCGTTCATATTTTTCGTTCTAGATTGTGCAGTTAAAAAAAATAAACAAAGATTTGTGATCTCAAATATTGTGTAGTGGTTATTAGTTCAATAAGTGATATTTGATCTACCAGTGATCTACCAAAGAAGAGGGATCTTGAAGACCCCTCAGATAACTCAAGTAACAAATCCATGCGAATAAATTTGGAATACAACAACAAGATGTCACAATCACAAGTTAAAACCGGTGGTAACTCTTTTGATGGCCTTACGGTAGATGTTGACTTGAACGATACTACTGTAAATGACGAAGTCACTATCAACAAAAATAATAAAAAGTACCACCAGTCATAATAAATGATGATCAATATAAATTGGGTGAAATCAATAGCTTTCAACAAAAATGATTTTCAGATAAAATTACAATAAGTAGGAACTAAAATTCTGTTTAGTGATATAACTCATTACAACCAATTTATTGCGCTCTTAAAAACTAAAAAACGTCGACTTTTTACCTTTGAGGCAAAACTTAATCGACCAATTAAAATAGTCCTGTCTGGATTATCAGATTTAGATATTGATGAGCTTAAAGAAGTTCTAAAAATGGATAACAATATTATTCCTAGCAATATAAACACGTTCATATGAAACATAATAACCTTAAACGATTTAAGGAAAACGAAGGCTGTATATAACATCATTGTTAATTGGAGCTATTATATTAATCGTCGTTCTGGCCCAACACAATGCAGAAGATGCCAAATGTTCGGACACGGAACCACCCATTGCACATGACACCTAAATGTTATCTCTGTGGGGATAACCGCCTTTTAAATGACTGAAGTCTTCAAAAGTGTAAGGAAGATGAGCGTCGTGAAAAAGAGAAATGTGCCAATTGTAGTGAAAATCATAGTGCCAACAGCGCTCTATGTCGAAAGAGAGACGAATTCATTCGGATAAGTGAAAATCTGAAAACAAAGAACGTGAGTAAACTGAATAAATCACCGAAATCTTCTCCACACTTTAATTCGAGCCATTTCCCTGAACTTAAACCAACCGGGCGAAAAAATCCTCTACCAACTGCAAACAACAATTCACTTTCCATGGACGAAATGATGAGCATCCGCACTGAAGCATGTACAGAACTAGCTACCTGCGTAAATCACGTGCTGAACAAATCAACACGCTTCTTCAATTGGCCTACAAACATGTCTGTGGTTCCAACAAGTAAATTAAAAATTCTTTACTGGAATTCTGGAGGAATTCGCAACAAGATGACTGAGTTTTATAACTATCTAAATAGGTATTAATTCCTTAGATGTGGCTTTGCTTAATGAAACTGGTCTGAAAAATAATATTATACTGTTGGACAAATGTAAGTATGGTGGTGTGGCACAATTTGATTTGCACCAGCATACCAAATTTCTAGAATGTGTCAGTCCATCAGAGCTGGGTTAACAGCTAAAATTCGATAGGCATTGCTTTGTTAGATATTGAAAAAGCATTTGACAGTGTATGGCAAAAGGCCCTAATACACAAATTAAAACATATTAGTCTACCTACATATTTAATAAAAACATTATAGTCCTTAACGGGCGAACCTTCCAAGTGCGAGTTGGCAGTTGGCTTTCTGAACGTAACATAATTCTCGCAGGTGTACCGCATGGCAGCATCCTAAGCCTAATTCTCTATAATTATTTTATATACGATATATACAATAATTCCTATCACAATTATTCGAAGGCTAGATAAAGGCCTAAATGTAATTCAGTCGTACTACCATAAATGGAAAATCAAAATTAATAAGGACAAAACACTAACTTTCTCAATGCGTATAAGTAATGTAATTAAAAAAGTCAATATGATGTCCAAAAGATTATACCCATTTATCAACCGCAAATCATCACTTAGTGATCTTCAAAACCTTAATTCGGCCAATAACGACCTATGGATCACCGGTGTGGGGTGGTTGCTCTTCATCGCACTTGAAAAGACTGCAAATCACACAAATCAAAATATAGAAATGGTTTCAATTTTACTGTCGTGAGGTTCGGACGTAAAATAAAACAAGCGAAAAGTGCAGTGTTAGTGCTTTTTATTTTGTTATATCGATTTTTTCAATCGTGTGAATGGTTTTATAATTAAATACACACGGTGCAAAAAACTAATATAAAAGTGTAATTTGATAAGTGATTAAGTGATGATGTAAACATGATGGGGCTATTTTCCCCAAAAAAGATTTCTTCGAACATCGAACGCCGAACACAATCTACAACAAACTTGAATCAGTTGCATGTAGAAAATATTGCAAGTGCAAGTGTACATCATGTGGGCAAAGTTCAACACAGCCCAAAGAAATCACCTATGCCAATGATTAAAAGTGCTTCTTCGACAGAATTAATTATACCGCAGTTTAAAAGTAAAAATCAAAACCGCGAAGAAATTAATGTATCAGCAAATTTAACAATGCTAAATGAAAACAATAGCAATGAACTCAGTGCGACGAACTCTAGTGACCGTGGTCAGTGTGAAAATAATCTAGTGCAAACAGGATTGGATAGATATATCACTGTTCAATCTAAAAGAAAACGTAGCCCGAGATCTGCCCAGTTTGCTGGCAGGAGCAAAGTGTCACGGTCTGAACAAGGTGTTAACCAAATACCTCTTAACAACCGATTCTCTAGTTTAGAGGTCGTTGACCCCAACGCAGCGCCGACTTTGAAAAATGAGAAACCGCCTCCGATTTATCTAAGGGAATCATCTAACAATAATCTGGTTAATAACATCGCAACATTAACAGATTCAAAATTTTATATTGCCCCGCTCAAAAGAGGCAACATAAATGAAACAAAGATTCAAACACTCGAAATCGCTGGCTTCAGAGCCCTTGTTAAACATTTTGATGAAGTTGGTAAAAAATATTACACATATCAGTTAAAAAGTCAAAAATAGCTGACTGTTGTGCTAAGAGGAATTGAAAGCTACGTAGATGTTAGCGACATACAAGCTGCGCTTGCTGCGGAAGGTTTCCATGTCAAATCTATTGGTAATATAGTAAACCGTGAGAAGGTACCTCAACCAATGTTCCGTTTGGAACTAGAGCCAGAAGAAGAAAAGTCAAAAGGAGTTCACAATATTTACAAATTAAAATATTTATTACATCGTAAAATAGTAATTGAAGAACCTAAGAAGAGGTCTGGACCAGTCCAATGCATAAAGTGCCAAGAATATGGACACACGAAAGCATACTGCACCTTAAATGAAGTTTGTGTTATTTGCGGTGAACTCCACGACTCCAAACAGTGTGACAAGTCTCGCAATGACCCATCTGTGTTACGTTGTAATAACTGCGGCGAAAATCATACTGCAAACTATAGGGGTTGCGCAGTGTATCTGGACTTAAAACGAAAAATAAACCCTAAAATGAGAGCTGAGCAACGAATGCTCAACATGCAATTTAATCAGAGGGCCGTGTTTCCAAAAAATACAATAGTCACCAAACCAACGAATGCAAACACACAAAATGATAACTTGGAGACGTTTGCCAGCAGTTTTGCACAGCCAGGTGTTTCTTACGCAAGTATTCTAAAAGGTAACAAACCGAAACCAAAAGTTCATGTTAATGAAGAGGAACTAAACATTCATACCATGGTAAATAAATTAACCGAGACCATTCAAAGTTTCATGATGATGATGGAAAGACAAATGAGCATGATGATGCAAAATATGAATACGCTTATGCAAATTATAGTCAAAAATCAAAAATGACATTTCTAAAAATAGCTATTTGGAATGCCAACGGGCTCTCGCAACATAAAGCTGAGGTACAAACCTTTCTTATCGAACAAAATATAGACATCATGTTAATATCTGAAACACACTTCACAAAACAAAATTTTTTTAATATTACCGGCTATTCCGTTTATGACACCAAACATCCGGATGGAAAAGCACACGGCGGCACTGCAGTCTTAATAAAAAGAAGATTAAAGCACTACGAGCTCCAGAAATATGCTAAAGATCACATTCAAGCTACAACTATCAGTTTGGAAGAATGGTCTGGGAAATTTTTAATATCGGCTGTCTACTGCCCACCGAAACACGTAATTAAAAAACAACAATTTATCGATTACTTCAATCAGTTGGGAATCAAATTTCTAGCAGGGGGTGGTTACAACGCTAAACATGTGCAATGGGGTTCGAGGTTGACGTCACCCAAGGGCAAGCAACTTTACGAAGCAATAAACGAGAAAAACCTAGATTATTTATCATCTGGACACCCCACATATTGGCCTACAGATAGAAAGAAAAATCCTGATTTAATAGATTTCTGTGTAATACGAGGAATAGCACGGAACAATGCTCAAGTCGTTGACTGTTATGATTTATCATCAGATCACTCACCAATAATAGTAACACTAAGCACCCAAGCATTAAAAACTGAACCACCCCACCGTTTAACAAACAAACTAACGAAATGGGTTCTCTATAGAAACATAGTAAATGTGAATTGTCATCTCAATGTTCCACTTCGCACACCAGAAGACATTGATGCCGCGATAGAAAACTTAAGTCAAATAATGGAAATGGCTGCAAAAAAAGCTACTCCGGTGAACAAAAATTCCGAAAATAATACAAGGCTTTCAAGTAACATTCAAAAGTTATTGGCAGATAAGCGGGCAATTCGGCGGCTGTGGCAGATTCACCGATCTCCTTTGCATAAATGGAAATTAAATAGAGCTATTAAAGCTCTGAGAGAAGCAATTCGGGAAGAACAAAATTTAGGAATACAGAATTACCTAAGTGAGCTCACAGCAACAGAAAAACCCGATTACTCACTGTGGAAGGCAGCAAGAAATTTAAAAAGGCCAGAGATATCGAACCCACCGATAAGGAAACCAGATGGTCACTGGGCCAGAAGTGACTTAGAAAAGGCCATCGCTTTCTCTAACCATCTACAAAAAGTGTTCACCCCAAACGAACAAAATAACTATTGTGTACTACCACAGTTTACGAGGGACGAGTCTAACCCAAACCCAGTAAAATTTAAATGGAAATGCGTCAAAACGGTTATCAAAAACAGTATAAATCCTAAGAAAGCGCCAGGTCATGATCTAATAACTGGAAAAATTATCAAAGAATTACCAGATAGATGCATAAAATATATAACATATATTTTTAACGCGATTATGAGATGTGGATACTTTCCCCAAAAATGGAAAATATCTCAAATTATCATGATTCGTAAGCCAGGTAAAGACGAAACCCAAGTCTCGTCGTACAGGCCAATAAGTCTACTTCCGATAATTTCAAAGCTTTTTGAAAAGATGCTACTACAACAACTAATACCTATACTAACGGAAGGTCGCATTATACCAGATCACCAATTTGGATTTAGAGAGCAACACGGCACAATAGAACAGGTGCACAGAATTGTAAATACAATTAAATTTTCCTTAGAAGAAAAGAAATATTGCTCGGCAGTTTTCTTGGATATTGCGCAAGCTTTCGACAAAGTATGGCATGAAGGATTAAATTACAAAATTAAAACTCTTCTGCCTAGCCAATTTCATTCAATTCTTGAAAACTTCTTAGCCCAAAGGATGTTCCAGGTGAAACAAAATACGGCCACTACTGATCTAGCCGAGATAAAGGCAGGAGTACCGCAAGGTAGTGTATTGGGACCTGTGCTATACTTGCTATTCACAGCTGACTTACCAATAACTGAAAAAATTGTCACTTCAACTTTTGCTGATGACACAGCTATATTATTTTCGCACAAAAATCCTCAAACAGCATCGAGAGAATTACAAGAACATCTACACAAAATAGAAGACTGGTTAAAAACTTGGCGGATAAGGACGAATGAATGTAAATCAACACATGTAACATTCACATTGAATAAACGTACATGTCCAGGAGTAAAATTAAATAATATCACAATTCCTCAACAAACAAACGTCAAATATCTCGGTCTTCATCTCGATAGAAGATTGACATGGAAAAAGCACATTGAAACAAAACGCAATCAATTAAAAATAAAATTTTCTAAAATGTACTGGATAATCGGTAGAAATTCGAAACTCTCTCTAGACTGCAAGGTTCTACTATACAAAGCGATCCTAATCCCCATATGGACATATGGTATCCAACTATGGGGCTCAACTAGTGCATCAAATATAGATATTGTACAAAGAACGCAAGCAAAGATACTTCGTAGCATTGCAAATGCCCCTTGGTATATTCGAAACAGCAACATCCATAGAGATTTAGGAATCAAAACTGTTAAAGAGACAATTAAATCATGCAGTCTAAAGTACCAACTGAAACTGGAATCACACCCTAACGAATTAGCTAGAGAACTACTAAGGCAACCGAAATACAGACGGCTGCGCAGGACAGATCCTCTAGATTTAATTAACTGAGAAATATAATCTAATAATTACGTGCATGATGAGCTAACACACTAAAATTAAGTAAATAATAATAATTTAATAATAATAATGCATTATGATGTTAAGTATTAACATAGGTTAAGGCTTAGTTTAAAATAAAATATAGTTTTTAAGATTTTCACACTTCTTGTTAGTTTCGTATAAAGAAAGATTCAAGAATAAAGCCTTTGGCAATAGTTACAAAAAAAAAAAAAAAAAAATATAGAAATTAATTTATGCTCTGCCTTTGGCATTATTCCACCAGGAAACCACGACCTCGACCGTACAGAACTGATAACAGAATTTATTATAAAACTCATCAATGTGTATATTGGTTCAAAATACATACAAAAATAAATTTTTGATATTTTTTGTCTTACCCACACAATTGTGTGGGTCAGCATTTTCATTTTCGAACCGTTCGAATTAAGAGTTAGGTTTGAATTATAACCACAAAATAATGTACTAGAATAAAATAAATTTTACTTCCAAGTGTTAAAGTTTTGGATAACAGATGTCAGGTTTAAACAATTTTTTACTATGTACAGTGAAAATCCTCTAAGCCGTAATCTGACGGGACCAATAGTTTTTCCGGCTTTCAGGATTTTTCCGTGTCTCGAGACTTTTTTTTTTAAAAAAACAAATTTTATGTTTTTCAAAAGAAAATGCCCACAAATTTTAAAAAAAAAATTCAATTATTGATATTTTATGAAATTTAAAATAAATGTACGGAAAAAATAATTAAAATTACCACATAATTAATAGATACGAGTACATATTACATATACATATAATATATATATCAATATTTATGATGTACGTGTACATAAAATTATAATACATAATTAAGATTACTATGTGCATACATCAAAATGTTAATTTATCGTTATTCAAAATGTTTTTGACGTTTGATATGTATGTAGAAAATTGCTAATTGCCCCTTAAACTATGCAATTTTCGCTTCTCATGGTTTCAAAAATAAAAATTTGTACTAAGCAGCGAATTTTCGTCCGCGTCTCGGGATTTTTCGCCATAAAGGTTAAAATAACTCCGAAATTAATTTGACGGGGATATTTTTAGATTTTTTATCCGTCTCTCAAGACTTTTCGCGATAAGTGATTTCCGGCTCTCGGGATTTTCACTGTACATACTCATAAACTACTTTAATGCAATAATCATTCGATTACTATAGAATTCGTCGTATTTGATTATCTTCATAATTATAGAATTAATCTCTAATAATTAAAACCATATAGAATTAAATATATAAGCTAAGAAACAAACCTTTTAGTGGTGGATAAATATTTTATTCGCTACCTTTTTTCTACTACAAAAAAATATTCTCACTCACCAACAAAGTTCGCCATTTTGAAAATATATAAAAAAAAAATCGAGCTTCTGTCACTTTGTTATCATTTTCTGTAGAAACGATTCAAGGAATAAATTTGTATATGCATTGTTTAACTCCAAAAAATAAAAACACCGTGAGATTCTGTGTAAACAACTAGAGGTAATAAAATGGGAGATCCTAATATTGATAAAAGGGGTGAATTGCTCGCTGATTTTCTCAGTATGTGCCGCTTGTGCTTGTCGAAATCCAATGTTTATGTCGACATTTTCACGGATAATCAATCGGTGTCGTTACCTCTCAGGATTATGGAATGTGCTTCCCTTGAGGTAAGTATTTGGTTTGATTCCAAAATGTCGATAAATGCACTACCGACCGGTGCTTGATGCAGCGACACAAATCAAATCGATCGATTAGACAGGTCACTTCATTATCAAAATCAATTTTATCGTTTTTAGGTCAGCTCTTCCGATCAACTGCCCAAACAAATATGTGACGATTGTCGTTATCAACTGGAGAAATCTTACGTTTTCCGAAAGCGATGTAAAAATTCTGACATCAAATTACGTCGCTATATCCGTAAATTGAATACAAGCAAGATATCGTCTCCGTTCGAAAATTCAGAAGATGAAGAGGAGTACGCAGAGTCTCAAGAGTTTTTCAATGCACGGCAACATGAGAAAATACAGCACCTCGAAAAGGAACGGGAAGAAAGAGAACGCGATTTTCAACAACGGATGAAAAATTTGGAGGAGGAGCGACGTCGCTTTCATGATGAGGAAACAAAACGTATACTGGAAGAGCATACGATTCTCGCTGAAGAGAAAAGAGATGTAATGCACTTAGGTATGAGTGATCGTCAATCGAGACATGAATCTCAAATTAGAAGAGTAATGGAGGTCGAGCTCGATTCGATGCTAAAGGATAATAATGGTGAATTGAAAATTTTTAATTGTACCCAATGTCCGCGGGCTTTCTCACGTAAAGGACAACTAATGCGACACGCATCGACGCACGTTAAAGAGAAGGGCCTATCGTGTGAATACTGTGAAAAATGGTTCCCGAGTAAAAGTGGACTTGACCGACACGTTCGCGTACATACCGGTGAAAAACCATTTAAGTGTGACATCTGTGGAAAATCTTTTATCCAGAAGGAGATACTTAAGCGGCATACGATGGTGCATACAGGCGAGCGACCTTACAAATGTGAATTTTGTGACAAGAGATTCATTCAAAACGAGATGCTTCGGTTCCACATAAATCAGAAACATACCGATAATCCTGTAGTTGAGTTACGAAAATGTCCGTTGTGTACGAAAACATTTTCGTACGCAAGCGGATTGAGCCGGCACTTAATGGTACACACCGGAAAAAGTTTTCCGTGTCCGTATTGCTCCAAAAAATTTAATGATCGAAGCGCTCACAAACGACATATATCAACGGTCCATCGGTGAGTGTTAGTTTAAGACGTAGCTTAATAATAGCTTTAATTTTTAACAAGATTGCGAATTTAATAAAGGGGTTAACTACCAAAATTGAATAGCTTTTTATGTTTTATTGTGTGATTTACATCTATCTAAAATCTATTAACTATTGACAATTTTTATTATTTATTTTGTATATTTCATTATTATGGAAAAAAATGTTTCCGCCCGGGATCGAACCGGGGGCCTTCCGCGTGTTAGGCGGATGTGATAACCACTACACCACGGAAACCATGCATATTGTAACTTAAATTTTTGTTAATATATACGTAAAACTTAAACTTGTATGTATGTTGTTTAATCAGCCGGGCGTAAACTAATTTGATTTCGTTTTAAATCAATTCACAAATTAAATGCAGCTTCAACAAATACTAACCAGACCAACATGGATTTTTGCAAGGTTGGGATGTTAGTGCGGTGTTAGAAAAGTTCTTGAGGGTGTTGGAAAGAAATTATTGTTATTAATGTAAATTTTGAAACCAAAACTCTAGTGTAGTGGTCGTGCGTATAAAACTAGTCAATGTTATTTGGTCTTCAGCCAAGAGCACGATTTCATTGGCAACTAATGACTTAAATATGTAGCGCGGCGCTTCAGTGTTGCTTTTCCTTATTATTTACTCGAGCGCCGAACTGAAGAGCATCAGTGCAATTCCTAGAATAGAAGTCACCTCACCTCTAGAAAAAAATCATTACATCTCAATAGCCTAACTTATTTTGAACGGCTAAAATTTATTGTCACCGATTCCGAATGTTTCGGTTATTTTGAGTTACTAATGTAAGTATGAGTAGATCAACGTTAAATTTGCTGCAATATGTCGCCTCATTCGCCTGCAATCCATATTTGATTACAAATGTGGCCGAATTTCAAAATACTAAAATTGCAATAACCGCACTTTCCTCTGACATGCTACCGGTAGTTTCCGACTAAACATGTTACATACATTACCTATAATCATTTTGGACTGGAATTTCAACAATAAAAAGTTTTAAATTTTTTGCGAAAATCCCTGATGGTTAGTTAGCCTTACTTATTTTGAACGGCTAAAATTTATTGTCACCGATTCCGAATGTTTCGGTTATTTTGAGTTACTAATGTAAGTATGAGTAGATCAACGTTAAATTTGCTGCAATATGTCGCCTCATTCGCCTGCAATCCATGTTCGATTACAAATGTGGCCGAATTTCAAAATACTAAAATTGCAATAACCGCACTTTCCTCTGACATGCTACCGGTAGTTACCGGTAGGTACCGCTGAAGTCATTGAAAAATTAGTCTCGAATTATCGGGATATGGTCGTATGAATCTTGCCCAGGAGCACTTGACCTATACCGTAGCAAATCTCTCAGTTTGTAGCCTAAATTTTAACGAATCCTGCAGTTTATGTCAAGTGCCCGTGAATCGTTGTGATGTCGATTGTGGAAAGATTTATACAACCATATTTAGCTTCCCAGAATTTTACTGCCAGTTGGTATAGTCAAAACTTCAACGAATTCGGCGGTATATGTCAAGTGTTCGTGAATTACTTGAGTAACGAGATTGAAACGACTATATTCGGATAATTCTAACTATAGCCATAATCTACAAATAAAACTTTCGCTGAATTAAGCTAGCTAACTTCATGGGGGTCAAACACGTAGTGGTCGAACAAGTACATAAAAGTAATTTTAAAATTTCGGGTTAATTGTAATAAATATCAAGACAATGTATCATGACAGTGTATACGGTCGCGATAGTGAAATTTTTCTATGTTTACTATCACTCTCACAATGTTGATAGTTTAGTATTGCCATCGCGTTTTTTCGGTCTTTTATCAACGATTGAGTCATCAAGGGAAAAATACGTAGAGAGATTTTTTGATTTTAATATTTTATTTCAATTTTGGAAACCTTTTAAAATGAAATTGTTGACGCACCAATCGTTTGTTCCAAGTACAAGATGCAATTGCCTTATGTGAATTCTGAGATTAGAAACCTTAGTTGCAACGTGATAAAGTAACATGAAGCTGCCCGTTATAAAATGCACACTCGTTCAATTGTATTCCAACGGTTTCATTCGTTTGATCCTGCGATTTCTTGATGGTTGCTGCGAACGTCTTCGCTTCTTGAATGGAATTTGCTTTCGCTTGATGCGATAAGAATACGTGGAATGAAAATAGTGTCGCCTCGACTTGATTCAGAGATGACTTCGCATGTGATGAATCACTGATGAAAACCTCGAACGATCATTCTAGTGCCATTACACTGTCCTTTGTTTGGGTTGAAGTCCGAATAAGCATCATATTTGTACCAATATTCAGAAGCAAGATGCGTGGAGGAAAGCCTGATGGACTTTGTTCATGAAAGAACTCAGCCGAGAGTCGCAACTATAGTATATTTGAAGGTCACTGAGAAGATTTTAATTGACTTTCTTGTTTAACTGTGCTTGCTTGTTCATCGTTGACAAGATTATACGTTTCAACAATTCATCAAAGGAGCTGTTCTAGGTTCGTACCAAAAATACAT
Organism: Nephrotoma appendiculata; assembly: GCA_947310385.1. NCBI lineage: Eukaryota > Metazoa > Arthropoda > Insecta > Diptera > Tipulidae > Nephrotoma > Nephrotoma appendiculata. The sequence continues at coordinate 342,161,671 of OX371224.1, forward strand.
TTCCGATATTATCTTTTGTTAGCATATCCTATAGAACTCACATGGTATTACAAATAGGTTATCGATTGATGGCAAACTTCTGCTTCCAAAGTCGAGTAACCAATGGTTGAATTCATTTTGTCCTTGGTGTTTCATTTTAGAAATTAAGGAAAGTTGTGCAAAACTTGCCACAATGGTATCGTTAAAAAACTGTCTCGGTTATCGACTTGTCGGCTCTTGAACCCTTGGGTAGAGTTTGGCGAAAACCGCCTGCAATCACAATCCACTTGCCTTCAAATGTTGTTCCACTTCTAATATCGTTCTTCATTAGTTCGCGTATACTTGTTGATTGATATTTCTGCCTCTTTGGATGTTTGTTTGACGTTTCAAACAAAGGTATCGTCTAAAAGAACAGGAAGCTTGAAGGTCTATGAACTGTTGAACTGTTCGTCCTCATTCCATCATGCAAGTATGTTTTATCCTCAATCGCGAATGAAGCTCATCAATGTTTTGTAAAGATATATCTTGCCGGAGCCTCATAGGCCATTAAGGTAGAACTGGGCCCCTATTATGAAATTTTTCCGACGTCGGAAAATCCGTCTCGCGTCGGATATTCATATTATGAAACTAAAAAAATCCGATCCGCGCGGATTTTATATTATTATGAAATAAAAGTCCGAGTTAGCGGATTTTACGACAAAATTCAATTGTCAAATCCGACAGCTCGTTAGGTGACGGATATTGTAGTATACGCATGGAAAATAGATCGTACTTCATACTTTTTATATGTTATCTAATTATTTAAAAATTTAATAAATTTTTAAATGTAAGTACATATCTCGTATATACTGAAAATTTTGTGTTTGTAAAAATACATGTTTCATAATACCAATATCCGCCGCGGATCGGATTTTACGACAACGTATTTTCCGACGGTGTCGTAATTTCCGACCAATTTCATAATAGGCCCCCAGATGTTGATGATCAGCGAAGGCAATTCCTTGATGATCTTTACAAAAGCACCATGTTGTTGAATGATGGTCTCTCAGCTTGGGATTTTTCGACCTCCTGATTAAATCCAACTGCTGCTTAAGTACTCAAGTGGGCTGAGGCAAACCAAAAGCGAAAATCAATACTGGAAAAGATTTATCCAACATATATTGCAACCTCAAAACATCATTTTAGAAACCCCATTTCCATCAAACCTTGGCCAATTTCATCATGATTGGTTAAATTTGGTTTATTTCCACCACAGTTGACCATAATCCAAAACTTTCTCCAAAAACGTAATTACAACATATCGCAATCGATTTCTACCACTCAAAAACTAATCTTACCACATCTCTACATGTCCGTAGACCTAAAAAAAATGGTCCTGAAAAAGTTTTTGCCGAAACTAATGAATATTTTAGGACCAAAGAAAAATCTATATACCAAAAAGGCATCGAAATGTTAGAGAAGCGCTGGAATGAATATAACATTCTTGAAGGAATCTATATTGATGAACAAAGTCGATTTTTGTAAAAAAAAAAAGTTTTTTAGTAGTTAGCCTTGGGACATATTGACAGTTATAAGTTAATCGTTTTAGACGGAAAATTTGTGAAAAAAACCAAGGTCAAAACGTTAATTAGATACCGAACGCTTTAAATCAATATTCTTACTAAAAACAATCAACGTCAGGGCGCAACATTCCGCAATATGATAGAACATAACACCAAACATCTGATTAGCGTAAAACCATATATTATAACTCTATATTCTGTGGTAATGGTACTCTATATTCTGTGGTAAAACATCAGACCTAACACGAATCAACATGGTACAAAACCGGGCAACATGGCGCAACATTCCTCAATATGATGCTAGATTGTGCAACACCAACAAGATGCAACATCAATCAACATGTTGCACCATGACGCAACATGGTATAATATGACGCAACCCGATGTTATATTGTGCAACATGGCGCAATATGGTACAACATCAAGGAGGATTCCTAAATGATCCTCCTTTCGGAGGATTTACCTAAATGATTTTTCCGGAAATCGGAATTGAATGGTATAAACATAAGCGATACTTCGATTCAAGACCTGATTATCGTTGGCTCAGCTATCAGTACCTTCAAATTAGCTTGAATGCATCTGTACCCGCGTCTCAAGTGCGTAGTGATTTCTATAACCAGCTTGCAAACCCAAGCGAATGTGATGAATAGATCTTAGTGCCCGAAATGGTCAAAACTCAACATTTTATCTTCAAAAGAAGACTTTAAAATAACCGAAACAACAGCTGCATAAGACAGTCCTTCAGTGTTCTTTGCGAAATGATAAGACAGTTCTTCATACAGAAGTTAACAACTTAAACTTCAAGTTAGACATTGCTACTTTAAATATTGCATACTGATCTTGTTTGGAATACGTTAGCGAGTATTTCCGTATTGACCATATTGCCATTCTATCCATGCCAATTCCATCCTGCTTCTCCGTAAAACTAGAGAAGTCATATGGGATCAAGACATTGACTCAGGATGCTGAGACTGCAGAACTATTGCTCTGGATTTCCAGAATTGCGTAGATAAATACGATGCACAGCGTTTTGTTTATACAGTAACTAGTTCGACATTCCCATTCCCATGTCTGATACACGACAGAGTCCCAAAACCGCAGAGATAAGAGTATTGTACCAGTAAATTCAAAATTTTGTGGGGGTCGAAATTCGGCCAATCACGAGGTGCCAACATCACCTTGTCCCCAATTTGTTTTATTGCTGCAAGTTGGGCACTGATAAAGTATGTTAAACCATTGTTCGTGTGATCTTGATTTACTTTATACTGATTTCCTACAATCAGATTATTAAATCTGGCAATTTGTACGAAGGTAATTAAAAAATGTTTCAACTTAATTAAATCAAACGTGGATGATAAGCAAAAATTAGGTAGAACTGTTCTAAACTGAATATGTTTACCTGAAAAATATTAAAATTTTTGAGTAGAGTAGACAGCAGTAAATCCAAAAGAAACCTAATTTAAGTTGTATCCGCACCCAACATAAAAAAATGTTCAATCACGTTATGCATGTACCACACTAATTAGTTAAGTTTTAAAATAAATTATTTATCCCATCCGAATCTCTTAACGCCATATAAGGTCGAACAACAATAAGTTGTTTAAACTCTAACCACTAATCGTTACGCGCTCACATAGACGCAAGACATCAATTAATGACTTACGATACGTCTTTATATTCGAATAGATTAAATAAAATTAATTTTTATTATAAGAAAATTAACTTTAAAATTTAATTTAATTTAATTGGTGTCGTTGAAAATATAAATTATAAATTGTCTCTTTGGACGAAAAATGTGTAATTTAATAAAAATATTTATCATTTTATGGGGGTCGTGTAATGTAAACCATATTGCAGTGAACTAAAATTTCGATCAAAATATTTTTGATACACAAATATACTAGTTTATCAAATTGTGTTAGTTATGTGACCCAAATCTGGTAACTACCCCGAAACTTCCAAGTTATTAGGTATTCTAACTGTTGTGTTTCTTCAAATTTTTGTAACATCTTGTCCAACCCTCTAGATTTGTTTTATGTGTGCTAATTAAAATATTACTGCTAAATTGCCCGCCCGCTGGAATCGACAATTCCAAAATATTAGATGGATTGTAGTGTAATTCGTAGTTGGAATTAATTTCGGCTACAGTGATCAGTGATACATCAGTGATTGTTTGATGCAGTGATACAACTCTCTCTCTCTCCCTATCTCTCTCTCGCTCTCTCTATCTCTTTCTCTCTCTATCGCGCTCTCTCTCTCTTTCACCATTTTTCGTCCATTGCTCGCGGACTCCAATTCCAATATCCTACGTATAAAGCCATGTTCTTCGCCGCCTCGCCAGCGCAGTCGGAGTCTTCCTTTACGTCGTACATCGACTAGTTCTTGCTGGAACACTTTTTTGTCGTGGTGGGGCCTTGCAAAGTGACTCTGCCACAAATTCGGTTGAATTTATTGAATCCAATGATATCGCTGTGCCCGAAACGTAGGTTTCTTTCATGGCTTTTACGAATTCGATTTTCATTTTTTGCAACTTTAATTGGACCAAAGATGGTACGAATGACCTTCCTTTTGAAAGTATACATACTATATAACATTCTGCAGTCATTAAAGGTTAGGGTTCAACCCTTGCTTTCGAAAGCCAACAGAGCTGTTATGATTGCTATATAAAGTGCGAACTTACACGACTGCGAAAGATGTTTAGATTGCAATAACCTTGATTGAACGTATAAAACACAATGTCGACGATGAGTGCGGTTTTTCAATTCTCCGGCAGCTATTCTTTTTCCCAAATAGAGATGATGAGATCGTACAGAACTGTTCCGTTCCATTTTTCAATCTACTAATAGCTACTTCTACTTCCTAAAAACCAACCGAGTCTCTCGGATTTCCTTGTTCCGCTTGGAAGCTGATGTTTTCGATGCATTTTCTCATATGTTCTTTCTTCTTTTGCCGGAGATATTTAATTGTATAGCTTTCCAACCATAGAGATATTCTGCTAGAGAGCTTCTAGTGTTATGAGCCAAATATTTATCATGAAGTATCACATTGTTTATTTTCGATAATCATTGCGGAATCTCGGTGATTTTCTTTCGATAGTATATTGCGCCGCAGTAGTTATGGCTGACAGTAAAGCGAGTCACTATACTTGGATGTTGGTTGGAATTTCTTCGTTATTATTGTGTACTTAAAGCATCGACATTGTCTTTTGTGCTTGTCTACTGAATGTACAACAAGTGATCGACATGTAATGTTTTTTTAAGTTTGGCTTGCGTCGGTTTGTATTACATATTTAGTTTTTTGTATGTTTTCCATCATCAGTAATTTTTGCTTTTATTCTAATGGAATCATGATAGAATAAAGCGCCACGAATTTGGACAGTGCAGGTTTTGCATATCTTCCGAGCGCACTGAATTTGACGTGAGCACACGTAAATTGGATGGAGGATATTTTGGGTATCGTTCGAGCATATTGGAATTGGACAGAGGAGTTGATGTATTTCGACCGACAATTGGGATTGATCCGTTGAGATTGTAAAAACACGAATAGCGTTGGGAACATTGAACCGCAGCCGCGGTACACAGGGATACGTGCTTGGCAGGCAGAGTATACTTTTTTTAGTAGATTATAATGCTTAGATTATCTCATTGTGCATCCCGTTTTGAAAATGATTGTACTGACTTTATAGGGAACTTACACCGAGTCGTGCAGCATCATGGTATAATTTTGTGAACAATTAAATTTTTTGAAATTTTTTTTGAAGTTATATTTATGATTGTAAATGTTATTTAGATTGTAATTGTTTTCTTCTTATTATAATTACTGTTCATATTTTTCATTCTAGATTATGCAGTTAAAATAAATAAACAAAGATTTGTGATCTCAAATATTGTGTAGTGGTTATTAGTTCAATAAGTGATATTTGATAAGAACACGATCTGCCACGAACAGATGGTGATCTACCAACGAAGATGGGTCTTGATGACCCCTCAGATAACTGAATAATAACAAGATGCCACAATCACAAATTAAAACTGGTAACTCTTTTTATGGCCTTACACAGTAGATGTTGACTTGAACGATGCTACTGTAAAAAACAAAAAGTATCACCAGTCATAATAAATGATGATCAATATAAATTGGGTGATATACACAACAGGCTGAAATCAATAGCTATCAACAAAAATGATTTTCAGATAAAATTACAATCAGTAGGAACTAAAATTCTGTTTAGTGATATAACTCCTTACTATCAATTTATTGCGCTCTTAAAAATTAAAAAACGCCGATATTTTTACTTTTGAGCCTAAACTTAATCGACCAATTAAAATAATCCTGTCTGGATTACCAGATTTAGATATTGATGAGCTTGTTCTAAAAACGGATAACATTATTATTCCTAGCAATATAAGCAAGTTCAAGAAGAAACATGAATGTTTATGAGTATGTACATGAGAAGTTAGAATGAGTATGTACATCGTAAAAATGAATTATTTAGTACATTTCAATAATGGAATAACAACCTTAAACGAATTAAAGAAAACGAAGGCTGTATATAACATCATTGTTAATTGGAGCTATTATATTAATCGTCGTTCTGGCCCAACACAATGCAGAAGATGCCAATAGTTCGGACACGGAACGACCCATTGCAACATGATACCTGAATGTTATCTCTATGGGGATAACCACCTTATAAATTACTGAAGTCTTCAAAAGTGTAAGGAAGATGAGCGTCGTAAAAAACTGAAATGTGCCAATTGTAGTGAAAATCATGGTGCCAACAGCCCTCTATATGAAATCTTCTCCACACTTTAAATTCGAGCCATTTCCTTGAACTTAAACCAACCAAAAACCTATGGCTTGAACAATTCTCCGGGGCAAAAAATTCATCTACCAACTGCAAACAACAATTCCATGGACGAAATGATGAGCATCCTCTCTGAAGCATGCACAGAACTACTTACCTGTTAATCACGTGCTGAACAAATCAACACGCTTCTTTAATTGGCCTACAAACATGTCTGTGGTTCCAACAAGTAAATTAAAAATTCTTTACTGGAATTCTGGAGGAATTCGCAACAAGATGACTGAGTTTTATAACTATCTAAATAGATATTAATTCCTTAGATGTGGCTTTGCTTAATGAAACTGGTTTGAAAAATAATATTAGACTATTAGGCAATTCTAAGTATAAAGTCTATAAACTTGATAGAGAAGTAAGGATTTGGTGGTGTGGTACAATTTGGTTTCCACCAGCATACCAAATTTCTAGAATGTGTCAGTCCATCAGAGCTGGGTTAGCAGCTAAAATTCGATAGGCATTGCTTTGTTAGATATTGAAAAAGCATTTGACAGTGTATGGCATAAGGCCCTAATACACAAATTAAAACATATTAGTCTACCTACATATTTAATAAAAACATTATAGTCCTTAACGGGCGAACCTTCCAAGTGCGAGTTGGCAGTTGGCTTTCTGAACGTAACATATTTCTCGCAGGTGTACCGCATGGCAGCATCCTAAGCCTAATTCTCTATAATTATTTTATATACGATATATACAATAATTCCTATCACAATTATTCGAAGGCTAGATAAAGGCCTAAATGTAATTCAGTCGTACTACCATAAATGGAAAATCAAAATTAATAAGGACAAAACACTAACTTTCTCAATGCGTATAAGTAATGTAATTAAAAAAGTCAATATGATGTCCAAAAGATTATACCCATTTATCAACCGCAAATCATCACTTAGTGATCTTCAAAACCTTAATTCGGCCAATAACGACCTATGGATCACCGGTGTGGGGTGGTTGCTCTTCATCGCACTTGAAAAGACTGCAAATCACACAAATCAAAATATAGAAATTAATTTATGCTCTGCCTTTGGCATTATTCCACCAGGAAGCCACGACCTCGACCGTACAGAACTGATAACAGAATTTATTATAAAACTCATCAATGTGTATATTGGTTCAAAATACATACAAAAATAAATTTTTGATATTTTTTGCCTTACCCACACAATTGTGTGGGCCAGCAGGAAAAGGGAACATAACATTTTCATTTTCGAACCGTTCGAATTAAGAATTAGGTTTGAATTATTGAATAACCACAAAATAATGTACTAGAATAAAATAAATTTTACTTCCAAGTGTTAAAGTTTTGGATAACAGATGTCAGGTTTAAACAATTTTTTACTATGCACATACTCATAAACTACTTTAATGCAATAATCATTCGATTACTATAGAATTCGTCGTATTTGATTATCTTCATAATTATAGAATTAATCTCTAATAATTAAAACCATATAGAATTAAATATATAAGCTAAGAAACAAACCTTTTAGTGGTGAATAAATATTTTATTCGCTACCTTTTTTCTACTACAAAAAAATATTCTCACTCACCAACAAAGTTCGCCATTTTGAAAATATATAAAAAAAAAAATCGAGCTTCTGTCACTTTGTTATCATTTTCTGTAGAAACGATTCAAGGAATAAATTTGTATCTGCATTGTTTAACTCCAAAAAATAAAAACACCGTAAGATTCCGTGTAAACAACGAGAGGTAATAAAATGGGAGATCCTAATATTGATAAAAGGGGTGAATTGCTCGCTGATTTTCTCAGTATGTGCCGCTTGTGCTTGTCGAAATCCAATGTTTATGTCGACATTTTCACGGATAATCAATCGGTGTCGTTACCTCTCAGGATTATGGCATGTGCTTCCCTTGAGGTAAGTATTTGGTTTGATTCCAAAATGTCGATAAATGCACTACCGACCGGTGCTTGATGCAGCGACACAAATCAAATCGATCGATTAGACAGGTCACTTCATTATCAAAATCAATTTTATCGTTTTTAGGTCAGCTCTTCCGATCAACTGCCCAAACAAATATGTGACGATTGTCGTTATCAACTGGAGAAATCTTACGTTTTCCGAAAGCGATGTAAAAATTCTGACATCAAATTACGTCGCTATATTCGTAAATTGAATACAAGCAAGATATCGTCTCCGTTCGAAAATTCAGAAGATGAAGAGGAGTACGCAGAGTCTCAAGAGTTTTTCAATGCACGACAACATGAGAAAATACAGCACCTCGAAAAGGAACGGGAAGAAAGAGAACGCGATTTTCAACAACGGATGAAAAATTTTATGGAGGAGGAGCGACGTCGCTTTCACGATGAGGAAACAAAACGTATACTGGAAGAGCATACGATTCTCGCTGAAGAGAAAAGAGATGTTATGCACTTAAGTATGAGTGATCGTCAATCGAGACATGAATCTCAAATTAGAAGAATGTCAAATGAGAATGTCTCATCTAAAACCGAAATATTGGTGGAAACCGAAGTCAATCCCAAAATGGAGGAATTCTATGTGGAAGAGGAACCAGTAGAAGCTGAAGTGTCAAATGAAGAAAATCCTGAACAAAATGAGGATATTGAATTTATATTAAATGAGGAGCCCGAGGTAGAAGAGGATACTACGATGGTTACGTCCGAAATCGAGTATGAAGATAATGAAAACGAGGAGGAATCGGAATTCGAATCTGAAGACATGAAAGATATATTAATAAGTCCCAAGAAGGAGCCCCTTGTTTTAAATCGCAAGCTAAAATCGACAAAAACCATGAACGAGGATCAATTCGTATTTTCTTTAAAACCGGATAAGACTAATCAATTCATTATTAAACCGGGTACTTCAAAAGAAAACGAAGAGGCTGAAGAAGCGGTCGAGGAACCTGAACCTAAAAATGTTATCGATAAATCAGGAGCCGGCCCCACAGAAGATATCGATTTTGGTCATCTTACAAAAGCAGTCCGATCGATTCTTGCCCAGCAGGCCGGATTAAACGTGGACGGTGACGTTAAATTTAAGGTATTGAAGCGGCGTGACAATATTGCCGAAGTTGAAGTTCGCACCGTGGATGGCACAATTATTGTAATGGAGGTCGAGCTCGATTCGATGCTAAAGGATAATAATGGTGAATTGAAGATTTTTAATTGTACCCAATGTCCGCGGGCTTTCTCACGTAAAGGACAACTAATGCGACACGCATCGACGCACGTAAAAGAGAAGGGCCTATCATGCGAATACTGTGAAAAGTGGTTCCCGAGTAAAAGTGGACTCGACCGACACGTTCGCGTACATACCGGTGAAAAACCATTTAAGTGTGACATCTGTGGAAAATCTTTTATCCAGAAGGAGATACTTAAGCGGCATACGATGGTGCATACAGGCGAGCGACCTTACAAATGTGAATTTTGTGACAAGAGATTCATTCAAAACGAGATGCTTCGGTTCCACATAAATCGGAAACATACCGATAATCCTGTAGTCGAGTTACGAAAATGTCCGTTGTGTACGAAAACATTTTCGTACGCAAGCGGATTGAGCCGGCACTTAATGGTACACACCGGAAAAAGTTTTCCGTGTCCGTATTGCTCCAAAAAATTTAATGATCGAAGCGCTCACAAACGACATATATCAACGGTCCATCGGAGAGTGTTAGTTTAAGACGTAGCTTAATAATAGCTTTAATTTTTAACAAGATTGCGAATTTAATAAAGGGGTTAACTACCAAAATTGAATAGCTTTTTATGTTTTATTGTGTGATTTACATCTATCTAAAATCTATTAACTATTGGTCACCGATTCCGAATGTTTCGGTTATTTTGAGTTACTAATGTAAGTAGATCAACGTTAAATTTGCTGCAATATGTCGCCTCATTCGCCTACAATCCATGTTCGATTACAAATGTGGCCGAATTTCAAAATACTAAAATTGAAATAACCGCACTTTCCTCTGACATGCTACCGGTAGTTTCCGACTAAACATGTTACATACATTACCTATAATCATTTTGGACTGGAATTTCAACAATAAAAAGTTTTCAATTTTTTGCGAAAATCCCTGATGAGCCTTACTTATTTTGAACGGCTAAAATTTATTGTCACCGATTCCGAATGTTTCGGTTATTTTGAGTTACTAATGTAAGTATGAGTAGATCAACGTTAAATTTGCTCAAATATGTCGCCTCATTCGCCTGCAATCCATGTTCGATTACAAATGTGGCCGAATTTCAAAATACGAAAACTGCAATAACCGCACTTTCCTCTGACATGCTACCGATAGTTTCCGACTAAACATGTTACATACATTACCTATAATCATTTTGGACTGGAATTTCAACAATAAAAAGTTTTCAATTTTTTGCGAAAATCCCTGATGGTTGTTAGCCTTACTTATTTTGAACGGCTAAAATTTATTGTCACCGATTCCGAATGTTTCGGTTATGTTAGCCTTACTTATTTTGAACGGCTAAAATTTATTGTCACCGATTCCGAATGTTTCGGTTATTTTGAGTCACTAATGTAAGTATGAGTAGATCAACGTTAAATTTGCTGCAATATGTCGCCTCATTCGCCTGCAATCCATGTTCGATTACAAATGTGGCCGAATTTCAAAATACTAAAATTGAAATAACCGCACTTTCCTCTGACATGCTACCGGTAGTTTCCGACTAAACATGTTACATACAATACATTACCTATAATCATTTTGGACTGGAATTTCAACAATAAAAAGTTTTAAATTTTTTGCGAAAATCCCTGATGTAGCCTTACTTATTTTGAACGGCTAAAATTTATTGTCACCGATTCCGAATGTTTCGGTTATTTTGAGTTACTAATGTAAGTATGAGTAGATCAACGTTAAATTTGCTGCAATATGTCGCCTCATTCGCCTGCAATCCATGTTCGATTACAAATGTGGCCGAATTTCAAAATACTAAAATTGAAATAACCGCACTTTCCTCTGACATGCTACCGGTAGTTTCCGACTAAACATGTTACATACATTACCTATAATCATTTTGGACTGGAATTTCAACAATAAAAAGTTTTCAATTTTTTGCGAAAATCCCTGATGGTAAGCCTTACTTATTTTGAACGGCTAAAATTTATTGTCACCGATTCCGAATGTTTCGGTTATTTTGAGTTACTAATGTAAGTTTGAGTAGATCAACGTTAAATTTGCTGCAATATGTCGCCTCATTCGCCTGCAATCCATGTTCGATTACAAATGTGGCCGAATTTCAAAATACTAAAATTGAAATAACCGCACTTTCCTCTGACATGCTACCGGTAGTTTCCGACTAAACATGTTACATACATTACCTATAATCATTTTGGACTGGAATTTCAACAATAAAAAGTTTTAAATTTTTTGCGAAAATCCCTGATGTAGCCTTACTTATTTTGAACGGCTAAAATTTATTGTCACCGATTCCGAATGTTTCGGTTATTTTGAGTTACTAATGTAAGTATGAGTAGATCAACGTTAAATTTGCTGCAATATGTCGCCTCATTCGCCTGCAATCCATGTTCGATTACAAATGTGGCCGAATTTCAAAATACTAAAATTGAAATAACCGCACTTTCCTCTGACATGCTACCGGTAGTTTCCGACTAAACATGTTACATACATTACCTATAATCATTTTGGACTGGAATTTCAACAATAAAAAGTTTTCAATTTTTTGCGAAAATCCCTGATGGTAAGCCTTACTTATTTTGAACGGCTAAAATTTATTGTCACCGATTCCGAATGTTTCGGTTATTTTGAGTTACTAATGTAAGTTTGAGTAGATCAACGTTAAATTTGCTGCAATATGTCGCCTCATTCGCCTGCAATCCATGTTCGATTACAAATGTGGCCGCATTTCAAAATACTAAAATTGCAATAACCGCACTTTCCTCTGACATGCTACCGGTAGTTTCCGACTAAACATGCTACATACATTACCTATAATCATTTTGGACTGGAATTTTAACAATAAAAAGTTTTCAATTTTTTGCGAAAATCCCTGATGTTAGCCTTACTTATTTTGAACGGCTAAAATTTATTGTCACCGAGTTAGCCTTACTTATTTTGAACGGCTAAAATTTATTGTCACCGATTCCGAATGTTTCGGTTATTTTGAGTTACTAATGTAAGTATGAGTAGATCAACGTTAAATTTGCTGCAATATGTCGCCTCATTCGCCTGCAATCCATGTTCGATTACAAATGTGGCCGCATTTCAAAATACTAAAATTGCAATAACCGCACTTTCCTCTGACATGCTACCGGTAGTTTCCGACTAAACATGCTACATACATTACCTATAATCATTTTGGACTGGAATTTCAACAATAAAAAGTTTTCAATTTTTTGCGAAAATCTCTGATGGTAACGCCTTACTTATTTTGAACGGCTAAAATTTATTGTCACCGATTCCGAATGTTTCGGTTATTTTGAGTTACTAATGTAAGTATGAGTAGATCAACGTTAAATTTGCTGCAATATGTCGCCTCATTCGCCTGCAATCCATGTTCGATTACAAATGTGGCCGCATTTCAAAATACTAAAATTGCAATAACCGCACTTTCCTCTGACATGCTACCGGTAGTTTCCGACTAAACATGCTACATACATTACCTATAATCATTTTGGACTGGAATTTTAACAATAAAAAGTTTTCAATTTTTTGCGAAAATCCCTGATGCCTTACTTATTTTGAACGGCTAAAATTTATTGTCACCGATTCCGAATGTTTCGGTTATTTTGAGTTACTAATGTAAGTATGAGTAGATCAACGTTAAATTTGCTGCAATATGTCGCCTCATTCGCCTGCAATCCATGTTCGATTACAAATGTGGCCGAATTTCAAAATACTAAAATTGCAATAACCGCACTTTCCTCCGACATGCTACCGGTAGTTTCCGACTAAACATGTTACATACATTACCTATAATCATTTTGGACTGGAATTTCAACAATAAAAAGTTTTCAATTTTTTGCGAAAATCCCTGATGGTTAGCCTTACTTATTTTGAACGGCTAAAATTTATTGTCACCGATTCCGAATGTTTCGGTTATTTTGAGTTACTAATGTAAGTATGAGTAGATCAACGTTAAATTTGCTGCAATATGTCGCCTCATTCGCCTGCAATCCATGTTCGATTACAAATGTGGCCGAATTTCAAAATACTAAAATTGCAATAACCGCACTTTCCTCCGACATGCTACCGGTAGTTTCCGACTAAACATGTTACATACATTACCTATAATCATTTTAAACTGGAATTTCAACAATAAAAAGTTTTCAATTTTTTGCGAAAATCCCTGATGGTTACTTATTTTGAACGGCTAAAATTTATTGTCACCGATTCCGAATGTTTCGGTTATTTTGAGTTACTAATGTAAGTATGAGTAGATCAACGTTAAATTTGCTGCAATATGTCGCCTCATTCGCCTGCAATCCATGTTCGATTACAAATGTGGCCGCATTTCAAAATACTAAAATTGCAATAACCGCACTTTCCTCTGACATGCTACCGGTAGTTTCCGACTAAACATGTTACATACATTACCTATAATCATTTTGGACTGGAATTTCAACAATAAAAAGTTTTCAATTTTTTGCGAAAATCCCTGATGGTTAGCCTTACTTATTTTGAACGGCTAAAATTTATTGTCACCGATTCCGAATGTTTCGGTTATTTTGAGTTACTAATGTAAGTATGAGTAGATCAACGTTAAATTTGCTGCAATATGTCGCCTCATTCGCCTGCAATTCATGTTCGATTACAAATGTGGCCGAATTTCAAAATACTAAAATTGCAATAACCGCACTTTCCTCCGACATGCTACCGGTAGTTTCCGACTAAACATGTTACATACATTACCTATAATCATTTTGGACTGGAATTTCAACAATAAAAAGTTTTCAATTTTTTGCGAAAATCTCTGATGGTAACGCCTTACTTATTTTGAACGGCTAAAATTTATTGTCACCGATTCCGAATGTTTCGGTTATTTTGAGTTACTAATGTAAGTATGAGTAGATCAACGTTAAATTTGCTGCAATATGTCGCCTCATTCGCCTGCAATCCATGTTCGATTACAAATGTGGCCGCATTTCAAAATACTAAAATTGCAATAACCGCACTTTCCTCTGACATGCTACCGGTAGTTTCCGACTAAACATGCTACATACATTACCTATAATCATTTTGGACTGGAATTTCAACAATAAAAAGTTTTCAATTTTTTGCGAAAATCCCTGATGGTTACTTATTTTGAACGGCTAAAATTTATTGTCACCGATTCCGAATGTTTCGGTTATTTTGAGTTACTAATGTAAGTATGAGTAGATCAACGTTAAATTTGCTGCAATATGTCGCCTCATTCGCCTGCAATCCATGTTCGATTACAAATGTGGCCGAATTTCAAAATACTAAAATTGCAATAACCGCACTTTCCTCCGACATGCTACCGGTAGTTTCCGACTAAACATGTTACATACATTACCTATAATCATTTTGGACTGGAATTTCAACAATAAAAAGTTTTCAATTTTTTGCGAAAATCTCTGATGGTTAGCCTTACTTATTTTGAACGGCTAAAATTTATTGTCACCGATTCCGAATGTTTCGGTTATTTTGAGTTACTAATGTAAGTATGAGTAGATCAACGTTAAATTTGCTGCAATATGTCGCCTCATTCGCCTGCAATCCATGTTCGATTACAAATGTGGCCGAATTTCAAAATACGAAAATTGCAATAACCGCACTTTCCTCTGACATGCTACCGGTAGTTTCCGACTAAACATGTTACATACATTACCTATAATCATTTTGGACTGGAATTTCAACAATAAAAAGTTTTCAATTTTTTGCGAAAATCCCTGATGGTGAGCCTTACTTATTTTGAACGGCTAAAATTTATTGTCACAGACATGTAAATAAATAACCCATAATAAATAAAACACCGTTACATTAGTTTTACACATTTTTTTTTATTATAAAACGACAAAATCGTAGCCATTTAAATGCGACAAGAAACATAATATATTTTTTTTTCATTTGTTTTGTTTTTGTAATTTAACCTTGTAATTTAATATAAATCTTTTATCATTTTTTTCTTTTAAATTTTAATTATTTATTATTTATATATATTTTTTTGTTTTAGGTGTTTTTGTTTATTTTAAAATTATTTCTATTTTTTTTGTTGTATTTAAACGTTTTTATCTTTCTTCAAAAAATTAATAATTATAATAAAAAATATAATAACAAAAACAATCTATTTTTTACCATTTTTTATTTTTTAAATTTACTTTCTTTTAAAATTATATAATATATAATTAATAATAATAATAATAATAATAATAATAATAATAATAATAATTACAAAATTAAATTTATTACACATTGATTTTTTAATTTCAGTTGTTTATCTTTTTTTTTTGTTTAAATTAAAAAAAATTAATTTATTTATTAAAATTTATTTTTAATACTGAAATTTTTATTATTTGTATTTTTTTTTTATATATTTATTTTATTAAATAATTATTTTCGAACCAAAAAAAAAAACGTAATTAATTTAATTAATATAATAATAATAATATATTTATATACGTGAAAAAGTGTGTTAGAAAATAAAAATAATAATTAATTATTATTATTTAAAATTATATAATTTGTAGGCCTTTTAATTTGAAGAAATTGTGTTTGTGTGTGTGTGTGTCGCATTTTGTTGTTGATTAATACTAATTTTAATAATTTTTTGGAAATTGATTAAAATATTAATCAATTTGTAATTACGTTTTGCTTGTTTTGGAATTAGAGAATTAATAAAAGAAATGAAAAAAATGAATGTGTATCTTTTAAAATTTTATTATATTTTTTATTTTTTTTTATTAATATTAATATTATATAATAATAATAATGATATAGTGTAATTAGATAATAGAATATAATAGCTATTTTGTAATAATAATATTATGTAGATATAGAATAATAATATTTTTTTTATTTAGTTTTTAGTATTTTTTTTTGTTTTGTTTTGAATAATAGTAGTTTATAGTAAGTTTTTTATGATTAATATTAATTATAATATATGTAGGTATAGAATATAATAATAGCAGAATAGAAATATTATTATTATTATTTAATTGTCATAATAAATTTTTTTTTAAATTTTATTTAGTTGTTCATGTATTTTTTAACTTTTTAATTATAGTTTATAATATATTTTAATTTAACAACCAAAATTAATTATACAATATATAAATTTTTAAATATCCACTCGGTGTTTTTTTTTTTTTGTTAAATGATTTTTAGAACAAAACTAGTTAAATAGCGGGGAAGATAATTTAAATTTATTTATTTAATTAATTTATTTTTAATAATAATATATGTTCAGTGGATACATTTTTGAAACCGATATACACACGATTAATTAAATGAAATAAGAAAAATAAATTAAACAAGAAAACAATTTCTTACGCCTAGTTTTAAATATTTAGAATTTGAATATACTTTTGAGAGATTGTCGAAATGATTAGATTTTTAATAATTAATTTTATAATTATTAAAATTATAAATTTATTTAATGATTTTTTTTTACTCCACTGATTCATTTTACTTTTATTTAATTTACCTGTATTTTCTCAATATTAAATTACAATTTTTAATTTTTTTGTGCCCTATTTAAATATAATATTTATATTTTTTATTTATTTATAATATCTAAATAAATATATATATATATAAAGAGATATGAGATTTATTTTTAATAAGTTGTTTCCCATAATTTTTTCATTCTAAAATATAAATTTTTGTTTTTTGTATATAAATAATTTGATTTTTGTTTTTTAATTTATTTTAAATAAAAAAAATTTTAATAAAATAAAATGATATAGTAAAATAAATGAGAGATTGCCATTTGCATTTTGTTAAATAATTAATTAAATTTATGTTTATTCACAATTACACTATAAAAAATTTTTGCTAATTAATAATATGTTTTTTTTGATTGATTTTGATAATTTCACTCATATGAAGTTTAAACGAACGTCTATTTATGTTGATTGTCTTGAAGAACCATTTGTAATTCCCTGTTTTATTTTAATTTATTTATATATAATTATTTTAAAATATTTAACTAATTTTTTTATGCATTTTGCGCCGATAAAACGAGAAACGTGAAAAATATGACATAAGCTTGCCATCTGGTTTAGTACAAAGTAAATAGCGTATAGATTAAGAATTCACCAGTCGATTTAACAAAAATAAATTAAATTTACACGGCTAAAATACATAAATAAATTAATTGTTTACTCAATAGGTGATATGTTGTGTATGTGTTTGGATAAGTCAAATTACCAAAATCAATAATTATTTATATTTTTAATAAATCTGTTTTTAAAAATTTTTAATTTAACTACAAAACGCATATTTAATTAATTTTTTTTAATAACAATTTCACAAAACTATTTTTTTTTATATTTTTTATACTATATATTTTATTTTATTTTGAGAGCTAATAATAATTTTAATTTTTATTAAATTTGAACTCACAAATAAATGTCTTTTTTTATTATTTATTTTTATTTTTAAATATCAATGTATAGTTTTGTAATATTTGTATGATATAATATATATATATATATATATATTTTTTTTTTTTTTAATAATGTGTATATTTATTATTTTGTTAATATTATTTACTTTATTTTTTTTCTTGGAATTGACTCATTTGGCAGTGCTCATTATTTTATAAATACTATAACGAGCACTTTATTTTGTTTATTTATTTATTATCAAAATAATATTTTTAATTATAGTTTTTAATTTAAATAGTTGATCACAGGCACAATTGAAGAGAATTTAATGTAAATAAAAAAATTAAAATAAATTAATGAAAATTATAAAATTAAAATATCTTCCCTTATTTAATTTAATTTTATTTATATATTATTTTTTTTAAGTTATTTATCACAATAAAAAACGAAAATTTTTAAATATTTATACCCTGCGATTTATCGTACACATATAAAAATAATTAATTAATTAATTTAAAAAATTATATATTTAAAAAATTAAAAATTGCATCAATTGTGCCACACTTTTTTCCTTTTATTTTAAATTTAATAAATTTATCAAAATGGAGTCGTCGCCATTTTGATGATATTTATTTAAATATTATTTAATATATATTATATTATGTAGAATAATAATGATCCTTATTATTTAATGATTGTTTCATTTTGACACTTATATAATTTTTTTTTGTAAAATAAACTAATATTTATTTATTTTTGTTTTTAAAATACAGATTTAAGACAGTTTAAGTTTTATTTTCAATTCATTGATTGTCTACCATTTTATATTTTATTAATGTATGTTTTAAAAAAATCGGTTAGCCATTTTATATAAATATGTATATATGGTTCCAATATGGCCAAAAAACAAAATGGAGAAAACAAATAGTAATAAAATTTATTAAAACAACACGTGTTTGGAATGCGTTTTTCTACAAAATATAAAAATTAAATTTTTTTGTTTTAAACAATTTTTAAATAAAATCTGTATAATGCAATAATATTAATTAAAAATAATAACAATTAAATTATATAAAATTAACAGAGTACGTACAAATTATAATAATTATTATATAATTAAAAATAAAAATATTTTTTGTTTATTAATACTGGCCTAGCCACTTAATAATTTTTTGTAATATTATATTTTATGTCTTGTGTGTGTGTATAAAGAGATGTGTTATAATTTTTATTTAATTATTATTATTGGTTTTTTTTTTTGTATAAATACATCACGTTTGTTAATTTCGCTAATAAAAAATAACATCATCTGATTGTCGAATATAATAATAATATTATTTAAAAAATTATTATTTATATATTTTTTTTTGTTTGTCTGATTTTTATTCTAACTATAACTTCTCGTTATTTTATTTACTTTGTGAAAATTGTAATATTTTTGTTTTTAATAAATCACCATCACTATTGATAAGCTCAACGCATCTACAAAATATGATTATTTAATTTAATATATTTAAATTTTTCTCAAATTTTTTTTATTTTAATTAATTTTTTTTTTTAATAAATTTAATTTATTTTTTAAAAAAATAAAATATTTTATGTTTTTTTTTTTTTTGTCTATTGTGTATAATGTTTTAAAGCCCAAATTAAATTAATAATCTAAGATCAGATCTCAGCACCGCTCAAAATTAATTTAATAATTAAACGTGTATTTTAAAAAATAAAATACTGAAGCGACAAAACAAAAAAAAAAAGAGAGAGAAAAAAAATCAGATCTGAATTATAATTTAAATTATAACGAAAAAAAAAATTATTATTTAATAATTCTTACTTAATTAATATTAATATACGTAATAAACAACATTTAATAAAAAATAAAACAGTTACTCAATATTTTATATAATGTGTATATGTTAATAATAATAATAATATAACATCATTTTAAATTTCTATTTAAATTTAAAAAAATTAATATTTAATAAAAAAAAAAAATTATTATAAAACTAAAAAAAATAAAAAATTTAGCTACCAATTATTATTTTTTTTGTTTAATTTTTAGTTTATATATTTTTTAATTAATATAACTTTTTTGTTTGTTTGTTTATAATGCTTAATTCTCTAATTAATATTTTTTTTTCATAATAATAAACATTTTAAATTAAAATTAATTAATAATGTTATAAAAAAAATGTTGATTTTGTTGTTATATAAATTTTTGAAATTTATATAAATGTTTTTTGTTTTTTTTTATAAAATATTTTAATTTTTAATCAAATCTTTTTTTTTTGTTGGTTTGTTGTTGTTTTTCTTGTTTAAATATTTGATTTTGAAAAACTGACACGTAAATGATTTGATTCGGATAGCTGATAATTGTGCATTTTGATAAGCGCTTGGACAGCTTCCTCGACCGAACCAAGTTGTAGTAATGCCATTTTACGATCTTTTCTGTAATTGAAATATTAAAAAAATAATATTATTTCAGATGTTTTTAATTTTATTATAAAAAAATTATTAAAAATAATTTAGTAGAGTAGTATAAAGAATATTCGTGAGCATACTAAAATGGAGGTCATAGTTCATCTACGTTATCGACCTTCATTAGATGTCAAAATTGCATAAAAAATTCCGACACAAATTCTAAAAATCGCGCGTCGTTAGATTTGTGTCATCAACATGGCAAATAACGGTGACATCAAAAAAGAGGTAAATGATGAAGCAAATCGTCAGCAACACGTATACCATTTGACGTGGCTATCAGCATTCTAGGAGACAAACCCGAAAACGAACAAGATCACTGGTGAGTTGCGACAAACAAAAGTTTGCGCACACAGTGCTGTCACTCCCATTTAGAGAAGGTGATAGCACAGTGAGAGAAGGTCGAGTACAATACACAAGACTACAGCAAATAACAAATTAGGAAAGTCCTAGTCGATGATACAGCAAAAATTTCACATTTAACGTTATCACAATAAACTCAATGACTTCCCAGAGATACACCGACCGGCTAGTAAAGCTAGAGAATATTTCACGTACTCAGCGACAACCATCGCGTTCCCAACCGCGATGCAGACAGACTCCTACTCCTGCAAATAAATCAAAATCACAACCAAACCAGGGACGATTATTTCAACAAAACATCCAACAATCACTAAGATACCAATTTCCATACAACTGGTGTTGGTATCACACAAAATTTGGTAACATAGCATCAAAACGCACTCAACCATATACTTTTGTTACACAACAAAAGGAATCCTCAAACCAGCTCCCCAAACTAATAAGTCTTAAGGTCGTCAATCAACGCAGCGCGCGAGCACTGTTAAAGAAATTCCCTTCTTTAACAGCTCCGCCAAACTACAGCGCCCCGGTAATACACAATGTAGTACGCCACATTGTGACTACAGGGCATTTACCATTTTCAAGACCAAGGCGGTTTGATCCAATTCGCCACAAAGCAGCTTTCGTTGAATTCCAACACATGATGGAACTAGGAATCTGCCAACCTTCTTCATCAGCAATATCATGTCCATTGCACATTGTAAAGACAACGCAGTCACAATTCCTGACCGTTATCCTATCCGCCGATATAAAAATTTCTTCATGCAATTAGATGGTTTCACAATTTTCACAAAAATCGAACACGTCAGAGCATACCATCTTATTTCAATTGCTCCTGACGACATTCACAAAACTGCTATTACCACACCATTTGGAATATTCGAATTCACCCGAATGCCATTTGTACTCAGAAATGCTGCACAATCATTCAGCGTTTCATCAACGAAATCGTGAGACGGCTTACTAGAGCAAATTCCTCTAAGGCGTAACTCAACTCAAAGCGAGAACGCCACTTAGATTTTGTCTCTCAATTCACGACAGACATTCAATATATTCAGGAAATTAGAATAAATTCGCATCAGCCAATTTAACAATTTACTGTGAAATATCTACATACTACGATACTCTGCATAATATTTCACATCCAAGTGTACGAACAACTTGCAAACTTGTCATTGTAAAATACTTTGGGCGAAATCTTGTTTATCCTGCCAAAAAGGCAAAGTGCAATGCCATACCAAATCACGGGTATTTCCAAATTCCAGCAGGTAGATGTGAACTCCATTTAGATATTGTTGAACCACTTTCACCGTCTAATGGATTCACATACATCTTAACGAGCTTCGATTGTTTTAGCAGAAGCCTACTGCATAAAAGACATCTCTGCACCAACAATCGAAAAAACGTTCAACGAAAATTACATTTCTTACAATTACAAAGGCGATGCCACATTACAATTCCTACGGAGCTTTTTTTACAAACGTTTTTTTTATTTACGAATAAATTATTGCATATATTTTATTTAAATCAATGAGATATAATGTAAAATAATTTTATTTATTAGCCAAAATAATAAATTTACAATTATTGAACAATTTTAATTGAAAAATAGTCATTTTTTTATTTTGCCGTTCCTAGAAACATTTTTTTTTCATTCAGGAACATTTTTCAATTAAAATTGTTCAAAAATTGTAAATTTATTATTTTGGCTAATAAATAAAATTATTTTACATTATATCTCATTGATTTAAATAAAATATATGAAATACTTTATTCTTAAATGAGAAAAACGTTTCCAGAAAACGTTCGTTGAAATTATAATGTGGCATCGCCTTAAGGCACACAATTCGAATTCAAACTTTACGATGAGCTTATGCAACTGTAATGGTTGAGCGCTTCCATCGCCAAATTAAAAGAGCTCTTAAAGCTCGTGTAAATACAGTCAACTGGAGCTCAGAGATCCCAATCATATTATTGGGAACCCAAGCAACAGTGAAAGATGGCCTGAAATATTCACCAGCTGAACTGGTGAAAATCTAATTTCAACAGACACTATAAACATGTGACGACGTTTTCGTACGAATAGACAAAGTTCCCACTGGCCTCACACCACCTTATGAAGGACCATACGGTATGGTTAATAAAACGTAATTTATAAAGGGTGCTCCGAAATATGTTGGTGCAGCTAAACTGGAGGTTTTAGTCTCGAATAATCTCGGAAATTTTAAAAATATCTATTTCATAACGCTAGGTTTATAACCAGCAGATGTTGTAATTAATTTTAAATATTTTAACATTTTAAAATTTGACATAAGGAGTTTATCGTACAGCGTTTTAAAGAGGCTAGGAGAGTGAAAAGCTAATTTTAATTTACATGACGCTGGGTGTGTATAAGAATTATTCTATTTAATAATATAATTTAATAATAATATATATTATTTAATAATAATAATAATAATTCTCAATGACCAATCACCCCTCCCTGACTGCGTGCGGGGAGTCACCATCAACATTATTATTATTTTTTGAATATAATTCCAGGGAATTATAAACAAGGACATCATTCTACTAAATTAAAAAAGACAGAAAACGGCAAAAAAAATTAATATTAATCGAAATAAAAAATGTATTAAAAAGCTTTGATTAGGAAAATGGAGGCTGAATCTATATGTACTAAATTTAGAAAAATGATACTCTGCCACAAAAAAGGAGAGACCGACCGCTGATCTGCTCAGAGCAAGCAAAATTAAAACTCTAAGGAAAAAAGACAAAAAAAGAAAAGAGAAATAGAAGAAACAAAATTAAACAAAAATAAAATTAAGAAATTAAATGGAGAGAGTATACAAATAACAAATACTCGATAGAGCATTTAAGTCAAATAGATAAAAAAAACAATTAATCTAAAAATAAAACAAAAATTGCTTTATCTATTGGTAGCAAAAGTCAAAAAGTTCGAAATATTTATTAGTCTCGCACAGCATTCTTGTAATAGGGTCGTTCTGGCCGTAGGTCGTTCTGTGAGGAGCAATCCTGTAAGCTGGTATCGTTCTCAAAGCACGACTATTTACATTAAGATTTACCTTAATGCTGCAGAATCTACACCGCCACATAACAGGATAACCAGATAAGGAGGCAAATTGTAAACGTCCACCCGAGGTAATCCAGCTATATGAAGTTGGCCCAAAATTCTATCCCAACATTTTTTTTCAACACTTTTAAACTATCACGATATACAATTGTACATACTTGTATACTGTAATAGTAGTATACAAGTATAATTGTATATCGTAATAGTTTATTTTATATCGTGTATTATATTATCATTTTCTATCATAATACAAAGCGACGCGGAAGGAATTTGAGTATAGAAAATTTATTTATACAAACCAAGAACTTTCGACACTTTTAATTATAGAATTAATTATTATTGTATAATTATTATTTAACACTTGTCATTACTATGTAAGTTTCATTAACCTATGTATTTGATGTGACCATGAAAAACAAATTTCGTTGTAACAAGTGAGTACATTCAAAAATTTCAAATTTGTAGTTTTTCCAATCATAAAATATTCGATGTTAATAACATAAATGATTGATACCTACTAAAAAACAAAATAAATACTAAATCAATAAACACTCATCAATTTTTACTCTGTAACTGCCAGGAACTGCCCAGCTACTGCCCCGAACTATTCGAAAAATATAATGGCATCGCAGGCTAATACTAAAACTTAAAAGTTACAGAGTAAAAACTGATGAATGTTTATTGAGCTTTAATTGGGCCATATATGACCACGAGAGCCTTGTTAGAATCGCATGTCCCGACGCCCAGGTATAGATTAGGACCAGAACTATTGGTAACATATAATGGCATTGCGGGCCAATACTAAAATTAAGAAGTCACTGAATAAAAAATTGGCGAGTGTTCATTAACTTTTATTAGGTTATTTATGACCAAGATGGCCATGTTAGGTTGCTTAGATATTGTGTTCTGGAATTTAGTTCTACTAGAGCCTATGGAAAACTTGATGGCGCCTTTAGTTTACACATGCACTTTGAAGTTGCAAAAATAAAATTTTATTACTAAATTAATTTTATCGATTTTTTTCGATTTCTTTAGTTTTTGATTATCCGTTATAAGTTTGTCTTTAATCTGAATTTGATATAAATCTTTTTAATTTATTTTATTATTTAACATTTCATATTGAATTTTTGGGTTGAGAGTATTAATGACAGTGAGACAGTTTTTGTTATAGCTAATTTTGGGCTGACTATGAGAAACTATCACGATAGTAATATTTTTTGGGGCTGAGTTCTTATAAAATGTCGAGAAATACAATCTTTTGGGCTGATACTTTTAATATTATAGAAATCATCATTTTAGTGTTGCCATCGCATTGTTTTGGGTTGAAATTTGGGCCAACTTCACATACATAGGTAATCCGCGCAGAGGAAAGCACATAAATCTACGTTATATCGCTTCAATTCTTCGTATGTGCACTTCATGGTATGAGGACCAAACCTGACTAGCATACTCGAGCAGGGGCCAAACAAATATCATATAAAGAGCCCTCGTAACATAAGGGTTCTCCCAAGCGAAGAGTTTGCTCTGTTGACAATAAAATCGATGTGATCTCTAAAGTTAAGTTCGCAGTCACAAATTGCCCCTAAGTCCCGTATGGTTAAAACTTTTACAACAACAGCGCTGTTGATGGTATACTCTCGACTAATGGAATTTGCGCGTTTGCTTGAGTATGTCATTAATTGGCATTTGCTCACATTCAGATCAAGATTATTTTTAGTACTCGAAGTTATGGAGTTACTGGTGGAACTTGAAATTTGTCTGTACATTTTCATATCATCAATTTATGCAGATGGAAATTGACGAGCTTTTGATAATGAAATCGACATCGTTGATGGATAAAATGAAAAAATAGGCCCACGATAACTGCCACCTGCAAGTAGCTATAAAAGGAGTGGATATGGATGACCTAAAGATCACCTAATAACTACGTTCCCTCAGATAAGAGTCCACCCATAGTAAGAATTGAGGTCCGAAACCAAGAGCCCTGAGTTGTAACATTCATTCCATGTACCCATCGTGTATTGCGAATACTATTTGTGCTTTGATGACGCAGTGTACATCATTGTGTCGCGCCTGGGCATTGATGTACACAACTGTTATACCATTTGTACAATTTGAAAGATTGTTGCGCCTGCGAGGTATGCAAGTTGGCAGTATAGTATACTATCGGCGATTTATTGATGTAGTAATGACTTGCAATTTGGGGTATACTATGCACACCATACTTTGCATGAACAAGAAATCGTACGATAAGTTTTATTGCATTAGCGGATTTTTTTTTTTTTGTACGGCAAGACCGACTTGAATTTTTGTTGTTGGTCGTGATTGTAGAATATAAAAAAAAAATAATTATGTCATTCATTCTATAATATTTCGTTTGATGCATACACTTAAGGCGATGCCACATACACATTTCTACGGACGACATCTAAAAACAGATTTCGCATTTACGAATTAATTAGAGCATATTTTTGATTCAAATCAATGAGATAATATGTAAAATACCTCAAGTTAGTAGCTAAAATAATAAATTTGGAATTATTTAATAATTTTAATTGAAAAATTATCAATTTTCTATTTACCCGTTCCTAGAAACGATTTTTTCTCTGAATGTTATAATTTTACACGTGAACGAACGCACAAAAATCTAAAACGATTTCTGAACTCATCAAAAAATTTTAAACGATTTTTTTCTCTGTTGTCTGTGAACTTCAACAAATGTCAAACAATTCCAAAACAAAATATATATTTTTTATTAATTTAATATTTTTATAAGGCTCATCATGAATATGGTATGGTAAACTTATTTAATTGTAAATTAAATAAGTAAATTTAATTATTTTGACACTTTGGATAGAAATGGCGGTATAAACATTCAGCTCAAAACAAAATATAAAGAATTGTTGTTGTAAAAATCGTCTGTATTTTTTTTTGGTATGTGGCGAGGCAAAATAAATTTACGCACGAATCGTCTGTTATTAGATGTGTATGTGGCAACGCTTTTAGTAGCATGCAAACAAAACCAGTGCGGTGCTCTAAGTAAAATTAACTAAATATAAATTTTATTGAGTGGGACCTTGAAAAGTGGTTCATCTGAATTATATGGCATATTATGTGCTAAAGACTTTTTGTAAATGGTGATATAATGTGATTAATGTGTGAAAATATTAAAAATACCAGTAAGTTGAAGACACTTTGGTATAGTGTGAGTCACATACGAATATAGAAGAAAACGCAATACAATTCTATTTCGCGTTCTATTTTACATAGATATCTGGGCGTGGGTTTTATAAAGAACTAAAACTAAATAAATATTTTCCAAATATTTCCTTATATGTCTTTTTTTGGGCAATCACAATTTAATTTGATTTTGGTGCAGTCAATTATAACTATACAAGTGTTATTGGCGTGCTTGATTTTTTTTGTTGCATATAAACTGTTGTCAGCTCTGCAATCCAGGGGCGGAATCATGAAATACGACCGGAAAAATTTAAACGGATTTAAAAATATTTTCAAACTTATTAGATTAAAAGTATTCAAATTTACTATGATGGATGCAGACTGATGTATAAATCCAACTTCTATAATATTTTAAGAGCAATGGTTAATCTTCTACAAAATTTTCGAAATTCATTTCGAATTTCAAATTTCTCGTACCAGGTTCGTCGCCACTTCATTTTATGAGATGGCATTGAAGTCTTTGGTATTTCAAAATTGTAAAATTTCCGGAAATATTTAATTATTTTGATGTAAACAGGGGCAAGATCATGAAATCCGACCGAAAAAATGAATTGTTAGAAAATATTTCAATGGACAAACACAAAAAAATTCGAAAAATGGTCAAAGTTGGCGTAAATATTTTGTATGAAAACTCAAATAAATGAAAGTTTAACATAAAAATTTAATTCGACAACTATTTCATAATTGAGCAGTTTTAATCGGAAATGTTGTACCGGTAAAAAATGAATTTTAAAAATTTTGTTGGAGATTAGCCATTGCTCTTCAAATATTATAGAAGTTGCATTTAAACATTAGTCTACATCCATCATGGTAAATTTGAATACTTTCAATCTAATAAGTTTGAAAATATTTTTAAATCCGTTTAAATTTTCCGGTCGTATTTCATGATTCCGCCCCAGATATTATAACTTTGCGTCTGCGACTATTCTTAGTGGGCGGATATAAGTACGTGTTGGAAGTTATGAGTAACCACATCTATCGCCATGGATGTGTATAGTTGAATGTTTTGTCGGCAATTTCGAGTCGTCCTCCAGAGGAATTTTGATACTACGAGATCCAGTGCCAACCGATTAATCAGGAATACCGGTAAGTCAAATACAGTTGGTGGTGGAGGTGTGACATCATTCGCAGTGAATCCGGTCAAGGACGTTAGCGTTACCTCGAGGATTATTTAGCTAAGTTGAATTTAATTTTCCCTTGTTTTGGGGGATTTTCTTTTTGTAGCATTATACTTTTGTTTCAATTTCATTTGTGGTTCACTTTCTTAATATTTATTTATTTTAATTTTATTTTAAGTGCATCAGATTTCAATATCCTTTTATAATATGCACAGACGTAATCCAAATAGGCATTTATACAGTTTAACTATAATCACGTCGATTATAGAATCCGCGGGAGCGAATCGATTGCGGATTAAAAACTGCATATAAAAAAATTTTAAACAATTGCTATAAATCAAAGTAGCCTGAAAAATTTGTATTAATTTCCCCACAAATCATTTTTTATGATTCTATGCTCAAACGCAATAAAATATTTGCGGATCTAAAACAAATTTTACTTTACTAATTGAATCAAAATCCATAGGAATTTCAAAGATACTTTGATTTAAAATTTTGTTTCATATTTTTTTTATATGCAGTTTTCGGGGTCGGCGATCGATCGTCGTACGAGAAAGACGCGTTTTTGTCTTTCTCTGTATAGAAAATTGAAACTAAAATTTTTTTTTTTCTGTTTTAAATAAATAAATAAATAATATTTTATATATAAAAGTTATTAAAATTAAATATTAAATATATAATATAAAATGTTAATAAATGGGTGTTAGTAAATTGAAACGTGAATTAACGTGAAAGTATCTAGTTTGTTATGACGGGTTGTTTTGTTATTTGTGTGACGCACTGACGCAGCAATGGTGAACGCATCACAAGCTAAGTGTTTTTGTGTTTCATATTTTTATTTATACTTTGTTTAGTTTATATTTTGTTTAATTTTTATTTTTTTGTAAAAAATGTATATAAATTTTAATTTTATTAATGTAAATATTTTTTAATATACGCATTTGTGATATGTGTCGTATGGTTTACGATTGTATGTGTGTGTATGGATATATGTACGTACATTCACGCAGTTTAGTTATAGTTAAATAAGACAAAAAGGATGAAAATAAAAATACTCTTCAGTTGCTTATCATTCATTTTCCGTTCATTTTTAAATGAATTTTTTATGCTAATTTCTCTTCGCTCTTGAATAGTAAAATGAATTTTCAGAAATGTTATGCATTAAAAAACGAATAGTGTCTAATGAGAAACTAAAAAGGTTGATCTTATTTTTTGTGTTAGCGAACGTGATCTACTGCTCTTTTGGTTTTACTTTTCTATTCTAATAAGAAAGCGAAAATTCATTATAGTATTGATTGGATAAAATGTATTGTTGCCTGTATTGAATACATATCATTTCTTTCTACTTTATTCTTGATAAGTGAATAGTAAAACAAAATATTTTTTGTTCCTTTACATATTTCTTGTTGATCAATTTTACAAATAATACATTAATTCTGTGGAAAGATTTGCTGACAGCAATTTTTTTACTGATAATACGCAAAAGAAAAACTTTAAAATTTCATAAGAGTGACAAAGAACAGAAATATTTGTTATTTCATTTTATAGTAAAATTTTATATATATATATATGTATGTATATGTGTGTGTATGTGCGTAGATATGTATGTATATGTGTATATATATATATATAAATATTCATGACTTTTTTGTAGATTGATTTAAAGGGATGAGACCTCATATGTGTTACGGCATGGCAAAGGGAAAATGGTTTTTAATTTTTTATTTCCATTTGTAATGACAATTAAATCTTTGATGTGATATCCTTCGGCCTTTTAATGTTGACTGTTTTTTTAAATTGCTTACTGCTGGCACTATTTTATCTAAAAGAATTTCTGGCTCATTAATATTTCTCGAAACAGGTTCGTCTTTGCATGGGAATGATATATACGAATATCGATTGATTTGAATTCTAAATCCTAATCAACGACCTGCTCATGCACCAATTGTGTAAAAAGCCTTCCGCGTGGTTCTATCTTCCGTTCGTGTCATCACCTCACATAAATCATGATCGTTTTGTTTGATTGAGACAATAACTGCGGAAGATGCATAAAATCATTTTTGGGCTTAATTGGAATTCTAGCAAATCGCAATTCTAGCAATTAGCATTAATTTGGGAGAGGCTTAGTTCGGCTGGGTCATCTGTCAACTGGTTGTTTTGACGTGTAAATGGAGGAATAGGAAAATTCCTTGGCCGATTACTTTCGGATTTATTTTGTTGAAAAATCCAGTACTTCACCCGGGATTTATGTTGAAATCCCGGTTCAGCTCAACATATCAGATTCGAACATGATTAGTTAAGAGATTGCTTAGCACGGCCGAACTCCAGAACTTCTCTAAAATCCATTTTTACATTCACATTTAATTCTGCTTACCTGATTTGACAATAATTGGTCGGGGTATGGCCAAGTTCCATTCAGAATTATCGAATTTTAGAACTTTATCAAAAAGACACATTAAAATCCCATTACAAGTTGACCCTAATTTATAAGAATCCTAGCCCAGCTCTACAATCTGAACTGGAAAATTTTGGTTGGAAACGGCATGTTTCATTCATTATAGCTGAGTCCAAAAATTTCGTTAAATTCGACTTTGCACCCGAATTTGATCATCATTTGTTTTGAGTTTGCTTAGTTCCATTGAACATGCTAGAGTTCCAATCCAATTCTGCGTACCATATTTAACAGTTATTAGTTGAGGAATAGTAAAGTTCCATTGAGCATGATATAAATATCCTATGCACTATAATTATACTTGGCAATTAATCGAATATTCTCTTCTTTGGTGAACAAAACTAATAAAATATTTGAAATTTTTGAATTAAATTAAAATTGTTTGAAATACCCTATCAGTGGCGCTATTCTGGTGGTTCCCTGGGGGTGGGGAGTTGGGGAGGGATTTTATATGTGGTTTCTATTTGAAGTGTTTTTTCCGGCCTACTGAGGAGAAAAGTTTGATGTAAATATTTATAAATTGGGAATAATTTTTCCATATCTAAATTGGTAGGGAAAATTATTCGCAATTTAACTTTGTTTTCAAAAAAATTAACACTAGCTTTTTGCCTCGGTGTGCCGGAGAAGGGCATTTTGAATACGAATTGCATGTGGAATCTTTCCCCGATTCCCTATTCCCGGGGAGTTGCCGGAGTGGTGCCACAGGTAGTTAATCTGGTATTGAATAACATTGATATTTTTCCGGGAACCATTGCCTTTGGGATGCCTTACATATGAAATTTTTTGTTTTTTTTTATATGTATATTTATTTTTTATTTTTATTTTTTTTTATTTTTTTTTTTATTTTTTTTTATTTTTTTTTTTTTTCGATTTAAGGGTTAAATACTAATGAATTTTAGACTAAGTTTAATATAATTTAAATAATTATGGTTTCAGGAAATCCTATTGTAAGTCGTGGAATTGCAGGAGGATTAAATTAATAAATGTTTATATTATTTAGGAAGCCGGAAAATATTAATTTAGAATTCAATTTCAGGAAATCTACAGACGTGAAATAATATTTCTTTGAAATATTAATTGTTGATTGTGTAGATTAGAATGGTGTTGTCATTGCATTAATAACTATCGACTTTATTTAGGGATCTGCAACTGAGCCGATTTAATCAATTAAATTTTGCATTAATTTACAATTACATTTCAGGAAATTTCCAGATGTACGTGAAATAATACAAATTTTTTCTCAGGTTGCTGATTTAGAGAAGCAATTGTTGAAGACCAATACCATCGTTATCCATTAAACCTATTAAACCTTTATCCTTCCTTAGTAGATTAGTATTGTGCTGTCTTTGTGTTACTAACTATCGGCTATACCTAGGTGTCTGTAACCGGGCCGATTCTGTCCCACTTAACTAACCTATCCCAATCCTTCGGTTTTGTTATATGTAAAAAAGAGTGTACGGTGGGCCCGGCGTCACCCGGGAGCTCCTATGTAAGAACTTGGTCGTGCATTCAGAATCGATCAATCAATATTTTTTTTATATGCAGTTTTCAATCCGCAATCGATTCGCTCCCGCGGATTCTATAATCGACGTGAATATAATATACTACCAATTAATAAGTTACAATACAATAATAATAATATACCAACACTAATACATAATATATAATATTAGGTCAGCTAAAAAAAAAAAAAATAAATATTAAAAATTAAAATTGAAGAGGAAGAGGTAACATTAAACAATGCAATGGAATTGTCTAAACGAATTAACAATAAAATATAACTACATATTATGTTTGCTTTAAATTTAATCTTATGGTATGTGTGTGAACTAATACATGAAAAATATGATTAGGTATTGGTAAAATGGGAAAAACAGTGATTTTTGAATTCTGACGGACGTGTTATTCTCTTGATGCTGAGCGGCAGTAAGTTCCAATTTTGAGCTCCATTTATGAAAAAATTATTCGCACGAAAAGCATATTTGTGCTTTGGAATTATTATACTTAAATTTCTCGTTTCGAATCGAAGTCTAACCGAGACATGACAATATCAGCATAAATGAAATGACTCATTAACAATGATATGGCTAAACTTTTCCGTGTATTTATTGGAGTTGAAAGTGAGAATTTACGTAGTTGCCTAAGACCTGCATAAACCTTGGAACAAATATGGTTGACATGTTCTTCCCAACTGAGATCAGACATCATGATGAAACCGAGGTTCCGGACTTTATCCACATAATTTATTATCTCATTGTTAACGACTACCGGTTGTAAATTTAAAACTGGATTTCCTTTATATATCGGCAAAGCTTGTGACTTAGAAGAATTCAGTTGAAGTTTATTGTCTAGCGACCATCTGAATATATCTTCCAGATTTGAATTTACCAACGAAATCAACTCAAGAGTCGAATTGGGAGATCTACTAATATATATTTGTACATCATCAGCATACAAGTGATAACTGCAGTGTTTAATTAACCAGACAAATGTCATTAATGTATAATGAAAATAAAAGCGGTCCCAATACTGAACCCTGGGGAACTCCACGAGTTATGAAAGTACAATTGGATTTACTGTCCATGTACGAAACGTATTGCAATCTATTAGATAGATAATTTTTTATCATTTTAGTAGCTTGATAGGAGAAATTATAAGTCGACTCAAGCTTGTTAACCATAATTTGATGGTCAACCATATATCAAAAGCTTTAGAAAAATCTAACAATACCAGCAAAGATACCAGGTCATTATCTAAATCTTGTGATATATCTTCAGATATTTTCAATAGAGCCGTACCAGTGCTATGCTTATTACGAAACCCTGACTGAAATTTATTCAACAAATTATTATTCTCAATATATTTATTAATTTGAGCTTTCATAATAATCTCAAGCAATTTTGACAAGGCTGGCAACAAACTAATAGGCCGCAAATCTTTTAGGTTTTTAGGCTGCGAGCATTTGGGTATTGGAATTACCTTAGCTACTTTCCATTGTTCAGGGACAACAGATTCACTAAGGCAAAAATTGATTAGATAACATATCACTGGTGTTATGATAGGCAACAACATTTTTAAATATTTCAAAGATATACCATCGTCTCCTATTGAGTTGAATTTAATGGATTTTAATGAGCGCACAATTACATCATCATTAACCGTGTGGAAAAAGAATTTCGGCTTCAAACAATGTGGTTTAAGATTGGTTTGTGTGGTGCAACTGCTATAATTAATATTAGTGTAAGTATTCGGATTCAAAAAATGATAATTAATCTCATTCGCCGAAAAATTTACATTAACGGTATCAGTTTTGTCTAGAAAAAATGTTTCAAATATTGCTCCATAATTTCCTTGCCGGTTGGTCTGCACTTAGCATTCGATACGTATAGCCGTTTTTAGCACGATTAATTAATTTCTTAACTAGATATCTACATTTGCAGAAAACACCCCGAGTCTCAGGTGTTTTATTTTTTTTCCACAAATTGTAACTTATTTCTTTATCTAATATTGCTCATTCTATGTCCACGCTAAACCAGACTGGAGTAGTTATAGTTCGCTTGCGAAATGTTTTGATTGGTACATGCTTCTCAAAAAGCTCACTAATAAATTGGTTGAACTTAAAGATTTTATCAACAATATTGTCAGCTAGAATCACTGATTCCCAATTGTATAGTAAACAATCATTTGTAAGATAATTGTGGTCAATACTTTTATATGATCTATACTGAAAAATGTTATTAGGTTTAGCAGGACTTTGCAAATCGTATGTAAGATAAAGGAAATCATGGTCAAAAAAAGAAGCATCAATTTGCACAAAACGTTCAACTTTGGACGAATCCGAAACAAGAATAAGATCAAGCAGTGAATAACCAAGATGAGCCTTTGAAAAATGAGTTGGCTGATCTTTGGGCCTGTAATTCAAGTTAAGACTTGAAAGAACATTTTTAAATTTACGACACGTTTTGTTAGGCTTCAGCAAATTAATGTTAAAATCACCAGCTATGAGGTTGAATCTCATCAACATTCCCACCCTCACTATTATATACCACACCAATTAATACAGAACAATTTTGCAATGCCACTTCAATAAATAGGTATTCGGTAGTTCCACTCAGAGACTTGCCTATTACTTTCCAACGTAAACGAGCAGAAATGTATATTGCCAAACCACCAGCATGTGTTGGACGATCGTTTCTTACTAAATTGTAGCCCGGTATTTCAACGGTTTTTGAATTTATGCAGGCTTTAAGCCATGTTTCACTCACAGTTATAAAATGTAAATCAAGGCCATCAATTAATTTAAGGATTTCTGGAAATTTTGAATCAGCGCACAAGCTATGAGCATTAAAGTAAGCCATCCTCAAACTATCCGAACTTCTATTCCTAGAGCATTTCATAACAAGGTTAGCTTGACTATTACTGAAACCAACGGAGATGGAGCTCAATTTTGAAAAAGCACTACCACTCATCAAACGAAGCGCACGTCAGCAACAATCCAAACGCCAATGCAACCCACCAAACAAAATAGTTATTACATAAAACAAATAGTAGTAGACACACAGTAACCAGAAAAGGTTGATTAAACCTAAAATTATAATAATATTATTTAATTAAAATTAAATTAAAACTAAAAATACAAAAATACAAAAACTAAAACTAGGGTTTGAAATAATTTTGAATAACATTAACCTTGACATCATTCTCACTGCAAGTTGCCCACTAGTTCATATATTGTATTAGTATTGGTAACCGCTGAAATCTTAGTGCAATTAGGCTTTGTGACATGAACTATACCGTTTCTCGTAAAAAGTTGACGCAGTCTACCAGACTTCTTAAAAGGCATTAACTCTTTCTGGATCATGTAATTTCCATTGGTTAAGTTTTCGTTGATATATATTCTGGACGTAGATTGAAAAATTCCCAAATGACTAAGGTTTAAGTCTTTGAATTTAAGATAGCAGGATAAAAATGAATCTTTCATTCCTTTAACGCAGAATTTAACAATTATAGATGATGACTTATCCTTTTGTTTAGATGGAATCCGATAAACAGATGAAACAAACTGCTTTTCATTTTTGTATACAATAGTTTTTGCTATCGATTGAATGTAATCGAACAGATTTTCTTTACCAGTTATTGGTATTCCTCTTATAGCAACGCTGGTGGAATTAGACAACCTTTCAACATAATCGACACGTTCCTCCAAAGCAACAATAGTTTTCTCGTAATTTTCCTTTTGATGCTTGTGTTGTGATCCAAGGTTATCAACGGTTGTCAATCAAGCGTAATAACTCATCAAATTTTGTGTTAATGTTAGTTTCGATGTTATCCATTTTTGTTACAAACACTGACAACTTACTCTCTAAACCGGCAAGGCGTTGCTCAAGAGCTTTTAGTGTTTTACAAATTTCGGCAGACGTTATATCACTAGAACTGCCAGATTTTCCACTTCGTGTTGCATTAGTAGGTGATGTATCACTGATACTGCCAGCTTTTCCACTTCGCGTAACTTTAGTACGAGATCCCATTTTACGATACTACGAGTTATTGCCACTTTTCGAACTAAATGTATTATGTTTTTACTATTTAGATTTTATTAAGTATATTATACACTGTAAATTGCAACAAAAATTTTAATAAATAGATTCACTTTAGAGTTAATATTTCACGTCATTGAACGGTTTTATTTGTTTGTTGGTATCTAATCGTACGATGATTATAACGGGAATATACAATTTGATCACATTTTATTTATTCATTTATTAGGTTATTAAATTAAATTATGTTGATTGATTACACAAAAATCATTATGCACAAAATAATAAATTTTTAAGCAATACAAATTAACATGAGAAATACAAATAAACACTGGACAACAAAATTACACGTCTATTTAGTTTCAGCCATATTGAAAGAATGTAAAATGCCTTAATTCATTTTTTTTCGATTAATTTTACTATAATACAAAATAGGATTTTATTTTATTATTTAATTTTTCAGTTAATCAAACATTTATTTTTCTTTTGTTCCTTACTTAGCTATATTTGTTACAGGAAACCGACGCAGTACCAAGGTCGTGGGGAGTGCTTTTTTCGCCGAGGATACACCGTCAAGGTAACATTCTTTTGTTCATTTTTATATACCGTAATTTTTTGATGCCATTGATCACAGATACATTCCGGACGATAATGCTGATTAACTTAAAAATTGTTTAATTCACTATAGTCTCGATTTTTTTTGATTTTTTTTTTGCGCTTCAATTTCGTAACAATTTATCTTTGCCTTATAAAATAATGTGTACTGTACAGAATTAATTAATTTTTTTTTATAATAAATGTATAATATTGAATTATGTTCCAAATTAAATCAAGTGTTATATTTGAGCATGAGTGGTTAGGTAATCGACCAGTGGGAGTGTGTAAGAAGGTAAGTTGGATCTGAGTGAGGTTCCGTTAATTGCAGTATAATGACATAATTGTGTTGAGTCGGCTAGAGCACAACAATTACCTCCACGACCAAACTAACCTCCACCTGAGCTAGCGGCGGAAATCCGAGCCTTTTATTTTTTTTGATAACGGCAGCCAATCTCGAAGGCTGTCATTACAGAGTTTAAACAAAATTATCTTATGGGAAACCCTGTCAAACGCTTTGCTGAAATCCGTGGTAATAATATAAACTTCTTTCCAAACTTCCATAATGTTCAAAGTATCAGATGTAAATTCGGTTAGATTGGTTGTAGTAGATCGTCCTCTAAGGAAACCATGCTGATTCATTGAAAACAATGGTTTACATTGTAGTAAAAGGAATCGTACACAATACTGTCGAATAACTTAGGGATACAGGACAGCCTTAGCCTAGCCAAGTTTACCGAACTTGTACCAAAATTACAGAATACGAAAGACGCATAGGAAATTGAATGTAGGCATAGCAATACGTAGGCTAGGGTTACGTGCCATTCTCATATATAAATATCTCAACAACAACAATTGATTGATTGATTGGAATGTGCGACCAAACCTAAGTAAGATTCCCGGTTGACGCCGGGCCCATCCGCACACTCTTTTACATATAACAAGATGGAGGGATAGGAAAGGTTTATTAATTAATATGGAAATTGACCCGGTTTCAGACACCTAAGTAGTCAATAGTTAGTAAATTGTTAGTTGAAACGTAATATAAGAAGGTTAGCACAAGACAGCACAATTATTTTTGGTTTTTTTATATAAATATTCAGCAATCAGCATCCTAAAAAAATTTATAATTAATTAAATTACAGTAAATTTCAAGAAATAAAATGTCATTATTATGAGTCAAATTGTTCTGATTAGTATTAACTAAATTCAAAAACCCTCACAGTCTCCCGAAAAAACCTAGAAAAAAGAAATGCCACGATCATTGGAAAACTATCTAAGTACAGCAATATTTAACTGCATTTCAAATTTACTCTGTAGCTTCCAAGCTAACTGTAATTTCAAAAAGTCAAATATCCTCTGAAATATCAATTTTATTAGCAACCAGATAGCCATTATGATTCCTCCCTTGTCTGCTCTTCTGACTTGTAAATTAAAATTTTGTTTTTAATTAGAAAGTATGCTGGCTTCAAATAACTTCTGTAATCAAAAATCTTCATTAGGATAAAATAAATTAGCTTAATCAGGAACTCCAATTAATAATAAACACCTGATAAATCTCGATAACTCTAAATTGCTCAACAAATTAAAATATAAAAAATATAATATTTTAATACTAAAATTCTGAATAATTGGATGAAGGAATATTAGCAAATTAGTTAATCTCTGAAATCAAACTGTGGAAAGAATCATTTTTATAAATAATGATAATAAAGTGTATCAAGAAAAACATGTAATGTATATCCAGGAGTACTCGATTCACGCTTTTCTAGAATCAAAAATCAAACTCACTATGCGGCACATAAAGTTATATTCGGAACGATCCCAATAGTCGAATCTTCTCCCTGTGAAATCTCTACTATTTACCAAGCGATCTTCCGCTAACATCACTAATCAACAACATTTTTGACAAAGCCGTGATGAAACCATGACAGATTATAAACGTATCGTGGTAAATCTTATAGCTCAAAAATTTCAGCGTACGACTGATCATCCTAAATTTCAAAAATGATTCCACTCGCGCTAAATTGAGGCTAAACTTCAACAAAAACATCTATAATATTCATTAAAAAGACTAATTTAGATATGTATATCTAAACCTCAGACAAGGGTTCTGTGTAAAACTGCAAATTTGCCTTCTTATATTAATAATTGATAAATACATCAACTCCCAAACAAAACAATTTAAAATGACCAAAAATAGTTTAGAAATATAGGTAACAATAGAGCCTAATATTATATGAATACAACCATCCGTACAACCTGTGAAACATAATGTTGCATGAACAAGCATCACAAACCGCAGACACCGACCTACTACGACTCGTAATGAACCCATTTAAAGTACTCTAATATGAAAGAAATACACAAAAAATAAACAACAAGTAAACAATTTATTTAATTATCCTCGTCGCCGCTGTGTATATTGATCTAAGATCTAAGATTCGATCGTTGTTTTTCGTGTCCTTTTATTCAGCAAAACATTCACACACACAAGCACAAAAAGCAAATTTATAATAAATATATTATAATTAGCTATATACCCTACTGGAAGGCAATCGATGAGCTCACCGATGGGCCCATCATGAATCCCTCAACGAAGTCTCAATGAACTTTATTCCGTGCCCGGAACCAAAGTTATTTATATATCCAATGAAATCCTATGTGATCCAACGAATGATCCTCATAACGCATTGACGAACTCAACAACGACCCCTGTAAAGAAGTCACTGAACCAGTAATAAGGCAGTTCCTACGAAAATTCATGCAAGCAGTGTAATATAATCCATTAAGGAACATTTTGAATGATACCTTATGTTCGATAATTTATGTTTCAACCACAAAACAAAAGACATCTTCATTTTTGCAAGTCACTTTCAGTCCAGGTACACACATTGAACTAGCTCCATTGCACGTTCCTATTATCAAGAAAACATCCCACAATCAATCTAAAGATAAGGAAATAAAATCTGCGTCCCTAATCACTTCCAAAACCCTTACCAGAATGAAATGCCTACACAAGCTCAAAAAATTAAATTCGATTGCAACTGGATTTCACCATTAGAAAAGTAATGATAGCCTCTCCAATAACGACCGTCATGAACATGTTAGTTATTTTTTGAACTTGTCGCCTTCGATAGCACAGTAAGTAGAGCGCTTGCTATGTAATTCGGGGGTCCCGGGTTCGATTCCTGGTGGTGACAAAAAAGTTACGACTGGGCGTTTTTAATGTGTTATGTGTTACATTGTGTATTGTCTTATATATCTCAAGCCATAGTTATCGGCTTTTCTCCATAAATATTTGTCTATTCAGTAGAACGCCCAATACACAACTTCAACTTCTCACGGAGAGAAAGATAATCGCAACACACCTTCTGTTCAGAATTTCATCAAGAAGCCCACCCATGCTGTCGTCATTAATTGCCCGACCTACAAAAAATTTGGACACATACAATCAAATAAAATTTGATGGCTTTTCAATACCAAATCAAAAATCTATGCAATTCGTCTGTGAGAGCTCCCGCGCCACTGTGTTCGAGCCCCGATGAACATTTTCCGATAGGGTAATACAAAATGAAGTAAATAAAATAAAATGAAAACAAAACTGCCCTGATCTCGTACATTGTTTCTTCTTATACCTATCGATACTCACACATAGCAGAGCAACTATAACCACATTTTCGTGGGTATCGAAATGTAAATCTCATTGTACACCTCCAATGCTAATATCCATATAAATATAATACATATAGCTACTTATGAGTAAATTCATATATAAAACAAAACATAGGATTCAAACAAAATTACCAAAAGCAGACAAAGACAAAAAATAATCGTCGAGCAAAAACAACAACAAAAATTGTTAGAGAGTGTGATAAAACAAAACAACAGAATTGAAACAAGCTTTCTTGCGCAATCGATACTCGAATAACCTACTAGATGAGAATACTAGTACTCTGCGCCTCTATGAGTTACTAAATACAGTTATTATGATTATATACTTAAAATTTATTTGTAAAAGTATGTATTAATGTAATAAAATATGTGTTAAAACAATCAAAAAAATGAAAAACACTTATCTTGTGCATCTTTGGAATCAAAAAAGTCCTACAAATTGAAGAATTACATACAAAATGTATAAGATGCATTCAAGCAACGGTATCAAAATACATACATATAAACAAAAATTGTTATGTACATATCCTACACCATTGCAAGCGCACCATATACAAATTAATATAACTGTACAATACGTACAACTTTTCACTTTACTGATTAAATTCCACAAAATATTATTAATATTATTATTTATTTATTTATGGACACATATATATTAGGTAATTGATTAGTTAATCAAAACACATTTAAATTATAAATTATTTATTTGTTTAGAGAAGAGACAAAAAAAACACGTCTTTTCTCTACGACGTTTAATCGCCGACCTTTAAATTAATTTAAAATAGTTAATTAAAAATAATATACGTTTTATTTTTGAATGGACGTTGAACAAATTTTTCTAATAATGTCTGACGTTTGTTTTGATCAACCAACGATTTAGAATAATGAATAGCCAAGCACAGCTTGAGTTGTTGAAGCTAGTGATATCTAATGACTCATATATAAATATCTCAACAACCAACAATGAACATAAAAACGTTCAAGAAGGCCCCTCTTCACGTATTTTGCAAAAACACGACTTTTCGTGGTACCATTGCGTAAAAACTAAATAACCGATCGCCAACATTTATATCTTAAAATTTTAATTGAAGTTTTTTAGGAAAATTGACGGTGGCTTTTTTTATTTTTCCCTCTAGATTTTCCGCTATGGCATTACAAAGCGAACAATATTCGAAAAAATCGCAAAAGTTTTGGTACCATTGCGACGTTATTAGTCAACAAAACTTAGATTGTGATATATCAAAAGACGCAGAAAAAAAATCTGAGACGATTGACGGTGGCGTTTTGCTAAATTTGAAGTATTAACCGAAAAATTAGCAAAAAACGAAATTCCTTTGGTAAAAAAAAGAAAGCAAAGTAAAGAACCAATCTGTAAAATTTATTGATTTTATTCCTAATTAGTTTTACCAGAATACAACAGATGTCGCTAGTTTCCACGCACAGTAATAAAAAGTATTGTTTTCAAATGTTTCGATGTATATCTATTTACGTACATAAATGTTGCTGTGTTTTATGCTGTGTTTTTTTATTAGCGCCCGATAGCTGTATCCGGAGCAGCCAATTTTCTATGTGAAAACTTATATTTAGCGCGCTATTATTGCATTTAATTAATTTATTTAAATCTAAACTAAGATTTTTCATTCAACTTTTTAATTAAAAATCGATAAAAAAATATCTCGGCTCACTTATTTATCGGGAGCCGCTATCGGGAGCGCTATCCATTTCAATGGGAAATTTGAAAAGGCTTTTAATTTTGTAAACCCCTGAAACCATTAGAAACTAAATCTTACAATAAAAATTTAAAACGCAGCAAAATGAATTTTTGTTTATAACGTCATGTCAAAATAAATGTCAATTAATATATTTCAGGTGATAAATGTTTGTTTTATTGATGAATTTAGTTTTAATTTTTATAGTACAGCGACACCAGTGAATAATAGCTGCAGTTTCAATAGAAAATTGCCATTTGGCTCCGGATAGTGCTCCAATATTAAAACACAGCATTAATATTGGAGCACTATCCGGAGCCAAATGGCAATTTTCTATTGAAACTGCAACTATTATTCACTGGTGTCGCTGTACTATAAAAATTAAAACTAAATTCATCAATAAAACAAACATTTATCACCTAAAATATATTAATGGACATTTATTTTGACATGACGTTATAAACAAGAATTCATCTTGCTGCGTTTTAAATTTTTATTGTAAGATCAAGTTTCTAATGGTTTCAGGGGTTTACAAAATAAAAGCCTTTTCAAATTTCCCATTGAAATGGATAGCGCTCCCGATAGCGGCTCCCGATAAATAAGAGAGCAATATATTTTTTTTATCGATTTTTACCTAAAAAGTTGAATGAAAAATCTTAGTTTAGAGAGTTAAATAA
The DNA here is from genome assembly GCA_947310385.1 of Nephrotoma appendiculata. Taxonomy (NCBI): domain Eukaryota; kingdom Metazoa; phylum Arthropoda; class Insecta; order Diptera; family Tipulidae; genus Nephrotoma; species Nephrotoma appendiculata. The sequence goes on from OX371224.1 coordinate 342,204,535, forward strand.
ATTAATTATATGCAATAATAGCGCGCTAAATATAAGTTTTGACATAGAAAATTGGCTGCTCCGGATACAGCTATCGGGCGCTAATAAAAAAACACAGCATGTATGTATATGGAAGATAAAAGCAAAAGGACGTTATCGATGTACAGCTGTGAAACTAACAATATTTCGTAGTGGTGTGTATGAAATTGAGATGATTTTCTTTCAATCTTTATAAATAGAATAATGTGTTTGTATTTTATTTACTAGAGAATGAAAAGATAAGTATTTTACTGAAATATGAATGCATCATAACTATATGTACGTAACAATTCTGTATAGATGTGTGTAAATTTGGAGTAGTATGAATGTCTTAAAACTATAGATTATAATGATAAACACAAAAAGAATGAGATTGAAAAATAAACTATGTGTTGTTGTTGTTGTTGATTTAGTGAGTTAGGATAATAAATTCATTTGTAGAAATTTTCACGCAGAATTGATTTTATTTTGTTTACCTTGATTACATCTCGTAAATCGCGATACATAATTTTATACAAGCAGATCTGATCATTTGTTGTTTAAAATTACATCTCAAGCTCATATTTTTTTTTCTGTATATTCAAGATGTATACTAGGGAGTTAATTATGTAAGCAGACTGAAGGCTGCCGAATGAAAATTGTCTACGAACTACGAGCTAGGTGCAAAATAACAAAGTTAAAAGTGTGTGATCTCAAAACGGTGGTACAACAACAATTGCATACAACAATAATTTACAAGAACAATTACATTATATATCACACATTTTTAACTTTGTTATGTTGCACCTAGCTCGTAAACAATTTTTATGTGGCACTGCCGCATGAAAGTTCTCTACGAGCTAGGTGCAACACAACAAAGTTAAAAATGTTTTTGAATCCACAGCGGCAGCCTTCAGTACGATTTACGTTTATCGACTCAAACTAGTTTTGACAATTTTTAATGAAAACAAAAAGATCAATCATTACAATTTATGTCTCACATTTATAACCGACATCCAAAATGCTTTAAATAATGTAATGACATAATGTTTGCGTAATCTACCTCAGATTTCATAAACCTATTGAATTTGACGGTGGGGATGCCAGATCCAAAAAGTCTAGCAAACTATCAGAAAAATCAAATAAATTAGGATTTGTAATTCCTGATTAAGTTACCGGTCATTGTGCCGTTCAAAAAACGATCAAATTTTATATCCAGAATCTCTATATATGTATAAAAATGACGTGTGTGTTTGTGACATTAAGAACTGCTGTACCAATTTTGATAAAAAATGGTGTATAGTTGTATGAGTCATGATAATGGTCCACCGGAAGTTACAGCTTCCGTAGAAGCATTTTCGGGTGATAAACTCAAAAACTACAGCATCGATTTCAATAAAAATGTATATATATATATATATATATATATATATATATATATATATATATATATATATATATATATATATATATATATATGTTCTACGGGTCGTGAGCCAATGGAAGTGGCAGCTTCTATGGGAGCTTTTTCGAATTTTTAATTACATTGATAAGATCGCAAATCAACATATAGCATTAGCAATTGCTTCTTCAAGAATAGCAGGAACATTATTAGATGGCGGACCCCATTCAGTACTAAAACTCCCATTAAATATGCAAATAATTTAAACACCAACATGTAGGTTAGGTTTCACTGGTTGACACTTAGGCCATTTTTGGTCTATTGTGATACCACGCATTCACGCCACATAATTAACCCATTCACCTATTCACCTACTCACTCAACTTCAGTTTACCACCTGCACATTGCAAGCTCCTTGTCAACCTGTACATTGATATGGACGGTGAGTCGGCGCTGAATTCTGTACTCCATCAGAGAGCCTTAGTTGTGTTTATTAACATCACCGATCATAATCGATGACGAAAATTCGCTTTGCATCCAGCCTCTGGTGGGATTCGAACCCAATACTTCTCGGTCCAAGTGCCGAAGCTTTAACCACTGCACCACTTGTCCGATGTCATATGTCCAACACTTGTCCAACATGTAACATTCCAAAAACATCAGGAAAGGTATTGCAATAATGCACAATGGCACATCATAAATTATTAGAAGCATTAGATAAAACATTACAAGATTTATGCTATTACCAACAGATATCTGATGGTACAACAATATAAATATCAGGTAACTTTAGACAGGCACTACCTGTTATAACCCGATCAACTCCAGCTGGTGAATTAAACGCGTGTTTAAAACCATATAATTTCTGGAGAAACATTTAAAAATATAAATTTAACAACAAATATGCGTTTTCAATTGCAAAACAATGAATGTGCTGTAACATTTCCAAAACAATTATTAGACATTGGAAATTGAAAAATTCAAATTGATAGTGCAACTGATGCAATTACATTTCCACAAAAGTTTTGTTTTTTAAAACACCCAAATGTAAAATTAATTGAAAGTATGTACCCAAATATTGTATAACAATTCAAATCATAATCAAATCAAATCATAAGTTATCGACCAATATTGACAGCATAAAACAAGTACGTTAATGATATAAATACTGCCATTCAAAGTAAAATTTTTGGTGAAACATTTGCATACAAACCAATTGATGGCCGTTCATAGATCAAGACTAAGTAGTAAATTATCCTACATAATTTTTAAATTCATTAGATTTGCCTGGAGTACTACTACATATTCTTCAATTAAAAATTGGTGTACCAATCATTTTAATACGAAATATTAACCAACCAAAACTTTGTAATGCCGACTTGCTATTAAAAAATTAATGACAAATTTAATTGGAGCAACCATATTAGCTGGCAAATACAAAGGAGAAGAAGAGTTAATCCCAAGCATTGCTACTATAATTCCGTCAAATATTTAATTTTAAATGAATACAATGCCCAATGCGTCTAGCTTTTGATATGACCATTAACAAATCACAAGTTCAGTCATTTGAAGTTTGTGGTTTAAATTTGAAATATCCATGCTTCTGACACTGTCAATCATATGGTGGATGCTCACTTGTAGGAAAACTGGCATCAATATATGTGATTGCACCTGAAGGATCAACAAGAAATGTTGTAGTATATACCAAATAGCATTGGAGCAAATTAATCAATTTTTATATAATAAAAATATTTTTGATTTCATTTTACATTTTAATTTAATATTACCAAAAATAAAAATAATCTTTGATTTGAAACCATACGCAAAGCGGGCTGCGTACAGCTAGTTTTATACAAATATAACAAATTTTCTCTGACTACTAAACATCTGAAACCGGATCAATTCTATAATTATTACAATCATGTCCTATCCCTATATCTGGTTATTTGTAATACCGTTAGTCTAGGTACACTCTAAATATGGCGAATTAATAATAATGATATTGGCTTCTTAATTTGCAACTTCAATTCTCCGGAACTTGCCAATAATCCTTCAATCCTGGTGTGTCATCCATGCAAGTCCCATTTATAGAGAAAATCAAATAATCGTTCATCAAATTCATATTGGAATAATTTGGAACCTAACACAAGCCGAAGTCTCATAAATGATGCAATGGAAAACAGTTCTGAAATATTACGGCCACAATATCGACGTGTTTCAATGTACAATCAACATATGCCATTGCTTCTCATTGATTTAGGCGACGTTGGCGTGTACATGATCGATCTGATTCCTCGCTAAATGTTCATATGAATGACGAATTCTATATCTCTAATTTTATGCTGGTCCTCAACCGTCCAAAAACTGAAGAGGCCAACTATCAGAAGTCGACAATCAACTTGGAATGAGGTCGAGTACAAACATTAAGTGGAGCCATTATTGAGAATCTCGTCGACGGTGAGTCAAAATCAATTAATATAATCTAATCAAAATTCACTTATGGAAATGTAACAGTTACAGCAACTACCAGATTACCAGCTGTGAATACAAGGGGGGTCAATATTTATTGCTATAAGATTAGTAAAATACAGATAAATCAAGAACAGCTGTTAAAAGCTGACAGACAAAAAATGCAAACTTGAGGATAGATCTTATATAAACTATCGGTTATCATAAGCTAAAGGGTTATCCAATTCGAGGTTGATAAAGTAAACTTAAAAAAAAACACACAAAATATTCGGAATGTATTGTAATTTTTATTTCATTTTACAGATTGATCCTTGCCATTTTTAGTTAAACAAGATATCATTCAAATGTCCTCCACGGGACTTCTTACAGGCCTTGATTCTTTTGAGGTAATTTTCAATGACTTTTCGGCACATTTCGGGCGGTATCTCGGCCATTACCTTACGAATATTAGTTTTCAATTCGTCAAGAGTTTGAGGATTGTTTGCGTAAACACGATCTTTCGCGTAGCCCCACAAAAAGAAATCCAAAGGCGTTAAATCACAGGATCTTGGAGGCCAATTGACATCAGCCAATCGCGAAATCAAACGTCCAGGAAATTTCTCTTGCAAAAGATCTCGATTTGCTCGTGTTACGTGACTGGTTGCTCCATCCTGCTGGAACCACATATCGTCAAGATCATAATCTTCGATTTTCGTAAAAAAATAATCGGTTAACATGCGGCCATAGCGCTCAGAATTGACGGTAACGGTTCGTCCATGGTTGTTCTCAAAAAAATACGGCCCAATCACACCACCAGACCACAATGCGCACCAAACAGTGACTTTTTCCGGGTGTAATGGCTTCTCTACAATCAATTGTGGATTTTCTGAGCCCCAAATTCTACAGTTTTGCTTATTAACGTATCCACCAAGCGAAAAATGAGCTTCATCACTGAAGAAAATTTTGTTCGAAAAATCAGCATCGACGGCCTGTTTTTCCGCGTTTAATTTTAACGCGTTGGTCGATTCTTAAATGCTCCATATTCTTAAATGGCAGAATGTCAACTAAATAAATGACAGCGTACTTGACGTTTATCTTTGACAGATGTCGGTATACAGATTTCTACTTTATCAACCTCGAATTGGATAACCCAATATCTTACCTCAGCAATCCTCTAGTATTCTAAAGAGTCGAATCAGTCCGTATTTCCATAAAAATTTGGTTCGTTTCAACAGATTCGTAGTGAAAGATGGTGTTATAGTGTGTAACTCGGTTATGTAATTTTACCATGCGGTGATTCTTGCGCAATATAGAGATTATATTTTGCTCACATACCATCGATTCTAAGTAATCGAACTTTCTCATCGCTGACAACCCTGATGTGAAGCTCATTTGTTGGACGATTTAACGGAAACGAACTAATTTGATTTATAATACAAGAGCTGCGCTATTGTATGTTCTGTCGTTAATGACACGATGAAAAAAACTTAGCTATTTGGTTTCATTGTCGAACATTGTACCCGTATGCTATTTAAGAAGCCTCCAAAAACTTGCCTTATCGATTATTAGATTATGCCGTTTCAATTGGATGAATAATTATAAACACATACCCCTTAAAAAAGTATATCAGAAGATTATGTTGGAATAAAAAAAGCCAAAGAGATGATCAATGGAGATAGTTTGGATGGATTGGAATTTCGCTCCTTACGAAGAATGGTCATCTTAATTTAAAATGGAGTGTGGGATTCACTAAACGTTTATTAATGAATAAAAATGGTTAGGTTTCGTTCAGCCTAACCAGTCTAATCCATTTAAGTACCTTATGTTTAATTTAAGATTGGCTTATAATCCCACCATAAAACTGAATTTGATCAAAATTGGTCCAGGCATTTTCAAATTCCATTCGACGTTTTGAATTTGTTACATTCATATTTGTTTATTAAAAAGATCGATTAAATTGTAATATCTATCGTGGAATAGCTTTGTTTAACACAGGTTGGCTTAACAACCGTAGTGGTAGCAAAGTTATTTATAACGAGCGCATCTTAGCCACGAGTACCAATTTATGTGGAATTCATTCATACGTATAGACACCCGATCAAATCTTCATATTTATAGTTTATTTAAAAGTTTTGATGTATATGTGCAAATTACTAAGGACTTTTAATTCAAGGTATACAACAAAGATAAAGTTTCGGCAACCTTTAAAATTGCATGACGACTATCGGCCAAATACTTTTTAATTTATTCTTATAATACGTCATATGTGAGCTCAATATAGACCAGTGCAGCTGATACTAGCATATGTTAATGGCATCTGGGTTTTAATTCGCAACGTTGTTCTCCTGAAACAAATCAACTTGCCATTATAATTTCCAGCTCATCAGATCGACCTAGAAATGAACCAAAAGCCATTTACAAACTGTTAAATGATCCGGTGCGTTTTGTTGATCCGTAATTTGCAAACAATTACCGCAAATCTTCCTAATGAGTAAAGTTATTTTTATTATAACGTGTCATTCACTTGATGTGTAACTCATGATTTTTAATAATCGGGTTTGTCTTTTACACATTTGTGAAGGCATTCTAAAATTAACATCTGAACTTTGCGCTGGTTACATCGGTGGTCGCTATTAATTGCCGCTAACCGTATACGGTTAAGAGACATCCAGAGGCTTGTTGTACTTGAGCTCATGGAAAATTACGATTCATTCGTAATTCGGAATTATGTATGAATTACGAGATAAGAAACCATCTCGAAAAAGTAGATATGTTGAATGGGAGTCACTGAAAATTCATAAAATTCAGGAGCCAGCAAGTTAAAACTCATTCAATGGAAAGTAGAACTGACGGAATAACTGATACTCGATGGCTGTATCACGTTGAGCGGGATCTAAACTCACTCGATTATGGTTTCTCTCATCTCCTTGTTATAAACAGTAAAATTTGAAATAAAATCGTTGGGGAATGTACCACCAACAGTCAAACAATATCAATTTTTGGAAAGACATTTAGACTCTTGATATCAATTTGAATTGTTTTTAAAATTTGCTACTTCCGGACTTAATAATTTATGAAATTTACCAGACTTTCAGTCTACACCAAAAGTGTAAAACCAGCAACAAAAGAGATGTTTGGGTTAAAAATTAAACGCGGCCAGTAGATATTATTTATTACATATATATGTACAAATAATTAAATCATTCGCGGAATCATCAAATGAGCAAAAAGGAATACGAACACTCTCTTTAGACCTGTCTGTAAATATTTGTGTGACTAAAATTATGTATGTGCATTTTCACCTGAAATATTAATAATTTAAATCATTACGTTAAATCCAGCTCAATGAGGTCAGTTCCTGAGTTGAGGTGACCATCGCATTTACTTTGCTACTCCGTACTACGAGATTTATTTATAAAAAATTGATATTATTTCATTATGATTGTAATATTGTAAAAACAAACAACAAACCCGAACGCTCCATACATAATACATATATCAAAGAAGCGAAAATTAACAAAAATCAAAATATACATATGTTTGTTGTTGTAACCAAACCATTAGGTATTTGGAATTTTGGATTTGTAAAACATTTTTCATTCTTTCGTTTTATGTTTATTTTCGATGCACATGTCTCCAAAACATAAAAAAATGAAAAATTTTTGAATATTACAATTTTGATGAAGATTTCAAAATGGTACTGTACACTCCATCTACTAGATAAAAAAAACACATGTTTTTGTGTCTTAGCTTTGAAAATCGACCACGTGTTATCGTGAAGAGGGGCCTTAAAGGGCTGCTGTTTTATAAGTATAAAGATTAAAAACGAATTGCAGAGGGTGGAGCTAAAAGATATCACAAAGATCGATTTCCACAAGTGTTATGGGATCGGAAAAAGCGATGCCATGAGTGTATAATATCGAACGAGGACTATTTTGCAGGTGATACCACTGATGTAGGCGAATGCATAAGATACTTTCCAAAAAACGACGCTAACTCAAATGATGTTTACTTTATGTACATGTATACACGAACTATTCAGCTTTATAAGTTCAGATTTTGGTCACTTTATTCTGATGGCACTACCGAAACTTAATTTAATAGTTCCAATATCCCATTAATTTGAAATTAGCACACTAAACTCTTGGCACTCTCACTTAGAATTTAATTTTACAAACAATTGTAAACGGTATATCAATACTTTCTAGAGTCTTTCCAGCTAGAAGTGATTCAAATTGCACACAAAAAATTTAGATAAATAAAAAATACTTACGGGAAAAATTTAAATGCTTTTACATCGAATTCATTTTTTGTAAATGCTTCACGTATATCTTCTTCAGTACATGTGGATCTGTAACGGCATGAAAATAAAAATCGTAAAAAGTTAGTTTTAAAAATTTATAAATTACATATATCATATAAAATATTATTCATCCGTAGAACATGACCTCGCCCAAGTTCAACATTTTGAAATAAAACTTTCTCGGTAGACCGCAAAATTTTCCAACAAAAATAATAAATTTATTCACAAACTTTTTTATTTGTCCTGTATTATAAGGACTAATTTAGATACTCTCGTATAAAAAGGAAATCTAACTACTTTGTCATATGGTTGGTATATTATATGCTATACATTTATAATATAATATGCATTTTAAATATACAACAACAACAATACAATGTGATAATTATAAATTTACACATTACATTTCTAATAATCTAATGCATATTTGTACTTTATTATTAATAAAAAGCAGCAACAAGAAAAGTTCTCATTAAACTAAAAATAATAATATATTGTAGAATAATAGTCATAATAATTAAATCCCGGAAGGATAATATTTATAATGATTCATTTTGTGGAATAATAAAATTTATAATTTGTCCTTATTAATTTTCAAAATACATATACATATAGTATATGTTGTGTACAGTAGGTGCTATAATAGATATGCATATAATGATATATACACGTTAATGATATACAGAGTTGGTAGCCTGGACTATTTTTAGTTTCTAATGTGGAACACCTTAATAGTGGTAATTACTAATTAGCCATATCGCACGTAAATGACTCTCACAAAATTAAAAGCGTAACCAAAGTATGATTACAGTCTTGGGATAGCTAACAACTATACAAAACGTGATTAGTTAATTTCCGTTGAACAATTTACAATGCATAAAAATGTATCATACGTAGCATAATCATAAACCAACCTTAAAATTATGTGCTTTCGTTAAGCCAGATGTACATTAGAAAGAAAAACTTAAGTTTTTGATGACAATCGAAATAGAGTGATAAATTTAGCAAATTATGGAACTCTTCAAAGTAATCGGCTGGTTAGAAAAAATGTATTGATGGCGGAGAATTCTATTGCGCGTAACTATAACCTTTTCAATTTCAAATTGGGAGTGATCCTGGTAAAATATAAATTGAATATTCTGTCAATATTTTTTTTTCTTAAAGTTAAAGGGAAGAAGTATAAATTTCTCCATTACATAATATGCTTGAGATTGGATATGGATTAGTTGTAAAAAGGAACTGAAGAAATTTATTTTCGAAATCGATAATCCAATAATAAATAAATTTAGTTATTCTAAGGAAATTTACAAGTGTTTGCATTAAACTAATTTAATTAAATTTTTTAAAGTGACGAAAGTTAACAGGAATGCTAAAAATTGATTTCAACCATTACAGCACAGATTATGCTTTAGAGTTTTGACAATTTTCGTTTCAGCTTATTCCAAATTGCTTACTTCACAATTAATTTCATCAGGTGCCAAGACAATATCCGTGACAACCACGTAACACCTGTCGGAACCAATCCAACAGCTATTCCTTGAAACAATCAAGGAGTAAAGGTCAAAAGAAGTGGACACCAAATTTGTTAATTCCAACCCAGGTGCAGAAAAGGAATTAAGATCTGAGTTATACCGTATCGCAAAACAATTTAATGCTGGAGAAGGTATTGACACAATCAAAATTCAAATACGAAGAGTCCCAATTTGATGAGTTAAGAGGATTTTTGCCTTTACTAATCTGAGCGCAAATGGCGCAAATTGATACCAGGTGAACGACAAAATGCGTCAGGTTAGAGGATCGCCTGTACTAAGATCATATGCACGTTGTTTGGCTGCATCGAAACCAAATTCAGCTGTATCTGGATGTTGTTTTTTTGGCGAACACCGGTACTATTATAGCCCACCGTTATCATTTACAGCGGCTGGTATGATTTTGGCATGACGATGAACCAGACTGCGGTATGGTAGATCTGGAGATCTATAATAGACTTATGGGAACATCCTCCCGTCATACCATTGACGCCTGAATATTTAGCTGACTCCATCACAAAACAACAAAGCTAAATCGAATTCAATTTTGTGTCCTTTTGGCCTACCTGCTACGCTAACTGTCAAAAGATATTATGCCGTAAAAAATACTAAATAATTGGGTAACATTTTATCCATTATCGGAAGAATTCTGAGTTACCACTAATTGTTGAAGTCATAACAGGCGGAAAAGAAATGCGATATCCTTCAAAATACGTCTTCTTTGTCACCGATCACGATGCACCTGATTTTTGGTTGGTGCAGATATTATTCCACTCGGGAATGGTTTAGGCAATCCATTTATTATGCTAAAACTTTGAAAGTACCCCAAAGTTTGTATTTAATATGCCGCTATTGAATTTTGCGGATTATTTATAAAAAATGTACGAAAATAGAGAAGTGCGAGTTTATATTTTAAACCTGAAAGGCAGTGATGTTGTTAACGAAGCCTTATCGCCAATGAAAATGAAAGACTTTTGAATACCGATTTAGTTACTTTAACTTACTATATACTATATTGTTTGCTGATGGAAGTTTTGAAAGATGTGGACATTGTACACGTTAGTTCAACGTCTATGCGCCAGTTCAATAATTTTGATGCAGCAACTGATTAGGGATTATTGATATTTTGCGAATTTGAATTTTGCAAGGAAGTATTACCAAGTACCGATGGAACAAAATTTTAGTGGGTCTAAGAATTTACCCTCTGGATATTGGATATTACCCCGTTCATGATGATTGACAAAAAAATCGAAAAATATCAAAACACAAAAAAGTACCAGTTGGTTAGGAGACTTTTTTTCGTGGTTCAGGAGGTACCATTTATATGGTTTTTCTCGTCAAGAACTGCTCCAAAATCGAAAAGTGCTCTTGAACAATATATTTTCCTATATACAAATGGCCATTTTCTAGAAATTTCAATCATCATGAAAATTCTCAAGGGTTTTTTCTCTATGCTATTTTTGCTTATCATGAATTACGTAGGCATCATTTTTGCCCAAACTTACAGCAAACTACCCAAATCTGAACCTGCAATGGGCGTTTGTATAAGGCGAAATATATTGATCAAGAGTATTTTTTGAATTGGAGCAACATGTAAAGATAAAAATCTATTTTAAAAAATACTCCAATCGTATAGCGACGGCAACATCATCACGACTAAAGTTCGGGACACTATAACACCAATAAAATTGTAAGCTGAACTCGAGTCCTACCAGAAAATATATATGTAGAAGACCTTTCAAAATAGGTCTTAAATTATAAGTTAGGTTCAGGATTGGACCTACTACTAGTACTTGGAGAACCTATAATTTTTTCATAAAGCACTGAAAAAGCAGAAACGAAGTCTTGGAGAGTATTCTGTGATAAAATGAAAAAGGTATCCCAGCTTCGTATCTAAAGTCGCTTTCAAACAGAGATAGGGCTGGTCCTACTAAGAAATATAAAATTTTGATTGTTGCCTACTTTAAATAGCACTAGACGTAATTTTAACGAACGTAATTTTAGCGAACTTCCTATGAGTAAGTAAAAGCCTTCTGCATTTATTTACTTCTCGGCAGGGTTTGAAATCGAAAAACCTAGTTTCATTCATTTGAATTTAAGTCAGTAGGCTTCAAACGGATAGCCGACGTCTATTACCTAAAAACGATTTGAAATATGATCCGGACCCTATCGAGGGACTTAATAGACAATTTTTAGCGAAATTAGAAATCAAAAGCACTCAAAAATTCCTCTAACCATTTTTTCACAATTGGAATTCATCGCTCTTAGAAATTTTCATCAAAATCATTTGATTTGAGAAAAAAAAATTAATAGTGAACCTGGGTTTCATCGGAGGGCTCTAAATAAATTTGCCCCAGAACAAGACTGATGGCAGTGTTGTTGCAGGTTTCGATACTTATACACATGCACCAGATTTAGTTCACTGTGTTTTGAGCTCCACTGTTTGTGGAGATACCTCCTCAGATTTTCAGTCAATAAATGGAAAACCTGCCACTCAAATAGCCCCGTTGCATCATATTCGGCGACAAATACGATGGAAAAGGCAAGCACATTGTTCTGAGGAGGCTCTTCCGACTAGTCGTGCTAGCCTTCAATTACCGAAACAGCTTAAAACTTCACCAAAATGAGATAATTTTTTACTATAAGATAGTGGATTCGGAGACCAAATTAGAATTTTAATTTATAGAATAGATCGCATCACTTCCCTGTTTCCACAATTGCTCAACTGGTTTCTGGTTGGAGGATCGTTTGTTTGTACTATTTACTTCCAGTTAAAACCACCGCAATATAAAAACATTTATTCCTGCAAGTAGCCTTATTACTTCCTATAATATCGTACCGGTAAGAGTTACTGTCGAGTAAGAGAAACCTCTCATAAATTGTTTTATAAAATTTTTTGCGGGAACACAAACCCAAGGAAATGAAAATTTCGCTATGGCAGTTAGAATGATTTCTGCTCTGTCATTTGTGCCAGTTTCTCAAGTAATAGCTGCATTTGAGGAACTGCACGAGCCCAATGAAGATGCGATATTGATCAGACAACGAATTCAGGACAATTAATTGATAGACACGTTGAATACACGTTGATAGAACCCAAACTCTTTTCTCTAATGGTATTTGGAATGTTTACAACCGTAAAAAAATGAACTACCACGAACCAATAATAATGTCGAAGGGTGGAAGAAAATGAGATATGCCAATATTATTCACCACCCAAATATTTGGGCATTCCCTACAAAACACAGTGGTGATTCAACGCCTTGCAGGGCATTTGGTAAAACCATCGCGAAAAAATATCGTGTCTGAAACGAACTGAATTTCAAAACATAGATCGGCAACAATGTTTACGGTCTATTGTACATAAATTGTTCGGGTATATATAATTTTATTGGTAAATTTAAAAATTGTAAGAATGAGAAATAATTCCATTAATCTTGACTGTCGAATTCCATCTCGCCTGCAGGGATACCGATTTAGGGTGTTGGAAAACAGATTTTTATCAAATCTCTTAATAATCCTTTCCTACTTTTCAAGTTAGACGTGATGAGTGTATTCAACACGGCCAAGTGGGGCTGCATTTTTAAGGCATTTACATGAATGGAGATACCAAAATACCTATTGAGAATAATTGGAGGTACTTCAACTCTGGTTTGAAATTTTGAAGACCAAGGATGTAATTAAGATTTATGAGGTTAGTTTCCTTAGGCCTTATTCCCAGGTCCCCTCCCCCTGATTCGGCTCCACATATACCAAGTGAGTAGTCCGGGTGTATTATGGGAGAATAGAAACACCTCGAGTAATAGCTAATGATAGCTCAACAAAGCCTCTTTCATGTTTGGTACTGGTAATATGAACTTTATGTTGTAATATAAATTTTTTGAAACAAGTTTTTCGGACTTAAATAGCGAATTGTAAATCTGCAAAATTTTCGAGGTCGAAAATGTTCATAATTCCTATACTATGAAATTCCTGTAAACTTGACGTTTTGTAACTTCTTGACGGCTGCCCTATTTTAATAAGGAAATCATGAATTTACTGATTTTGGTTAACAATGGCGTTCCAACATTATCAAGTCAGGTTTTATGTTTGATAAAACATTTAGGGGACTAATTTTGGGTTCATGTTACACGCTGCATTAAATACTATGTTATGTTAAATGTTACATTAAATTGTTGCGTTGATTACGTGACATGGTATACAGAAAAAATGTTATACAGAAAAACCTTGATTTAACAGGCTAATTGGGGAGTCCCTTAAATCCGATTGTCTGTTAAATCCGAATGTTTTTAAATTTAATCTATTCGGTCGAATTTAATCTGGGACGGAATTAAGGCATTTCTTAGCCGATTATGTTGGATGGAAATGGGATTCTTAAATGATTTTGGAAAGGAATTCCGAAATATGGCATTATGGAATTCCAGCATATTGGGTATGCTGGATGGAAATGGGATTCCTAAAAAATAATGAGAAAGACCTTATAGTTTACCAAACTTTGCGGTTCAGGTGGAGCTTGAACCCCGTTCATTTTATTTTGGTTTCGAGCAATTTAGGGCAACTGTTAAATCACCAATTGAGACCTTGTCCGTAAGGTTGCCACTTTCGATATCTTGCGTTGGAATTTAATCTATTTTCCACCGTATAAAGCAAGTGAATCTAGTAATCCAGAAGCAATCGGAGAGTAATGGCGGTTGTGTATGTCACAGGTTAGCAGAAATCGTGAAGAGGAGAGAGAACAGTTGAGTAATTCTGGAAAAATCTGGAATAATTTTTTCCAAGCATTGTACAACATAAATGGACTTTCCTTATTTTAGTAAGAATTTTGACCAAAACCCTTCTTAATAGTTTAATCCTTGTTGAAAATATTTCAATAAATATGTCCATAAATTATATTATATTTCTATTTTCCGTCTCATTCTACATACCATATAATGTGACGATCGGACAGTTTTGTTATTATAAATATTTTCTGAGAATGGGTAGGTATTCTACCCATACGAATTTTCATGACCATTTGGTGCATTTTTTTTAAAAATAATCGTTTATATGGGAAAATATATTGAGAGTACTTTTCGGTTTTGGAGCATCACTTAATGAGAATAACCCTAATTTATCTCCTACTTAAAACATCATGAAACGGAATCTTGTGATAGATAAGGTACCATAACAAGACTTTGTTACATGACTAACATACACCACCCCAACATAACCAACATACTTGGAATTTACATTGATTTTTTTAAAATTGGGCGATCGAACCAACGTATGTCACGTAATTTTATTGTGTAAAGATTTAACACAGGTTAATTATTTTTGCGTCACACGATTTAGGTGTGTAATAGTGTTAGATTCATCTTTTCAAGCTGAACTCAAATTCGTCATAATAAAAGTTTCTCTCTCTCTCTCTCTCTCTCTCTGGCACTATATCCCATCAAGGGATTTGGCCGCCTCAAATGAAGTTTCATAATCATATTTTCATTTCGGACAATGAGTGATTAATTCATTGATCCTAAACCAACCGTGAAATTTTTTCCTTGTCACCACCGGGAATCGAATCCGGGACCTCCGGTGCTGACCACTTTGCCACCGGAGCGGCTAATAAAAGTTTAAAAAACAAAATTTTACAGTTGATGAAATAGTATATTGTTCCATAATTTTTGCAAGCTTTTCGTGTTGTGACATTTTTTTCAATCATCATTTTTCATCGGGAAGAAATTCTGAGCTAATGTACCGGTAAATTCTGTGTGAACTGTTATTCAGCTCTGAGGCTGTACAAAGAAAAGAAATTTTAATATCATCCAGTCATTCCAAAGCAAAGTCCTACGTAGAATAGTTAATGCACCGTGCTACATAAGAAATGGCAATCTCCATAGAGATCGGAAGATGGATTCTGTCAGTGAAGAAAAAACAAACGCGCGAGAAAACACAACGTATTATACCAAAATACGTCGAATGTTAGATGAATCGAACCCAGTAAGACGGCTGCGAAGGAAGAAAACATGTGATCTACTAGATTTAAACTGGATCGACTAAAAATATAAAACTGAATAGTCCCCTTTTCAAAGGGCTTCAACCCTCCAAACGAGAATATAAATTACGATAGATAAATTACTAGATGATATTATTGTAAACCAGTTGTAATAAATAAAAAGAATTAATAAAAAGCTCACGTTATCACGGGAAAAATGGTTTTAATAATTTTTCTCTCCAGTAAAATTTGCGGTTTTATCAAATTAGGTACTTGGGACCAACCACTTGGTGTCTAAGTTCCTGGAATATTCGAATTGTTATAGCAATTGAAATTGTTACAAATAAATTATGCACCTCATGAGAGTGATCAGCTTCAAATTGACTTAATTTTGATACAATTTTATTCTTCTTTCTGACCGAAGTGTCATGACCACGAAGGAGGAGAGGGGGAAGGTAACAAGGGGGTTAATTATCCGGGGGTATGGCGGAGATAGGGTAATATCCGGAGGCAATATCCCGTTCGCCCTAAGGTATGTACACTGTTTTGGGGCGATACAGAGGTTTTGAATAGATGTAATTATAATTCCATCTATAACAGCATGAAAAGCAGTAAGAAGTTTTTTTTGGGCTGTACCGCTTTTCCGAATATAAATTAATATGTTTGCATTAATAGTAAGGCGTAATAGAGTGTCTGAGTTCGATTTTACTCCGGAATATCTGTTTGCTGAGAAAAGGGGTTTTTTAAAGGGAGAGATGTTTGCCCTAATGTGTTGTATAATGAGTATTCTGGCAAATCGTATTTGGGATCAAAAGGAAGGAGATAAATGTGTCTGTTATTCGAGCTGAAGCAACAGCATAGTTGACTAAGAAAAAAGCCATATTAAGCTCGGAATATTGTAATGCTTATAAGCAAACCAATATTTTTGGATGGATGAGGACATGAACGAGGTATAAAACCTAAAATATTCAGCAACTTGCATTGAAAACGTAAATATTTTAAAATAAAATAAAATTTTAAAATTGATATGTTCTTGTTAAAATTAAACCTAGAAAAATATTATAAAAGATTACTTACGGAATGTTACTTAGATGAAGTGTCGCTGACGGTGGATAAATATTTTGATAATTTTTGCTGCCCGGCTTTTTAAATCTGTGTAATGGATTTTGTGCATAGTCTCGCGTTAAACCAGCATCAGGTTGTCCCTCTTTTGGCAATTGCACCGCTTGATGTTTACTGGCCATGACCCGTATCGATTTACCCCATAAACGTAATTTATCCAAATGACTCATTGCTGTAATTAAAGAAAAATTGTTTGCATTTATTTAATAAACAATATTTTTTAAATTAATAAATTAACCAAAAATATTACTGGTCGAAAATAAGGCTTTGTGTGAAAAATATTTTTGGGTAAAACTTTCCCAACAACGCCACCCAACGACCACCAAAAAAAAAAAAAATCGACCGTTAAAACACCAGAAGTGCATCATCACTCTAAATAATTTTCATTATGATATGAGGCTCAACATTAAAAATTGGAATATAATGTAACATTATCAGCATAAAAAAAATTGGATATTTTTGGTAGCATACGAGTGAGTGAGTATACAGTGGTGGCAGCGGCGTTACTTTAATAATTTTTCCCTCGATTTTAATGAAAACCATTTATCATTGTTAAACCACACCACCTAGCTAGCTTACCAGACTTCAATTATCTTTTGTATATAAACTGTTGTGTGTTGTTGCGTATGTCTGTTTTGTTAATTTCGATATATCATTCTAATAAAATTGTGTTTTGATGTTTTGTTTTATACATATATCTCTAAAAGTCTAAACATATAACATACTTTTATGTTTTGTGCCTATTTTAGATTTTTTTCGTGAGGTAAACGAATTTATTTATAAACGAATGAAAAGCGCGAATTTAATATATTGGGAAATTGCATGAGTAGAGGAGGAGGTGGCAATTTTTCCTCTTAGCCGTGCATGTATATCTTTTGTATTTTTGACAGTTAATTTGTTTAGACACTGTGTGCCACACCGATTAGTGTTGATCTGATAAATATTTTTATCGAACAAGGGAAACATATTCAGTGAGTTGATTAACTACAATGAGTGGTGTATTAGTATACGAATTAATTATACTTTCAAATAAAAAGGGTTGTGCCAATTCGTGTTAAAACACATGTTATCAATTAATGTTTTTGAAACTTTTTTTTTCTGGTCTAGTCAGAAAGCAAAACGATTTATTTTAATGAGCTTTTTATAATTATATTTCTCAAAATATTTATTTTTGAAGCTTAGTTCTGACCTTTTCAAAAGCTCGGTGAAGTCATTTCGTTAATTTCGAAGTCATTTTAAAAACATTTTGATTTGCTGTTTTATTTATTTCGGGCTTATTAGAATTACAATTAGCTTTTGAGTAGTATCGAAATATTGATAAATTATTTCGTAACTCGAAAGAAGACTATGGGGCAGTACTCTGAATATTTATGAATATAAAAAGCATTTTATTTAAATCAAATTCAATGTCAAATTATGTCTCTTACAGAGCTTAGAATGTTATGTTTCAAGAAGCTTTCAAGAAACATGGAATATTTCTGTTACAGCTTTCACCTAAATTTAAGTTTCCACCATTACGATTTATTTAATGAATTTTGTTCCTACTAAACTCAGGATGAGCTTTTAAAATCGTGGTGAACAGTTTTAAAATTTTAGAGCTTCCAAATGTTTTTACAAAACCCTTGTGAATAATTTATTTTCTAAATAGCTGATCGAATATTTAATAATATTCAAAACGAATTATTGAAAACTTAAAATTCTAAAGCGATTCTGAACGAATTTTTTGAAATTTTCTTCCGATCATTGTATTGTGGAAAATGAGCTTTTAACATTTATTAAAAATAAATTGATTATTGCTTCAGACTCCGCCAATACAATTTATTTTACAAGCTTCGGAGTGTCATGTTAAGTTTCATTAAAAAAATAAAAGCTTAGGTCTAACGAATATATACATATCCATAAACTTAGCTGCACGCATTTCAGTAAATTAACTGTTAACTGGTTAGATTTAATAAAAAGAAAGCATTGCCCCGAGTTATTTGCGAAATAATTTGGAAAAAACGAGGCCCAAAAGTTCACAATCAATTTTCATTTTACAATGAATACTTTATTATTTTGGCCCTGGTAGAATTTTTATGAGCTTTTCAATTTTGTCAAAATTTTGATAAGATATTTTGACGCTACAAAAAAGGAGCAAAGCTTTGAAGTTTTAATCAAAGAGAACGACTTAATAAAACTGTTTTTAAAGTGCTTTTAATAAAACAGAGTGCTTTTATATTAACTTTATAGAGCTTATAATATTTATCACCATAAAAGCTTTTCATTGAATATTTAAAAGAAAAGAGATCAGTTCTAAATAAACTATACTATATCCTATTGTAAGAAGTTCCAGATGATATGTGGAAAACGAGCTTTTTAAATTTAATGTATAAAAGCAATAGGTATTTTTGAATGCTCCTGGTGGTTTTGAGGAAAAATTGTTTTCATTAAATTTGGGAATTGAACGGGAAGAACTTTATGTTTAGTTTGTTCTTTTTTCATTTCCTAAAGAAAATTGAGTTTACAATAATTAGACAGACCTCTTAACCACTTTTAATTAAAAATTTATTAACTGATTTTAAAAGACGCTTTTAAATTTTTTTGGTTTAATGGGCTTTCTCAAAAATAATTATGAAGTCTCTTCGAAGCTTTTCTAAATAAATATTGATACTAGTAGAAACATTAAAAAAATCCATTAAAAGACTTTAGTAATGGTCTAGTTACAATCTTGTGAATATTAATAATACACACAAGCAACTCTAACAAGCTTTTAAAGTTAATTGTGCTGTATTTAAAATAATTATTATGAAGCTTTCGCTGCACAACAAATTACCATTTTCGACTTTACGTCGAAAGCTTTCTCCCGATAAAATGTTACTATTTTCTACTATTTATTCTTTAGGTCATTAAGCTTTCCTTTTTAAGGCTCTATTCTTTAAGTTTATAACTTTTTAAGTTTTGGGTTGTAACTAATACTTTTATTCAAAAGCTCTTATTTTTATAATTAAAATATTTTTTTAAAGCTTTTGAAATATTTAAAGTGTTGTGCTTTTGAAAGCCAATATTTTCCGCAAGATTATTTAAAAAAAATTATTTGTTTTATATTTTTACTCTAGAAATCTACAAGAAAGTATTTTTAAAAAGAAACCTTTCGGAAGCTTTCGGTACAGACAGATTTGACTTATATTTACACTGAGGAAGAAATTAAACAGTAAAGATCATCGGGTTGAATTTAACTTTTATTTTGAGCTTTTGGCGCTAAGGTCTAAATGGTGAATTTATTATTTAATCCTTTATTTTTTGAGCTTTTGGTGTTTTGGGAAGCGGTTTTATTTATTAAATCGTTATGCTCAATCTCAATTTCTTTTTGTGGTTTGACGATAAGGCCATAAAGCAAATTTCGTTGTTTGGACCCAATTTTAATATTTAAATTTTAGTGTGTTGGGATCTGATTTAATTTATTTCGGCGCTGATAGAAGAAGAAGGAGTAGGTAATATTAGAACGAGCTTTTATGTGACGTCAAGTTCTAAGTAAATATAATGGTTGAAATGAATATGATAAATATCGTTCGACCGATTTTCATTTTTCCTGAATTAAAAATTGAACTTTAAGCATAAAAAGAACTTTTAGTGTAAAGGTAGTGTAATAAGCTTTTATAATGATATATAAGTTCTCAAAATATATTTCAAAGTTTTTTCATTGAATACTAGATTCAAAGTGTTCAAAGTTATTTTAAGCGTTTTAAATACTTTTTGGTTTACTATTTTATTTATTTCGATCTAAGGCTACGGTGGCAAGAGTCCAACGCACTTAGAAACCTGGAAACTAATGCTGGTGGGGTTTTAGGCTCTAAACCGGTTCCCCAAAGCATAGATAATCACCGTGGGGTTTTGATTGAACTATGGTAAAGACGTGCAACGAAAATGGGAACAACATAGTACGTTAGCTATTTTGGCCGGTCCTTAAGACGTTGAACGCAATCTCTAGTGGCATGAGCACAATCAAGAATGTTATCTTCATACCAACTTACAAAGCGCATAGAAAGCTTTAACAAGGCTCAATAAGATTTTATTGGCGGAGAGGACGGGCAAGGCTGTAAAAACGCTCATATGGGCTAGAAAGATTAGTGAAATGAAGCAAAAGGGTTCCGCTAGAGGCCGTCTACTTAAAATAAGAGAACGAAAAAGGAATCACAAAAAAATATAAGGAGGATTAGAATGCTGGAAACCGTAACTAGGCTTTTCCACGAGGGACTAAATGGCGCTTAGTGGTGGCTGTTTTGACAGAGCCCAAACGGTTAGATACATCCTGCAATTGAAGGACAAAGGATGGCACTGAAATCGTATCAAGTAGACATCTTGGCCAAGCATGGACTGATGGTAAATTAGAAGTAGTCCCTAGAAAGGATGTTCCCTATAGACCTAGAGTGAGAGCTTGAGCTCTATCAAAATAATCTGAATTGCTTTCTATTATCAAAATACAGTAATTCAAACAAGCATTAAGATGGATGATAAAAATATCTGGCTAATATCAGTTTACCTTCCACGCGAGGGGGAAAATATCCCACATGTCATTTTCGGAAGCTCATTAAAGGAAGCTTAAAAATAAAAAAAAATGGAGTCATCGTGGGGGAAGTATTGCAAATTCATATCATATACCCTTATGGATAGTTTAGTGAATTGGAATGTGTTGGAGTTTCATTTCTGGTCAATGTTATATCCAATTTGAATTGGAGACAAAATCCATTAAAAACACTAGCTATAGAAACAGGAGGTAAGCTTACCGGAATATTTTTAGAACTATTCTAAGTAATTCACTACTGGTACTGGTTCCAAACCACACTGATTCAACACAAGAGCTTGATGTTCTAGTGGATCAGCTATCCGACGCCTTTGTTTAATAAGGCGTAATTAGGTTCTTGTTTTCTAGGTAGATCTCTGCGAAAATCTCTTCACCATGGAGGTCGAAAGGACTTCAAAACACCCAAATAAATGCAGAAGACTCTTTAGAAGAGCCAAGGGAACTAAAGCTGCTAAGGACCCCAATCTCGAGTACCGGATGGTTATCGGACGTTAATCAATGCAAAATCCTTAGATTCCTGTATGATCCAAGGATTCTGCATGGCAATATGGTCGAAACCCCAAAATTAGCCCGCGAACCAATTGAATTTTTATCTTTAATTTTTAGATAGTCCCAAAAAATTCAAATTTTAACCACCACGCTTATTTTAAATTCACCACAGTGGTTTTTTATGAAGAAAATATAATTGTCCGAAGCTCGAAATCGTCATAATAAATTTGTTGATTTTATTTTTTATCGATGTCGAATCATTCAACTATCATTAGCACTCGTAGGAGATCAGCTTCAATTGACGGTAATCATTTTAGAATAGTTGTACCGTATTTTATAAAAAGCTTAATTCTATGTTGTCACTGGTGGTGGTATCGATTGATAATGTCAATGAAAAGGTGAGTTTTCATAAATGATAAAATTTATAAATACCACGTATCCTAACGCGTAATGTTTGAAAAATAAATGTGGAGATCTCGAAGGAACGGTTACGAGGAAGCGCAATTAATGAAATCTAGTTTTCTTTACTGTCTCGACCGACATGTTGAACATGACGCCATGAAAGATGATTGACTGAGTTGTGTTTAGTTTCTGTTATTTAGTGTCTTTTATTATTGAGAAATTTTGAGTTGTCATAGCCTTGAAGCTTTATATAAAATACGGCATAACTCTTTAAATATTTGCCGTTAAATAAAATGACTTCCCGTTAATAACAGTTGGACGGTTCTATATCGATAAAAATTAAATAAAAAAATATTTAGTGCCCGGGGAACTTATATTAAGTGATTAAATTCATCACAGTGGAGAATTTTGAAAAAGCGCGGTGATTAAAACATGACTTGTTTGAGAGCTTTCACCACAGTGATTGCTAGACGATACTGCAAATATAAAAAAAAAAATGAAAACCAAAAATTATGTACGTGGGTTACGTGTGCTTTCGACAGCTTTCTTGGGGAAAAGCGTAATGAATAAATCTTTATCTTTTTGAGAGCTTTAATCTTCAGATTTTTCCATCGAGACCACCACTGAGTCTCAAGGAAATCTAGATTTTAATTTATTTAATTTAGAAATTTTGAGTAATGTGATAGCATTAAGTTTTAAGTAAAATACGGTATAATAATTAGCGACAAATAAAATAACTTTCTCGTCAATGATTGTTAGCTGATTGCATCGAACAAAACATAAAAAATTTAAATTTTGTCTTTAGGTGCTAACTGTACAGTATAAGATTGTTTTCGTAATAATAAAGAAATTTCGTTCCACTAAATATTTTTAACTGTTCGCAATTGGCCGTGGTAACAAATGGAACTACTAAACAGCCCATCGAATCTATATGTTACGGTAAAATCCCGAACTCGGTAAATGTCCGAATAAAAATTGGAAAAAACTGTATTATTGCTTCGAAATGTATGAAATGAGATTCCTATATTCTCGAAATAGTTCACCCTTCACTCCACGGAGGAATATATGAAATTACGGCGATGTGAGGGGTTGATCGACAAACCTTTCGTAACGTTGGACCTCTGGACAACCGGTTTTTAATCGTGTAAACGAATTTAAAAAATTAAAATTTCGGACATTTACCGATTTCGGACTTTAACAAAGTCGGGTTAGGTACACTATTTATAACTCAAGAACGGCTGGACCGAGTATTAAGATCTTTGTTTTGTTGGATTTGTCTCCGCCCCGGAGCATAATAAAACTATTAAAACATCGGAAAAATTGATGAAAAAAAAATATGAAGAAAATTCATTTTCTCATACATTTAGCATGGAACGGGTTTTTGATGATATCTAGAGAAGGGATCGACCGATTTTGATGATTTTTTTTTTGTTCGTCTCGATCTCGAGAAGTTTCCTCGCGCATTGGTAAAGTTTGAAAGAGATGAACCATAAACTGCGTCCATGCTTGAAAAGGACGATTTTATATGGAAGTTTGTTGTTCTCATTTGCTTCTGGTCTAAGTATTTCATGTCTCTGTTGCATATCACGTGTGCCGCGATTTATCAGCATTATTTTTCGAGTTTTCATCAATTTTCATTCGACGGTCTTTCGACGTGTATTACATTCAAATTTTATTCAATTAATTCTATTCAAACGGTTTATTTTTGAAATTCATCGGCGAAAAGTGATTCCAAAGAGGTAAGCTCAGTTTGATGAATTGCACATTGTGAAAGGTTATGAAGTTTGTCATTGTGCGCGCTTCGACAATCAATCCAATTGGTAATTTAAGACTGCGGGTTTGATTTGTGAAATTCTATTTTCGATCGTGATTTTCAAACGGTAAGTTGCCTTCGAAGTTGTTCACTTTGTAAGGTTATTACATTTATGATTGTGCGCGCATCAATAATTGCTTCATTATGAAATTTTGAATTATGAGATTAATTTTCCAGTGTTATTTACAATGCCGCGAGCGAGAAGATCTAATCTTTCACCACGAAGCCGTAATGGAATTAGACTTCGGAATATTGTGAATTAAGCCACTGCAGATGAAGAAGAAATCACACGACAAGAGTGCCGCGTTAGTAAGGCCCAACTTCGTGCTTCACAAACACAAGTACAAAGAGAGGCAGTACGTCAAACAGCTCAGTTGGCAATGAGAAATCGTCGAGCTTATCGCACAGATCAACAACGTGATGATCTTCGACGCGCAAGAAGAAATGCTTCAAGTGTTGATTTGAATCGAGTAGCGTTTCAATACGATTGCACATTTCACTACAGTTGCCATTCTTTTGTTCGAATTGGCCCAATGGAGGTTGTGTGTGACCATTGAGATGAATTGCAGTTCGCTGTGGAAACGCCTGGATGGTGTTGAAAGATACAACGGATGTTTCCAAATGACTTCAATTGGAGCAGACATGAATGAATGCTTTGGACAATATTGTCTTAAATGTAATTTCGAGAAACTTTGTGTTGAGCTTTTGTTGAACATTGGGGTTTCATTATAAACTTAAAAGCGTTGATATATTTTAGAAACTTGGTGGTCGTAACATTTTTGTGTCAATTAAAATCGTATGGCCAACAGCCCCGGCAAGAAATGTTTCACAACAATTATAAATCCAAAACCAGCTTTATAGTTTTTTGTCATTTATTGTCGAAAAATATCGATTTATAACTAAAATGTTATTTGGCAGAAAAGCATAAAACTTTGTGCTGAAAAAATTAAGAATGTACACAAAATTCGATTTGTAAAAGCATATTTAAGAAAAGCTCTTGAGAGTTGTTCACATAAATATTGGGAATGTACATCAGCTTGTCGCAATTCGCAACATAAATTTTGTCTGATATTGTCTAGTTAATTGAAGGTTTTTTTTCGATTACTAAATTACCGTTTAAACGTAGAAATAATCATTTTTAAAATGCCATAAACCAACCTAAAATTGCATGATAAGATTAAGTTCCAACCGCACAAATAAACGTGATTCTAATCCCCTAGATTAAATCATAATCTTCAAGTATTTTTAGTCCGTATTGTGTTAATTCGACACGAAATTATACATTTTAAACCCTTTTTACATGAAAAGCGTTATAAACGAGTTAAATACACTCATAAAAAAAGCTCGAAATTAAGCTATTCAATTATGTAACACATAAAATGAAAACAAAAATGCAAATTTAAAATTAACACATTTTCTTATTTTTCCAACCTGACGAAATATTCAATTTTCTATTTTGTATTTACAACACAAATAGGACATCCAACAACAAAAAAATATTTAAATACTTCAACCATAACTAAATTAAAAGAAATACTTGTGTAATGTAATAAAAAACATTTTTTTTTGTGAGCGCCGTATTTCGCTATGTAATCAAAGGAATTTTGCTATTTTATTATCCGTTTTTACGACGAAAATCGAGTGAAGGATGAAAATGGAAAAAGAACCGGAAAAAATCCTTCAAAAAATAGTTCTAAAAATCCTTTTTTTTTGTTAAAGTCATAGAATATTGTGGAAGAAATATAAAAAGCTTTTTGTGTGTCATTCGATTAAACATTTTCATCTTTCATCATCTAATTGATATTCAAATGTCGCCTGAACATTTATTTTCATTTAATATTTGTGTTATGAAAAATTGTTAGAAATTGAAATTAATTAAGCTTGAACTTGTCACACCTACAAACGAATTGTTAATAATTTTTTTTAGTAGATTAATCAAAAATAGGGCCCACGACATTTATGTATTTTAAATTTTAGAACAATATGATTTTTGGGTTGGAAGAATTAAAGTGAATTTTTGTGTGACGTTTTCTAGAAACGGGTTAGTCGATAAATTAACGTAAAGTACATTTATTATTCTATGATACACGGTTGTACGGGAAGAGGACAACTTTAAAGAAAAAGAAAGCCTTATCATGGACCTTCTCCTCTTCAATTACGTTTTTGTTTGAAAAAATTGATCTTTGAGTAGTATCTTTAAATTTTACTGTGTATCGCACAAGCAACAGACAAGCTCGTTTTGAGGTATAACACGATTTTGAAATAACATATTCAAAACTGATTTTTTTTTCTTGGGGATTTAAGCTGTTTTCTGAGACCCTGCGTATTGAATAGTTACGGCATTGACAATTTGGATTGCGGATAACCAATAAAACTTACAACAGAGGCACTATTCTGGTAATTTCCAGGGAATAGGGAACTGGGGAAAGAATTTATATGTAATCGCTGTTCAAATATTTTTTCTCGGCCTACTGAGGAGAAAAGTTTCATGTCAATATTTATAAATTGGGAATAATATTTCCATAACTAAATTGGCAGGGAAAATTTTACAAAATTTAATTTTGTTTTCAAAAAATTTAACACTAGCTTTTTACCTCAGTATGCCGGAAAAAATATTTGAACAGAAATTACAAATAAATTTTTCCCCAGTTCACCTATTCCCGGGAATTACCAGAATAGTGCCACAGTTCGTCTTTTTTATTGTAATTCCCTGGGAATAGGGAACTGGGGAAAGATTTTGCGTTGTCTATAAATCGGTTTTTTCTGGCCTACTAATAAAAAAGTTTGATGTAATTATTTGTAAATTGAGAATTATTTTTCCATAGCGTTATTGGCGGGGAAAATTATTCCAATATTATTTTGTTTTCAAAAGAATCACCCCAACTTTTTTACCATAGAATGCCAAAAAAAAAAATTTAAATAGAAATTATAGGTAAATTTTTTCTCTAATTCTCTATTGCCGGAGAATCACCAGAATATGGCCACACCAAATGGTTACTATAAAAACGCATTAAAAATGTTTTATCGGATCAATCTATTAGAATAGAGACGTCTGAACAACCAGATAATTAAAGGAAAACTAAATTCTCTTCAATTAACGATTTCTAGAAAAAACTGAAGTAGTCTACGAGAAGGCATAGCCGGAGATAGTTTTGCGGAGTTGCCTAAAATTTTCCAGAAAGAAAAAATTGCACCACTTAATTCTTACATTCGACAGTCATTTTAATTCGTATTGAAGAAAGTCGACAGTAAAAAGGATTTGTGATTGATGGCAGCACTATGTCAAAATAAATGTGAATGATGTATTTCTGACATAAAATCGTGTAGAGATTGCGTGTCAGTAGTAGTTTGGTGAGCGAAACAAACGACTTGATTGAAGAGATAGCTGTAACTGGAAATGAAGTACTGTAGCAATCACAACAGTGAGACCATATACAAAAATTAGCGACAATATTTAATATGTACCATAATTTAATTCTTGATGGCTTTCAAATTGCCAATAAATTGTAACACTATTTTTTGCTCGATACAAGGAATTACACAACGCGCTTCTCAAGAAAGTACCACAACGATGCATTTAAGAATTTACGGTTAATATTAGCCAAAGTCATTCATCAGAAATTGTGCAGAAAAAAAGAAGCGGAAAGTTCAAATTTTAAGAAAATTTTAATGAAACGAATTAAAAACTGTTTCGGTTTCAAAGTTTTTGCATACGACAACAAATCTTTCAGCAATTTTTTTTAACATATTTATTATTTTACCGTAGAGTCAATGTTTTTTTTTGCACAATTTTTTATTACACGGTGTTTTACTTCACCATGAAAAATTTTAACCTCGAGATGTGTGCAGATTCTCTATATCGTCGAAGTTAAAAAAATAGTATTTAAAAAATCTCTTTGTGTGTGATCTCTGTGTGTGATGCCGTGCAAACTAAATATTGTTAGCTCTTTATACTCGTAGCTCAGACAGTTTGAGTGATCGGGGTAAACTTCAGACTTAAGCTTTTCCGTTAGTTGGGAGATTCCATTGGGTTTCGGACGAAACGGATTCACCGGAAGTGAGATTCTAAATTAAATTAGCAACAATACCTGTCTAAATCATTTTTCCACAAAATTTAGGCGAGAATGGCGTTTCTCGCCAAAAAACTGATTTTCAATTAAAATTTATCACTGTACTGTCCAGAAAAATTGATTGATCGGGATGAAACCTCATACTTAAGCTTTATTCACAAATTTGATCGAAATCGGTCCCCAGAAGTGACAGCTTCCATTCGAGTTTTCTAATTTTTTGCAAACATTTTGAAAGCTATATATCATTAACAATATCGGCTCAAATCTGGTTTTCAAAATATAAGCGGAAATGACGAAATTAAAAATATTTATTTGTGCAGCAATCATAAAACTATGTGTGGTATGTGTGTGGACTGATCGGAATGAAAATTTATACTAATGTTTTTGTTTTACAAATTGGGAGACCAGTGGCTTTTGACCGAAATTGGTCCACTGGAACCGGCAGGACCCCCATAGGAACTTTTATGAAAAAAAAACAATTAAAACCAAAAATTGTAGATGAAGTTTCAAATAAAATTTGTTCAGATTATTTATTTTAGAAAAATTCAGCATCTCTACAGGAAGGGCGAATTGACTATTGGAAATCAAACTTTATGCAATTTTTTTTCCATAAATTGAGAGATCCATGCGAAATGTGTTGGATCTAGGAAGTGGTGTGCCGGAAGTGGCAGCTTCCGTAGGAGCTTTCCAATTTTTTGCAGTGAAGAAGTTGTGTTTCTGATATTTAAGCAGGATAATGATTTTTGATTATACAAGACAGTTTTTAGCAAAAACCCGATAGGTTCTGTTTTTCAATTTAGAAATTAAGTGTGGAATGGTGGTGTGTATTCAAGATCTATGTATACATTTGGTGTAAAAGAACCTCGGGTGTTGGTCATTATTCTCGGAAATACTCTAACATTGGAGCGAAGAATTAAAGAACTGAATAGATGATCGATTTGTATTTTATGAAATTTATTCACGAACAATTCAATTTGTCAAATTTCCACAGAATAAATACAATCACATGAATATGTGAACAAAAGTTGTAAATGGTCTCTCTCTAGCCGATTATGATGACATTCTTTCGTGCAACAGAAATGAGATTTGAAAATAGTTTGTACTCCCAAACAGTCTCAACACACTAACTGAATATTTAAAAAGTTAAATTATATGAAAATATATTCAAATGTAAAAAGTTGACAGAACCGATGTTAAAGCCCGACAAGAAAAAATCAACCGTAGAATGGTTTACGGTGGCGAGTCGGTTAATTGTAAGTTGTGAAAAATTGAACTTAAATATAAAAAAAATTACAAAATACAGCCGATATTAAACAAGTTTTTTTAATGCCCGATGTAAAAACGATATAAAACGAAAACTAAAATTCGATAAAATATTTAGTCGATTTTACTTAACATTTTTACAATTACGGTGCATTGCTGGTTTAATGCAGGTTCAAAGTTGGTTACAATTTATCGATATCGGTTACAATACAATTAACGATTCTAGAGATTATGTAAATTGAACCGACTTTAAACCGTACAGCCGATATTACACAATTTTCTTTTAATTGTTTTCTATGACTAGAAAAGTCGTAAACATTGCATAAATACCATTAAAAATAATATTTAGTCCGAAAAGCCGAAAAAATCTTAAATAAATTAATATCATGAGCGGTTTGAAATTTTTTGGGTCAGTAGAATCTTCTGTTAGAGTCATTAAATTGTTAGTCAAGTGAAATAACTGATAGGGTTTTTCTTCAGTCAACTGGCACTGCCAAACGCTGTTCAAATAGTGGACCTCTAGATGGACAAACCCAAACAAGAACACTGACTTTATGTATAATTGCACTAGCAATATACAGGCGAAAAGCAATTATAAAAAACCGGCTGGTCTTCGTTCAGTCAACCACTACCCCCAAGGTCTCCCAAATGTTGGTCATTTTATTGTACTTGAGGAAACCCCATCGATTATTTTGTAATACTTAAGTTATAAATTTCTAGCTAATGGAATTGCACACATACTATACCAATTACCATAAACCTCGGAGCTACCTAAGCATTACCACTAGTACATGTAGATAGTGTTCTCAGGCCTAGATATATGAGCGCGGCTCGTGTGCCTGTTGAAATGCTAGGTAGAGTATAGGCGAAAAATTATGTTATACTCTTGACATTATTCC
Organism: Nephrotoma appendiculata; assembly: GCA_947310385.1. Lineage (NCBI taxonomy): Eukaryota > Metazoa > Arthropoda > Insecta > Diptera > Tipulidae > Nephrotoma > Nephrotoma appendiculata. Next base: position 342,234,798 of record OX371224.1, read on the forward strand.
AAGGTTAGCATAAAACATTAATCAGTTGTTGATCGATTAACGCGAAAACCACATTGATAGTCGCCGATAATATTTTCGGCAAGAGGAAGGTTGCTGGAAGTGCAACATTACCAAGCAAATCGTATACGAAGTTTAACACCGCTATTTTACGGAAATTTTCATGTTTGAGATGGTCAGGTTTCCCATACATCAGGCAACTCATCCTAGTTCCTAGATCATTACGATGAGGCCATAAAGATTATATACAAAATACCTCCTTTGGATATTTCATCGACAACCGAGTGTTTTGCTCATTTAATCTTCTAATAGCTGCGTTTACTTCCTCTACTGTAAGATATTGGAAAAATGTCTCCACACCTAGCGCAGCAGGATCTCAGATAGGGAGCATTTCGTCAGACAAATTTGGTACAGTCATGTTTGTTTTTAGCTCATAATTAGTGTTTTGATGGCTGCGGATCATGGATAGAAGTCTTTAGTACTTTCCGCTTGGAAACTAGAATTTTAGTTGTAGCTCCTTCAGAATTCGCGCTTCTTTTTCCAAATGAATTTGGCCGTATCATTCCTGGTGTGAGATATTCTGTTTGAGTGCTCATTATGTTACGGAATAACAACTTTTACGCGGGTTTTATTTATTTTCGATGAGTTAATGGGACTAAACGTTAAAATTGCATGATCTTGATGTCTAGTTTACTGATTAAATAGCTAGTAAAATAACGTACATTATAAGTTTCGACCTAGAGATTTTAATCTGTTGCATATAATGTGTTATCAATCTCGTTCGGAAGTTCCTAATCTTATGGCGACAATATTTAAAAAATCCTCAGACGAGCCCAACCCCTTTACTGGAATAATACATACCAATTTAGATAGGCCTAAGTGTCCCATGTCCATATATCATAGTGGCTTTGTTTAGACAATTAGGTCTGGAAGAAAATCCTCAGGCGAGTCTAACACTTTTCATTGAAATAACGCACATAGCAATTTAGATTTAGGGAGACACACTGAGCAATCCAACATAATCACCAATCCTATGCAATTTTGATAGTTCATCAGTTGAATTTACAATCTTAAAATGATCCTACAATCATTACTAACCAGTTTGCCAATATTTTCGGTCAAGCTTTCTCTAATAGTTTTTTTGAACCAGACACGGACTACTTTAACAATTTGAATCAAAAATGTAATGACAGACTCAGCAAGCCACTCTCCTTTTTCAAAAATCATCATTTGTGTATGATTGTAAACAATTGTTTTCTGATAAGCAACACGGTTTTCTGAAAGGAAGAGTCACCACCAACAATCTAACGGAATTTACATCGTATATACCTTGAATACCATGGAATCAGACAACAAACGATTAAAACCAAGGAGATTGTAAATTTATTTTGTAACAATACCGGTCCAGATCCGATTTCCAAAATTTAAGCATAAATGACGTTTTTTGACAAAAAAATAGTTTTTAACAAAAATTCAGCTCCTACACAGCACAGATGGACTGAATGATCGAGATGAAACTTAATATCTTAAGCTTTGTCAGCAAATTGCAAGTCTCAGTGATTTTTGATGCTTGTCCACTGTAGGGGTTGCAATTTTTTTTACCAAAATTTTAAAACCGTGTTTAATTTTTTGTAATGTTATGTTGATTTCGATTGAACGAAAAATGTTACACTGAGGGTACAAATGGTATTTCAACTGCTGTCAAAATGTTCGATTGACAAAAAAAATACAACAATGGTAATATGTTGCTACACTCAGGGTAATTTTCTCTACTCCATGTTTTTTGATCGAGTAACCCATTTTTTGTTGTTGTCATACAACATTTTTTTCTATACTTGTCACTTGTTAATTCGTTATTCATCGTAAAGATGCAACAAATATATTGTTTTGACATTTAAAAGCGGTGTAAGCTCATTTCTGTTACATTGATACAAAATGAGGGTACAAAATAAGGGTACTATTTTTAGAGTAGAAAAATATCAATCGAAATCAACATAAATAAAATACGGTTGATTAAAAAGACCCCAACTCTTAGAAACTTCTTTATTAAATTCAAAATGTATTATGAATCCTATAACGTTACGCACAGCTTAAAACATAAATGTTCCATTTGCTTCAAACTGGTGATTTGGATCCCGCTGACTATAAAGCTCTTTCAGCTTCCACGCTTGTTTGAGGAACTGAAAACAAATTTAACAAATTGCACTTTTCAAGCGTTTGATCATTTTTGGTTGGTGACCGTTTCAACAGCTTGACAATTTTTCTTAGTAGTATGACACAATATCCATTTCGGATTCGTCTAAAACACCCAATTGAATATCTTGGGACAAACAAAGTTGCTGGTCAGTATTGAGAATTTGACCAACTTGAAGCATTACCGATCGTCATATAAAGGCAAAACCCAAATTCAGTTAATTTTTACTTTAATAATGTAACGCATTTATTTGCAGGCATGCTACAGAAAACCCGCATCAAGTCAAGGTTCCAAAACTCATGTTTAAGTACCGCCGGTTTTTTTTTACAGAGGTTTACTCATCAAATCTGACACGCAATTTAGATATGGCCAAAAGAGAGAAAGGAATACTATAATTTGCGGCCATTCGAGATAAAATAGCTGCCAAACTTTCAACCCGTTTAGCTGAAATAGTCATTTTATTTTTTACAGGTACTGCTGGCTAAGAAGATTCAATTGATTTTGTTGATACGCTCGACGACTCACAATTATCATTGATCAAGTTTCATTTCACAAAATTAGGATTTTACTTTGATCTCAAATGCGTATGTAGTAAAACGTTTGTCGAATCACCAGAACATTTTATAATTTTATCACATATTTTGCACTTCGCCGCTTGGCCATTATTCCCTCGCAGAAATTGGCTCCAAATCGGTTCGAAGATCCACTTCTTAAACTCTTCAAATTAATATGATCCTATTCCTATATTTTACTTCAAATTTGATTATTAAACCTGAAGCACTGCATAATTAAAATTAGGTGGATTTAGGTAGGTGCTTAATCAACTACTTCACGAATTAGCGAGAATAGAATCGCAATCTTCAGATATGGTTGTCAATGACCATCAAAATTTAGTAAAGAAAACCAAAAAATTCTTCTGACTACTGATAGGTGACTCTGACCTGAATCACATACATTGGAAATCGCTAATATTGGCAATCAAAATTTGACTAAAAATACAATCAGTACACCGAAAATATAAAAATTCGTAGCAATAAACCCGAAGTCGTGCACTATTAGCACTAGGTGGATTTGGTGAGGTGACCAACTTCATATAATAACTAGAAAGACCTGAATCATGATTTCTTCGGGTTTATTACTACGAATTTTGATTCTGATGTCATTCATCGGCCATTCTAAGAGATCGTGATTCAGGTTTGGCTAATATATGAAGTTTGTCATTGAGTCACCTAACCAAAACCACCTAGTGCTAATAATGCACGACTTCTGGTTTATTACTACAAATTTTGATATTATAGGTGCACTGATGTCATTTTTAGTCAAATTTGGATGGCCATTATCGGTCAATCCGGCCGATAGTACATGATGTTGGTCATTGAGTCACCTAAATAAACCATTTGGTGACTTCGGTTGACTTCGTGTTTTTTGATAAAAATGTTTTATTTTCTAGGTGTTCTTATGACATTTTAACCCAACTTTGAATTTAAAACTTTTACTTCTTTTATTAAATATTTATTCTTATAAAATGGTTGAGTTTGTTTATAAATTTTTAACTTTAAAACATTTTTGTATTTTTATTTAAATTGAGGTTTGAGTTATTTTCTAAGAAAAACTCAAATGATTGTACTAAAATTTCCAAAACGATTCATTTTTTTCCTACTTTCCTGATACTCATACATAAGTACATAACATCTACGGAAAGTCTGGAATACTTCACACCCGTATACAAAATGTACTAGGGTTTAACAAAAAACAAAGCTGGTTTGTTTTCAAACTATTACTCGGTAAAATTGAAAGAGAAAGTGTAGTGCTGGTCATACAACAACTAAATTGGAATAAATTATTAGACTTAGAAAATAGGATAATAAGAAATCATTTAAGAAGTGATGAAGAAATGACTTTTATTTTATTTTTTGTAACCAATTTTAGGAATTGTAAAACCGGTTTATCGGTGTTGCAATCCGGAAATGAAGATTTTTAACAAAAAAACTATTTTTAGAAAACAGTATGGGCTGTACAGGGACTGTAAGTGGCTGCCTCCGTAGGACGTTTCTTATTGAATGCAAATATTTTTAAAAGTATATAGAATTTATGAAAAAAAAGATTAAAAACAAAAAAAAATGTAAATTAAATTTCAAACAAAATTAGTTCAGATCAATTTTTAAATTTTACCGGAAATGACAAGTTTTGATAAAAAAAAACTCTATTTCATCCAAATTCGGCATTTCTACACTACAGGATTGACTATTCGGAATGAAACTTCATAATCAAACTTTTTCCATTAATTGGGAGATCTTTGCGGAATTTGGTGAAAAGTTGTGTGGCAGAAGTGGCAGGTTCTATGTGAGCTTTTTCATTTTTTTTACTATGATGTTAAGAATTAAATGATTTAAATAAATTTAAAGATTCAATTTTCAACCAACCAACTTTACTAATTTTTCTGCTAAGATTTTATTCTGAAATACTTGAAATGCGGGCTTACAGCTTTTCAGATCGTTTATTTAGCTTTACATATTTCTCTAAAATCAAGCTTATAACTATCCATTTTAACGCAATAGAAAAATTTAAATCCTTAAAATCTACTATTTATGCTCGTTCAACATGTTAAATTACGTTCCCCCATTCCAAATCGTGTGCGCACGTACATCAAATCGATAAATTTTCCAACATGCTAATTATATTTTTTTTTTTATAAATATTTATAATAATAATAATTAATATAATTATTTTTAATTATAATATAATTCTTAAGTGTAATTTTTTTTCTTTCTGCTTTTGTAATAAAAATGGAAACAAAAATATTTTTAATAATAATAAAATGTATATTAAATAGAAATTCTAATTGAAATTAATTATAAATGAAATATTGATCGCTGTGGATTAGTAACAATAATAATAATAATAATAATAAAGTCTTGGAATTTTTTTACTTGTGTACAACAAAAAGCTGAAAATGAGCTCGCACCGTATATACATTACACAGTGTAAATGGTGATGACAAGGAAAATTCTTTGTTTTATGTAATTTAAACGGGAAATTATGATTATATTAAAAATAATAATGTTTTGGGAAAAATGAAAAATGATATTAATTAAAAACTGTATAATATACGATTTTTAGATTAATATTAGATAAGAATTTAGACCGGAAATTAATGTAAGTTGGGTAATGAACGGTCAAATTCTTTTGTTCCTCGCAAGACACACGTCCCCACTCTATAATATAGGAAAAAGCTTTTATCATCATCACTCATGATGAAACATATTTTTGTACCAGATTTCGATATTCAACTTCAAAAGTACATATTTACGCGGAAAGCTGATTTGCGAGCTTAAAATCTATAAAAAAATTCGATGCCTTTTTTGTTTTGGTTGTACAAATACTTTACTAATGCACAAAACATATTTAAAATTTTAGCGAGCCGCGTACAACACACCACACACAAAAACTATTACAGCGTAATTCTCTATTTACTAGATATATTTTATAATATAATCTCTTGTACAAATTTTTGTTAACTATATCAAAAAAAAAAAATACTGTATAAAAAACTTACCCAAATAAGCTTGATGTGGTTCAGCCATTTGAATTAAAGCAGAATCTTTTTTATTGTATAAAATTTTTACGCGTTGTACATCACCATAGACCCCTAAAGTAGAAATGAAAACATAAAATAAAATTAAATGTTTATTTATAAATAAATTTTTTAAATAAAATATATATTTTTTTTATATTTAAATGCATAAAAATAAAATAATATTTCGTGTTATTTTTTGTGCTGTGTTTTTTTGATATTTTTAAATTAAATCCGATTTAAAAATTATATATGTACGAGTACCTAACTATATATACACTCTGTTTTTAATATTTTAAATGTGTACAGTGTAGCAAGAAAATATTTTTATTTTGTGTAGCTCTATATTATTATTATTATTAAAATAAATTTTTAATCTTTTAAAAATAAATAATAACAAATAATAAATAAAAATAATATTAAGTTGGGTAAATGCGCTTTGGTGTTACCTATATACGTTTATAAATGGTCTGTAACCGCCAGATGGCAAAAATTCGGAAGGGATCGTCGGTTCTCGGTGAAAGATTCGGTTATATTTTCGAAGTAAAAACAGATCATCCATAACATCGAGAAAAAGACAGTAAAAACTAGCTCATAAAATCGCCTATAGAGGGTCAGGGATTGTTTTGTATGCAAATATGGAATTTTTCTATTTGGAAGGTTCGAGTGGCTAATAAAAAATGTATAAATCGACACACTGAAATTTAATTTTTAGGTTAGGTTCAACAACAAATTTAATTTAGTAAAGAACACTCTTATGTGCCTCAAAAAGAAATGTATCTGTGTGAATTGTTTACGTTTCGTAATTAATTAATCTTGTATACATGTAGATTAGGGAGAACCAACATTTCGAAAGTTCCAATTTCTAACGGGACACCTCCTAGAAATGTGAGGTTATGCTAAAAATTTAAACAGAAAAAATATTGGGTCGATCGAAGGTCGTTTAGAGGTCGCTACTTGAGTGCGAAGTTCGATAAAAACGGTTTTTTTTTCAATTTTACACGTTCAAACGAACCGAAAAATTATTTAAAAAATAATGACAAAAAAATACATAATTTCTCAGGCTAAATAAAATAAATAAAAATTATGGTCAATAGGGGAGATAATTACCTTTCCAAAACATTAAAGATATCGAAAATCGGTTAACAAATAGTGAGATTATTGCCAAATTTCCAAAATACAAAAACAAGTCAAATTATTACTATATTTTTTTTTTATTATTAATGCATAATGTTTCTTCTATACAATGATATTATAAATTAATTTTTAGTATTAAAGTTGATATTCTACCCATTAAGGCTGTTTTGGTGTACGTTGGAAACTTCTGTGTGTAGTCCTTTACGACTTGTAGTAAATATTGCATGTCATCTTCATTTCCTGTTAATTTCTTATTATAATCTTGTATTAACTTAACACCACGTTCTGCGATATCATTTACGACTTTTATTTGACTGATAATCTTCATTCCGTTCTTGAAATTATCATCCCGAGGCCACATATCCGGATCTTTGTTTAAGAAATCTGTAGAAATATTAAACCTTTTAAAAAAATCGCCAGTGCTTGGTGTAACAAAATCTGCTAGTTGTTTCGTAATAAATGTTTTTACATCATCAATTTTCAACTCGATGCGCTTAATTAACTCGGCCTATACATCCCTCTTCATATCCAACTGTTGCATCATTCTTCTTTTCTCCGCACTAGAGACGTTTTCGTCGAAAAAAGAGAATGCGATGTTTTCGTTGGATAAATACCACAATTGGCCACATATTTTATTTAGTACAACGATCACCAACTTTTCGTCATGTGTTTTGTACAAATAAATATCTCGTAAATAGTTGAAATCCAGCTGTGGTGTTTTAGCAGCTTTTGTGCAATGGAACCAAATTTTCACATAAAATCTTATGACAATGCAAATGTTCCGTAAATTCTTCTGTTCTAGTGCTGTTAACTTAAATTCTTCCCGAAAGATAAACACTTTCAATAAATAAATGGCTTTGGACATCCAGCGAGCATGAGATATGAGCCCCGGTAGGCGGAAACTGACATTTTCAGTTGGTATCATGCCCAAAAAAATTAGAGTGATTTCTAATAATTCTTTGTAATCATCATAAGCATGTTCCTTTGCCAATTCGTTGTTACAAAAACCCACTAATTCCGCTTTCATATCATTTAATTGTATATGAACGTTGGGATCATCTGTGCCTGCTTTAAAATTATTCTTGTTCAAGGAATTCCAGTCATTCTTGAATCTCACAAATAATGGAACATTTACTCCTGATGTATTGCCCATTTTCGATTCAATTGCAGCGCGCAATGTAATTTCACATATGTGATATCGGCAAGGAAGATATAATAAACTTTGTTCCAGTTTCTGCTCTAAAATAATGGCTGCTTCATTTAATCTTTCAGTAGTTTAATATGTTGTATCGAAGCAAGCCGCCACAACATTGTCAGCTATTCTCCAATCAATTAAGCTTTAGAAAACACGAACGCCCAATAATTGTTCTTCATTTATATGGGAAATAATCACCACCAAACGATCCACGGTCTCCGTTCCAGATAACTCCGGAAGTAATTTTCCATCCCAATGTACTACGCCTATTGTAAACTTGAAAGTCGATTTAATTGATGCTGCTATTTCTACTCTATTTGTTTCACGAAGACGCCTCAGTGTTGTTCGACTCAAAACGAGTTCATCAATAGAATGTCCAAGACTTTCGCCAACGGCACTGATTAAATGCATTGCTGCACGATCTGTAATCTTTCACTTATCCAAAGCTGACAATATTCTAGGAGTAATGAAACATTTGCTTCCTACAGAGGCTCCTTCTGCGCTTAGCACGGGCAAATCAATATTTTCGAAGCTCATGTCGTTATCAGATGTCCTTTCGCTGTCACTCTCCGATGTTGAAAATAATTTTTGTGAGTCTATTGGAATTGATTTACGTTTTTCTTCAAGATGTCTTGAAGTCTTGATAGGGCGGCCTATCTCACGCTGTGACAAGAGGAATCGCTTGTCGTCTTCACTAGTCATCACGGACAAGGCATTAGTATGAGCGATATCGAAAATATCATCCACTTTTCTATTAAAGGCAATTTCTCTTTCGCGGTAAACTTTTAAAGGTTTATTTTTATTCTTTAGAAGATTTTTCCACTCATCATGCAATTGTTCCAATTTTTCAATAGAATGTTGTTCCTTTTTCACTGGAATTCGTGCTTTTGCCGAAAAAATAGACACTTCCTGGATTGTCAGAGCTGCACTTTCACGAATAGTTAATTTTACAGTACACGGGTTTTTAATAGTTTCGAAAATTGGCAATAATCTCGCTATTTGTTAACCGATTTTCGATATCTTTAATGTTTTGGGAAGGTAATTATCTCCTCTACTGATCACAATTTTTATTTATTTTATTTAGTCTGAGAAAATTGTTTAAATAATTTTTCTGTTCGTTTGAAAGTGAAAAATCGAAAAAAACACCGGTTTTATCGAACTTCGCGCTCAAGTCGCGACCTCTAAACGACCTTCGATCGACCCAATATTTTTTCTGTTTAAGTTTTTAGCATAATGTAGATAAAGTATGTTTGATACTTTTGCAAATTAAACCGTTTTAATATTAACCCATTCGCTGCCAAGCCTAAATTATATGAAGTTATTCCCACTGCCATTTATATTTTGAGTGGTATTGTATTATCATGAGAGGTACTGTATTATTGGTATTGTATTATTATACATAAATAATAATTGAAGTATAATTTTTGGGTTGGGGTCGTTTGTCCGACTTTCAAAATCCCGAAATCAAAATCCCGACTTTTAAAATCCTGACTTTCAAAATCACGTTCGAAATCCCGAGTATCATAATCCCGATTTTCTAAAGCCCGATTTTATAATTTTTTTATGAAGTCGGGCGATTTTTTTTTTAAATCGTGCTTTAAAAAACCTTTCTGTAATGAGTGCAATATTAAAGGGGGGAGGGGGGGGGGGCGTGGTTTGGTACGATTCGTCGAATGCAAAATTCCTAAAACGAAATTCAAAAACCAAAATTCCAAAAAACAAAACTCCAGGAACCACAATTCACATAAAAACATTTCCAAAAAATAACATTCAAAACAACAAAATTCGTATACAAAATGACAAATTTTAAAATTCCAATATACAAAATTCCAAAAAATTTTCATGGGTATAAATTAGATTAATTTTTGGAAATTTTAGGCTGTACTACGAAATCCCTGTTTTCAAAATCCCGGTTTTCAAAATTCCGGCTTTAAAAATCGAAGTTTTCTTTTCTTCTAGTTCTAAGTCTTGATTTTGCAAAAAATATTTTTTATTAATTCGGAACGGCCGGACTAATAATATTCTAACATAAACATAAGATATCTTGCCCAAAAAATTACTAGAAAAAACCAAGGATAAAATCAAAGGAGAAATCAGAGGCGGGAGTCGGTTTCGTGGAGTCGGAGTCGGAAAAAACTGAACTACCATTTTTTTGTCAATTTACAACAACAGTGTTATATAACACGCGCTCTAGAATTAGTCGAATTCCTAGTTTTTGATAGTTTTGCAAGATTAATAAAATAACAATATTTTGTTAATGCAACATTTGGAAATGCAATAATTGTAGAGACTGGCGGCTTAGATAACTCTCATAGGAACGCGCCAAGTCGTTGCGCTACCTCCCTACCTTCCGCTTAGTCCTCCGAGGGGCTTTAGATTTGAACTGTATAGTGGACAATTTTGGATACATTTTGGATACATTTTGGATTTTATTGAAATTGTTTATAAATAAAAGTAATAACCGCTCCAAAATTTACCACTTTTAAGATATTCTAATCGATATTTTACCCATTTGCCAAACCCGTTTTTCCTTAAACTTTGCGCACATTAACATGTGTACATCCGATGCCAACATTTTCTATTAAAATGTGTAAGGGATCGGCCCCAAGGTCACTGGGCTGCCATATAACCTTTAGAAAATAGTATTTGGTACCGTTTATCGTTTCCATTAATAACAAGTGTTTTTCTACAGATTATAGAGGAAGATATTGAGCAATTTCATGTTCGCAACATGTTCCCAACTGTTGGGTGCCCTGAAGGCGTTCAATCTTTACATTTCGCTCATGTTTAAATATTTAGAAAAAGTTTATAAATCTAGAAATCAGCGAAAAAAATTTAGAAGATTTCGCATTTAAATGACTTTGGCAGCCTGATCTATGGGTAAAAACCCCGGATTTTTCAACCCGTTGTTTTAACCAATTAAATCACGTAAATTATATAATAGACTCGCTTCTTTTCATACAAAAGAGTTGAAAAAATTTCGGATGCGGGATTCTGGGATTTTTATTCATAGTTATGAATCGGACTTGAATAACAATTTTGATGTGTTCGTACATTTTTGGTCATGGTAAATGTGCAAACATTTAAATGATGGAAAACTATTGCAAGCAATGTACAGCAAAAATTTAAAATTTCATGTGCTTGATGCCGATTTTTTTGCCTAAATTTCCGACTGATTAAATTGATCGTTAGTTCACCCAGGTATTGTTAGATGTCTCTAATATTTATAAACCAAAATCTACCAGATATTTAGTTCTAAACAGCAAACTTAAGTAATTTGGCCGAATTTTTTTTTAATGGGGAGCGGTTTGAAATCAGAAATCCTGAAAACAGAAATCCCGGATAACTTCTGACAAAATCTTGGATTACAAAATATTTATTCATTATAAATCGTTTTTTAACGAGATTTTTGTTTAACCCTCGTTTGTTTAACCCTTTTGTTTAACCCATTCGTTAACCCTCGTCGAAAATCTCTTTTGCAAATAATATTTTCGATCTTCTAAGGTTTCTATTGTTCGATAAATTCGAGCAGTTCAAAAAATACAGGTTCATTGTTTTTTAAATTGATTATAAAATTGTCTTCGCAAAGAGCCCATTTGGGTGCAACCTGCACATATGGAGCCTATCGAATTTTGGTAGGCTGAATTTACATTCTCAAGGAGATGTTATTTTTCCAATTTCCTTCCAGGCGCCCCCATTTTATCACTGACGGTTGTGACCACATGGTCAATAATAAAAAATGTGGGCCAGTTCGTAAGAGCTGCTTGAGTTGCTCACAGATTTTAAGCATTTGCATCACAGTTAGCGACCATCGAAATTTCAGGCTCAATTCATTGAGTTTTCGATGTTTAGACTGGTCCAAACAGAGTGCAATTAAAGCATACTCTGCTCTCATACAATACTCTGACTGGTGTAGTTGTACTTATTTTGTTGTAAAACCAAAGAGAATAAAACATAAAGAGAGGTTTTTTGTATGAACAGAAAATGTGTATGAAAAAATGAATTCTTTTGTTTTAAGTGTGGGTTTTTTATATTTTCCTCTCCGTTAAACGCAAAAATGAATTTTTTATACACTTATTTTCAGTTAATACAAAATATTTCTCTCCAAGTCTTACTCTCTTTGGTAAAACAATGGAACCAAACCGGTATATTTTTGTGGTTGTGTCGCCCCTCAAATTTCACTAACACCTAAACTTCTTCTGCAATATTCATGTTCCGTAAATAAGCTTTTCTGGCTAAATTATATATTTCTGGCCCACTGATGAAATCAGTTTGGCGTAAATATTTTTGAAACAAACTTAAATGTGAAATTATTTTTCCCTGAAACGAAAAATACAATTTAATCAAGAAGGTTATGATAATATTTTGCCCAATACCCTGTTCTCAGGCAGGCCATAACAGTAGTAGTGCCCCCATCGTCAAATAATTTTTGTATTCGTTTGCTTACAACCTTCGTGCGCATTTCAGATGGGTAAAAAATCGCATAAAAAGTTAAAAAGTCAAAAATTTATTGTTGGCAAATGTTTTTAAAATTTTTGACAATTGCAAGGTTGCTTATTTTATGTTATTTTGAACCTATATTTTGCGGCAGCAAAATGTTGCTCATATACAAATTTTATCAGCTCTGGAAGCAGATAAGGAGTTTGATATATTTATTCACGTTTTTTAAACAATTGAAACACACTTTTTCCGAAAACAAAATTTAAATTTCCTTTCAAAGAATAACATGTGTCATTTAGATAGGAGATCGAAATACATCTTTAACTATAAAGCAGAAACAGTCAATTTTAAGTCAATTTTTCGGTAAATACATTTATTTTTCAAAAATTCTATTTAAACTGATAGAAAAATTGGTTTTAAAACCGATTTTTACATGACTATTTCTATGCAGCCATAGTGGAATTCGGCAGCTCGATAATTGCATTTGACAATTTGTGTACTTCTGACGGCTTTGAATTAAATGAAATTGAGATCAAGAATGTTTAACATATTTTACTGCATTGGCAAGGACCAGTTTGCAAGGATTCAGGATCAAATCAACGCAACTATTATCTGGAAAACCTATAATTTCCCGAATTTATTTTGAGTAGCTGAAAATATGCACTTTTTGATAGGTATTCGTCAAATCTGGAATGACCTACATCATAAAGTTTATTGTCAAAAATGCGTACTGTACATATTAAATACGTACGCCTAAGCACCCTAGCTTAGATTTTGACATTCGTGTCGACATATTTTCCCCACGACCGGGATTTTTCCCATCTCAAGCGTAAGTTTGTAACTTCGGTAAACCGTTATGTATTTTTATGGTAGATGTCAATTGTTCACCCGTTGAATGACCCAAATCATTTAAAAGAGATTTACAATTTGGAACCAGCCGCCTCTTAATATGAACCACGCACCCTGTATGAATGAGCTTCTATGCTCAAAATGGGGTGTGGAGTTCACAAAATTTTAAATAAAAATCGAAATTTTCTTAAACTTTATTTTCGAAGCGTAATGAAACAAAGAATGACAATAACAGATGAAAAAAATGGGAAAGGTTCGGAGCCGAACTCTAAAAGAATTTTTGTTGCCTATAACGATGTCATGTGTGATTTGCTTATTCCAAATATCACACCCACCCACATCCATCCACACCCACATCCAAATAACCTTATCTACACCCAGCCCAACCGATTCCAATCCACCATAACTCAACCGACCCCAACCAACCGCAAACCACCACACCTAAACATTATTACCACCCCCACCAACTATCAAATTCAAACTCCCAAAACCCTTCTCACCCGCACCACACCTTATACCACACTACCCACATCATCACCCTTTAATACCTCCATACACACACACACACACACCACCCACACAAACCCTTATCTACCAAATCCTAAATTCCTACACCAAACCCAAATCACCTCATCTCACCCTTCCACCTCCCATCCTACCACACCTACCACCCCTATAACCACACCACCCACAAAAGCCCACATCCAGAATAAAAATTCTATTAATTTTAAGGATGGGGGTTAAGAAAATCCTACATATCTCTGAACTAAACACAGACACATTCAAATCAATAGGTTCACATGAATTGCTTGCGCTTTTAGTGAAGAAATTAAGTTGACATCTCTATTCGTTCTCAAGTTATCGTGGACACAGACGGACAGACGGCAAACCGAAACCATATAGCATTTTTTAACAAAAATGCTTAAAAAGTGCTAGATTCGTTAGGCATGACTAGTAAAGAGCTACCTGAGTTTCATTGATTGAAGCCAAATACAAAACTCCGTTAAAAGAAAATAGAGTTCGATTCAGCAAATTCTATTTTCAGAATTTGGTTTAAAATTCATATATAAATTCTAATCACATCGTACCGTCCAAATTTCTCCAAAATCGCATAAAAAATCATAAAGTTCCTTGGTTATATTTCAGACCTTCATACAACATCTATCTTTAAAAGCCCAATGTAGCCCTAGACGGTTCAAAAATATTCGCATTCTGTTCATCATGTTCAGATTCTATAATATCGATCAAAATCGTGTTGAATTAAAAAGTTTGAAAATGTCTCATCGTAACCGAAACTGAATGAAATCTAAATTTTAGAGGTTTGATCAAAATAAGTGTTAGCACCGCAATCACATCGTCGATATTGCTATAGAATATGCAAAATTTCAGAATTATACACTTACATGCAAGAATAATCGAATTTTTCAATAAGGCCAATTTTCAGAAGCACGTTCAAAATTTTTAATAGAATACCGTAAATATACGCATTTGAATATCAGTATTTAATTTCTGTTTAAAATCGATATCATGAATTAGGGATTTTTAATCCGGAATTTTGAAATCCGGGAATTTGTTTTCAATTTTCAAATTTTGAAGGTATGATTCAAAAGAGTTTTCCCAGGCTTTCCTCATGAAAAGTAACTTGCAACAATCTTTTATAGAGAACTGCGACTTTTAATTTTGAATACTTTTCACCCATGCCATTTTAAACGTTAAATTCTTAGAAATTTTCAAATTTTGAATGAGTGTTCTAATATATTCAAACGAGTTATCCCTATCGGAAAATGAATTTTCCGAATTGGTTTCGATTGAAAAATAAGAATTTTAGTATTAAACAACAAAACAAGTATTTTGGTATAAAATATTTCTTTCGGCTGAAAACTATCGGCATACTAATAGTACGTAGCAGTGTAAAGTAGTTCATCTGAATCTCTCACGGTTCCCAATCACCAACATTTCTTAACGTAAGAACTTTGTACTGCCGTCAAAAAATTCTAGACATATTATACTCACTAAGGCCCTTTGCATACTTGAGCTAAGTTTTTGGACAAAATGAGCTATGTTTAGAGATCACATCATTTCATTATAATTTGCAGAGTCGAAATAGGTGAAACCAATCTCGGGGAGCTTTGGTCAACCCGATTGTATGCACTAAAAGTGTTACGATAATTAAAAATAGCTCACGATTTTACTACATTAAGGATTTCGGTGCCATATGACTACTCTGGACGTTATACACATAGAACAAAACTTAAGTTTTTGTGTCGAATGGCAACCGTGGCCATTTTCAACAGTATTTTAGTTATTTGGTTTAAATATTTGTTGACGCTATTTATATCGAGTCACCACTAGCCGGAATTGCTCAAACTGTATCATGAAAATAATGACGAAGGATATCTTGGCAAAAATCACAAAGAAGTAGACTTTCAAGTGATTGTGAAAAATTTGAAAACTCCTGATGATAATGATGCAACAGTGTGCATTATAGTTTGCTAGTTTGGATGTTGATTTGCTACGTACTACCATGGACACCTAACTATGCACAAGTGGAAGCGGCGAGGTTGACTGGTGCCATATGACAACCGCTTGCATATACTTCTAAACAAGCAGTAACCGATAAGTCGCCATATAAAAGTCCCACAAAACTACCAGCTAAACGTGCGATACATCAATGTAAACGTCGTAATGCACAACCTTCTTTTCATTGAATTGCAGCACCACCATAGCTGCAAATAAAATGACGTTTAAGCCAAAATATTGTGGATACGAATTACGAAGTGTTAGAACTTATTTGAAACGAATTGATTGAAAATGAAGTTTTTGGAGGTGAACAAAATCAAAATATTACAAAAAATGAACTGAAGCCATTGGTCAAAAGAAATGGTTTCTCAAGCTATGTATCGATGGTAAGCGATGGTGTGTGAAAACTGCCGCCTTGACCGGTGAATTATAAGAACGATTTGCCAAATATTTTCACCTGGAACAAGATTTATCTTACAACGAATGTGTGTCGATGTGGTGTCTGAATTATTTCCGGATTTCGTCCAGCAATATTAAAAGAAAGAATATTTCTCTATGCTTTGATATGATCGGACTGAAAAAGCAAGGTTATCACGGAACACGGACTATTCAAGATCATTTTTTTTATTCCAACAACTAAGTATCGGAGACCAAAACAGTCAATGGAGTATTCTAGATAGATATGAAAACGTTGGACATTCTCTCGTGAGAGCTTCTCTTTCTGTCATTGTGCTGGTACTAATTGCAAATCTATCGGGCAAACTATGTGTAATAATGTATCAAAAAATACCATTTGGTTTCGCAATAAATTTTATTTCTTTACCTGATTTTTTTTTCAAGTTTACCGTCTAAAATTCTAAATGATTGTGGCTATTTGAAGTTAATGTATGCAAAAGCACAACTTTTTATAATTTTGTAGACTTACAGAAGCTTTTATTTTCAGCCCATTTTAGTTTCTGGTAGTGCTACGCATCACCATATGGCAACGGCCGCTCCAGACCAACCTGGCTAAAATTAATGAAATTTTGGTTTCAAAGTCGATTCTATGACGAACCATTCATTAGTAAGTATTTAAAATGTCAGAACTGTAGCAATATAAGTTTCCGCTGGTTATTAACGGATTAACAAAAAAAAAAAAAAATCCAATAACGCGGTAGTTTTTGATGAATTTTTGGAATGTCGTAGATAAAGACGTAAGATAAATTAGATTAATTTTTCGCTGATCAATATGATAGAAGAATTTGGTTGATACGGTTATTGAAATTAGAACAGTTTTAGATAAAATTTGGACTAATTTTTGAAAATTGGATTTGAGATTTAGTGGTTGATGAAATTTTTGGTCGCTGGAGAGCGTTTTTCGAATATTTTCTGATCAAAGTTCAAAGTAGCAAATGACGTTCGATACTTTGTAGGTAAAAAAAAGTAATATATTCTGTCAAAAAAGAAACGGGAAATTGTCATTCGATTTATTGTATCGCCTTCAAATTAGGCCCTTTCAGAAATAGTATACTTATACCAACGAATAATTCAATAATCAAAACATTTTTCGAACGCATTTTCCAGAATCGACTTCAGTTCTCGCCGCGAATTCTCTTATGTCTTTTGTCGACTAAAAATGGGTACCTTGCCGTGGTAATTTGAGTTTTGGAAAGAGAAAAATGTCAGCCGGAGCCATCAGGTATTCATCAGGTGAATACGGTGGTTGTTCGATAATATTTGTTGAGTTTTTGAGTTTTCTTTCCACAAACCTGGCGACGAATTTGATTTGCTCTCTCAAACGCCTAGATAATATTATTTATTTACCGCCTGACCTTCTGGCAAGAACTCTGAGTGCACAACACCGGGATAATTAAAGAAACAGTCAACATTACCTCGTTTGCATATCAAACTCATAAATCCATATCTCATCACTAGTTATAATGCGTTTTATGAATGTAGGTTGGGAATTGACCCGTTCTAGCATTGCTGTCATCAGCGACGTTTACGTGATTGAGTTTTTCAAGAAAATTCAGGTTTTTCTATTTACGAATCGAGCGGAAAATTAATAAAATTTAAATATCAAAAAGAGATTGTTTCATTTTGGCATCTGTCATCTGCAGTCATTAACAACTTCAGTCATGTAAAGGCACGGTGGCACAATGCGATACAATTTTTGGTGTTAATAATCGACCGACTGAGCGTGCAATTTTTAATTTCGTGCACAAATTACTGAGTCGGTGGTAGCTGATGTGAAATTGTCTATGCGAATTCGTACAGGCCGTTTAAGCTAAAAAATTTGCAGCCGTACGTGGATGTTTGGTCGAGAGCCGAGGCACATCAATTCGTTATCCTGCGCAGCAATTAGACATATCAAGAATCACATTACATTGAATCATAACGGAAGATTTTTTAGTATGTACGCTTAACAAATTCAAATAACACAATAATTAAAGTCTCTGAACCATTTCAAGGACCGTACGCATTATCTCATGAAACAAGAAGGTCAATTGGCCACAGAGTTTGTATACGCTTTAATACTCTCGAATTTTTCTTTCCGTTAACTGAAAAGATAGGCGCCAATAAGCCACCATTAATTCATCCTTAATTTGGACAATTTTTTTTTTTTTTTTTTATATATTATAACACCTATGTCTGACAGACTACGGCTAGTTGACTACTGCTATTCAAAAAAATCTTTTATACTATACTTGCTATTAAAGTAAAAAAAAACATTTTGATAAACATTTTTTTTTCTCGCAATGGAATTTTTTAACATTCACACTACCAGTTCACCTTCCAAATCAACAACGGATTGTCTTTGAAGTAGGTCATGAAGAAGAACAACTTTGGGCTGCGCGTACTGGAAAGACCAAGCTTGAATCTTGATTTCTGCTTAACACGAAAGACGCAACTGCACGAGTTACACTGATATCCCTTACCATTTTGTTATAAGCGAGGTCAATGGCAAGAGCGACATAGATGAGGCGAAAGGGCAATAAGTCGAAGAACGCTTCAATCTTCAATTACTGCTACTACATGTTCCTGATGCAGCAAGTTTTGAGATTTTGCGTACGGTAGATGAAAATTTATGCGAAATATTTAAAGCGGCAGCGATGGCAAGACTACTCGAGTCGGACGAAGAATGGGAGCGATGCGTGATAGACGGTGGAACATACTTGATGACTAAGCAATTGCGAGAGATGTTTGCTTACATTTGCATTTTTTGCCAACCCGCTCAACCCCTCAAATTATGGCAGGATCATCTAGGATATTTTATACTCGACTACAAGCGACGATACAAGCAACGAGTGAATCTATATCGAACTCGGCTCGAAATGACATGCGGTTCAGTTGGTTTGTCTGTTCCAAGCGGTAATCCACTCGAAAAAGATCTAATTTATGATCACGAAGAAGAAGCACTATTGGCAGTCGAAAAAACTGGAAAGGAGAATGAAGCCCAGCTTGCGGCATATATCAAAATTATGACTGCAACTGAATATAATCATGCACAATGTAAGCTCTTTTTTACTGATGGTCCCGGTGGCTCAGGCAAGACCTTCTTATACACTACTTTAATGGCAAACTTTTGAAATTGTGCTACCATTTGCAACAACCGGAATAGCAGCCACTTTGCTTAAGGGAGGACGCCACTTCCTGATAATTCAATCTCATCAATGAGAATGACATCACCAGAAGCTGCAGTTTTGCATGAGGCTGCTCTTATTGTTATCGATGAAATTACAATGCTTCCTTAGAATGGTCTCTGCTGCATCGATAACCTCTTGCGAGAGGTGATGGGAAATGACACTAGAGAGGTAAAGTTTTGGTCCTTGGCGGTGATTTTCGTCAGACGCTACCAGTCGTTCAAAGAGGAACGCGCACTGATTTCATCGAATGCTGCTTTTAATCAAGCCCTCTATAGAAGCAGTTTTAACAACTTTCTTTGACCACCAACATGCGCAGCGAAAGTCAACACGAGCACAATGAATGGCTTCTGCAAGTCGGATCTGGAACTTTGCCTGCAGCAGCTGGCATGGATCTAGCCAGTGCCATTTTTAATAATATTGAGCAAATGTCAACAAATGAACTCTCAAACAGAGTTATCGTTGCTCCAACGAATGCTCAGACGATTGAGATGAATCGAATAACAATCGATTTGATTCATGGTGATGCAGAAATTTACTACAGCGCAGATTCGTTAGTAAGCAAGGATCTTAACGATGCACTCAACTTTCCCGTTGAATTCCTCAATGAACAGAATTCATCCGGCATACCCCTCACGTATTGCTTTTGACAAAGGGTGTTATCATAATGTGTCTACGAAATCTAAATCCTAAGAAAGGTATGTGCAATGGAATGTTAAAGAGTTATCGCAAAACTTTATTAAGGCCAAAATCATTTCTGCGTGTTTTGGCACCTTCTAAAACCAATCTACCTTTTTGTTTTGCGACGACGACAGTTTCTAATAATTCCGGCATCCGACGATAAACAAGGTGCAAGGCCAGTCTTTTAATAACGTGGGAATTCATCTTCAAACGGCAGTGTTTTCCCATGGGCAATTGTATGTTGCTCTTTCCCGCTCAAGAGATTCTCACTAAGTGAAAATATGAATCGGAAGATAATCCACAGCAGGGTAAACTTCTCAACGATGACCCTCAATTTTCTCGAAATGTTGATTTTAAAGAAATCCTATAGTTTAATTTTTAATAAATATTGTTCGTCAAAATAATTTTTTAAGTTTTTTTTTTGATTTTGTAATTTTACATGCGATCTATTTAAAAAATATTTAACAACACTTTGTTGGGAATAAACGGACGCGAAACGCCTCAGAACAACCTAGTTTAGTAATAACTAGTTATGATCTAACAGAATTTCATCACATAAACTTTGAGCTCAAATAAAGGAATTTTCATAGCCCGATAACACAGACCAAAATTTTTATTATGTATTTCGGCTCAACCAACTTTGGTAAACGTATTTCAATGCAAAGTGATTGGCGAGTACAACTTTTGTCTACTTTAATTTTTTATAATCGCGGAAATATATTACAAAATAATTGTCATATTCCAATTCATGCGACAATATTCCCCCAAGAAACCTGAAAGCCACTACTATAACGGTTTAATTTAGTCCAACGCGAAGTAAGTTTGCACATAGTTTGTTAAGAATTTCAACTGCAAAACCAGAAGTACGAAAACACAGAGTTTTCTCAAAACTGTATAGTCAGTATACAGTACATGCAAGAATTTGAAAACAAAATTTGTTCTCTTTAAAATTGACATCCCGAAATCTGAGATTTTCTCGTGATGCGGGATTTTGATTTTCGAAATTTTAAAGATTTCGAAATCCGGGACTTCGAGGGTATATAAAACCGAGGAATAAAACCATCTAGGCTGATATGACCAGGAGATACACTACAATCTTAAGACCGGAGCACATGAAAGACTAACTCGTGCGAGGTTATCGTATTTGCCATAATTTTTTCGAATCGAACTACATATTTGGCAAAATGTTATTAAGGCAGACCAATCCCTCAATGAAATACATCACCAACCAAAGAAACAAAAATATTTTGGGTAACGTAATACAGAAATAAAAATTCTACATTACTCCGCCCGGGAAGCAAAGTTCTTTCCAAAGTCAAATGGATCTTGTGTGAAAATCACATTTTTAATGCCTTAATAACACACATAAATTTTATTACTAATTGAGTGTTGATACCAAACAAGTTTATGGTTATTGACAAACATTCAACAATGTTTACAATATTTATGAACATGTACACACATATTAACCCTATTGAATTATGTGGTGAATTTGGTCGAATAAAAGCCAACAACAAATTAACGATTGCCAACAACAAATAAATAATAAACCAATCAAATAATAAATTTACTAAATTAACCGACCAAAAAGTACTTGAGAACGTGAAATTAATCATTGTGATTTAACTGACAAAAATTAATTTGTTTATATATAAACAACAGAAGGTTTATATGATTGATCTCAAAACTCCCTATACGCCCGCCCGCTATTTACATATCATATATTGTATACACGGTTTATATATTATATGTGTAAATGTTAAATATAGTTTAATAAATCTCGCAACTCCATTATATTCTGTAATATTTTTTTTGTTATATTTTTAATTATTATTGGTACTTAACATTAAACGCAATAAATTAATGCAATAAAACAAATATTATAAATTATAATATTAAATCATTTGTGTTATTAAAAACTCGGGTGTGTGTGTACATACTTCAATCATCAGTTTTATGTATTATTCTTGCAAATAATAATAAAAAATAATAAAGTCCTATGTATATATATTTTTATGTACGTTCGGTTGTTTAATTTTATCCCCGGATAATCCTACCGTTAAATAATTTAAATGTTAATCAACATATTCCCATATATAGCTGCTATGTGTATTATTGTAAATTTTCAATCAATTTATTAATAAATATTAAAAAAAACAAAAATAAAAATAAAACCCAAACTAAATAATTTATGTTCCCACAAATAAAAACATAAAAAAACAAACGTTAAAAATAAATAAATTAATTCGCAAAAATTATTTTTTTTATTTTTAAATACAATTAAAAACTACATATTATGTACGTACTTTCGAATATACACATACATACAAACGTACTACATACACAAGTACAATCGCCTGTAGGATAAATATAATTGGCTTGTACATGTTCCCAATTATTTTACTCGTACATATTATGCGAGTATGTTTAATGCACTCTGTTTATTCTCCCATCAAATAGTTGTTTTATATTTTAATTGTTTTTGTTTTTTTTTTTAAACAATAGAATAATTTTATATATAATAATATTTTGTACGGTCAACTATTATTATATTATGAGAAGGTACTGGAATTTTGTTTTCCTTGGTGAAATGAATAAAAGCATCGGTGTGCTTAATATTAAAATATGTATTTTATTGTTTTAAATTGACATGTTGTGCAGGTAAATTAAATTTCGTATTTTACGTAATTGTTTACATGTAAAAATATTTTGTAACGGTAAATGATTATTACGAAAATGCTACAAATATAAAAACGAAACGCCATCTCTTGATGCGTTTGAAGTTAGACCTAACTTTTAATCCTAAACCAATAAAACCAAATGAAAACTTGAATGTTTTGGTTGTGTGGGTAACTGCAGCAAGGAAACTTTCGAGTTTTAAAACGAAACTTTGCATACCGTTTAAGCGCAATTTGTGCTAATTAGCGCGTACGGGAAAAATTAGTGCTTGTCTAAGAGCCGAAAAAACGGGGAAAAAATTTAAAATTTCGTCTGAAAGATGAAACAAATAAAATCCAAGTTCTAGACCAAGTTCAACCAGAAATATTTTAAGCCCAATTTTAAAACTTTCCAAAGGCGGCTACATTGACAAAATTTGTGCTATCATAGAAATACGATTTTCATAAATTTTCATTCTTAAATTGAGGGAAAACAAACTAGCCCCTAAAAGATACTATATTAAACAAATAATCCATAGGTTTAAGCCGAATTCATTGTTGTGTTCATTCCGTTCCTTCCGTTTGTTGTGTTTTTTGGTAAACCAATAGGATTTGTCGCATATGATGTTTTATTTCTTCGGTATTTTTTTCATCAAGTTGATCTATCTTCAACTTTTTTACCGAAGGAACATGGCAAGAAAGAGACGACATGATATACCGGGTGTTTCTTTTAAACTGAGGCGATCAAATATCTCGAAAAATAGCCACTCTACGGAAAAAATGTCCATAATCAAAATTTAATCATACCGCGGGGGAAATAAATTAGTGCAAACAAGTAGTCCCCCACCCCTCGCTTTGTAGAGAATTTGTAGAGAATTTCGAGTATTTCCAATGAAAACCTGAAGTTTTTTATTTCAAACGTATTGCAGAATCGAATGCGTGTGTTCTAAGAAGAAGAAATTGAAAAAATTGAATTTCGTCGATTACAACGCCATCTATCATGAACCGAACAAAATATTTCATTCAAATCATACGTACTTTTAGTCGTAGAATCCGTATCTGCAATCAAAAATATCGCTTACTATCTTAGTTTAAAAGTTACCGGCGCCCCACCTACAAAGCGGGGGGTGGGGGACTTTTTTTTGTACACGTTTTTTTGTGCTTTTAATATATTTCCCCCGCGGTATGATTAAATTTTGGTTATGAACATTTTTTCCGTAGAGTGGCTGTTTTTCGAGATATTTGATCGTCTCAGTTTAAAAGAAACACCCGGTATAATAGTAAAAAAAAACAGACACTTTTTCGATATTTTTATTTTGTAGTCAAGTACGTTGTTTATTTTGTGTTTTGATGTTTTGTTTATGAACTTTTCATTATTTTTGTTTATGAAAAACTCCAAAACTACAAGACGCCAAACTACAAAAGTCAAAATTTCGGTTTTTCAGCGATAGGTGAAATAAAATTGTTCTGTAATTTTTTCATCAACAATGAACCCAAAAACTAATACTGCAGAAAAAATACTGAACGAAAGGAACGGAACAAATACAACGATCTACAAAAATGAATCCGCCTTTACTGTTCAATAATATTTGTGTTGATCAACAAATTAAAAAATAGAAATAAAATATTATTAAATCGAAGAATAAGCAATTCAGATAGCATATTCCTGTCAGGCACGGTAATTGCCATCCGAAAAATATAGTAGCTGAATTTGTGCTAATACTAATTGGCCCAAATGCATTGAACAACAATGACCGTTGAATGAACAATTTTCTGACAAAAAGTGTTCTAGAAACGGTATGTTCATGCCATATCACACGTGACAGGAATTTGCTTTCAGAATTGCTTATTCTTTGGTTTCATAATATTTTATTTCTATTTTTTAATTTTTTGTTCAACAAAAATATTATTGAACCTCTGTTTTTTGTATGTTTAACATAGTATCGTTTAGGGGCTAGCTTTCATATGATGAAAATCATATTTCTATGATAAGCACAAATTTCGTCAGTGTAGCCGCCTTTGGAATGTTTTAAAATTAGGCTAAAATTATTTTTGGTTTTTTTCTAGAAACTAGGTTTTATTTGTTTCGTCTTTCAGGAGAAATTTGAAATTTTCTTATCCCGTTTTTTCGGGTCCTGGACTAATTTTTTCCCGTGAGTACTAATTAGCACAAATTGCGCTTAATCGGTATGCAAAGTTAGTTTCACTTTGAAATTCGAAAGTTTCCCTGCTGCAGTTACCCCCATGTTTTTGTTAAATAGTAAAACAAGAATGTCATTTAGGCGAAATATTGACTATGTGAACTATTGCATGTGAACTATAGAAGTTTAACATTTATTAGGATGGGCTATAAGAATTTAAGATTTTTTTGAGAAACTGAAAATCTTGAGACCTAACATATTTATTAATAATGTTATTGATTAGAATTATATTCCAGGCTATTTGAAAAGCTATTAATTTTTTGCGCGATCAAATTAATTTTTGGCTAGGTCTTACCAACTTACCATTCTTGATAAACATATTAGGTCTCGAGATGTTCAATTTCTTAAGAAAAGTCTAATTCTATTCTCTTCCATATTACCTAAAATGTCAATTGTTAATCCGCTTAAATGTCATTGTTTGCTTTGTTTACTAACACATTTACACTTTTTCTAATTTTTTTTGGTTTAGGATTAATTTAGTTCTAACTACAAACGCGTATACAAGCGTGTGCAGTTTGTGTTAAACTAGTCCTAAAGTTAGTTCTTTACTGGTTAGGTAAACATTTATAATAATAGTTAGTTGACCTTGACTAATTTTAGTCGCTACAACAACCGCCACAAACAAATTTATTACCTAAACCATTGACACCGTTTATACGAGTACAAGAAATAATTTTGAGTTTGAATATTTACATGTTTGCTAAAAAGGGTTTTCGAGTGCCAGAAACCAATTGCGATGGGTTTTGGTTGCAGGAAAATACATTTAGGAACTCCTCCAGTGGGGTCCGGAATAAATGCGAGGAATCAATTGCGATTAATCGAGAATTCAGGGAATCAATGATTTCAAATGCTAAGGTTGTTTTCCAAAAGCCGACTTATTACAGACTTATTTGACGCCATTTTGAATGGCAGAGAAGTCATTTCAATTCATTGTACCGACTTATTTGCGACGTACTAACAAAAAACAAAACGCAATTTCTATTATATGGAAGAAAATAAATTTCGTGACTCGTTGGCCACTAGATTTAAAAATAAAAACGGCATGTACATTACATTTAGTCAAGACACATTTTTGGAGACATTTCTATGTATACGTGCTTATTCAAATAAGTCTCCTCGCGAGGTGACTTATTTGAATAAGTCGGTGTCCACAAATAAGTTGACGTTTGGGAAACAGCCTAAGAATCGTTTTTGATGACTAATTTCGAGAAAATTTGTTTAGGGGTCTTTCGATGGGGCCCGGGAAGTTTAAATTTTTTTTCGGCTCCAACGGTTTTGATAACAGTTTCGGTGAGAAGCAGGGATGGTCGAGGCAGATTGCGCAATGTAATCTTCGAGGTTGTCCACCCGTATTCTATTACGTAGATTACATAGCGTTTTTCTACGACGCTGCAAGCTCGGTTTTCACTCACAAAATTTTGTCATGACGATAGCATGTCATGACAAAATTGTATTTATAGTCACAACTACTAACATTAAAAAGTATGTAAAATCATTTTATGTTCTCTGTTTTGTTTAATTGAGAGTCAAATATAATTTTTCTACTCATTTTGTCACAGTGTCATGACAAAAAAATAAGCAATTTTAATAAATTTTCTCATTGTCAGGGTGTAATGCGCATGATCAGACTCAATACAAATATATTTTGTCATGACACTCTATCGGCATGACAAAATTTTGCGAGTGAAGACCGAGCTTAAGTTTACATTTACCAAAATAGCACAATAAAGTGAATCACAAGAAATGTAACTACGAAAATAGGGCAGCACAAACAGTATACGCTAGAAAATGGCGAAAATTCTTAATATTGAGCATCCGGTTTAAGGAGACATTTACATTCAAATTTTGGCCTATTGAAACGATCACTAAAAAAACTTGATATTGCAATTGTTGTTGTCGGAATAAGAAAATATTCTAAAATATTTTTTGGTCTAGCCAAAGTTTTTTGTTCTTAGATTTTACGTCAAATTTAAATTTCTCGGAAAATTTAAAACAATAAAAAATCTTAACACGAGATTTTTCAATCTCAAATCCTAATTGCGTTTATGGCTCCATGTTTGATTAATTGTGAATGCATTTAACTAAAATTAGTGCAGCGGCTTTAACAGCTGGAATTTTATTGTTCCGGCTCTAAGCTCCAGGATTTGTAATAACAATGTTTAATGAATTAATACATCCGATTAGACACATCCTAGTAAAGGATTGAAGTAATTCCTCAAGTAAAATGGAGAGTTACAATTAGCAAAATTTCAATCCGCTTCTTGAAACTTTTCCAATAATAGCACTAAAGGCACCCAACAGTCACAATATCCACTTTTAATTAAATTGCATTTTTGTACTCTGATGCACTCCGAAAAAAATAACACATGTGAATACACAAGGCCTCCAAGAGAGTTGAATCAACTTTTAAACTCCATAATTTTATGTTCATTCGGCGAGTTATGATGTAGAAACTTACAGGGTAGAACTGGTCAGATTAGCAACTACACTCGCGAGCTACTAAATCGACTCAAACCTTCAACACTCACAGAAAGGTGAGTTTTTTTTAAAACGGCTAAATCGATTTTCACAAGACATTTCACAAGACGTTTTGAAAGCCTGAAATGACACTATTTTCATGAAAATTGGTTCAACACTTTTTTATAATGAATTTTGAATTAAAACGCAACCAAAATTGATGATTATATAAAAAAATATTGGGGGTATTTAAATTGAAATTACAACAAAAAATTCTGACTCTGATTTCTGACGCGGACCTTCCGTTTTAGTTCGTCCTATAAATGCTCAATTAGGTTCATGTCTAGAATGAGGGCTGACCACTTCATCGTCCCGAGTCCAGCTTCATCCATGAACTGCCGAGTGGTTCGAGCTGTGTGACAGCGGGCATGCTTTTGCATCAATATGAAATCGTCCCCTATATATCCCGTGTATGGTCCTACGTGATCCAAGAGAATGTCCTCGATATATCGTGCAGCGGTCAGACTTTCTCTACGGCTTCCACCATGAGATTGTTTAAGCAAAGCAGGACTGCGAAAATCGCTTTCCTGGACGCCTGTAAACTCGGCCTCTCTTATCACTACTATGGAGACATATTCTGCACTCGTTAGTGAATAGAACGAACCGCCATTGCTGTTGATGTGGTGGTGGCGTTCTATCTATTTTGGGCCTATAGAAGACCATCTTGGAGTGACGTTGCGTTCCTTCAAGGGTTCTTCTGATGTCCATTGGCTAACAGATCTATCGCAAACTTGTCTTAGCTCCAGCTGCACAACGACGTCCGTGAGATGGCGATTTCACAGTGAAATTAGGACGATAAATCGATCGTTCCACTCAGGTGTACACCGATCCCGGCTAGTATGTGGCCCCCATTGAAGGTACCAGTTTATTGAAATCAAATGATTTTGAGGAAACAACGAATGAAACTGGTAGAGATTTGTTCAGGCCAACGGCTGATAAGTGACTGGAAGCAAATATTGGTCAACGTGGTATTATACAGGAGATTGCAGCACGCCAATTGTTTTCAAATCACATCACATTTTGCTACGATTGCTTTAATTTAAAAAGTGCTGTATAAATTTTAATGATAAGGTGTCCTTGTAAAAAAAAATGTGTACCAAGCTTTCAAAAAAAGTTATTTTACGAAAATCAGTTAATTTTACAAAATACGTTTTTTTGAGCGCGCGGACGTTCGAGTCGATTTAGTTGCTCGCGAGTGTAGGTTGCAGCTACATATCAAATATTATTGGTCAGGTTATATTAATTTTACGTGTACTATGAGAAACTTTTTTTGTGAAGTTGACCACATATGAGACGGGTTTTGCTGTAACCTTTATTGTAATGTTAATTAGCATTACCTCCGGAGAAAATCTCCGGAGGCAGAAGTTCAAAATGTGTAGATGATTGGATTACACCTGACGTCAACGTCAATTATAATAGTGGTCGACTTGTCTACGATTACTCGACGTTGTCTAAGAGAAGTAGACGCATTAGATGACGTGTAAACGCTCATCTCTGGTGATAAGGATGCCGGCTTGAAAACGACGTCTGGCTTACTGCTCCAGTATTTGAGGTTTTTGTGAATGAGAGGCCTTCTTATATAGCTTGTATTTGCTAATAGTTGTCATGAAGGTGTTATCATGGCTGTGTTCACGAATGATTTCAAACGTGTTAAATTGTTGTTTAACTAGGAAAATGTGTCTGTTTTGAATGAGGAAAGTGTGAGTTTTGATGTTGATTGGCATCTTTTAACTTGAAAATACACGAGAATGTTTGGATGCAATGTGTTGTGCTAACGTTGAATTATTTTGGTGGGTATAGAGCGAATGTAATTATTTTTGGGTTGAACAGTGGATATGGATTATTGGTGTAAACATCGACGTCGTAAGAAATCGTTAATTATGGAATATATAACTTTAGCATTCTCTAGCGATCCATGCATGAGTGTTCGTGGTAACGTATATTTGAGCGTGGTTTTTTGAAGTATTTTGGGATTTTTAGGAACGATATGGTTAGCGACGATATCGTTATAGAATTTGACGGTTACTACACCAATTCTCGTAATTCACACACTTCCCGACTATTCGTGAAAATACCGGAAACAATCTCTAAACAATTTCCAAATATTTACCAACCAAACAGTTAATCCACTACTGGAATATTTCCGAAATACTTCTACAGTAATTCTCCCACCCCCGCGTCAATCACAACACCGAATAATTTCTATAGTTACCCATTAACCCACCTAATTCATCTATGAACCACATCACTATTTTCACTTACCAATTATTATTTTCCCTCTACTCACTTTCGCTTTTAATCAATGGCGTACCGAATCTCTCAAAACATCAAGCTGAGTCATAGTGTTTGTTGCATTCGGATTTATACACCGATCGAATATTTTAATATTAGAAAACCTGACGCCGCTCTAACGAAATATTCTGTAAAGTGCCGAAGTTGGGCTACAGCAGGACTCTAGACGATACAATATTTTTATTACAAGTGTTCCATTTTCGTTCGAACAATAAATTATATTTCCAGTCCAAACGATTTTTCAGCGTTTAGCAGAAGAGGTCACCGCCGGTATACCAATTTGTGCTATTCTTGTGCAAATAACGAAGAGAACCTTCAAAATATCAACGAGCTGTTGAATTGAGGTAATAGGTATAGTCTAACGCTACAAAAAGAGAAATGCAAATTGTCTAAGCAAAAGATTGAATAGTAGGACACATCATCAATGCAAAAGGTGTAAGCTCATCGGAACGCCGCTTAGAACCCTTGAAGCATATGACTCGTGTCATACCGATATTAGGCAAATAGAATCATTTATTGGAAAAATCAACCACTACAACAAATGTATACAAAATTTCTCGACAATTGCTGCTCCGCTTAACGAGGTCTGTCATAAGGGAACCAAATTCGTGTGAACGATTCAACAAAACGTCTTTAAAACACTTATGTTGCAACTGGTAAATTCTACAAGAGTAGCTCACTACAGTTTGGAACATCCTATAATCCTGCATTTGCACCTAAAATACCAACAAAAAGTAAGCAGGTATATCGACAAGTTGAGAAAGAGGCTCTCTTGGGGTCTCTATGGGATGACCACAAACCATTAACGTCGATCTTTCATCCGTGAAAAACTTCCGGTAGTTATACTTCAAAGACTTTAGCGAGGTAAGCGAAGTTACGTTAGATGAGATGCCCAAAAATTCATCAGTGATAGCAAGTTATATACAATAAAATACTGTGCTGAAGAAAGTTGGTCGTTTCATAAAAGAAGGGTGGTCGAGTATTGTTTCCCAATCGGTAAGACAGATAAGATCATGGTTTAGTTATTATTCTAAAGTCAACGGAGTTTACTTTACTTCATCGCCTACATGTAGGTCATTGGGGATCAACTGGTCTGGTTTCCGAACAACATCAACGAAAAAGAGTAAATTGTGTTAAATTGCAAAGAATGCCAGTTTACTTTGAGTGATGCTGAGAAAAATTTTTCCAGCTGGCCGGGTGCTACTCATCCATAGGAACGTATACGAATCGATTGGTCCCAGATTACGTATACCATCGAGCTGTAAGATATGAATGGTACTACTATACGATTCAGACACTCTAAGCAATCGCCGTGATTGAAGGGTTACCAGTAATAACAGTGCGAATTAAACAGTACACACATCTGACACCAGCACGGTTCTATCTAGCAACAAATGGCCAAGCAGAACATTTCATACTAACATTTAAGATACTTATCGAGCTATGTCTGATCTTTATTTGGGAAAATGTCCAATCAAGCCATCAAGCACGAGCGACAACGGTAACATGCCGGCTTTAAGCAGCCTACGCCAGAAATATAAATACGGAAGTTTCCCGGTCTCAGTGACGTATCTTAGAATTAGAATATAATTTTAGTGTATTGTGTTAGACGCCATCTATTAATAACCGGTACGAATTAAAACTAAATTACTTTAGTTGTGTTATTTAGCCAAAAAAATTGTACACAGCATTAAAGTTTTTATTCCGGGCGCCTGACTTTTATTATTTTTGTCTAAATTTCCGACTAACTAAATGGATAGTGAGTTCATACCCGTTGTTGATAGATGGCGCTTATATCAATATACCGTAAAATGTGCCTAAAATTTAGTTTTAAACTCCAAACTTAGTTCAGATTTATCAATCGCCCATTAGAAATATAGAAAAGATTGTAAAATTTGAATTTATTTGACAATATTTATTATACACACGTTTTGAACCATCTGTGAATGACTGGAGTGAGCTAACCATCAATTAAGTTATAGAATTCACAGTGCCATCTCATCAAACATAGCAGTAAAAATTGGAGCTATACAGATTTTGCTGACATTTTCTAGCTAAAGCTTAGCCGAACATATCGTACCAATACACAACCATCTCAGAAAGCAGACAAGGTTACTAAAAATAACCAATTCACACGACCACTTGAATGTGAGGCGCCTTCAAATAATACCAAAGTTGTCCTCGCTCAGGCTACCGTCCTTGCACATGGAAAATGAAACACTACGCATCAACACCGATGCTTCTCGTATTACTCTAGGTGCCGTATTAAAACCACGTAATGGTAAAAGATGGGAGCCTATTAGTTTCTTCTCTAAAAAGCTATCTGCAACCAAACAGGAGTATTATGCTTTTGACCGAGAGTTGCTAAACATGAATTCCTTGCCAGATATCTAAAATCAATTGATATACTACATCATAACACGGATCTCTTGACATTCCTTCAAGAAGGTTCAACCACTACTGATCTCATCGAACTGTTTCCTCCATCTAAAAGTAATACGTTCATTCTCACAATAATCATTCGGTTTACACGCTGGCCGTGAACACGCACGTAAGATTTGGGGTGCCATCGGATATCACGAGTGACCAAGGAAGTCAAATGAAAGCATCCTTTTTAGAGATTTCCTAGGGTTATTAGGTTGGCTGAGAATTAGAACGCCAACGTACCACTCTCAGGCAAATGGGATGGTGGAACGTTTGGACCGTCATTTAAAATAGCTTCTTGATCACTTTATCCGAAACTTCTCTGAAATTCTGAATTTCATGGCTTTGTCAATAAGCAAAATATGCATTATTGGACAGCAATAAACCCACATGTACTTTAAGAGTTCCATTACAACCACACAAACTGACCGTGTGGTGTGGATTTTATGCCGAATGTGTGATTTGATCATATTATTTCGTCGATGAAAATGATCGGCATGTTACGTCAATGGTGTTCGCTATCGTGCCATGCTGGAAGACTATTTTTGGTCAGAATTGAATGAACTTGATATCAGTGATATTTATTTCACTTTAAAGAGTGGTGAAAAATTGGCTCCAAACAATCATCACTGCAGAAGTGCGCGCGGTGGTCATATGAACGAGACCGAATTCCATAGTTAAATGTAACATGTGTTTTGAAATAAATTTCGGCCCAATATCTCAATTATTCTGTGTTTTATTTAAATACAAAATTGTTATGTCCTTATTGAAAAACACTCGTGCACTTCATGCTTTTAACCTCTGTTGGTACATTTTGTTCACGATGTTTAAACTTGCATTGGCTAGATTTGGTAAACACTGTAACTAGAAAATGCATATTATGATAGTTGATAGACGTATGAAGAACAAAAAGAAAACATCAATATTGTACACTGCCATGGTCGATAAAAATCTTCCATCGCGATACATAATTTTATTTGATAAGAGATGGCGCGCAAAACAAAAACTCTTTTAAACTGTATTTAATATTAGTTGCTATTTCATTTTTAAATAGATGTCTACTTTATATTAAGACTCCACTCACATACGGTGAGTCCGTTCACTAACGAATAGTTTTTGTTATTCTGTTTCTAAATAATGAACTTGTGATAATTACCGACTTTTATTATTTATTTCCTAATAGATAAACAGCAATTTTGTCAAATCGGCGACAAACAATCCGTAATTTACCTCATCCATCTCTGATTACCTGACACCATTTAAAATATTCCTTATTCTATGCTAGAATTATCTGTAAATTTGTTCTTTGAATAAAATCCAAACGCAAACGGGTTTTTAGTGAAAACTAATGCTGAGCTTTTAAAACTAATTTATTTTTTGGGTTACGTGTGGGAAATTCGACCTAATGTCATTTTCGTAAGTTATGAGTTTGACACTGTTTTTAAGATGAATTTAAACTCTATACAAATATTCCTCCTACACTATACAACAAGCAATTTTCTCGTACCATCTTCAAATATATATTAAACATTTATAAAAATATTGCCAATGTTATCAGAATTAATATTAATTTTTGCTATGCTATTTACATAACTTTTCCGATGTATTTTTATATTTATGTACCCTTTATTAAATAAATAAACGTTGGCAATGTAATATTGATAGAAAATATAAGCATGAAGTACTTATCTAGATAATTATTATTTTTTGCAATATAATAACGATAAAAAAAATTAGTTTTTATTATTAAAAATAAATAAATAAATAAAGTAAATAAATAAAATAGTTGTATAAAAAGTCAAGTCACAGCAGTTATATAAAGGGGAAAAGAACAAGTGAAGAGGTTTTTTATGTATTATTTAGCACAGACACATTTTTAACGTATATAGCAAGGACGCAGACATATTTTCATAAAAGTATCGATAAAAGCATTTTTTTTACCAATTTTGAAAATATATATATATAACTTGTTTATGTACACAAAAATAGTAAATAGTTTTTACTAATAATAAAAAAAAACAAAAACAAAACAATAGTAAATTAATTCATAAAATATAGTTTTAATTAAAATAAATGTGCAGACGTACCAAAGAGGGTAAATAGAGCATCAGGCGTGACCATCTACAGAAAGAAAACAGAGATCATAGTTAGCAGAGTAATACATAATAAAAATTAAATTAAATTATCATTATTTATATATAAATGATAATATTAATTAATTGAGTTTTGGTTTAATTTTTTATTATAAAAATAAAATAAATAATTAAAGGTTTAAACACAAATTTGGAAAAAAAATTATAGAAATAAAAATAAAATAAAATAAGGGTTATTATTAATTACATAAAATAATTAATTAATTATAAAACATAATGATAAATAAAGCAATAAATAATGTTAAATATTTATATAGGTGTAGTAAAACAATTTTATTTACCTCTTCGTTCAAATTCGACACCAATACGACATTCGATAGTCCTCGTAATGCGGCCGGTGTTGTTGGTCCTAGGGCGCCTGTCGATGCTAAAGCGAATGCGCCTAAATTTGGAATTCCACCACCATACGCACTGGCCAAGGGGGCACCCAAGCCCAATGCAAATGGTGGCAAAACGCCAGGCGTGCCCAAACCATTTACAGCTAAATGGGAATAGGCTTCAAATTAATAAGAAACAAGTCGATATCTATCTTATGGGAGGAGTTAGTAAGATGTGCGCCCAAAACGCACTCTTCCTATTATAAATACCTGTTAAGGCTGGTCGTTGACGGGCGGCCAACAAAAGTAGATCACTGTTTACGAGACCTCCGGCTCCCCCCATTACATCGGCGCCCGGTTCACCCGGCGGCAATGATGGATTCGTATAGTCACGTGACTTATCATTATTATATTTGACATTGAGCGCCGTCAATTTACTATTATCGATGCGTAGGGTACAACATCCATTGTATATATTTTGTCCATCGAGGGCGGCCTTAGCGTGTTGCGCCGATTGTGCATCAATGTACTGTACGAGTGCCTGAAATTAATATTTAATGTTTTATAAATATTTAATATCATTTTTCGTTAATTATTTAAAAAAAAAATTATTTTGTAGTTGTATTTTGTGACAGTAAAATATTTGTTTTGTTTTATTTTTAATAAAATTAGAGTTATAATAAAATTTACTTGGAATGAATTATTTTTGGTGAATGTAACTATTTTTAAAACTCTGCCATGCCGCTGAAATATTTGATAGAGGGTGTCCACAGCAATTGGAAAAAATACAGATTCAATAATGACCCGGAGTACAGTATTAGGTCCACCTTGTGCATTATTTTGTACGCTGGTTGAATCGGTCGCGGTAGCTGTTATTGGTAATGGTGATCCAGATCCCGGTGATTTTGTAAAATCTTGATTTTGTAGTGCAAAGGATGCGCTCTAAAAGCAAAATTTTGGTTTTGGTTTGTTGTTTTTGGTTTTTGTTTCTTTTTTTTTTACTTAGGTTTCAAAAATTTATCAAAAAAGCATTTTCAAAAAAATTTAAATAAAATTAAAAAAAAAAATTAAAAACAAAAACAAAAAAAAAACTAAAATTTTTGTCCCAAAACTAAATTGCAAACTTATTTTATTTTTTAAATATTGGACTGAAAATCTTTATATTGGTTTGGGGATTTGATTTACAAAAAAAAAAAAAAAAAAATACAAAAACAATAAAAGTTTTGGGATAAATTTTTAAGATCTATAAAACTACTTTACATGAGCTTTGAATAAAACAAAATACAAAAAAAAAAAATAAAAAATTAAAAATCACCATTTTCGTATACAAAATCTTGGATCATCCATTAACCGAGCTACTTATAAACTAGAGTTTTTAGTTCAAATTTAGTTGTCTTACTACTAATAGTGTATTGTATATAGAGAATACAGAAAACAGAACAAAAATTATAGAGAGCTTTAAGCACGGGGTAGGTGGTGTAGGAGAACACAAAATGTATAGAGAAAGTAAATTGTTAAATAAAACGTAAAAAAAAAAATTAGGGGATGATTCTCGTCTCCTACTCAACTAATTTAGTTAAATATGTAATTAATTTTGGAAAACCCCCATTCCAATGTTGTTGTTGTATATTTGATATTTTTAAAGAATTAAAATTAATAATAATTTTTGTAATGTATAAAATGTTCTTTTGCAAAAGAATTTTGGGACCAAAAATTTAAAAATAAAATGAAAAATTAAAAATAGAAATGAAATAAATAATAGAAAATTAACAAAATTAATTAAAATTATGCAAAAAACCAAACATAATTATTTAATATATAAATTAATTATATGATTAATATATATTATAATAATAAAGCGGTTAAATATATTATATTATATAAATTATATATACGTACAGCTACGGAATGACTTTGGTCCGTTTTTAATTCACGATGATTTGAAAATTGAATATAAACGGTACGGCCACGCATCAATGGCGGATTATTATTGAAGCATGCGACCATGGCGGCGGCGGATACTTCATCGGCCATTTCTAAAAATGCTTGATTTTTGCCTTTGAGCACAAGGACATTTGTTACACGGCCGAATGGTACCCCTAATTGTATAACTTCGGCTTCTGTTGATTCATTGGGGATGTTACGTAAATGAATGACGCGTGATGGTTTGCCTACGGAATAAATAAAAATATGAAAAAATTTAACATTAGTTAAAACTGTTAATTATCGTAAATTGTTAGCTTTCATCGGCAGTATAAGTAAAATGAATTTGGTTTTAGAAAACTTGAAGTAAATGTCTTTTAATTTAAAATTGTTAACTGTCTTGCAGGCTACATTTTGTTTTTATCGCTGACTAAAAACTTTATTTTATTTTATAACACAAGTTATTAAATTTTAATTTTAATGCTTTTTTAAGGATGTAAAAAGTGGGAGTCTTATTTCGGTCAAAATAAAAATCGAAGATTAGCGACTTGTACTACTCATTTGGCATGTACTCTAGTCAAGCGACGTTCACGAGAGAAATTGTTACAGTGGCACTCAAAAACACAGGGCAGCCTGATTGAGTCCACCAGTGGTGTTTTTCGGTAAACAACCAGAACAGCGATGCAGAAAGCCACGATGGAGAGACGTGGCAAGATGGCAAGCATTGGAATAGAGATAAAGAAGTGCTTAAATGTGACGAGTTATAAAAAAGAATAAGAATAAGGGTAGGATTTTGTAATATCACTTTTTTCGATACTATCAAAATTTGCGTCTCTTTCATCACAACGCGTTGTTTCTATTGCGATCTCAGCAAGCTCTAATAGAACTATATGCCTCTTTCTTTACTCTATTTCCATCGTCTATTTGTTTTATAAGGGACACTTTATCGAAAATGGAAAAAGGGAAAAACAGCAAAAGTTTCTAGTCGACTGCGATAGCAATAAAAATGATAATTGGAAAGCGAAACAGGAAACAAAATTATTCTAGAAAAAAAATATACAATTTTCGCAATAAATCATTAGGGATTGCAAACGAAAGTAATTAGTGACCATTCTTCAGTGACAATTGACTCAACGATTCCGATCGTTCGATTTATATAATTATTAGTAATGGTCAAGTTTCCAGCCACGAACACTGCGAATCGTGTGTAAATGATGTGAGTTTTTAACAAATTTTCTCAATAAATTATTAAGTGGAATAAAAACTGACCCATTGGTAAACGCCAAAATGTAGTGACCAATTATGACCAAACGAATTCAATCATCATTTTTGTCAAAATCTTTAGATGAGGTGCTACATCGGTATATGCCGACGTGTCGTATTAAACAAAAACAGTAACTTGTCAATTTGAAATAAAATTTGTAACCGGGAAAATGAGTAACCAGAACAAAGGGCTCATAAATGTGTTAACGAAATACCACGCATCCTTTACTATTCTGTCGAGTGGGTCGGCAGTCAATTAATCAACAAAACCTGCTAATCCAAATTTCGGTTTTGATATAAACGGATTTGACGAGGACTTACGACTAATTGGAATTACTTTCAATCCAAGCAACCCATTCCCAAATTTGACGTATAACCAACCAGAAATCGTTACGACGGAAAATATTAAAACTAAAAATAATTTGGTTTGAAAAACGGAAGATGATTGACCTTTTTTACTTAACGAGAACGTCGCTCTTTCTTTCAACTACACAAATTCACAGAATCTACATACATACAAACAATTTGTCGAACGGGGGCTGAAAATCAGAGTTACCCAGAAACAAAATTGTTTGTTAGCCAAAATCTTTATTTGGATCATTTTTCCAGAAAATTCAATCACGAATCAGCTCCATGATACTCTACTAAATCCCAATCACGATCATGCCCCACAACTTCCCACACACAAATGGAATAACACCTGTAACGGGACGCCTTTTGGTTTCTCAATTGAAAAATTCCTTAAGAAGTTGAACATCTATCTAAATCCAGTAGAATTTTCATTGACGAAATTTATAAACGATCTCAAATTTGTCAATCGATCGTCGCTCAAAAGTAAAAACCTCGGCAAACTGTTGAATTTTTTCCCGAAACTTTAGAATCCCCTTTCCCTCTCACTGAGCCATTACCAAACAACAGAAATTTTCTTCATCTTTCGGTAAAATATGAGTTTTGACTTACAATTAACATTGGCCGATCGAAAAGTTTCCTAAGTTTTTGAACAGGTTAAACAATATATCGAGACCAAAGACACTTGAAAATGAGTAAACCATTACTTTGCATTTCATCGGAAATACATTCTTAAATTGCATAAAGTAGCTGGAATTTCGCCTGTTAATTCGAACTGTGTTGTCATGCCAAACTGCTGATCAAGCATACATGATCATTTAGCCAACGTGTGATGAAACAAGAGGGATCAGGTCCAGGAACATCCGGAGCTTTACCACTTTGTCATTTCAGTACACGCTAAACGCCGTAAATACGTGAAATTAGTATACGCAAACTCCATCACTTCGTCAAAAGTCAATACTAAACCGTTCTATCCGATATTGGTCATTAAGATTGCAAATTGAAAAAATGATTTTCGAATCAGTGTTCAATTTACATGAAGATAAGCGGCTTATGCTCGGGTTATAATTGACGGCACTTCTGATACTGGCTAGTTGGGTAATGAAACTTCTGATTCTTCCTTGGAGCTGTCTCTAACCGCCAGTTATGAAAAACAACCAATGATTGGAGATGTTGTACTTCCTATATCGTATAAAGGTAAAATTAAAAGGTTTCGATTAAATATAGCTCCAAATCTACTCCAACGTCTAGGTATGGCTTTTTGAGATGCGCTCGCTCTATTGCCGCTTAGAGTTAATTCTTTGGATGTTTCTCAGCCTTCGGTTGTCTCAGAAAATCGACACAAACTTTTGCCTGAACACGAACATATGTTAAATCAAGGTATTAAAATGTTTCTTTGTCCCATTAAAAACGGTTTAAAGCGCACGAATTTTGCAACTCATATAGCGTCGATGTTTAAGGCACAACCTCGTAAAACAAAGATATTATCGTAGATCAGCCGAAGATTTAGCAAACATATA
Organism: Nephrotoma appendiculata; assembly: GCA_947310385.1. Classification (NCBI taxonomy): domain Eukaryota; kingdom Metazoa; phylum Arthropoda; class Insecta; order Diptera; family Tipulidae; genus Nephrotoma; species Nephrotoma appendiculata. Next base: position 342,274,623 of record OX371224.1, read on the forward strand.
TAAGGAGTTGGATAGAATGTTAGTAAATGCGGTACGCAATAACTATTATCGGCTTTTTCGCAGAAGTTGAACTCTGCTCTGGATACAGCGATACAGAGCTTGACAGTTTATCACGCCATATGTGGATGGGTATGCCTTTACCATCATCACCAATCATTTATGCCTCAACTGGTTAATGGATCAAGGGTATTTATCAGAGCGGCTTGCGAGATGGAGTACGAAGCTGTAGGGTTTGAACAACATTTGCGTGGGGCTCTACCACCCTGGATCGTGGCATGTGGATACAAAAAAATTACTATTAAAAAAATAGTACGGAAGCCTGCCTTTGTGCATTACAAAACCAAAATTGAATGACACGTATTAATCAGACTCGTTGTGTTGAATTAGTTCAATAGTTAGATCTTTACGTGATCAGAATGGAGGCTAGCTCGTATTTTTGAAAGAGGAATGACGTATTGAGTTCTGTATAATTATGGAATCAAACCTTATTTAAGATGAATGTGAGGAAGTTTTCATAATTCATCCAATTGTAGCAATTTGCTGACAACAAATTCATTTCTTACTGACATCTTTCAAGATTATTTCGGAGAAATAAAGTGTATCTTCAGCGCCGGGGTGACAGTTTCTAGTACTAGTGTGCTTCAGTTAAATTTGTGATATTCTTCAGCACCTTTTCCGAACGAAATAATATACCGCCAGCGCCCAAACAGTGGATTTATGAACTTAGGAGCTTTGTGTTTACATGATATCAACTAAATCGTCCCAGGACATTATCAACTTGATGCTTCGGGTGGTTAAAGCAAACGAAAACGTTCCGTGTTTACCTGTAAAAATTGATCAGTTTTACAAATAATGTCAATACAATAAAGAAAATGTAAAATGAGTAAACCTAAATATGTAAAAAATGTAGAAAATGTAAAAAATAGAAAAACAAAATAAGTAAAACAATTATGAAATGCAAAAAATGTAAATAAAAATCAAAAATGTAAGAAATGTATTTAATGTATTAAACGTATTTAATGTAGTTAATGTATTTAATGCACTTAAATTATTTAATGTATTTAATGTATTTAATGTAGTTACTGTATTTAATGTATTTAAAATATTAAAAGTATTTAATGTCTTAAATGTATTTAATGTAGTTACTGTATTTAATGTATTTAATATATTAAAAGTATTTAATGTCTTAAATGTATTTAATATATTTAATGTATTTAATGTACTTAATGTATTTAATGTATTTAATGTATTTAATGTATTTAATGTATTTAATGTATTTAATGTATTTAATGTATTTAATATATTTAACGTATTTAATGTATTTAATGTATTTAATGTATTTAATGTATTTAATGTATTTAATGTACTTAATGTATTTAATGTAGTTACTGTATTTAATGTATTTAATATATTAAGAGTATTTAATGTCTTAATTGTATTTAACGTATTTAATGTATTTATTGTATTTAATCTATGAAATGTATAGAATATATGAAAAGAGAAATGTAAAACATATATGAAATGTTAAAACTGTAAGAAATGTATGAAATGTAAGAAATGTAAGAAATGTAAGAAATATAAGAAATATAAGAAATGTAAGAAATGTAAGAAATGTAAAAAATGTGAGAAATGTAAGAATTGCCAGAAACTTAAGAAATATAAGAAATAAATAAAATGTTGGAAATGTAAAAAAACCTAAAAAATGTAAGAAATGTACGAAATGTAAGAAATGTAAGAAATGTAAGGAATTTAAGAAATGTAAGAAATATAAAAAGTGTAAGAAATGTAAGAAATGTAAGAAATGTAAGAAATGTAAGGAATTTAAGAAATGTAAGAAATGTAAGAAATATAAGAAATGTAAGAAATGTAAGAAATGTAAGAAATGTTAGAATTGTAAGAAATGTAAGGAATTTAGGAAATGTAAGAAATGTAAGAAATAAGAAATGTAAGAAATGTAAGAAATGTTTGAAATGTAGGAAATGTAAGAAATGTAAGAATTATAAGAAATGTAAGAAATGTAAGAAATGTAGGAAATGTAAAAAATGAAGGAAATTTAAGAAATTTAAGAAATGTAAGAAATGTAAGAAATGTAAGAGATATAGGAAATGTAAAAAATGAAGGAAATGTAAGAAATGTAAGAAATTAAGGAAATTAAAGAAATGTAAGAAATGTAAAAATGTAAAAAATGTAAGAAATTTAAGAAATGTTAGCAATATAAAAAATTGAAGAAATATGAGAAATGTAAGAAATGTCAGAAATGTATGAAATGTAAGAAATGGAAGATATGTAAGAAATGTAAGAAATGTCAGAAATGTAAGAAATGTAAGAAATGTAAAAAATGTGAGAAATGTAAGAATTGCCAGAAACGTAAGAAATTAAGAAATAAATAAAATGTTGGAAATGTAAAAAAACGTAAAAAATGTAAGCAATGTACGAAATGTAAGAAATGTAAGGAATTTAAGAAATGTAAGAAATATAAAAAGTGTTAAAGAAATTTAAGAAATATTAGAAATATAAAAAATTGAAGAAATGTGAGAAATGTAAGAAATGCAGAAATGTAAGAAATGTAAGAAATGGGAGATATGTAAGAAATGTAAGATATGTAAGAAATGTAAGAAATGTAAGAAATGTAAGAATTGTAAGAAATGTAAGAAATGTAAGAAATGTAAAAAATGTAAGAAATGTAAGAAATGTAAGAAATGTAAAAAATGTAAGAAATGTAAGAATTATTAGAAACGTAAGAAATGTAAGAAATAAATAATATGTTGGAAATGTAAAAAAAAAGCAAAAAATGTAAGAAATGTAAGAAATGTAAGAAATGTTAGAAATGTAAGAAACGTAAGAAATGTAAGACATGTAGGAAATGTAGGAAATATAAAAAATGAAGGAAATGTAAGAAAATAAGGAAATTAAAGAAATGTAAGAAATGTAAAAAATGTATGAAATGTATGAAATGTAAGAAATGTAAGAAATGTAAGAAATGTAAGAAATGTAAGAAATGTAAGAAATGTAGGAAATGTAAAATGAAGGAAATTTAAGAAATGTAAGAAATGTAAGAAATGTAAGAAATGTAAGAAATGTAAGAAATGTAAGAAATGTAGGAAATGTAAAAAATGAAGGAAATGTAAGAAATTAAGGAAATTAAAGAAATGTAAGAAATGTAAAAAAATAAAAAATGTAAGTAATTTAAGAAATGTTTGAAATATAAAAAATTCAAGAAATGTGAGAAATGTAATAAATGTCAGAAACGTAAGAAATGTAAGAAATGAAAAAAATGTAAGAAATGTAAAAAACGTAAAAAATGCAAGAAACAAATAAAATGTTGGAAATGTAAAAAACGTAATAATGTAAGAAATGTACGAAATGTACGAAATGTACGAAATGTAAGAAATGTAAGAAATGTAAGAAATGTAAGAAATGTAAGAAATGTAAGAAAAGTAAAAAATGTAAGGAATTTAAGAAATGTAAGAAAAATAAGAAATATCAGAAACTTAAGAAATGTAAGAAATGTAAGAAATGTACGAAATGTAAAAATGTAAAAAATGTAAGAAATTTAAGAAATGTTAGAAATATAAAAAATTCAAGAAATGTGAGAAATGTAATAAATGTCAGAAACGTAAGAAATGTAAGAAATGAAAAAATGTAAGAAATGTAAAAAACGTAAAAAATGTAAGAAATGTACGAAATTTAAGAAAAGTAAGAAAGGTTAGAAATGTTAGCAATGTAGGAAATGCAAAAAATGAAGGAAATGTAAGAAATGTAAGAAATATAAGAAATATAAGAAATGTAAGAAATATAAGAAATATAAGAAATGTAATAAATGTAATAAATGTAATAAATTTAATAAATGTAAGAAATGTAAGAAATGTAAGAAATGTAAGGAATTTAAGAAATGTAAGAAATGTAAGAAATGTAAGAAATGTAAGAAATGTAAGAAATGTAGGAAATGTAAGAAATGTAAGAAATGTAAGAAATGTAAGAAATGTAGGAAATGTAAAATGAAGGAAATTTAAGAAATGTAAGAAATGTAAGAAATGTAAGAAATGTAGGAAATGTAAAAAATGAAGGAAATGTAAGAAATTAATGAAATTAAAGAAATGTAAGAAATGTAAAAAAATAAAAAATGTAAGTAATTTAAGAAATGTTTGAAATATAAAAAATTCAAGAAATGTGAGAAATGTAATAAATGTCAGAAACGTAAGAAATGTAAGAAATGAAAAAAATGTAAGAAATGTAAAAAACGTAAAAAATGTAAGAAATGTACGAAATTTAAGAAAAGTAAGAAAGGTTAGAAATGTTAGCAATGTAGGAAATGCAAAAAATGAAGGAAATGTAAGAAATGTAAGAAATATAAGAAATATAAGAAATATAAGAAATGTAAGAAATGTAAGAAATGTAGGAAATGTAAGAAATGTAATAAATGTAATAAATGTAATAAATGTAAGAAATGTAAGAAATGTAAGAAATGTAAAGAATTTAAGAAATGTAAGAAATGTAAGAAATGTAGGAAATGTAAGAAATGTAAGAAATGTAAGAAATGTAAGAAATGTAAGAAATGTAAGAAATGTAGGAAATGTAAAAAATGAAGGAAATTTAAGAAATGTAAGAATTATAAGAAATGTAAGAAATGTATAAGAAATGTAAGAAATGTAGGAAATGTAAAAAATGAAGGAAATGTAAGAAATTAAGGAAATTAAAGAAATGTAAGAAATGTAAAAAAATAAAAAATGTAAGAAATTTAAGAAATGTTAGAAATATAAAAAATTGAAGAAATGTGAGAAATGTAAGAAATGTCAGAAATGTATGAAATGTAAGAAATGCAAGAAATGGAAAAAATGTTGGAAATGTAAAAAACGTAAAAAACGTAAGAAATGTGAGAAATGTACGAAATGTAAGAAATGTCAGAAATGTATGAAATGTAAGAAATGGAAAAATTTAAGAATTTTAAGAAGAGTAAAAATGCAAAAATATTAGGAGAAATTAAAATTTTAAAAAATATTATATGTAGTTGGCTCTTATCAAAATTCTAAAAAAATACACATTGCATTGCAACATGTCGCAGCCTATAGAACTGGCATGGAAGATAGAACGAACCGACAGTTCGCCTTCTGACAGGAGCTCAAATTATTTTGTTCTTCTTTTATTAAAAATAACGCTAAAAATTTAATTTTTGAGGTAAATGATGATCGTCCGCGTTCTGACTAGCATCATGGTTCTGTAGGTACAATTTTAAACTATTTTCGGGATTCGACTAACGTCTTTTTTTATTCTAATTCCAAAATGTTAAACTATAATATTAACAACCATTACTAGAAAATAATTCTTGTATATTTCACGCTGCTTCCAACCGGGTATATCTTTTATACATTCGACATAAAAATATTTTTAAATCGAACAATTTTTAATTTTAATTAATATTTCATAAATTAATTTTCTTCTGTACGTTGCACAATTTACTTACGTACGTCTATATAGAGCTAGGGATTTTCATATTGTAGTTAATTTTAAATGAAACAAGTTCTAAAGTAAAATTTTATTTTAAGGTATAAAAAAGTTTAGCTTTTTCATTCTTTTATTGCGTTCCTCGTTCTGGGATAATGTACATGATGGTAATGAGAAAATTATGTGTTGAATATAAGTTGAATTTGATTAAAAATTCAATAACTTAACGTTTCATTTTTAACTTTCTTTAACACCTTAAGTTAGAAAACAGGTTTTTGGAATATGCAATTGTGTTAATACTAAAGCAGATAAGTATTAGACAATATACAAATTTGAGATCCATATAAGCAAAAACAAATTTTTTAACATGTCGGTGGTTAAAAATATGCAGAGCAGAAAATCGTGTTTGATTTAAATATTTGTTTAAAGATTTTCCGAGACGGCATTATTGGAAAGTTCAACGAAAGCTTTATAAAAAATATATGCAACTTCTGTTGTCGTCTTTATAAAACACACAGAGCATAAAAAATATATTCAAGATCTGTATTTGGTATATTGGGTTACACCAACAATGTATAAAATCTTTAATCTTTAAAAAATATTTTATTTTAATTAAAATAATTAAATTTTGTTGGATGTACAGCATTTTTTTAAAAAGCTTCAGATTTATTTTTTGAATTTCGTTTACCTTATTTTTATATTTTGCATGCAAAAATTCGTAAAAATAAAATCTTTTTAATTAACAATTTTTGAAATTTAATGGGAAATTGAATTTTTTCGTCTTGTCAATTTTTTTGAGGAAAAAATATTTACTATCTGTTCTGGATAAACACATACACACACACACACAGGTAAGAAGACCATATCTATACGAGTACATAATCTACTTGTTGTAATTTGGTTTTCAATTTAAATAAAATATTTTTACAGAAATAAAATATGAAATTAGATAAATTGAGTAGAAAAACTGATATACGAAATTTTTGGTATAGATTTATGCTAGATAGATGATGATTTGGTAAAATTTATCCATTTACCTGTTTATTTTTTGTAAGAGATACGACTGTAATATACATGATGTACAGAGTACTTTACTCGTACACATCATATTGTTAAACAAAAAAAAAAAAAATAAAACTGGAAACTGAAAGGATAAAAGATATCGTAAAAAATATTTATTTTTATATAAAATGAAATTGCATTTTTTTTTTGCTTTCGTAACATTACCGCACACAAAAACCTTAAGTGTTTTAAAGAAAATTACTAAGGAGAAATAATAAAACACTTTATACCAGAAAACTTGAGTATAAATAAAAAAAAATACAATACGTTATTTAATTTACACCGTATTACAGATGATTTTTCCTTGTTATTAAATTTTAGTACAGGTATTTCCTATACTATTAAGATTTGTTCGGAAAAATAGGTATCTGCAATGTACAAGGCCAGTTACCTTCTGTGATGTCCTATTAAATTCAACGTGTTGGCGTACTTTAAAATATATTTAATGGTAATTAGTGTGGAGTACTAAAAATGCTATAACTCGTACTCTAAACGAGTGAATGCTCGAGTGCTCTTAAATTGAATATCCAAATACAGCAAATTATAAATTTACGCGAATCCCATTCTATAAACCGAATTTATTTATATTCTGCAACTTAATTCAATCATACCTGTTAGGTCTGGCCAAATTCAAAGACTTTGTTCCGAATCCCATTTCGAAAAGTCAAATCCCGGAATATCTTCATAAGTGGATTTAAATTTAATTTAACTCCATATACCTTAGTCGTAACAAATTCAGAAGTTCGTGCTTTTCGGGTTTTGACAAAAAAGGAAGTTATGTTTTGCAATTTCTATACTTGAGTTTAATACTAACCCAATTGACCTGTATACGAGTTCGATTTCGGTCTTGAGATATTATTGTTACGAAAACTTGATCAAATGATTCAGAACTAAGTGATCGGGTTTAGAACATTCCAGAGAATAATAAAGTTTGTAACATACGAAAGAGAAACCTGTGTTAGCTCAATTTTTTAAAACTACCAGACCCGGGAGAAATAATTTGATCCAAATTCAACCACCCCCAGTTATTAGACTAAACTGGTTGGATCATTGACAATTTAAAGTGGGAATCTGCAATCTCAAATCCATGGAAATTTTCAGCGGAATCAGGATGCTTGAATGATTCAAATAATCTTAGATTCAAGCGAGAAATTCACACGTTAAGATTAGAGCGAATCGTCATTAAAAAACCACATAAAGCTGCCGCTCCAGATCACATTATGCCAGTGAAACGCCAGATTAAATCGGCGAATATATTCCCTCCTTACTGCGGAAATAATTCCTAAGAAGGTGGTTCTTATTCGTAAAATGGAGAACAAGTCACATGGTTATTCAAAGTACCAGATACTGATCTTTGCTGATAAAGTCTAACTACTGGAACGTGTTGTTCATTCGTTCGCGACTAACCTTACAAATTTGAAATTTTTTACCACTGACTTAAGCTATCTGCCCGATGGCGCGTTTGTAGCGATTTATTTTCTGTACCATTAATCATGAAGTCTCAAGATCTCGATTTACTGAACGATTTGAAATTTTATGATCCAATAAGCGTTAGGCTAGGTAAAGATGATTCTTGTAGGTAATACCATAGTTCTATGGTGTGCACTTAATTTCCATGATATTCACGTGCGATTAGAATAAGCAGTTGGTATAATGCCCTCTGGTCCTTTCTCAAATATTGCACTCGCCTGCACAATTATTAGTGATCATTTCCATATGCTCATCAGTTAGGTTAAAAGGTGAGTGACAAATTTGGGTAAAGGTAGATTTTTGGCATCGATGCTGTGATAAATTCCAAGTTGGCCCATTTCCATGATTATAAATAACCAAGAGTCAGACTCCACATTAAATTTGCCTATTTCATGTTGGTTTTCTAAACTACTCTGGAAATAGTTGGTAATCCGAGATTTACGCTCAGTAACGAAGTTCATTTTATTTCCTGCTACGGTAAACGGTCCCATGTTGGATGGATAACTACTTTTTGGTTCGATTGGATGCATAAACTGAACTCTTGCAGTTTGCTAATGAATTTTGAAAAGAAATCGGATAAATTATTGTGCTCCGCTATTAGTTAGCGATCCTCACGGTTGGAAAAATAATCGTTCGATAAATTTGCACCAGTTGATGACTTTGTTATCGAACAAATATATGTAGTTTAATGTGTTGGAGTTCGACTAGCTCGTTCCAACGTAGAGGCATACATTTTTTATGCCTCGCAGTGCTGGCGTGTGGTATAGTGATGTATTGCACAATGCATGGGTTCCAATAGATATATAATGTAAATAATGTAAATAATATAAATAATGTAAATAATGTAAACAGTGTAAGTAATGTAAATAATGTTAATACTGTAAATACTGTAAATAATGTAAATAATGTAAATAATATAAATAATGTAAATAATGTAAATAATGTAAATAGTGTAAATAATATAAATAAGGTAAATAATGTTAAAATGTAAATATTGTTAATAATTTAAATTTGTAAGCAATGATGTATATAATGTAAATATTTTAAATGTACGTATATTAATATAACGGTTACCCCTAAGGTTTTGATATATTTAAATTAGGGTCTGTAAATGTAAAATATAAATTTTAATGTACATGTAAATTGTAACGTAATGCACTGACAGCATTTTTTGACTATTTTGCGTGATGTTGCACCATGTTGTGTGGTGTTGCACAATGCTCCTTATAATTTGCCATGATGCACCATCATATTTTAATGGCCAATGGTAAGCAATATACGAGATATAAGCAAGCGTACCTTGCTCGAGAACTAGTGTACGACGATCAACAGTGAAAAGAAAGTTTTAAAAATCGTATTTATCAAAAGACCACGAGTAGTGGGGACGTATTATTATAGATCCTGAGGTAGGTTCTGGCAAAAAAAACATCTTTAAAATCGTCTAAACAAGATTTGGAAAAGGACTCCATCCAATAAGCCAAACGAGCGTATCTCTAGTGAAAACAACCAAATGTTTTGAATTGATCAAATCCGAGGCCTGACGGGTTGCCATTTACAACTTTATAAATAACCCGAATATTTAGAAAAATTACACACATCTGGATCTTCGGTGAGAATACTTTTAATTAAAACTTGGACTGGGGTCGAACCGAAAGGTCAATAAGCCGAGTTTAAAATTTGCCTAGAAGCGTATTTCCAGTGACAATATTTCTAATTAAAATTTGGAAGTAATCGGACCTCAGGGTCGAGTGCCTGTCACATACAATTTTGAAAATATTTAGAATTATTAAAAATTTAGATAAATTTATATCTCTGGTGCTTTAAATTAAAATAGGGAACTGATCGAACCACAGGCTCGAGAAGCTGTCATACAAATATATTGAAAATAAACAGATTTTCACACACGTGTATCTCCGACGGCAAAAAATGTATCTAAATTTTAGATATGATCGGTTTGAGATGATGAACCGGGACGGCTGCTATATGGATTTACGATAACAACACTTTTAATAAAAATTTGGAAGCGATCCATTCCCAGGATCGAGGAACTGCCATATAAATTTTGGAAAATACTCTAATTTTGAAAGTTTGCACAAACGTGATTCTCTCTCTCACATCGTGAAAACACTTTAATATATTTGGGAGCGTCCAGGCCCCAGGGTCGAGGGTTTGCAATTTAAAATTTTTAAATAACCGAATTCTTTTTAAAATTTGTTCATGCGTGAAGTAATCTATAAGTGAAAACACTTTTAATTAAAATGAAGAAGTGACCCACAGGGTCGAAGGGACTGGAGTATATGTTTTTTAAGTAACCCGGTTTTTTTAATATTTGCACGCGTATATGTCTTCGTTGACACCACTTTTAAATAAAATTTTGATCTGGTCGTATCCAACCGGCTGCCATTAATATTTTTTAAAAATAAACAATATTCAAATTTGCACACACGTGCTCCAATGATTACAAATTCTTATTAAAATTTGGAAGTGTTTAGACCTCAGTGTCGAGAGCCTGCCATCTAAAGTCATCAAAAGTGTATCTACGGTGAGAACTCTTTAATTAAAACTTTGACTGGGTCGAAAGTAAGGGTCGAGGGGTCGATTTTAAAATTTTCACAAAAGTGTATTTCCGGTAACAGCATATCTAATTAAAATTTGGAGGTAATCAGACTCCAGAGTCGAGGGGTTACTATATTCATTTTTCAACACATTTAGATTTATTGAAAATTTGTATCTCCGGTCACCATTTTAAATTAAAATGTGGAAGTGATCGATCCACATGCTCAAGGAGTGTCGTACAAATTTTGTGAAAATTAGCAGATTTTAATATTTGCGCACGTATATATCTGATGACAAAACTTTTATTTAAATTTTAGAAGTGATCGGTCCTTAGGTGGTAAGGGCGGCTACCACATACATTTTTAAAATGAACTAACTAAATGAAACACTTTTAATTTAAATTTGGTTGCTATCAGACTCCGATCTAAATAAGCGGTTTCTTTTCAAAATTTGCTCATGCGTCAAGTATAAGTAAGTGACAACACTTTTAATTAAAATTAAGAAGTGTTTAACCCACTGAACCAAGAGGAATGCCATATAAATTTTTGTCAGTAACCCAATTTTTTGAGTATTTACACACATGTCTGTACTAAAATCACTTTTAATTAAAATTTGGAGCTCGAATCCCAGGGAGTAATGTAATAATAAAATTTGCATATACCTACCTGTATGGCCAATGACAACACTTTCAATTAAAATTTGGAAGTGTCGGTGTCTAAGGTCAAGGAGCTAATATATAATTTTTAGATCATGATTTATTATTCTACTGAATCATTCTTTCATTTTCACTTTGACATTGGAGTATAAAGACCGGATGAAACAAATAAAAAATTTAGTTCATAAATTTTTAATTTTTATGGCTCGGTTTCAACCACGCGTGTGTCGACAACTTTATGTCTGGATGAATTTAGAAAATTTGGAGGAAAGTTATTGATTTTAGGAGATTATTTTAATAAGCTCGCTTGTTAAGCTTCGATTCAACTAAGATGAACTGCTGTACCTATCTAAATATCTAAGTGATATAATATCCTTTAAGTTTTAACTCTTAGAGATTAGAGGGCATTCACTTTTTTATTCGATTGTATTTAGCTCCCATGCAATCATTTTCGCAACATATTATGCTGAATTCCTCACCTCTGTTGAGTTTACTGCCTTGGAAATTTCAGTAATAGACTCGGCAAATTCGTGAAACTTTCAAAATTACTGAGAATAAATAAATTTTTTCATAAAGCTTTATCGATTAATAACACAAAGTAGAAACAATATCTAAATTACAAACAAACCATATTATCGTAACACATTTTTTAAACGAATTATTTCAAAACGACACAAATTACCGAACCACAAAACCAAAAATTTGTTATTTATGTCTAGATGTCGATTCGCAGACAACATAATATGAAACATAATAATTTAACGACGACTCGTGTACAAAACACATAATTTAAGACTATGTATTTCCACTTTAACCCTTTACATTTCTCGCACATCCTGTCACATAGAAAACATAAACACCTCCCTCGAATATATATCACCTAGACCACCCCTCACCCCTTCCCCTCCCAAAAAAAAATACGTTCAATATTTTAGGCATTAAAAGTATTACATATTTGTGTACGTAAGTGTGTGTGTAGCACACAACATAAAAAATCAATTCCCAAAATCACTTTTTATGTTTCCCTATACAAATCAAGCGAGTACAAGTTGTATATATGTATGCATGATAAGTAGGAAAAAAGCTTTCAAAATCTTGAAGAGAGTTAAGAAGAAACCCATAATATTTTATAACAATACAAATTGTGCTTTAATTTTTTATTCCAATTTTTTTTTATTCTATGTACTTCAAGTCTTAAAACTCTTTTATTCTTAAGCATGAAATTATTAAATATACTTTTTTCTTACAATGTACGTAGTAACAACGTCTTCACCGCCACCGTGCTTTCGCGTTATTATTGTTCACGCTGTTTGATATACAATAAACTATATGTTAGACTGTATATACCACCGGTTGTGTAACAATTACACAAAAAAAAAAGTTCGCGAAAAGCTCTACATTTTTTTTGCATATACAACAAAACCCGAAATTCATTCAAATTGAGCTTTAACACTGTATGTAGTGTGTACATATTTAAACAAAGCTCGTATTTCTGTTTTTTTATTATTTTATTAGTATTTTGTTTGGAATAAAGCACACAACCATATAAAAACAAAAAACAAAATTGGGAAAACTCGGGGAAAACATATATACATATACATATATAAATACAGAGCGTCGCGAACAAAAGGAAAATGAATAAAATTTATTAGATGAAAATTGTTGGATACGAATCGTTGTTGTGTTATTTTATTGTTGTGTTGTCGCACGGTTGTGGTTTTTGGAGATTTTAATATTTTATATTTGTTTTTCATTTTGGTTTTTCCATCCAGCAATGTAAAATTTTTTTTTCTTTATTTTTATTGGAAGTTTCTTTTTCGGCGATTAAAAAGTAAAACCACCCGAAAAACGTATAAGAACGTGAAGAATATTCGTGTATACATAAAAAACGTAAAGAGATTATATCTTACGTTGTGTATTTTATTTTTGGAAAATTGCTTTCCCATTTTGGTTTGGTTTCGTTTTTTTTTAATAGAAAATTAAGAAGATAATATTTTACTTTTTTTTTTGCTTCAGTATATTTTACGTCTGTTTGTTTATTTGATGGCAATATAAAATTAAAATCTACTTTATTTTAAATTAAAAATTTAGAAAATTTATATAACCTGCAAATTTTCACGACTTTTCTCCATTAAATTATATATATATATATATATATATATATATATATATATATATATATATATATATATATATATATATATATATATATATATACGTAACGGTGTATATATGATGATGTTAAATAAGACAAAGCCATTACAAATAAAAAAGTTTTATTAGAATTACATCAAAAAAAGCTTTTCAGCGTAAAATCTGGAAATGAATGAAATTTTTTCTTTAATAAGGACAAGGGACGTTTTTTGATGGATTTTTATATATTGTCACATGCTTACACGCTTAACGTTTTCTGCACTTAAGATTTAAAAACAAATTTTAATTGAGCAGAATTGGCCTATAGCTCACAGAACACTAAAAACATATCGTTGCCTGGAACTCATAAAATAACAACCTGAGTTAAACACAATGTTGAATATTCTTGTATAATGTTCGAAATTCGATAGATAAAATCTATTAGGGTTACTTCAAATGGACTAAAAGATTTTTGTTGATGATAAAAAAAATTATTTTATCAGCCAAAAACATGAAGAAATATAATCGTCAATTCGGGCAATTAATTTGCGTGTAAAAAATATTTTTTTGAAACGCCTAAAAAAGACTACTACAAGTAATATACATTTTCAGCTAGTTAAACAGTATTTTTGTTAATCTTGTATAAATCAAACCACTTACATTAAATTACCGGTCAAAATCGGTGGCTACTTTTGATTGTAGAATTGAATCTGCTTTAAAACGATTGCAAAAGTTGTGCTATTTACTAAAAGGTGTATAAGATATTAGTAGATAATTTTGAGTGAAGTACGAGCTTGAGAGAAGCTTTTTGAAATACTTCTTTGCATAAATACATTTTTGCCGGAAGTGATAAACCTGGGCCGAGACGGACAATTTAAACGGATTAAATCTATTAAAATTTGCTTTTGTGAATAAATGAATAAACCATTCCCGTTCAAAATTACTCGATAATGAAATACATAGTTGTCGAATACAATTTTGCCGTTAACATTCGTTTATTTGTATATTCATACTAAATATCTAGGCCAACTTTGATAATTTTTAAAATTTTTAGTTGGAAACAATTGATTTTACCGGTCGAGTTTAATGATTTCGCCCCTGGTTTGTTTCAAATTTATGGTTACTAAGTTTTTATATATCTAAAACTTCAGTTGCCAATACCTTGTTGTACAATGAATATCCCTGACACCACCAAAGGCGGGAAACACATGTGCAACTGTGACGCATGCAGCATGTGAAGTACATGCGTAGCCATTTTTGGCACTCATCGCAGCATTTGACATTTAAACTTTATTTCGAATCGATTTGTGTAAAGTGACAGTTCTTTTAAATCGACTTTTAAAAAACTACTAGAGATTTTAAACATTTAAAGTAAATTAATATAATATGATTAATTTAACATATTGCAGGTTGTTAATTTAGTAAAATGCACAACAAAACGAAAAGTCTACGCATGTGGACTCGGCGATATTCCTTCTTTTCGAAGATAATTCTAGTAACTAAAGAAAGAAACGATGACCAATTACGAGATGCCAATTGGACTTTTGAAATCACAATTACAGAAGCAAAACTTCGTAAGAAACTGCATTGCCGGAGTTTAGATTATTTGCTAGTACATATTTACATTTTTACAAATAACAGTAAAATTTTGGCAAGTTTTGTCCTGAACGTTCCATCTAAGTGTATCCACAATACCGGAGTTCCTCGATGTATGTGAAATAATTTAGGCTGAATTAAGCTCCACCAAAGAAACACGAATGAAAAAAAAACTTCCAAGAATTGTTTTTCCAGAAAATGCAGAGAAAATTGTTCGAGCTACCATCGTTCTCCACAATTTTATTAAGCTCAACGATACGGTAAACTATGTGTCAAATACATACACTCTGCGACACTTGATTACTCTCACTTGAAAATTTTCCATAAAACCTAAGATAATGCGCCTAATTATTTGAAATGTTTCATCACCTTGGTTTCTATCTTGTCTAACTTTCCAATGACTAATACGCATAGAAGCATACAATGCTAAGTGTCCCCATTTCGATTGTTTTACTTATTTATACTGCTACACTTGATTACCCTCATCATTATGTTTTTGACGTCGAACACATAAGGTGCATGTAAATAAATCTAGTTGTGTTCAGTTTAATAGTTTTTCATTAATTTATTAAGTTTAGTACGAGCTGCACTTTGTAGTGGTGAAAACGGGTCAAGGAAAATCCCTAACAAAGGTAGAAATTGGAAAGATTCTTGCGCTTAAACAAGAAATTTATTCCAACCGTGCGATTTCCAAAAAAATTGGTCGCTGCTCTTGGACCATCAACAATCGCACAGCAAGAGTGACAACAGAACGGGAGCATAGAGCTATTTTGCGCGAAGCTTCAAAATCGATGCTATCTGCAAAAAAAATAAAGCAGAAAATTGGAGTCTCGGTCAGTATTCGTACTGTTCAGAGGATAATAAAAAAGTGTACACATCTCCGGCGACAAAAATTTACGAAAAAACTACGTTTGCTCCAGAACACAGAACATAGAAGGGCACGATTGGAGCATTGCCGTGGACATCTGCATTGGAAGGAAGAATGGTTCCATTTAATTTTTTCGGACGAGAAAAAGTTTAATTTAGATGGACCAGATGGATTTAGATATTACTTCCATGATTTGAGGAAATCGGAGCTATTCGTGTCCCGCCGCCACACCAGTGTTGATTCCATCATGGTATGGGGAGCAATTTCTTTTCACGGTGCTATTGATTTGATAGTCCAGGAGGGCCGACAAAACTCGCAAATCTACATCGTGCTCTTAGAAGTACAAACAAATTATTTTGACGAAATGTTTGAAGGCCAATGCTGGATTTTCCAACAAGATAATGCAGAAATACACACAGCCGGACGAGTGAAACGGTGGTTTGAAGACAAAAACGTAGAAGTTTTGAATTGCCCGGATTTGTCTCCGGATTTAAATATTATTCAAAATCTTTGGGGATGGTTATCGAGACATGTTTATTCGAATGAAAGGTAATACGAATGCCGGGATGACCTTATCGCAGCTGTTTATGATGCCTAATAGAATTTATGATGTTGTAAAAAACAATGGAAGACACACTTAATATTAAATAAAGAAAAATATTAAAAAATAAAACACAAAGGGTTTTATTACTTAATTTCACAGATGAGGGTAATCAAGTGTCGTAGTTTAAATAAGCAAAAGAATTAGGATTTTCCACTTAGCATTGCATGCATGTATGTACATTAGTCATTGGAAAGTTAGATAAGATAGAAACCAAGGTGATGAAAACATTTCAAATAATTAGGCACATTATCTTAGGTTTTATGGAAAATTTTCAAGTGAGATTAATCAAGTGTCGCGGAGTGTATGTAGATCACTACGGTCCACAAAACCAATTAATATAATGTACTTGGCTTTTTCAATAAGGGAAGTAAAGTTTATTTGATTAAATAGTTAATGTTTCTGGCGGCATAGTTTTTCATACATCACTTTCAAAATATTCATCTGCAGCTCCAAAAAATGTTGTCATCACAGAACAGCACTATTAAGGTGAATTTACATATCCGACGATTTTTCGGCGAAACTGCTTGCCGCAGGAAATTCGGCGAACGCTGTATTGTCGATGATTTACATATTCGACGAATTTTCGGCGCAGTTTTTTCGCACATACAAAACAATATTTTGACATATATTTTTTAAATTTTTTTTTAATTTGTAAGTGAATAGCATTTTAAATAAAATGTAAATAATAAAACTTAATGCCGATAAAATAAAATATAAACATAAACACAAGCATAAACATAAGCTACAAGAATTAAAAATGGGCCACAATGTCAAATCGTAGAAAAAAAAACATTTTTTTTTATCTGTGTGTGCTGTGTCGTCGCGATCAAACTCGACTAAAGGATCAATAGGCATAATGAAAAATAAGACATTAATGCCCGGTTGCACAGAAAATATGCTTTGGGTTTTTCTGATGGCGAAAACAGATTTCATATAAAACATTTAGCTGGCGCACAGATAATCAGTCGTTAGTCAGTTTTATGTTCCCCCAATTTAAAACAAACGATGGGCTAGAAGTGCGAGTTATCTTTCGCTGACCTGTTTGCTGAACATCTTGAAGAAACATTTCAACCTTTAGGTCTGTAGACCAATGACGAAAATACTGCTGATACGCCCAGAATATCTGATTTCAAAGATATCAGGCCTGTAAAATTGAAAGAACTATTAGATGTTACCTCAGCTAGTAACATCTATAAAATGTCCAATTTGCAAAAATTAATAAATAAATGGGTTTCCGGTCATAGATGTTCAGCCATTAAATGTTGAGGAAATATATTCTGTTGAGTTGAATAAGATACAAACGATCCTTCGACTATCAGATTAAAAATCATTCATAAATTATGACATAAAAATAAACCACTATAAAAGTTATATAGTCAGACCGGACTTTGGGACTGAACTTTGGGAGGAATATGACGGTTAGTGTAAGCAAATACGAAAAGTTATGGCTTCCAAAAAGGTGAACCCCCAGGTTATGGAAAAATAATAAATTTAACAGTGCAATTGTTTTAATAATTTTTTAGCACAAACTTCACTATCATCGAATAATTGATTCAGAATTTTTATAAACTAATCCGGTTCCAACCATAATATATTTATTATGTATTTAGCATATCACACCGCCATTTAATTTAATTGTTGACAGTCTTAATCCTATTAAAATTGTGTTCCATGAGAAGTTATCATTGAAATGATGACAAGCACACATCTTTCACAAGAATTATTATGGCTTTGAGACAGCAAAAAAAATTAACCATATCAACTTCTATTCTAAATTAAATATCCCCAATTAAACCGACAAATAAAAACCCATTTTCATTAAGTAATTTTTCCATTTTCTCATCGAGACAAGTTTAGATTTTTTTAGTAAAATCTAAACAGTAAAAAGCTTTAAAAGCTTTTACTCTCATTATAGAAATTTTATAACTATTATTATTAATTTATTATATAATATATTGTGTTACACTGTACACACAACAACAAAAGTTAAAACTGAAAGTCGTAAGGATCACACAATGAGCTTGAGCAGAAAAATTAATTTTATAAGTTTTCCATTTCCCATTTTTTTCTGGTTTCTCATTCAATGGGAAGAGTAAATTAAATACAAACGAGATAAAAACATAAATAAAATATTATTTATAACAAAAAAATAAAATCAATTTAATTAAATTTTAATTGGGGTTAAATAAAAAAAATTAGACATTGGGATTACATGTAATACATTATATACAGAGGAAGATGAGAATGTAAAAAATTTATTTAATTAATTCTATATATTGTTGTTGTTGTCAATATACTATATATAGTCATATAGATTTTTCTATCCCGATAGTTTCATGATAGATTATTAGTATTTCGTTTTTAATGAGCTTTATAAACCGATCAGATAATAATTTAGGTTTTCGAGTACGAGTAATTACTCAATTCGTATGTGTATGTATATGGAAAAACCATTAGGCGAATCTATTCATCAAATCGGGTTGAATAGAAAGAAACACATACACCGACATATACAAAATATATGATTAAAAATTTATACGGCAATCATCATTAAGAATTTTTATTTTTGGTTGGCTAAACCTTTTCCAATGGACTACTTTTTACGTATATCGATTGAACTTGATTTCCTAATTATTGTTCAACGGAGATGAAAATTTTAAGACATTTACTTTTACGAGAACTGTGTACAGCAGACACAAAAAAAATTCATTAAAATTTTTGCTTTTAATTTTTTAAACGTGTGACAACTAAACAAGAGATTTCCATTATATAATTTTCATTTACTTTTTTCTTCTTCTTGTTCTTCATAGTTGTGTTACGATTGTATTTCTTGACTTAATTTTTCACACCTCCTCCCCTTCCTCCCCTTTATATAGTACATTTATACGTTATGATTTTTTTTGTTGTGTTTTATTGTTTTTGTACACGAATTTTCCCACCACATCAAAACACAACCATTAAAGTAATAAAAAAATGGTTTATGATTTTCACTGCGTTCATTTTCTTTCCGTCGTCGTTTGCGTCTAATCTATCATTTTTCCATCTTTTTTCCTTGTGTAAGAAATGCGGTGAAAATATATTGCTGCAGGAAAATTATTTATTAGTAGATTTTGCGAGTAGGGGAAGGTTGCAACGGGTTTAC
Source organism: Nephrotoma appendiculata (assembly GCA_947310385.1). Taxonomy (NCBI): domain Eukaryota; kingdom Metazoa; phylum Arthropoda; class Insecta; order Diptera; family Tipulidae; genus Nephrotoma; species Nephrotoma appendiculata. Next base: position 342,294,151 of record OX371224.1, read on the forward strand.
TCTATTTATAAAATTCGTATTAAAGGATATGAATTATTTTGGTGCGGTCAAGAAGGTTCTTGGATAGTTGATGATATAGTGAATTATATACGTGAATTATAACACAGGCAAACAAATAACAACACGTTTAAACTTTGAAGAAAATTGATGTGATTGTGGACACAGCCGCCCAAAAATTAGCCGAGGCCAGTTCAAGGTGTCATGGGGACGAGCACAGACGTAGATTCTATTAAAACGGTTTCGAAGCCTGATGTCTCCGTCAGTTTCACCCGACTTGATCGGCTATTGAATAATTCAATCACATTCGTTTTCTTTAAAATTGGATTGAAGAAGGCCCTCCTCGATCTACTTAATAACTCCGACGGTTGGCGGTGTATTCATCCGGGAATTTACATATTATCCACGCATAGCAAAAAATCGGACTGGCTCCGCATGTCAACCTCTAACGTTATCTCTCCATCACCCAACATACCGTAATTTTCCTATTGTAGCAATGAAACCGTCCTCCTGCTACGGTAATTCTTGAATACTCAGAATTCAAGTAACATCCGAGCCAAATCAAAATGTCAGAACTTTAATTGATGTGGAGGAAGATTATTATGCCATTGGCATCGTTGAGTCCTGGTTAACAAATGGTTAACAACGTTGACTATTTACGAAGCCGAATTGTTGCTGTTCGTGTACGATTCTATTCATACGAAAAATAATTACCCGTATTTGAAAACAGGTGGTGCTGCTGGGGAAGTTGACATTACCATCGTGTACTAATATCAACGATTAGTTGAGAGAATTCTATTGAATCATTAATCGAGGTATTGAGACATTTGAAAGGTTCAGAGACAAAATGAAAGCTTCAAGTGCAAAGAAGGAACCGTGGTACAATAATGAGCTGATAAAACTAAAAAATAGAAAAGGCAAAGCTCCCAAATTATATAAATTACACCTTAATTTTTGTTAAGTACAAAAGAATGTCTAATGGTTACCCTTCTAGGATGCTTTCAAAGAATCATTCCTGCGGTAACGTGCGGACTACTTGTGATTTGTTTGCCGATTTCCTTGAGGGTGTTTATAATTCAAAATCAAATTTTTGTCATTGGAATAATGTTACAAACAAAATTTTTAATATTTCGCCTTGAAGATGAACTATTTTATCCGAATTGTCAAATCTTGAAACAATCAAAGTGTCGGATTCAATTTTATTCCACCAATTTTTACCATCTTATTTAATTGAAGTCTTGCTGAGGGTTGTTTTCCTATTCTATGAAAATGCTCACTTATTAAGCTGATTTCCATTTCTGGATCTCGTAGCGATGTAGAAAACTATTTGCATTATTTCAATTTTGTTAAACCTTTTTGAGAAACTAGTTAAAGCGTAATTTTGGTTTCATCAAGAGGAATTTTCGTTAAGACATTCTTTTCTCGCAGACAGGAAAGATATTTCCCTTGTAGGTTAACTGTTACTAACTTAAGTTTATTTGAAAATTGTATTTCAAGTTCTCTATTAAATACAAATTTTGTACAGGTTGTTTACACTCATTTCTGCAGGCCTTTATCAAGATCGATCATGAAACTTGACTCTTTAGATTGTAACTTGCCTATTGATTGAATTAGCTCTTATCTGGAATTTAGAACTCAAATTGTGAAAATTGGTTCTTCAAGAATGATTGATGTTTCCTGCATATGGACCTCATGCTCTTCATCCATTTCGTACATGATGTAGTGTAAAAAACATTATACTATTAAACGAGGATATAATTACGGCTGTTATTCACGAGGATGAAGTCTTATCATTCGAGTGCATAACCGAGTAAATAACGACAATCAACCATAAGCTTAAAACATAAACTATGTCATTGCATTGTAAATAGAAACATTGATTCACAAGACATTGAAAAACAATTCAAATTGGAACATATTGCAGGTCAGCTCGTAGTGACTTAAGACCAGTTTGCAAAACATACTGAGTATGATCAGGTACTAAAGTATCAAAAATGATGTTATCTCTACCTCCATCATAACAAAAGCCCACCATATATCAAGCAAATTACATTTTTTAATGGAAACAAAAAACAATTGTCGGCAAGACTATGCACCGGGGAAGATACTTTAAGGTATTCGAAAGAGTGGTTACCCCTGAACAGTATTATTTGTATGTTCAAATAATGCAAAATAAAGTAGAGAGGCAAAACAAGATCTAGTGACGGTAAGGAAAAAATTTCAAAAAAAATTCTACGAAATGAAAGAAATCCTAGTAGAAGTGTTGGGCAATAAGGTGGAACTTTCATACTATAAATCACAGCTGTGGTTAACAAAGCAGAATGATTCTGCGAACATATTTTTCAGCAAGATCAGAGAAATAGAGCAAAATATAAAATCATTGGACAAATTGAAGTCACAATACAATCCACCCTATTAAAATTAGCAGAAAATTATCACCCGAAATATGGTAATGAAGATAGTGTCTGCTATGCCAGCCGAAAAAATATTTTTAAGCCAAAAGACATATTACTCGATAACCTATTTCTACTATCACATCCAAATAATCGGACTACCCTAAAAATCTCTCAGGAGTTATATAATTTAACCAGATTGATCCTAATTCTATGAAGTCTACGCTATAAAATACCAGAAAATTTGAAATCTAGATTAATAAAATGTTTAGTAACTAGTAAGTTACCCACTTACCCATTGATCATATACTATGGCCATCAGATAGATTCTAATCCAATGTAAGCCCAGGCCCATCATAAATTCCGAAATTTGAGTCCCTTAAGCAGAACCCATACCTCCAGCAGAACATTGCAAGATAGTGTGGATAATTATATTCTCATTATGGCCTAATTAAATGGCGCATTAAACATTTTTTGGCTCCATCCGTTTCAACTAAAACGTGGGTTCTGTTAACTTTAGAAAAAGTTAGCAGAACCCAGATCAAAAAATGATTTAAAATAATTGGAGAATTAAAGATTAATTTTAGGCTAATTAAATGCCATAATAATTTTTTTTTATTGTGCTCGATATAGAAAATCCTACAGGCTTCATCATTTCAAAGCAAGCAGAACTCAAATGGAAAATCGAACTAAAAACGAAATTAGAACGCAAAAGAAGATCAATTGGCCTACAAATAATTTTAGGCTCATTGTGGCCTAATTAAATGTCGCATTAAAATATTTTGGGCTACACCCGTTTTTGACCATACTTCAGGTCATTTAATCTAAAGCTAGTCTAAAATTATTTGCCTGCAAATAGATCTTGTTTTGCGTTCTAATTTCGGTTTTAGTTCGATTTGGCTTCTGCAAGCTTTGAATTGACAAAGCCTTTCTACATCGAGCAGAATAAAAAAAATTATTAGGGCATTTAATTAGCCTAAAATTAATCTTTAATTTTCCAATTGATTTTAAATCATTTTTGATCTGGGTCTAACTTTCTCTAAAGCTGGCAGAACCCGCGTTTTAGTTGGAAGGGATGGATCCCTAATTTTGTTAACGCGGCATTTAATTGGCCTATTATTAGTCTATAAGTATCCACACTATCTTGTAATGTTCTGCTGGCTGGGTTCTGCTAGCTTAAGGGACGTGCGTGTACTTTACTATAGAAAATCAAAAGTTTTGAAAATCAATTAAGAAAATGTGTTTGTATGTCTGTCTGTGTGTATGTGTATGTGTCTGAGGGCCATCGATGGGCAAGTGTGTAAAAAGTTGCAGAATGTTTTATTAATTTAGTTTTGAAAAATTTCAGAATTTATTGTAATTTGCACGTTATAGGATTCGGATTAAGTTGACCAAATTATATAACTCCTGACATAAATTTTTAGAGTAGTCTGATTATTATCATGCAGTAAAGAAGATATATGTAAATGACTCTAAAATTATACATCTGATTCTAATGAAATTAGACCGGGTAATTTAAAAATGCCTATTAACCAAACAAAAACTAGTTTCTAACCGAAAAACAGTTTGGAACAAATCAATCCAAAGACTTAACATTGTCCAATTCAAGAGATATTAACAACATAATGGATCTCCAGGATCACTTCATCCGTTCAAGCACAACAAAACAAACGATAATATAGAGGTCTCGAACGACATTGTTAAAGTGCCGGAAGTGGAAATTCATAATACGTAAAATTTTTGGGAAGGCCACAAATCGAAACATTAAACTATCTTCTATTTCTCAAGTGAAATAATTAATTAACTAATTAATGTTAATTGGCGCTTATAATAAGGGTAAAAATAATACCAGACCTCCTGGAATAATCCGATCTCAGTCAAGGCAAATTGAATGCCGAATTTGACTCCAAATCTCTGACGGTCTCATTGAACAACAATTATGAATTTCTATAAACATTATCGCAGTAAAAACTTGATCCATCACACGGTAAAATTTGACACTACACAAAATGGTGTATTATTATTTTACAACCCGAATTGTACAAAACAAAAAAATTTTAAACTACCGTGAAAATATTCAGTAACAATTCGGGATCACCGGAACAATTCACCGACAAAGCTTCACCGTTCACAATTTTGAGACCATTAAACCCATCCATTTTTTTTTGCTGGCGCTACACCCCAAGGAAGGATTTGGTTATTTCTAAGGTTACATAATCATTTTTTTATTTTCTGATTAATGAATTTCTTACTACTGGTCCATTGGAGGTCCCAAGACTGCTGAAAGGTGTTTACGGCAACCGAATGATAACATACTGGTATAACGGGGGCGTGCCATTTTTTAATTACATATAAAACCGGCTATTTTACAATGTTACATTTGAAATGAGGATTTTATCAAATCCAAATGGAGAAATCCTCTCAAGAGAAAAGGCATTCTGAACCGATCAAGAGCAAAAATGGCTTAGTAAGTTTCCAACGAGCCACGAATAATGTCCCGCATGGGTAGGGAAATTTGCTATGTATTTATACAGAGAGTTTCGAAAAAGAGAGACCGAATTTCATTTCGGTCATGTAATTACACAAGAGAGCGTTAAGTCAAATCTCGACAAAGTACAAAAAATTCTAGAGTGGCCACTACGGATTACTCAGAAACAAATCGAACAATTTGTTGGAAAATCTCAAAGCCCATGACAAAACGGTTGAAAATAATCAAAACTATAAGAAAAAGAATATTCCAAGTTCAAATATTGGCTTATTCTGAATTTTCAAAAGTTTTAACCGTCTGTTACAAAAGCATCAGAACAAGCAGATAAACCATCAAAGCTTTAGAGAAGAATTCCAAAATATTGAGAGGGCGTTAAGAGCTTAAAAATTTTGACTAGCCAATGTAGTAGCCATTGCAGTCATTAGCATCATAGCATGTCGCAAGAAACTAAATAGTTAAATTTTCGCAAATCAAATGACTTAATTACTGAAAACACTGATTTAAAAAACAAATCAACTATATTGGAACAGTGCGCTTGTCTGATTAGATTATTTTCAAAACTTCAATTATCGATACAGTAATTTTGAAGGGCGTATTCCATAATTTAAAAATACTAATAATTTCTACAGGTAGATTTAGGAATTTCGAAAACTTCAGGAATAATTTCGAGCAAATTTCTCTCAAAAGTGGTTCTTCGTTCTCATCACAGAAATATAGGAAGATGTGAGTATTTGAATTGGGAGGACGTAATATTGAGAAACCAGCACGGATGAGATCATAGATGCATTAAAAAGTAGAGTCAGATTAGGCGAGAATTCTTTTTTCCAAACATCACAAAAATATCTCCAAAGTCAAATTGTAAAAAAAATTAAACGGCCTGGAAGTTAACGACGTAAGCAATGTCATTACATATATTCTAAAGTCCAATACACCATACATCGATCTTAAAAATGTTATTATAAAGAGGTTGTGTGATTCCAAACAAATGCTGATCCATAGATTGTTGCAGGTTTTTTAGATAGGTGATATGAAATCATCAAAGTTGCTTCGTCAAATGAAAACCTATGACGGGGATAATGTAGACGGTACGTAAATCCATGCTATAGAGATAATAGCTCCAAATATGGATTTATTCAACACAACTAAATTCGCGGGATTAGCAGATCGTTTACTATAGAGATCATATCACAATATCACGTTATCCAATAATTCCCGATTACGATTCCCGAATGTTTTATTCCTCGAGAGATCATAAGTGGTAGTACGGATCCTGTGGCAAACAAAAACTTACACCTCTATTCTGATATAGATAGTCTTGATATCTGCGAGTATCACATGATGTGAAAATCACATTGTGGTATTTTCTCAGTCGGTCGAAATGAAGTTTACCTTTTTATCTTTTGCCGCCACATTTTCTAAGTCGCATGGAAACCTAAACGTTACATGAAATTATATTTTTGCCATCTCTAATTTATATGTTAAAACAAGCCAAATCAATCAACAAGCCAAGCATTAAAAAATAGGTCAAATGTAAGAAAATGTTCGGTACTATCGCATGAATTTCCTTTGTAAGAAAATTTGTTTTAGATTAAAATGATCCAGATATGAACCAGATGCAAATCGAAGATAAAGCCGAATTTACAATTTCAAATGAATTGTGGCAAAGAGTTGTAATTTGTAATTTTTTCCGTTGAAATGTTTCAATTCTCGAGTAAAAAACTATTCGTACAAAAGTCAATTCATACAAAAGACGTTTCATAAAAAAGTTGCATTAGACGAGTCGCTCTAGCACTGTAAATAATTTTTAGTGTGAAACTCTTTTTGGATGAATTAATAATTTGTTACTTTTGTTTGAATTTTCACGCCACAAACCAGATGATGATTCGTACAAAAGTTGCATTTTGAGGATGATTTGCAAAATCTATTTGGAGAGACATTTTGACGATGCATGTAAAATTTTTATTAGTTGGAGTCGTTCCAGTAAAGTAGCTACCTGATTTTTGCGTGAAACGTGTTTCGGATGTATTGCAATATTTTGTTTTGGTATGAATTTTCGTATCGCAAACCATTGTTTATTGAGAATTTTCAAATTGTTATAAAACATTAGTAAAAATTTCTCTAGCAAACTAAACAACATTTTTATTGGATGAATTGTAATTTCATAGTTTTGTATGAATTTTAACGTCAAAAATTATTTTTTCCTTCCAAATTTCCGATTCGTATAAAAAACGTTTTGTACAAAAATTTCTTTAATATACAAATTTCTCTGGCAGAACAAACCGCTCTTGTACACTGAAAGGATTTTAAGATAAATATTTTTCGGATTAATTGGCTTTGTATAAATTTTCGTGTCAAAAATTGTTATTGGATGGGATTTTTGAATTTTCAACAAACCTTGAACTAGTTTGAGACCAGGTATCTCTTCTAATTTTATCATACAATAATTAATTTTAGTTGGTAGCTTGATATTACAAGCAACGTTTTTGAAATAAATGAGGGCGGAATATTTGCAGATTTTCAGATAGAAGGTTTTAGCGAACGTGTGATTCAAAAAATTTAATTTTCTTTGTTTTACTCTACTTACTGGTACAAAACACCTTTTTCGCGAAGGTTGTGAAAATTTCGAATTAAACGTAAACCTAGCTGGCATTGGAAATAAAACCTAGAGAAATATAATCTAGGAATACCTCTATTGACGGATCACGAAAATTTAAATGGCCTGTACAAATCAAAAATATTCCCATTAATTTTAAATAACCTGGAAAGTGTTAGTTATATTAAGTAGAGAAATTCTCTAATACTCTCAACTCAAAATGTTAAACATTTCATTTTATATGTATATCTATATTTACATGGGCGGTTAAATAAAACTTACCGCACACATAAATAGCTACATTTCTTTATTATAATTTATAACATAAACCGCAAAAAGTAACCATCACACCCAACATATTTTCATTATACACCACAGACCGTACATCCTCCGCAAAGCTTTACTAATTTTCACTATAAGGGAAAATAACACAAAAAACAACAAAAATATTAAAAAACCAAAAATAAAAATGATTTGCCCTTTACACACAGTGTCATCATCATTAAACGTGCAAAAACTGCCAACAATAACGAAAAATCAAGCTTGTGTGACCGGACCGACCGCACCGCACAACAATAACAGTACCAACAACAACAACAACAACCCGTCATCTACATAAAAGATTAAAAATTTATACAAAATAATACTTTTAAGTCCAACGCGTAAAGTCCACCTTTTTCTTATATTAATATGTGAGATACACAACAAAGTTTAACAACTCAATAAACATTCATTTATTTTTCCACCACATGATTTTTCGGTTTTCCCTCTATACGCCGCAGTTACCTGATTGGCCTCCTTTTTCTGGACTAGAATACAAACACATTTTATATAAAAAATTTAAATCGCGATATAAAATTTTTTATTGCTGCATACCGGTGCGGTGGGTATATATGTACATATAAAAGCCCGGTAGGGACGACCAAGCGATATATATAAAAAGAAAATGATGTGATTATGATGCTACAACAACAACACAAAAAAAAAAATTAATGAAAATTCATTTTCCTTGCCGTCCTTTTATGTAATTCGTCCTTTTTTGGTTTTGTTAAAAAAATATTTTGTGAGTCTGTATGTGTGTATATGTGTGGTTGTAGTCTTGAAGATGAATGAAAAACGAATTTTTTTTATTTTCACGCTAAAACAATATTCTTCTACTGTTCTATGGTGAGCTTTATATACAATAAAGATGACATCTCGCGTTTTATTTTTAATTTTCCATTTTTTTCGTGTATTTTTTTTGGTGATGGGATGATAATGATGATGTTGATGGGACGTACGGTGGTAAGATATATACGGTACGTTTTAAACAGAATTTTTATAAACTTAGTTAAAAAAATTGAAATAGCAAAAAAAAAAAGTTTTCTTGTAAGTACGTAGGAGGATGATAATAGGATAGCTTTCAAAAAGTTTTTGGTGGACACAACTTTTTGGATATTTTCTTTTGTAGATGGATGGAGTGAACTGTGAATGAGATATATAGGTCATGTCGACCCTGCCTTGCTAACACAAACACCAAATATTGATAAAAAAAAAGCTCAAAACAAAAGCCTAAAAAAATTTCAAAGGAAATCTAAATTCTATTATAAGCTTTTATATGTATGGAAAAACTTGATTTAATTTGAACCATTGAGTCAACGGACAATTATACAAATTTGATTGGCTGCGAATCCTTCTGTCCTACTCCACTAGATTTGAAAAGCACTTTGTTCTAAAATGCTAAAAAGCTTTTTAATTAATGATTTAATGAAAATTATTGAAAACATTTAACTGGCTAGACGAAAAAGCATATACCAAAATCTTAAAAAACTAGGTACTGAAAGCTTAATACTAATGTTTTAGTTTTACTTAGTAAAAAAAGCCCAAGTTTCATTTAATATACCATTTTTCTAATTTTAAAATTTTTTAGGTTATTAACAAAACGTCGAAATTTAAATAAAATGGCTAGGATAAAAAAAGAAATTTAGCACAGAATTCAACAAGGTTGCGACTTGCATTATGAACGGCAGGCTCTAAAACCTTTAACCCCACTAAACTTTTAGCTAGAGTCTTAAAAGCACACATTTTCTTGAAATAATGAGAGCTGTGGGTTTCTCAAAAATATTGAAAACTAAATTTTGAATTTTACTATTAATATCAAAACAATGCGTTCGCGAGCTTTACTCAATAATACATTTTTTATGAAATATCCTACATTTTCTTTCACATTTTTTTTTTTGAAACATTGAATTGTTGAAAGAAATAAGACATGCTAAGCAGTTAACCTATTTTATGATTGTTAAGTTTAAATTTACTCTGTAAATATTTACTTGCATTTTGAGATACCGCATAACTATAGCAGCTTAAAGCTTAAGAAAGTTTTAGCCCAACTTCAAAGTTAAAATAACTGTTAATGCTGAAATCTTAATTCTATTATCACTGTAAATATTACTTGAGTTTAAGAATTACTTATGAAAGCTTTCGGAGATATCAGCGTAAAAAGTTTTAACTTCTTCAACACATTGAATCGCATTTTCATTATAAATTGAACACATTTATTTTTAGAGTAAAAAGAGCTTTATATGAAAATTTCATCAAATTTTTCTGAAAGCTCAAAATGATTAACTGCAAACGAGTGGCGGCCATTCATTTTGAATAGCTTTGCTTAAATTTAAAAATACAGTTTTTAGATGGTAGCTTTGGAAGCTTAAATCCAAAATCATAAAAATAGATGACAAATAAACTACTCGTATATCAGTGTTGAAACTAAAAAATGAATGATTACAAATATGAAATAAAGTTTAAAACTAATTAGTTCAAGATAAAAGCTCAATGTAAACTTTTATCTAATTCAAATTATAATTATTGGTTTCGATAATGTTGTAACATTTTAATTTGAGAAGCTTTTCTTTTAAACTTATTTATTTGTAACACTGTTACGATTTAATGAGCTGTACTTTAACAAACACTATTACAAAAATTTAAATATAAAATGGAGAAACTAAACTATAGAAACTAACTATAGGTTTCAAACATTTTCTTGGAAATGAGGAATTGTTTAGTCTTTTAGATTTTTTGTCTCTCCAATATATTGCTATTTTAAAACGTGCTTTTAAAAGCCAAACCCAAAAATATGTTGTGCTTAAATATCATTCATTGTGTAAACGGTTCAACCGAGGAGTGGTCAAATACAATTGACGAACTTTAATTTTGAATCTGATTACTTCTGCATATTTTCCGAGCTTTTGTTACGGTAAACGTTTAATTGCTACAGAAACAACATTGTATGTACTTAAGCATATATGAAAAAAAGAATTAAAAGTTAAAAAGTTTAATAATAATTTAAACATGGAAATCTTTGATAATATGGCCTAGTTGCAAATTTATTGTTCGCTTAGCACGTATAAAAAAGGTCATCCGATCAATATTCGAAATTTTTGTTGCTTTCCTATAAGTAAAAGTTTAAGATTTGTTTTGGTGTAGGTAAATATTTATTAACTAGAGCTTTCATGGTTATGTCTGGAAAGTATGAAGTTTCTAAAATTTAATCTAATAGAATAGCACTAGAACCAAAGAATTTGTTTTTAGGGTTAATGGAGTAAGTTGGTGACTATCAATGATTGACTTGAAACGACTATGCATTTAGAACGGTTTCTGCCAAATATTGGAAGCGCAAAACAAAAATATAAAAAAATAAAATAATACAATAATATAATAACGAGAATTTGGAATAAAGCTTAGGAAAAATCTGTAATTTAAGTTAAAAGCTTTAAGTAAGTAATTTAAGTGGCAAACAAATATTTAACATATTAATAATAAATTTTTAACGTGCAAAGCTTCTAGATTTATATTTCTAATTAACACACATTTATCAATACCTTGGTATAATGTATGTAGAATTATTAGAGCTTTATATGTAATGGAGTCTTAAAATGATCTATCTAATGAAAGTTTAATGTTTTACCTGTTACCTATCACTAATCACTAGTTTATTACGTAATACTAAAATGTGAACTTAAATCTCAAATCAGACTGCAAGTGATCAAAAATAGAGAAATATTTGTGATCGAAATTTTGAAATAAGAGCTTATTTAGAAATAGAAAATATATAGAAAATTTTGAAGTTCAAGCCCCGAAATAGAGCTTATAAAAAGTTTACGCTTAAAGCCTTAAATAAAATGGAAAAAAGATCAAATTTTCCAAAAACTGAACATCTAATCTAATCAATTGATTGAAAAGCTCAAAAGAACATTTTTGGAAATTAAACTCTGTTGAAAATATAAAATTTAATGTTCAGTTGAGTTGAATAAGTTATTCTATCTACCCAATTCACTAATTTTTTTCTCCGCTTTCTACAATTGGAAATTATAATCGTTGATAACAACGTAAAGTAAAACTTAGAGAAGTTTAAATATCAGAACCAATTTGTTTTGATAAATTTGCATAATACATACAATTTGTAAATTATTAAAAGCTCCAACGCAATTATTTACTCTTTTATATGACTAAAGCGTTTACTGGCCTAGTATCAAATTTTTTAAATATTAGAGTAAAAATTAAACATTAAGAAACGTCAGAGCTATCATAAAATATTTTAAATTTGTAAAAAGTAAGGTAACTGCTAGTAACATCGTAAGCTTTTACAAAAAAAAAATTGTTTAGACATGTAATAAAAATTTAACTTCTGCTTTCAACTGATCTTAGCATAATTTTATATCAATTAGTATGTAAAAGCTCAATGTTTGTTGTTTTAGAGTTCATTTTCGTGGAAGTTTTTTAAAACACAAACTTTATTAAAAACAGAAGCTCAAATCGCAAAATTCACCAAATAAGCTTAAATTTTCAGGAATTCGGTAGTATCTATAATAAATGTTTTATCAGATTAAAATAGGTTCACAGAAATGCAAGTAAATGTAAGTGAGATAATGACCAAAGCTTTATTTTCCTGTGAACTTAAAATTTATTTGTATCTACCCAAAATACCGTTGAAACAAGCATATAAACGTAGTAAGTCGAACTTAAAATCAATTTTGATAACCAATTTACTAAGTTTTAAAATTGAGGGCATGTTAGAGCTTTCATAAAATATTTGAAGTTTGTCTAAGTACGGATAGTTGAGAAGTATATGTTAAGCTTTTACCCAGGAACTAGTTTTGACAGAAACCTGGTTTTGATACTAGGATCTCGTTTTACTATAACGTTTCGCTGAATCGTAATAAAAGCTCAACGACCCTATCTAAACCGTCTAGTTTTTGTTAAAGAAGTATGAAAACGTATTAAGTAAATATGGAAGTGATGACAATCAGCAGCTTTTTTTATAGACTAAAGCGATAAAATAAATTTACATAACGCTTAGGTAGGCTAATTCTTGCACGAATGGAATATAACAGAAAAGCACACGATGAACTTTTATGCAGAACTTTGTTTAGGTTTTTAATAAATCGCTATAGTTTTATTTCTACAGATAACTGATGTTACTTGATTGTTAAACCAATTTTTAAGTAAAAAATTGCTTATAACATTTTTACTAACATAGAATTTAAAGCTTTACATTTATTAAATGTTTGGTAAAATAGGTAGGTCATCCTTAAAGCTTAAATTTGTTATATCTTGAAGAAGAACCTAAATATTCCCTGAATGGCTGACTGCAAACGACTTTAACTCGGTAAGGTAATTATGAACAGTTTTAACTAATATTTAAAATAACATTTTAATAATTAAGTTAAATAAGAAATTAAAGCTCATATGATTATTGAAAGCTTCTACTAAAATTACATTAGTAGTAAGTAGAAAAACAGGACTTGTATTTAAAGATGTAGCCCAATGTAAACCTTATACTTGAGTAATTTAGCAACATTCGATAAAATAGGTTTAAGTTTGTAGTAAAGCTCTGTATTTAATAGATAATATATTCAATTGACAGGTACATTTTAATAAATGTATAAGTAAAAGCTCACCGGTTTTAAACAAGGTATTGAGTTTTTGATTTAAAAGTTTTCTGTGTTTACAATTTTGAATTTTTGGAAAGCTGCTAAATGTAAAGTTACCTTGTTAATACAGCACATTTTTATCAGCAATAGTTGACCATGACTTTTACGTTAATTTTTGGTATTATTCAATTTTTTGGGTATTGAAGGATTTCCCGCGAAAGTCCATTTCATCAAGGAAAACGTGTTAAACAGCATTAAATCGAATTTAGGTAGTCAAACTGCTACTACTCTGTATATTTTACATGAATGGTTGGAAAGGTGATAATTTGTTGACTCTGTTGAATTCTATTACATTTGTAGTTGAAATCATAAACGATTTTGGACAAGATGAAAACAGAGCGAAAGGATCAGAATCAGATAGTGGTGATCTTAAATTTGGTACGTGTATCGAATTTAGACGATAGCGGTTCTTCTTAAAACAGTGAACAGTAACATCTAAGATTTTTTTTTGTATATTTTAACATTTTTTTCGTAAATTAATTTTGATCGTTTTTTAATACAAAAAAAATCGTTTGACAAAATTTTCGATGTTTTTTTTTAGCAATGCAAGACAAAAATAGTATCAAAAAATACACGGGGCTGTTCCAAACTATTATAGAGAGAAACTGGTTATTCCAGCGGCAAATAAAGTGGGCACCAATCTGATGAAATTCATCAACCCAAATCATAAAATATTTCCGAAATATTTTAATTGTGATTTCAAATTTCGGAACTGTCCGAAAATATTGGATTATTCAAAGATTAAAAGTTTGTGTGCAAAATTAATTTTGGTCAATTGGCAATCTATTTGCTAAATAAGTTGGATGGTCAAACATTTCATTTACGTGTTTTAACCGAATGTATGTGTTGTGATATTTTGTGTTTTAAATTTCTGATCTCGTTTTTCGTGATCGACATATTCTTATGGGCTATAATTTGTATGTTAAATATAATGGAATCAAATATTTCGCAAAAGTTATACAGCAGTCAGCAATTCCGAAGTATTTTATGTAAATATACAGGTAGCACAATTAAAGTTCAAAAATGTATTAAAAATAGCGAGAAAGCTTGGACAAAACATGTATGGCACATTTTACATCAGAAAATGCCGTTTTGTCATAAAAATAGTCATTTGGGTACCCTTATCGAAAGCTCAAATTTTTACACAAGCATGCTCGTTAAATATAACTCAATGAAATGAAATCCACCATAAAAGACGAAAGTTCCAAGCTTTATAATTTTTGTGGTTAAAAGTTCATTTGAAAATAGAAATCGCTATCTCTCTCTCTCTCTCTTTCTCTCTCTATCTCTCTCTAGACATCTAAACGGTTTAACAATTCTGGTTACTAGATTAAATTTATAACTTTTAAGTAAAAGCTTGAAAAATGGGAAATGTATTCTGAAAGTTGAAACATAATTCTTTGAAGTAGTAGGTGATTATTTGTATTAAATAATGAAAGAATATTGAAGCAAGTCTTTTTATTTATTACTTTGTCTAAAAAGCTTTTACAAGAGCTTAAACTTTATTTAATTGAGCTTTACTTTTTTTGTTTAGCTGAGATTTAGCTAATGGAGTAGAGGAAACGAATAATATTCTTGGTACAGCGGTCTCTCTAAAGAGCTTTTAATAAAAGCTCAACAATTTTGAGGTAAAATACTTAAATATTAAAATTAGTGTTCTGTGGTGAACGATGTGTACTAAAAATCAATTTTCGGCCGCAAAACTACTAAATGACCTAATTCTTTCTTTAGGATGAACTTAAATGTATAATTGAGGCAATAAAACATGACTATTGAAATAAAATGTTTAGTCTGCATGTGGTAAAGTTTCAAAGTTTATAATATTTTACCTCCAAAACGCGAACAATGTTTGCACCAGTGTGGTGAGGAACGTAAAATTGAGGTATTAATACCCGATTATCATGTTTGGTATTTTAATGAATTAGGGAAAATTTAAAATTTAGTTTGAAAATATTAAAGTTTCGATTCTGATCGATGGAGAAATTACGTCAACTGTAAGTTTTGGTTTTTATGCCGAAATTTTGATTTAATTTGAGTTTATTTTATTGTCCCTAGTTGGCATTAATTTATTATACGTATAGTTTGGTACCCAAATCAAGTCAGCCTTAAAATATAACTCGATATTAAAGTAAATTTTGTGGAACCTGGCCTTTTGCAAGTGCAAGTTGAAATAAATAATATTTAAGATTTCTAAAAAATAATCGAATCCCCAGATTTATATCAAGATAATTTTAAATAAAATGGTGCAATTCAATACGAAGTGATAAGTGATTATGGTAAAATCTCTATTTCTTAAATTAAATCACATTCAAAAACAAAAGCTTAAATAAATATGGTACATCTAGCTAACTAAACTTGGGGTGGCTAACATTTGTAAACAAATATTAATAGAGGGAGTTTATCATAAAAGCTCTAGCGACACTTAAGTAGTAGATCATAATAAAGACTTTTAGAGCACTAAAACATACCTTTAAATTTATTACTATCGAATTTTTTGAAAGGAGCTTTTCTGGCTCGTTATTAAATAAGTATTATTTTATAATATGTGAGGACTGTTTATGAGCTTTTAATAAATTTAATTTATTTAATTTATCTAAAATAAAAATAAAATTCTGGTTAGTAAATTTTAACTAGTTTGATTAAAAGCTCAATTTGTATCTGATATTAAATACGCTCTTGCATTTCTAGTAAAGTTTGTAAAAAATAGTATTTTTGAAACCTTAGTAACCATTGAGAAATTTAAGCTTAAAATCATTTTGAGAAGTTAAAAACCCATAGGGGTTAGAAAAGCATTCTTAAAAATTTGTAAATATTATTAGTCAACAAAACTTTAACAAGTCAGTACTTTTTTCTCATCACACGCTTTGTTTGATTACAACCATTAAATTTACCCAGGCGCTTAAAATATCGATACTACATTCCACCTTTGGTTGAACTGATATCCGAATCTAACATAGGTTCAATATACCTACCAAATTGATTGAATCAATAATTAAACCAAAAATATTTCCTATGGTACGTGTACACACAATAATAACACACTATGATAGCTTCAATCAACCAACCCGCCCCACAAAAAATTAAGCGACCCAAACTTATCGATTGAAATCTATCGACATACATTGTTTAGTTATCCTAACTATTAAGTCATTGACATTCAAAATTAATAGCATTATCAATTCTATATATGTATATGCACAACACACTCTATGTGTATAAACTACAAACTACAAATACAAAACTATTTATTTACCAACCGAAAGACGAAAAATCCATTAATATTTAGTTTTTCTGTATATCACTCTCTAGCTGTATATGCCATATATATACATACGAGTGAGTATATAGTTTATCCATCAAACACTTTATTCCCGTATGCATTTTTCGGGTAAAATTTATTGAAATTGAAAATGGTGTAAGAAGACGACGATGAAGTCGAAGAAATAAGTAATTTTCTCCCCGAAATGGATTAGAATTTTATTTCGAAATATAAATAAATTATTTTATTTTTGCCATAAAACATCGAAATGCTATATTCGGGAGTGAATACTCGTATACGAGTACATAGAGCAGAAATCAAATATCTATATACATTTCGGTGAATAATCATTTCTAATCAATAACCGTTTTTTTTTGGTTGGTTGTTTTGTTACACATCTCTAAACGTATATGATTGCGCGAAGACACGGGGAATATTAGAAATGCGAAATCATTTAAATTAAGACAAATTCATTTTTCTTATTCCAGATGATTATGCTAAATACGTAAATCGTGGATTATAATAAATATAAATAATATATACGAAGACTTACCGACTGCACCCAAAACTGTATTTGTTGATTCTAATTTTGCTTTTTTTGTTGCCAAATCTTGATTGTTGTTATCTGATGCTGGTGCCATTATTGCTGCTTGACTTAATAGTTCGTCACTACCTCTCTGCAAATATAGACAAAAAATACAAATAATAAATTATTAAATTAATAGTTTGTGATTTGGTTGAGATCATTAAACTGTCGCATATATAGAAAATTTTTATGGTGAGAAAAGTTTGGCGAACAATAACCAAATATAATTAAGAAACTGCATTTTAAATTATTCTAGACAGGGAGTACAGGGAATTGAGAATGATATTCACACTAAAAAGAATATAATTAAAATTTGCAATCGTTGAATGAACACGTTCCGATTTTTATAGTCGCATCAATAATTTGGTGGCAAATTTTAATATTTTTCTGAGAATTTTATGAATAAGTTTATTGTAATAAAACGATGACGTAATCAAAATAATTTATTCATTCATTAAGCAAATAAATTCATTTGAACTAATATTTTTATTCAATTTAAAGATTTATTTTAATAGTACAATTTCTGGTTAGCTTTGGATTAGTAAATATTAGGCGACTTGAGCCGTATTCTTGAAATCGGTGCAAATTTATCCAATCGGCTACTTTAATAATTTTTTTAAATTTTTTTTATTTTTGTAAATTAAGAAACAGAATTTTTCAGGAGGGAAACATTTCGACTGGATATACCGACTCGAAATTATTCTCTTAGTAGGGCTGAAGGCCAATAGTCGGGTAAAAGTCAAATTTAATTAAATTTTTTGGTAAATTTAATTATTTTTCAAAACCTGAACCAAACTGATCGAAATCTCTATTCTTAACCCTTTCAGCACTGACCAAAAACAATTTTTTGTTCGATTTATAATCCAAATGTAACATTTGTGTAAGTAAAAATGTTCGTCACATAAATCCACAAAAGAAAATGTAACGTTGTTAATCAAAACCAGATAACATAATTGTGTAGGTAAAATATAACTCGTAAAAAACCATTGTTTAAAAAATTTTAATCATTGTTGAAATCCAACTAACACAATTGTGTTGCTAAAATTCTTTTGAAGTTTAACACGAAGTTTATTACGAGGGTATATCAAAAAGTCTTGCAATATCATATGAAAAAAAAGAGTGAGTGAGACAACAATATATTTTTCAAAACCATTTTTTGTCGCGATGAAACTTCTAGAAGAACATTTTGATGTAAATTTTACAGTTCGTTTGTTTTTGTCAATTTAGTAACACGTGTTTTGAATTTTTCTTAAAATGAATGAAATTGAATATCGCGCCCTTATTAAATTTTTCTATAAAGATGGACGAAATGCAATTTATATATTCAACTATATATCAAAAGTTTACGGCGAATCTGCACCATCATATGCCACAGTAACAAGGTGGGTAAAATTATTCAAAAGTGGCTGGGAGTCATTTGAAGACGACAACCGCTCGGATCGGCCAGCAAATGCTATTAGCCATGAAAACGTAATTTTGGCCGAATCTATTGTATTGGAGGACCGGCGTATTTCTGTTCCGCGGTTAGCGTGGAGACTTTCTCTTTCATACGGTACCACATATACTATATTACATGACCACCTTCACATGTCGAAAGTAAGCGCGCGATGGGTTCCCCGTTTGTTGAATGCAGAACAAAAAAAAAATGCGTGTTCAAACTTCAAAGGCGATTTTAGATATGTACAAAGAAGATCCAGAAAATTTCTTGGATAACATAATAACAGGCGATGAAACATGGCTTTATCATTGGGATCCGGAATCCAAACAAGAATCGATGCAATGGATTAAACGTAGTGAACCACCACCAAAGAAATTCAAAACTCAACCGTCTGCTGGTAAGGTTGTGGCAACAGTTTTTTGGGATGCTGAAGGAATTTTGATAATCGATTATATTGCACCGAAACCCACAATCACAGGCATATATTACGCAGAAGTTTTGCGAAAATTGAAAAAAGCGATCCGTGAAAAACGGCCAAGGAAAGTTATTAAAAAAATCTTGCTTCTTCACGACAATGCACCAGTGCACAAGGTTAATATTGCTCAAGCTGCATTAAAGGGCTGCGGCTTCGTGGAAATTCCGCATCCACCGTACAGTCCAGACTTGGCACCCAGTGATTACTTTCTGTTTCCCAATTTAAAAAAAAAAACACTAAGGGGCCCGAAATTTTCCAGTGACTATGAAGTACAGTCTGTTGGAAATGAATATTTTATGGAGCAAAAGAAATCTTTTTTTTAGAGGGTTTAGGCAAGTTAATTGTTCGATGTGACTAATGTAAAAACCTTAAAGGAGATTATGTCGAAAAATAAAAATATTGCTGTCTCACTTACTCTTTCTTTTCATATAAAATTGCAAGACTTTTTGATTTGCCCTCGTATGATTCGAATTATTTCATCTTTCTTATTAGTATTGTCATCTAATTTTGAGAATTTGAACTATCGATTTTAATAGCAAAACAAAATAAAAAATTGGCGGGAAAATCACTGCTACGTCAAAAAGTGAACAATGTCAATTCAAGATAATTCCGGGAAAAGTAAGTCATTATTTTTATTAATTCTAATTTATTGGTTTAAAATAATATGTCGCAATAGTGAATTAAATTATTGAAATTTTGATTTAATAATTCAAAAACCTCAATTATATAATTTTTAGTACCGTAAAATTTATAAACAAAAGTGACTTACACAATTTGTGGGTTGGATTTTAATTAGTAGGAAATTACTTTGGCACTTTATTATAAACTGAATTTGTGTTATTCTCATGTTATTTTCAATCCTGTTTCATAAATTATTCATATTGGAACATATTCATATTTTATTTCAATTATGTTTGCAAATGGCTCATAGACCAAGAAGAAGTATTAAAAATGCTCGAAAATTCGGATAATTCGGAAGAGGAAGACCTCGAACATGAACCACCCATTCAGAGAAATGTTGTACAACTACCATCTGATTCAGATGATCATAGCGATGATGAAAATGTTACTTTAAATCCAACTGAAATAACTACTTATCCAAATTTGGTTTGGCTGAATCATCGATGTTGAGAAAAAGTTTACCCATTCAACATACATGTGCACCGAATATTGAAATTCGAAAGCCCGTAGAGTATTTTTATAAGTATTTCGACGATATACATTTTAAGGATACCGCTTTCTTCACTAATATTTATTATCTTAAATCGACGGGTAAAGAATTAAAGACGAACGAGCTAGAAATTAGGAAGCTATACGGTATTTTTATGTACAAGCCAAAAAATCGGATTTTCAAAGATATCGAATTGTATGTCCAGACACCGATTTCAAACTTTGCGTGCCTGTATCCATTTTATTGATAAAACTAAACAACGTTTTCTGGAAAGCTCAACCAATAATAGACGCAGTGAGAGCAAGATGTCATCAAATTGAACGCAAGATTGAACATTTCTCAATAGACGAGCAAATGATTCCATTTACAGGCCGTACACCTGCTCGACAATTTGTGAAAGGCAAACCACGACCAGTTGGAATCAAAAATTTCGTTCTCACTACATCTTCAGGTTTAGTGATGGATTTTGAGCTCTACCAAGGAATATCGACCAATTTAAAATTTAGAGAACTCGGATTAGGACCTAGTGTTATATTACGATTAACGGAAACTTTAACACCCAGAAGTTTTCTATATTTTGATAGATACTTTTCCACTGTTGGTTTATTTAAACAATTAAGTAAAATGAATTTTAAGGCCACGGCAACAATAATGCTAAATAGAGTTAAAGAAGTGCAATTTAAACCCGATCGGCAAATGCAAAGAGGCGATACACAAGAATTTGTACTCACAGAGGAGGATTCAACCATTTCAATTGTCAAATGGAAGGACACAAGATGCGTGACGGCAATATTAACCATAAGCGGAGTTCACCCCATTTCCACTATGGAATGGTGGTGCAAACAAAATAAGAAACACCTAACAGTTGATTGCCCTAACGTAATTAGTGATTACAACTTTCATATGGGTAGAGTTGACGTTTGTGATCAGCAATTAGAGTACTACAGGACCTTTATTAAAACTAAAAAATGGCCAGTAAAAATCGCTCATCATGTTATAGATTTGGCATTAGTAAACTCCTGGATGGAGTATAAGCAAGATTGTGATGCTCTGGCTATACCTAAGGCAAAAAGGCTTGACCTGCTAGGCTTTAAAACGAATGTAGGAGATTCCCTAATTTGTGAGAGTTTAATTGAGGAAGCCGGTCCAATCGATACGGATGAAGAAATAATTGATGACGAGCCTACTCCGAAAAAGAAAAAGATGGAAACGATACTCTCCGTCAGGACATTGGCCGGTGTGGGATGACATGTCAACTGCGAAGATGTGCCGCTATAAGTCATGCAAACAACGCACCAGGTGTAGGTGCGAGAAATGTAATATATATCTTTGTTCGTCAAAGGCGAACAATTGCTTTAAACTATTTCACATCCAAAAAGACTGATAGACTCATATTTAGATATATTTTATTTTAATTTGAACTCAAGTTTATTTAATTTTTTATTTTATTACCAATGAATGTGATATGAAGTGTGATTTGAATAAAGTTTTATTTTTGTACCAATTTTTTCTTGTTTAATTGAAAAACAATCATCACAATTGTGTAGGTGCTAGAACGGCCAAGCCCGAACAATTTTTTGAATGATATTTGAAAATTAGCATTATTTGATTTAAAACGGCACCGATTTTTACAAATAAAAAATGGTAACATTTGATTTCTTTTACCTTAAACTGGGTCAGATTAAGGTATTGCTATGGATTAAGTTTACCTACACAATTGTAGCATTCAGTATCCAACTTTCAAATCATTTTTCTTTATCTCGTATTAGACTACGTATACAATTTTTATACACAATTGTGTTACTCAGTTTAACTAAGATATAAAAAAAATAAAACAGGTTTTACAATAGAGTTCAAATTTACCTACACAATTGTGTCAGTGTGTGCTGAAAGGGTCTGATATTTACCACATCAAACCATTAACCAGACTATTGGCCTGTAGCATAGGGAGACAAATATTAGTAAACTTGAAAACAAATTTGAAAAAATGATTAAAGTAACCGGCGGAAAATTCGAGTAATATAGAGAATTTCAAAGCAAATTGTATTCCGAAGGGGGAAATTTCCATCGATCTCAAGAATACGGTCTGGTACGAAAACGTTCGACAAAAAACAAAATCGACAAAACTGTTGTGGAAATGCCACAACAAACTTAAAAATTTGGCATTAAACAATAAACAAATATGATTCATTTTTTTGTAAAAAAACGAAAGTATTATGTTTCTAGTGGATTTAATGTCCTTTTAAGATTAATTAATGGAGGGAGTATTCTCTTCTTTTCAGCCACTCACACACCACCCATTCAACTACTCACACGAGTGCACGTGGGTGAGCGCTGAATTCTGCACTCCAACATAGGGTCTCAGTTGTGCTTTTTAGCATCACCGATCGTAATCGATGATGAAAATTCGCTTTACAACCGGAAAGAAGTCGGTCCTAAGCTCTATGCGAATGCTGCAGTAAACTTGAATATCTTTTATTATTTAACATAAAAAATAATTCATTGAAAGCGAAAGAAAATGCCGTTCCAACTCCGTAACCGCTTAGATCGGATATTAACATGTTATGATGAATATTCATCCTGGTAACAGGAATTGCCATTACAACGCCATCGGGATATACCGAAAGAGTTTGGTTTTTCGTTTTATAGACATATTACCATGGAAGTGTTTCGCAGAGAGATATGACATGAAAAGTCTCGAAGAGCATGACATTTACTGTTGTATCGAAATCTATGGAACGGTTATGCAAGTTCTGAACAGACCGTACCGATATCCGCAGCTGGTCTCCAAGATGAAGAGTCTCTAGTCGATAGATTAATGCAGTGAGGGAAGTCGGCAATTTAGATCTGTAACTTCGGGATAATGATTGGCTCTGAAAATTGAGATGGTACGGGCTTGATTAGGATGTAATAATATATTTGTAATAAATCACAAATCTGTTGTGAACACTACTTTATGTGTTACCATAGCAGAAAAACTAACCAACCTATTACCAACATTTTCATTTTAAAATTTTACATGAAGTTGACAGTGGTTTTTTCAAACTTTACCTCTAGATTTTCCGCTACCTAATTTCAAAAAACGATATTTGTGACACTATCAGGTAACAATACTTAGCAAATGATATATCAAAAGACGAAGAAACCAAAATCTGAGATGATCACGATGGCGTTGTGTTAAATTGTATTTATTAACTGAGAAAATTGCAAGTAACAAAATTCCATTGGCAATTATCAAAGTCGCAATCACAAAACTTCATAACTTTAATTTGAATTTGTTCTTCTAGAATCCAATAGATGTCATTATTTCCAACTTTACAGTAGTACAACTCAGTATTCGGAGAGATACACATTTGGTTTAATTTTTGTAATTATTAATTCGAGTTATCTCTTTTTCAGCTAAACACGAACATCTAATTTTCCACGAAAGGTAGTAATTGTTCACAAGTAAACAAGTATTTTTATAAGGAAAATTTAAAAAGAAAAAACAATTATTTTGTCCTCCGTTTCTCGTCTGTACAATTAGTTATAGTATACACTGTTTTCTGATTTTGCTTTTTTATTTAAAATGACGATTGCATAAAGTTACGAAAATCTGATTAAAACACGGCGAAGATTAACACCCTGATTCTGAAGCACAGTCACCGACTGTAAAATGGATGTTAAGAATTTTTGTCTTTGTTTTGAGTTTTGTCTTAGGACATTTTTCATAATTAGTTGGCATTGGTCTTTAAAAAAATCTTGCGTAAGCTAGCATACAAATTTGATGGTCTTATTGGTCACAGACTATGCGCAGAATACGAAGTATCGTAATTAAGAGTAAACTCAAAATAAAACAGACAATATTTCTCACCTAACAGCATTTTTCAGTCAGTGACTGTGCTTCAGAATCCGAGTGGCAGTCACTTAAAACAAAGAAATTATAAAGTTTCCGAAATCCAAAATATCACTGAAATTGTTAAAGTTCGCAATCATAAAATTAATTGGTTCGTGTACTGATTAATTGGAAAGATGAAAATCCGGTATCAATAAACACCTTGTTCTAAGTTGTCTTATGGGAGCATACATATTCAAACGCGAAATATAAATCATGGACAATCAATCCTTGGTTCCAAACAATCAGCCCCAAATAAAACCGCAGCAAAACAACGTAACAAGAGCTCACATCTCGTATTGTAACTAGGTAGGCAGTCGTCTGTCTATGTTAAAGAGATTAAATTTCTAGTAAATTTTTTGTATAAGGAGCCCACACGACTATAACATATTCTAAATATGCGGAACACCGGAAAGAACGTTTATTTTATCTGATTTGACACAATTTAGCTTAACGGATTGAACACGATCAGATAGATATCTGTGGCAATTTAACAAAACCACTTATCTATATTTTAGCTACTGTTCAGGGGACCAAATTAAAATTTTAAATTAATTTGTGAAAAAATTATGGGACATAACAAAACCATTTTTGGATCCATGGCAGCAAGGTTTTTCAACTGCGTTTGTTGACACCTTCAAGCAGTTGTTACATACTCTGGGTTCACCGAAAATTGGCAAAATTTTTAATTAGTATTTAGAAAAAAACACTTATATCGATTTAAGTAAATATCGAACGCAAAATTAAAATCAAAATAAAAGCTTATTTCAAGATAAGTGTTTATCCTAAATTTATTTCTGATTTTACAAATAAAAATATTGTTTAAATATCACTTATTTCATGCTATAATATCAAATATTATCAATTAAGTGTTTTTTAATAAATACCAAACACCTATAACAAACATGAGTGGTTTTGTTTTTTGCTATATGTCTCGGTAATACATAGTCGAGTTTTAATGAAAAATTGAAGGGAAAGAAAAAACGGGAAATTCTATCGATTAGAATGTAGTTCAACATAACCACTTATTTCGACTTAAGTGGTTATGATAAAATGCCACAGATTAAATCCCGCCCAATTAAAGATTTTTCAGTCGAATTATGAAATCCAAACATCTTCAGTTTATGTAAAATGCTTTTGTGAAGATTGGTTGTTGTAGACCTACCTTTGAAAAAACCGTGCTGAGATGTTGAAATGCAATGTTTAAAAAATGTATCTTGTCAATATGGCCTCAAAGAGCTTAGGGATTGATGATAAAATCACAATAACTCTGAATTTGGCAATATTAGATCACCGGTCTTACAGATTGGAGTAATGGAATATATTTTCTCTCTCTGTGGAAAACTGTGGATTTTTCAAATAATAATTTCAAGGGACAGTAAAATTGATATTTTAACAATTTCAAAATATAGGAAGAAATTCCGTCCGGACCAAAACTAAATATATAAAGGAACACCCGTAGGGTCCGTTAAAAAGCTCTGACTAAAGCTCAGGGACGTAGGCGTGGGGTTTGATGAGCTGATACCATGCTTGAATAAACAGCGGTGCCCATCGGACATGGTTAAATATAATTTAACAAAGTGGTTCGCCGGGACTAAGAAGCATCCGATCCCGATCATAACGACTCGTAATTTTACAAAAATTTATTTTATTAAAATTATTACGATAGGAAAAGCAAGCAAAAATAGCATTAATTTTGAAAAAGGAAAATCTGTAAAAAGGAAAATAAAATTTACAAACGAGAAATGATTAAAACTATCGAAAAATATGCCGTAATGGCCGCGACACATCAAAAACCAACTAAACAAATTAATGTAAAATTACTAAACCTATAAACCAATAGACAGGCCAGTACATACTTAAATATTGGTGTTATCAAGGCTTAGTAGATGTTTAGATTTGGGTGAAATATTGCTAGGCTTAAAAATTTTAATTTTGCCATTACCAACACTTTCCGTCGCTTTGAAAATTTGTATATCGTCTTGGCTAACTAACAGCCGGAGTTTTTGAAAAAAAAAAAAAAAATGATTTGAGGCGTTATTTTAACGATAGGGGATATGATCACCCTCTTCTGATCTGACTTAAGATATATGGGTGAATTATGGGAATGTTCGATTTCACTGAAAAAATTAAAATATACTCTACTACTAAGAGATTACTTGCTACCGTTGCTTGCGTTAGTACAAATTAGGATGAGATTGAAGTTATATTTGCAAAATATGCCCTTACTGATATACTTGCAAATTGTCCTACGTAATCTAATATCTTATCACAGTAATTGTCTTTAAAATATTTGCAAAATTTGCGAAAGCTTTGTGATGAATTCATTGATCAACCAAAATTAAATTTTTATAGTTGGAGAAAAATAGTAATAAAATACAGCTGCTCTCTGCACTGCCGAAATCACCAATTATACAACAATCCCAGGAAGAGTTAGACACAGCCCATTATATGATAGGAATAGCTAAAAATATTTAACACAAAAACGGTTTGCGGAGCCTTCCAGCACCCAAAGCCGGAAAATGAATCTAGAATATTATAACGATAATTATGTTAGTCGTGTAATGCCTGGAGAAACGTATGCTTAACGATTGGAAAAGTAACACGTCTGGGCTACAATGAGGGCTACAACATGAAATATAAGGGTGATCAGTTAAAAACATTTGGTTATCTAAATTTTCTCTGCTTCGTCCTAAAAACTGTATGCAACCATGAAGCAGCAGAACGAATACAGTTTGCGTTTGAAGATTACCAGGATGCAGAATTAATCGTCAGTCAGAGACCGATACTGACCGATACAAATATAAAAAAATTAAAAATAACCGTAAGATGAACTTTTGGATTATTTCATAATGAAACTGAGAAAACTGATTCCTCATTGCTTCGCAATAAAAGTTAACTCTAATGCTCACAAAGGTTTTTATTTCTTGTGACTTGTAATTTACAAAAATGTAGGAGAGAAATTTCAACACTACTGCTTCAACACTACTGCAGTATATTAGCGGTATATTGAACTTGATGGAACATTGAGATCGAATATGGTAAAAACATATGCTAAATTGAATTTTAAAAAAATTAAATAAATATTCAAATTTTATCGTTACGCCCGATAGGAAACTTTTATAACCACAAAGTAATTAAAAAAAAAAAATCCAACAATTTACTGGTTTGAATCCCTTATCAATTTCACCCGAAAGAATCACCCGACAAAATATACACGATTTAACAAGATACAGTTTATACGAAAACAAATAGGTCCAAAAAAACAGACGCCTCTGGGACTGGAAAAATAAGAGTTATCATAGATTACCGAAAACTAAACGAAAACACGGTATTCAAAAAATCTGGGAAGGTCGGAATACAAGTATACTTTACTACCTTAGACTTTAAATACGGATTTCACTAGATACTCTTGCATCAACATCGGAAAAGGCCACTTTGAATTTTGTCGTATGCTTTCCGGATTGAAAAACGGGCCAAAATTTTCCAAAGAGCAATAAACAACGTGCTGAATAGACTTTTGGGAAATCAATGTTACGTCTATTTGGACATTATCAACATTGGGAAAATCTTTACAACCACATAAATATTCTAAATGTGGTACCAGAAAAAAACTATCCCAATCCAATTTAAAAATTCAACTTTGCAAATGCAAAGTTTGAAAAATGTAACAGAATTTTTAGAACACGACTTAGCGTGAAACCTAACAAAGATAAAGTAAACCAAATTCTGGAATGGCCATTAGCAAGAACCCAAAGGAAAATTCAACAATACCATGTCTTTGAACTCCTCAGAATTATTGCAGCGGAAGTCCAAACTCCGCATATAAAGAATTTAAATCATGAATATGGATGACAGTCATGACACCCATCAAATTTTTTTTTAATTGGAGTTTAAACTCCTGCCGCAGTTCATCCGGCGAGTTCTAAACGACGTGACTATTTAAAAAGTATGATAGCTGACTTAACGAGTCAAAAATATTTAAAGTTTTCCGAGATGCACAAGTCAATCATAGTCTAACCTAAATTTATGCAAGTACGTTTAACCCAATTTGGGTGCATTGGGCGATTTCAGGTCCTTTATCATGATTAGAGAAACCATTGCCAATTTGATTTATAAATTTCATAGCGCTATACATTTTCATAACGTTGGCTTCGATTTTACTTAACATGTTTTCAACTGTTGGGTGCCCTGAAGGCGCCCAATGTCTCATCGTACAAATGTGTATTTAGGTATAAATTGTACTCTACATATGCACAGTACGCACAACGTGATATATTATCATTTATCTTGCGCAACCAATTATGTTAGTATAGCACGTCAACCGAATAAGCTAACGACCGCATATTATGAATCCTATATAAGCAATACATTGTAATATATACTTAACATCATCAATAATGTGTAGATATAACATAACCATGAAACGAACCAGTTTCATTATTCATTGAATCCGATGTAACGATTACAATACTCCCAGATCAGATACTTACGTATGCTTTATATACTCATCCAATCGTTCGCTTTATAACCCTATTTATATACCCACCCATTGATCTCGTTAATTAGGGAAATTAATCACTGCCAAGTAAAATACAAGGAGACCTTACAAACGTGGGGGCGACCCATCTGAGAGATGTCTCTTACAAGCTCGACTATAATAACACTGGAATGTAATAATAGCAACCACCTGGATAACAAGAAAAAAACACTCGGATATTTGTTAAAGCTTAATATCCTTTACGCAGGATAGATACCTAGAACCTGACGCCAATCGTTTCTCAATTCGTAAGCGATATTTCCAACGGGTCTTACCGTACATATGCTTTCTGAAATTTTGGCGATAGTTTCGCAAATAAATTTTTGGTTGCGTCCCTTTGCATGAAGGTTCGCGCAAACACTTTTTGCTCAATCTTAAATACCCTCGGTCTACTACGCTGGTTATAAATTTTGACATTTTTCTGGTATGCAGATTTTAAATGATTAAGAATAACATTTTGGGCTAGATTTTGTCTGTCAGCATTCGAAATTCCCACGTCATTACCTCCTAGGCCTCGTAGTACATGAATTAATTGATATTGCGAGCCATGACCAATATGGTGTTGACCGTACATTACAAAATGTGGTGACATTTTATTACTTTGGTGAACCGTATTTCGCAGAGCCAAAGCTATAGAACTAATATTAAGATCCAAATCTTGATGGTTTTCAGAAAGATATGATCGATTCGCAGCTGGAATCGAACGATTTACTCGCTACGACATATTTGCTTGTGGCAAATATTTTGGTGTTTTAATGTGTTTCACACCAAATTCCTGAATTAGTCCAAAGGAACCTTTTTGATTTTTTAAGCAGATCGGTCAGTGAGCTAGTTAAATCAGAATAATTTCGGATGAACCTCCTATACCACCCTTTCATACCTAAAAAACGTCTCAATTGCCGAATGGTTTTTGGTGCAGGATATTCGCTAATTGCGGCGACTTTACTCATGTCTGGTTTAACGACTCCGTTCCCAACAACATAGCCCAAATATCTAATCTCGCGAAGCATAAAATTACTTTTTTCGACGTTAATCATAAGATTTGCTTTTGATAGTAATTCTGCCACTTTACTTAAGAGCTCGAGATGTTCCTCGAAAGTTTCTGTTGTAACCAGCAAATCATCTAAATAGACGAATATTTGATGATGTAACTCATGAGGGATCACTTTACCCATAAGCCTGCACAGTGTCTGAGGGGCGTTACAAAGCCCGAAAGGCATAACCGTAAACTGATATAGGGGTCTATCGGGTACGGATAAAGCTGTTTGATCTCTTGATTTCATTTCTAAAGGAATTTGCCAAAAGGCGTCTTTAAGATCTATACTGAAGATAAATCTTCTTTTATCTAGGCGAGCAATTAATCCTTCGATTGGCTAACCATTAAGTGTAGTTATTTTTCAAATACAAAACAGCTTCGAATGGCATCAGTGAAAAATATTTGCTCTAACTCTACGGAAATAAATTCACACTGGTAGTGAACCACAAGGCACTTAAATTTATAAACTCGACCGAAAACAATTCTAAGAATCGTGACATAGTTTAAACTGAAACTTAATGTCACAAAAGAAAGACAATATTAAATATCGACATGGTAGATGTAAGGTTAGAAGACATACAAGAAGCAGGACAAAATCAGAGTTGATGCCAAGAAACAAAATTTCACTCCCTGATGTGGCTCTTCCGTATGTCACGCCTTAGCTCGCAATAAACAAAGAAAGTTTTCTCTACATATTACATGTGCCCAAATTGGCGGCGGAGAGAGTATCAGAAATGATGATCTCACCACTAATCGTCAACAATACGCTCGTCAACAAATACCCACAACGTCTTATTAGAGCGAATCAAAAGTTGTTTACCTCAGTAAACCATACAAATTTTATTCAATGGCGGAGCTTTGCAGCATCTCAAAAAGATTATAAAAAAAATTTAAGATCTGGATTAACTCAAGCAATTTAACAATACTGTTATCCCGCTTGATTCTGACCTAGTCGGTATAGGCTTGCACTCGCGACCTTTTGCGTTGGAGTTTATTCTAATTCCCATTCAGTGGCAAACTGTTTCATTTGTGAACGTAATTTTATGTTTACGAAGCACGTTTTACCTTTGAAGAAAGACCAGCTAAGAGTTTTGGTTGCTATTTTGATCGGTCACGGCCATTTTAAGCTCCATTTACAACCAATGAGGCTTTGCCAAGATTAGTTGTGTGACAAGTGCTTTGTAGAGTACGATGACAACATCAACTCGCTCGGCAAACTATAAATCTCTCAATCAAGGTCAACTGCCAAGCGCATTTGCATGTTGATGATACGCTACTTTTTTCCTATTCTTACTTGCAATTGCCTAAATATTTTGAAATACCCTGCATAAATTCGTTCCACATTTCACACATTCATGCATATAGACATAATCAGTTAAGTAAAAGCTTAAGGTTAAAACTCCATTTGATATATAAAACGTAGAGCAGAGTAAAAAAGTTTATTTCAATTACGAGCTTAATAACAACTTTCATGTCAAAATATGAAACATCCAAAAACCAAAAAAAACTTTCAATTAAAAAGTTTTTAATTTTTCGTTTATTTTTTTTTTATTTTATCACAACATAAGATTTTATATAATCTTTTCTCTATATACAGAGCTAGATACTATTAAAAAGATAAAGTAAATATAATTTCTAATAAAATAAATATAATAGACGATTGCAAAAAAAAATGTATATAATAGTAAAGTTAAATCAACATTTATATTCTATTATTTATATTTATTTGATTTCCCATTGCAACAATAACATTCCTTACTATGTATTTAAGTATATTTTATATAAATAATAATAAATTTATTTACAACAAAAAAAACTGCAATTTTATTTCGTTAAGATACTTTTGTCAGATGTACCCCAAGTTTATATTATATTTTTTTTACCTACCCCCCTATGCTACAGTGCACGTTTTATGTAAGATGAAGAACTTTAAATTTTTAGCAATTTTTTTCAAG
This sequence comes from Nephrotoma appendiculata, assembly GCA_947310385.1. Taxonomy (NCBI): domain Eukaryota; kingdom Metazoa; phylum Arthropoda; class Insecta; order Diptera; family Tipulidae; genus Nephrotoma; species Nephrotoma appendiculata. The sequence goes on from OX371224.1 coordinate 342,325,925, forward strand.
TTAAATCGACCATAATCTTACAAACGATTTATTTATTTTATTCTTGTATTTGCGAGATATGTGCTTTATACCTATACATTTGAAAGATATGAAAGCTTTTTTTTCGTTCAGTTTTATATATTCGTAAAAATGTGGAAAAAATATTGAAAACTATCAATGGGATTTAAAATATGTTCGGTATAGTGGTATTGTATATATAGTGACATGAGAGTTAAAGAAATATTATTGTAGCAGGTAGACAGTAATTGATATTTATTCTAGAAGGTACATAGAAAAGCTCTATTCTAGATGTGGTTATATTATGGTAAAAAAGCTTGTCGTAACATAAAACTATCTAAATATTTATATAGGTTAGTCGAATTATGAATTTAATAAAAATGTTTAGGCTTTATACGAATTCTTCGGAGCGGTTGAAATGGTTTGAAAAGCGTAACTTTTATTTATACATTATTATTAAGCGGCACAAGCATGAAATCATCTTCGAAGAGTACACTTACGTAAAGCATCCCAACATAAATATAAAATCATCGTGATTTTTTAAATAAGATCTCAACTACTTTGACCACGTAACAATATGGATTCCACAGGCTGGGGAATATTTCAATCGAAAACCAATGTGAAACCGATCCTGAATAAACAAATTACAATAGTTTCGAAGACAAGGACCGATAGAAGTTGAAATATATGTACCATCAACGAATGAACGAGGTAAATATAAATAATACCATAACCTCAAAAATACAACTATTTGACAGTTAGAAACTCCTTAAGTAGTTCCGTAAGTTGTAAACATTAAAACATTTTAGAAAAGTAAAAATAGTTCTCTCTCTTCGACTATGAGTCAAGTTGTTTGTGTCATTATTGGTCACAAACAATGAGCGAACAGCAAATCCAGTATCACTGACGGCCGGGAAAATGGCATTAATGAATCTCGGAAATTTGTCGGAAAAATATGGATTATGCAAAATATGTGATATAACTTTTACACAAATCAGACCACTACAAATATATTTGCAGAGCCAAACGGATGTAAGTTTGTTTCAAAATGTGAATCTGGGGTCGAATTCTTGAAATCGGTGGAAATTTCTCCAATCGGAATAGAATACTTTGAAATTTTCCATATTATTCGAATTTTTCGCCGACCACTTTAATCATTTTTTAAATTAACGATGGGTGACATGACGTCTAGCGGATTCTGTGTAAAGTTTTATTTAGATTCAAGTTCATACAAAAGCTTTAATAGCTCATATTAAAATTCTAATAAGTATTTTTAAAACAAGTATTTTACATAATCTGTTGAATTTATATTAAAATAATTGGTGAAAATGTTTTAATGTAGAATAAAATGTTAGTTTAAAATTTCATTAGTATTAAAATTGTTTGAATATTCAATCGTTTTGATTAGTTTTTATGGTGTGGTGACAACTACTATTCACATTTATAGTATGAAATCTCAGAGGCACTATTTCGGTGTTTCACCATAACAAACATACAGAAAACAATATATTTCGTTGCAGAAAATCCCAACTAATGCTCTAAACAACCGGAAGGAGCTGCTGAAGTGGAAAGTTGTTCTAAAAATGCACAAACCACTTAAAAAAAACAAATAATTGTACCTATTTTGCAAAGAAAGCTGCCAAGGTCAACATAGACAGTAGTAAAAAGTGGACCAAAACAATTTGAGCTAGATATAATCAACTAATATATAGAAATATTTCTAAACTGTAGTATGTATAGATTTATTATAATATTATGTCAAATTTGTAATTATATCGTTCCTATACTTAATTTTTAGTGGTCAATGGATTCTAGAGAAAGAAGACTGAAATGAACATAGGTGATGTACATATGGACTTAGGTTCCACCGATAATACAGAGCCTCAGACAACAAAGATCTACTAGAGTACAGCATGACCTTAAGACATTCTATAAAATATACAGGCAACTAAGGATATTCAGTTTAACTAGTTACCATTTCAAATTAAAACACACCAAGAATTGATTTCAATGACGGGAATACCAACCATAGAATTATTAAATACCATAGCCGATTGTTGTACTATAATACGGCCTTCTGAAAATGCTAACATCGGTTTTTCCTTGTTCTTACAACCTTTAGAATTAAAACCACTTTATCTAACGTGCAAACTGCTAACCTATTCAAGCTGAATCCTAAAAACACGTAAAAAATATTTTAAAGATTGTGTTCAACTGTTATCGAATGCCCTATAGAATGCCGCCTTTATTGGCAAACTAAAGAGGAAAATTTAAAAAGTTTGCCAGTTTGCTTTGAAAAATCTCCAAATCTCGGTTAGTTAGTAATAATAGTAATAGTTTAAAATGATGTCTAACAAGGTCGCATTATCTATACTTCCTTAGATAATATTATAATAGTTGTGTGTGTTATTTCTTATATAAGTACACCAATTTTAAAAAACATATAAGTTCTGTCAAAATATGATTTAAATAAAAATAAACAAACATTTCAATAAAATTAAATTTCATATATTTAATTCATTTCACATATTTTGTATCAAAATGAGGCTTCGAAAATTTAATGAAAGATGGCACTGAAATCACTTTACCACTCGTCAATTAAGAAACATATTATTTCAACCTGCTAAGGGAAAAATTCCGACTGGGCAAATCTATTCGAAGTTATTCGCTTATTAAGAAGACAAAATCAGCTTGAAAACAAATTTGAAAAGTGATTAAAGTGACCGGCGAAAAATTTGAGAAAATATGGAGAATTTCAAAGCAAATTGTATACCGATTGGTGAAATTTCTATCGATTTCAAGAATACGGCCCCTGCACGTGAAACTATTCGATTTGGCCAAAATTGAACACAATGAATATCAAAATGAATTTTTTTATATTGATTGTGGATCGAAATTTTCAACTGAATGACTTCTAAATCGTCACTTTAAAGGCCAATGTACAATAAACTGAATCAATACACCATTCAGTTTGTGTAAATATAAATTTATGTGGCAATACAGTTACGATTTGCATAAATAAAGCGCACAACAATCGCGTCTACGTTAGAATCAGAACCGGGCGATAAGAAATCATAATCGTCAAAAGAGAAACGGCATCGACTACATTTCCGTTATAAAGCCAATAATATCAAGACGTTCCATACCAAATATAAAAAAAAAAAAATCTGGAGCAGGAGCATCAAATTAACTCACGAATGCCAGTAAATCATATGAATAATATACATTCATAAAAATCCCAACTCTCATCTAGCGCGACAACTCATACTCCGATTGGGAATCCCCAACCTGCAAATCTAGTGGGGAATAATAATATATTACGCCACCTATCCTACCACCACCTCATCTCACATTACAACGAATTCTACCAAATTCCCATATGCTCCAAATCTACAAACATTTACAATTTTAGAAATGTAAATATACATTTTTTGTTTACACTATATTTTAAAACGTGCCCCAATATTTCAATAGTAATTGCAAGTGACCGAACATCCTTAATATTTCGCTGGCATATAAACTTTTCGTAATGGAATCCTCTTAGTTCTCTTCAATCGCTTCCTTATTATAGAATACTATTTTTTCCAATGTGTTGGTTTGTGGATTTAGAAACTCAAAAAATGTATCAAAATATCCAAGGGCAGTTTGTATCCACCGTCATTAAATCAAAATCCGCTATAACATTTGATGAATGATTTACAGATTTCATATGCTCGCCTCCTTTAGAATTTCTCATGCACGACACATCAAAGGAGTAACATTGTGAAAATAATCGATAATTTCTTTGTATCGATTTGTATCACCGTATCCCACAATACTAATGTTACATCTATTCGGTAGCATCTATTTCGTCTATTAAATACCATTTTCGTGTATAAATTACATTGTCGAGCGTTTCTTCGAACAGTAAAAATATACCATCTACTCCGACAAAACTATATCAAATTTATCTATAGGAAGTATAAGATTTATATCTATAAAAATGTCTTAATTTTACCAAAAACAGCCAAAGTCAAAAAGGGAATTTGAAATTGAGAGAGCCAATTGAGAGGAAATTTTAGTTGTACACTGCGAAGATTTTACAATCGATTTTAATTTTTTTAAAACTACTAGCGCTATGTATTATCTATCTATCTAAACTATTATTACCACTCCTTGATCTTCTTTGATGTAAAAGGTAAAATATTCCAGTCGAAAGAAATCAAGTGCGGCACATGTCTATGTATGTGTGAAATTATTTTCTATTTGTACTGAATGCTTGACCGTAGTGATAGGAAAAAAATAAATTAGATTTAAAAATTTAGTAGGCCTTTACCCCACAATGAAAAATTATTTATGCAGTAAAATATACTGGGGAAACAAAAAGAGAAAACCAATCAAGAAAGTATAAAAGAGTGACAGAAATAAAAACAAAATTTATGGTAACATTTTATTACATCGTCTGAAAAATTGCCACATAGATGGCGTCACAAATTTCCCAACCCATACGATTTTTAAATTCTACCAATGATACCTGTTAAAAATTCATGACATTTCGATCATTAAGTTTACAAGTTACAGTTGCTTTAGTGACGCTACTTTTGTTAATTTCAAAACAATGGAAAAAAAACATTTTCGTGGGTTGATTAAACACTGTTTTTGATGGAAAAAATATCGTACTCCAGAAAACATAAAAAAAAATCCACGAAATTTTTTTGACAGACCGTAAAGTCACATTGGGCCTATTTTTTATGCAACCTGAGCAAGCAGTGCGCTGTCAAAAAATACTCTGTTTTTTTATTCAACCTGAGTAATTTTACTCTGCACACTGCGTTTTTATTTGTGAACTGTGCTTACACCGAGCTTACTCGGTTCTTCAAATTTTACTCTGAAATTAATGTCAGTGTACGAAGAGTGTGCAAAGTAAAAAACAATGTTTTACTCTATGCGCACCGGATAATTTTACCCAGTACAACCTTTGCTCGGTGTACACTACCCGGGGTAAGCCAGCTTGCTCGGGTTGATTTAAAAAATAGACCCATTGTAAAGATATCAATGGTGTGGTGATACGGAGCGGTTTGCACTAAGTTAACATTATTTAGGCACTGGTGGAACTTCTCTTGATATTAAAACAATTTACATGGTAGCACAATTAAGATTCTATTATTTCAATATTTCAATAATTTAATTTTGGTATGTCTTCATACCGCGATCGCTTAGCGCCCTTTTCATACGTACGAGATTCATTCTCATTTGGTTTATAAAGGCAATTGTTTATTATTCAAGAAGGGTTCTCTATGCTATTTGTATTATTTAAATGAAAATCGAGTCTCCGGACAACCGGATTTTAGGGTTGATGTAAAAGTTTGACTTATATTTGAATCGCCTAACGATGAAGACGCCAAAGATGTTCTCGTTTCAGTGTCGTCATTCATGTTTGTATGTTTTATTTCATTATTAAGGGATTGTGCTTGAGTGACGATGTTGCATTGAAAAGATATTTCAGAATGGTCGTTTATGGAGATCCTGCTTAGTGCATCAGCGTTTCTGTTCTGTGTACCGGGTTTATGCAAAATTGTTTAATCATAGTCAAGCGTGATGATGGGTTTTTCAAATTGCATAGCCAAATTAGGGGTTTATGATCCGTACCAATCGCAAATTTTTTAATATACAAATATGGTCGAAAATGAATTACTGACCACACAATGGCAAGTAACTCCGCTTTTTTTGTAAACCGCTAAAATCGCGTTTGTAAATCACAAGTTAGTATAAAGGGTTTGCCAAAATCTACCATTCGCGAGTGAAGATCCAAAAGTGACAATATCATCTAAATAGACTAAGCATTTAATGTTGTCTAGTCCACTTAAGACATTATTTATCATGTGTTGAAATGTCGATGGGGCATCTTTTAAACCAAACGGCATTCGAATAAATTGGTAGTGACCCTCACATGACCTGAGAGTAGTTTTTTCTCTATCCGATTTTCCAGATTTATTTGGTGATAGCCGCTATAAAAATCTAAAGACGAGAAATATTGCGCACTTCCAAGTTGATCCAAAACAACAACCACGCGCCATTTCTTTTGATTGTAGGTGGTTTTCTTTGGCATAACAAGTAATGGAAAATTCCAACGACTTACACTATCTTCAATAATTTCATCTTCGAGCATTTGGTTTATTTACTTTTGAATTTCAATTTTGTAAAATGGGGCTGTCGATATTGCCGTACGTGTATATAGGTTCTACATTAGGTAGTGTACGAATATGATGAGTACTGACAGTTGTTGAAGACAAAACGTAGCCTTCGAGATGGAAAATATCGCTGTATTCCCCAATGATTTCATTGAAATTGGTTAGTGTAACTTCATCTTCAGAAATATTTACGAAAGAGATTGGCATAGAATTATTTTTATGAATTGAATTCGATGTGAACACGGAAGGTGCTATCTGTTGGGACAAGCAGACAAATTCTGACTCATCAGCAGAGTTAACTAACACTGTAATGATGTTTTCTGAGCGACCTGAAATTCTGATATATTGTGGACAATCCAATTGAAGCTCTTGGGACAATCTTATCGACACTACGAAATTTTCTAAAGGGATATTTACAACTTGTTTTAAAAAATCTATATTGCATTTCTAGTTGTTGAAAAAATTTCAGCCAATAATACCCGAACAAGTTATAGGGAAAGAATCTTGTACTACTTGAAAGTTGATGTCCAATCGAATTTCGTCAGGACGTAATAGCTTCGCTTGACATTCGCCAAGAGTTGGAATTAAATCGGAGGAAAAAAAATTTTAATTTACAAATAATAATTTAGACTGCATCATTCAACCAACCATTTTTAATAAGGGGTACTTCGGCAGCCGTATCCAAGAGGAAAGGAATGGTTTCGAATCTGCTTATGTCAAGATTAATATAAAGGTCAGTTATAGAGTAAACAGTATTTTCCGGTAGAGAATCCTTATCTTCAACTGGTTGATTGGAATGAGAACACTCTTTTATTATGGATTCTTTGAAAGAGTGTCCATGGCTGAGAGTTTTGTATCTCTTCTCTCGTCACTTGCCTTCTTGAGAATACACTCTTGTATATGGTGGCCCATACGTTTGCAATAAGCACAATGAATTACTGGAAATGACTACTGGTTTAACCTGATTGTTTTTTTCTGATAACATTGATTAATTTCATGACCCACTTTACGACACAACTGACAGAATTTTTTAGTTTGAGTTTTTGGAGTAAAAGAAGAGGACTCTGGTGTGCTAATTCTAGAAAAATGTTTAAGAATAGTTTCTTCCCGGATTTCCTGATTGATGGCTTCGTTTAGCTTAAAAAATATACATGCTCTGATGATTACTTTGATCGATTAGTCTAGGCCTTCCTGGAAAGAAATGAAGTTTAATGTGGGCATTAAGATTTTGTATTGTTTTAGCTGATGCTTGAAAAGCGATCCAAGCTTCATTTAAATCGTGTACATGCATCTCAACTCTAGTGGCATAAGTACGAACATCTTCACCTCTGCTCTGTCTGATATTAGCCAACTCCATTTGTATCTGGCCAATAGAACGGCTCTCGAAAAATTCCGCCGTTAAACGTGCTTTTAAGATTTTATATCAGAATATCAAACGACATCATAAGCTTTCCGTCTAATTTTAGTTTAAGTAATTCTACGAAGGCAGACTAAACGGCCTCAAGTAAAGATTGAAATATGAAAGTTGAGTACGAGAAAATAAGCTTTAGGAAATATTTAGCATCTAAAGTCGCCATAATAATTTCTTTGGAATGTTCACTCTGATTAATATTTGAAAGTTGGGAAATCGTATCGGAAAATGTGGGCGGGAAATTGGAAATAATTTGACTATTCAAAATGTTGGGTTCAACGGGAGGATGTGGTTCTTCATTTGTTACTACAGTTCGAAGATAAATCGTTCTACAAAAAAGACATCGAAATGTTAAAGAGGCGATGGATCGTTGTATCGCTCTAGAAGGAAATTATGTTGATGAAAAAAATGTATTTTTCCCCCAAAAAATTGTGTTGACAAAAATTAAACTGACAACTAACCATATTCTATCAAAGTGCTGAGCTATAGATGGCACTTAATCAAGTTTAAATTATAAATGAGAATGGTTCGAAGCTTATTAAATTTGTTATTTGTTTTTAAATTATTTGACAGAAATACCATTATATAGTGACCAAGATAAATAGTAATAAATTTTGGTGTTTCAGGACCATCATTCAGGGGCTGATGAAATTATCGATATACTTTTGAGCACTGCAACTCTATGTAACAGTTAATTTGCAAATATCAATCTGTGATGGTTTATAACTGAAGAATTTAATTCCATATGGTTTGTTACAAAATTAATATCAAGTGCTACTAAAATTATTTTTAAAACAAACTTAAATTTTTGAATAGATTTCTTCATTGCAACAAATCCTGTGTAAACGATTCGTTATTTCTTTTGCCAACGGACCCTTTGTAAATAGAGTTTTCAATTAAAAATTTTTCTAAGGGAATAATTACCGAGATTTTGACGCCTAGTAAAAGTCTTTCCATCTACAAATCAAGTCATTCTAAGTTTTATAGATATACCTTAGTAGAGTAAGGAAATTTTATAGCACCTTAATTAATTCCCAAAGTTGGTTAACCCTAACGTACGATATACATATTCATCATATACACATAAACATGCTGCGCTATATATTTAAATCGCACAAAATTTGCCTCATCATTACATTTAAGCAGATAATTCAATTATTTTTAATTGCTTAGAACAAAAACACAAAAAAACTATGTTTTATAATTTCGCACTATATACAATAGTTGATATCACGAAAGAAGCAGCACGTCACGATTCGGTTATATAAGAAACTGCTCATGAAGCAGAAACTAATTATAAATCGTATTAATTATGATGGCATCAGTGGTATGTAACTATCTCAAATGTATATGTTTATACATTAAATTCCATTCAATTACCCCTTTAACATTTTTAATATGTTTTATGTAAATCAAAATATATAAAAATCAATATGCAAACTATCATGACCCCTTTTTACTTGTATAAACATGAAGAAGCTGTTTTCTGTCATCTTTCTCGTATGAAAAGCACTCCTGTATATCTATACGACAGAAATATATGCATATCCATCATATCCTTGTGTATGAATCCCTTTTTGCACATAAATTTTAATTAAAATTAATTTAAAATGTGTAATTTTTAACCTTATATACATTACACAACAACAATGGCAGCAGCAGTATATAAAAGTTTTTCATTTTTCATTTTTATTTAGAGAATTTTCCGTTTTTTCTCATCATATGAAAAAAAAAGTTTTGTTTATTTTAAAAAAAATATATATACATTATATTCAAAGCTTTACATAAATACTGTGTATGAGTATGAGTACATATGGACATAAAAGGAATAAGATTATCTGGATATATTACATAAAGAGCCAGGATACACGAGTAGTCAAAATATTGAGATTAAAGTGAGAGAGGGAGGGAAGAAAATTAATTACGGATACGGAACCAACCATGTTATGCAAAGTTTAATTTTCTTTAAAGTGTACGACGAGTACATATACACACTTTAATATCCTTTTCTAAATTTTCTTGTTCGTACTTACAAATTTAAAGTTTTTTTTTGTTAACTTTATCTCAGATGTGATGAGTAGATAAATAAAATTAATAACAATAAATATAATCGAGTCGAGGCAAACAAACAAGGATATAATTTGCATATGAAATTTATACCTACATACGTCTGCACATACAGATGTGATACGATGGAAATATAAATTTTCATATTTTTCAGAATTAAAATGATTTCATATGGAAAACAATCATATATACATTTTAAGTGATAATAGAATTACTCTACATACACATTATATACAAATTCTTGTATAAACTTAAAAGCTAAGCATAGCACATCATTGAAAAATGCACTTCATGAATAAATTTTTAATGATAAATTTAGTTTTTTTTTACTTTGCCTTTGAAATATAGAGAAACAACAACAACATTTATAAATGTAGGGCGCAGCGTAATATTTAGAATTTCAGAATTTTTACAAAACTCTAATTAACATTTTTGTAGAATTTAACTCATAAATGCTTTACACTATGAGTTATGTTTCAATAAGTTAGTAGTAATTGATGAACAGCAACTTTTACTCTGAAATTGTGTAATTTTTGAGTGGAATTTCTAGAGTGACCGAAACGTTTATTTTTACAATTTTAATTATTCTAACAGTTTTTGTGGCCGTGGATTCTAAAACTAAAATACACAATTTGAGTGAAATTTAAATTTTTATTTTCATTTTGAGTGGAATTGAACGATCAGTATATACCCTCGATTTAAACGTTTGTATAAAATCGTAAGCCTTCATTTTCACTCAAACCTAAAATATTCTCAGGCATTTGAGTAGTAAGCTATCAAAATTTACTTTTTATTTAGAGCAAATTTAGATTCGTTTTGTCAATGGTCCTTAGTTGTCGCAATAAAATTTGATTCAAACAAAATTATACACTATGTGAGTGAAGAACAAAAATTAATGATTTGTTGACAATTTTGTAGTGGCTTACATGGTGTAATCGGAATTGAGAGAAGAATTAAATCTAAAAATTTCATGATTAAAATTTAGTCAGACATGAAATTTTTTAAATTTGACTCAATTTTTTACTAAAATTTAAAAAGTTTTGTAAATTTAGTTTCTTATAAAACAAAAAATTTATTAAAGTTTTAATGAAATTTTAAAATTAATAAATTTTTCTTTTCGCCCAATTTTGAGTGGAAAATTTAAAATTGTTGAACAAAATTCACTTAAATTTGGATACTTGTATTATCAAAAAGCTATCTAAAATCAAGAATAAAATAGTGCTCAAACCTATGTTGTGGTTTTAACAATTTGAGTGAATTTTTAAAATTTATTAGATAAATTAGGTAATTTAGTGGAATTATGAAAATAATAATTTATGATTCCTAAACACCAACCTGCCCGCTATTTAATGACAAATTTTACATATTGTAAATTTACCATAAAACCCACGCTCCATTCAAAATAACTTAGTCAAAAACTTGATTTGTCAGGAAATCACATTTTCTCTGAAATATCTAGTGAAATTTGAAGCTAGCAATAAACAATTTTAGTGAAAAATATTTAATATATTAGTGAAAACTTGCATTGATAGTTTGAGTGGAATTTAAAGAAGTTGAACAGAGCTTTAAAGCTTTAGCATACGCTAGATTCAAAATTTTTTTTTTCTAAATCCTAAGCCTTCATTTTCACTCTAACGTTCTCAAAATCTACATATATTATTCGTATTTTTCATTTGTCATAATTTTTCGAAATGTAATTGGTTTACAATAAAAACTATACACAATGTCTGTGATGAAATAACAATTAATGATTTTAATTAATTTTTGAAGTGGCTTATATGTTTTAATCGGAATTGAAGGAATATCTAAATTTAAACATTTCTTTATTAAAAGGGACTAAAAGGGACTCAAACTTGAAATCTTTAAATTTCATTCAATATTTTCGTAAAATTAAAAAAATTAGTTTTGTAAATTTGTTTTTTTGTAAAATTTTATCAAAATTTTGAGTGGAAAATTAAAAATAGTTACACAAAATTCACTTAAACTTTCACTTAAAAAAGTGCTCAAAACTATATTGTTTCATTAATTTGAGTGAAATTGTAAGAATATTAAGATAAATTAGGTAATTTTGTGGATTTATAAAAATGAACCTTCCTGCTATTTAACGACAAATTTTAAAAATTGTAAATTTAAGACATGTAAATGCATTTCGACTGCGAGTGAAATTTGGGTGAAAATTTGTTTATAAAAATTTAGATTAATAAATTAACGATAATAGTGAGTTTGCTCATCTTATTAATTAAACTAGATACTAAGTATGTTAAAAAAGGTATTTCAAAAATATTTTAATTTTTGGACTCCAATTGAGTAATTTAATAATTTGAGGTTTGACTAGAGTAAAGTTTCTTTTATCGTAAGTTTGAGTGGTTTTGAAAAATTTGTTTACCGTTCTAATTGTCATTAGTCGCGAAAGCAAATTAATTGGAAATGGGTCAAAAATTTCTTTCTTAAATCCTGTCTTAAAAAAATAATAAATTATAATATGCTTTAGTTGGTTTGAAAGGAATTTGTAAAAGAAGCCATTTCAACAAGATTTTGTACTTAGACCCATAGAAATGAAAATTGTATTGTATTTTATTCTATTAATATTTCAAATTTTTGTTGTAAAATTGCTGATTTGGTTTTAATTTTTGTGATGTATGAAATTATATAACACTTTGCTCAGCTTCTGTTTTTTATTAACTTAATATTTCGCCATCATTGGCATAATCATAATAATAGTTTTAATAAATTTTAATTTAATTCTCACACTACCGTACTAAATAAATTAAAATAATATAATGTTTTTACGTTTTATATTTCTTATGTTATTTATTTAACTATGTATCAATGTTTATTAATATTTTTAATATTTTAAATGTGCAACCGGAGTTTTTAACATAGTGACGAATCATGATTGTTTAAATTAATATTTATTAAAACTATTATTCTGATGATGCCAATGATGGCGAAATATTAAGTTTATTCTATTAAATAAAGCTTGAACACACACAATAACAACAGAGCTGGACTAAGCTAATTTTAACTAAACTGAACAGTTGAGCATTTGAGTGATATTTTTTAAATGTTCTAAAATTTCATTCAATATTAAAAGTAAGTAGAAGTAGTAGTTTGTTTGAGTGGTATTTATATAATAGAATTTAAGTCGCAATCATCTAAGAACTTTAATTTATAGTTTTCAGTATTGATTAATTATTGAGTGAAACTAAAAAAAAATTGAGTGGTAATAAATTAGCTTAAAATAAACATAGTTTCACGATCTAGCAATCAGTTCTAAACTGAAAAAATTTTGTTTCTATTAAAATTTTGAGTCAAATTTTGAAATAGAGTGTAGTTAAAAAAAATTGCGCATAACTCATTTTGAAATTCGACTAGAAATCTCTCGAACCACACGCGCTTTGAGAACAGTTTGAACGAAATTTAGTTATTTTAGCAATAATTGGCAGGTCCATAGAAATGTTTCATTATTCAATAATTAATTTAATTTGTTTGCTAAGAAAACCAGAGTTCTCAATATTTAAATAAAAGTATGTACAACCAATTTGAGTAGAATTGCTATCACATAGTTAAAATCGCAGTCCACAAGATTATTTAAATACGTTAAATATTTAAAATGCTGTTTTGGCCTTAAATTCAATTATGTAATTTTCAAAATCTTGAGGGCCTAATATAATAATGTGATATTTGACATTAACTTTAGACTTTAGGATATGAGGAGCCAGTAAAAATCATTTGGATTAGAGTAAGAAACATTAAATTATGTATTTGAGTGAAATTTGAATGTGTTATAGACATGGAAACGGAATTTATTGGTTTTGAGATCGAAAATTTTGGACATGGGATTATATTGCGAGCGCAAATCTGAAACTAATTTGAGTGAAAATAAAATATATTTTTGACTAATTTAGTTAATACATCGACGATAACAATTTGCCAAACTACATTATGCATTTGTTGGATACTACTTTCTAGTTCCAAAAGACATTTGATTGAAATTTGAAAGTATTTTAAATGATTTTAGCTTTAACTAAAGTTTAGTTTATTTCATAAAACATATTACAACAAGCAATTCTAGTTAGTTTTACAATATTTCCTTATTGTTTCTTAATTAGCGATTTTCAAATTTGAATTTTTCATGCAAAGGCAAATTAATCGAAAATGATCTACAAATTACATTCAATATCAAAAGCAAGTTGCACAAGATAAGAAATAGTAGTTTGTTTAAGTGGGATTTATGCTACAAAATTTTAAGTCGCAATCATCCAGCAACTTCAAATTTATAGTTTTAGTTTCACATTATTGAGTGAAATTTAAAAAAAAAAAAATTATTTGAGTGGTAATAAATTACCTTAAACTAAATAGAAATTAACATTTTAGTAATCAGGACCTCTAAAAATTTTGTTTCTCTTAAAATTTTGAGTCAAATTTATAAATCGAGTGTAATTTTAAAAATCGCGAAATTGTATATTGTTTAAAAATAATGTAATGTAATTCTCAAATTATTGATTAGGGTTCTAAAATTTAATCACGACTTTTTCCTAATTCTACTTTAAGGAATTTGTTTTTTATTAATCGATGTGTGGGTGAAAAGAAAAAAAAATTGAGTGATTTTACAAAATTATGTATTTGAGTGAAATTTGAGTGTGTTTTGCATGGAAAGTGAATTTCAACACTGATTTACTGATTTTGATGAGATCGAATATTTTGGAAAAAGGATCATATTTCCACCGCGAATTTGAAAATGATTTGGACGAAATAAAATATTTTTTATTTAGCAAATTTTTTAAGGATAACAAACAATTTACCATACTACAAATACATATAGATACTACTTTCTATAGTTACAAATGGCATTAGATTTTTAAATTCTAATTTTTGCATGCGAAGGCAAATTAATCGAAAATGATTTAAAAATTTCATTCAATATTAAAAGCAAGTTGAACAAGACAAGAAATAGTAGTATGCTTGAGTGGGATTTGTACAACAAAGTTTAAATCGTAATCATTCAAGAATTTTAAAATAAATCCATTATCCTGAATTTGTGTTTCGATTAATTTTTGAGTGGAATTTTTAAAAAAATTGAGTAGTTTGAGAAAAAATACGCCGAATTTAAATAGAAATTTAAATTTTAGTTATCAGATTTAAACTATAAAAATTCGAGTCCAATTTAAACATTGAGTGTAATTTTAAAAAATATCGTCACATTGTGCTAAAATATTTTGAAACTGGACTAGACATTATCAAAAAAGTAGCACTGCACTCTTTAAGAACAATTTAAACGTAGTTTAGCTATTTTAGGTCTAATAGAAGATTCAAAAAAACGTTCACATAGTTAAAACTGCAGCCCACATGAATTCGATAAATATTTAAAAAATCTTAAATTTAATAACACAGTATTTGAGTGAAATTTGAAATTGAATTTATACTTTGAGTAAAATTTAAAGGAGTTTAAACCAATTAAAATTTCGTGCTTTTCATAATTCTACTTAAAGAAATTATGTTTTAATATTAAGAGGTGTTTGAGTGAAAAATTAAACAAATGATTAGTTTTAGAAAAATATGATTTTAAGCGAAATTTAAATTTGTTTTAAACGGATAATTTAAAATGACAGGGAAGCACAATATTTAATGATTTAATTTTTGAGAATTGAGATATTGTAACATAACATTTTGAGTACTTTATGCAAATGTTTTTCGATCGGATCGATAACTTAAAAATTAAGTAATAACACCTTGATTAAAGCATGATACACACGTTCATAAAAATCCGAATAGGTTGTAAATTTTTTTCATGACGATAAAAGTCTGTAGAATTTTACCACACACAAGTAGAAATGCAATTTTTTTACTAGCAGCAAAAAAGTTTTAATGGCAAAGTGTATCACATCTCCAGCAGAAAAATTCACATGCATAATTGAAAGTTTTATTCTGTGTTATATATTTAGAAAATGTTGTTGTTTTTGTGCTTGCAATACGTTCAGTGTGTAGAGAAGAAAATTTATTATAATTTCGTAACCATTATGGGATTACAACATACAAAGATAAAAATCAAGATTATGTTACATACGTTGTTTTCCTTTCTGTTATTCGTCGATTTACAAAAAGTATATAAATATAGTTATATATGTTTGTATGTATAGAGGAAACGAAAAGCTTTTAATTAAAGCTTTCATTCTTTAAAATGTTTTTTTTCACCATGTATACACAATAAGACCAATGGTCTTTATAATATATACATTTATACCGATATATCACTTTGATATACATAAAACATGATCTCCCTCTCGACGATGTACATGTATAATGTAAATCCAATATATGGTACATGCATATATTGATTTTCCTATCAAATATGTTTATTGTAAGACAATAAAATACAACAACAAGAAGCAAAAGGATAATACTTAATAGTCGAATGAATCAAGCATGCAGACGTACATACATATAAGAAAGACGAGGAATGCAATTTCACCAATTTCTCCATTCGATGCCCAAACCCGTATATATATAATATGTAAAACTACCATAAATTGGAAGTACATTTCTTGTTGTTGGTAGTATATTTGGATTTCTTGTTATGTTGTCTTGTTTAAAAAGCTTGAACATTTTTAATTTATTTATGTATTGCCAACCAAACGAACCAAACCTCCTCTAATAACGTACTATCCAGACAATGGTTAGATTAGGATTATTCTTGATTTTGTATATTCGTTACAGGTATCTGCATAAAGCAATTGGGGAAAATTGGAATAAAGCTTGATTTATTGAGCTTTACGTAGTCATTGTATTGAATTACAAAATCAAACAAATTTTATTTTTACTGTTCGTTGTCTATGTATGAGAGTCATGTGTAGCGATAATACAAAGCCAAACATACAATATATGGTAATGAATTAAATGAGGCGCTTAGCCTTATTAAAAATCAAAAACGATATTATTAAGTGGGCAAAATCATTTACAAAATCGTAGCGTTTTACTCTACAGTCACAAGATATAAGAAAACTAAAATGCTTTAAAGGAGGTGAACAAAATTTATTTATTAGTGGACAAAATAATTTATCGGTGGACAAAATAATTTATTGGTGGACAAAATAATTTATTGGTGGTCAAACATTTAATAAAACATAATTCATTAATAAAACATAATTATTTTTTGACAAAATATAACATAACGCGTTAATTAAAATTGAAATAGAATGTCACTAGCTTCAACCAGATGTACGAACCTAATTTTTGAAGTCTTATATTATTGGTGGATAAAATTAATGAGGACAGACAGATTGCTTTAGAAGAATAAAATTTAAAACTACTTATTTACCATCTTCAAATTATGACAACGCTTATTTATTTAAAGCGATGAAGGTGAATTTAACAACTTTGTGAGTGAACAAAATTTTGACATCCGTATCTAAGCCATTAAAACTGGCGGTTTTAAAAATTTTGGACGAAGGAAAACATCTTTGATCGGGGCGATATCGATTTTGCTTTTATTATTTGATTCGTTCGCCATATTTCAACTATCCGTAAAATTTGCGTATGCCTGGCTATCATTCACAAACATGTTGGTCGACCTTTTAGAGCTTTCATCAAACTAAAATATTTGTTTTCGACAAACCAACCAAGATCATCATGTTTTGCAGCCGAATTAGAAAAAAATATTCTGTTTTATTTTGATCTACCATTATTTTTAGTTACTGCGTTAAAGTTCAAATCCCGTATGAGAAGAGGCACTAATCATAGATCTAAACATTTGGGAGGGCACATCCTTTATAGAAACGTGCATCTATGTACACAAGATAATAAAATGTGGAGTGGGGAGAACGGATAAAATCATCTGTGAACGACAAACATAAAAACGCGGAATTGTGTATATATGGTGTCAACAGTAATTAGGTAATTTTAATTTTTAATTTCCATTTTCCCAAAAAAAAAGGAAATACAAATTACTTTATCCTCTTCATCTTCTTCTTATCATTTTAACTTTACATAATGACATAAATAAACTTCAAACGAAATAATAATCAACAAGCGCGTTTTCATATAATTTGTGTTTATTAATTATTTATAACAAAAAATTTAAAAAAAAACACAACTTTTAATTTATTAAATTAATTAATTTTTTGTTTGTTAAAATTAAATTACACTTGTATTTTAAATAATTTAATCTAAGACGATAAAGAAGAAGCAATGCCGACGTCTACATACATCCAAGTAAAAATTGTACCGGGTGTGATATAGAAGAAAAATTAAATTAGAAAATTAACCGAACAAAAAAAAAAAAATTGGTACAGATTTTCTTGAACACAAGTGATGTGGAAAATTGATTACATAGAGATGATTAAGTGTTGTATGTGTGCGTGTGTGCGGTACTTATATCAAGGAGTAAAATATATATTGAAAATTTACCTGGATTGCACGCTCTCACAAAGTCGATTAAATTGAGTGGAAAGTTTTTGTGCTTTTTTTTGCTTTAAACCCGTTTAATAGAGCGCATGTAATTTAATTTTTGGTTTTGAGTGAAAATTCTGTGTTTGGATATATATTTGATGGCGTGTATTTTGATATACTACTCACATTACTTCTAATCCAGAAATGGTCCTTTATATTTTATCGAACAATTAAGTCGGTCGATTGAATGAATTTTCGATAAAAAAAAGTGTTATCGATGCTTATGAACCTTGATCTCTATTACTTCATATTCGATATATTAAAAGTATATACAAAATTAACATTACGGGTCATTTGTTTTAGCTTAAAATCGAAAATGAATCGGTTTAAATCTAGGAGAACGGGAGTTAAATTACTTTAGGATATTTAAAATTTATTTCGTAATTTAAAAATTATTTATGTTAACAATACGTCAATTTTTAGTTAATGTATTTATTTATCACAAAACTAGTTTTGTCCATTTTAATTTTGCTGAATAACATATCTATTAAGCGAAAAGGAAATGTTACATTATTTTGTTTTTCCAACCATTAATTCCAAAAAATAAAAAAGAGTGTTAAAAAAATTGTCCACCCAAAAATTACTTTTCGACATTTCTAAGTTCTTGTAAATGTAAATTTAGGCGAACGCTATTGTGATCACCCAGTTAAAGTCTTATGTAAAAAAAAAATATTTATAGTGCTGATCAGTGATTTTTTGAACGTGAAACAATTGCTACACGTAAACATCGTGAGAGTTGCCAAAAAACAAATTTTGAAAATAAGAGTAACGAGTAATCCAAGACATACGACGGCTATTTATTACCAGCATTCATGAAATTTTTTTTAAATGGTTGAACAAAATAATAATGATAAATATCTGATTACGTGTGTTCTTTCAAAAATTTATACCGAAGTTCTCAAACGGAACGAAATGTGATTCATCGTTCAAACCACCGACTCCAATGACAGTAAAACCACCTTGTATGCCCAAGAGTGCATGCTTATTTGTTACACATAAAATATCTTCCAAAGCTGCTGGATTCCACATTGTCGTATTTAAAACAATGTTTCCAATCTATATCATATGTCAGATATCATTTAACAGTGCGATCTTAAGTTCTGAATTCTTCCCTAATCAATATGTGGTTTATAGATGTGATCAATCGTTAATGACTGCTGACACATCATTATCAAGCGAATTATTTGAAGTTCCTGATCGAATTCAATCGAACTTCTCCTTGTAAAAGTCATGGCTTTATGTCAAAAAAATCAACATCAACAAACCTCATAGAATTTACCAGTAACACTATCAAAAAAGAGGATAAACGTAAGAAAGTTGATGTCGTTTATACATATTTTGCCAACACCTTCGGTTCCATTCGCCGTTGAAATAATATTTAAGTGATCGAATTCAATATATTGAATTGGGAAAGAAATAAGAGATCGAAGTTAATTCAAGCTACTTAAGGGGTAGCACAAGCATCACACGTTGGCAGTTGGAATTTCATCATTTTCATTAATAAGATAACAAAAGTAATACAACATTTTCAGATCTTGATATTCGCTGATGATCCTAAAATATATAGAACAGTGGAAAATATCGACGATGCCAATAAACTAGAAAGTAAACCCTATTACACAGTACTATCGTATCGGTGGCATACTTTCACTCAAAATATTCGAAATTAAAGACTTAGGGGTTATTTGTGAAAATATGTGTTTTACTAGGCGCATAGAACAGTGCGTTGCTATAGAGTAAATTCAATGCTTGGTGTCATTAACAGGTGGACGAGGGACGTTTACACAAATAAAATCCTATATAGTGCCTACGTTACACCGCAGCAGTTACTCCCGTATCTCACTGATTTTTAAACTCATTAAAACTAAAAGGCCTGGGGTTGCTTCACGACAACTTATATATCGGTAAATTTAACGAATATTCTAATATTCGTCAAAATACCTGCTACACTGTGGCTGATTCCAGAAAACTCAGAGATGTTATCAAGTGTGGGCATATATTTTCTAAAAGTGGATGAACTGTCCTACTCAAAACAGTTAACCAAATTAAAATAAAAAGACCTGGGGTTGCTTCACGACAACTTATATATCGGTACATTTTTTTGAATATTCTAATATTCGTCAAAATACCTGCTACACTATGGCCGATTCCAGAAAACTCAGAGATGACGAATATTAGAATATTCATTAAATTTACCGATATATAAGTTGTCGTGAAGCAACCCCAAGCCTTTTAGTTTTAATGTGATTAGCTGTTTTAAATATCTGAATGTTTCCACTATAGTCGGCATAGGTCTATACTTGATAACATCTCTGAGATTTTTTTTCTCGGCCATAGTGTCTCATATCTACGAGTATGTATATCATTTCAAACATATAAGGAATAATATTTTTACACGTAATAACCCCAACTTTTAGACTAGAATTATTATGATCCCGATATTTACATGAAATATACATTTTGACGATATTCTTTAGTAAAGGTGTGCTTTTTACACTTTTAATTGCTACACTTTTTAAAAGTTACACTTTTCGTTAACTTGTGTAGCTACACTTTTCATTAATTTCTGTAGCTACATTTTTCGTTAAAAACTTCACACCGGTAACATGCGCTGCTTTAATGCTTGTTTAATGGCAACATGCTACTTGATTAAATTGATACGTCGTCTATACTAGAATTGGTTAAAATTAAGGCACTAAATAATTTTTGTTTGTGTTTGTTTAAAACTTGCTTGGTTTATTGAGATTTTTTTAACGTTTTATTATTTTAATTTTCAAGCCAAACATGTAATTTTTTTTTTAAATTAAACCCTGATATTTAAAGTAATAGCGTAACAGCACAGAAGATGAGGCTCAACTATACTTCCTCGACCTAGATGAAGGTGAGGTGGACAATGGAAGTTTTAATCCTGATGCCTTTGTCTCATATTTGAAACGTGCCCAAAAAATCCGATATCAATAACGGACTATCGCTAGTTGAATGAGAAGGCAATCGAAGATTGGTAGCTCTATTAAATATCACCGACATTCTCGATAAATTAGGGAAATGTATGTATTTCTCTACATTGGGTCTCGCATCTGGATTTTACCAGATAGAAGTAAGGAAACAAAATATCCCTAAAACAGTATTTTCTGTCGAATACAGGCATGCCAAATATATAAAAATGGATGACATCATAATTTTCTCGACATCACTCCAGGGACACATCGAAAACTTAAAGCATATATTCAGTAAAGAACTCCTCGTTCCTAAAACGGAGAAACAAATTAAAAGCTTTTCGGGTTTCTGGGATACTATCGAAAGCTTTTAAAGAATTTCTCCAACGTCACCAAACCACTAACGGAATATTTCAGGTATTTACAATGTTTTGAATATTGCAAGGAGTTGTTATGCAATGAAGCAATCTTGCAATATCATTATTTATCGAAAAAAAAATATCCTTATAGAGATTAAAGTTAGAAGAATACTACTATGAAGTCATATAAAAGAACGGTACCAACAATACGAATGCAGATGCAATTCAACCCAAGCCTCATACAGTTAATAATATTAATACTTCAGATATATTTACCTCCTCTACGAATACAGAAATCGAAAGTGACAACCTTGTACAGCTAATAACAACAAACGATCCTGAAATGCTGGAGCAGATAATTCATGAATATGCATTCGGTAAACACAGGGTAATAATTTATATGCCAAACCATCACTTACCAAACATATCAGAACACTAATATAACGAAATATCGATTATGAAGCTGATCAAGAAAAAATCGGAACAACTTCAAAAAATTATTTGGTAAGAACGCATATCCTGCCTAAAAACAGGCATGAAGAAAAATATCACCAAGGAATATTGGAGAATTATAAGTTTATCAAAAGAACTCATTATTTTCCAAACATGAACAACCGCACAACAACAAACATCAATAATTGCAATATATGCTCAAGCTAAATATGATATCTTTTGAGCTTTTGACGGGTCATTATACCATTTTAGGGCGACCTATCGAACATCATTTTCAAACGCGCAGGGGTACCTTTTCAACAACGGTTACTCCAACTCTTTCATACAACATCATCCTACATAGATGAACAAAATTATCAACTCATACTTGAACCGTGCAACGAGGTGGAAAACATATATTGTTGAACGAAACAATCGCTACGATCAATATCGCACGCTTGTATACTTAAGCACAATAACTTCGATCTGGAAGAGGAAAACACCGAACTCATAAGCGGAAAATTATATATAGCTGGAATAATAGAGCTGGAATTTACATCTAAATGCCATCAACTAATAATTTATCAAACGTCAAATGTAAATCAAATTTAAGAATTTTAACAATTGTGATTGATGAAGGCATCACGGCTCTCCGAATTAAAAAATGCTGACTTAAAATGCTGCTGTTTTTTCGGAATTAAAACCAGCGATTTTATTTCATTTTAAAATTAACTTAAAATCTTTAATGAAAATGAAATAAAAAAACGGTGACTTTCATTTTCAATGAATGCATACCATAAGCCATTTTGAAAATGATTTAAGAAGTGTGTTTATAAATGGCATAAAATGTTTCTTCTTAAGTCATTTTGAAAATGAAATAAAATTTGTATTTAAAATCGATATAAAACGTAAAAATGTACTACAGTAAAAGCCCGGATTTTCCGGTATCCAATTAACCGGAAAACTCAATAACCGGAATTTTAATTTTTAGGAATTTTTTTGCTCTTTTAACTTTCTTTTCTCATTCATATGCATTTTTTAATTCATTTTGAAATTTGCAATTTTTTTTTTGCACATTTTCATTAATGATCGCATTAGTTGAAAATTTTGAATCGATTTAATTTTCATATTACAGTAAAAGCCCGATTTTCAGGCATTCAATTAACCGGAATATTTAATTTCCGGAATTTTCAATTATCCGGAATGCTCTCATCCCCAAGTATTCCCGATAGCGCGGCCTTTACTGTAGTGTGATATTACAGTAAAAGCCCTGTTATCTGGAATGCTTGTGATGAGAGTATTCCGGATAGCCGAAATTTCCGGATAATTGAATGTTTCAATAAAACAAGAAATTGCTCTGTTATCCGGAAGGCTTGGGGATGAGAGCATTACGGATAATCGAAAATTTCGGATAGTTCAAAGTTTCATTAAAACTAGATATTTTATGACAATTTCACTTGATTTCATTACTTTTTAGGATTCTAGTTTATTTATTTTCAAATTGTGTACCAGAAAACAATTTTTGTGTACATCAGTTAAATGAATTTATTCCGAATAATAAATACATACATATTAGTGTGTTGTGTACTCGTAACAAAATTTAATAATACATATATTCAATATTTCACTAACCTAACTATGTAATACGACTTTACACATTCAATTCAAATAGAATAATGCATAAAACAGAAAAAATGTAAAAGAAAGTATATTTTCTGTGAATCCGAGAATAATAAAAAAAATCAGTTTCCATTGTGAAAGAGAAAAAATGAAAAAAAAATCCTGAAAATTAAAATTCCGCTTAACTGAGTGTTAATTGGATGCCGAATAAATGGGATTTTACTGTAGTATGAAAATTAAAGCCATTCAAAATTTGCAACTAATGTTTTCATTAATGAAAATTTGCAAAAAACAATAGCAAATTTCAAAATAAATTAAAAATTTTAATCCATAATTAATACAGGCTCTTCGAATTAAAAAAGGCTGACTTAAAAATGGTGTTTTTCCGACTAAAAACCAACATTTTTATTTAATTTTAAAATTGACTTTTTTTTTGCTTTATTCTCTTTCATATACATTTTTTAATTCTTTTTGCAATTTGCGATTGTTTTTTGCACATTTTCATGTGCTTTAATTTTCATATTACAGTAAAAGCCAGATTGTTCATGGCATCCAGTTAACATCCAGGATGGCATCCAGTTAACCGGAACAGTCAGTTAACTGAGTATTCCGGGTGCCGGATAACCGGGATTTTACTGTAATATGAAAATTAAAGCCATTCAAAATTTTCAACTAATGCTTTCATTAATGAAAATATGCAAAAAAACAGTTGCAAATTTCAAAATGAATTAAAAAATGTCTATGTATGAAATAAACTATGCCTTTTTTAAGTCATTTTGAAATAGAATTAAAAAATATATTGGTAAAATGATATAAAATATTCTTTTCTTGTATCATTTGGAAATTAAATTTGTTTTTGTAAAACACCTTAGTTAAGTCAGAAAATTTGTTCAAAATATGACTTAAAAAATCGTTGTGCTAATTAAGGACGACAAATTGAACATTGGAACATAGAGATTTCACTTGATTAGATGCAGTTGCAATTTTACTTTTATATGTAAATTTTATTGTAATTTCTCACGGAATAAAGAATATATTTTTAATGAGATGTGAGAGAAATTAGTACTCAGTAAAACAGTATGGAATAACAATTTAAAAATAGCACTACCTAACTGCACTTTTCTTTAAAATGGATAGAAAAATTATTTTAAATACGGCAGAAAGAGCAAAAATCGATTTACTGGATAAAATTTCCATCCGCGCTATAGCTCGTAAAATCGAGAGTAGTGAGCAATAAAAGACAGTGAATCAATCATATGGAAGCAACTACCAAGAAAGGACGGCGACAGTTCTGACGCTGCAAGATACAAGAAAAATTCATAGACTAGCGTTCAATTCAGCCCTCTCAACAACAAAATCAGAACGGCGGTTGAGTTAAATACCAGCAAATGAACTGAATTTTATTCAAAAAATAAAACAAAAAGAGCAGTAAACCAGTACACAAGCAAGAAAGATTGGGATTCGCCAAGCAGCACATGACTTGGGATGTGCATCCGCAAACAATGAATAATAATTGAAAGCAATTCGGATGATGGGCAATTTAACTTAGATGGACCAGATGGCAATAATTATTATTTTCATGACATTCGGAAAAAATTCAGAAAAAAACGAGTAATGATATGGGGTACAATTTCATATTGTGGCACTGTTAAATATTCAATTTCCAATAAAATATTCCAATAAAATTCCAATAAAATGATTGGAAATTCATATACGGATATGCTGCAATCAGTTTCTCCAGAAATTCAGAAGCTGTTTGGACCTCTTCAGTGGTTTTTCGAACAGGGTAATGTACCCATACATAATGCCCGTGCTGTAAAGTCATAGATTGCGTGCCAAAAAGTGGAATTATTACCATGGCCACTTTATTCCTCTGATTTAAATGTGATCGAAAATGTTTGGGGCTTGCTCACTCGGAAAGTTTATGAAGGGGACAAACAATTCGAATCCAACGAACAGCTGATCGCATGAATTGAAGCTGCCTGGGCAAGATTCTCTCAAGGACATGATCTTTGAAGTAATTTTAAAGAATGTGCGCGTGCGATGTTGCGTTGCGTTAGAGTTAGTAGAGTTAGACCGACATTATAGGTTATAGAGCCTATAGCAAGCAAGATTCTTCCAGATCCCCGAAATTCAGGTTATAATATACCTGAGTACCAAAAATAGGTACAACTTAAAATGCAATAAGTATATGTACCTAGATCTCCCTTTTATGTCGGTAATCACAAATTCATTCATCCGCCCTTTAATTTTATTATAAAAGCTGCGATATGATATCGGGCGCAACAATAGAAAATTTCTTTTCATTTTTGTACTTTTGTTGAAAATATAAATATCCATTTAAAAAATAAAAAAAGGAAAATGCGAAAAAAAACAGTTGAAAGGAATATGATTTCTCCCCATTTAACTTTCACTGTGTTTTGTATATAAACAACATAAAAAAATTTGTTAGATTTTCATCTTATTTAATTGTAGGCTCCCGTACACAAGTATTTTCGTCTTATTTTATTTTTATCAAATACATATAAAAATGTAAAGAAAATGAGGAAAAATCTTGTTTCGTTTTATTGTACATAGCATTTCTATTAGTCATGAGTTGTAAATTTTTTATTTTTTGCTGTATGAACAGATTACGATTTTTTTTTATGTTGTTTGTGAAAAATGATGATTTTTGATTATAAGAAGGTGGTATGGCGGCCTCGTCTCCAATGCATAATATTCGTTCTATAAAAGAACTCAGATTATATAATCTTGATTCAATAAATACTTTATACTTTTAGAGCGGTTTAAATAATAAAGCTAGCATTTTAGATTTTATTTGTGCGGTACGCGGAATTCGGAGGAAATTCGATACTGAAAATGTTTCGCTCACAATTTTAAACATCAAGTTTCATATAAATCTAGTCTAATTTATCCTCATATTTACACACACACACACACACTCGAGTCGTACAGGTATTCGTATATTATAAAAGATTAGTATACAATGACAATAGAAAATATTTGTTTGCGAATAGAAAAAGCTCGAGTACCGGCAGTATCAATTTTATTTTAATGCTTTACTACCCCCAGTGTGTTCTTAAGATGAAAATCATTTTCAATTAATATCATGTTACATAAAACCCGAAAAAATATATTATATATTTATGCTACGTCAGACAAAAATTATAAAGTTATAATAGTAAACCATTAATATTTATAAAATCCTATGTTCGATTATACGCAGGACGAGAGGTGACTGCCGAACGTACACAACTAAAAATTTAGTCACGTTTCTTTTCACACACACACAACACACAGGATACAGCATCCAATACATTTTAGTTTGTTTGAAATACTAAACTATCTCCTCGTCAATTTTTATTCTATTTTACAATCGTCTATGTTGATGCTTTAGCAATTTTTGTTTAAAATATTATGTTTCATTGATAATACTTAGAATGAAAAAGCATAAAAAATTTGTTATGTATGAAGCTACATACCGAGTACATAAACGCATATATATGTATATGAAATCACTCGAACAGAACGAACATACATACATAAAAAAATCCCTTAGTGCTATTCTAATATTCCAAACAAATATGATACACATCGAGTTTATATACGACAGATAGATAGATATAGGCACTTGAATGTGGCTTTGAATTTTTATGTACACAGAGACAACAACACAGCATCACCCATGGCTCACAAACTGTGTATATTTACAGAGGAGTAACAAGTGCTATATACAGATTTAGATGGATTTGTATTCAGTCGTGTGTGCAGAGGGAACAAATCAAAATATTGATTTAACTAAAAAATTTGAAAAAATATTACTTTGGCGGCAGCATCCATCATGTGTATGCTATTATTTTGGACAGTTTTAATCCGTAATCGAAATATCGCAAATATTATGAATGTACGAATACAGATCGAATTTAACAAGGATCTGAATTTGTTTTGTGATAAGGCTATTGGTTTTCTAAAAGACAATGTCTAAAAGGACTTAATAAATTAGTGATATGTTCAAATCTCAGAGGTCCGTCCCCTGGATCATCCATTCGAATTCAAATTTTGGTTAGAAATTGTATGTCAAAATGTGCAGGTTTTCGTAATGTATATGAAGGGGTCGGTCCTCTGGGTCTAAGTATTCCAATACAATTTTTTCCAGAAATGTCTGTTTCTTCTCGAATGGGCAAAAAAATAAATTTTTTAAAAGGCTAAATTTTAAATTAAAATTGTAATTTAAAAACAAAAATTTTCAGAGGAATGAGTTAAGGAAAAGGGTTCTAAAATTAGTGACACGTTCGATTCTGAGAGGTCCGTCCCCTGGATCATCTATGCGTATTTAAATTTTGGTTAGAAATTGTATGTCAAAATGAGCAGGTTTTCGAAATATATTTGAAGGTGTCGGCCCCCTGAGTTTGTGTGCTCCCATACAATTTGTTGTTTCCCAGAAATGTCTGTTTCTTCCAAATGGGCGTTTCAGGAACTCAACCGGTGGTCATGTAATTTTTACCATGAACAAGTCGTATGTTCAGAAAAAACCATATTGTGGAGGGGATGGATTTTAAATTAAAATTTAAAAAGGTTTTTTAAATTAGTAACATGTTCGAATCTAAGATCTCTTGGATCATCTATTTGTATTCAAATTTTTGTTAGAAATTGTATGTTAAAATGAGCAGTAATTTATTTGAAGGGGTCGGCCCCCTGGGTCTGAGTGCTTCAATACATTTTTTTCCCCATAAATGTCTGTTTGTTCCTTATGGGCGATTCAGCCGCTCAATCGATATTCATGAAGTTTTTACCATGTATTAGATGTATATCTAGAACCAACCTTACGATATTTTTGAAATGACTGGACCCCAGGGTTAAGAGGCTCGTTTATATTTTATTTGAGAGGTAATTTTCATCCAATCGGATTCTAACTTTGTATAGGTATTTTATACAAAAATGAGCAGGTTTCCGAAATAATTTTGAAGGAGTCGGCCCCTGGGTTCTTCCATGCAACTGTTTCCGAAATGTCAGTTTTATTTAACTTTTTTTTAATTAATCACATAAATTTCTTTACGTCTGTCCCCATTTACTCGAATTGACTACGTAAAAATTAAATTGACAAAGCTATGATTGTTTGTTACTCCACTTCTATCTAAAATATATAGAGGCCCTAAAATCAATAAAGTATAGTATGTATGAGCCCTTCCAATCTTTAAATTCAACAAAATCTTAGGTAAGTGACAAGTGAGAGAGACGCCAAGGTACTCGATCATATGTCTTTTAAAGCACTACATCATTAAACCGAGAGCTCGATTCCGATGGTGGTCGATACGGCTTCCTGCTGTATGAATGATACTATCACCGGGTACACAATGACATATAGCATGCCATTGTATCTGCTGCGCAACGTTCAAAACTCTTCTAGAGAAGTTTAAAAGTGTTGACGTCAGTGTGCGTTAAGAAAGCCTGCGACTGTCTGATGCAATCCATTTCAAGTGACCCCTACAAATGGATTCGAACCCATAGGCAACTGCCGTGACGTACTGACCAAAGGAATGCAACAATCGTAACCAGCATAGCAAAGAAAGTATATTGGTAAAATGTATTTGCATTTTATCAACTTTGCATGCTTTTATAAATGAACTTATAAGCTCAAAAGGGGTTCTGCAATGACTACGGAACATCATATATCCAATTATACCTTTCAGCTTGTAGCACACAAATGATTTCCCGAACCGAAGTCAGGGGCATGTCTGCTGTTGAAGGTTTGTACATTTAAGATACAAGGGCGTTCAATAATGACTACCTAAATGTAACGGGCGGATACTTGTGAATGCTGTGCACCACTTAATTCAGAGAATAAAATGAGAGATCCTAAACAATCGCTGCGAGACCCTCAACATCCAACCAGTACAAGTATATTAGCTTCAAGTGATTTTTCATGCTTTTTTGAGGACATTTTTCCAGCTAAGTCTTGGATTCAATCGGAGCCCAAAATACGTATTGCGGACTACGTGAGTAAGCAGTAGTAAAGGGATGTCCCAATCTTTCTCTTGTCAGTACTTAGCAACCATGTTGCCAGTCTATTAGAGTTGGTTTTTGATCGATAGGCAGATTTTCCTCTTATAAATGCCCACCTATAAACTATTTGTGGTCAAGTACTTAAATTTAACAATTAAATTATGTAAGATTCGCCAACCCTCTTAAATACCATAAAATACAATGCATCGAATTTGTGCCAAAACCACCCAATTCACCTTCCCGTCCTCACAACTTTATAAAAGATAATGAGTGAAATTCTTTCCTGGTGTTTTGATTACGTCAACATTTCGTTAGTTTTTTACTATTTTATTCCTTTTGTCCACTCGAATACAAAACTAGTAAAATTTGTGGCAGAAATCAAAAACTCGAATTTTGAAAAAAAAAATCACTTCATAATTTTTCACAGAATTTGTTCAGTTTTATTCACCTTAACTAGTTTGGTGAGAATACATTATTTATTTTTGATAAACTCCTTAAATCTAAACTTTAAGGTTTAAATAACAAAAGTCATCATTAGTTCATTGGGAACCCCAATTCTAAATTTAAATTCATAAGTAAATTGAATTGGTTTGTAACCAACTAAGAGAGGTGACCAAAATTAATTAATTGGTGAACAAAATTGATCAAAATGTGGCCAATTATACAAGTTACGGTTTAGACCGATGAACAAAACTAATTAATAGGTGGATAAAATTAATCAATTGGTGGATGATTTAAATCAAATTCCATAGAAGGATTCTTCGCAATAATCGTGAACCCCATCTGTCTAGAAACCGGAAATTAAACGACCTTAGGTCGTCCCTAACAATAGTGGAGTATAAGTTTCTAACTAGCTGTTATCTTTTATCCATGAATACGAAAAATATATTACCCACTATTCTAGCTTCTCTTGGCAAAAGTTCGCAAGCAACGTTTATTATGGAGGCAGCAACCAAAAGATTGAAATGAAAACGCGAATTTCGTAAAGGTGGGCCAACTTCTGTTGAAGAGATTCATTATACTCTGAGTAAGTTGATATCAACATATTACTAGATGGAAAGTTGTGGAAGCAAAACTGTTTTATTCCAGCAGAAAACATAACTATGGCCTAGATCTTTCCTGCGAATATGGATGACTCAAATGAACGAAACACCTTTGGATGGTGTTTTGCATTTTCATTCATGCATCGAAATTAAATAAAATTCTGGGAAATTGAAGGGCTTCCTGCGATTTGGCATGCAGATTTATGGAAGGTCATCAATTGGTGTTTCATAACCGTTGGAATATCAATCTTTCATATTACATGCAACATGCCATTCGATGCCTAATCTTATTAAACGGAATATTAGTTGAGTGACCAACCCGTTCAGCCGGGCTCAGAATCTAACAGACTTACATGAAAAGAAAACACACAGCAGTAGTCGTGTATTCCCGAATTTTATGCCCTGATGGAACCATCAGTGTCGTTGTACCACGATTAGTAAGGTTTGAAGCACTTTTTTGCAAAATGGATTAAAAAAGGATATGGGAGGCACTTTTCAATTGTGCTGTTCTGGTTGAAAATGCACCCAAATCGATAAAAAAGGTTTATTCCAAACAAAATAACCAAAGATCTTAGCACCATGTCACTACTGAAGAAAATCAGGCTGATTGTGAATCGCGAGGAATGTCACCATTACTGCACTACAATCGCTTAATCTATGTTGGACAGGACGAACTTCAAAATCAATGGTCCGCACAACTGGGGCACCAACCTGATGAATTTGAAATAATTCGTCTGGTCTGATTGTCCTAACACGTTTATCCATTCCCTTTTATATGATGCTTGAACAAAAATCATTGTTGACAGCAAGTAAGTCGAAAATATCCTGTAAACATTTCACAGAACGATCCATTACCAAAATAAGTTCACTAATAATCAATACTAGCGATGAATCATTGTTATGAACAAGACAACTTGTATCTACATTTAGAGTTGATTTACAATTTAATTCGATTTAAAATATGTCAAATAAATTTCGGGGTGCTCAAGAAAAAAAATGGGGTGCACAACGAACATTTTTATAATTTAGTCCAAACATTTAAAGCTATTTTATTGATAAACATAATTAATTGGTGGACAAAATTTAGAAAATCGTGGACAAAATTTTTAAATTAATTATTTATTCAAATTTACCTAGATTGCCTTTATCAGTTTTAGGAATATGTGTAAAATTTGATAATGGGTGGACAAAATTTAAAGAATCGCGATTTTTGGTGCTAGCTACATATACATATATTATATGTTTGAGTCGGAGAAATTTGCATTTGGCATTCTAACATTATTCTATTGCATGCTTGCCAAAATGAAAAATGGGAAAAATCGAGGAAGACAATTTTTCATCGCGTACAATGACTGTGTTCGCGTAAAATACGGTAAAAGAGATTTTATACAAATATTATCATTCTAAATCGAATAATAACAATCTTATTACGTACAAAGAAATGAAGATAAACCTATATGCTCTCATATTTACTTTGCATGTATGCAAAAATGTAAATTAATTTTTCTTACATAGTTCACATCATCCTCATCATCATCGTTATAAATAGTTATTTTAAGTGATTTCTTAAGATTGTCAAAGCATTTTAATAATACAGATATGTAAGTCTAGGTACGAACGAGTATATAATCTAAAAATAATAATTGCTTTTAATTATGCATTTACAGTAAAATATGATAAACGTAAGCTTTTGCAAAATATTACCGTATTTCGAGGGGTATACGCCACCCTCTGCAACCAAAAAAAAAGTTATAAAAGACTATTTATTCCGTTTTCTTCAGGATCTAGAGACGGGTATCAATCACTCTGATTACTTCACAAAACAAAACCGTCTCATTATCATCATTGTGATCCTTTTTTTTGTATTATTATTTATATTCGAAACCCGAAAAAAAAACATTCTCGTTATACGTATTGTATTTGGGAGATATACCTGTTATACATTTATACCTACCTCTAAATAATTTATTTATATTTATATTTATTCAAAAAGGAAAATAGAAAATTTAAATGAAAACTTTACAAAAATTCGTAAAAAAAAACATAAAAATAAACTTAAAGCTATAAAAAGCTCAAATTTTTTGTTAACTTTATACATTTTCCCAACCATATATACATATACATAAAATACATAATGAATGAAAATGTATTTATATACAGTGCACGAGATATTACATTACGTATACGAGAGAGGAAGGAAAATGATGAGAGCAACAAATTTTCCGATTTTCATTCGAGCAAACAGAAATAAATCAAGTTGATTTTATATTTTATAATTGATTAATCAATAATTTAGAAAACAAAAATATTGGAAAAATCATTTTGAGATTTTCCCATCCTATTGCATTTTTGTTGTTGTTGTTGTTGTTGTTGTATTTAACTTAATTAAATTTATTGGAAAATATTTTAGTTTATAAAATTTTTGTGTTCCCATTGTTTTTTGCTATTTATATTTTTGGGTGTATTGATTTAAATAATATTCATCATGCTGTGTTATACGAGTGGGGGAGACGGCAAAGAATGGGTTCTATATACGTTTTATAAAGTAGTTTTGGCGGATAAAACTGATTATCTGTCAGATGTATAAAATAAATTTTTTTGTTTTTCAAATTTTTGATTGATTTGGCTTTTACGTTAATATCGAGACGAAGCGAATATAACAAGTTTGATGTTCTTTTCACAGAAATTTATCAATTTATAAGTTTTTTTGTTTTGTTTATATGATCTCACCCCTCTTGTGATTTAAAAGCTCTTTTGTGAGACTTTCTGGTATGAGTTCCTTACCTAGAATGAAAAAGAGAAATAGAAATAATTAGGAAATATTTTAAAATTAGTAGTTTGAGTTTATATATTGTAATTAATGAGCTTAGGAGACTGAACGTTTCGATAGGCGTGTCAGATGTTGATTGATTAGCCGCTGTGGAACATCAAATTTTGATGTGCATCCGATTTGGAGCGGAATTCAGGTAATGCGAATCAAGAAAATATTGTTTTACAAGAAGGCCTAGTACTATCAGTTAGCAAAAACAAAATTTTTTGAAAGACATGATTAAGAACATACGCGAATTAAGATGTGTACCCAAGAAGAATTTGGCCTTGAAGAGCCGCTAAAAATACAAATTAATAAAAAATAATTTATTCTTGAATCTTAATCCGAAAACAAGCAATACATTTGTGAATTGATTTCTCAGTCCATCAAAAGGTGGTTTTCTTGAATCAGCGTTCGAAGAAATCATTCATCATAACCTCTCAACAGAATAAAAATTTACAGAAGTATGTATGTGCTAGATTTTCACATACCAGAGCTCCGCATGAATGTTGGCCCTTGAAAGATCTTTGAACTGAGGTATCAAGCCGCGTACGCCCGCCGTGCAAGAAGAAATAAATAAGGGTATTTTAAAGATGTGATATGATGGCATTGGATGAAGAAATGGAGAAAGTTGCAGTTTCTGGAGGTTTACCTGCACTGTAGGCTGGTGCTGGCTGTAGGAGACTTACCTTTTGTTTCGTATTTCGTGATTATCGTTCTTGATTTGAAATATGCATGGTGGTACTCGCATTTAAGATGATCCAGCCAATTGAGCCAGCAAAATAAGTCTTGAAAAATTTAAAGTTATCTCTTATCTATAGAACGATGTTTCAAAACAGACAACCACCACATGTTTTGGGTCATCTTAAGTATAAAGTAAATAGGACAATTTTTTGAAGTTGTCATTTTTACGGTCATATTTAAACATGAAAATTTGAAATTGTTTAGGATCCAAAAAGAAGTTGTGCTTGCTCTCCCTGGAGCAACCAACTACTGAGTTTCGTTTTCGAAAATTTTAAATTCGGATTATTAGTTAGTTGTGGCGCCTAGCATGATTCAATAAATATAATAAACGAACATTACCTCCTACTTCAGCAGATAGGGGTATTAAAACTACAATTTATCCAAATTCGACGATTTGGAAAACTCCAATGGGAAATTATAATTGATAACTGGATTGGGGCAAAATTTGGACACACATTTTCTTAGGCTGTACCCGAGATTCAAGCAAGATAAAATTTTCTTCTGTATGTAGTTATTTAAACAAACCCTCCTATTTGAATTACTTAACTCTATTCGCCAGTTAAATTAATTTTTTTTCGTACGTCTCGTAAGGAATTTTAAGTATTAAGTAAATTTTAAACCGAAAGAATTTCCATACATCAAGTCACTCCAATTTGGATGAAGATATTTATTTTATTGGATTGGCGCTTCGAAATGTCACACATTTAAGTGGAAACCTACCTATATTCTCCAAATTTTATAATTTTTAGAAATGGGAATGAACTACCGAAACTCCATAGAAGTAGTGGGATTTCTTGTGCTTAGCATGGCACGGTATCCAGCATTTGTAAAAACAATTTTCAGGTCCATATGATCACATTATTGCAATTTGAGCAGTTTTGCTAAGAAATTTGAGCAGTTTTCTAGGGAAAAAATCAAAGAAAGATTTAAGGTCGGCCGGGTTGAACTATCGACCTCTATACTACAATTATGCTGACTTACTTCATATTTTTTAAATAAACGGTGCGTAAAATTCGCGTATGAAATCTTTATGATGTTTATATATTTTCGGCTTGATTCTTAAAGAGCTGGCAGTGACTTGAATGATTCCATAGTTTGATCTAATATTCCGTTCTATTTCTTTCATCTTGCTATGTGTAAAAATGGTGTACCCATCGTCGGGTTCATCAGCCAAGCGTATTCTTGATTTTTGCAAGTAGCAGATTGAAATTAAAAAGAATCAACTTCATCAACAAAGTCAAACAACCATCAGCATTGAAGCACAATGGACAAAGGACATTATAAAACAAATGGAAGTTATTGCAAATCATGTCAGAATCAATTTTGAAGTAGTTCTGGTGAATGAATCATTGTCACGTTAGTATCAAAATTTCAAAATATACATTGCGTCACACAACTGCTACAAATGGTCGAACAATTATAACGCAACCATATTGAGTGAAATGACAAAAAAATATGAGTGATATTTTGTTATATCATTTAACTCAAATCTGACAGTTTTCGCAATATAGTCGCATTAGTACTATATGAATAGCGAATACTTGAGCATATCTTAATTAGTACAGCTACTCATAGAATATCCGTACTGTAACGAGAAATACACTCGCATCGAATTTTTCACCACTACTTTTATCATTTTTTTTTTAGATTTGTTTGCAAGTCTTCTAATATTTATTTCACTACTAAACAAAAATCGGTGGAAATTTCCGACTGGGTAAATCAATGCGGATTTATTCCCCCCAAATAATAGAAAACTTGCAAGCAGATTTGAAAAAATGATTAAAAGTTGTCGGGAAAAATGTGAATAATACGACAACGGAAATATCCACCGATTTCAAGAATACGCGTCGTGTTCTGTTCATAATATAAACGTGAACTATTAATTTTCATAGGTCCAAGTTCTTAATTAATTTTCATAGGTACATAGTTGTGAATTCTCTGTTTTTTCATTCAATATGGGGCATTATAATTTTTCATTCAAATGATTATTAAATTGTTTGTTTCAGTGTGCTTAGAAATTAGATTTTAAATTGACTGGTTCTTGAAATTTTATGTTTTTAATACCCTCAAGAATTAAAATAAAATTTGTGTCATAAAAGAAAACCGAATCGTTCAGCTACCATTGTCTTGCAAAAACATTCAGCCCATAATATTTCATTAAAAATATTACTGCACTACACATAACTATACAAGTGGACTCATACTAGGATCACCATTCCAGAAGGGTACATATGCACAATCTGGGGTGAATCGGACTCAGAATTGTGATAAATACTTCATCAACAGAGTAAAATGAGTGAAGAAATGGAGATTGCAACATCTTCTACAACTCAAGCCTGAACCAGTAAACACGTAATAGCTTATGTTGTATTTCGTTACTACTCGAATTAATTTGTCAAAACTTAAACTGTAACCTGGGGCCGTATTTTTGAAATCGGTGGAAATTTCTCCAATCGAAATACAATAATTTTCAATATTATTCGAATTTTTCGCCGGCTACTTTAATCATTTTTATAAATTTATTTTCTTTTTTTAAATTAAGAAACATAATTTTTTCCCCCTACTATAAGCAAAAAATCCCGACTGGGTAAATCGATTCGAAATTATTGGCTTAATAGGGAGACAAATATTACTAAACTTGAAAACAAATTTGAAAAAATGATTAAAGTAGCCGGAGATAGATACGAATAATATTGAAAATTATTGTATTTCGATTGGAGAAATTTTCACCGATTTCAAAAATACAGCCTCTTGACTGGTTGCATACTAGCAAGTACATAGGTATGTCAACTAAATATTTTATTTAAATATGTAAAACATTTAGTACTTACAAAAGCCCAATGATGTATGTCGTGAGTTGCAAATATGGACAAAATGATGAAGACTTTTAAGCGATACGGGTCAAAATTTATGCCAATCTGACCATTAGTTTACAAGCAACAGTAAGGCTATTTTTGTTTTCAAGGTAATGGAAACACAAATCTCGTGTCTGATTAAACAATGGCGGCCTATTATGGAACTTTATTCGGAATGGGTACAAAGGGCCGAATGTCGACGGGCCGAATGTCGAAGGGCCGAATGTGTCGAAGGTCCCAATGTCGAAGGGCCGAATGTCGATGGGCCGAATATGGAAGGGCCGAATGTGTTGAAGGGCCGAATGGGTCGAAGGGCCGAATTTTTTGTTTTGTTTTTAGAAATATAATTTTTTAAATTTGTTGTTTAATGGAATATATTGTAATATTTTTTATTAATTATTCATGAAATATGATAAGTATAATATAAATACATATTCATGAAATTCCGCGTATCCATCAGTCAGCGATACATTTTGGTAAAGGAAAATTTTTGTGATGCAATAAATAATTAAATTAAATAAAAAAATTATAATTGTAAAAACACAAAAAAAAAATCGGCCTTTCGACCCATTCGGCCCTTCGACACATTCGATTCTTCGACATTCGGCCCTTTGAAATTCGGCCCTTAGACATTCGGCCCTTCGAAACATTCGGCCCTTTGAAATTCGGCCCTTAGACATTCGGCCCTTCGACATTCGGCCCTTTGATTTCATACCCTTTATTCGCTCTCGAAATATTCAAATCGCTGCTAATATTCGTATTATAAACTTTTTTTGCTTTCGGAAAATTCGAAATCAATACAGTTGAGGCAAATAATTACTTGCTAAGTAAGTGTTCTAGAGATCTGCTCCATCGAGAACAACCGTCGAATGTAGGATCGCTGCGATGATGCTGCAAAATCTGTTCAAAATTAGTGCCACATCTGCTCGCATTGGGTCAAAAACTGCAATGCGTCAATGTCTCAGAGCGCTGCTCAATTCTGTTTAGCCAGAATAAACAGGTTTTTTACGTCGGCTTATGACAATGGATAAATCATGGATAGACCACGACATTCCGGAATCAAAACGTCAGTCACCCGGGAAATCCGTCAGAAGCGCACCAAAATGCAAATGTCGGTCGGTAAGGTTTTGACCTTCAAATCTTGGGATACGCAAGGTATTTTAGTCGTCGACTAGGGTTCATTTTTGGTGCGCTTATACCAATTTAATGCACCGTGTGACAAGTCGATGGTTTCGATGAAAAAATTAAACCAACTGAAGGTCGAGTTGCTCAACTATCCATCGTATTCTACGGATCCGGCTATGCGATTACTGTCCTTTCGAAGACTTCAAATTCGGCACTCAGTAAAAAGGCAATCGCCTTGACAGATGAAAGGTGGACCAACACCCTCACGTGCAGGGTAGCAAAACAGGTTTGACCAAAACTGGACCTGCGGCGCTCCAAAGCACTAGTATCCATGGGAAAACGAGAGGTAGGATTGGTCGTAGGAATACTGACAGGACACTGCCTTTTTGGGAAGCATGTGAGAAGTCTGGGTCAACAGACGAATGACTTTTGTAGAAGTTGTTTAGACGAAGAGGAGGAAGAGACGTTAGACCACTTCCGATGATCGTGTCCGGCACTATCATGCAGAAGGCATAAGTATTTAGGTGTGTACGGTATGAGCAGCCTTTCGAAAATCACGGGCTGTGGAGTGCGAGATATTCTACGCTACATAAGTAGCTCTGAATGATTTCAGCGGGAGTAAAGGGGAGATTGGATCCTGTGGTATCACCAAGGGTCACTATTGGCCTAAGTGTGCAATAGCAGCCACTCTAACCTAACCTACATCATTCCTCCAGTGGTACTCGAACCCATCACCTCCCGATCTGAGTGCCGAAGCTTTACTTGTTGCACCATTTCCCGGTATAGAAATATATAGTTTTAGCAAACCGCATGAGATAATAAATTTATTTTGGTTCAGAATTACCATTTGATTCTATTTTCTTCATACAAATTTATTTCATAAATATTGTTTGCAAAATAGTTTGTCAAGCCCATAATTAATTACTAACTATTGTATAATGCCAAAGTACGTAATTGCATTATATTTTTCTTGTAGCAGGTATCTTTAATTAAACGATCAACCATATATTTTAAAGCCTTTAGTGAAAAGCATTGGGGTCAGTTAAAATCTATCTTCCTGGTCTTTGCAATAAAAAACTATTATGATCTACGTAAGGATAGTGAAAAAATGCTAAATGCAATGCATTCCTAGCCTCTATAGATTAAATACAAAAGATCGGCTCTACAAGATCATAATCTAGTCGAGGTTTGGTATGCCAAAGACTATAAGGACCTATTAACAATTCGCATATTACAATGCAACATTAGACATATATCTAGCTTACTCATTTTGCTTGGAGAGAGCTCTACCAACCGCAAAGTAAAGGCGATTCGAGCGTCCGTATTAACATCACATTGTGTCTTATCAAAACAGTTAACTGAAACTGCCCATATTGCCATATACTGCATTTGTTTGAAAGAAGCGTTCATGGCTTGATCTACTGAGTCATACTGATGGATTGCAGTTGATGACGGTATATGGTTTATTTGTATACGCTAGACTGATACATCAAAACGTTGCTACCTCTATACAAGGCATATTTTATAATCAATCTGCAAACTTCAAAGTTACCAATCTTGATTTTGTAATAGTAACATTCAAGGCGAATCGAGCCTTTTGGACAAACTAATAGAAGACAAACTTTTATTAAATGTAACAAACGCTGATTAGGTGCCAACTTCCTCACAGATATTATTTCACAAACCATGCGTAAGGATCTTATTATGATCCTTTAGAATTGGAACCACTTTCATTTTCTTGAATGAAGAGTCTACAGATTTTCTAAACGAAATCAGGTTAAACTGAGCTACACCATGCTTGCTATTGTTTTCAAAACTTGCGCTATTTAATAAGAGGTGTCGCTATTAAATTTGCAAAACGAATTGTCGTCTGAATTCCTACAAAATTCTAAAAAAATGATATCACTTGTATAATAGCATAGCAATACATATATAGTAGTACCATCATTCGAAAAAAATCTTTAGAGGGTGAAAATCCAGGTAGCGCGTTAATCGAAATTAAGTTATGCAATAATTTTACTAGTTCGCCTAAATGTTTGCAAGATTAAATACACTTACAGTACACACGGCGTATTTTTGTATACCATTAACCAGTATAGTATTGCTTCACTCTAACTTATTATACTACATATTAACACAGAATATATTTATTTCAACTCGTATTGTTTTACAATTGTCAAGGTCATGTAGAAAATGTGTTTAATATTTTTTGTGATAAACAATAAAACAAATCATGAATACCTTACTTCAATTTTCTTTTTATAAAAAATAGCATAAATAATTTTTTTTCTATGATAGAAATGCAAAGGAATATGAATTGTTCAATCAAATAAATCCATTATTGGAAAGGAGATATGAACGATAGGATGTATACATATG
This sequence comes from Nephrotoma appendiculata, assembly GCA_947310385.1. Lineage (NCBI taxonomy): Eukaryota > Metazoa > Arthropoda > Insecta > Diptera > Tipulidae > Nephrotoma > Nephrotoma appendiculata. The sequence goes on from OX371224.1 coordinate 342,366,323, forward strand.
TATATTAATATATTGAGTACATACTTAGCTGTGTATTATTATTGTTTATTTTAAATGCATCTGTTCTCACAAACACAAACGAATAAAGATTAAAAATGAAAACGATGTAGAAATCTATATAGAACAACTAAATACAATTTTTTAAAAGGATGCCGTTGATTGCACTGTTACAGTATGGTAATTTATAATTGAAAATATGAACGAGTAATTTTCTTATATATGCATACATTAAGAACAATGTATTGTTATGGAAAGGCAGATTTTCTATTTATCCAAATCTGTGTGAAAGTTCAGGGACATTGAACCCAATATTTGTTTCAAAATTAAAATAAAATTTATTAATTCGATTTTATCATAAAAAATATTACGTAAGAGAAGTACGTAAAAATAGGAAAATTGTTACTTGGACATACTACAATAGTATGTCGTTTTTCATTATTGTCTTTCAATCAACTATTTATTAAGGGATTGTTCCTCATTGGAATAGAAAAAACGAGGATGTCATTATAAAGATTATAATTTCAACCAAAGCATGTCTGACTTGATCTGTTTTGTCACAGAATCCAATGAGAGTCATGTGGTGTTTACAGTGTGCAAATCTAGAGCGTATAATTATAATCTAATTATGAGCATTTAAGGTTCGCTAACAAAACTTAAATTCATTTTTCTGCTAATCTAATCTGTTAATCTCTAATAAATTTTATTGTTTAAATTGGGGGCTGAATTAATCCATCTCAAATGAATTACATATCCCTTTTGTGTTTTACTAACACAATTGTGCGGGTAGGGCTAAAGTACCATGTATATGTAGTTTTGTATGTTTTTTGAACAAATTTACACATTTGTGAATTCCTTTTTAACTTATTTTCCGTCCGAAAAAACACTATATCTATACACACAGTTGTGTTGGTTTTACTACAAATCAAGCGAAATTTTTAGTGAACAACGCCGTTACATACGTTAATTTTTTACTCACACATTTGTGTGGGTTGGACTAAAATTGAGAAGATTTTTTATTTTTCTTAGTTGAAAAAGGGATATAAGAAAGTATATAAGATATTTTTATAAATTCAATATACAAGTGAATAGCTTACGAGTTTAGGTTGCCGCTCACTATTTTGTAATTAAAACTATTTTTAAATAGTAGTTAAGCTAGAGATTGGTCAGCATTGTCCGAAAAAAAACGTTTCAGTTCTTTATGGCAGGATAAATAATGGCTTACTTTTAAGTTCCGTCTTTATTCGAACGCTAATTTTAAATTGTTTAGTTTGATGTAGTACCATACAAATTATTTTTTTAAAATAAAAAATGCGTTGTGTAATTTATTTTGAATAAAAAAAATCAGTTTTTATTTTCCTCTAAATTGTAAAATTTTATTTTTATGTCTTAATTTAATTAATTAACCTTAATTTGTATTTAGTCTTACACCGTTTTAATACTTAATTACCTTTTCGAAACGAATATTTATTTGTGGAGACTTTAAACAGCTTTCACAATAAAACAATTTTTATTTTGCCTTAGAAGTTTGTTTGAAAATCAAACTTTAGAAAAAAATTTACTTTAGAGAAAAAATTGTCTATTGTGAGAGCTCTGTTAAGGTGATGATACATGTACAGATTTTCCCTTTAAGGCATAAAAATTATGCGCGCTTGTTGGTTAAAAGTCAGCTATCTTGAATCGCTGTGAATCAATTCGGATGATTTTGCATACTCATGAACGATGGCTACTAATAAGACAATAAGGCCTGTTTCAGCTGAACTAAGACAAGCGAACTGACCTATGTTCATCGTTCTTGGTTGTATATAAAAAACTTTTATAAGCCCCGTTTCCCACTTGAGCTAAGTATTTTGACTGATATGAGCTATGTTTTCATTTAACAGCTTCACGTTTTGTTTTTTTCCAAAGTCAAATAAGAGAAATATTGTAGATAAATCTCAGAGTCTACCCAATCTGTAAAGCAATGTATTTAAATTTTTATTTTCACCTTGGAGATACGAGGGCAAATCAAAAAGTCTTGCAATTTTATATGAAAAAAAAGAGTGAGTGAGACAGCAATATTTTTATTTTTCGATATAATCTCCTTTAAGGTTTATACATTTGTCACATCGATCAATTAACTTGCCTAAACCCTCTAAAAAAAGATTTCTTTTGCTCCATAAAATATTCATTTACAACAGACTGTACTTCATAGTCACTGGAAAATTTCGGGCCCCTTAGTGTTTTTTTTTTAAATTGGGAAACAGAAAGTAGTCACTGGGTGCCAAGTCTGGACTGTACGGTGGATGCGGAATTTCCACGAAGCCGCAGCCCTTTAATGCAGCTTGAGCAATATTAGCCTTGTGCACTGGTGCACAAATTACCTCGTGCATATGTCTGCCAAAATATTATTAGAATCACATAAGTAGTCACATAGGCGAATATGTACACAATAATAGCAATGTATGTGTGAACGATATAGCTGACTTTTGCAATCCAAAGACAACCCGAGCTAAGTTAGTTTGTATCGCTCAAAACAGAAAAACATAGCTCGCATAGCTTAGCTCAAGCGTGCATCGTTTCATTAAAACTCTTTATTTTCAACCAAGAGCGATGAACTTAGCTGACATCGCTTAGCTTAGCTTAGCTCAAATCTGCAACGGGCCTAATGGAACGATGCACATTTGAGCTAAACTATGCGTGCTATGTTTTTCTGTTTTGAGCGATACAAACTAACTTAGCTCGGGTTGTCTTTGGATTACAAAAGTCAGCTATATTGTTCACATTGCTATTATTATGTGTACTTATAAAATATTGAAATTTGGATGACATTTGAGTATTGTTGTGTTTGGTATTGTGGATCAAATTCAAAAAAGTGGTTGAATTCTTAAATAATATAATAAAATTAGTTAATTAATTTTTGACAGACATAGGATTTTACTTGTATTGAAATGTATGCGTGAGAGATATAATAAGCTCAAATGTGCAGCCGAATGAGCTGTGCGAGCTAAACTATGCTAATAGAAACTACGTTTCTTGCTAAGCTTAGCTTAAATGTGCAACGGGCGTTAGAATGAAATAACTAGCCGTTTTGAACAGAACCAAAGAGCTAAATAAAAATTGAGGTTAATTAAATGGGAGCATTATTTTCATAAAAGCTCCCATTTAATTAACCTTAATTAGGTTAATTAAATGGGATTTCAGTTGGGCTCTTGAAAGTTCTTGTTGCTACAATAGCTTAAATTGTTGTAATTTATTTTATCTTAAAAAACAAATTAATCTATCATAAGATAAAACAATAATATTTTTATCTAAATTGTATTTTAAATAGGAAAGCAATCGCCAATGGTAGTTTTTAACTTGCTTATTAGAGTTTTAATCTCTTTACAATTTTCATAATACCCTTCTAAGACCCTTCTAAGTCACATAAAAATAAAATTAAAATTTAACCCATACAAAAATTGTAAAACATGTACTAGTTTTTATATACTGAATAATATAATTTTTTATCCTTATCTGGCAAATTAAAACCTTTCTTTAATAAATGCTTGTAACATGAAGGTGATTTAAAATCAAATTCCACATACATTTTTTGTTCAACTTGGGTCCAAGATAATTTTAATTTATGAAATATTTGTGCAAGTACAAAATGTGTTTACTTGTGGTCGATCGTCAAGTGTATTATCAATTAATATTTTTATTGTGTTTTCTTCTGTTTGCATTTTACTTTTCTGAGGGGTATTTAATATAAACCTGAGAATTTTGTTTAAAGGTTGAACGGGTTCTTTATTTTCGTCTTCAATTTGATGTTGCGGACTAGGAAATTGAGATGGTGAGATGGGACATTCATGAGGAATTTGTGGAACTTGATAATTCTTTTAATAAGTTCTTTGAGGCCCTTTTTCATATTTCAATGTTATAGGTGGGAAATCAGGTGTTTTCAATATTCTTGTTGTTTGACTCTCAGTGTTGTGTGTCTGGTTGGAAATCGTACTCGAAACTTTTGGAATCAATTTTTTTTTATTTAAAAAAAATTCGAATTTTAATAAACGCTTGCATCGTGCATCTATGTCATTGACCTTACACTTACAAACAAGATTATTAATTGGCTGGGGAAAGACAGTTTTTTAAATATTTTTTGTTCTAAAACTACTTATTTTGAAATCATTAAAATTAAAGTTCTTCATAATAGTTATGCGTTTGGAAGTAACTTTATTCTTGTCGAACACACGACGATGGTCATGCAACACCGTAAAAAATGTTCTGGTGGATTTACAGTCATTTTTATTTAAGCAGTTTTTGTAAGCACACACCATTTTATCACGCAAATTCACAAAAGTTTTAATACACAAATTTTCAAAATGAACTTTTTATAACGTTTAAAAATAAGAAAACACAAAGCTACATGCGTTACGATTAGACGACAAGCAATAAAATTTTAAACGAACAAATTTACGAAATTAACTTGCAAACAATTTTTAAATCTTTGTAGTGTGTAGATGTATGATTTCCTTTTACATATATTGAATTGCTGAGTGTGTGCGTGTAAATAAGTATGTATATCATCGGTGATCTATCTATATAGTTATCGAAACGAAAACCAAATAATGTGTATGTGTTGTACCTACAAAATCATTTAAAATAATCTTTAATTGGATTTAAATGTAGATCGTTTTTATGGACAATCTTCAATTATTTTAGCTTTTTATAATTTTCAACGAATATTTTAACGTTCAAAATTATTTGTCTATAATTTAGAAAACATTGTTGCAATTCAAAACAAAACCAACTTAGTTGCGATCGGTATTTTCTCTCCATCATCTTTGTTACATTTTCTATTTACTTTTGAGCGTAAAAACTGTTTTGACTTATAATGAGAGCGTCATTATATGAGTAATACAATGCGATTCATTACTATTTATGATAAGAATAAAATTTAGTTCCCATTTCTGTTTGTTTTCATATAAAATTATTATTTTTATTACTATTTTATTTGTTAATTATGTATTTGTTAATTATTATTATATATATTATTTTATTTGTCAATTTGATATGAAAAGAAACAGAAATGGGAACTAAATTTTTTTCGTATCATAAATAGTAATGAATCGCATTGTAAGTATATGTATAGATTTTTTTTTTTGTTTTCTGCATGTTGCATTATAAAATATTCTAGCTACATTTAGGAGAAGGTTATGCTATTTAGGCGGATAGGTAATTGCAGAAATTCTTTAAAAAGTTTAAAACGATACCAGTAGTGGTATCTAACATTTCACTCACGAACCTACCATTACATTACTATATAATGATTATACAATGATAATAGTCACTGTCAATTAAAATTCTATATTCCGATTTTATACATGATTTTAAAGGGTGATTTTATCACATACGCCACAAGGCGAATTGAACGTCAACGAGTGTTAAAGATTATATTAGATTTATTCAACTGAAGAAACACCATAAACTTCACAAAGTGCTACTCTTGCCTCAATAGAAATTTGGGCGTCTGAGAAATTGTTTTGAATGTGATAATTATTGAACAGTTTTAAGGATTTAAAAAATTTTAATGATTTTTTATGTTTCACTGATTGCTGTATTCTGAAATACTGTACCTAAAGCATAAAATAAAAATTAATATATCTGGTGCATAGGAATTTAAATTGATTAGCAAATATAGAAAAACGATTCTCCAAAATTTGTGATAGACAGATGAATTTTCAGAAATATGAAAATTTTTCTATTCCGTTTTTCTCTCAAACTCCTAAACAGTTAAGAATCCGAGTCACAGTGAAGTCTGTAAATAATCTGAGGTTTTAAATTCTTCTCCCTGACTCCCATACATTATTTGAAGTTGTTTATCTCAAAGTTAAATTTAATTATCTGTTATTTCTATAATTGTTTAAAAACCCTGCTGTGCTGGTCTAGCAACTTTTTCAGAATTATGAGCTATATATGGAGCTCGCAAAATTCACAAACCAAAAATTTGAAGCTCGATCAGGTTTGCAAAAATCTAAATAAATATAGTGTGGGGGGGGGGGGGGGGCGTATAAGCCAACATTGATTTAGCCTCTAGTTTTGAATAAATTTTAATTGTTAAAACCTTAAACAACCTCTTTATTGGTTTGAATAACCAAACAATTGCATATTATTTATTTGGCATTGACAAAATTGACAAATTCTTCTTTTAACATTGCAGAAATTAAAAATTTTCATCTGATGCATTGATTTACAAGGTCACAAAATACGTGCAGTTTGTTTTGAGGTGCTACCCCTTAGCACGATTAGGACCCCCAATTTCTCAAATGCAAATGAAAAATTATTTAAAAATTGCGAAAATTTAATATTTTAATGGCGGATATCATATGTACCGGTTTATTCGCTCACGAAATAAGTGCAATTTGGTTTTTGAGCTACTACTCTTTAGCACGAATTCCACCACCAATTGAGATATTGCAAATTTAATTTTAACTGATTTAAAGAGCTCATAATTCTGCACTAATTTACTTTCCAATTTTCTAAGGTGGAGGGCCAGCTAAAGAAGGGTTATTTTATACGAAGTCCTGGAACTCAACTTTCGAAGTAAGTTGAAACTGGATGATGAACTGAGTTTTAATTCAGGAAGCTTCGTTGATAAACAACCTCTAGCCACCAGTATTGAAACACTGGTCAGAAGAGCCATACAAATTGAGGCCTTTATAAAAAAGTAAATATCAAAATTTTAATATACATTTTTATTTTTATATACAGTGATAACGATCGAAAGGAGCAAAAGTGGCTAAAAGTGAAGAGATTAAAACAATTTCTAAAGTAATATTTCGATGATCTTTGAAGAAATGGAATGGAATAATTATAAGTTTTTAAATTCAAACTGAATAAGGTTGCGAATCACGGATGCATAGTGGGTCAAAGATCAATGTAGACCCTCCTACTCCCTTGTCCAAAATTCTTTTGAAGAGTTTAGACTGTAATTAATTTTTTTACAGAATATAGACAAAAAATTAAAGTTCTGACCCGCTGCTTTATCGTTTTTTTGGTTGATGTTAAAAAGGCATTCCGATGTAAAATAAATTATTAGCGTAACGGAAGGAATTTCGATTCAAAAGTATATAGGTCGAAATTCCTTCTGTTTTTGTCTGATATAACGAGTCTTTGCACAACAGAAATTGTACAACTTGAACTCGTTTCTGAATATGTATGAGTTCCGTAGCGGTTTTTACAGATATTCTTATCTTAAAATCATTTTGGTGTTAACAAATTGGCGTCTGTAAATTTTCTATCAAAAACACTTTCAAAATGGATTTGACAATTCGTTTCAAATTATGTTAAAATTATATTCTACAGCTCGGTCTTTAAAGATAAAACGAACAATTTTAATAATTATGAAATTTTGTGAATATTATGTTTTTGAAATAGATAAATTTACTACTCACAGCCTTCGATTTTATGTGTAGAGAGCGAGGTATAATTCGACAACAACTTTACTATCAAAGTCAAGCACCCCTACAAATTTGGGTGGTCCCATGTTGCCTGTTGACGTGCGATCACCAAAATTTGTATTAACCCAAGCAATGATTGCTTGACGTTATTATATAAATAAATGCAAGGTGAATATGTAACTTTAGAATGAGGCGACCAAATGCCTCTATATCTGATGCAGCGAAACACAAAATATAAAAATAAATTTGATTTCTGAGGGATTTGAAGGTTGGTTGCTGGAGATTTTAGTTTTAAGTTACAACGGCTGTATCAAAATTAATTGCTGATATCGTAATTGCGTTCTCTTCTCTCTCTACCCGGTATATACCACATTTGTTTTCATTATTTTAGACGCTGCATGTGCGAATGTCATGCTTAAGGGATTATTAAATAATAGAACAGCCTATTTACGAATAACAAGAGGGAAGGGTGTGAAAGCTATTTTTTAGAAGGACGGAACAAGCCGTCTTAGAATGGCAACTTATAACCGTTTAAGTAAACTATGTACAAAATGCATAGCAGTGTCCAAACCAGATGTACTTAACCCGTTGAGAACAGGATTCACTGTGCATACTCCACATCAGCCAGACCTGGCTTTAGAAAATTTAGCCCTTTTTTCAACCCTATTTTCACAAGTAAAAATTTTATAAAACTATTTTAGGTGATTTCTGGAAATCCCATATTTTATCACTGAAATCACTCAAGCTAATTTTACTGAACATACTGATCAAGTTTGAAATTTGTGGCTACACCCCATCGGTCAAAATCAGCCTTAGAAAATCTTTATTTCAACCCTAAACTCAAAAGATCATTACTGAAAAACGTTGTATGGGTGACCTCATGAATTCCAAACTCATATCAATAAAATCCCTTAAACCAGTTGTACCAAACACACGCTGGCACCAAACCCCGCTCCACGGTTGTGTCCTCTAAAAAATACCAACATCGGACTTAGGAAACCTTCATTTGAACCTCAAACTGAAAAATCTCTTTTCAAAAATCTTAGACGGATAACTTTTGGAAATCCCGGTACCAGGTCAGAATTGGCCATAGACAAATCTTACTTCAAACCTACATTTCTCCTTATATGTATCTCCTCTGAAAAACCTTGTAAGTTATTTTTTGTAAAGGAAGGAACGAACCGGTTCCAGCGGTCGTATTGCACAGTTTTTAATAATTACTAATAGCATTGCTCTTCATCAATTGCTTCTATAAATCAGCAATTTATAAGAAAAAAATATTTTTGTTTAACATGCTCTGAGATTTCTTGAAATGTGATTCTAACTTAATACTTTTAGGCTTCCTAAAAACATGTAATTCCATCTTTTCCGAACTACTAAAATTAAGTGTCAATCACGCCTTAAATCTTACCTTGGAAATCCCACGTTTCTCCAACTTTTTCTGGTAGTACCCTGAACAATCATCCTCGTAGGTCTAACGGTAAAAACTATACATAAAACACTTTTCGAGATAATGTGGGATTTCTGATGTGAGTATCACAACAGAAAACCCATTTCAAAAACAAACCAGTTCTCCTCCAGTCAGGTCATAATCTGTCCTAGAATGGCAACCTCCAACCGTTTAAATTAACTGTGTACAAGAACCGTTGAAGACCCCAAACCAGATGTACTTAACCCGATAAGACCAGGATTCACTGTGTAATACTCCACATCAGGGCAATTCAACCCTATTTTCACAAATCAAACTTTTGAAAATCTCTTATGGGTTATTTCTGCAAATCCCAACTGTGACCCCTGAAATCGCCCAAATGGATAAACTGAATATACTGACCAAGTTTCGTAATTTGCCCACCCCCCATCGGCCAAAATCGGCCCCAGAAAACACATAGTTCAACCACATATTAAAAATATAATTTTTCAACAATTTTCTAGTAGTAGTAGTAGTATGACCAGCAGTACGGATGGCCTCAGGAAATTACAATCCTAACAAGGATGAAATCTATGACGCTGGTTGTACTGAAGACACAGGCCCAGTTTTATAATCAAGTCTATTCTCCATTAGCCAGAAAGGCCTAAAAACCATTGTTTCAACTCTAATTTAATAATATCACCTTGAAAAATTTTGTATGATTAATTTGTGGAAACCCAAATGTTGTGAAAATTCGGATCAAGTTTCATGGTTGCACTCACCCCTCCATCGGTCAAAATCAGCCTTACAAAACCCTTACTTTAACTCTAATTTGAAAAGATCACCTTGAAAAACTTTGTACGGGTAATTCCTGGAAATCCTAACTCTGAACGGGTAATTCCTGGAAATCCTAACAATGAAATTCCATAGACCGGTTGTACAGAACACACTGTCAAAGCTCTCAGATTGTGTCACTCCGTAAGGTCAAAATCGGATTTGAAAAGTTTTATTTCAACCCTACATGCAAGAGATACCTTTGAAAAACTTGTACGGGTGATCCCAAAATTCTACTAATGGAATTCCCCAAACTGATTGTACTGAACAAACTGAACAAGTCGCGTGGCCAGAAAGAAAGAAACACCTACTTAAATCCTAAGTTCAAAAGATCTGAGATTTCTAGAAATCCGGACCCTTATCAATTAATTCAATAAAATCGCTTCATCAGTCAAGAAAGATCAGCCCCAGAATTTTAACCTTAAATTCAAAAAATCAATAAATCTTCTATATAAATAACTTCTACGAGTGATTTCTGGAAATTCAAACTTTCAAATTGAAATTCTAGAATTCTCAATTTCAACCCTAATTTCAAAATGTTATTCTTGAAGAATTTTGTGTGGGTGGAAACTCCAATTTTTAACAATGAAATCGGTCTAATGAAACCTATTTTTTCGTTTACTTTGGTTACATGACGGAGTAATAAAGTTCAATGTTGTTCGGCAACATATTTTTGGGACCAGACTTGATTTTTTTATTAGATGAAATATGGTATTCGATTTTCGTTGTACCATTACCTACCGGTGTTTTTGTTTAATGTTTTAAAAAATCTTTGTTCGTTTTTTAAATTTACTAGTATAATTGTGTCTAGGAGCCTCTTGATTACTTCAAAATATTTTCGACAAAAATTTGCTATGAACAAAAATTTTACAGACAGTTTTAGAATCCTATCATTATTAGTAAAATCATCGTCAATTTGATTTGGAAATTTCACAGTGCTAAACATTTTCACAGCGTTGGCCGTCAATTTTACTCAACATGTTCCCAACTGTGGGGTGCCCTAATCACACTCGATTCGACCTTGCAAAATTTAATCAAGAGTATAACTGGACTTTTTGATGATATTTTGCAAAATAATCAAATGGCCAAGCGGAGATGTCCTCTTGCACGTGACATTAAAAATATATAAAATTTTACTTTGAAACAAAACTGAACTTCTGCTCTAGAAAAATCCACCGTTTAAAATATTTGGATTTTTGTAAAAGTAGTAAAATTCACTTAAAACTGTGACGTACTTTTCAAATGACCAAAATATCGTAAAAGTGGTCTAAGATAGACAATAAAGTACCAAATGTGTGCTGTTACGTATGGTATTTACATCATCAACATTCAGGGTTTAACAAACATATTTTGAAAAATATTTTAGAAAATAATAATTTTTAGTGATACGCTTTCAAAATTATTAATGACACCTGAACTACGATTTTAATACTTTTAAAGGGGACCTATGATTATAGGTCTAATATGTGAATCAGCTTCGTTTTTTCAAGGCCAATCCACACTCGTTCGAGCAAAGTCCCTTGAATTATTATTAATACCTTCGACTATAGAAATTTTTACATTTTGTGTCCTAAAATTCGATATTTTACTTCTACTTGTTATGTATCCAAAGAATCGATAACATCTTAAATATTCATTACATCGAATAGATAGCATCTCCCAAATACATAATATATTCAATTCTCAAATTCAATTTCAATAAAACCCCACTTAAGTGTAGATACACAAAAACAAAATATTGCAACAATTTTCATATATTTATCATAAATTTTCCCAAGATCACGTGCACACTATTTTGAATACTACTCTGTATATGAAAAACAAGTAAAAACTAGAAAATTTATTTCTTAATACCGAAATAAAATCGAGGCAAATCATAAAAAACTACTTTGTTAAATTTTCCACGAAAATTTTTATTTATGAAAGGAAAATACCAAGTGTATTATAAATTTTTTTTTATTGATAAATAAATATAGTAAAATGTGTCGTGTATTTTTAATTGTGTTCTCCCGCACATATAAAAGCCCGCTTTGCGCGCACATAAACAGTTATTTTATTTGCACAAAGCAAAAATTTGTTGTGCGGGTGGTGTGTGTTACGTAAAGCCGGCGAGAAAATCGACAAAATAATAAAAAAATTGTTATGTTTTTTGTTAGCTCCGCGTCATGTCTGCTAGTACTCGTATACATAATATAAAGGCATTCTAAAAATTAGGATCGATATCAATTTTTCATATTTTCCCAAACTGACTTATAACAATAAAAAAGTGTTTTATATTTCGCGCACTAAATAAATAAAACTTTAAGCTGTGCACTAATTTCAATTAAACTCATATTTGTATATAAACCGTCGTTATATATCAAGCAGCAGTACACCGATCATATATAATATCGCTCGCTATGCATACAAAAAAACAATAATAATTTGGTGCACCGCGGTGAAAATCGGTAAACTTTTTTGTTACTTGCCATCATAAAATAACAAAACAACACAATAGAAAAAGTAAAAAAAAGAAAATTATTCATAAATTAATTTAATAAAATGGTTATTCTCCAGCCATAATAAAAAATTTTTGTTGTGCGCGGTGCTATTCACGAAAAATCGTTTAACGTTGAACCGATGCCGTACCACATTTTTTCTCGTAATGAAATAAAATAAAATAGTAACAACAACATAAAAGATTTTCCACATTTTTACCTGAATGTAATCTGTAATAGCTTTAAGTTCTTTGAAAAATATAATAGGCAAATTTGAAAAAAGAGTTATAGTCCCTCAAAATACTAGAAGCGGTAGAACTTTTGCAAGTTATATTTTTTAATTGACCATTACGAAAAAAAAAGTTTGAAAAATGCTTTTACACGTTCTATATCAAAAAGGTATTTAAAAATCACTTACATTTAAAAAGGCTTTTCAAGCTTAAACTGAACTTGGGCGATTTTTTTGTGGAATCTTAAGCTTTCTTTCATTCTAATTAGTCTTAATATAAATAGAAAGCTCTAAATACTTGGCACGTTTAAAAAGCTCAATATTTTTTCCTGTCCAAAGCTGAGCGCAGACTATCGCAGTTCCCTTTTTTAGTATAAGAATTAAAATCAATACAAATGTCACGGATTCTACTCATGTTTGCGTAAAATAAATCGATGCCAAGCGGCTTTGGGGAAATTATGATTTTAGTATGAGGATTAGAAATGTATCGTTGAAGTCAAAAAAGAAGTTTTTAAAAATCTCGGTGTGGGTGTGCGTGAAGACTAATTGCCTGTTTGCTTTTTTCAGCTCAGATGGTTAATCAGATCGGGGTAAAACTTCCTACATAAGCTTTTTCATATTTTATAGGAGATCCCAGTGATGTTTGGAAGAAATCGGCCCACTGGAAGTGGCAGCTTCTATATGAGCTTTTCGTTTTTTGTAAATATTTTGAAAAGTATTTACGAGAAAAACGATTCTGAACTAAAAGAATCTAATTTAAATTTGCAATAATACCGGTCTAGATCACTTTTCCAAAATGTAACCGGAACCTGTACAGTCGAGGCGGATTGATCGATCGGGATGAAACTTCTGAATAAAGGGTTTTCCATAAATAAAGAGATCCCAGTGACTTTTAGATGAAATAGGGCTACCAGAAGTGACAGCTTCCGTTTTTCGTCATTTAAAAACTTTTTGAAAAGTATGGCATTTAGCTTAAATTTGCATCAATATCGAAATTTTTCGCAAGTTTAAGCGAAAATGTTTTGAGAAGAATATGTTTTACGACGATGAAGCTTTGTGTCAAAAACCTTTTTTCCAATAAAATTCGTCAGATGGACTGATTGATCGAGATGAAATTTCATACCTAAGCTTTTTCCACAAATTAGGAGATCCCAGTTATTTTTGGCCGAGATCCGTCCACCGGAAGTAACAGCTTCAATTAGAGCTTTACCATTTTTCCACCGGGAGTGATAGCTTTGTCGTAGGAGCTTTATGGTGTTTGGCAAATATTTTGAAAGGTATATCATTTACGAGAAAAACGATTATAAACTAAAAGATTGTAAATTAATTTTGCAACATTACCAGGTCCAGCTTACTTTCCAAAATTTAAGCGAAAATTACAAAGGTTGAACTTGTTGCTTTTCTGAAATTTAAGCAGGGATAATATTTTTTGATTACATAAAACAGTTTCACCGAAAGTCCAGTAAGGGTTATTTTTCAGTTTGAAATCAAGTATGCTGTATTCGAGATGTATTTAAACATTCGTGGTAAATAAAATCGGGCGTTGCCCATAACATATTGACCTTTCCATTTTTTATTTTTCCTTACAATGAAAGAATAGCGTTAAAAGCTTTGTCATTTTCTATGTTGCACTTTGACTAAGATTATATCCTTGGAAGAAAAATTACTAAATTTTTCGTAATCAGGTTCATTAGTAGTGCACAGCTTAAAGCTCTGGAAAGCTCAAACATTTATTTTGATTAACTATTAAATATTTTTTAAATAAATAAAAAGTTTGTAAAAAGCTTGCTTGGTAATTTGTTTCCGGTCCGAAATTCGTTAAAATATGGCTTGATAGAGCTTATACACCTTAGTTTTTCTGAACCGCCTTTGTTGCGATAGAAATTTTGAAAAAAGCCTTTTCAATTACTAAGTCATAATTTGGAATATTTTTATTAATGAGGGCAATAAACATTTAAAATGAGGCCAAATCTAATTTTCAAGGCGTTCGAACTTTTGGTTTTCGATATTTTTAATTGAAAACTCGCGAAAGCTGGCACATTTAATTTGATACGGTAGATAATAGAAAATTTTTAAATGAAAAAACAAAAATACAATTTTTTTTAAATGTTCATTTATGAGGTTTTTCTAGAACATTTGAAAGCTCACGAATTGTTAAAAAAAATTAGTCGAAATTCGTAAAGAAAGACAGGCTCCGTGGCACTATTCTGGCTTTCCCTAGGAATCGGGAATTGGAAAAAATATTTTCATAGTATTTTTAACTAAATTATATTTCTGAGGCCTACTGATAAAATTAGTTTCGTGGAAATATTTTCGAAACATAGCTGGAAACATATTTGTTCCACAAAATTTTTATAGGGAAAAATAATTCCCAATTTATCGTTGTTTCAAAAATATTTACACTAAATTGAATCCATCAGTAGGCCGGAGAAATAAAATTTAAACAAAAATGCTATGAAAATATTTTTCCCAATTCGGTATTCCCAGGGAAAATAAGAATGGTGACATTGTTAAGTAACCGCCATTGCAGTGGCTTTCAACGTTGCCAGAGTGGGCTAAACGTAGACCACATTAAAAGGCAGACTAGTAACAATTTGTTTTTTTGAAAGCTATTTAGGTTTTATTAGTTATCTGATGACAATAGCTTCAAGAAATTTTGCCTTTGAAATTAGACATACAACTGAATAGGGAAATTAGGCCATACATTTATAAATTAACCTAATTGTGTATTATGAAGATTTAATTTTGACTATTAAATTTGACTTTCCAGTCTAAGCTAATCCAATCTAAAAATAAGGTGAAACTTTCATTTTTGCTGAAAATTAAAACTTGGCGTAATTTTATTTTACGTATACATCGAGTAAATCAGGTAAGGAGTATACATTTTGAAAATTTTTAAATGCAGGATGGTTTACTATTAGTTTTTAGGAGAGGTAATTTTATTTTTTTTTATTTTTATCTATTTTTATTAATAATAATTGCCTCTCAAACTTGCAGGGCACAGATAGTGCCACAAATGTTAAAAAATCAACTTTTGTTAATAGTTTTATTTTTAATGTAATTTTAATTCGTTGTATACCTTAGAGTATGGGGACTGCCACCCCCAACCTCCCGCTTTTCCAGAAATTATACAATTCTTCAAGTGTCAAATTTTATTTATAATTTTAAATTAAATAAAACAAAAAAACTTCAAAAATTTCAAAATTTTCCTCAAAAATTTCAAAATTTTCCAGGAAAAATTACTTTTACTGTCAACCGTTGAGATACAATCCTAATATCAAAATTTTTATAAAAATTAAACATTTGTACGTATTTTGAATAAAATAATACGCATTTTTTTTAAAGTGAAAATTTTCCCGGAAAATGAGGGAATTTTCCGGAAAAATTTAGCTTCCCCCTCCTAAAAACTACTGATTTAGAAAAGAATTATAACATATTTGCTAAATGCTAACTAAAGAAATTAACCTCAGTTTGTGGAAATTTTAATCTTTTTTGTAACTGTAGCTGTGTGCTTAAGAATAATGATTTTCAAGTCACATGCATTTTCAACACTTAAGAATTAGGGGAAAATTCATATTGGAAAGTTCTTTTCTGGCGGTTTTTTAGAAACCAGTTTATAGAAACTACTCAAGTGGAAAAGTTGTGTTACATAGTTTTTAATAGTGTAATTTTTATTATATCCCAGAAAACAGGGTGTACTATAAAAAAAACCTCAATCGCAGAATTATTGCGAATATCATAAAATACTCCAGTGATCATCACATTGCACGAACAATAATTGCAATTAACAATTGCCATTTTCAGGATTATTATAATTAATGTCAAGCCACGACGGCGTTCAATAAGAATGGTGTGAAGATGGATTGAAGCTGATTTTAAAAGCTTTATCTGAACGATTAGCATTCTGTAATATATTTAACTGTTAAATACCAACACCCGATGGTCTAGATCATTAACTCTAACCATCCAATCCGAGGATGGTACAGTTTGATAAATCAAATAGGCCTCAAAGCTGGAAGCCGCCCATCAGAATTGAAAAAATGCTATAAAGCAAATTCTCTGATACAAATAGTTCGGTATAACCTTCCCGATATATTCCTTTCCGTATATTTATTAAAATAACGACGTTTTGTTCGTAATCAAGATTTATAAAAAATTGTCCCAAAATTAAATCTGTCAATTTTATCTCACCCTTAAAGTCATGTCTTCAATCGGCTCGCTTGCTGCTTCAATAATGTCGTTTTGACTCACCTAGAAATAAACAAAAATTGATATCAGAATTTAACTCAAAACGATTAAATAAATTGATTTATGTATTTTGAGCCAAAGCAACTCATAAATACAAGATGCTTGCATGAGAAGAAATATTTATATAACTGTCGATCAAAGAAGTGTAGAACGAATATTCTCAGTTTGCAGTTATGATACATGGAACACTCGTAAAAAAAAATGTATCCAAACAACTTGCCAGCCACCAATCGAAAGGAAACTTAGAGGTATCACTGGAGCACTGAGAGCAACAACATTGCTGAATTTCTATGATTGTCGGGCTTCGCTATTTCCTTGAGACGATCCTCTGTAGGGTTATTTCAGGAACGTAGTTCATTCATTATCTCATGTTTCTCTAGCTTGTAATTTAAAGACTTCCTAAAAAAGCCAATCGTTGGCAGAACCTCCATATAGGGTCCAACGTTAAAGTAAGAGCTTGCATTTTTATTTTCTATAAAACAGAGCGACTCTTACTCATGAATGCATTTCAACGGATACGCTTGTCAGTGTTGAATCGGCAAATTCATGCAAATCACTGGTGGTAGCACCAGGAAATTTACCTTATCATTCGATTTCACCTCCGCCTTCGCAGGAGTTTATTAATCTTGTTTCATAGCGCTGGTTAAGTACCTTTAGTGGTACGTGGTGATATCCATGCTTGTCAGCGACTTGTCTCTGCTTAACTAGCTTAAAATTCTTAACAAAAGCTGTGAGACAACGTTTTTCAATTCGATAAGGGGTCAATGACATTGATATGCTAGCATCGTCATTGATGAGTGGAATCACAGCAGCTTTCGAAAAATCCTGACAACTTATTATCTAATAAGCGTTTTTGGTGCACCGATCTCAAAAAATTTAGGAAAACTGCAAGAAGAATCAAAAATAAAATCAAAAGATTTAAACTTCAGGTTGACTGGTATAATTCTTTAGCATCTCAAAAGTAATCTTGGATTAACTTCTGCGAAGAGATTAAACATTTTTCTGGAATTTCCAAGCTCAATTGGTTTCTGGTTAAAAATGAGTTTTGCAGATTTGATGTAGTGCGATTTTCAGATGGCATTTTTACCTCTTCTAAAGATTGTATTGTATGATATAGAAGGTATATGTTAGACGGCGTCATGAATATGGGCTAAGTTAGTGAAATATCATCGATATTCTTTCAACTGTCCGCGAGCTTGTTTCATATAGCTTTTACTCATCGATCAAGAGTACTCTCTAAGCTGCAGATGACATTGTTTTGATGGGCAAAAGGAGGACCATCAAGGAAGAGTCGGGCTCACAAATGAGTGAATCAAGTAACAGAATGCCAGATTGAATTGAATTTTCGTGTAAACTCGAGAAAATTTTACATTATGGCTTTTTGAATGTATGAAGGACAACTAAATTTAAAAGTGCAAATGGAAAAATTAGCCGACAATTGAAAAAGCAGATTGAATTTGATTCGAAGGATGAGCAAACTAAAATAGGGAACTCATCCTGGTGTGACTGATATGTAACGAAAGGTGCTAGTTTCATCAGAAATTGCGTTTGACTGTTTATGGCGATGGGTCTGAAAAGATAATGACTGTGGAGAATGTGATCATTCACCTTTGGAGAGAGGTGCATTAAGTGAGATTAAGTGAGAAATTAAAGATTGAGATTGTGAAACAAAAATTGTAAATTTTGAAATCGAGCCAAATTTTCACCAAATTTTTGGGACTAGTGCATATTAAATAAAAAATGACTATTAGTATTAAACAGTGTCACGAAGAAGAAAAACTCAATTTGAAACAACTTTTCCAGAGGATCCACGTGTTTGGCATAAATATAAAATATTCAACAAGGTAAGGTCACGCCTAATGATATTCTACCTGTAACCGAACGAATTGACAAGCCTAATCGAAGATCATTTGCCCCGCTGCTTAAGAGGCCCAAAACGCATACAAATTTACCTCGGAAAGAAAAATACCAAGACACTAAATTAAGTATCACGACCAATGCATCGAATAATGCCGTCGTTAGCAGCGAAAATATTCCGCATTCGACTAGGGAGTTACATGCATTTTATATATCCATCAAAAACTTCAGGTATTTCGTTGAACCTCTGACAACAGCAATTTCGAAATCTGAACCTAAACCAGGATAACTGCGGTATTTCGATTATATGAGTCAATTTACGATGGATATCCGAAATGTGAAAGGTAAAGACAATATGAGCATGGCAACTTAGAAAATAGCACAGCGACATCAAAGCAGTTGTAGCGAATTTCGACTATCACACGATAGCCCAAACTCAAGAAGCAAACCTGAGAACTTAAGAATTCAATTTCTGGTCTAAACGTCGCGCTAATTTGAATTACAAAATATAATTTTTTTTAAATGTCTGGCTTGAAAATTTATTACGAAACATTCGAAATTCCATCTGGTAGATTCGAACATATCCATTTGATATCGCAGAGTCTCTCCCTCCATTCAGCGAATTGAGTGACACCAATTAATCGCGATCGATAGAATTAAACCAGCGACACTTTGTTCCACCGAGCGTTTGCCAGTGACCCCAAAAAATGGTAAAATTTTAATAGCACAAAATCATCTCATTATCCCAGAAAAAAATGAACTGTTATTTTTGAAAGTGGTATAAGTCCATATTTTCATGTATCGAGATATTTAAGGATTTGCATTTGAATTAATTTAAAAATATTGGCAAACGTTAATCAATTCGTAATGTTTTTAACACTTTTACATTTTTTTAAGTTTTATTATGAAATAATAATTATTGAAAATATTTAAAAAATAAACGTGTTTTTTAGGTCCAAATGGACTTATACCACTTTCAAAAATAATATATTATAAGAAATAAAAACAAGAAATGTATGTCCATATTTTTATAGACATTAGCTTCACTGAAAGGAATTTTTTAATGTAAAAAATTATATTAAATAATTAAAATGAGAATTAGTATTAAACGTAAATAGTAAATCAGTAATAAACGAATAGTGAGCGAATAAAAAAAAAATAAAAGGGTTGATGATTTTTTGTTTGTGTGAGCGAACGGGATTTACTACAGAAAAACGTCGATTTAACGGACTAATTGGGGAGTCCGTAAAATACGAATGTCCGTTAAATTTGAATGTTTTTAAATTTAATCGACTATAGATTTTACACTTGTTCTGGAATATGGCAACCTAGGGCAGAACTCGTTTATCTCAACCGATTATCAAGGAATCTTGTTTGTTGGATGGAAATGAGATGCACAAACAGTTTTTGGAAGAAGTTCTGGTATATGGCCATCTGGGACGGAACTCATACATTTCTTAGCCGATTATGATCTGATTGGGTTTGCTGGATGGAAAAGGGATTCTTAAATAATTTTTGGAAAAAGTTCTGGAATATGATTACCTGCGACGGAACTCGTTCAATTCTTAACCGATTATGATGGGATTGGGTATGTTGGATTGAAATGGAATTTTTAAACGATTTTTGGAAGAAGTTCTGGAACATGACCTCCTAGGACAGAAATTGGGCATTGTGGATGAAATGAGATTATCAAATAATTTTTGGAAAAAGATCTGGAATATTGCCATATGGATTATGCGCTCTTGTATTACAAGCACCTCAAAAGTTTAAATTTTCGCGTGGTTGGATCTGAAGATCTTATGATCTTAGAAGGCAATATATTCCATGTTCCCGTGAACAGTTTTTGAGGTCGTTGTTGATAAGGATAATATAAATTTATCCGAGCCCTTTGTGTAGGGTTCATAACATGATTTTTGGGGAGCATAAGTAGTTGATCTGCCGCTCATGGGTAGGTTACGTACTGGCGATAGATGTTAAAGCATCCAGCCTTACCGGAAACATGTTAGCATCATTAGCCGCTTGCTTAAAAAAATGGCTGCTTATTATCGAGTTCCGCACTAGTGTAAATTACCGAGTTTCATGGTGATATTCCAGAATTTCTTAAACAAATCATTTAAGAGTTCTTTTTCCATTAGACATAACCAATTCCATCATAATCGGTTAAGAATTGATCGAGTTCCGTCCCAGATGGCCATATTCCAGAATTTCTTCCCAAAATCATTTAAGAATCTCATTTCCATTCAACATACCCAATCCCATCATAATCGATAACCAAAAAATGGAAAATAAAAAAATTGTCCGTTAAATCGAGGTCCGTTAAATCGAGCGTCCGTTAAATCGAAGTCCGTTAAATCGAGGGTTTACTGTACTCTTTTGCTTTAGCAATCAATAAAGCGAACATTCATTGTAGTAGTGAATAGATAAAATATTTATATTATTTTCGTCATTGATCGATCGAATAGTGAATATAACTTCTTTCTACATTATTCTTCATAAGTGAATAGTAAAACAAAATATTTTTTGTTGCTTTTCATTATTCTTACTGATCAGTATTACAAATAACACTGTTCAGTCACTAAAAAATGAATAATTCATTTTAACGAGCGAATTTTTGCCCATTATAATTATTAGGAATGGACTTATTCCACTTTCAAAAAAAAAGTTTTTGCGATAACATTTTATAGCCAAAATTCTTTTGCTTACTTTATAAGAAAACCGTACTCTATTAAATGTAAGATTATAAATATGGAGAGAAGGTGTCTATATCTGCCTAAAATTACCGTTAACTCAATTTTTTTGAAAAGTGGACTTATACCACTTTCAAATAAAACAGTTCAAATATTATTTTGGCATATAAGTACAACTCGTGCGACAGAGTCCTTATATCCAAGAAATGTAAGCACCATAGACGCGGTTAGACCACTGTATTGTGTCATGCAGAATGTTGTGTTATGGTGACAATTCATAAAACGGTATGCTTGTGCCAAAGGTTTCTGACGATTTCGATGGACCCTCCCTTTGGGAATTGGTAAATTAAAAATTTTATTTTTTTGCTCGGTCGATTGATGTGATAAAGTGGGACGAGGCTAGTGAGAGAGGTTTGCGAGTGTCAGGAAGTGGCTTAATGGATCAGCATTTCGAAAAATTCATTCAATCCGATCAGGTCATCGCATGTTCCACAGTTGAGCAATAACTGCATTTAGGCCAGCACCTTGACCTTGGGATTCTGGAACGATTTGATAATTTTTTTCAAAACTGTTGAAAAGGGGTTTCGGGTGCCAGGAATCGATGGTCAAACGGTGGGACCGGCCTAATTTTTTGATTTTTATTTCTCAGCTCAAATGACCTTGATGAATTACAGATAAAGGGAGTTCGTCGACTACCGCAGGAATGGATTAAAATTTTATATGTATTTGTTCTCATTTTAAACGACTTGAATGAAAATAAGTAAACCGGAGTTTTCGTTTCGAGTACCAAAAATCGATTGTGATGCACACTAAATTCAGAAATATGGTTTAGGGGATCATTCGGTAGGGGTTCTTACTGCTTCCATTTTGTAATTTTCTCTCATATAAATGATCAATTTCTTAAAATGTTCCAACTAATGGGCTATATTTGGGTAATTTCCCGTATTTTTAGGCAAAATCGTAGACCCATACCAGGTACATCGTTTATCAGTCTATCCCTCAACAATGGTCACTTCTACGTCCGAAGTTTATTACGACTCGACGGTCATAACATTACACTTTTATAATTTTTATTTTGAATTTTTGAATTTCAATATAGTCGTTTGATTAATACTGATGGCATTGCCATCTGTTGTTGAATAGTCGCTAATATTTGATTTTATGCAAATTCGACCTGTTGTGTGAATTTATAATAAATTAAGAGCGAGACCAATATGTACCTTGTGCGTATGTGCGACTGGTAAGATATGGAGGAATATTTTTTTTTGTGTTTCTCGTTTTTATATATGAAATTGAGGCACGGTGTGAAAGAGTGTGCAAGTGACGCGCGAAAAACCAAAAAAAAATATTCTTCTATATTTTTGGTGGTGCGAGAATTTTATTGTAGAGTCGGTCTCCTTTACAATGTAAAAAGAAAAAGTTTTTTGTTTTGGACATTGTACAAAAATTCGAGTACAAAAAGTGATTTTGAATTCAGGGAGCTCGATATTGACGTTGGTGCCGTTTATTATTTGAAATTCATAAATGTGAAATTCAACTTTGTTTAGTGAAAAAATTAAAATTGAATTACTAAAAAAATTGTTATTAATATATTGACAATTCATTAAATAAAACAGAAGTTAAAAAAAAATTACAAATAAAATTTTATATACTTTATAGTGTAGTCCAAATTTTTTTCCCCTTCAAAAATTATGTTTAATTTGTAACTGGATTTCAATAAACCAAATAGAACTGGTAAGTTTGTGTGTAGTTTGCTTCGAAAAAATACATTAGATTCTGAGAAAAATTTAGTGAAGATAAAAAGTTATATTTGTAAAATTTATCCGGGCGGGAGACGCCTGATAATTTACGGTTACGGGTGGCCAGTTGAGGCAATTCGCATTTCAACGGTTTTACGGTTGTGGCGAAGCCACGCCACAAATTATTTACAGGTGGCCTACCGGCCAATTATAACATTTTTCTACCGTTAAGGCGGAAGGACAACCACCGTTATATTTTACGGTTTTTGGCGAGCTTACGACCAACGAGTTTTCGGGTGGCCAGTTGAGGCCATTCAACGGTTACACGGCTTTAGAGACAATGCCCAAGTTTTGACTGCCTATCGAGGCGAAATACGGGTTAAGGTGGGAAGACGCCCAACTAATTTCGGCAGGACCTTGACGAAGGTACAATTTTTGTTTTTATTTTTATTATTTATTCATTTATTTTCAAGTTTCAAATTCAGGTTGATTTCAGCACGGCAACTTATTTCCGGCATTAGGTTTTATATTTTTCTTTGTTGGTGTCGATTCTGGATCATTTGATCTAATAGTCTTCTTTCTCTTTTTTTATATCTAACAAATAAAATAATAAACAAAACGAATTACTAAATCTGTTCGGGTCGGTGTGTTAGGAGGGGATTTTTCATTCTGTACCGGTTCTATATTTACGGGCTGGGCTAGTCACTCCCCTTCATCCCATTGGCAGGAACTCCACAGGGTCGGAGTGGCTAGTCCAGCATATGTGACGTCCATTCGGGGAGGACTATAAAATTCACACGGTCTCCCCGTGGCACTTGGGCGACCTTCGGTGAAGAGAGGCCTGGTCTGTTGAAGAGATGTCCTTACCTTCTAATGCTACTTCGTTGTGGCTGGGCATCGGCCTTTCAGGGTTGATGGATCATTCTAGCAGGTCTCTTCAGCAGACTGGTACTTGTCATTCGGGGAGATTCGGTCGTCAACGGATAGACACACCCGGTTATTATTAGTTTTATAACGTTCCTCAAGTTTCTTTCGACAAATTCTGGCCGACTTAATTTAGTTTCAGTTTATAGTTTGCTTTTATTTGAATTCTATTTCTGTTCCACGGTGTAGGCCAGAAGCACGGAAGTCTCTGTTTCCCTACGACCCATGAAAATACCCTCAGATCTAGTCGGTAAAAAATCACCGTGAGAGAAGCCTCTGCTTGCTTAGTGAAATCTGCGGGTTGATTTCGAGCTATCCGTAACAATCTTATATTCAGAAATATTTTATCTGTACCAATAAAAGTTGGTGATCGGCTGATTAACCACTTAACAGTTGGATTATTTATTTACAACGTAACAGTTTGCTTTTGGCGAGCAAAAGTGTTCATAGTCAGGTTGTTATTACAATTTCATTACAAAATAATTACCAAGTAATCAGAATACAATGTTTTTTTCAGTTTTTAACAATTTTTTTCAATAATTTTCTTTTGTATTTGTTCAACTCTTTTTGATGACGCGCCCGAGTTACGCTTGGGCAAAACTGTCAAGTGGTCAACTAGCATTGAAAGAGAAACGGCTACCATGACCCTAGTGCGAGGCGACCATTTTGAGGCCAATATTATTCAGTCATTTTATTAATTACTTGACTTGGTCTTGTTGCCGTCTAATTTGGTCCTTGCCGTCTAATTTGGACTATGATAATAGGATCCTAACATTTGTGAGCTTCTATACATATTTCATCCAACCTGCTTCGCAGATATTTTATTTTTTTCCTAAAATTTTGGTATCCTAGAGCTGAGTGAGGTGAATAACCTGAAAAGATCGCATTGAGCTATTTTATTGATTCGTCTAAAGCTCACGTTTCTTCAGCGTGCATCGTCCGCCAATCAATGTCACTAAGAGATTCAATCAATTCATTCAATTCAGAATGATAGATTTTGTAATTATAAAAATTATGAATTTCAATCAAGATTATCGACCTACCAAGTTTATATAAAACATTCGGAATATAGATTTTCAGTCTATTTTCATCACACACACATACACAGACAAACCAAGACGTACAACCACAAACAGCATGTTTAACATAACCACAGAAATTGAAAATTGAAACTCTAAAATTTAGATCGTATCATTAATGCATAAACGAACAACAACAAAACGAAAATTTACTGTCGGGTTTGGAATGAGAATTGCGCGGCGCACCTAACAGAGGAGGGCGGTGGGTATACATAGAATATGGCAGTATATATGTGTATCTTTCGCATATATACATATACAGTTTTGTTGTGTACTGTATTTTTAATGATATCATTATGTTAGGCATCTTTTCAGCATAGACTTTTTTTTTGCCTAGAATGCTGAAATGAAAATTAAAAAATAAAGAAGAAAAGAAAATTCTGAATATTTATTTTCAGTTTTTTTTTTAATGAATGTCATTTGAGAGTTGTAAAAAAGCTTGTACAAGGAATAGAAATGAATAATTTCTAGGATACATAATATAAAGTGTATGTGTATAAAACGCAGACATAACAATTAAAAGAAAAAACCAAGAAATACAATGCGATGTGGCACACGAAAAGACGTCGTCGGTATCTATTTCATCTCATCTAATGGCCATTAGGAGGCGAGTAGGGGCGGGGGGCATGACTTTATATACCGCGCACTGCGTATATAGATAACAATTAGATCCCAATTAACCTATATATAAAACACATAATTTTAATTAAATAATATTTATATTTAAGTAACGCGGTAACAGTACGCGCGTATAATTATGCTGAAGAAAACTCATCTCATCACCGAGAGGCGCGCACCGGGGAAATTCAATTAACAAAATTTTGAATTATTAATTATATTGATTTTAATCTATAGAGCTACATAAAATACACTGGGCATAAAAAATCCAACCATTTCTTGTACTGTATATAAATGTATTATTCATAAACAAAATATGTCGGTTTTCTTGTTACATAAGAAAATTTTGATGCTGTTGCTGCTGATATCACACCAGCAAAATTGATTATTACATTTTAAATTATAAAAGTATACACGTACGTGGAGATTCTATATATCGTTTATATACACCTATAATTTCCGATATATTCAAAATGTTTTAAACGTCTTCAGAAACTATATATGATAATAACAAGACGGTAAGAAGAACGAATCGAATTTCCTCCTGTTGTATGTGTTTATATGTACGTACGTATGTATCAGACAATATTTCTATATGTGCTCCGCGTGAAAATGATTTTACAGTAAATTATGAATGTAAACAAAGTCGCGAGAATGTGTATACCACTATACTGTACGTATAAAGCGTATTTAGTATCCACACTGTGCAATTTCCATGCATCATCATCATCATTGCAACATTTTGTTGTTGTTGTTGCCAAATGCAATTTTCGTTATAGCGCATACGTACGATAGTACAGAGCTGTATTAATATTCTTAATGTACATAAGATCAATTTAATTTTTACACCACTTTTAACCTGCAATATACATTTATTTTTTGTCAAGCGCAGCGCGGATTACAATAGACATAAGCTTTTTTATTCCCGCGCTCTATTCGTCGTCGACATATGGTGGAGCAAAGGTGGAGTAGGATAATTTTCCAATCAATCAACTTTGAATGACGATGAAAATGATTTTTTATAGTGCTTTAGTTTTACAAAAAAAAAAAATGTAAAAAAGTTTTGTCGTTGCCTTTGTTGTTGTTGTTGCCGTCGTTACATTAACGAGACACTAATAGAGATGAGATTTTTTTTTTTTTGTCACATAGAGATATAAAGAGGGATTTTGGGGTTTAATGTTTTCATGTATTCTTATTATTTGAAGGGGGAAGATTTGTTATTAATCGACTTGTGAGACGGCAATGGCAATGTATACAAATGAAAAGTTCTTTATAATATAAATTATAATGTTTCTGCTGATCAAAAGAGACGAAAGAATTTGCCTTCCGCTAGGCTTTTGAATCTTCAAATCCGAGAACTAAACTGGTTTGAAGTCCCGCTATTTTAAAAGAGGATTTCTGATTGCCGAAATTCCTTAAATTTTTGGGGATCTATACTTATACGAAATGTAATTGGTATTATAACACATATTTTGGCCATCTCGTAATTTGTTTTGGCCAAGTTGACATTGTAGAACGAGAATAGAATTTTGCCATACATTTTGAAAGAAGTTGTGGAACTTGGTAACCTTCGTAGATGGTAGGCCAAAAAAACTTATATCGGAAACGACTAATAAAAAATGTTTAAAAATCGTCGAAGCAGTATTATCTTGTTGTTAGAATACGTTAAGGATGTGAGTAACCGCACCAGGAAAATTTTCGAATTTTAAATTGAAACTTTGCATACCGATTAAACCTTATTTGTGCTTTTTAATAATTTTCCCTAATTTTCCCTGAGAATAGGGAATTGGAAAAAATATTTTCATAGCATTTTTGTCTAAATTATATTTTTCCGGCCTACTGTCGAAATTTGTTTGGTGTAAATATTTTTGAAACACAGATATATGGGGAATTATTTTTCCCTATAAAAATTTTGTGGAACAGAAGTTTCCCAATCAACTTTGTTTCGAAAATATTTACACCAAATTAAATCCAACAGTAGGCCAGAAAAATATAATTTAGAGAAAAATGCTATGAAAATATTGTTCCCAATTCCCTATTCCCAGGGAAAACCAGAATAGTGCCACAGGGCGCGTATTCGTGAATTGAATTTTTCGCCGGCTACTTTAACCATTTTTTCAGATTTGTTTACAAGTTTTCTATTATTAGTTCCCCTACTAAGGGAATAAATCCGAATCGATTTACCCAGTCGGAAATTTCCAACGATGTTTTTTAATAGAAAGCTTGCGAACAAATTTGAAAAACAACGGTTAAAGTAGCTGGCGTAAAATTCGAATAATATAAAGAATTTTAAAGCAAATTATATTCCGCATGTGGAAATTTCCACCGATTTCAAGAATACGCACTCAGGTGCTGGCAAAAAAAAGAAAAATGAAAATTTTATATTCCCCTTAAAGGCGGCTGATGTGTAAAAATATGAACTTACCATAGAATTATAATTTTCATAAATTTTTATTCATAAATTGAAAAAAGACAAACTAGCCCCTAAAAGATGATATATTAAACAAATAATACATAGGTTAATAATAATATTTGTGTTGAACAACAAATTTAACAGTAGAAATGAAATATTCTAGAATCCAAGAAAATTGGAAATTCAGATTGCATATTCCTACCAGGTATGTTCATTACCATGCAAAAAGTTTTAGTGGCCGAATTTGTGCTAATCTTGAATTAGCCCAATTCCATTGAACAGCAAAGACCGCAGAATGAAAGTTTTTCTGACATAAAGTTTTTTTTTTTATAACAACTTTATTGATATGGCTACTACAATCTTAAACATTATTAATTCATTAGTAAGGTTGACATTAGTACTTATGAGATAAGCATAAACTTGTGTGGGTCTGCTGGACCAGTGTCCGCAATTCCCTTGAACTGACATAAAGTGTTTAAGAAATCATTAAAGCTGGCATTTTTGATTTCATTTTGACTAATTGTTGTACAAACAAATGAACTTGGCAATTTCTGATAGCATTTCCCTATCAGATATGTTCATTGCCATCCGAAAAACATAGTGGCTGAATTTGTACTAATCTCGAATTGGCTGAATTCCATTGAAAACCAAAGACCGTCGAATCGACGATTTTCTGACATAAATTTAGAACCGTTTTTCCAAAACCCAACAAACGTCAAAACTACGAAAATGAGATATGGGTGCCAACATTTTTGTGGTGGTGGATCTATTAAGCTAATAAAATGTGTTCTAAACCTAATAAGCACCACACAAAAATTATTTTAAAAATTCAAGTTTTTCCAAAACACAACAAAGTCCGTAGAGTTTTATCAAAATGGAACAAGTGTATGTATTTTATTTACTTATCATATGAATACGTATGATTAGGTTAGAAGATGCATGTCTGATTCAAAAACCGTTACTCTATATTTTTGAAAACAATTAAATACAAAATAGCTAAGTATAGCTGTCTCGTTTTCGTAGTTTGTTTCACTAATACGAAGTTATTTATTTTGTGTGTGAAAAAGTGAGAAATATCATTTCACAAGATAATACGAATACAATATGCAGGATAACAAGGTAACAGTTAGATGGATAACAGTTACTTTGGATTTGGTTTATTTAACAAATTGTGTCAATGCAGCTCATTTGCTATTAGGTTTTAAAAAGTGACGATCATATTAAATATGCAGGAAAATAGTGAATACAGAACATCAGTTACTGCAACGCCAAAGGGCAGAAAACATTAAAAGGAACAATTTAAAAAAAAAACGAAAGACTACGATCCTGTATACGAATGTTACACAAATAATAGAATAAACGTTCGATGTGCATCAAAACAAATTTCACCGGATGACTAAAGTTGTAGGTAAGTAACTATAAATTTTGTTTGTTGTGGATTCATAATAAGACTGTTTTATTTAAACTTTAGTGTTTTCTCACCTTAAGGGCAACGAATCTAAGGTACACTAGGACATATTTTTGGCAAAACATATGAAGATTTGTTATCCAAAAAGAAAATATTGTAAGGAACTTAAAAGGCTTCATGCTACTAGCATTACATACGAAAGAGAGATAATACTTTAGTGCACGTTTGAGCTCAGTTTATTAAGAATGTCATTTTACCTTCAACAAGCAGGCTAGTCCTGTTAGCAAGGTAATTTATATTTTCATAAATATTGAAACTTTTAAAAAACAGCTGTTTACGGTACCCATTACATGCTATGGATGCCGTGAAGAAGAGACGAGGTAAGAGCAGATTAACTGAAGTAGACAAAGAAGTGATAGAAACAGTATGTAGTCATATAGCTTCCTTCTACTGCCGTGAAAGCCACTATTCTCGAGGAAAGATAAAGAGAAGTTATCTTCCACCGGAACTTAATTTAAAAATGATATTCCATTTTTTTCATGGATCACAAACAGAAGCGAAAAGCCGGCATGTTCGCTTTCAAAATATAAAAAGATATTTTATTCTGAGTGTAACCTGGGAAATCCTCATAGTGATACCCGTTCTACATGCAAACTTTTCGATGTAAAATTATTGAGTTTGAAAAATAGTCTAACAGAACTTCAAGAGGAGCCAACAAAGAAAAAAACTTTAAAACTTTACCTACTCCGTGCTAAAAGACTTCATTCAATAATGAACAAACCACTCAATGGCACAGGAAATATTGTGTTTGAAAGGCAGTAAAATCAGCTACCAAAACTTTCTGTTTCTGCAAAGTATTCTATGCTCAGCAGGTAGATATGTCATTCTGTTGTTATAATTTATTGAATTTAGGATCTATCTTTACTTATTCTTATTGATAATGATATAAAATTTTATACATGGCTTGAGGCGGATGAACCTCGAGGGGGTTAACGAGGCGGCATCTATTTTGTTTGATTTTTTAAGAAAATTGGGAAAAAAAACATCACGGAATTTCAATTAAATGATATGAAAAAAAAATTTAAGACTTTTTTCTGACTCTTGTGCTTCCCAAAATAAAAATAGCATTTTAATAACAGCACTCTTTTACTTCTTGGAACAGAGCAATATTTTTAAAAGTATTAAGCACTATTTTTCGATAAGAGGACACAGTTTTATGCCACCGAATCACGTCTTTGGGAAGAAAAAAGGATTTTCGGAAAAGAGACAATTATTTCTCCAAATGAGTACCATGAAATAATTGAAATGCATGGTAAGATCCTCAAGATTAGTGAAAATTGGCAAGCATATGATTATAAAAAGGAGTCAAAGCGGTTGATGAAGTCCAAAATGCCGTTTAAAATAAGTACTGCAAGGGTTGCATACTACGCAAAAAAGCCAAGGTTCCCCAGAATTTGATTTATAACCAAAGAGAAACAAAACTTCAAAAAGAGATGATCGATGAAAAGAAGCTTATGAAATTTTTCGTAGTACCAGAATCTGCTCAGGAATTTTATGATGAAGTACTTTCTTGAAACGCAAATCAATCGACAGAAGACATCGAGAAACAATACAACGAGCAAGAAGTTTCAGTTTAATCTTTAATTAAATGTTTCTGATACCTTATTTATAATAATTTTTCGATACGTGAATTCAATCAAAATAATTTCAGAACTCACCAAAAGTGTAATTTGTTTTAAATTGAAAAAACTCGCGAATTTTGACAGTCAAAATTATGATGAATTGGTTATTTTTTGTAATATATCTTTTCATATCTGCTAAGAGTCTGCTCATAAGTTAAACTTAAGACCTATATTTCATTTGTCTGTATATTTTTCTTCAGATGAATCACAAACAACTTTCTCCTGAAAAAATTTATTTTTTGACTTGTTGAGTTTTGGAAAAACAGTTCTCTTGTTCATCAAACCAATGAACTTGACACTTTTGATTGCATTTTCCTATCAAATATGTTCATTGTCACCCTAAAAATATAATGGACGAATTTGTGTTGATCCCAAATTTGCCGAATTCCACTGAACACCAAAGACCGTTGAATGAACAATTTTCTGACTTAAAATGTTCTAGAAACCGATACTTGATACTTCTGATTAAAAATTCCTATCAAATATATCCTATGAACTTGGTTTCTAGAACACTTTGTCAGAAAATCGTCGATTCAACGACCTTTGTTGTTCAATAGAAATGAGTCAATATTGGATCCCTATGATAAGAATACATTTTACAAAAATCGAATAATTTGATTCCTCTTGAACATATTGATGCTTCATTAAAAAGTGTACAAACGATATGCCAGATTATATCAAAATGAATAAATTATGTACTTACAGTGCTCTAGCGGTAAGTTTAAGCACTAAGTGTCATTTATTAAGTTTGTGGCATTCTTCTTCTTGTGGCAATTTTGTCAGTACGTCTACTTGAATTAAATCTTCGTCACTTTTCGAGCTTTAAATTTTTTCTGTTGGACTGATGGACGTTTTGCGATAACAAGAACAATGTGTAGTGTAATGTCTGCATATAATTCTCGACCAAATCGTGCATTCGTCGAATGGCATTTTCAAACATTAAATTTTTATTAAACTATCTGCGCCGTGCAAGCAAACCTCTTGACTTATTCCATTTGATTGTATTTTACCCAATAGTAAAGTAAAAATATGGTATTCGATGACCAAACGGGAGAACCTTTTTAATTTTAAATTTCTGTTCTTTTAATTTACGCAGAAAGGTGAAATACTGAGGAGACATAACAAACCAAAAATAAATTAAGAATTGGTTAAAACAGAACGAATCAATTAATATACATAATGGTTCCTGGACAGTACATGCCTCTCCTAGAATATACAAACTCAATAGCCCAATGCTACCAACAACTTCTGATCTACATATATTGCTTGTAGCGGTCTTCTAAATATCTTGGCTTTGTTCAGAAACTGGGAACGATCGTTACGCGCTTGTAGTGGTTCTTTATTTCTCCGGAATGGTAAAACAGCAACCATGTAATGCATAACCTTCCACTTTTGATTAATTTTCATATCGTCGAATTCTGATGCAACTATGGCAAACCAAATTAGACCGAAATGCTTCTTACTACACGGTTGTTGCCATTTTTTGACTGTTTGAGCACGATTAACGATTAAAGTCGCAGTCGTTTAAAATAGTCCGTTTCGGACTTTTACGTATATAGATTCAGTTTTGTGAAGGATCATCAATGCGTTCAAATGTTTTAATTTTTTCCTGGAATACAATTCTTTCTTTTCTTCTTCGATTAAGAAAATGGTGTTCTTTACCATTTTTAGAAAATTTTAAATGTCCTTCTCTGCAATCGAGGATGAAAGAACGAAGTAAGCGGAAACAATATAGGACTTCGTCCAGTAAGCCTGGCGCACAAGACGAGCGGAAAAAACTGGACACAAGCATGAAAAGGCTGGTTCTTCGAATTAAATATCTAGAGACATGAGCACAAGCAAGAATGGTCCCCTCGTTCAACTTATGAAACCAGGAGGAGACTGAAAGCTCTAGCTCTCTATCTAACAGGAAAAATCGGTCGAATGTAAAAAATAAGGCCTTAGTCGCCATTTTCCCAAAAATTATGAGAAAAAGCACGTCCAACGGTCATTGACCCTTTAAAAAAGGCTATACAGAGTCTAGGTAAAGTCTGGCCTGGTGTTAAACTAGAAGTAGTCCTTAGAGAGGATATCCCCTACAGACTTAGAGCGACGGCTTGAATCCCAACAGAATAAAATGACTCGAAAGCAATTCTAGAATTGCCATAAATTAACAACCTGAACTGCCGACCGCCGACTGTAGTGTAGCCTTGTTGGAAGAACCAAAGGCTGATTTTAGGTCCGCTATTATTATATTCAATATAGTCACTGGTTGCGCTGGCGAGAACTAATGGTCTACTTAGTTATGGTTTCAGCGCAGTCTCACTCAAAATTTATAAGAAAAATGTAGGCGATAGCTTCAGGGCGTCGATACCGGTAGAGGCCGCGGCTGACAACCCAAAACATCGTGGAAATTGGTCAGATAGTAGAAAAATTCAATACGGACACATGGATGCAATTACTTTGTGAATCCCTGGAGGAACCACAGTCAGAGGAGGAATCTGATGCAAGTGTGGTGGTTGATGAAGCAAATGAGCAAACTTTATGTTAAGATTCCTGCAGATATCATTCCAAGGCAATTTTGGCTGCGCTCTAACTAAGAGCAGAGGAGATAAACAATATTCTATTCTAACAACCTTGGGTCAATGGCGACCGGGTACTTGGATTAGGACTCCTAAATATAACCTGCTTTATATACGCGAAGAAGGTAGGTAAAGTTCGTTGCTGCATCCATGCTTAAAATAGTCTGAATATCTTACTCTTTTCAAATTACAGTAATTCTTATGTGGTTGAGACAAGTATTAAGATGGATGGTCAAAACCTCTGGCTTATTAGCCTGATATTTCAGCTTATCTTCTACATAATGGGAAAGATATCTTATCTTTCATTTTAGGGAGTTCATTAAAGGAGCTTCAAAAACAAAAAATTGAAGTCATCCTGGGAAGTGATGCAAATACACATCACACAATTTGGGGAAGCAATGATATGAATGATCGAGGTGAGTTTTGGACATACAATCCATCAAAAAACCTATAGCTATAGTAAAAGGAGGAAGACCGACTGGGATATTTTTAGAACTATTTTAGATAATTCACTCCGGGTTCGGTCTAAACCAGTCGTCAAGAACTTGAGGTCCTAGTGGAGGTGATATTCAGTGCGTGTCGTCCTAATATACTTCTGAGAAAATCGCGACCACTGCGGTGGTCGAAAATACTTTACAACAACCAGAAAAAGTGCAGGAGGGTCTTTCGAAGATCCAAGGAAACTAAAGCTACTGAAAGACTGCTACCAGAAAGTCCTTAAAACATACAAATACGAATTAGGAAATGCTAAAACAAATGCTTGGAGGCTATACTGTGGTGAAATATAACCAAGAGTCCCCTGCGACATCTAGGCTGTGTAAAACGTCTTTAAGTTTCACCACTCCGAGTTTTCTTCAGCGACCGGATGGTTCTTGGACCGTAACTAGTGAAAACGCCGTGGAGTTACTGCTGGAACCTCACTTTCCAGGTAACTCATAATATGCGTCAGAAAAGCCCGAGACAACAGATAAGTAGACAGGACCTGATTGCGTTTTACTGGCAGATGTCCGACAAACGACTGACTTAACTCTGGCTAGATTATCTTAATAGGTAGCCTAGGACTCTTTCACATTGCTAGTAATTTGCAATATTTATACCCAAGGCGTGAAAAAGCTCTGGTTGTAGTACCAAAGACCTTAGACATTAGTTTAGCTTCTTCAATAAAAAAAAATTTAGAATGACATGTAGAAGCTCACATTAGGAGTTCAATTGAGCCAAATATGCTATGGAAATTCCAATACGTATATTGCAACATGAAATCTAAGGAAACTGCCCCAAAAGCGATCACGCAGGCACTCTGTGCATGAACGTGTAACTTAGATTCTTTTAAGAGTCCATCCACTCAACGCTCAGCTATAAGGCACAACTCTTTCATGTGGAACTGTAGAGTTAGGACTGATAGGTTTAGGACTGATATTCTCG
Organism: Nephrotoma appendiculata; assembly: GCA_947310385.1. Taxonomy (NCBI): domain Eukaryota; kingdom Metazoa; phylum Arthropoda; class Insecta; order Diptera; family Tipulidae; genus Nephrotoma; species Nephrotoma appendiculata. The sequence goes on from OX371224.1 coordinate 342,401,324, forward strand.
AAGCATTTTTGAATAATGAAAATGTTAAATTCTTCACTGATGGTTCAAAAATGTTTGGAAAGGTGAGGGTTGGGTTTCCTGTGAATAATTTTATGTAAACTTATCTTTTTGTTTCCTGCACTACTGCAGTGTTTCTACGCTGAACTAATCGCGATAAGAGAAGCCGATAGTCAGGCTTCAATTAAGACACTTATAACATATTTCGTTAGGTCGAAAGTAGCCCAAAATTGTTTCCCATCTTTTAACGAGATGGCAGCTCAGATCAACATCCACATGATGTGGATCAAGGTATTTCAATATTACGAGGATGACTTTCGCTACGTGCAAATTACTGCTTCAAGGGGAATCTAGAAGAACCACCAACGACAGATGGTGTAATAGTACCTCACACATTATAAAAAGAAAGATCCCGCTAGACAAAGTTAAGATCCGGACAGCTGGTATCTCTACTGCGGCGGTATGTTAGTATGGTGGTCCGTACTATTACAGAGCACTGTCTCATACAAAAGCATGCGATCAGAGTGGCAGTCTCACCACATGATTACTGCCATAGTTGCGAAGTTGAAGAGAAGAAAGAAACTGTTCTCTGCTTGGTTTGCACCCGTTCCCGTATATTGCAACCTGATTGTGTCTATTCCAATCCTTTAGAATAACCACCCTAACCTAACCTATTTCGCTTACATCTACTTCGCATTTTCTACCGATTTCATAGACCCAAATTTAACACCTTTAAAACAAAACTAAAATTAACTTCAACGAATTTTTGTGATAAAATCATCCCCATCGCACACACACACAACAATGTACCAAAATGAAACGTAACCAAATATCATTAACCTGAATTTTATTATTATTTTATCTATTATTAATTTAAATATTGAATTTTTATTATAATTATAAAAATTTATAAACACACAAAACACCGTAAAAAATAATTTGTTTAATTTTTAATAAATATTTTTGTGAATTTTCTACCCCCCTGGCCTATGTCTGCTATGTCTCATTTTCCAGGTAGCGCCGCACATATAATTTTATATCCAGGTTTTTCATTATTCATGTACAAATTTATTATTTTATACCTAAATACAGATAAAAATGAAAATGTATTCGTATATATTTAGGTTTCAGGAGGAAAAACTAGCTATATACGGAAAATTTTATTATACAAATTGTTATCACCTGTGCAAAATCTATTGTTGGATATCCATTTAATTTGACCTTAATTAGACTAAAGTACGTTACGTTATTATCAAAGAGATGAATATCGCGATTTTTCCGATTAGTTATGAATTTTTTTTTTTTTTTTTGTATAAACAATCTGATAATAAATTTATGTGTGTGTGTGCGCGCGCTTGAAAGAGTATAAACATGCTGCTTCTGTTCCACTAGACCTGAACTAAAAAAAATATTTTTTTTACAATTTTTTTTTTTTAACATAAATGAAAATGGAAGAAAACCAGGTAATCAATGTTTATACAAACGCTCTTTATATAACTATATATAGTGTCTAGTATATATAGAGCTGGCAATATACACTAAACTAAAAAATTGTTCAGTTCATATAGAAATCGTTTTTTGCGAGTTAATAAAACATCGAGAATAAAAAGTTAAATCTGTATCTCTAGACCTCCTCCACGGTTTTCGGTATGAAATTAGTTTTTCAAGCAAAAAAAATGCTACTATAAATGTTACTGAACTACTATGTATGTAAATATGTCTATATATATACGATTATATGCATATATAGAGAGATAATGAAATGTGATTTTCCTCTTATATAGGAATAGAGCAACATAGTAGATTATGCCGGTTACATCGGTAACTATATGCAAGCATTGAATGAATATAATCGTTAAATAAAATTTAGTATCATTCCGGGGGTATGGTTACGGGTGTTACGGTATACGATTCGATTTTATTGGCTAGGAAAATCGTTGATTACAATTAATTAACCAATTCATATTTATTGTAACGTTTTTACATTAAATTAAGTTTATTTTATATCCATTACTGGTACAGTAGTGCTATTCTCTATTATTATTGTGCAATATTATAGGAATAGTAGAGGATTAACGTACAGATATAGAATTTGTATTCGATTTCGATTCGATAACTATTTTAAACGAATTATCGAGTGTATAGCAGATTACGTCATAATATCTACTGGATGATTTTATTGTGTTCGGGGTATTTAGCGTATTTAGGGGCTTATAATAATTTATGCTGCAAATTAGTTTCGTTATTAGTCTGACTATGCTTAGGCAAACATATGTACTTTTGCCATTTTAGTTACAATATAAAAAATGAAAGTGCTACTGGTTGTATACCAAAAATATCACGGAAATGTAACATAAATCGTAATCTACATGAATTTTGTAAAAAACAAATTTTCGTCATCGGGGAAACCGGAAATCGGACTTAACTTTTTTTCATTCACAATGGGACGGAAATTTAAAAATTTTAAAATGTTTTTCAGATTGTATTGAAAAAAAAAAAATTAATTATAATAAATAATTTCCCATCAGTGCCAAAACGGTGGATTTGTGAACTATAGTGCTAGTACTAAAGTTTTTACTTGGTCTTATCCCTCAAACTCCGAAATAAGAATGACAAAAAAGATATCTGTGTCGCACGTAGTAGCAGTGGTTTTGAGTCCTAAAATTGTCAAGAACGAGAAAAAATGTTTTGAGGTTTGAGGTGTCCTAAGGTGCCCCAACTTGTCTCATGATTGAAACATTTACTATGATGTCCGACCAGGATAAACTTTGTAATAAAATAATAATTTGTCACCAGTGCCAAAGTGGTCGATTTGTAAATTAAAGTTCTGATAATAAAATTGTTATTTTGTCCAATTAGTAAAGCTAATGAGAGAAATGTATCAGCCACAATCAGTACAGTAAGATGATTTAATACATTTGACTTCTTCGAGATCTTGATATTTTTCACGATTTAGATACCAGCGCCAAAATGGCGAATTATTTAACTAAGGCGCTGACAATAGAATTGTTGCATTTTAAAGGCCTTTTTAACGATGTGCTATATAACTATTCTGGAATGAGCAAAAATGTTACCACTTCTAGCCCCATCATGGTCGTACTAAGGTCCAGCTAAATTTTATCCCGATACTCAGACGACAAACATGCGACGGTAGCACTAAAAATATCGCTATCGTGAGAGTTTACAATCCCAGCGCACAAAAATGTAAAAGTGTCACGAGACACTGTCATGACAGTTCTAACATTCAGCTGAAATTTTAAAATAACTCTTATTTATTTTGAATATATTAGATGCGCAAGTTGAAACTCTGCTTTTTTGGTCAAATTCAACTTTATTGAAAATATGTATAATTGTTACAAAGACTAATTGTCGAAATATTCGCCATTACTATCTATGGTATTTTGCCATTTATCAAGTTGATGATGGATCCCTTTGCGATACGAAACTTGGTGGTTTCGACACAAAATAGTCGTCGAGTTATTTTTGCACTTTCATTTCACATTCGTTCATCGTTCATTCTGATTAGATTTATTATTGCGAATTTACTAAAAATTTCCAATGTGTCACAATTGATATACATAAATTTGCTTTGTCGTCAGGAAGCTTTTATTAGGATGGCTGCAAATGAACAATTTAACAACCTACTTGAAATGCTAACGGAACTTGAGTTCAAATTTCCGAAATGGCGTGATTTTGTAGGAAAATGGTAAACGACCATTACTTTAGGAAAAATACAGAACTTCGTGACAAATTTGCTGTGCTAGTTCGAAACTGTCAGTAAGGCTGGTTAACTGAGCAATTAGCTCGTGACTATGTGTTCACGGAACGTGAGTCCAAACCTTTGGAAATTTGTGATTATGGCCGTATACCATTTTCGCTCAAAATATGTAGAAATAAAAAAAATCGCAGGAAATTTGCTATCCTGGTTAGTAAGTTCCAATCAGGCTGGTTGGATGGGCAATTTAGCAATATGTTTGAAACACTCACGTACCTGATTACAAATCTCTGGGAAGGCATTATAATAGCCGTTTACCATTTTTGTTCAAACTCAAAATGGAAATTCTAAAACTCTGAACAAATTTGCTGTTCTAGTTATGGAGCTTTAATCAGGTTGGATGGGCAATTAAGCAATGTGTTTAAGGAGTTCGCGAAATCTGATTCGTAATCTCTAAAAAGGCGGGTTTATGGCTATTTATTTCCGCTCAAACTCAAAATACAAATAAAAAAAGTGTATTAAATTTGCTGTCCAGGTGAGGAAGTTCCAATAAGGCTGGCTAGATGAACAATTTAACAGCCTATTTCAAGTGCTAACACAGCCTGAATCCAAATCTCTGGAAAAGAGTGTTAATGGACGTTTCTCATTTTTACTCAAACTGTTAATAAAATTTCAAAATATTTTAACAAATTTGTTGTCCTGTCAGAATTGGAACTTTCTAACCTAGACAGCAAATTTGTTAAGAATTTTTAGACTTCTATTTTGAGGTTGAGCGGAAATGGTGTAAACGGCCATTATCATGTCATCGGCCGACTACCCCTTGTAAGTGTCGTTGGATCTTGCAAAGATACTGGCAGACCGTGCCGATTTGCGACTCAGGATGAGTAAGAGATACTCTACCAACATTGTAGTGCGCCAGCTTGGCATGTCTCAGTGGAATGTTTAGTCCCACGTTCACCTATAATGTCAACACCAGTTTTACTATCAATCTGTGTACGGTCGGAATTTCTCAAGATAATTTTGTGGATAAGTTAGTGTAAATTTGGTAAGGATGGGATAACAAATTACCATGCAAAGCTGAGGCAAATCCAAAAAAAAAAATTAGCTACATCTCAGCGCAGATGTTCTGTTAATGTGAGGGATGAGCGTGATTTTTATTTTAATGGAGACAATGATTGCAAAGATTTCCCCAGGCATCATTTACTGGAGCTGTTTTAAATGTTACCGAAGAGACAAGAAATCATATCAGGTTTCAGCATGATGAATGTCCAGAACACTATCGTATAAGTGTAAGACAGTGGCTGGATCAAAATTATCAAAACCGATGGATATGAAGTGGTGGGGAAATTTCATGGCCTGCACAAAGCTCAGACTTGTCACTATTAGATTTTTACCTCTGGGGTTACATGAAAGAATTATTACATCAAATCAAGTATCAAAATCAAGTTACTTCCGTAAAGTTCTAAGAAAAAATTATTTGTGCGGCAGGAAAAATAAGGGCGGAGTTCACTTCAAGAGTTACACGCACAAATGAGCGAAAACGAATTAGGATCCTCAAAAGCAAACAGTCAGTTTTCTCAATATTTGAGCTGTCTATATAGCGGCATTTATATTTTTTTGAATAGCTGATAAGGTAGGAATTTTATCGGTGTAATTTGTACATTACGTGTATTAAAATTTTGTTGCACTAAAATTCATTTTCTTTAAACTAAAAGTAATAATTAAGAAAATAAACTGTTTAATTAGTATTCTTTGTAAAACTGTTGTTGCTGTTCCATGATAAACATTTAATTTTCTACACAATCGCACAGTACCTTTTTTAAATAGGCTTTAAATGGTTAAATCTAGGTTTTTTTCCAACAAAAATCTTAAAATAAAATAACAAAAACTACCTTTGGTAGGATATTTAACAGTTCATTTGTTGCATTTAACCCTACTATAACGTCCTGCAAGGAATATGTCGAGGTACCAGTAACCTTGTATAAAATTTCAACAATTTATTTGGGACCGATGTGAAGCTAGCACGTATTTTAAAAAAATATACATATGGTAATATATTTATCAAATATATTACCATATGTATATTTTTCCCATTGAGTAGTACTAAAAAAATGTACAAAACAAAATAATCAATTATTATAATAATAAATATAAAAACATGCACATATTTAAGTCAGCGTTCTCATTTAATAATAATTTCGTTAATTAAAACATCGTCCAATAATACAAAAAATTATTATTAAATAAATTAGAAGACTCAATAATAAATTTATCTAAAACATAATGGTGGTTTGAGTATTAGCTAGAGTTAACACGAACATTTAATATAAAAATTAATTGAGTAAAATCGATTCGTGTTGGGCCTTTGCAAAAATTTGTCGGACATAAAATTGATTTTATTTTAAAGAAGGCCCAATTACGAAATTATTCAGTAAGTTTCAGAATTTTCTTATGATTTGTTTGTGAGCAATATCGATTCGTGCTGTGCATTTCCGTAAATTTCCGATTTATGTGAAATTGGTTGAGTACTAAGGGTTCATGCTGAGCCTTTCCAAAAACTTGTCGGTATAAATTTGTCGGTATAAATTTGTCGGTATAAATTTGTTCGATATAAATCGGAAATTTACGAAAATGCACAGCACGAATCGATATTGCTCACAAACAAATCATAAGAAAATTCTGAAACTTACTGAATAATTTCGTAATTGGCCCTTCTTTAATATAAAATCAATTTTATGTCCGACAAATTTTTGCAAAGGCCCAACACGAATCGATTTTACTCAATTAATTTTTATATTAAATGTTCGTGTTAACTCTAGCTAATACTCAAACCGCTATATGTTTTATGAACATTTTATTATTGAATCGTCTGATTTATTTTTTAATATGAATTGAATTATTGGACTATGGATCAATAAACGAAACTATGATTCGTTTAGAAAATAAAGTTATATAGTAAAATTAAATATGTGCATGTTTTTATATGTATTATTATAATAAATGCTTATTTTGTTTTGTACATTATTTTAGTACTATTCAATGGGGAAAAAATGGGCTAGATATTTGATAAATGTTTTACCATATTATGTACATTTTTAAAATATACGTGCTAACTTTTCGTTCTAGCTTCACATCAGTGTATAAATATATTTTTCCCCGTGTTTAATAATCTGTTTAAATAAAAAAAAGTTCGTGAGAACTTTTTAAATAATATATGAGAAATTAATTTTTTTGTGCTATCTTGTACTAAAATAACAGTATTCAAGACCCAAACCATTAGTGTTGCCGCAGTGTTTTACGTGCTAACTTTTCGGGCCAGCTTCACAGATATTTAGTTGGGACGGAAATATACAATTTCGGTAGCATGACAATTCATCGAAAAGCAACTCAATAAAATCGACAATTTACTGAAAAGCAAATACCGAAGTAGCAATTATCTGTAATCGATAGTTTACCAAACACGACAGTTCACTGAACACGACAATTTACCGAAATCAATAATTCACTGAAAACATAATTCGAAATTAACCGAAAATGACAATGCACCGAAAACGACAATTAATCGAAAACGACAATTCACCAAAACAACAACTCACCGAAAACACAATTAACCGAAAATTCATGGAACTATAACGAACGTGGCACCCCTTATCGAGAATACGGGTTCTGTCTTTGCTTAAAACCCTATGTTATTGATTGACAACATCATTATATCTAAGTTTCACTCAATACTGTTATTGAAATTCCATTTTAATCGTTAAATTGAGTTGCATATTTAACGGTTGGAAAATAAATGGTTCTTTCCACTAAAACTGACTATTTAAAAAAGACTACTGAAGCTGGAATGGAAGCAGATAATTTCTTAACCGATCATGATGAATATGGGTGTGTATTCCTAAGAAGAATTAAGAATTTCTATTATAAATTTCTTAACACCAAAATAATTTTTATGATGATGCTAATTTCAGTAACAATATAGTGACAACGTTGAGATCACGCTTTTCAGAATTTTGCAACTGGAAGTTGTTTAATTGGTATAGAATAATACCAGGCCCTCAAAAAATCACTTAAAACGAAAAGTTTGTTTTAAAATGGCCGTTACGCCGTCTAAATTCCCTTTGAAATTGAATTCTATTCTAAAGGATTCGAGCAAAATTACAAAAATGTACTACAAAATTTTCGATGAATCCGACAAAACATATACACTGGAATATCTGGAATATCATTAAAAGTAATGTTAACTGGCCCTACTCTTCAACGTCATCTATTATTCACACAGTTAAAGCTCAAAACAGAACAAGAGCGACAACGACGAACGTCAACGAATAAATAAAAAATATCGCCGCGATATCGCTGTAGCTAACAGAATAAGAGCGTCAGCGTATGCCGATAGAAAAATATCCACAAATGACATAGCGACGGCATATTTTATCTACATCAAAATGGATTCTAACAGTTAGCATACTAGGATAATAAAAATTTTAACATTATAAAAATTGTATATCTTTTATGTTTTTGGCACATGATGTAGGGACGTTACCAACTTATATATGAGCCGTTTATTTTGAAAGTGCCATAATTGACTTTTTCTAAAAATCAAGTTAATGCTAAAATTAGTTACAATTTAGAGGAATCCCTTCATTTAAAAAAAAAAATCCTATCAAATTGACTGTCATATTGATTGGAAATTTTTTTAACATGGAGAGATACCATTAAATTGTAACGTATTTTAGCGTTAACTCGATTTTTGGTAAAAGCCAATTATGCCACTTTCAAATTAAAAAACGGCTCATAAATAATAAACAGTTGGTAACAGTTTTTCGTCGGCGATAAAAATAGAAATAGGCTATTTTGCTTCCGCAAACCCCCTTATAGCCTGTACAGACTGTGGATTAGTTAAACTGGTTTAGCAAAATTCGATCAAGTACTCAATGAAATAAAATTCAAATCAGCTCGACACACTACGAAAAAAGAAAAATCTACTAACAAATTTGAGAGTTTCAATAGGTTATTTGATTGAATTTATCTAAACCAGTTTAACTAATCCGCAGTCTGTATGTACATGCTATTAGCTATTAGTAACGGAAAATAGTTATTCATCATAGTTGGCTTTTACGTCAGTACTAATTGTAATCTGAACCGTTTTATGATTTTTTTTTTTAGATTTATTTAAAGCCAACTCTACTTTAATTACTACTGATAAATACGCCAGCTATGATGAACAATTATTTTCCGTTACTGAAAATTCACAAACTAATATTGCTGAAACCAATATTGGCCTCTAATATTAAAGCTAAGCGGACTTTGCGAAAGCGACACAGCTATAGGTTCTAAATTGATTTCAATTAAAAAATCGTCGTCGCCTGCGTCGATGGTTGTATTTGTTGTGCACCATTTCCGTGTATATTAGTACGGCCATATAGCTGACATCGAAAAAATGTCCAGAAAAATTGTTGTTGTTGAAGATGATTAAAACTATCATGGAGACAGTCCGCATAACAAGATATTGTGGAGTTTAAGCCGACCACCGTCACTTATGGTAAAACAGCAACTCCATATCTAGCAGTGAAGCTACTACATAGCGACTATCATTAATTTAAATATGAAATTTTGGGCTATTCTGGATGATAGCCAGATATTACTTGTACATCGAAAGGTTGACAAATGCGTAGTGAAACCTAATAATTCGCTAGAATATTGTGATTATACTTTTTTTGTATGTAAGTTCAAAGTATTTTCAATATTTGTGTAGTTTGGTTATTGCAGTCTGATAAGACCGAAATTTTTAATTTAAAAACTTCAATGGTCCATTAGAATCCAAACCAAACTACCAACTTCTTAGTTACCTCTCCTCGATGTTGATTTAAATGATTTTTACCCCACAACAAGGTACGATGGAAACAGGCGAATTTAATACGTTTTAGATCGACCTGAGCTACATAATTTATAACAAGTAAGCTTGGGCTCATAATAATAAGTGAGGCCTACAAATTTTTTTACAATACAACACTGCGGGAAAGTTTACGCATCCAAATACAAACGGTGGATTTACCTTAAGAAACTGAGCAACAAAAAACGTTATCATTTTGAAATCTATATCGACACAACTAAGAAATCAAAATTGAATTTAATTTAAACCATAGAATTAAAACCCTTGGACTACACTATAAGCCAGTATCTTAGAACCAAGCTTATATGATGCAAGAACTTTGGCTAGTAGGTCTCTCTTAATTTAAAAACTCATTGATCCTTCTGGAAGAAATATCTGTCCTTCAAACTCAGCAAATATCATTAATGTAAGGATTCGTGTTGAGCTTTATCCCGCAAAAAACATCATTCGTTTTTATCGCCTCAATTATTACATTATAATGGCCAATCGAATACCAAAAATTCAAATACCGAATATGTCAACGGCATCACGTGGAATCAACATCCAGAGCATCCAGTAGATTGGTTTTGGTCACAACAAACTACTGTTGAAATTGAAACTAATTTGAAAACTAAACAAAAAGTGAGACTCGCCTCACCAGCAATAGTTAATCCTTTTGTGTATGATCATAGAATGGTTTTCAAAGGTAAACAAAATAAATATTTTAAAAAACTGGATACCGGGATTTTATTATTTATCATTTACAAACACGGGAGTAGAGTAGCCTGAACCCTCCTCGCAAGAGTTTCCAAAGGGCGTGGGAATAAATCATAAAAGTGATATAAAGCGCTAGTTGTGCGCTTTGCTACTAAAGCAGAGCATGCAGTTGAAACGCAGTTGACTAAAGGAAAATACGAAGCTTAGCAATAAGCAACCCCCTGAACTTCAACTAGCCGTGATCGGAATAGAATGACTTTTTATATCACCATGTTCTCCACACTTCGGAATACCCTGCAGTGTTGTGCGAATCGCGTATTTTATAATTGTCTACATTTTGATGTTGAAATTAGCGTAGACAATTTTTTTTTGCGTAGGCAATGTAGACAATTAGTATAGTATGTAGATAATTCGTAGACAATGTCGACTATTGCTTTGTTGTTGTTTTTCAATTGGAGTTTTGCAAACCGTGACATTTTGTAATTGTTAGTTTATTTTTTTAAAGATTTTATAAAAAAGTTTAAAAGGATGCTTTATAAGGCACGTACATTTTTAAAATCTAAAAAAAAAAAAATACAAAACTAGCGGAAATACAAGCGACCTGCTGGACCACCTTAAGTAAACGTTGCTTTCGTGAATGTTTTAATGGAAAGAGACAGGTGGTTTAAAAGGTTAAGCAGTCCCAACTAACGCAGCTTAAGAGCCTCGAAGAGCCTAGAATTAGAAAGATCGCTAAATTTTCAACCTTTTACTTTGGATGAAGACAAGCGATTTAAATGTTTTGTGAATTTGCTTACAAGGCAAAAACTTCTCAGCAAAACAACGTTCCGAGATAAATTACTGACCAACTATTACACTAAATGCAAAGAAAAATTAGTCGCCATTCTGAAAGAGATATCGTTCGTCAGAATTTAAGAGTCACTGGGCTGTTTAATCAACATATATTTTTAAAGTAATCATTCCGTGGGCAATATTGCAGCTCCAATCAAACAGGTTATGATAGATGAAAAAGCAGCATTCTCAAAATACGTCATCATCCATGCGTGCTCACACAATAAACTTAGTCGTTCAAGATGGACTTACTCGTAAATGTTTTTTTCTAATTTCTGAGCAGTAGAGTAAAAATAAGACCGTTCTTAACTTCATTCAAGAAGTCGCAACCCGATGGAATAGCACCCTATTTATGATAAAAAAAATCATGGGAGTAAATGAATAAATAGCGATGGCCCTTTCTAAAATGCCAACGGCACCCCAGAAGATATTACGTCAATACTCACTATATTCGATGAGCTACCAAAAAATTTAAAATAACTATTTGTAACAATGTATCTAATTATACCTCTTTTTTAACACTAGCATTTCCGTTTTATATAGCCTACAAGGTCGGAGGGTATTATACTCCTCAAGTATTTAACATATGGAGTGAAATTTTGTACTCTTTCGTCCACGAAAAAGAAGATTTTCGGTCACAAGAAGACCCAAAAGCCGGATAGGATAAGAACAACACCAGCACAAAATGATAGTTTTGAAAAGAAAACAGAGGCATTCTTAAATCAACGGCAAACCGCTTCTTCATGTAGATCTGTATTTGGGTTTAAGAAATAACGAATTACCGTCAAAATCAGATAACATACTGAAGAATTAATATAATAACACTATGCACTGCGACAATATCTAGAACTCATAAATTCAGCTTCTGACACTAATCCGATGTTATGTCCGAAGTTATTTAGAACCTAATTCTCACATTCATTTCGATACTCAGAATAACACTATTTTGTAACAATGTGAACGGAATTGAGTTAGAGTCACTTCAGAATTGAGGAAAGCAAATCTTAGTGGCTCAGCTTGATCAGTTATCAGTGCCGTCTGAAAGAGTTTTGTAAGAACTTCTAGGTCAATTGATAGCTTACGATCACACTTAAAAATGAGAAAATTTACAAACTTGGACAGACGTGACAGCAAAAAATAGCTTAAATCAACACTGAGTATCTGGCAAACAGCAGTTAAGTCATTAAAATATCACCTTAACATAGGTATTGGAAACATAATAGCGAACATACGAAGAATCAAAATTCGTTAACCAGGTTTCTGGAAGCATTGGTCAAATTACTACATGATTAACTTGCAACAAACAAATAAGTGGAACGAAACAGATTAAACGAATACACAATTAGGCTACACAAGGCTCGAAGGACCAATGTTTAGTTGTACTATTTTGTGTGTCCACAAATAATGATAAAGGCAGTATTCAGTGCTTGAATATAAAAGCACGCTGATACCTTATCTATCATTTAAATAATTATTTCATATTTTACTTACGATTTTTGAGCCTAGTAATAGTTAATGTTGAATAAAATTACCTGAAACAAAAAAGAAAGAAAAATCGTATTAAAATTAAAGTCATAAACAAAATGCTGTATAAAAATCGTTTAGTCCCTCGCACAATACGAAAAATCAATATTATGCTAACGAGAGTCCCACCATTCCAAAAACCGCAAAGAATAAACTTTTTTTCTGTTTAATTTTCATTTCCTAATCTATTTGCAAATCAAACAATATTCAAACTCAAGTTTAAGTCGAAATATATATAAAATACAAATGAAATAACAATAAACTGCAAAAACAGAGATTAAATAAAAATTTCTAATCTAATTCCGCTTCTATTATTTTATACTCTACAACACAATACAAATCTATCATTCCTTAAATAAACTTGATATATACGTACGTCTACATATTCAAAAAAAAAATCAGCTCAAAACTAAAAATTAATTTAGAACTTAAGTGGTTTATATTTCGTTCGCCTCTCCAACAAACCAAATTACCCTGTCTACCTTAATATACGAAACACACAAAAAGTTGAGGAATTTCCACAAAAAAAAAAAATTGTTGCTCATATAAAATAGAAAATAAATAGACCATTTCAAGGATTCTTGTATTATATTGTTTTGGCCTTTTTTTCTGTTTCTCTCATTTTTCATTTTACCTACTGTGCGCCAATAATTTTCCTCAACCAAATCAAAAAAATATAGGTTTTTACCTTATCCATCAGTTTGGTGTATAGTAGTTTTTTGTAAATTCGCTGAAGCACAACCAATTCTCGTACGTAAAGCGATTCAATCAACTTAGATGGCCACCGCAACGTGGTACAACCTCAATATAATTATTTTTTTTTCGTGAATTTATTATGTTTAGCTACATAAATAATTCATGCCGTTGTTCTTATAACATAATCTATAATTTTATGCTAGGATGAACAATTTAAATTGATATAATTATGAGTAAATGAATTAGTCTATATAGACAGGCACTATCAGCTATAAGCTATATATATATAGGGAGGGAAGTACGAAGAAGATTTGGCTGCATGCAAAAAGTTGTTAAGCTAAAAGTTTCGATTGGGTGATTCTCGTTATACATAACTAAAGTCAGAATTTGCAGCAAATTGCATATAAACACGACACCGTGAGCGTATACTATAAATACAAGATATGCTATTCATTTATAGAAAAAGCACTTGACATATAAAAACCGAATCGATCGAATTTAAAAATTTAATCGCAATTAAATTCGAGAAACGTTTCTGCGACGGAAAAATTGACGAATCGCGGGAAGAGGAGCCGCATGGTTAGTTATAATATTGGCGCCACTATAAAAAAAATATGTATAAAGTGTCATTAAACTGATTTTTAATATACATTAATTTAGATTAAAACCATTAATAGTATTATTTACGAGCGGCCATAATTTTGTTGTTGTATATTATAGTCTATCTATCTAATGTGTCTATCAATTTAGAACAAAAAAAAAGAATGTTTGCCTTAATTATAGGTTTTTACGAAAATGAAACTTGATTCGATTCGATAAAATACTACCTATATACGTACAGGTAGTCGGAACAAAGAGAGATATAATCGAGTATATGGTAAGTTACTAAGAAGTGCGGTATGGTTACAAGGTGGTGGATTCATCATATCGATAATATAATGTTGTGAATCGAATCAATCAATTATTTTATAGTTTGGAAGTGATTTTTCAACAACAGAAAGTAGTTTTATATGTATATAAGGAAGATTATATGTGCTCGTTAAAAGTTTCCGTTATATTCTTTATTATTTTAAGTTTGAGAACTAACAAAAGAAATAATACGGACATACGATTTTATGGAGTTAGAGGCAAAGCAGCCACCATTTCAACAAGTAAAGTGGGATTGACTTAAGACTTTACTTAAAAGGAGATTTGAGTACGTAACTTAATCTGAATATTTTTTTATTTTGACATAATATTTGATTGAGCCAGTATCAAGTTATAGTATTCCAAACTACAAAATTCTTTAATTACCTTAAACACCTAAAACTAATTATATTTCACAATATTTACCTTATAACTACTAAGCACGTAATTTTCAAAAACCCAAAAATAACCATTAAGACAATAACTTAATAATTTACATAACGCAATTACATTAAATCGCAATTACATAACCTTATTTACTAAAGTCACCACTAATAATTTTTAAACAGTCATTTTTTCTTTGAATCGTCATTTTGAAATGCGATTATAAAAATATTGACAGTTTGACATTTACCAACAAGATCGTAAATTTTGTATTAGGTTGGATTACATTAGAGTTCAGTGTCAATTTGTAGGAAGTAAGTAGTTGGTTTAATCTTTTCAGAGATGTCGCTAAAAACATTTTCATGTTTTTAGTAAATTTTCGTAAACGGTTAAAATTTTAATTGCTTACACTTACGATCGGCAAATAACTGTTTACTTTTACCTTAAGAAGTTACATTTTCTGCCACCTATGTCTCTATTTGGTCATTTGTTTTTTTAATGTGCCGGATACTATTTTTACATGGATTTTTTCCCCATAATGAAATGTTATTCTAAATTGAACTTGTATATACCAGAAACTTCTTTTGGTACGAAAATTAAAGTTTTCATTATTTGGTACTTGTGTAAGGCGGAATCGAATTCTATACGTTTGCGGAATGCAACGCTCTGTTTTTTGTGTTTAATGAAAAAATTAAATATGGAAACGCCATAAACGAAACAAAAAATTAAAAATTACATTTTGGTGTGTACAACTTTAGGTGTTAGTGCTTATTTTATTTATGAAATCATTATTAAATTGACATTTGCGATTAATTTGTTTGGGGAATCACCTAATTGTGTAATTATACTTATGTAATTAATTCAAATTGAGTGATTAGTTTAAAATTAGTGGTTATTGCGTAAGTTCAATCTACATAATCAAATTAAAGCCTGGATTGATCCACAATTTTAAAATGTGTATGTTTTAGTGCAGTTTTACATACATTGAAGAAAAATCAAATAAATAATTTATCGCTTGTGTAAAAATATAAAATAATTAAAATTAGAGTTACTGGAGTTAAAGTAGCCGATATAACCAGAGCCATCTAGATAAATAGAGCCTCCCTATTCGAGTTTTTTTCACTAAACTTAAAATACGGGATATAATAAATGTTAGTTTCCTATTGGAATGTATGGAAAATGACTAATTTTCTTTTTCTTTTTAAATATATTTAAACCATAAGCTTTTATAATATTTTTACGGGTAAGCGCAGAAAAGTTCAAACTTTAATTAGTTCAAAAAAGGATTCAAGAAAACCTTGCAAACTGTATAAAAATTGACTTGGAAATATTCCAAAAATTTTTTTGCTTTGCGGTGATTATTTCGCGCGGTGATATTTTCAGTGGTGATAAATGATGAAAAACTCAGATAATGGCCGTTTCAATAGCAGCTCTTCGATAAGTTATGGATTATGTACTATCAAACAGGTTGATTTGATATCTCATTCAGTTGAGGAATTATAACTTGTTTAAAATAGCAACAATGTTTTCAAAAGTATACAAGCAATGAACGTTAAATGCTTGCGCATTTGTCCTACGTATGTGTGATAAGTAGCGACGTCTCTTAATGTTGTAAGCCATACTTTCACCAAAAGTGCCAAACATTGATTTTCTTCGGTTCTCATGTGTTATGTACGCGTCGAATACAAAAGCTCACTCAGGACACTCCTTCATTTTCGAATCAGTGTCGTTGGTCATTTATGATTCCTCCTCGAGTATCATTCACTGCAATGCGTTTTAAAACAATTTCAATTGAATTTTATATTTATCTGTGTACTTCCATTCAACTAAACCTCGAATATACTTTTCACAAATTTCGTAACTATTCGGCGTTATATACGCCACGTTGCGTACCCGATTCCAACATTTAATTAGTGTGAACGAATGTGTAAACAATATACATGCATATGTGTTAATAATCAGTAATAACGTTTTTTTGTACATTAAGCTAATTTTGTCCTCCAAAATATAACCATGATCTGGTAAGCTAGATAGTCGTCTTTGGCACCTAATGCCTGCCAGATTTAACCATTTGTACCAATAGTTTTAAATAACATTTTGGTGGTACAACATCAGTCTCGAAACATTCAAGTAGCAACAGTTCAATATTTTGAACACATGATTGGATTTGTTTCGAAGCGTAGTAAATTGTTTTCGATTTTAATAGTGACCGTGTTCGGGCTCAGTAGTATGGATCGGCGAATGATTGTAGCCATATATCGACCCTATTATGTTGCTTCTGGCACTGCGAAATTTGATTATTTGATGGCAAAATATAGATTTCAAATATTTTTAGCCCAGTGGACCGCTTAAAGTTATAAATTGGCAAAACCAAAAACGATACACGAAAAAAACAAATGACTTATAAGGACGCAGGTACTCGGTAGGTATAACTCAATCATGTCTAAATTAAGGCTATGTGGCAGATAAAACTTTTAATATTATTATTTTGTTAATATTATTGCTTCTGTGGGGACAATGAGATGACAATGAGTTTTAAAACTAAATATTTGAGGGATCAATTATGAAACGGCTGTTTGCAAAGGAGTCTTTCGATATTCTTAGAACAAATTTTCGCTGAAGTTTAGTGCAACAATCGTTAAAAAGATCGGTTCTTGAAGATGTCATCAAGATCTTCACAGAAATGGTATCTCTTACTAAGTGGTGAGTGATACTAAAGGTGTTCGATAAATTTAAACTTATAAAGCTTTATATGATAATAATAATTATTATATTAATGAAATAATAAATTAAATAATGATTTTAAAAAAATCTCATTGGAGCTTAAATAAAAATTATTTGAGATTGGTTGATGATAAAAATAGTATCCTTAGAGTTGAAGCGCAAGATACAGATTAAAGTCGAAATCGATCGAGTGATTTTTTAAACTTTTTGAACAAATTCTTTAATTAAAATATTCAAAAATCTATATTTTTGCGAAATAGAAAAACAAGTGTTTAACAAAATATGTTTATTAAGTGTAAGTGTGTTTCGCCAAGTACCTATGGCAAATAGTGTATAAAATTTATACTAAAAACATCTGATATGGTCAAGTATTTATCAAATGTGTCAAAACATGGACTAACTACGTGTTTTTTGATGTTAAATTTATTATAAATGCCTAACCCCATATACAATTTTGCTTTATGATCCCGGTTTGTTCAGTAGATATAAATATCACTCAGTTTCTGAAAATCAGACAGGTAATAAAATTGAAATCAATAATAATAATTTTGTCTAACACACTTCATCATTAATTAAAGTATTCCGGTTCAAAGCCGTTATTCTCGTTGAAGCCATCAAAAATTCTTTCGACAATCGTCAAATGCCGAATATCATTGGGCCATTTAAACGATTCGCATTATAGTTATACTAATCCATGTTCAACGTGCACATGGTTCATTATTGCGTTTATGTAATAAAATCACAAATTATAAGTTAAGCAATTTAGATTATAAAATTAGATTTCTTTGCAAACTTATATCAGCAGAATGATCCACAATTAAAAATATAGCGAGGCTTCATTCTGCATATTTAAATGATTGTAATAACACTTTCTACGACGGTTTTGATAGAATGAAATCTAGTGAACCATTGACGGACCCATTAGGTGATCCATATAACATAATAGTATTATCGTATGATAATTTATAATTTGATTACAGATGGTGTGAATAATTCCAATTCATAATCAATTTCTGCCAATTTTGAAATGATATTACATTTTCATTTTAAACATTTTAAAACATAATTGGTAGGCGATTTAAGTGTTATAACAGAAATTTAAAGAGGGAACCGAAATAAAATAGAAGGATGAATTGATAATCATTACAGTTTTGGTTTTAAATTCATTAAAAATATCGGGTAACATCGGTTTTCGGTTCAGTTCTAGGAGAGAAATAATCTCTGCATGCGAGTAAGTTAAAACTCCAACGTTGCATTAAATGGAAATGAAAAATCCAAAATTATGAAAGCAAATTGTTACAACAGACACCAAAACCGGGAGCAAAATTCAATACGTTTTGGAATATGGGGGATATTGATGCATGCATGATCATATCGAAATAGAAGAACAAAACTACTCAGAATCGAAAATCGAACATACTTTTTCAACAACCGTTCCTCATAGAGGAACGGTATGATAACAGATATTTTTTTAATATTATGGTTGTAGTAGAATGATACGGAAGCCTAACTGAAAATTGAAGGATGGTTCCATAAAAGTTAAAAAACCACTTAAACATTATAAAAACGTTAATCAATTCATAAAGGATAATATTTCGATTCAAATATTTACGATTTTTATTCGTATCTGAAATCGGGGAAAAAACCACATGCATTCATGACAAACTGCATACGGCTACTATCTTATGTAAACAAATAGCATAGGTAACCAGTGTTGCCGTTGCAGAAATTGGGATCCAGCCAGTTTTGACTGGAAATAAACCAGCTAAAAATGATGAATCCAGCTAAGAGATCCAGTCACAGAAGAAAGTAAATTAAACTAGCTAAAACACTAGTCAATGAAGTTTTAACCAAATTAAAAATAAAAACTTTCAGTTCTGTAAAATTTTATTAAGATAACTCATTCAATTTTTCATAAAATATAAATACATCGGTACATATAAAGATATAGATAAATCATTAAAAATTGTTAATTTTAAGTAAACTTCTCACATGTTAATATTGGAACTGATACCAATTTTCGCAATGATTTCTCCAGGTATTGGGAAGTTGAAGCAGCATAGTCCAAATCTCATTTGATTTCTAATAATTAGAATGCTATTTGTTAGTCAAATTTGCATTCAAAGCCTTAATAAGGTCTTTACCAAATTAAGGTGACTGAAAATGCGCTCAACCTCCGCATCTGAAATTGGCAAAACCAAAATTGAAATCGCCAAATAAGAAATTTCTTTATATGGATTTTCTCCACTTGCATCCTTATGCTGAAATACCTCACTCCAAAAGCTTTCCGTAGTGGTTGTGCTGCTCCATGTTTTGATCATTAAATTGTCCCATTGCGAAGTAATTTTATCACTTGTAAGGCGGTCTATCAAAAATTCCCTCAATAGTGGTTCTATTTGCTGTTTCTTTAAACGCAAGCATTCCTCAATACAAATATTATCAATTTTTTTTTAAAGATTTAAATTTCTAGGCATTCTTTGCTGTAACTCTTTCATCAGCTATATTAAAATTTGTTGGCAGCTAGAACGAAAAAGCCTTCTTGTTCCAAAGTAATTTTGTTGTTCGATTTCATTTCAAATAGTTTATCCTCGCACTCAATGCCTAAGTAGAGTCTGCTTAGCAATTCTGCTTTATTTATATTCAGAGTATATTCGATTGGCCTTCATGTGCTGCATCCACAGAATTAATTTCATCATAATTAAAATGAACAACCTTTTTAATCAGTGAAATTAATAATTATTCTAAAACTTTAATAAATTCGGTATTTTCGCTTTCAAAAATTTTATTCACCCTTTGAACTTCATGAAAGATCGGTTTAAGAAAACATAAATAAACAAAATTTTCATCATCGTCGAACATATTAGCGAGGCTTGATAATTTGAAACAGTTTTCTTCATGTTCTGCTATACGAAAATATGTTTTCAGCTCGAGATATTGTTTATGAATTCTGCAAACGGCAGATTCTATTGACAACCAACGAGTTGCGCATGATTGGGTGATTTTTAAGAGATCATGCCCGTCATTTATTAATTTATAAATACTTTTTACGCTATTTGCCGTAGGCACTTGGCGAAACACACTTATACTTAATAAACACATTTTTTTTATTAATCACTTGATTTTGTTTCGCAGAATTATTTTGAATAATATTCAAAAAGTTTAAAAAATCACTCTCCGAGTGATTTTTTAAACTTTTTGAAAACAACAAAAAACAAGTGATTAATAAAAAATGTGTTTATTAAGTATAATTTATAAATGGTTTGGTAACTACTTTGCCGATTAGATGACCTGGCAAACCAATTGTAACTTTCACTTATTATGAACTCAATATCTTTTGGAACGCATGCAACTGCAGTGGAAGAAACAGCCAGCTGAAATGAATGGCACACACATGGTATTAGAATTATTCTAGGATTTAATACCTTTAATTTAGCGAAAACGCCTTTTCTAACGCTAGTCATTACGTTCGCGTTATCGATCCCCAAACCAGTCATATTCTGAATATTTAAATTATATTCTTTCAGTACCGAAATAATTTTGGCAACAATTCCATCCGCGTCACAAGAATCAAGGGGCTCGTGCTTCAAAAGTTTGGTTTTAATAGTTTTCTCGAAATGACAAGTATTTTATTACAATGCCTATATATGAACTATTTTTAAATGTTTAGTAAAATAAATAATTTTATATGATTAATTTAAAGCCAAAATATAAATAGTATATGGTTTATAAATAAAATAAATTTTATTAAGTCACATGCGATTATTATTAAATATTCGTCATTTGAATTCGTCATTTTTGAGACGGTTCACCCTTTACCCCAAGGAATTTTTGTATGCTGTTGTTGTTGATGCAAAATAATTTGAAATAATATACACATAAAAAAATAAGCGGTGTTAATAGATTTTTTATCCTAATGACTAGTTTATTTTTATCCAATCGGATAATTATTTTAAAATCTAACACCGCATCATCGGATAAATATTTAAGTTTATCCGATGGGATAACTATTTTTGAAAATAAAATTTGTTACCTCTTTTGGTGTTAAGGAATTTTTAACTGTTTGTCAATATGTTTTATATTACAAGGGAAACCCCGAAAAACTCAGGTAAACCCCCTTTGGATAAAATTTAATCCTTTTATGGTGTTTTTTGTAAAAAAAATTTCAAGGATTAACGATTTTATATATTACATTTCAGTGTTCATTTGAATTTTGTGGATATCACTTCACAATTTCATTACATTTTTGTAAATTTAACATAAAAAGTTATAGTACTGTATATTAAATTTGTGAAATGTGGAAATATTCATGTGAGATCATCATTGTTAAAATGGTAAACAAATCTAAAATCTATTAAAATTGGTAATCTATTAAAATGGTAAACAAACAAATTAATGAAAAAAATGTGTGAATGAAAAATTAATTCCAATTTTTGTTCTTTTAATTTATTTAGAATTTGATGACAATTTCAGTGTGCTGCATGTATTGAAACATCTTTGAGATACTAAGAGAAAAAAATGTATGAACGACTGACGTAAACCTACAGCCATATTTATTTTTAGTGTTTGAAAAAGTAAGTGTCCTAGTAATTCATATTTATAAATTAAAACGTAAAATAAAATAATAACATATATTTTCAGAATGGAACAAATATAACAGATGTAATTACGCAGCCACACCTGATTCTTCGAGGTCCATCAAAAAATCTAGTTTTGTCGTACAGCATTATTATCGATAGTAAGGAAATTCCGCTATCATTGATTTTATAACCATTAATGTCTTTACAACGTTATTCAAGGCATTTTACCAAATTGTAAACCATATATTATTTACAAAAATAAAATAAAAAGAATTATAAAATTAAAATTTATGTTATTTACTTATTTCACAAATTCCCAATTTGGGTCTTTAAAATGTCCAAGAGGATATTTCTAAAAGATAAAAGAGGTGTTACGAAGTTCATCAAATCGGTGTTAATATAATAATTATTTTAATGGATATAATTTATAAACAAATTCGGTGTAAAAGTTTTTATCCAATAGTATTTTTTGTCATTTTTATGATAACATCCGATTGGATTCAATTTATATATATCCGATCGGTGGGACACTATGTAACACCGATTCGGTGTTGTGGTGACCTTTTATTTTTTTGTGTGTAGGGACTTACACAACGAATTAAGCTAACATTTGTGGTACATCTATCAGCAGAAGCGATACGAGCGGTACTTTCTCTTTGATCTGTGTCTGCAAGGTTGACGAAGCATACACAAATTCAAATCAAATGATTAATTCGATTCTATGTATTCGTAGATTCCTCTCTTACACAACGAATTAAGCTAACATTTGTGGTTCATCTATCAGAAGAAGCGATATGCGCGATACTATCTATTCGATCTGTGTCTGCAAGATTGACAACCCTAGTGGAAAAAATCAGATATTTAAACCAAAAAATTATACTGAGGAATACCAAAATCAATTTATTTTTGTACATTTAAATGATTAATTTAAATACAAAATATACTTTAAATTGGTTAAAGTTTAATACATTTCTAGACCAAAATACTACTTAAATTATACATCTCAAAAATTATACCAATTTAAGTATGAATTTTGTGTATACAAATATTTAAATTAAATCAAAATTAAACATAAATATACATAAAATATGATTTTAAATATTATACACATATAAGTGTTAATTTTAACCTACAATTAACTCTTAAATTCAAATTTTAAACTAAATTAAGTATATTTAGGATAAATACTTAATATTGTAGTTTTATAGTTTAATAATGTTTAAATATTTTATATAAATTTAAGTATAGTATTTTGGTTTATCCAAATATTTAAAGTTAGTCAAAATTAAACATGAATATACATAAAATATTTTAACCTAAAATTAACACTTGAATTCAAATTTTAAACTAAATTAAGTATATTTGAGATAAATACGTATATACGGCGGTTTAAAATTTTAATTATGGTTAAATATTTTATACAAATTTAAATATTAGTTTTGTATATACAAATATTTAAATTTAGTCAAAATTAAACATAAATTTAAAAAATTATTTTAAGCAAATTGTTGGAATCAAAAATTGTGTATTACACATTTTAGAAAAATAATTTTTTTTAATCATCACTTTTCATCCCGTACGAGAGATGAATTTCCCGCAAAAAGGAAAATTTCCCACGAACTGGCAGCACTAATACGAATCAATACTATCGTGCTGAAAAAATGTATATAGTTGTAATCGTATTTCGCGGTCTTTTGTATATTGGTGTGCAGGTGTAGTTTGCAGCAAATGAAATAAACCAAATTAAGTATATTTTAAGTTTACTTGTGTATTTAAATATATTGATTTATATTGTTGAATTAAACTCTACATAGTTATTGCTTTGGTGGTGCAGTGGTTAAGGTGTACACCGCTAAGTGTTATTATCGCAAAAGTCGCCGGTTCGAGTCCAGTCGGAGTTTAAAATGTATGCAATTATTATTCTAATTAGGCAACGATGTTATCGGGTCAGCTATTCACTACGCTGATTGAAAATACTAGAATTAACAACGGCGTGAAATAATCAATGGAGAGGAACTGATGGCATGTCCGCAAATACAAACAACCACATGGAAAAATAATATAAAATTATAATACGCATACATCGGCAGTCACAATGAAAGGAAATATTTTCAATATATTCTATCTCAAGTATAATTTTTGTTTAAATTTAAAAATTATACTAAAATTATATTGCCATAACCTACTAAAATTATACTTAAAATACACTGATATTGGTACTAATTTTATAACACAATATACAAAAATTATACTTTTAACTAGATAATTTCCAAAAGTATAATTTCTGTTTAATTTTTAAAATAATACTAAAATTATATTGCCATAACCTACTAAAATTATACAAAAATTATAATTAAATTTCTATGAAATCATAAGTTTATTTTTAGTATAAAAACTTTCAATTTTTCCACTAGGGAAAGCATACACAAATTCAAATCAAATATACGCTAACTTCAATATTGTCAAGCAGAGATTTGCCTTTACCTAAATCAAATTTTGAAACGTTTAATTGTTTAAATGTTGTTTAATTTATTAAAAATTATTTATTTTATCACGGCTTAACGTACAATTTTAAATGTTGGTTCATTTTTATTCCGATAGATGGAGCTAGCTTGAGACACAGAAAGTGATAAGCAAAGACACATTTTTTAGTTATAAAAAATCCGCTGAGAAGGCTGACACATAGGGCCGAATGTCTCTGGTGGCGCATGACAAAATTTTCCTTCACCAAAATGTATCGCTGACTGGGTACGTGGAATTTCATAAATATTGAAAGATAAAAAATATTAAAATACATAAATTCATAAGAAATTCATTTATGTTTAATAAAAAAAAAAATTTACAAAATATACATAAAACAACAAATTTAAAAAATTACATTTCTAAAAACAAAAAAAATCGGCCCTTCGACCCTTCGACATTCGGCCCTTCCACACATTCGGCCCTTTTTACCTATTCCATTGGAATGACTTGACCGACTTATTCAAGGTGGAGTCAAATAAGTTAATAAGTCTGAAATAAGTCGGTGTTTGGGGAAGGGCCTAATACATATATTCAATATTCACTAACCTAACTATGTAATACAACTTTACACATTCAATTCAAATAAAATAATGCTTAAAACGGGAAAAAATAAAGGAAAGTATTTTTTTCTGTGAATTCCCGAATAACCAAAAAAATAATCCTCCCGTGGAAGGAAAAAAACAAAACAAATTTCCTAAAAATTAAAATTCCAGTTAACTGAGTGTTCCGGTTAATTGGATGCCGGTTAATCGAGCTTTTATGTAGTTATGTCAGAATTTTAATGAGATATGATTAAAAAATAAATTTTATATTTTGGAAGTAAAATCTTTCAATTAAGAGTCACTCTCTCCTTATTAGCGCTAGGTAGTGATCGGGATATCTTAAAATACCCAAAAAATTCAGATAACAACAACCTAACAAAATATTTGGGATCGCCACGCCATATTAATTCATGGTTGAGTAAACAATAGAAAATTGAATCGACAAGTTTATCGGAAATGGAAAATTAATGAAAACAAATGGACAGATGTCGTTCGTTAAAATGTACGACAAATTATACAGTTGAGATTCCCTTAAGGGATTAATTAACACAAAATTAATTTTTTTTTCCTATTTTTTGTATTCGTCGCCGTTGTTTTTATTGTTGCCATTCTATACCCCATGTATATACTACCCACTGTCAATATAAATTAAACAAATTCGTTTCCTATTATAGGTAATAATATAACTGAATAGTAAATTCCCAGAATTTAATAGCAAAAATAATGTTTAGTATATAGTAGAAATTGATGAAATAATAATATTTATAATAGCCATTGTATATTATGTCACAAATATGCCTTCAGCTAGCTATATACGATTTTGCTGAGAATCAGATTATTATTACGTACTTTGTATAACAAAATTATCAGAAACTTTTAAATGAATATTTAAAAGCTTTTAATAAATCACACTCATTTTTTTAATAGCCTCTTATTATAACATACAAAGTTTTTTTTTTTTACAATGAAATATACATCAACATTGACTAACCCCTTAAATCGTATATACGAAACATATATACATCATATTTTACCCGTCCCATTTATAATCTGGATGCCGCCACGCCACCAAGTATAATAAAATTAATAATTACAGGCAAAAAAAATAAAATTTCCCTCTCACATTACGCCATTTTCATAACATATGAAAGCGCGTGTGGTTTTATTACTTCAAATTATTATTCGATATACGACCTAATCCAATACAAAATAATACAGCCGATAAAATTTAATTGAAAATTGCATAATTAGAGCGCTCATATATGGCCTTATAAGTTATAGGTACTATACATACATAAATAATTAATTATTATTAATACTTTTAACAAAGCATATATAAGTTTTTCCTACGTATGCAAAAAAAAGCACATCTGTTGTTAAAAAAAAAAATTAAAAAAAATAGGAAAACTTTTTAATTTTAAAAAAGAAAAATTATTAATATTTTATTTTGATTGGAAATTTTTTTTTTGTGTAATTAAAAAATGTATATATGGTATATCTATGTAAACAATATAAATAAATTACAACAACAACAACAACAAAAAACGTATACACATTGTATTTTGAAATATAACGTACATAATTAACATATGGATTAAAAAAAGCTCGATAAGCTTTTTTTGCACGTTACGTATTTTGTTTACGTTTTATATATATGTAGGTATATATGTACAATAAAATTAGTGAACAATTTATGAGATACATTTTATGAAATTTTGCTGATTTTTAAAGGGGTGAATTGTTCAAAGAATCCGATTATATCGCTGCCTCGGCACAATACTGACACATTTTCATTAAATAACAATTTTTAATTATCGTTTTTTTTTCAAAATTTCTATTGTTAGAGTTGTGCCGGTATTCTTGCAAGGCAGCGATATATATAGAGTGAAACCCTTTTATAACAATTTTTTATTGAGTTCAGAGAGATATTCAAACTTGTATTACGCTTTCCAATCGAATAAATAATTTAGGTTGCAGTCAAAAGCACGTTATAAACGTTATAATTTATATGTCATCATACTACTCAACATATATGTATATGTTCAATGATTCATATATACATAAATTAGATACCCTGCAGTCATACAATTTTTTGATATTTTCATTTTTGCTATATCCTATTTATACACAGGGACTTAACATGTCTACAAAAACATTCATTTTATCTTATTTGGTTAATTGGATTTGGTTTGATATTGGTTTTCTTATTTATCTTGTTATAATTATATTGTTGGGGTTATAATATTGTGAAAGATTGATCACAAATAATAAATATTTGATTTGTTTATTAATTTATTTTGTGTACGAGAGTAGATAATTTCTATTATACGTACGATACTTTTGTCGGATACATTATAGATGCTGAACGACATATTAATATTTAATTTTTTATCATTTTGATTTGATTTAATTTATTAATATAGTTTTATTGTTGGTCTGGTCGAGATAGGGTAATTGTGGTTGATTGCCCATTTTATAGACAGTCGGTTAAAGTAGTTAAATATGATATATAATAGATGCTATAAAACCAGGATTGTAATAAGATATTTAAATGACGTATAGAAATTGGGCTGGTTTGTCCACTAAAGACATACTGTTCTTCTAAAAAAATCCGTTGAATTGCTACAAATCATTTAAGCAAACTGAAATTATTTTTTAGCGAGGCTCTAGTGACCGAGGACGATGGGTTAACCGAACACCAATAACCTATAGCAAATGATGTTTTCTCCACTGAGCCACTACCAATTCCACTGGTTAGTTTTGCAGATGCTGCAATAATCAGCTCATAAATCAATGAGTGCATAACAAAAAGGAATTTGAAAGGTGATTCAATAGTGGAAATAAGCTAACGAAAACCAGATGGATATTCTAGAATCTCTACTTACTATAGCTATAATGAGTTTCATAAAGTTGGTGAGGAACTTGCAAAATAATGCATCATGCAAATCCTTCATCATTCGAAAAAAATGCAACATGACTGCGCATCCGGAGGACTCCTAAATGAATTATTCAGAAATCAGGTTATCGTAAATTATATCTAAATAAAGAGACCAGAATAGAATGTTAAATAAAAGCTCAAGCTTTATCAAGAATTCTTATAACTAAAGATCTAACAGAGTCAATTCCTGGCACTCGAAAAGCGCCTTCTCCAAAATTCATCAAAATCGTTCCGAGCAAAAAATTTTTTCAAAATACCTCCTAAGCGGATTTTCTCGGAATTATGACTTATACTCTTATCACCGCAATGTTTATCAAAATTCATCGAGTAAAATCGAAAAAATAATTATAGTATCCTGGGCCCCACCAAATTGCCCACTAAACGAATTTCTTCGAAACTAAAACCCGTTAAAATCGATTCCTTACATTTGAAACCTCCTTCACTTTACCAATTTTTATGTAAATCATGCGAGCGAAAGATACATAATGAAACTCGGCATCTCCGGATGACCTTCTAAATAAATTTTCCCGAAATTAGGTCTCACCCCAAAGGATTAAAAAGGGAAATGAGCCCCACAGTAGAATCCCAAACGATTTTGTCAGAAAGTATGACCCATCGCAATTGGTTTCTGGCACTCGAAAACACTCTCTTCAGTTAATTGTGAAAGTCGTGCTACCCAAATTCAAATTAATTAAAGAAAACCCGAAATTTGTCGGGCCCCGTCAGACGACGTTGAAATCATTTGAGGCGAGAGAAAATGTGAAAAGGAAACCAGGGTCAAAACATCAATTAGATAGTGAATACTACAAATCATTATTGGTAACGCAACCAAAGACCAAACATAACGTAATGTATTTAATATAAGAAAAACACAAGACGCAAAACGAAGCAACAAGACACAAAATGGTACAAAATCGCGCAACACGGTGCAATATTACGCATTATGGTGAAACATCATGCAACATGGTACAACATCTCGCAACAACCATAACATGATGAATGATTCTGCAACAATATGCAAAATGACGCAAAATTGGGAACATAACCCTCAATCTCTCAACAAGATGAAACATTACGCAACATGGTGCAATATGACGCAGCATCCCGGTACAGCGTAATATAACGCAACACTATTCAACATTATGCAACATGGTGCAACATCATGCAACATGGCGCAACGTTCATGCAACATATTGAAACATCATGCAACATGGTACATCATGACAACCCATTTCCTGAACTCCTAAAAAGATTAGAGAACCCTTAAAAATGTATCTATTTATCTTAATATATTTATATAGCTTGAGGCCTTTTTATAACATTTTTTATGGTTTGAACGATTTTTTTTAAATCGTTCAAGCCATAAAAAATCTTATAAGAAGGCCTCAAGCCAACATGACGCAACATAGTGGAATATCACATGACATTTGCAAACGATACAGCTATCCTAGCAGTTGGAAAAGATATATCGGAAGCAAGAAGCACACTTCACAATGCACTTTACATTATGAACATGTATGAATATTTCGAATTTACGAACGATTCACTGATCTGGAAAAATCTTATTAAAAGCAGATTCAGAGTTGCATTCGTTCGATCCTTCCTTCCTTCAGATTTTTTTTTTTAAATCAATCAAAGTTGCTGAAAAAAATTCACAAGAAAAAAAACGTCATTTTTAACCAATAAAATTGGTTTAAAAAATTTCAGAAGGAAGGAAGGAACGAAAAAACGCAACACTGAATCCGCCTTCAACAAAATTACATTAGTCCTAAAAAAATTAAACTTATATTAAATTAATTATTTATTTATATTTTTTTTTTTTACTAATCCGAATCATGAAAAAATCTATATACGAATCATGAAAAAATCTATAATCGTCAAATTTTCAACAGTTTTTTGTGACAAATTTGTCAACAATTTGTTGTGGTAAATTTGTCAATATAGTTTGAATACCAAAATAATTAGAGAATTCTTGTCACAATTTTGATTGAATCGTTTCGTGATCACATGTTGCTAATAACTTCACGATTAATTCCTGTTCATTTATTTAGTCCTAAAGATTGTTTGTTTATACAACAAAAATAATTACATTTTCAGGGTATTGCCCGGTCCGTATTAATAAATCGTATACTAGAAAATGAGTAATGTTATTAAATAAAACTTATTTATATGTATCTTTATAAAAACCATGTTAATTAATTTCTCACAGAAAATTGTTGCATTTTTGTCACAAAAAAATGTCGAAAATTTGTCGAAATAATTTTTTTTTTATATTTTTGATGAAGACGTGCATTTTTGTTGTTTATAAATCATAAGTAAGACACTAGAAATAACCTGAAAGAAATATTATAATCTTTTTAATAGTTTGACAAGTATTCTGAAGCACAAAAGCTCTGGCCTTTGAATTGACAGCGACTGACGTAGAATAAAAACTATTTGTTCAATCGATGCAGAAACTGGCATCCAGTTTTAAATTTGGGCTTGTACAAAGGAGTTATAAACTAATAAGGGTTGTCTTAATTTAAAACAAGTTAAATTCGAAGAATCAGATTACGAAGTAACTGTTAAGGGCGCTAAAGGGATTCCTTTTGAAGAAAGGAAAACCGAAGGCGTTGACGATAGTACAGATTACCGAGTGTGCTTTTCCTGTTCCTTTAAAAGATTTTGGTTCTTTGGAAGTTAGAAGATGTCATAAACAAAATATTAAACTGTCTCTGGAATTTAACAATTCCACCAAAAGTTCCGTGAATGTCCCGGACATTTTATATGCACTGCAATCAAATATAATCCTACTGTGCAAGACCACATATATAATTTAAAAGTTCTGATTAAATAAAGTTCAATCAACTTTTTATTTTAATGTGGCTACGCATTTCGAAACTGCCTTTCAACCAGTATAACGTTTCAACTAAACCAGAAAATGTCACAAAAATACATTATGAAAATTAACACAATTCGTCCAAAAAATTATTGCCAACCAAACTAATTAAATAACAACCAAATCAATATCAAATAAATATCTGTACACAAATTACCAACAACAAAATCATAAACGTCTACGTGAATACATTCGAATGAGAATATATGTTCTAGGTACACATAGAACGTCAAAAAAATCCACTTTGACATTGATTGGATTTTATTTTCTGGAAAAACGGAAAAAATAAACCAAAAAAATATTTTTCCTTTATTTATTTATGTTTTGGTAATTTTTCTATTACAGTTTATTTCATTTGCTTGATTCCCTTGTCGCTATGTTGATCTCATCGACTTAGGGATAACATATATATACACACACACACACACACATATATACAATACGAGAAAAATCGAGGTTTTATTATTAAATTTGTAACACATTTCTTATTGTTTTATTATATTTGTGTGTGTGTGTAAGTCTCTGTGTAATCCAACAAAAAGTCTAATAAAGAATATTATTTGATTAGTTTTGTGCCAGTTAACTTTATCAATTAGATAATTTTATTGCCACCGAAGTTAGGGGTTTAAGAAATTGACATTTTATGGTGTATTTATATCACAACACAAAAATCAGAAAAGCCCACTAAATTATCATTAATCAAGCAGCGATATATAAAAACCGAACCAACCTAACCTAATTAGGATGATTATTTGTAAACAAAATTATTATTTGTTGTATTTATAGAGAGGTAACCAAACCAAATTTCCTAATTAGGGATATAAATCGTTTCTATAATTATATAGTGAAATAAAATCTAAATTTGTATTTACATTAAAATAAACGTTCGGTTTGTACGTAAATATTGATCACTGTGCGGAGGTTGAAAAATATACGTACTCCTTACAATAACAGCAAACGAAAATAAAGATTAATAGTTAATTAAAAATAAATTTAAAAAACTGAAATCTTTTCAACTTAATCTAATGTAAATTAAAATAAAATAAAAATTTTAATTTATTTATTTTATTTTGTTTTCGGTTGGTCTGTAGATGTCCTTTGAATATAAATTTAAAAACAAAAATTGTTTTTATATAAATAAACAAAAAACCTTATTTGCCTGGTAATTACACAAATAAAATATATTTAATTTGGTCACAAAAAATACAAACAATACAATAAACAAAGTAAAAAAAAAATACTACTACCACTACGAAAAGTAACCTTTTTCTCTAGTTATAATTATATATATATAATACATTCGTACACACAAACAACCCTTAAAAAGAAAAATTTGCTTAAAACAAAAATAAACTCGGAAAATAGATTAAAGTGGAAAATTGAATTTAATTTCTGTACTTTTATTGTTGGTGCCCTGTGTTATTTGCAAAAGAATGCAAACAACAAAGTTTTGTTTTCTACTTTATTTTTTGTGTGTCTGTGTGTGTGATTCTGTGTTGTTGTGAAGTGTTTTTTGTTATGTATTGTAGATTTTAATTTGAATTAGATTGTGGTTTAGGATTATCTCGGTTTTTGTTATTATTTTCCATGTCGTTCTGAATAATTTATTTACATTGTAGAAAAAGAGTTTTATTTTTTCAAAACTACAAAGTGTTCAAGGGTTCTCTCCTCAGAACCGGTTGCGAGCAATTTCGTAAACTTGATTCATATATATTCCTAATATACATACCTAATCAGTAATGGTTATATTATGTCCATTCCAACTTTTAACCCGACCCAAAATTTCACCAAAACATAATAATTTGTATCTCATACACACATCTAACTCTATATATAAGTTACTTAAGAAACATTACAAACAATATTGAAATTTATTGATTTCTTGTTTCTTGAAGAAAATATATCCTTTTTCATATCGTAAAATACAAAAGAAATTCTTTATGAATTAGAAATATAAATGGGTTAGAGTCACGTATAAAGTACGTTCGTGTTGTTATTTATATAATATACATATGTTTGTGTAGTTTACCATATCTTCAGAGAGATTTTGAAATAGATATTCATGTTCATATATTTAAAATTATTTAAATTATTTGTGACGTTTTAGACCTTTTTTACAATTTACAAGATCACAAAAACATTAGTTGAACAAACATCAATGTGCAAAAAATATTTTTTTTATGTTTGTGACATGAATAGTAAATGTTATACAGGTACAATTTTCAAAATAGAGCAATTCTTTAGGAATTTAGTAGTATTTTTTTAGATTAAACGTAAAAGTAACTAGTGGCCCATGGATGCATCAATAAAACATTAACTGTTGATACGTAGATCTTAATCCTATGCTAATTCCTTATGTTTTACGAACTGAGAAGGGTATTTTCTGTTAATACGTTGATTGATATCCGAAGGTCTATTATAATCAACTACCACAAAACAAATTAACAAAATTTAATTAATATACAATTCCAATCTCGAAAACGAGAGCATACGGAGAGTGAGAGCATAATGGTTAAGGGTTCCATTATTAGAAGCTACAAATGATTAATGTTTTGTTATAGAAGTACAAAAGGGTTTTAGAATTATGGCGCATCGATCAAATTATCAGCTTGTAATTTTGTAAATAAATGCCTTTGCTCCACTAACTTAAAATGCACATTTATTTTCGAATTAAAAATTAAAAACTCATAACTTAATATTTCACTAAAACGTGAATTTTTGATAATTTGTACTAAAATTTTAGTACTATATCTAAAAATAAATTGTTTGCTAAAAGATTGCTATGTATATAATCATTTTTTTGAGGACGCGTACAGTTTTTAAGCTGGGGATGGAACATTAATTTTTTCAACTCAGACAGTAGGAAACATCAAAACAAACTTTTTTTAATTTATAATGTCGGAAATAAAGTTTAAAAGACCTAGAAGTTGTTCATGTGCGAATGTACCATGACTATTACGATCATACTCAGTACAAAGTTTTTCCATTTCCCATCTCCTTTAGATGAAGAATTCAGTCACAAAAATCTTCAGTTTTGTATAAATCATACGTTCGTAAGCGAGAGCAAAGTGTTCCATTTCTTAGCCAGGTGGAACTTTCTAAGATCATAGCCAACTTTAGAGCTTAATAAATGAAATGAACCCGTTAAATTGAATAACTAAGGGTAGTTAAATGACAACTAAAAATTACATAACTAATAATAGTAACGAAAGCAACAAGCCTAATTTCAATTAAGCTTTATTGGTCTTTCAAATAATAAACTAAGTTAGTAGTAGATTTATGGTAAAAATGTAAAAAAAAGATTCAATCATAGTGGGTCCAATTGTTTACATGACATTTTATTGAAAAAACAAATCGCTGAAAAGCAATTGATCGAAAACTATAATTCATCGAAACTTCAATTCACCGAAAAATAATTCATTAAAACTTACAACTCATCGATGAAACGCTTTACTGAAGAAACAATAACCGAAAACGACAGTTTGCTTAAAACGACTATTCATCGCAAACCACAGTTCATCGAAAACAGATCAAATGATTAATTACTAAGGGCATTATAATTTATATGATTTTTAAAAGGACTTAAGAAAAATTTAGTTGATTGCCAAAAGTCGTAATTTAAGCTATTTTTCAGTATTCGTGATTGAATTTTAAATTTTTTTGAAGGAAGGTCTTATTCTGACTTTCCGGGGGAATCGGGAAAATATTTTATAATTCCCAATTATTTATTTTCCATATATTCTGGTAGACTGGGGATAATTTTTCAGGGATTTTTTTTTTACATTTTTATAAACTAAAACATGTATAGCAACCTTTTGCAAGTTTAGTTTATTTTTAAATATATATTTTAAGAAAAAACAATGTTTAAAAATTCAAAAATTTACGATTATCGAATCCCCAAAAAATTAATGGGGAATGATTAATGTCAAATCTGTCATAAAATGGAATTAAGTTTCCCAAAGAAAAATATTCTCAAATGCCAAAATACACTTTGGGGAATAACAAATTTATTTGGGCAAAACAAATCCCAACTGCTAAAAAAATGTCACTATCATGACAGTAACCAGTGTTGTGATATCCTACCAGGGCATTTATAACATTCAGACCGAAATTTTAAAATTACTTAAATTTATTTTTAAGATATTCTTCGAGTGCTTAGTAGCCTAGACAGAACAAAACTCAGCTGAAAAATACAATGCGAAAATTCACACTGCGTGAGTGACGTTAAGAACGTAATTTTAATTTTTGAGATTCTTTTGAGATTAATACACATTTTACGGTCGTTCCAGCAGGTATAGTGTTGTGATGCTCTGCCTTATGCGAATGCTGATTCTACAATTAATTCCCAAAGTAATTTATTTCAGTTTACGTGTGTGTTCTGTTTTGATATTGTAAATGTAGTCGTAAAAATTAAATCAAATGCTGCTGGGCATGATGGCATGTTTGAAGGAAAAAGGCATTGGTTATCCCCTTGTTAAAAGGTAAGAAGGTTAAATTTTTGCAAGACTTACGATCTCATTTATTCTGTCGAAAGTCTTGGAATTGATTTTGAAAAACCAAATTGCCTTGTAAAGGGTTATCCAATTCAAGCTTGATAAAGTAAACTTAAAAAAAACACACAAAATATTCGGAATGTATTGTAATTTTTATTTCATTTTACAGATTGATCCTTGCCATTTTTAGTTAAACAAGATATCATTCAAATGTCCTCCACGGGACTTCTTACAGGCCTTGATTCTTTTGAGGTAATTTTCAATGACTTTTCGGCACATTTCGGGCGGTATCTCGGCCATTACCTTACGAATATTAGTTTTCAATTCGTCAAGAGTTTGAGGATTGTTTGCGTAAACACGATCTTTCGCGTAGCCCCACAAAAAGAAATCCAAAGGCGTTAAATCACAGGATCTTGAAGGCCAATTGACATCAGCCAATCGCGAAATCAAACGTCCAGGAAGTTTCTCTTGCAAAAGATCTCGATTTGCTCGTGTTACGTGACTGGTTGCTCCATCCTGCTGGAACCACATATCGTCAAGATCACAATCTTCGATTTTCGTAAAAAAATAATCGGTTAACATGCGGCCATAGTGCTCAGATTTGACGGTAACGGTTCGTCCATGGTTGTTCTCAAAAAAATACGGCCCAATCACACCACCAGACTACAATGCGCACCAAACAGTGAATTTTTCCGGGTGTAATGGCTTCTCTACAATCAATTGTGGATTTTCTGAGCCCCAAATTCTACAGTTTTGCTTATTAACGTATCCACCAAGCGAAAAATGAGCTTCATCACTGAAGAAAATTTTGTTCGAAAAATCAGCATCGACGGCCTGTTTTTCCAACACCATGCTCCATATTCTTAAATGCTCCATATTCTTAAATGGCAGAATGTCAACGAAATAAATGACAGCGTACTTGACGTTTATCTTTGACAGATGTCGGTATACAGATTTCTACTTTATCAACCTCGAATTGGATAACCCTGTACATTAATGAAAATTGTTTATTAAATATCCATCAATCTGATTTCCGAAAGAATCAGTACAACATTTGCTGTAGTTAATGTGGTAGATGATAATTCTCACATTCTTAATGAGCCTAAGTCTTTTGCTGTGATTGTTCTAATAGATTTTTCTAAGGCTTTTGACTATACATCATAAGGTGTTGTATTACTTAATTTTAAATTCTCAGACTCGGCAATACGGCTAATGTCATCATATTCGTCGGACTGCACTCAATATGTACATTGAGCAGATACGATAGCAATAATTGCAATGGTTACAAGCTAGTGCCACGCAGGACTCTATCTTAGGTCTAATATTATTTTCTCTTTTTATTAATTATTTAGTCGACTGTATAACTGGATCGAAAAGATGATTTTTTTTGTAATAATAAACTAAAATTTTGAGTGTTATTTACACGTGGTCTCAATCCAACGGCCTATTTTTAAATGCGAAAAAAACACAGATCATTTTTATCTGTAGCAGCAAATACACCTACTCGACCACTGTAGAAGCGAATTCCGAACCATACAGATTAATAACGAAAAAATTAACGTAGTTGATTCCATTTGTAACTTGGAATTGCGCACGAACAGTAAATTTACTTGGGATAATCAAATTGTGGAACTATGCTGCAAAATAAATTCTATTTCCTATGGATTAAGACTGCATAGAAAAATATGTCCGGACAATATAAGATTGTATTTAGTCAAAGCCATAGTAATTCCGCTCATTTTTCTTATTGTGATGTTATTTACCAACATTGTGATTCTTCTGCAACTCTCCCGCTACAAAGAGTATTCAATAAAATACTCTTCGAAAAAAATCAAGATGAGTAGATCTGTCCGAACTAAATGTATCATTTTACCACCAAATATGAAAAATGCGAGTCGCTCAGGGTTAGTTAGATGCCATGTTTTATGGAATTAGCTGCCACTTGAGATAAGATGAATTCTCTGGAAAGCTTTAAAAAATCTGTATTTAGTTATTTGAAGGAAAACTGTTTTATAAAAACTTCTCATAGGGTGAAAAAGCTATTGCTTTTACCCGTTTTATAAATAAATAAATAAGAAAATATGCGCGTGAAATATTTACTAGATCTATCCTAAGTGTAAAAATTTTTTAGGAAAGGTTTAGGAAAAATTTCACACTCCTACACACAGCCGTGAAATATTTCCTAACGAAATCCTATGTATACTAGTGTTAGTGAAAAAAGTCTTAAAAGCGAACATTTAGGCGAGAAGATATTTTAGGGAAACTCTTATTTTAAAAAATATGGAAATTAGCTGATACAAACGAATTAAAAAATTAAAACTAAATTTAAACATAAAAAACATCTACAACTAAATTTTGCTGCAAATTTTGCCAAGTACTAATCAATTCCACTATGTTTCTCGGTTAGCCGTATAAAATATCAATTTAATTTTTTGACCATCCACCATCAACTTTACTTTTTACCAATATAATAATTTTATTGAATCATTAACCACCATCTAATTACAGATGAGGAAATAAAATATGGTGATGGTGAAAGAGAAGAACCCCAACTAACAATTTTGAAATTTATGAGCGTCATATAAGAGTTAAAATGCATCTTATATTAAACTTTTAAGAGTCTTCTGGCGAACTTTTTGGGCATATAAGGTTAAAATAAGTGACATATAAGGTGTATATAAGTATCATATAAGCCTTATCTTTCTTGTGAAAGAATGATATAAGTTATAAGAATAGTCAGAGAGTAGTCTTTCGTGAGTTTGTTATCAGAATATATAAATTCTTATGTATGAGCGTTTTAAGACTGACGTTGTATTCCTATATT
This sequence comes from Nephrotoma appendiculata, assembly GCA_947310385.1. Taxonomy (NCBI): domain Eukaryota; kingdom Metazoa; phylum Arthropoda; class Insecta; order Diptera; family Tipulidae; genus Nephrotoma; species Nephrotoma appendiculata. The sequence goes on from OX371224.1 coordinate 342,439,462, forward strand.
GTTATAATCTTTGGAAATTATGTTATAGGATTATACAACTTTAATAATTCTTAATTCAGTTTTATAACAAACTTGTTATTATCATTGACAATTACAACAGATAAATTAAATTAAAACAGATAATGCTTGAAAAATTAATTGCTTTTTATATAATTAAAATTTACATTGAAATTAGCATAGAATTTAGCTGCGAACTCAAATTTTTCAATTAAAAATAATAGCTACCAGATCTAATTTTTTTGCGCTCTTAAAAATTCGAATAATAAAATAAAGAATTATTATTATTTAAAAAATAAAAATTATAAAAAAAAACAAATATCATAAAATGGACTAATTAAAATAGTACATAGTACTTGTTATGAGAGGAAACTCTATAAAAGCACTTGCTAAGTTCCTAAAATTGCCAAAATATACAAAAATATTCCATTTGAAAAAAAATTTCTAAAAAATTATAAAATGGATGCTTTTTCCATAATGGAAATTCCTAAACCAATATGCACGAAATGACATTCTACGTGAAATATCTTATAAGTGTCTTATAAGAAAACGTTTAAATTAGTTTCCAGGGTCGGCTTGAGTTTATATACTTCGGTAAAATTGAAGAAATAAATATAAATTAACCAGCAAAATATGTAAAAAATTCTACACCATGTCCTGGACTTGGCCAGATTCACCTGATACAACAACTCGGTTATACTGTTGCAATACTGTGTATTTGTATACTTTATCACCAAATAATTAAATGCGTTTACCCTGAGCTCGCCACTGACAGAAATGTCACCTAAAATAATATTTTTAATTATTTTCTTATGTAAGAATATAGTAAGTATGTAATAAGGGAAAAGTATGAGTTTTTCTTATAGAAAACATCTAAGAGTATTTAAAGAATATTTTTATCTTTATCCTATGTAAGAATAAAGTAAATATGTAATAAGGGAGAGGTATGAGTTTTTCTTAAGAGAACTTATCCAAGACTATTAGGAGAATATTTTGCTACTGGCTTATATTTAGAGACATATTTACTATATTATTGAAATAAAAAAACTGAATAAAACAGTAATATGTATATCTAACAATCGATTTATAACATTAATTAGTTTTAGAGTTAAGTCGATCATTAAGTTTTGTTTTCTACGGTACTCAAACAAATGTCATATTTTCTAAAAGAAACACACTTTAAAGGCTCTTGTTAAAGAATTTAAACAATAAATCTTATAGCGTTCCCCATAAAGATTTGTTTATGTTTTAATCTTATAAAACTCTTGTTCAATAGAAATCCTACAGAACACTTATAAAGAAAGAAATTAAGAGCACTGTAAGACTAAATATGTCTTGGCTAAGAAAAATTTCCACTAAAAACAATAAGAGTATACTAAGTGAGGTGTAAGAAACAGCTTTACAACAGAATCTGGCAAGGTATAAAAATGACATACGAGGGCAAATCAAAAAGTCTTGCAATATCATATGAAAAAAAAGAGTGAGTGAGACAGCAATATTTTTATTTTTCGACATAATCTCCTTTAAGGTTTATACATTTGTCACATCGATCAATTAACTTGCCTAAACCCTCTAAAAAAAAAGATTTCTTTTGCTCCATAAAATATTCATTTACAACAGACTGTACTTCATAGTCACTGGAAAATTTCCGGCCCCTTAGTGTTTTTTTCAAATTGGGAAACAGAAAGTAGTCACTGGGTGCCAAGTCTGGATTTTACGGTGGATGCGGAATTTCCACGAAGCCGCAGTCCTTTAATGCAGCTTGAGCAATATTAGCCTTGTGCACGGGTGCATTGTCGTGAAGAAGCAAGATTTTTTCCTAACTTTCCTTGGCCGTTTTTTCCGGATCGCTTGTTTGAATTTTCGCAAAATCTCTGCGTAATATATGCCTGTGATTGTGGTTTTCGTTGGCATATAATCGATTACCAAAATTCCTTCAGCATCCCAAAAAATTGTTGCCAAAACCTTACCAGCAGACGGTTGAGTTTTGAATTTCTTTGGTGGTGGTTCACTACGTTTAATCCATTGCATCGATTCTTGTTTGGATTCCGGATCCCAGTGATGAAGCCATGTTTCATCGCCTGTTATTATGTTATCCAAGAAATTTTCTGGATCTTCTTTGAACATATCTAAAATCGCCTTTGAAGTTTGAACGCGCATTTTTTTTTGTTCTGCATTCAACAAACGGGGAACCCATCGCGCACTTACTTTCGACATGTGAAGGTGGTCATGTAATATAGTATATGTGGTACCGTATGAAAGAGAAAGTCTCCACGCTAACTGCGGAACAGAAATACGCCGGTCCTCCAATACAATAGATTCGGCCAAAATTACGTTTTCATGGCTAATGGCATCTGCTGGCTGACCCGAGCGGTTGTCGTCTTCTAATGACTCCCGACCACTTTTGAATAATTTTACCCACCTTGTTACTGTGGCATATGATGGTGCAGATTCGCCGTAAACTTTTGATATATAGTTGAATATATAAATTGCATTTCGTCCATCTTTACAGAAAAATTTAATAACGGCGCGATATTCAATTTCATTCATTTTAAGAAAAATTCAAAACACATGTTACTAAATTGACAAAAACAAACCAACTGTAAAATTTACATCGAAATGTTCTTCTAGAAGTTTCATCGCGATAAAAAATGGTTTTGAAAAATATATTGTTGTCTCACTCACTTTGTTTTTTCATATGATATTGCAAGACTTTTTGATATACCCTCGTATAAGAATATAATATAGTTTATAAATCGACATTTCTTTGACAAGAAGCTAATAAGTATTCAGTTTTAAACATTCTTGGAGAATGTTATTTCTAGGGCTCTTTTAAGTGAAAAATATTCTTAAAAGACATTTTATAAGGCAAAATGTTAGTTGGGACTGAAGTTAAAGTTCACTCAGATATGATACACGATATTAATTTAGATAGGATTCACACTGCTTTTCCAATTAAGAACTAACAACAGATTGAATACTGTAAAAAGATATATAAAATGACAATGTCCATGTTAATTTTCAAAATTTTGTCATAGTTCTGACATGGGTAAATATGGCTCCGAAACGTGTGAGCTATAAGTTACAGTATTTTTGCCATTCAAACGCATACTAATCGAGATTTTGCCCGGTTCTCATCGATCCCGTTATGTTTTCCAGAAAGATATATGAAATGCCAATGTTTATGTTAATTTTCAGAATTTTGTCGTAGTTCTGGCATGGGCAAATATTTCCCCGAAACGTATAAGTTATGATTTACAGTATTTTTGCAACATAACTCACACGTTTCGGGACCATATTTGCCCATGCCAGAACTATGACAAAATTCTGAAAATTAACATGAACATTGGCATTTCATATATCTTTCTGGAAAACATAACGGGATCTATGAGAACTGGGCAAAATCTCGATAAGTAATCGTTTGAATGGCAAAAATACTGTAAATTATAACTCACAAATTTCGGGGCCATATTTGCCCATGCCAGAACTATTACAAAATTCTTAAAATCATTACGTTTATTGGATTTTAGAATCATAAATGCATGGCGAGATTGATGAGCATTTCTCTAAATTTTGACTAGTGTATCTATGAAATCTAAAAATTCAACAAACTTCAATTTAATTTTAAGTTTATCAATTTACGATATATAGCATAATGTTTTTATATCACAGTATTAATTGTTTTATAATTAATGGTACTTTAAACATATTGGTACCGTAGAATTTGGAGATATACGTATTGAAAATTTACAATATGTTTACTTTATGGTGGAATTTTCTAAAAAAATTTAAAAAATTATTTACGCCTAAATGTTTGTTTTTCGTGAATAACCACTAAACACACAAGCAATTTTTACTTAGGATTTTTTTACTAATTATTTCACGTCAGTAAAAAAAAATCAATCAAATTGTGATAAATCTATGTAAATATTCTTGTTTTAATTTTAAAAATTGTACACGCAACTTTTGTATATATATCAACTAGACCTTACTATTAATGAAAAGTTTGGGACAATATTTGGCCACACTTCAACCAGTTTGTTGATTACAAGAACTTTACGCATTTCGGTGTTGCAAAAAACGCTATACATTTAACTATACACGCTAATCCAATATGATTCGGAATACACTGTGTAAAGCGATCTTTTCCAAACAGTATACAATCTTCATAGTACATGTTATTATTTATGACAGAATTTATTTACGGATATGACATTCAACAAATTCCCTATATGCAGAGTAAAAACTATAAGCAGACATCAAATTTCTCAAGCTTTCGGTAAACATAAATTCGACTAACTATAAATTCATTTCCGTTTCTTCTCTTGTATATATTTATATATGATATGGAAAGCACACAACAACAACAACAACAACAACAACAACAACAAAATTATGAAAAATAAAGTTTAATACCTGTTTGGAAATAAATATAAATAAATAAATATCAAGACGACGACTATATGGAAAAAATGTAAGAAGATGACGACGAAGAAGAATTGATATTTTTTTTTTTGGAGGAAAAACTTAAACAACTTTTTATTTTTAAAAGTTTTCCGTTTTTTGCTAGGTTTGTTATACTCTCGTATATAATACACATTTTCCCATTTAGAATATTTATTTTACGTATCCTTATATGTACGTGTGTGTGTGTGTGTGTGTTGTGTACACTGTACAATGTATGCTTTCTTTTTTCATATATAGTACATTTCTGCTATGTGCGGTGTATCAAACAAGTCGAGGAAAAATAAATATCGGAAAAATTGATTTAGTGGCTAGAAAAGTAACAACGAAAAGAAAAACATATTTTTTTTATTAACCCTCTTTGGTTGATTTATTGTTTGTGTTGAAAAGTAAAAATTGTTGATTTAATATCAAATGATAAATATTATTCGAAACCAATATAAAAGAAAATTTTCGTCGGTGAAAATCGATATTATTTTTAGTGTTGGTTTCGTATAAAGTAAATTGTTTATTGTAATTACACTTTAGGGTAAAAGTCTATCAATAATTCAAATTTATCAATATATATGGTGTGATGCTATATAATATATATATATATATATATATAGATAATGGACTGTGTGAAATTTAAGCCCAAAAGTCAAGGATTCATATCTATCAGATCTATATTTTTATATTTTATAGAATAAAACGTGTTACAAAGTTTTAAAAGCTTTTTCTGTTCAATCCCATAGTGTACCCAAACGTAATATTTACTCTTTCTTAATGTTTCGATATATTATTATTATTACAGTTCTCTACATTTTCTTATATTCGTACATATAAAATGTATACGGTGTGAGAAATTCATTTGTCACCCACAAAACTAGTGTGTGCCATTAAAAACCCATAAAGGAGCAACAATTTTATGGAACTTAAATTCCCTTGATTGATTCAATACAAAATAATATAAATTTTGTGGAATGTGTGCAGAAGAAAATATTTTTTATTATTGAAACTGGCATAATACACAAAAAAAAGTACGAAGAATTATGATGACATTTACGACATACCAAGTACGTATATACGTATTGAATCCCTGTGGTCAGTCCGTAATATATATATGTATACGAGTATGGCCCCCCAAACCAAAAAGGATTAAAGTGATTCCATAAGTTTTGTTCGATATTATTGAACTTAACGATACTTTTGTGAAGGGCTTTGACACATTTTAGTTAAAAATGTGTCTCACGTTATCACACAACACTGTACTGGTCACACATATATATACAAACACACATCCCAAAAAAATGAAACAAATGGTTAATGAAAAACGGGAGAAAAATGAACGGAAAACCAGCTAAATAATTAATTTGTGTTTTTGAAACTTTTTAATTTGAAAACTTTATATAAAATACGAAAAGCATAGACAAAAAAAAAAATAAATTTTCTGTCCACAAAAACCTTAATTTAAAATAAAATAAATTTCTATCATCAAAAATTTAACCACAAAATAAACATTGAAATTACACAATAGGCAAGTATGTATGTATATATACGACACCAAACACAACAACAACGAGAACCACCCAAAACAATAGTTAAGATAAAAAGATACCTTTAAAAAATGATAATAATAATAATAATTTTCCGGGTTGGGAAAAATATAAACCATTTTGGAACTAAATTAGAAAAATCTTTAAACATTTTCTTTTTTTTTTCTGATGTATTTGACACAATAAATTATTTATTATATACACACGCATACGTGTCCTAGGAAGAAGGTTTGCTGACCTCAGGGCATGTTCGAAGTAAAGAATTGGCAGCCGGATATCGTGGAACCCAAATAGCTTTGGTCAGCCTTCCCGGTGGTCTGATGGTAAAAGTTACATACGATGATGATAACGTTGCACGTACCAGTCATTCTATCAGGTGATTTCATATTTTCAAATGTTCGATGGAAATCTTAACCAGAAGCGGCACAAAATCTGCTGATCAGACTGTGTATGAAATAATAGAAGATGTATGTGGAATTTTTGGCTTTCGTTCAATGACCATTCCTAAGCACTAGTTGAAGCGAGTCTGTAAACGTTTCTATTAAACCAATTAATGAAACACGGGTTTTAAATGCTTGATCTACTGAATGGGGTAGATTAATATCGATCGATCGAGGAGACGCTTTATTACAAGCTTTCGTCACTCTACAGATTGCCCTGTTAAATATGAAACACAACATCTTTGTAACTGGATTTTTTGGTATAGTGGGTTCGTGGAATGCGAGTGACCGATACATTCATGGTTCCCCTCCCCAATAGAAGACAACCGAACTATTGCAGAAATGCCGGTGAGACATTTAAACTTTCTGACGAGAATATTTTCTTGTACATGTTAGAAAGTAAAAACGTCTTCGGAAAAGCTAGAAATAAGGCATCTCAAGTTATACAGGATGTCACAAACGCCTGTAAAAACAGTCGTAATGTAAAGTTGAAGAAAAGCAATTTTAACTCTTCTATACTTGCCCAAATAAACGGCCACCCAGAGCTAACACCAAATCGAATTTGGCGTCCAAACGAACAATACTCGAGCTTTTCGCTCTTCAATTAATAAGGCAATTAATGCCTAAGCGAAGTAGTATTTCCCGAGAGATAAAAGAAATAAAGATTTGTAAGGTTACCGTAAGACAAAAAACACCTGAAAATGCATCGTCGTACAGGCCTTTGTGTATGCTTGACGCTATATATTGGAACAAGTGATTTACTGCAGATCAGACTCCAATATAGCTTTAGAAAGGGACATTCAAAAATTTATGTCATTAACTTGACGTGGATGGGAGGGACACAAAATGAAATAATACACAATTGTTACCTTGGATGTAAGGAATGCTTTTAACATGGCATGAAGGTAGTGCATTTTTGTTGAAGTATTTCAAAGAAAATTCCAAACTCCAAGGATCTTCATTTTATAAAACTAGGTGGTGGTAAATGCTATTACGGGTGGTGTTCCACTAGAATCTATGATGGGCTCCTATACTGTAGAAAATTATGATATGTTAATCGGCGTGTTAAAGCGAAATTCATCAGCTTTACAGATGCTATTAAAATCGCAGTGGCAGCTAAACACAAGGAAGAGGTAGTACTATATGAAGTATGTTCGTTCATACGATCTACGATTGGTTGCAGTCAATGGCGTTACAATTTGCTGAGCATAACACGGAAGTTGTATTAATTTATAGCAGGAAGGTAAAGGAGAACATATAACTCTGGATGTAGGCAAATTACCTCAAAACCAGTGATTACGGGTCTAAGTATCACCATTGATAGCAGATTAAACTTTAAGGAGCATATGGATACAGCTGTAAAAAACGCCTTCTTAGTAAGCAAAGAAATGTCCCGAATATTGACGAATACTGGCGGAACAAGACGAAAACGATGAGAGCCCTTAGCTTTTATTGTTTTAATATTGCTATATGAAATTCCAATTTGGGCCTAAGGATGAAGATCTCATATAGGCGTAAACTTTTTCTAATAACTTAACATTTTAAAGACGACCTGCTAGTTTATGACAATTTCGAACGAGGCAGTGTGTGAATTCCAGAAACGTAAACCACCGAACACTTTAGCGTAAAGAGCGTAAACAATTGTATCAAGAACGCTGCAACGTAAGTTTTGCAGAAAGGAATAAACTAACCCGTAAAGAAAATATAACCTAGTAGCAAACCAGACGTAGTCAATCATGCCAGGGCCGGTGGACCGCAAGTTACTCTTGAAAATAGTGCAGAGTATATTAAATTGTGGAGGACATGCAACACTGTGTTGGAAGCATCTGCGATGTGAGTTTAGAAGACTCGCAAGGTTCAGTAATCCATCCGTGCTTTAACCGTCAACGAGTAAAAAAGTGGTTCCTGGGCGCCTGCTACTCGTAGTAATGTCATGCAATTGTTCCGACGGGCAGTAGAGAACAGGGTGTTGGAGAGGCAGATTCTAGTGGGTAAATATTTAAATTGTGAGAAATTCGGAAATTGTGTTTTATGGCCGCGTTCAAATCGAATAGTGGATGGCAAAGCGGCAAAGCATATGCAATTCTTTAACAGATTTGAGATTTTTTGGTTCTAAGCCTACCGAAGCGTTAACACACGTGGAAATCAACTTTATCACAGCATCTTTGACACAACTTTAAGAACTTAATGAGTTCATAAAACATAAATCGAACGTGCATAATGAGATAAAGATGCTGCTATCTTCTATACAAATCGGTTATCGTTTAGGGGTTCCAGCACGGAAAGAAATGATTAAAAAGTCCAATCCAGGCTAAATGGGAGATTCCAAAAATATCAAAATGAAAATATCGTAAGTCAAAAAGTAGAATAAAAAATTTAATCGTAAAGAATACAACGAAAAATACGATCTCAAACATATATTTTCAACGAAAATGTATCCAAATTTTTTTTTCCAGATTTAATTTTATTCGCCCTTTAGTCACGACTTGGAATCGGCTTGGAATCGGCCATTTAACCTTGAACCACTATTTTATATTTAAAAAGAATATTGACATCTTTTGCGTAAGTTGTTTAAATATCCTGATCCTAACTTTGTTTCTTATCTTCATACTAAATATAACGAACACTCCAAAATCGCTTTTTACATTGGAACCTAGAAAACGCAGAAAAAAATAATTCGAAGCAAAAATTACGAAAAAAAAAATCATTGAAAAATATTTTTCCGATAACTTTTCTCCAACATTTTTTTCAGACTTTCGATATTTTCGGTTCTGCTTTAATTTCTAATCCCCATAATAAAATAATGAACACCACAGAATCGTTATAAATACATTGGTCTATTTTGCACAGGAATGATAAAATATTATTTTAAATCATTGCTAAATTTCATAAAATTCGATTCCTTTTAGTATTTTTTTTTTCGTTGAAAACGTTTTCGATTATGTTTTTAGATAGTAAGGCTATCCCAAACAGGCTGATTAGGAAAAAAGCCTTTGAAGAAGTAGTGAGTTTTGATACTAAGCAAGAGGAGAAACGGCAATCTAAACACCAAAGTCGAGAGGCTCCATTTGCAGGAAAGGAAGCAAAACATTTTTTGCACGAAAACCATTCTCAGATTCTGGGCACCACAAATTTGAAAGTCATAAAACGATGCTCTAGAAATCTCAAAATCAGAAAGTCTAGCCAAAACAGAAATTTTGATAAAACGAAGGAGCAAAATCAACGTGAAAGATAATTTAGAGTAGCGGGATTCGCTTTTGGAAGACGGAGTAAGGTAATGTTCAATGAGCTGTAGAAAACGACAGCTAAGTTGCAAGCACCTCTGGGGTGGATTTAGTGGATCAGTTCACAAGATAAAACTCTAAAAGAAGCAGACGATGTTCTCATCGAGATTTTAAGGACAAAGATAAGATCACCACAATAAAGGGAATTTATCAGTCATGGATTATATAATATCCATCAGAGCTCTCTTAGTTGCCTAGGACCTTTTGTTACAGTCTGTTCAATAACTGGAGGTAGATATTGCTGTTGGGTAGGAATCGAGAAAAATAGCTGGAGTGCAGCAAAGCTGCGAAATGGCCATTTTGTAGATAGCCTTTCGAGTAATACCACGGTCTATGAGATAGGCCATATACAGGATGATAATGTTGAGCCCCGAATATGGATAGACCCTTTACACTCGAAATGCTCCCACCAATTGGTTGGACATTTTAGAACTGCGTGTAAGTCACTTTAAAACCAAATGGTTATTTATTTTACTTTTAATGCTGTTTTATTCGTGCTGAATTTTCTACTAACTTCAGTAGCAGAAGTAAGTGTTTGGAATCTGATTAAAAATGTCGATATGCAGTTTTATATAGACAACTTTTGAGTTTTTTTATCCTCTAACTTCAATTCCATACGCATTTTTCAAAAGTTCTGTCAAATTCAGAAGCATACGCAGTTATGGTATAAAACTGCTGAAAAGTCAAAAATGCAGTTTTATACAGAAAATATAAAAAATTAAAAATTTAATGTTAATTTATTATATGAATAAAATTATCAACGAAAATTTGAATGCAAAGCTGCTAAAAATGTCGATAATGCAGATCAAATATTGAAAATATTATGTTGAAACAAATTTTAATATTTTTCTACACATGTACATATGAATGAAGTCGATACTGCAGTTATTTACCATTTCCTGAAACTTTAGTACTATACGCAGTGGTGCTGGTAATAGTATAAAATCTGTTAAAATTTTACATAATGCAGGAGTTAGAGAAAAAATTTGGTAAAAAAATTGGTAATGAGTTTACCTGCAGTTTACGAAATGTTTGTTGACCTTCCCAGCTATATCTCCGTAGTTTCGTTTATTCCTCTTTAGACGGCAGAGCGTCTTGAGAGGCACCTTTTGATCCCGCAAGTCTATGAGAGTTAGTAAATCCAGTAGTCACTACTATTCCAAATTCCAATTTTCCCTACCTAGTACCATAAAAAATACTCGGGATAATATCATACATTTCGAAGCAAAAAACAGTTTTCACCATTTTTTATTCGGATATTTACCGATTTTAGGCTTTTACCGTCACATAACATCTATAAAGGATGTCGATAATGTAGTTTTATATGAAAAATATTACGAATAAAATACTAAAGTTTTCCGCTGACTTTTTCTACTAATATATATACAGGGTGTCCCAGAGGCGGATCATCAAACAAAGCAGGGTGATTGAGAAGCTCGTTTCAAAGTATAGCCAAGTAAGGGGTTTCGTATTATTGGTGGTGCAAAAGTTATTCAACGTTTAGTGTTTTTTAGTCAAATCGCATGCTCACCAGCAAGAAATTAATCTAAAAAAACCAAGAGTTCTTTTGTTTAACTTTTTTTTGCAATACGATCTGCAAGAGTGTGCCTTTATAATAAAATCATTTATAAGCTGTATTATCTTCTGTCAAGCAATGGTTCAAAACACTTCGAACTTATTATAATATTTAAAATTAATTTTAAAACAAAATAATTTATTAATTTTGTTTTATTTCTGACAAATCCTCGATTTTAGAACTCGAAATTTTGTTTAGTGCATTTTTTAATATACTTGACTTACTTTGTGAATTTGTTAAAAAACATTTTGTTGTGAATAGCCCGGTTGTGCTAAAACCACTACCATTTTAAAATCTGCATTAGTGTCGCATGTTTTTCTCATAGTAGGTCAACTTCTGTAGTTGATGCTTTTCCCGCTGACGTCACTTAAACATCAACAAAAAATTTTGAGAAACAAAAAAAAAAATTACAAAACCATTGTTTTTGACAGAAGATAATGCAGCTTACAAAAATAATTTTATTGGAACACTAAAAGTGAAGAGGCATAAAGTGGAAATAAGCTCCCCTATCATCTTACTTCGTTTGATCGTCCACTTCTGGGACACCCTGTACAGATGCACAGCAGTATTTTTTTCCCGCACCCGGTAGTAAGAATGTAAAAACTGATATTATTACTTGGTGTGTCATCGATTGAGCTGACTTCTAATATATCACATGTAACATTAAGATACTTGTATTATTCAAGCTTTCACGAAGCAGAATTTGTGACGGTCGCTTGGCTGTAGCACGTACCGTATGATAGAAGATTGCTGAAATCACGGATCGATACTCGATTCAGGTTGTCAACAAAACGCTTGTACCCAATCCGCTTCCTGACGTTCTTCGACCATGTGACTTCTATTTAATTACTCATGATTATTTCCTTTTCAATTAACTCACGCTGATGAATGTACTTGACAAATCGTACTACACCACGTCCCAGGCTAAGGGGACGATTTTGGCAGTACATGACAAATGGAGGATCGTGTGAGCCCGTATATTGTGCATCACTATGGAGAGTTTATCGGCGTCCACGATAAGTGGCATAAATCGCTTGTCAGTTTATTTTTGAATCATGTAAAATTTGACAGGTGTCGGTTCTTTGTTTTACAATGAGTGGAACAGCAAACAGTTCTAAAAATTGTACAATGAAGAATACAGCAGATGAAAGCTAAATTAAATGCTAGAGTAAAAAATGGCAATGAACTAAGTCTTATCGTATTGATAAAAAAAAAGCAAAAAATTAGAATTGGTTGTGTGGAATGAAGTTGCTTTTTCTGGTAGTCAAGTTTTGTGGGTTGGAAGAAGTCATAAAAAAGAAGAAAACATAAAAACAAGGACCTGATTTTATTTCTGCACAGTAAGGATTACACAAATTCGAATGAAACTGAGTATGAAAATTGGACATCGGTTCCACAATCAAAGGAAAAATTATTGCGTGATTGTACGACTGAGAAAAGCCTCCAACAAAAATAACGAGGAAACAAGAAAAAACAACGGCTGACTGGTAAGTATCGAGGAGGAAACATTGTCCCACGAACAAAGAAAAAAAGGAAAGTGAAATCGGTAAATACTTTCAGGTGAGTCCTTTTCGATCGTTATATGTTTTTTTATTTTTGCACACATACTTCCGTCCTGATACGATCGCGTGGCTGACAATTGGACTCGAGATCGGTCGGTGATTGCATGGTCGCATTGCTTTTCCTTTCGAAAGGAAAAAAAAAACAAAAAAGGAGACCGCCCTGCAAATCATTCGGCTCTTCATCATCATCGCAATAACGACACGTTTCACACGTTTCAACGGCACATCCTAATTTGCGATACATACATACATATGTATTCACATATCAAATTGAATATTAATTAAAATATATCATTCCAAACTGTACCAGTTACTTTTTATTTGTTCTTAATTGATTAAAAATTTTGAAATGGGAATTTGGTTTTGACATTCCACAAAAAAAAATACAAGAAGAAATAAAAGCAAAAAATTTAATGAATTTAATTTTAAAATAATCTACAACAACGGATTTCAGTATACATAACTAAAATTAAATATGTTGTTGTTGTTGTTAAAGTTTTTCTTCATTCCGTTAGACAAAAATCCGATCTCTCTCATTTGATGTGTTCGTACGTAGAAAATTCCACCCTCAGCAGCAAAAAAAAAATCAAAATAAAATACTCTGTATAATTAATCAATCTTAATTTTCACACAAATATATAAACACAAACACAAATACATAGACATAATTATATAAAGTCGAGTAGATGGAATAAATTTATATAATTAAATGTTCGACCACGACAAACATCCATCAAAATTGTTGTTATGTTGTTTATACCTTCTGTAAGAGCGGCCGTACATACCGAAAAGAAAATATATTTAATCTTCCATTTTCCGAACAACCAAAAAATTGATTAAATTTTGTGTGCTTTTTATATATGTTTTGGGTTTTGGCTGGATGCGGACCGGACCGGTGAGGCGAAATCGCATCAATCTGATTTTTGTCTCTCATGCATGGCAATTAAATCATTATGTGGAAAGTGGACACCCGCTGGCCAAAAACTATAAATACCGTACACAAATGACTCAATACACTGTGTGTTATTTAATACATGTATATATGAGCACAGTGATTTTCGTTTTTCCAAAAAAATAGAGCAAGTTGTTTTAAATAATTTAGTCATTTTCACTTCCCAAAATTGTTTGTTTTTTAACTACTCCATGGATATATAAACAAACTGATGAACACATAAACACAAAACCCAATAATTTGTTATTTAAAAATAACCAAAAAATTTGTACTTTATAATGAATGTACTGAACAAAATGGTGAACAGTATGGGAAAAAGACTCTATATAGCACCACACCATGTCATGTATATAGTATACCCCGTGTGTACTACAAATGTCGCATGTTCACAGAACATTCATATATTGTCAAATTAGTGTTATCAAATTACTCACGAGCAACGCAAAATTCTGTTTTGTGTATTTCGATTCGACAAAAAGACGAATGTTGTGCTATGTAGCATAGTGTTACTATTACTATTATTATTACGATTATTATTATTATTGTTAAATTGGTATAGAATGACTGTGCTGTGTTGTGGGTGAAAATATATGTACAGCACATACATATATATAACATCTCTATACTCGTTCGTATATACAAACGAGTATGTTTGGACGCGTGTGTATAAAGCAAATAATATATAGACATTTTTATAGAAATATAAACATATTTAAATTCTTTCAGCATATGGATATGTATATATGTTTATATTTACATAAAATAGTAGCGTAGAAAGTTAAAGGGGGTCGTGCAGTCGGACAGATACTTAGATATTTCAATTTGCTGATGTATAATGCTTACATGTTTTAATAAAGTGCTTAAAGTTCTAATTGGCGGATTTTGTATGTCAAATTTAATTTTTTTGTTTACTTTATACTGCAGTAATACATTATGTAGTGTTAGTATAAACATAAAGTTTAGAGCTTTAAAGCTTTAATTTTAAAAGTTTGGCTTATTTAGCTTGAATATCTTAGGTTAAAAACGCCATTTGCAAATCCAGTATACAAAATTGTTTCGAAAGCCCAACTTAACTGTTATTCACCATAAAAGTAACAAATAGTCTGGGTACAGTACAAAAATAACGAAAAATGAAATCTATTCTAGTAAAACGTTTACTCAAAATAATGAAATGATTCAGATTTTAAAAATTGTGTTACTAATGATTTATTGGCTGCCACATGACTACTGTGCTTCCCTTCATCATTTCCCCCCCTATTTGTTACTCAATGAATCGGTATGAGTATATCTACTCACGTATCTAATCAAATTTCGGAAACAAAGTTTCTTCAATTTTTAGGTGGTTAGTTGGTTAGTTGCAATAAATTTTTTAGTATGTTTCGTGTGTCTCTAAATGACGTTCGAGAAACGATATATTTTGAAAGCTCTAAATGGTATAAGTACTGAAAGGCATATCGCTTTTTGTTCCAAGAAATAAAATTATTAGCCAATGGCACTATTCTGGTAATTCCCCGAGAATATGGAATTACTTTAACTAATTTTTATGTAGTTTCTATTTAAGTGGTTTTTTTTCTTGCAAATATTGAGATAAAAAGCTAAAGTTACATTTTTTTGAAAACAAAATTAAATTGGGAATAATTTTCCCTACCAATTTAAATATGAAATAATTATTTTCAATTTATAAATATTTACATCAAACCTATCTCCTCAATCGGCTAGAAAAAAATATAGTTGAGCAGAAATTAAATAAAAATTGCCTCCGCAATTCCCTTTTCTCGGGGAATTACCAAAATAGTGCCACAGGTGTCACATTTGTGATGGCAACGACTAAATCCAAATCATTCTTTTTAACCCACACTATTGTTACTTCAAATAAAAATATTCATTTAAGACGGTGACGAGATCAAAAAATGTTTAGATAAAAGAATGGCAGACATACAATTGTGCGTGTGATAATGGCAAATTAAAAATATTTTATTTCACCAGTTTCTTTTTTTTGTTTATGGCTCCACCTATACCTGAACATTAATACTAACCAACTAAAACATAAAAATGCAATGTAATCGAAAATAAAATCGCATTTTTGGTTGTCAAACATCAACATGCAACGCCAACAGAATCAAGAGGATTGTAAGTACAATCTTAATTAGCAATAAATAGGCAGTGTGAAGTTTCTGACAAATTGACAAAAAACTTTATAACAGCCAAAAAGTGTAAAAGGAAATGTTACACTTTTAATTAAGAATGGTACACTTTTTAAACATAATTTGTAATCAAGAACAACAAGATAATTAAAGAAAATATGGGAAAATATATTTATTTAAATTTATTTTACGTCATTAAGATCAAAATTAACAAAATGTTGAATCATAAAAATTCGAAAATTCAACATTCGATGGCTATTGACAAGGCATCGTATAGATGTCTAAGTAAATCGAAATATGCGATCGTGTAGTACTGACGCTCATAATTATGTTGGCTTCTGCATAAGATGCAATAGGGTCAGTATTACACGATAGCATACTTCGATTTACTTAGACATCTCTACGATACCTTGTCACTGACGATCGAAGCACAACTACACTTTCTTCTATAGCAAAATTTTAAAATTAAAAAAATCTATGACTCCGCATAAATATGTTGGATTCTAGAAAACATAAAGAATGGTCATTGCACATGGTTATGGCAAAATTAGCCCGCTATTGTGAACTTATTTTTTTAACTAGTTATTTCGTTTTGCATAATACGTTTTTTTGAAAGTGTAGATTTACACTTTTTGGGCTTTTGTAAAGTATTTTGTCATTTTTAGTTTATCAGAAACTTCACTATAGTCAATAAATATTATAACTAATTTGATGTTAATTATTTCAATATACGAAATAATACTTACTGGAAGTTTATTGTTAAATTTATATTTTCGCAATTTAAAATTATTTTAAATGGAAAAAGTTTGAGAAAAAAGTTACCATCGCAGTAGTCAGTGTTGGCCTCTTACGTGAATTAAACACATGACCTAAATTTTATTTTTTTTAGCTATAGTCTATATATTGAACGGCAACCGTAAACGCATGGATGGAATATAGGCAGGATTGCAATTAGTTAAAAATTCTAATAAACAAACAATTACAACTTTTGGGTTTCAAGCTCGGATTAAGTAAAACGCTCATGTCAACACCGAGAAATTCCAAGCAGAATGACCGATTGGCTGCCACTGTGCTTCCCGTACACCAATTTCCTTCCTAATTTTTGTTCAATGAGGTGGTATAAGTGCCAAACCGCGTATAAGAACAAATTCCGGAAACAAAGTGTTTCCAATATTTTTTGAACAAATTTTTCCACCCTTCTGGATTAGTTGCAATATAAATTTTTTGTCATGGATTTACAAATATTTGGTAGTCTTCTACAAAATTAAGAATTTTGAATGGAGGAACGTTGTTAAATTTCCAAAAATGTGTTTTGTGTGACGAAACGAAATAAGTTCGAAATGTCGAAATGGCGTTCAAATAAGAATTATTTTTCAAGTTCCAAGCCGAATGATTTATTGGTTGCCACAGTAATACTGTGCTTCCCGTGTACCATTTCCATATTATTTCTTGCTTTTCTACTCAATGAGATGGTATAAGTACCAAAAGTCGTATTTGGTCAAATTCCGGAAACAAAGTCTCTCTCAGTTGGCCTTCTGGAATAGTTGCAATAAAATTTTATTTTCATGGATATTTCGTGTGCCTCTAAATGTCGTTCGAATATGGATTATTTGACAAACTCGAAGCAGAAAGATTTATTTGCTGCCACAGAAATACCGTGCTTGCTTTGACGTACATCATTTTGCATTAAATTCTTACTCAACGAGACAGTATATGTACCAAAAGGCTAATATCTTTTCTTTCTAGTTGCGAAGGAAGCCTTCCTGACCCCAGAAGACTTGTGCTACTACTCTACCGTCTTACATATTTAATAGTTTTGTTTACCGAATTCTTTCCAAAGAACATAAAAGCTTTTATCGAAGTGTCAAAAAGTACGCTAAAGTCAAGGTTCATCCTGTTTTTTATTGATGATTATCATCGAGGGTGCTGTACGGTAGCCGAACTGACGACCGTCCACTTACTGAAAATTTCAACGTAAAAGAGGTGGAATATGGCTTCTCTACAGCACCTTAATGTGCATATACGATGTTCGTTAAACTTCTTAAACGTTTTTTTAAAGAACTTTGTCAAAATCTAGCTCCAGATACCCAAATCGTATCTAACTAAAATGTTTACCACATACCAAGGTGTTATTGAAAATCAATCAAGTCGCGATACCCCACGTTCCATATTAACAATCCTGCTTACTAATATATTTCATTTTACTGTTTAAAGCGCAGTCCTCCTCAACGAGAGGCAATCCTTTCCTAAATGGTCTCAAATAATTAAATCTTTTCTCAATATCAATTAGCTCAAAAAGAAAAAAAAATTCTGAGAATAGTGATTTAACTTCGGTTTATTAGATCAAATTATTGAAATGCTGATAAAAACAATGACAAATGACCCTGGTCAATAACCACTTTCTCGACGTTTTCCACGATCAGGTCACTGGTCACAAAAATGCAACAAAAAAAGTTTGTTTGATAGTACCTGTTACAAGAAATCACCCAATACCACGATATTGCCTTACATTTTTTTCCATATACTCGTGAATATTGAAAGGTCTTGGATCAGACAACATTATCGATAGAACTTTAATTCATAAATCCATAATTTTCACGATGGTAGGTAATTGTTCGTTTATTATAGAATATACACTTGCCGTATATCGTTCACAAGATCTTAAAGAATGCAGTACACTTTTTGAAAGTACCTTAGTTCACAAGACTACCGTTGTTACGCTGGAAGCCGTCACATTTTTTCACATTTCCATTCAATCATGTAGCATCAGATCTTTTATTTTTTTACGAGCATATTACTTCCAATTTAAGCGTTTTGGCACTAGTGGCAAATTATTTCTTTATTCTACTTATACGTATCTCATATAATGGAAAAGATCTTGTAAAATGTCATAAAATAAAGCAAACAAATCCAAACTGCCCTTGTGGCGCTGGAAGCAGTTACATTTAGCTCATTCCAATAAAAGCATGTGAAATATAAATCATTCATGGTTGACAAATTTTGGAAATACAACAATTTAGTCCACATATTCACCGATTTGACGATGGTCCAAAATGAATCCTTTGGTATAGAATATATAATACTATAACACATCGAAGTGAGATTACCAAGACGTTGGTAGTTTGTTTTCCACCTAATGAAACAATGAATTCTTCAAAGAATAATAAATAAAATCGAGTTTACTTAGAGTCGCACGATCAAATTCACTGATATTTTCTATCAGGGTATCAATGTATGTGTGAGTATTTTATATAAACTTTAACACTATCAGCAAATTATCAGGAGGATATTTCACGATAAATTATAATGAAATTATTTCAAAATTCTTCCGCCTTTTGAGGTTATGTTTTATAATTATAAATTTTATTTTCAGAGTGAAGACATACATTTTTGATAGCGTATATTTATTTAACTCTGAACTCCGTGTTAATAAATCAATACGTCAATAATTTATAATGATGAAACATAACCTCAAAAGGCGGATGACATTTTGAAATAATTTCATTATAATTTATCGTGAAATATTTTCCTGATAATTTGCTGATAGTGTCAACATTTATGTAAAATACTCCCACATACTGAATTTGCATAGTGTAGACTCTGAGTTACAAAGGGGTTGACAAATACGTAGCGAAACATAATAAATATATTCAAAGTATTTTCAATATTTGTGTAGTTTGGCCACTACAGTCTGATGAGACGACCGATTTTTTGATTTAAAAAATTCAATTTTTTATTAGGTCGAAAGCAAACTGCCAACGAATTGGTAACCTCACCTCGTTGCAAAAGTAATATCTGACTACCACCCGGAATAGCCCAAATTTAATATAATATAACACGATATTTTTAAAAACAAGTTTTTACAAAATCAATGAAGAGTCAGACAATTTTTCTAATTCTGAGTCCTTTAGTGATGATTTTTTATTAGAAATTTTCGATTTTCATTTTATGTGAATGCACCAACCTAAAGTGCAACGATAAATATATTCTTAGAAAAGTTTTTCTTTAAATACATAAATATTTCAAACTAAACTTTATGCAAACCAGAACTGTTTCAATTTTTCGATACATTATACACTCCCCGTCTCACTGGCTCACATAATTCATGCGCTAACATGAAGAAGATGATTTGTTGTCTCATTTGCTTGAAAACATCTGTAAAATCTGATTATTACGTCAAATAAAGCAAAAAACAGCAACAAAAGCTAGTTTGTAACTAACGTCACGTGTGCACAACTATGCCTTAAGGGAAATTTTTGAATTTTGAAGAAAAAGCCCAAATTTAAGCTTTTAAGAATTAGAATTAGATTTTATATGGAGGAGGTTTCACTGTCATGTATAATTACCTCAGCAATATTCAAAACCTACATGAAGAACAATCAAAGCGTGAAAGCATTGATACGACTCCCCGATTATAAGAAAAGCATCGGATTCTGGCTTATCTATTACAAAAATCAGGAATCAGAAATTTTAGGCAGCAGGGCAGAAAAATCAAATTCACCGATTATTTTGGTTATTTCTTAATAAATCGTATTGAATTATATCACAATCGTAGCTGCTTAAAGGCCAATTGCACGAATCGTCTAATTGGATAGTATTAACAAATTTCATTGAAGTTTTAAAGGGCTAATAAGCTCATAATTAAACAAACTGAGGCCGACCAAAACAATACCTTACCGAAAACAATAGCTACTTTAAATGTTCAAAATTAAAAGTATGTTTCAAAATTTACCGTATGCAAATTTTTAACAGAATAATTGATTTTATTGAAAGAATCTATCAATTTCTAATTAGAAAATGCCAGAAGATAAGTTATTACCAACATGGGGGCTATCGTAATCTTATAATTTCCTTTTCAATGAAAATTATTGTTTTCTACGATGACAGTTATAAGACGATTTATTTTGCTGAAGACGAATAAACAACTGCGACTGGTGGGCCTTATAGCTATAGCCCATTTCCCAAAATATCTCATGGATAATTCTGAAAATAACGTTTCCAAACGAGTTGTTGCATTAGGGTTACAATTCACAGATTATTTACAAAATGAAATAATAAATTGTTACAAAGTTAAGGTCTAACCATTTCGAAACTCGAACTACTTTAAATTTAGACATACTAAAACAGACATTTGGTTTGGTACATTATTTAAAAATTCTTTGTATCCGAAAAATTATTTCGCTGCTAAAGAACCAACGACCATTGACTAATTACATTGCCACTAGCTAAAATATTTGGGGACCATGAGAAGACAAGAACGTTTGCTGTGATTTAAAATAGAATTATTTAAATTCATTCACTTTGAATTAAACCTTTTAGTTCCTTGTTCACTCAGTAGCATGGGCGCTTTCAAGCCACTCAACAGTTTGCAATATGTTGAGTAGTTTTGAAGTCTATGAAATTTTCAAATCAACTTTGCGATGATTTCACTGGTCATAATGCCAACAGTTGGCGAATTTTAAAGGCCATTGCCTTTGTATGGGGCGGACTGAAGGACTGATTTCAAAATTTGATTGTTTTTTGAAAAAACTCAACATTTCGATAGTAAATAGTTTTACCCAATTACTATCTGTAATCTAAATTAAGGTCGATTTATATTATACGTTTCTTTCAGTTCCTTCATTATGATCGTGTCAGACAAAAAAAAAACATTGTTACATGTATTTTCATAGGAGTATTTATATTATCCGTTCCGTAAATGTAGGAACGGATAATATAAATACTCCTATATAAAATATATGTAACAATGTTTTTTTTGTCTGATACGATAAATGAAGTAACTGAAAGGAACGTATAATATAAGTCGAGCTTTAAAGAGGATATTTTCGATAGCTGCACGTGTAACTGGTGGATCCAAAACAGTTGATGGTACGATCATTGACTTTTGGTGTGCAAAATCTCGACTGAATCTACATAAATACCTACGGATGTGAAGTATTCCACGGCTGTGTGCTTGCATGTGTGTTACACTGCTAAACCAAATTCTAATAAGAAATATTAAGATTCTAATAGGAAGTTAGAGTGATAAATTCCCAGTTTAAGTATTTATATTCAAAATTATTTTAATCAAAAAATTTATTGCATTATAAATTAAAAAAAAAAATTTCTAAATTGCAATAACAATGCGTAAACAATTTTAACCGAAATTAAACATTGCGTAAAATTTACCTCTTAAAAATCAAGAAAAACGGCTTGTAGCTAAAAAACGGCCCGAGATACCCTATCAAATTGTTTAGTTTTCCTGAAAATGAAAATACGTGTTCTAATTGGTTTGTAACTTTGGTTAAATGATTGTCGTCTTTGATTTTTTAGTATTATTTTCTTTACATGAATGAGACAAAAAATAACCACCAATTTAGTTTATCGCATTTTTTATAACAAAAATTAAATTACTTTGCTTAAACTATAGTTACATTATTATTCAGCTATTAATTTTACTTAAATCTGACAAATTCATTAAATAAAAATGCAGAAAATTGGAAAATATATTTTAATGTGCGTATTTTGTTTATTCAGGCTGCGGGCCAATACTCGGGTTAATTGTATAGTAAGGTAATTTGAAATTTTAGTACACATTTACCTAATACAGCGGGCCAATTCTGTAGTAAATAAAATATGGTAATAATGGCTTAAAGGGTAAATTTATTTAAGAGACTCTCTTGAATTGGCTCATAGGTAGTTATGTAAATGTCTAAAATTGTGTTTAGTTTGTTTAGTTTTGGAGCGCTTTACAATTATTGACGTTTTTGAAATTGGTTGAACTAATTCCGGCAAAAACAAATGGACGGGTCACCGAAACTGAGCTTACAGTTTTCTTGTTTTGGTTGGGCTCTGGCACAAGTTATCGTGTCGTATCTAAAGCGATGATCATGCCTAAGACTACAATGAGGACTATTGTTCATAAATATTTAAAAATACTCGAACGATTGTCAAAAGACATAGTCTAAAGTCCACCACCAATTGCCCTCCTCGACGAGATTGGAGCAAAATTTGCATACAAAGCTCGGTCGCCAGTTTTTAATAAAGCAGTTGCAGCTATAGATGGATGTCATGTCAAAATTAAATGTCCACCTAATCAATGAGATCAATACATAAATCGCAAATTGGATTATTCAATCCAACTGCAAGCTGTATGTGATCAAAATTATAAAATATACAAAATGTGTGTGGGCTACCCGGGGATCAGTGCACGACCAACGCGTGCTTTTTAATAGTGCACTATATAATTGTCCAGGTCCACTATACAATCACTATAATCACTATATCCACTATATCGTCACTATACAATCGTCCAGGTTGGGAAAATAAAAATTATTTTATTAATCTAAAAATTCATAAGCTCTAGTTTCTTCATATGTCGTATATTGATTAACACGAAACGTCAAAATAAAACAACATCAAATCAAATTACCTATTTTTAATATGGTTTACCCAGCTTTTTAGTACAGTATTTTAATTTACTCAACACACTGCTAAAAATTTGGTAAACGTACAATTTACCCGAGTATTGGCCCGCAGCCTCAATACAAGTTTCGTGATAGCTATGTCTGTCTCATTTTGCTATCTTAATTTTACATGTTCACATATTTGTGAATAAAAATGTTCGATTAATGATCTAGTTTCTATTAAAACTGTTCTTTACGCCTATATTAACATGTTTGAATTAAAGCTTATTCGATTAATTTACATTTGCATTAAAAATTTTGTAAATTAAAAATCATAACAGTGTACAATAAATACACCAATGCTTATACATGCAATAAGAATTTAATTGGATTGAATGAAATTCCAATTAGATTTGTATACGTATAGCCGTGGAAAAATCCGTGGAATACTTCATGGGCTCTAAGTACCTACATACAAATTTAATTTATTTTTTAAATACAGGGCTTGACTCCTAAACGATTGAATTCTGATAATTTATGAACTTACTTACTGTAAATATCTACTTTGATATACTTTACTTAAATCCATCCCAAAATGAATTAGCTTACCTGCAAAGAAAATAAAATAAAATAAATATATTTAGTAAATTTGATATTTTTTTGAATTTGATTCGTAATTTGACCATAACGCTACGGTACACAATCGCCGAAGTCAAATTCGACAAAATTATTGTCATTTTTTCAAATGTTTTTTTCGTATCGTCGGTTTGGTGCAACAGTGGCACAACTCAAAATTTTTAATTTTTCAGCAATTTGAAAATATCACTCAAAATTGTTTGTAAAAACGACGTTTTTCAATAGTAAACAACAATACATTCTGATTAGTAAAATAATTTTTTCTGTTCTTACATCCTCTATCGGATCTTAATTTTTATAATTCTTTAATGTTCTGCAAATTTTCTTATAATAGGTTCCAATATCGTAAAATGTTAATTTCTTTCGTGAATTGAGTGATTTTTTATATGGAATTATACCTAATTTCCTCGAAATAACTAATTTTGATGTCTACTCTCATCTTAGAAATGAGTGAAATTTGAGTTGTATCACTATTGCACCAAACGGACGATATATAGCCTATTATTAGTAAGATCGACAAGTAAAAGTTGAGGCTTAACTTAAGTGGGCATCATCCCTAAAAATCCTGTTTACGATTTTGTTTAGATAAATGTAAAAGAGACGAATTGGGGATAAAGTTCAAATTGAGGAAAACCAGCATTTTATACATATTGAAATTAAGCTTTAATATTTTTAGTGGACAATATAACTAGAAAATTTTAAAAGGTTTATTTAGAAAAAACCGACCCTAAAACAAAATTTAATCATTTAAAATCATATAGCTTTCAAATATAATAATTAACAAAAATAACACTCATTAAATATTAAAAATAAAAAATTACGCTGTTTAATTGATTTTACTAATATAGGATCCACCACATCACAGGCGCATACAAAATATAGATGAAATTTTTATAAATCCAGATAAAAATAATCGGCATATTACAAATAAAAATTATTAATTTACAAAAATTATTTATTTATACGCGTCTAATTACCTATAAAAACATAAAATATATATATATTTGATTTTAGAATTTTTAATTGCGATCATATAAAATTCTGTGTACAGTGGTTTTTCATGTATGCAAATTTTTAAAGTGCACATTTTTCAGTTTAGTTCGGTTGAAAATCAAATTAACAAATTTTCACATTTTCCATATAAACAAACCAAAATATATAAAAAAAAATTGGTGATTTGGTAAGGTGCATGCGGTTTAATATCGGATTCGAGTGTATCGTGTACATGTTGAATGTATACAACAATTTTTTTTATCATACAACCCAGGTATGTAGGTACTTGGTGCACAGAAAAAAAAAATTCTATTAAAAATAAAAATAAAACTTTGATTATTTTTCTATCCAGACTTACAAATAAATACACAAAAAAAATCTTAAACTTTCAAGAGAATTAAAACGAAATAAATAAATTCATTTTCATATACATAAGAAGTAAACTTTTCTATTTTCATTTATTTTGTTGTTGTTGTTGTGTACTTTTAAAATTCAATTCTACTTGTTATATAATATTTTCCGTGAGATGATTTAAAAATAAATTGAATCCACATTTAGCAGTAAGAAATATTATAAATTTATATAGAAAAAAAAAATTTGTAATAATTCAATATTTTTTTTATAATAAATATTATGAACTTATTTTTTTTTTGTACATTATTTAAATGTGACAGATTTATGATGATGGAAATAAATAAGAATATAATGTGAATTAAATATAATAATGATATAATATAATTAAATTTATAAAAAAGTTAAATGTGGATCTTAATTATGTATACAGGTATAGAATAAAGTATTTAAAATATGCTGGAGGGATGGGCTTTTCAATTTCGTATTTGTACTTGGATTTATTGTAAACTCATTATTCATATAAAAGTTGGAATTAGTTAGTCTAAACGAATTGCTGGTAAGTCCTTCGAATATAATATTTATTACCTGAACACAGAGTCCTTTGGAAAAAGGAACAGGACGGTTATGTTATGCACAATATTAAAATTTCAATGCTTATGTTTAGGCCGCTAGCTTAGTTAATTTGTCTATTGCGGCAAGGCGAATCTAGATAAATCAAGCCCCCCTTGTAAAATCGCACGTTCGAGAAATAAAACATAAACAAAAATCTAAATTATCATGCATGACATACTTGATCTCGATCAGTTCAAATTTTATATGGAAAACATGATCCAAAATTTTGTATTACATCACAAATTTTGATCTGAATTGAATTGTTTTTACATGCATCGGTAACAGATACAACATTTCGTCCCATTTGACACGCGATCTGTAGGCTTCCTATTTTTTCCACAAATATTACAAATAAATAAAGGAAAATAAACAGGAATTTTGCACTACACAACAACATTATTTTAAAATACGGGAAATTGATGACGTCATAACATCGTCATGGAAACCAATTATTGGAGAGAAAATATAAATTAAATTTTGACAAAATTAAAAAATTAAATAGAAACAACATTTTACAGCATTTTAAAACAAAAAAGAAACTAAATAGTAATAACCATTTAACCCTAAAATACCCATTATATCTAAAAAGATGCATGTATATTTTTGAATCATATTTCCGGGTAAATCACCAAAATTTGAACGTAAACATATTTTTTTTTCTTTAAATAGTCTTCATTCTCCCATTATCAGCTGATTTTTTAGTTAGAAATGTTTTTTTTGTATGAAGCGGTTGCAGTTGATTGTGCATGTTGTATTTTATAAATCAAAATTAAAACGTTGGTTTGGTGTGATAAAGATAACAATAATAAAATAAAATTAAAAGTGATAAAAAATTCTGGTTAGTGTAATTGTGTGAGATAAAGTGTTATATCTGTATACGAATTTTGTTCGTTACCCCTGACTTGAGAGTTGAGAGTTTTTCTGTAGTTTCATTAGCACACTAGATGTAAATATAAAATTTGGTTATTATTTGCATCAATCGACAATAATATCAATTTTGTGCGTCTAGTAGCTTAGTGAAATAGCAGGAAAACTCCCGATGTCTCTCAAGTCTCGGTTTTTGAACAAAATCTTTACTCTGGTGAAATATTTTGGGTTTGTTAAAGATACACTGGGTGTTCTGCGTTCATTTGCATTTGTGCGTAAAACTTGCTTTCTGTTACGATTTTTCATATTTTCGTTTATAGATATGGCGAATGTGGTCATAATTGATTATCTTTGCTTACGGAAGATTTAGCAATGGAAATATTCCAGGAAGCAGTTCTAGTATAATATCTACAACTATCGATACTGATAGTTCTGGACAACCAGCTTCATTACAAACTGACTCCTGTACATCATTCCGATATAGATTTCGTAACGTAAAACTTGATTCTAAATTTATGGACTTGAAACAATTTTTATGGAAAAGCAAAACTTGAAAAAGAAATCAAGTTGAGACAGAATTCTGCTATTCCTGCAAATGTACAAGAATTTCCAAGAATCCTTGGATAAAACTACCGTGGAAGAAATAAAAAGATACTCAGGTCTAAATGAGTTCTTTCAGTTTATTGTATCAGATTTACGCAAATTTATCAGAATTCTCTTTTATATGACATATATCCATCTTCCAAGTGTAATAGATTATTGGTCCAATAATAATCACCGTTGCGTCAATATTAGGAAACAACAATTGAGCCGAAACCGGTTCGAAAAGATTCGGCAGTATATACATTTTAATGAAACAAGTAAAAAAGTAAAGCACCCCGTCGTGAAGAGCCGAATCGCGATCGCCTTTTTCTTCTCAGACGCGTAATAGACGCATTAAACAGTACATTTGGGAATATTCCGAAATTGGAGAGATTATGCGTTGCTGAACAAATGTGCTCGCCTAAAATTGTACATTTTATGAAGCAGTATTTACCAAATAAACCTTAAAAATGGGTGGGAGTGGGGTGTTTCAATTTGTGTGACACAATAAGATTCGCATAAAAATTTGAGATTTATTCTGGATTGTTCGAAGAACCTGCAAAAGATGAACCTGATCTTCAAAGCAGTGCCAATATTATGGTTAGATTAGTTCGTGGGGTGCCAAGTTTTCTCAATTATATAATTTACTTTGATAAATACTATACAACTGTCCCTTTGCTATTATAATTGAGAACCCGAGGAATTCTTTCTACAGGTACTATTCGACGAAACATCATAAAAATTGGAAGCATCCCGAAGAAAAAGTTATGATGAAATTCGAAAGGGGATTTAGCTGAGAATATGTCGCATCAGTTTATAGTATAGATTGATCGCTATCGTGGAAAGACAATCGTATCGTCAATCTCATTTCAACATATGTTGGCACAAAAGCATTTTTAACTGACTAGGAAGAGTCTGCACCGCTGACCGTTAAAAAATTCGACAAAAAAGAGGAAAATTGATCTGGTGTCGACAAATTATAAAGGATTATAATTGCCATATTTGTGTGGAGTTGATTTAATGGACAGCCTAATAGGACGCCACAAGATTCATATGAAAAGCCGAAAATGAACAAACGGAATATTATATCATTTATTGGATATATGACATTTTTACTATAATATTACTATCAATAAATATCTTTAAGACAGTCTTAGGGATGCGTAGTGATATATTAGGTAGTATAAACTTTCCAGCTTAATTCGAAAAAATTATAATTGGCACTACCGTTCAAGGGGGTCCGAGGTGATTCGGCCACAAAAAACTACGGAGCCAATAACATGTACAGTAATAAGTCAAAAATGTTCCGTGTAGCGTTTGGTTGATCCCACATACCCGTAACTCTAGTATCGAGTGCTGCCGAAAATATAATAAATGCCTTTATGGGTACGTTTATGTTTGTGGATGTACATCGGTTAAATGATGGCTCGAAATTCAAGAAGTACATGCTTATACTAAATGTAAATCCCAACTCCGGAGGGAATTGTTCTTTTTAAAAATGTATGTGACTGAATATTCCAGTTCGAATAGTTTCAAATTAGCTCTAAAGGGTATGGTTCACAGTGTCACAAATAAATAGGAGTGTTTGAATTTAATAAAAGCCCGGTTGACGCAACAAAATGGTAAAAAAAATTCAATTGATACCATATGGATTATCTATGCATTGTGAAATTATTCCTGGTTTGATTTCGTTGTGCAGCCTACTAAAGCATGACACTGATATTACGATACATGGGATTGTGTCTATACAAATTGATCACATCCTCATATTCAAAGGAGATTTCTCCACATGTTGGAAAAATAATTATTTTAACAACCACGTTACCAGAACCAATTATGAGAATAACCTATCAGAAATTCTTGAAAAGCAGCCGCTGTCTGATCCCACGGAGGATAAATGGAATGTCATAAGAATTAAAATAACAGAAGCATCATATCAACATAGGGCCAAACTTCACTGACAACGAAAAATGATAGATTGCTTGAAAGCAGTTAGAGAAAAAAATGCGCACAAGACAATCATCTAACGACTGTTGCGATGACCGCAAGCAAATTCTCCACTCGGCTCTGCAGACGGGAAAAATCGCAATTGTCACTATTAACGTGTCTTCAACATTGAAAATTCGAGTCTTCCAGATAGATATAGCAACATTAAAGAAATAGCTACAGATTTCCAACCACGAAGCAGCACTATTTGTAACGAATCTGGAGAGTTGGTAATGTACATTCACGACGTCCAGTACCACGGTCTGTTGGCGAACAATTATCTAAAGATTTGCTCAACGTAGTGACAGCAAAATTACCGATATCGTAAGCGCATCATGGGCGACTACAAGTTTGGATTTTGCCCAAACCAACAACAATCGAACCGACTATCACATACTCAGGATTATACTGGAGAAATATGAAAACAACATCCATGTTCAGAGTCTCTTTGTAAACTTTCAACATGCTTACTACGGCATACAGAGGAACCATCATATCCATCATATTATTCCACGGATTTCTTTATATCTATAATAAACAGATCTCATTTTGTACAAATTTATGATATCACAGAATTTCTAATTCCTGCATCAAGTGTACCATAAAGTTTAATTCTTGGTGTTGTCAGTCTAATATACAAAAGATAGTAAACTGGTCTCAAATTACCCGCTTATAGAATTATTTAATGATGTCTTGTACAAAATACAAAATGGCACACTCAAGATTTGTGCACATGTCAAGGATGTGGGGACTTTAATGAACCCACATTTATCCTTTACTTTGCAAATTCAACACGCTTATAATGCTTATTAGATGCTTGGTTCAGTTATGAGAACAGGGTCTTATTGTACGTCTCCTCTCCTAACACTTTTAAAGGCATTTGTTTTAGTGACAGTACAAATAAGCCTTACCCGCTTTTTTTATTACCAAAACTAGTTCCTTGTGAAAATTATGAACATCGTCATCTCATTTGGGGAGCGAAATCCTAGATTCATTCCTCCTCTCGGTGCTCTCTGGGTAACTTTAAATGAATTAGACGGTGTAGTGAAACGAGCAAAGAAAATTCTGTTTATATTCATGGGCACTACATGACACAGTGATTGGCACTCTAAAATCGATACTAAATTAGCGTCTGGTTCCCAGGGATGGCCAAAGCGAGCGTCTGTCTATCAGGTGGCTTGCCATATAAACGTTTTAAAGGTAAAGCTGAATGCCTAACGTTTTTCCACTAGTACGTGACCCACACACGTAGTCATGAACCCAACCAAAATGCTTTGGATTACCACATCCGATTCATTATAAGTACGACGATTTTTTATACAGTAAACGCTTGATGCAACCACCAATAATTTACAATTCATTACAGAGGACATCAAAATGGAGGAGAATTTGGAGTTGGCTTTCTCATCCAACGACGCGTGAAGCAACATACCATCAACTTCCGCCCTATCAACAAGAGGATATGTACAGTCAGACTTCGCACTAAGAAATTTAACAACACGATCGTTAAAGTAAATGAACTCGAAGATAAATTTGATGGCAGCCATTCTTGGTCGAGCTAGAGAAGGTCATCGACATTATCTAATGCCACGAAATTAAAAATATAGTGGGTGATTTAAACCAGATTTTAATCTTCTTAACTCCTCTTAATATCCAGTCACACGCTATACAGTCAGCTATAACTGCCGCAGTGCATAGCACCACGATCCGAAAAAAAGCTTGGGAAAAATGGTTGGCTCGCAAAACATCTTCGTGCTAGAAATGCTACGGCTAAATACCTCCGTAAAAAGAAACGCAAATATATGAGACCCTGCATTGAAAACATCAGTTTCCAAGCGAAACAATATCACTAACTACTTTCACCCAAGAAGTACATTCATCACAGATGGGAATGAGAGCTGAGAATAAACATGCCTAGGCTCTCTCAGTATGGCAAACCTACTTTCAAGATTTGCTAAATCGAAATAAGGAAGTGACCCAGCCCCATTAAAACAATTGCTCTACTTAAGGTGAAGAGGTCATTGTCGAATATCTCACAGTAGAAGTAGACGCAGCTAGTAGTAGATTGAAAACTTGAAAAAAATCCGGATTCGTTGGAATTTTGAACCAGAATGGGTTAGCTCATGATCTTTATTTGAGACCAAGAAGAGCTAGCGCAGAATTGGATGACGAAAAGATCATTGACGACTGTCAGTGTCGTTTTCTTTCCAGCGAGTGTTTCATCATAAGGATGATTTTAGTAAAATGTTGGTAGTGCAATATAAGCATACATCGGCTATGTATAAGAAACCTAGAGGCCACACTCATATGACTAGGAAATCCAGAGAAATTCGTTTCTCTGTGTAAATTAACAACATCTTGTTACTATGTAGAATCGTAATCGAAGAAACTGTATGAGGTTACTTTGAAGTAACATGTGTTCGATAGGGCAATGCACTCGCGCTAGTGCCGTTCAGTGTGGCACTCGAGTTCGCGATAAGAAAATTCAAAAGTGAAACTTCGCGCTGTATATTTAATAAACAAAGCTACGGACTTGCAAAACAACATTATTAGCAACACCCAAGAGTACATCTATGACAAACATCGGAATCGGCCGCCATAATTTTGATAGCTTTGAAAATTGTCAAAATCTCCGGAAAGCAATAATATCGTTAAATGATATGTAGGTAGAA
Source organism: Nephrotoma appendiculata (assembly GCA_947310385.1). Lineage (NCBI taxonomy): Eukaryota > Metazoa > Arthropoda > Insecta > Diptera > Tipulidae > Nephrotoma > Nephrotoma appendiculata. Next base: position 342,471,503 of record OX371224.1, read on the forward strand.
AATAGTCCGAATCGCTGCCGAACAACAAGTTTGTGCTGCCTGTCGGAAGCGACACTTCTTACGACAGTAGAATGTTACCTACTTCCGAAAGCAAGGTAATTATCGTTCCATCTTTTGTACAATTAAATTTTCACAAATCGAATTTCGCATTCGTATGAACTACTACATAAAGAATTTTCTCGAAAGTAGAGGTATCGCCGTATTCATCAAATCCAAATGAATTAGATGGCTGAGCCACGTTGCGAGGTCCCCACAACAACTTATGAATAATAAAATGTTCCAACAAAAACCAGACACTGACCGCCGTAGATAAAGACCTCAACTGCACTGGCGTGACGACGTCGAACTAGACCTACGTATAATAGAATCTCGTAACTTGAGGACGAGAGCAATGAATCGAGACGAATGGAGGACCGTAGTGCAGGCGATAAAATCCTCTGTATCTCGGAAACAGTGCAAAACAGGAATACTAATAATGAAAATTATCCAGTATCGAGAGGATTGTTTAGTGGTGATGTTCAATGACCTTGAAACTCATTAGTTTGGAAGATAGTAACACTACAGTACTGTTTTTATAAGTTAGAAATTATACTTTTGGCTTCACCTTTAGATTAATCAGTTAAAAATAAATATATATTTTTTGCGCAAAAAGCATTTTTTGTAAAGTGTATGGTTTCAAAAATATGAGCAAAAGTTACCTGCATTAAATCGAAACAATTTTTTCTCTATCCTAACAAATTTAAGCGGAAATAACATGCTGTATAAGATAGCGGAATTTTGACAGCGGAAAATAAGAGATTAAGCTACTCGCCGCAAGTGGCAGCACTATCACTAAAGAAAATAAATTTTAAATTTTTCATTTATTATGTATCAATTTTTCACTAAATAATCTCAGCGGAATAAAATATTAAAAGTGATCCTTAAAATGGCAAATTGATTGATCTCCGATGAAAAGGAACTCGGTACATGAAATCTTTAAATTTAACAATATTCCGTCTTTCCGGCATTTCTTCCACTAGTAACCAATACTTTCAGTTGTTTTTCTAATAGCTTAGGTCATACTGAGAGTAAGTGGAAAATTTGGGGAAAATTCATGTATTAGTCTTTGTATGACCTAAGCTATAAGAAAAACAACCGAAAGTATTGGTTACTAGTGGAAGAAATGCCGGAAAAACGGAATATTGTTAAATTTATAGATTTCATGTACCGAGTTCCTTTTCATCGGAGATCAATCAATTTGCCATTTTAAGGATCACTTTTTATATTTTATTCCGCTGAGATGTGTTATTTAGTGAAAAATTGATACATAATAAATGAAAAATTTAAATTTTATTCTTTTTAGTGATAGTGCTGCCACTCGCGGCAAGTAGCGTAATCTGTTATTTTCCACTGTCAAAATTCCGATATCTTATACAGCATGGAAATAACGGTTTTTGAAAAAAATAAACATTTCAAAGTCGTTTATAGCTTAAATAGAATGATTGATCGAGATGAAATTTCGTATTAAAGCTTTTTCCACTAATTGAGAGATCTCAGTAAGTTTTGACTGAAATTGGTCCACTGGAACTGGTAGTTTTCACAAGAGATTTTGTTTTTTGCAAATGTTTTGAAAATTTCGAAAAAACTATTAAAAATAAAAAGATTATAAATTAAATTTCAAAAAAAATTATTTTGTACCACTTTTTAAATTTTACCGGAAATTACGAGTTTCGATAAAAATGAAACAAGAATGACTTCTACTTGCGTAGAAACAATTCTGATTCATAGAATTTTGCCTTCGTCCGATATGTACCCCATGCGGCGTCGGTTCCCGCAGCTCAAGCCGGCAGAGGGGAACGGTGTGGGTTTTGAGGTACTCAGACTACGGCCTAGATTACCGCATTTTTTGATTATGAAAAGGGGGAAAAGAAACAACATAATGCATGCCATCAAATTGTGGATATATGGAAGAGATATTGGGACCCGGACCCAATAGGTGTTGAAGTATGCTCCCCGATGTTTAAGGTTATTAAACCGTGATTGTTAAATTAATTTAGGGTAGCATTATCACCCAACAAAAATTTTTAAACGTGATTTTTCTTATCTTGGCTTACGGCCCTAGTGGTTAGTAAATATTAAGATCCGCAAAACGTTGCTGGTAGAAGGGTGTGCAATGCCTGAGGCACTGTTGCTTAAGAACCACCCGTCCCTTTTTCCAGAGGGACAACCAACATACGCTCTGCGGATCGGTACCGCTTGGATTAGTATGACGAGTATGATTATGTTGTATACTTACCAAACGGCCGGGCTGCTACTGCTGATTTCCAAAAGTTCAAATATTTTCACCACAAACAATATCGAAAACACAAATGGGTTAACTGATACTCCCGATCAACCGCCACAAAATAAAACACTATATACTTAGTTCACGACTTAAAATTTATTGATGACAATCTTTGTCAAATTTCACTGAATAAATTTTCACAAAAAAAAAAAACACTCAAACTATAAATAATCAAAATATAACTCGACGTTTGTTTCTTTTTACTGCACCACACGATCGCCTCTTTTAAAACTCCACAATAAAAACTGACCACTAAAACTGGCCAAAACTAACAAAAAACTGACAAAAACTGACCAAAATTTTGGTACGGTATTTATACATATTACTTGGTTGAGGCGGGAGGGGAAAATTTTTAGTACAAAATGTATTACTCTCTCAACCAAATATAATAATTTCTGCCATATTGGCAAAATGTATAAATACCGCCCATTTAAAAAGTGTTATAAAATAATCACTTGGGGAGTTTATGTATGCCGTGAAAACTGCAACGTTTTAAATTCCTACTTAGGTCGTTCGATAACTTTTAAGTAGGAAAGTAGAACATTTGCTTTTATCGCGGACATAAACAACATATGGATACGTAGTCTAATTACAAAACATTTATTTGCAATTAGATCGCGTAAACAAGAAATATTTTTATGTTTGCTGTATTGCAACTTATACCAATTTTTAGGTATATGAATGCAACAACAAACACAGAGAAGCATTTGTAATTTCGGCATGACTAGATATAGATATTTGATGAATTTTAGTGAAGATGATCTCTTCAAGGTTATGGCGAAATTACTTCAAAAATTATTATTATAATTATATGAAAATTGTGTGGGTTGAGTTTTCTTAGAATTGATAACGGAATAAATTCCGTTACAAAAAAGTAAAACTTTATTTTACCAAAATTTAGCAGCTCTACAGTCCAGGCGGAATGACTTTTCGGAATCAAACTTAAAACTTCATACTTAAACTTTTACCATAAATTTGGAGATATTTGCGAAAATTAATGTATATCTGTGTACAGGAAGTGGTAAAAATTTAAATTACAAAAAACGACACAGAATTTAAAGAAATTTTTAAATTCAATTTTCCTGAAATTTAAATGAATAGTAATTTTTTATTATAAACACATTGTAGAGAGTGGAAGCATTTAAATATTTGCATTTTAAAAGTTAACATTAACAAGGCGCTCATTAGATCAGTGGTCATCTTAGGTTGCGAGTCATGGATGCTAACAGAAAGCGGTCTCGAAAAAATAAATATAATGAGCATTCATAAGGGGTGGCTAAGAGTCTTGCTGGCCAGAACACCTACTGGATGGATGAAGTGGAAAGGGATCTGCACACACTCGGTTATCGTGTCTGGTTCCCGTTTGTTGCGAACAGCAATATCTACAGAAATAATATTGAAGCGGCAAAATCGTTGCACAAACTGTAGAACTAGCAGAAATGTGGGTGGGGAGGTACCGTATAAATTGCTTAAAGTATTAAAATATTTGGATCAAAATTGCTGAACGTCATAATATTTAGACGCACCCCATATATCGGTATCCAATTATCCCAAAAAATAACTCCAACAATGATATAAAACCGATATAGTGCATAAAAAGCTCTATTTGCACAAAACCATATTATGTATAATATAAATAAAATAATTATGTATATTATATTATTTATATAATTTAATACATAATATTTAAAATGCCAATTTTATTTTTATATCTACTCGTAGATATAAAAATTACATTTGGGGTAAATACTTTAAATTGCATTATTACGTCAATTTAATTCCTGTTTATATAAAATAAGCTTATTTTTAATACTTTATATAAATAATATAATTTATACATAAAAATTGGTTAGTTTGTTGTATAGAGGTGTACACTAGGTAGTATACATAAAAATATTATGTTGTGTGTTAAACTAGAAAAACGTAATAACTTTTCTCGTATTTTTCTTGCGTTTGGTTGATACACAACCTCAGTAATTTTTTGTGGTTCAAATACATAAAACACTATATATATTATATCTATCTACATAATTTTTTATGTTGAAAAATTATGTTGTACTCTATACATATATATATATATATATTGGTATAAAGATGTCTGTACAAAATAAAGCTTAGTAGTTTTTTTTGGTTAGCATATAATAAACTTTTGCTCGGTATTATACAAGAAAGTTAATATTTAAATTTAAATTATGAACTTTTTTATGTACTGTACGTAAACTACTGTGCTCAGTCTTGTTAAGGTATATGTATTATTATACTACACACATAAATCGATAAAAGATGTATTAAGCCTTAATACAAAAAGTTGTACAAATTCGTTTTATATACGACAGGATATACAGATTGCGCGCGAGATAAATTTGAGATGTATTTATAAATGGGATAAACCGTCCTTCCGCGCTTTTGTATAAAAAAAATAAATAAAAATACGGACAGGGATGGTTAGTGGGGTTTGGCGTGTGTGTATATATATATTTTTATATTTTTGATAACAACGTAGAAATTTTTATTATTTCATATTTTTATTTTTGGTTTTCAACATAAATTTGTTATGTGATTTTTGACAGATGGTTTTATAAGGTTATTATATGATATACATACAGACATATACATACCATAAAAATCATAGAAATTTTCTCTTCTATTTTATCATAATACATAATATTTTTTGATCCATATTATTATGTTATTTCAACATTTTTTCGTTTTTATTATTATTATTTTGTTAGACTTTGGGTTTTGGTAGATTTTCAAGAACAAAAACCCAACCAAAATAATAAAAAAAAATTGTTCCTAAATAAAAGAATTATAAGATTAAAAAGATTTTCTTGTTAAGATTTCAAATAAAATAAAATAAATTCAATTATTTTAGAATAGAAATGAAACATTTCGAGGATTTTTTATTTGTATGTAATAAATGTTGTTTTTCTATGAATAGATAACAACATACATGATGGCATTGGATTCAAATTCCAAATATCATAAACCCCGCAAGAAACCTACCGCTACCACCAAACTATACCATAAAATATTTTCTAATTAAATTCATTTTATGTTATTATACCAAGCACCGCGGAAAGGTAATAAAAAAAGTTTTAATTAAAAAAAATAAATAAATAAACAGAAGTAATAATAATGATAATGATAATAAAGAGCACAGTTAGCAGCATACTGTTTTACCGAGAGTACATAACTAAGAAACAAAAATATAATTAGATCCAATAACGATTCTGCATAAAGACAAAATGAATCTAGCAAGCAACCAGAAGGGAAATAACAATAATAATAATCTAGAATCCTTGCCTTAACAAATTTGTTTGGTATGTTCTTGACATCATGTTGTTGTTGTTGTCACCATGTACGGAAATCTTGTTCACATTTGCAAGTCAGTAACAATAAAAAGACGAATAAAATGAGATATATAGTACATATTAAATGTATAATTAGATTCCACAAAATTCTACTGTACTTAAAATACTTAAAGTTACTTTTCTCAAAATATAAATTAGAAGTATTTATTTTCAAAATTTTAATGAACTTTAAATTAAGTTTCTTGAAGCTTATGTGTAAGATAGTTATGATGAAAAATCACCATCATGAAATTAAAAATTTGTTTAATTAGTTTTAATTCTAGCAAACCATTCTACAACAAATTATAATTTTCCGCAAGGTTCAAAGTAACTATTACAGTTTAAAAAATAATAAGTAAATTATGTTCCACATTATATGAATTTTGAAACAGTATATGTAAAATACACAAATACTAATTACGCTCCACAAATATTTTGAATTCTAATTATTTTATACGAAAAACATACTTTACTGGAAAATAATGGCTACATTTCTCTAAAGATACTGTATATCCTTTAGTTTTTTGTTAATTTCAAAATTACGTTCCACATAATATTTGATTTTGCCCAAAGTTGATTATATTTATAGAATTTAATTTTAGAGGATTTATTTTCAGAAATATGTTCCACATGTAAGACATTTTAAGTATGTTACAGAAAACTATACTACTTCAAATAATGCATACAACAATTTATAGACGTGAAATAATTTCATAAAAATGATAATTTGGATTAAAATCTTTCTGAGGGACACGTTTCTATATAATTATCCTATAAAATTTTACGATAACCAACCTACGAGTATTTCAATCCCACAACCGTTATTCTGCCCAAAATTATTTCTAATCACTAATTAACAAACAAGAAAAAAATTATGTACTACATGATATTATGTGGATGCTAGTTTTTTTGATATGAAGTACAACAACAAAAAACTAATGAAAAAACACATTATCATATATCAATTAAAAAAGCACCATCACCACAAAATAATCGACTAGGTTTTCTTAGAATAATTTCTTTTGATACGAAAACATGATATTATTACGTTCCACAAATTTGAATTATTTAATACAAAAAAATGTCACTGGAAATGTTTGACTATATTCCTCTAAATATTGTATATATCATATCGTTTTTTGGTAATATAAAAATTACGTTCCATAATTTTTATTTCACCTTAAGTAGCTAACATTCTTTAGAACATCAGTAATTATAAACCATTTTGAACAATCCCAATTATGTTCCAATTAATATCTCCAAAACTTTTTATTCAATATTGAATTTTATTTTAGAAGATTTATTTTTAAAAATATGTCCCACATGTATGGCATTGGGATTATGTCATGGAAAGTCATACAAATAATGTTTTATAGACGAAAAATGAATGTCCCGCATACAAGAATTAATTGGCGTTAATTAACTACATTTCTCTAACACAACATAATAAAATTTTACTATAACCAACCTACGAGTATTAATATCCCACAACAAACAGGGTTTCTGCTCAAAATTATTTCGAATTTTTGATTTAGAAATACCAACAAAATTATGTTCCACATTACATTATTTGGGTGCTGGTTTTTTAATATGAAGATATAGCAAAAAAATTGCAACTAATAAGTAAATACATTACCGTAGAATAATAGAGTTTCATGATTAATAATAAAATATGTTCCACTTAACTTATGTAGAATACTTAAAGTTACTTTCCTCAAAATATATATTAATTTGCATTTTTCAAAATTTATCGAAAATATGATACGTTACGTGAAATGCCACCGCCATGAAATTAAAAACAATTTCAATTATAGTTTTAGCTCGAATAAAACGGAATATTTAAACTTCAATCAAGCATTCAACAACCAATTATTATTTTGTCAAAATTCATACTAACCATTACAGTTTAAAAAATAATAAGAAAATTATGTTCCAAATTATATATGTACTTCTTCAAACTGGCTATGTAAAATACTTAAGCCTAAACCAATAGAATTTCAATGAGTAATAGTATTTTTAATACTACATGAATAAATTGTACAATGAAACTAATTACGTTCCACAAGTATTTTAAATGCGACTTAATTGTTAAAATAAAGTACAACAAAGAACTAAACACATTACTGTGAATCAATTAAATAAGCCAGATAAATAAGTTCCACAAATATATCGACGATTGTTTTAATAATATTTATTTATTATTAAATTTGCAGACAATTAGATTCCACAAATAATTCTGCATTATTTTTAAAAATAATTATTAGAGTTTAAAAACACTAAAATTATGTTTGACTTGTTGTTTTAATGTAAATTTATAAATGGCTAAAAACTTCAAAAAACATTCGTAAGTAAGAATTCGTAAGATGAACCAGTTACGTTTTATAAAATTAGGAGCGAGACTACGGATGTGGGCTCCCTTCGGTTGTGGACCCCCCGCATAACGTTTGGCAGAATGCAAATGGGAGGATCTGACTGCTGTCATACTTGTATTTTGACGTACGTAGTTTTCTAGTTGATATCGAAGTGAATGGACGAGCTCTTCATTTGATGCGATTACATTGACAAAAAAGTCCATACAAATAAACGCAACTGTAATTTTCCAATGTTTTAAAAGTGCGCTAAATCAAAGTGAATATTTTGACATAGGTGAGTGATATCGATATTTCTACAGTATTTTTATTGTGATTTGGAATGCCACATCGATTTAACTGAACCGGTTGTGGACACCCTCTATTTTCATTTAAAGCGTCTGTTTGACTGGAAAACTGTCATATATCATCGTTTATGTTGACATAACGTTCTTTAATATTTTAACGTATTTTATGGTATTTTTAGCCATGACAAGCCCGAAGAAGTCAACTAAATCAGTTTCAATTGATTTTAATGCGCTGGTTCGTGCCATTAAGGATTGCTTAGTTGAAAAAAAAGCTAGTTAGCTCGATTGCACAAACCTATGGAATTGCGCGGAGCAGTTTGCAATGCTACCTCCGTAAAACGGAAGAATTGTTTGGCGATTTGTTATCTGTGGAAGATGCTGTATTTTTGGGTTTCGTTCGTGAATGCAACTAACGCACTCCATCAAATATGGTGAGTTTATGCTTACTATTCCTTTCCTTCTTTGAAAAACATTTTGTGCTCAATTGTAATGTTTTTAAGAGGTATTCAAACCGATCCACGATTAGAACTTTATGCGCCGCCAAATCGTTTTACGCGCATCCGGAAATAATCCATACGGCCCAGACATCTACTCTGATATTGATTTTATTCACGCGGTCGAGCGGAATATGAAAGAAGCTGGCTCCGAGGATTGCATTGATGAAGAGGAGCAACATCGAACCGTTTTTCTTGGGACAGATATTGAACATGAAGTGAAAGTGTTTACCTCACGAAAACCATCCACATCTACAGCGTCTTCAACGAGCCGCCCATCAGTCAGGCCCAAAAAGGCAACCAAATCGAGGTCGTAAAGCGATGCAAAGCACCATGCTTACTTCTTCAGGAAGCGTTGCTGCTTTAAAGGAGAAAGCCGCTAAGCAAGCAGCCGTCTAACAAAGAAGAGCCAAAAAAAAGAAGGCAACTGTACCTAGCAAACCGTCGGCCAAACGCTCTAACGAAAAGAACTCTTCATCATCTCATAATGATATCAACAAGTGCAACCCGTGTGATCGGCCCATGTATTGGAAGTGCGCTGTCATGCATTTCAGCTATTTCACTTCACCTGCAAACATTGTGCTTCTGACTTGGAAGATGAGGAAGATGATTAATAATTTTTAAAAAAATCCTTTTTTTGTTACTTTTGCCACTGAACGCCTTTAAAATTAAAAAATTTCGAAATTCTTTAGAATTAGGTGCATTTTCGTTCAACTATTCCCATTTTAAACGAATTTTCGAAGGGTGCCCACAACCGGTTACATTTTTTTTTACCAAAAAAGATGTCTTCACGAAATTGGTCGTAAAATTTTTCTAGTTGACGGAATCAAAGTAGTTTCTTTAGAAAACAGTTAACTAACGCCTCTAGCTTTTCAAAAACAAAACTGTGCCCAGAACATCGAAAACTCTCCGCCACTTTCCTCAAAATATAATTTAATTTGTAGGATTGATTTACACCAAGAGGCGTTCAAAATATGTAGAAGGTGTGGAAAGAGACACCGTGCGAAAAATACAGCAAGTTCTTCACGATAACAACATTTCGGTGCATGAATTAAAGTTGCGATACTAAACGAAAGCACAAAGTCGTATCCGCCCAAACCCACTTGGGTAACATGAAAGACGCTTTAACGCCCCGACCACTAACGAAATATATGGCAACGCTCACTAAAGTTCCGGACATGTACTGGTTTTTTGACGCACTGGAGTATCCAATAATTTTTTGAAAAGGATTAGAGAATACAGTTTCGTTATCCCTGAGGTGAATCCATATTTCACACAAAAAGTATCGGACTTCTATTCATGTCATAAGATGGTGGTCGAGGGAATTTTAATTTATCGTACCGGTGTAGACTACCCTTGCATCAGTTTCTGGTAGACATGTATTTGAAGAAACAGAGCGAATACTAGGAGTTTAGGAAAACTATATCCACTTACAGGAGGCGGCGAGGAATAAAGCGGCTCTCGCTGAAGTCTCGGATGCGCCGGTTATAAACGACATCGGCTGAGAGTTGGTCAGGTGTGAAGTCGGTGGGGGTGCTCTCGGCCACACATACACTGCCCACGTAAGCAACATTGAGTGCTATTGTTTAAGGATGCTGCTATATGTAATCCGGGGGCCAAATAGCTTTTTGGATCTGAAAACTTTTGGCAGGCAAGAGCTCCGAGGAACCTGCAAGAAAATAGGGTTATTGGGGTACGACAATCACAAATGTCACGATGGAAAAGGCGTTGTTCTATCGCTCGCTGCCTAAAATAAGAGAGTTACTCTCCACATTCTTATGCCCTTATAGTTTGTACAACCAACTTAAACACTTAAACACTGATGCGAGGACAAAATGATCACCATAACCGAAAAGTTGCTGGCCGATTTCGGTCTGCCTACATCACAGTACAGTGGCGAGCTCTCGAACCATCTAACTAGCCAGCTGAACATGATACGGCCGCCTTGAGTGTTCACGTGAATGAAACTGTGCTGCAGTTGCTGCATGAACGAAAAAAAGCTTAATACAAAATATCAGTACGTGCAGAGAATGGTGAAAGTGGTCTTCTGTTGTTTGACGCCCTGAAGGCGGAGAGGTAGTAGGGGGAGGGGGGAGGGGGGGGGGGGGGGTGGCAAAAAGGCTCAATTTGCTTTTGGCAAGAATCTGCAGAGAAAAAATGTGGCAAACGCTGATGCTTCGTCCGGTATTGCAGCAACATTTCTGCATACCCTTCTGGATTGTCCTGTTGCAGGATCAACGCTTGTTTGTATTATTTTAATTATTAAAATTTAATTGGTTTAATTATAAAAAAATTTCGTAATAAAATTGTATTAAAATTTTTATATTTTCCGAAACAGGGTCAAAAATTTCATAATATGCCTCAGGGAGCTGCCTGATCCATAATGTTATTGGCTGAGAAATTCTTGTGGGCCAACGATTTAATTCGGTGTAACATATCAGATGGTTTATGATCGCCTAATTCAATTGTGCCGATTATTGTTTTTAATTTAAGCTCCTCGGAAATAGAGTAGCGGTACAATTAGTACTCGTTTAATAGTCTATCTTGGCCTATAGGATCTTGTAAGAACTATTTGATATTGCCGAGAGTGATAACCCAATCTATTATTTTTCACTAATAATTTTTTTCGCGCTGAACATTATTTTGGCATTCAAGAACCAGCCGAAATGTGGCGAAGATTAAACTTTAATAAATTTAAACTTTAAAGTTTCAATATAAATTTGAACAAAATACTTCAGCTGTTCAAAGCTTTTTAGAACAAAACTTATATTCAGCTTACTAAAGAGCTTGATGATTAAGACCAAAAGCTTTCCAAATCGCCTAAATTTATTTAAAAGCTCTCGTTACATTTTTTTTAAATTAAAAGCTTTATAACGGTCTATCTTTAAAGAAGTTAAGTTATTTGGTACCACATTTTGTACATTTTCTTGAACGGTAAATTTAGTATCGTTTTCAAAAGCTCGCTATTAAAACTCGACTTTTTGTAAAACTAAAATCTTCATTTATGACCTTTTATTAAAATCGGGATTGCAAAACTGGATATAAAATCTCGTTTTATTGTTACATTGTTCAGTATTACGTAAAAGCTCACTTTCCGAAAGCTAAGTGAGAACTTAATTTTATGAATTTTATCAAAATTATAAAAATTTCGTAAAAATATTTTAATTGAAAGCTCAACATACTGTGAAAAATATAAAGAGTATTTATTTAATTTAGAATATATTATGTTCAAATATTTATGAAAGTTATATTTAAACCACGCACATTTTTCACATTTCAAACATCGATCCAGACACAACCTAATCAAAAATTCTCAACACGCAAAATTCATAAAATTTTTTGTGAACGTTGTCGTCGTCTGCTAAAATCCACGATTATCCTAGAATTTGACTCGAAAATCAAATATTTATCGAATTTCGCCGTCTATACGCAACATCTAACCGATGTAATCTCCGACTTTATATATTTCGATTTTTTGCTTGGTGTCTTCGCCGTTGTACTAAAATCTACGTATGAATATACAAAGTAGCTTTAAAAGCTTAAATTTCTATTATGTAGCGACACAGAGAGAGAGAGGGAACATTACACACAGGTTTATGATCTACTGTACAATTAAAATTTGTAGTGGTAGTAGTAGTAGTAATAAAATAGTAATGATAATAATAAAATATGATTCAAATGAAGAAGTAAGGAAAAATGACATATAAATGAAAAATTTCCCAGCTTTCCTTTTAGTCATTTTACCATTCCAGTTTATGTTTTTTGTATACATTAGAAAAAAATTGTTGGGGTTATTTTCAATTTTTTATTTTTGAATACACATTTTCCAGCAACAACAATGGCAAGTAGAAATTCTTTCATGTATTTTCATTTTTTTTTGTATACATTTTAATTCTGCTGGTTTTGCCTCTAAGGTTTTTTCCATTCCAAATAATAAAAAAAAAAAAAAAAAAAAAAACAATACGAAAAAATGAAAAACTGAACAAAAATTCATTTCGAGATTTTTCATTTTGTTGTTTATAAAATAAAATAAAAAAATTGTAAATAAATAAGCGAAATGATTAAATTTTTTTTTCGTATATACAAAACAATGTTGTTGTGCGTTTTTAATTGTTAAATTAATTTTAATTTTGGGTTAATTTTTATTTTCCGGCATTTAACAAAAAAATAAAAAATAAAACGTGAAAATTAAAACGAGCAAACCGCACTTTGTGCTCACACACACAAACACATCAAATTTATATACATCAGAGACATGAGTCGCCGTCGCTATATAGACGCGGCGAAATGCGATGCAACCCAAAACTCAAAGATATGGATGACATGGGTTAATTTAAATTTTTCTCCCGATGATTTTTCCATGTCACATAATTTATATACTCTGTACCAACAACAAACAATAAATAAACAACCAGCAACAAATCCATAATAATATACTATTTAATTTTTATTTAATTTTATAAATTGTGGAAAATTTATTTTCCATGAAAATATATTACACATTCACACACACACACACATATAAACACTGTACCGTATACATAGCAGTAATAAATTATTTGTTTTAACATCCCAACCAAAAAAAAAACGTATTTTCAACGTGACAAAATTTTTCAAAATTTTCTTGTTTAATTGTTCGGTTTTAAAGTAAATAAATACTTTAGCGTAATGGACTGTAATTATCGCTTAATCGCACACAGTAAACATTGTGTTTTTAGGTTATAAATGTTAAATTTGTTGCGTGGGTTTTTTTTTTTAATTTTGGGCAACACAACTTGACCACAATGACAAAAAAAAAATAAAAAATCAAAGATAATTCTCGCGGTCCGCAATAAAATTTATCGCTTAGAATGTAATTTAATTATGTTTTTATGGTTGACCATATAATGTGGTGGATAAAAGCTCAATTTTTTGGGGTTAAGGCCGCATTTATGTCAATTCGATTAAACAATTTGTCAACGCTTGAACGGCGATGTGGTTATTTTAACTGATGGTTTTATTAAAAACACAATCTTATATCGGTTGGGCAATAAGACTGATAAAGACAATATAAGGCTGTTTGATATTTTTGTTGGTTAATAATGGAAAAGTTTTTTATCTTCATTAGCTTTAACTATGTATTTTGAAACACTGATTTGTTGAGTCCAACAGTAAGCATATGCTAACTCAGCAATTAAAATTAATTTTTATTTATTGAATTGATTTTTATTGTTTTCACTTTAATATTTATTTAAAAATAGTGGTGAAGCGCCACTCGTGGTAAGCGCACTATTCCCTGGATAAACATTGATCTTTCGAGCCATAGAAAGGACTAAACATTGGTCCTTTGAGCCACCACAACAAACCAACAGCCAATAATCTACAAATATATTGCTATAAGCCTAGATATATTGCAGCTTCGATCCAGCAACAACAGGTATCAAAATTTAACAGCCAAATAACAACAGTGCAACACTCCATTAGATAAAATAACAATAAAACAAAATAAAGTAAAAAAAAACATGGATCAGTTATTGCAGCAGCGAAAGGACAAGACCGTAGAGATAGGGCACATCATCCCGAACCACAAAAAAGATGGTGCAGCCAGGAAAACGGAGAAATATCTTGAGTTGAAAATAGCTACTCTTAAAAAGAGAGAATTTTTAAAATTTGATCTGTGGGAAAATGGGACTCTTAAATGATTTTTTGACAAAACTCAAAAATGAGGTTGCGATAAAGTTTTAGAAAATGGCTAATAGTGATGAAATTTGGCTATTTCTTAAAAGATTTGGTTGAAATTCGATACGTGCGATAAAAATGGGATTCTAAAATGATTTTTCAATAAAGCGGTCAATAGAGATGGGACTAGGCCATTTCTAAACCGATTTTGTTGAAATTCTACATGCGCTCATGAGAGTTATCGAAGCCGTCAGCCTCTACAATTATTGCATTTCAAAATGTTGCATTAACAAAATCTTGCGATTACAAAATCGACAACAAATTACATATGGCACTGTTGCTGTAATTTGAGAAAAAACAAAAATGGGAGTTCAGTTTTTTCCGACTTCGAACCGCATCGACTCCACGAAACCGACTCCCGCATCTAACACTTCGCAGCCTTGGTTTTTTCATATTATTAGTCCGGCCGGCCCGAATAAAAAATATTTTTTTTTTCAAAATCAAGACTTTAGAACTAAAACAAAAGAAAAGCGGGATTTTGAAAACCGGGATTTCGCTGTACACCCTATTCCTACATTACAATATTCTGACACAGTTTAAAATCCTAAAATGTTTTATAAATATTACCTTACCACAATGATCCAAACAGAATTTGTTCATTTTCTTGAAAATTCGGGTGCGGACCTTAACCTTCGTATGATTGAAATTGAAAATTGGGACCCAGATTCACTTTACTATCCAGATGTTAAATGTTAGATCAATGGAATTTCAAATGACTCTTTCGAAACAATAGGATTAACTACATTACAATTAATTTTTCTGGATTTACTTTTTTGTCATCAAGAGTTTCAAGCAGTCCCAAATAATATTCCCATACAATATTCAGGTATATTGGGAAAAGATTTTCTAAACATTTCTAATTGAAAATTGGACTCCAATTTGCAAAAATTGGATTCACCTATTTATTTTTAATGGAATTTTCATATATATGCTCTTTCAAAAATTCCGAAAGTGTTTACAGTTCCAGTGGCACTATTCTGGTAATTCTCCGGAAATAGGGAACTAGAATTTACACGTAATTTCTGTTCAAATGTTTTTTTCCGGCCTTGAGGAGAAAAAATTGTTGTAAATATTTATAAATTGGGAATAATTTTTCCAAATCTAAATTGTTAGGGAAAATTATTTCCAATTTAGTATGCCGGTAGTAAAACATTTGAACAAAAATTACGTATAAATTCTTTCCCCAGTTCTCGATTTCCGGGGAACTACTAGCAGAATAGTGCCACAGGCACGATTTCCTTTGAGTAACAAATTTGTTTTGTATTTTTAGGAAATTTATATTTGATTTTAATTTATGTTTCAGTTCGAGCGAATATTCATGCAAATTCTATTTTAAAAATTGAAAACAACAGTAACGTTTGCCAGCGTAGTAAACTCGAATGAATACGACGTTGATTTAAACACCGATTTAGATATTGAAACTGAACCGTAAGATAACTTTGGTGTTTTTAATAAAGTTTCAATAAATAATTAGATTCAATAAATAGTAATATTAATCCTAGCAGTATTCTAGAAAACAAAATTAATTTAACAAATTTAAATGACGAAGAACAAAATTCTGTTTTGTCAATTTGTCGTTCGTTTAACGACTTATTTCTTATTGATGGAGACAAATTATCAGTCACGGACGCAACTTCTCATCAAATTCATACAATACCGAACTCCAACCCATTTTTTTGTAAACCATATCGTTTTTCTGAACAAATTTCTGGAATGACAGCTGATGGTATAATAGAAAACTCGAAATATCCATGGAACTTCCCACTACTTTGCGTACCCTAGAAATTTAATACGACTAAACGTAAGGGACGCATAGTAATCGATTATTGGAAGCTCAATGAGATCACTAACTCTAGATCTTACTATTTTTCAACCATAGATCTAGCTCATGGATATCACCAATGGGTCTTCGAAATGCTACAAGTACGTGTAAAAGGCTCATGAATAATGTTTTATGTGCGCTAAATGGCTTAAAAAGTCTTGTATATTTGAACGATGTTGTGATTTTTGGAAAAAACCTGATTGACCACAACAACTTAGCTGAAATTTTTTCTACTCTTAGGGCCTATATTCTGAAAGTGAACCATGGAAAGTGTCAACTCTTATGTAAAGAAATTTATTATTTAAGACATTTGGTCACACAATCAGGTAATACCAGATCCCAAGAAAAAAAATGCGATACAATTTTAACCAATGCCCAAGTCTCGGTGAACTAAAATCGTTTCTAGGACTCGTTGAATATTATCGCAATTTTTGCCCTAATTTCGCAAAGATTACCAAACTGTTAACAGAGCTTCTAAAAAGATGCTTTTTCGTATGGGACGCTTTTTGTAATGAAGCGTTTATACGAAAATGAAGGAATTCTTGAGTAATCCTTTATTACAGTTTCCGGATTTTGATGCAAGTGATATTGCCATTAGTTGAGTTTTGTCTCAAGAGAAAAACGATGCTGACCTACCAATTGCTTGCGCTAGCCGTTTTTTGAACCGTCTAAAGCAAAAGTACGCGACAATTAAAACGGAGCTTTTGGCGATAATTTGGGCAACCGATCATTTACGTCCGTATTCGACTGGAAGAAGCTTTAAAATAGTTATCGCCCATAAATTTCTAGTATGGCTTTGCAACATCAAAAATCCTTCCTCGCGACTCGCTCGATGGAGAATTAGACTGGACAAATTTCTTCTTTAAATTCCGATCAAAATTCTAATAGAGATTTATTATTAATTATATCCAAATTCTGTACCAATAAATCTTGACAGCACTAAAATTCAAAATTCTGTAAATCACTCCGTTCGTTAAAAACAAGAACAACGATTATAATATAAATTTAACAAAATGTCAATTTTGCCAAAAAAAAATAAAAGTTGTGAACGTAAAATGGTATCTATGAAAATTACAAGCACGTCGTCAAAACCTTTTGAAAAAATATTGATAGACATTGTCAGTCGCTTATAAAAACAATAAAAATATTCTCACGATGCAATGTAATTTATCTAAATTTTCCTTTGCATTTGATTTACCAAATCAAGAAGCAGAAACTGTTGCTGCTGCGAACATTTTCTTTGTATATTTGGTTCCCCGGGTTCTATTTTGACTGACCAAGGGTCAAATATGTAAAATGCTAAAAGTACCGAAGTTCTAAACACGAATACATATCATCCACTCGCGAGCGTAGCTATAAGACCTTAGTTGAATATTTACGTAATTACATATATTGATAAGGATCCTCTTAATTGGGATTCATGGTAACAAATGCTCTTTCCTCTTATAATACAACATCTGATACATCCACTGAATTTATACCATATGATTTCTAATCTGCTAAACACCTTATTAAGCCAACCAACTAGCAACACAAAATTCGCAGCTGCGATCAAAAGCTTACACGACACAACAACCGAATATCTATACGCATAATAAGGAATAAAGACATTAGAATTGACACATGGATCCATTCATCATCTTTACTTTGTTAAAAAAATTGGACAACGAATCACGACGTCTTTATGAAAGTTCTCTAGAAACCCAAGAGACAAGCCAGATTTTGAAATTTCCAGAAAGACGTATTCAATCTTATAAGAGTCTATTGATAGCAACAAGTCAGTATACCAACACAACAACCAAGGTATCAAGCACAACCACTAAAATATGCATTCATAGCTGCAACGCAACCATTTGTATTTGCGTCTGCTGTCAACAAAACCATAGAACTGAAATATGCAACCGCTTTAACAGCATGAACAACTCCGAACGAAATCAAATAGTTATGTTGCACAATTTTTGTAGAAATTGTCTAAGCAAATTTAAAAGGATTGTGATCCATAGCACTTAGCAACAGCTATAGTAAAATACAAAATATATACGGTGGTTTCAGCATCTTGCGGGCACTAATCGATCGAGGATCACAAGCCTCCCCTCTGGCGGAAGAAGCAGCATAACAACTCGGTTTATCAAGAACATGAGTGCTACCTGAAGTTTCCGGAATTTCAGCAACAAAGGGAAGATCGCACCAACAGGTAATGATATAACAACTACTAGACATTCAACTTCCAGTCTTAACACATATTATTGGACCGCTTCTTGATAAAAACATATTGGGTCTAGACGGTAAACTACAAAAGGAAGTAATCCTAGCCGATCCTACCTTCGACAATTCCGGACCTATTGATCTTTTAATACGCGCCGACATTTACGGAAAAATATGGTAAGAAAGAAAAAAAAATGATCCGCTTCATATGTGTATCGCTCAACAAATAGAATTATGATGGATAATAGCAGGTCGCCTAACCCAGAATAGAAGTGTGTTGATATTTCGATTAAAAGCCACGTCACATTACCAGATATAGATAAGCAATTTGAACGCTTTTGGGAAGCCGAAGAACTACACCCGGGAACAAACTTAACTGCTGAAGAGAAAGAATGTGAAAAATACTCTAAGTAGACCCACATAAGAGGTCAAAGAATGGCCATGGACGATACGAGGTTCGGACACCGTTCAACAACCACAAACTGACTTCTCTCTAGGGGAAGACTCAAAATAGCAGACTCAAAAGCCAAAGCAGATTGCTTCATATGGAAAAACGTTTCAAGAAAGACGAAGACTGAAGCTCTATTCGCATCAGACATTGATAAAATATCTACGCAAATCAATGTAGCCAGGAAAGATCAAGATTTTCAACGAATAATTTGGCGATCAGATCCAAATAAACCAATGAGAAGTTATAGCACGGTATCTGCAACCATTTTGGCTACAAAAACATTACAACAACTAGCCATAGATGAAGCTTCAAGATATCCAATTGGTTCAAAGATTGTGCAAACAGATTTCTATGTAGATGGTCTCTTATCTGGAGCCAATACAATAACAGAAGCAATAATCGCACAGAAGCAAATATTGAACCTCCTTTCCAGTGGTGGATTTATTTAACCTCAGAAAATGGACAAGAAATGAACAGGCAATTTAAGAAAACTTAAAAGAAACGGAACTGCACGAGATAGCATTCAATGACATAGTCAAAACACTTAGGCTACTCATGAGCTCCACAACAGATACGTTTCAATTTAAAGTTTCCATTCCGGATACAAACAGAACCGTTTCTAAAAGAAAAAAAATTATCAGAAGCGTCTAGGCTTTTTGATCTGCTAGGATGGTTAGCACCAGTAGAAATCTAAGCAAAAATCCTAATTCAAAACGAACTTCATTTGAATTTTGAAAACAGATGGCTATACTACAAGCTAGAATTGCAATAGTTAGAAAAGATTAGAATTCATCGTTGGATGAACTATAACAACGGCTCAAAAATTGAACTATATGATTTCGGTGATGCTTCCGAACAAGCTGTGTCTCTGCTCAATTGTCATTGAAGCGCATATAAGCACTTATAGAGGCTGTGAAAACAACAGGAAGGTGAATCCAAAGACAAAACATCACGGATGGGAACGTAGTGGCACTTCTTGTCCCCGAGAAGTTCTAATTTGGAGGTTTGTGGAAGGCCGAAGTCTAATCAATGAACAACATCTCCGAAAAATAGTTGGAGCTCACACGTTAACTTACGAAGAGTTTGCAACACGTCTAGCTCACTTCTTAATAGGGAGAGCTATTATAGCAACACCCCAGCCTGACACCGAAGGTATCAAAATCGTCACAATTGAATAGGAATTTGATGACCAAACTCAGTCAAAACTTTTGGAAAAAGGTGTCCCAGGTGGAAGAACTAGTAATCCTCAAACATGAAGAACTATACCCCCTTCGCATTGGCCACTAGCCAGAATCATCGAACTACATCCGGGATAAGATGGACTAGTCAGGATAGTTACACTCATATATAAAAAGAACACGTTGAAGAGGAAGTTTACGAAAGTATGCCACCTTCCCTTAACTAGGCCACGTAAACATGCACTCCAAGAATAGTAATCCTGCTCAGTCGATAATGGATAAAAAAGGAAATCAGTATCGACCAACAACACAAAATACAACAACAATCATGCAATACACCAAAAATTGAGAGAGCAGTCCCAAAGACGAGCAAAAGCAAATCATCTATATAGTGTTAGCAATGCTCTCAACTTGCTGTTTGCTAGGGTTCGCGCAACTAAAATCACTCAATTTAAACATTCGACAAGAATACATTTCGAGGATCTAGTAGACAATCATCAAGAGCATTTTACAGCTCTAACAACAGAAGAAGTGAACCGGTGCCAAGTATTTCAACCTACACAGTTTTTAAGCGAGGTGTCACGAATTTTAAACGTAATCTGGACGGATTATGCAATGTGTGTGAAAAAAAATTCCTATCTATCACTACTACACGAAACCCCTTTTTTACCAATTTTAACGAAAAATGTTTCGTACAGTCTCCGAAACCTATAAGAAGACGTTTGGTATCCGCATACAATTTTAGGGTGCCTGTTTGATATTTGAAAATGTAAGCACACTCTTCAAAAAATTATAACACTTTGATAAATGTATGGCTGTCTGGCTATGCAGTGTGCATAGCGGTACGTCCTCAATTTGGGAGGCAATTGCGTAGGGTAGGACGGAAAAAACGACGCGCGAGAGAGTTGGGAGTGTTTCGGTCCCAGAGCAGATTGCTCAACTATTCCAAGATGAATCATTGGAGAATTCCTTTTTTGCAACCAGCTCTAGAATATTAAATCTAATTTCATTTAAGGAGGCTATTACCAATTCCTTTTGTTCAGTTAGGTCATTAATTGAGGGGATCGCACATTAAACCATCAACCTTATTGTTTTGGCGTAATTGATACAGGTGTTGTACCGTAAGTGACCGGGCATAGCTGATATGCCTGTATGTATAATGTTGAAACCGATTTCTAAAAGTGATGACGGAATTGCCATACCTAATGTATTATTTAACTACAAATTTGTCGTTAAAATTATCGAACCATCGAAGACGTTAAAGCAATAAAGTCATTATCAGTCATGAGTAGTATCAGCCAACAAAAGTATCCACCAAATCTACATTTTCAGGTTTTGTCTTTTCAATGTTACCTTCCTCCGAATTTTTATCTATTGTTTAATAATATTGCCAGAAAGTTCGTGATTCCCAACAATAAGCATAAAATGTTTATTATTGAAGCTACCGCGGAGAGACTGGCAACAAAAAACTTATCGAAATCAAACTGCTTGGGTCAACTTTAATTCTCATCCATTGATATGAGACGGTAATTACCAGGTGTCATGAGAGAGGTCATCTCAGTTTGAATGGTTATAACTTCATCGATAGTACTCGCTCCCGACATCGTCAAAGATCGTCAATCTAAAAATCTCTACTAAAAATCTTTGCAGTAGTTCAACACAGTCCAGGTGTACTAGTTTCCTCAGAGTCTTAGCAGCCGAAAGCGATGTCGATGCAGTTTCATAAAGTAGTTTGTAAGATGAAAAATGGTTTATTGGCGACATTTTTTATGAGTCCGAATCAGACCTTTAAATCCAGAACTGACGAAACATTTTTTCGAGATCTAATGGCCATAATATAGTGATGTTTGCGGAATCTTAACGCAATTTTATACTTTACTTGGATATAAGTGGTATCATCTCCCTGCGGCTAAGTGACTCAGTGATCAGGGAGCTTTAAACTTACCCGAGCATTCGATTTTAAAGTGTTTCTCAAAGTGTTTGATCTTCAAGAATATTCGCAATGTTCGGTCGATGTTTATTTCTTCATCAACAGTGCCAAGTTCAATATTCCATTCTGATCTGTACAAAAATTTGCCATATCTATTAAAAACATCAATCGCTCACAGGAAATTCATTGTTTTTTCTAAATCACATCAATATTGTGTTTAGACCACTGCAATTGCCGCAATTCAGTTTTGGGCATTTAAAATCTAGCATTAGCTCTAGATATAAACTCAATCAATATGCGAAATTTATACTGATGTACGATCTCATCTAAAAGAGCACGCTAAAGCTGTCATTAACCAAATTTATCAAGAATTTGAAATTTGCTTGATTTGGCTTAACTAATCCCAACAGGATTAACGTTCGCGCTTGCAGTAACAGATTAACATCTTTAACGACCAAATAAAAAAATAACATTGGAGGGCTGTTTTAAATTTTGAAAAATCAAAACGCTTACTGCGCTTTTTACGTGAACACATTACCTTCTTTAAAAAAAATCAGGTTTGAGTTCTGCTTTAAATAATGTCTTCGTTGTTTTAAGCTCATTTGTATTACCTTAGAACTATCAATGATTTTGAATCGGTGCAAACAATTTAACCAGGTGAATGCTTCCTTATTTTTATCTAGCTGTTTATTTGTTTGGGGCCTTCCAATGAATTCATCCATCTACTCATGAACTCTAGAAATTCTCAGTAACATAGGTGATAAAGCGTCAGGAGCTATCAGACACTTGATTTCACACGACTATAATAAAAAATGTACAGTTAACTATTTTTGAATTTTATAGGGAGATGGCAACTCAAAGAAAAATGAAAAATAGAACAGTTTTTTCCAGTTGCTAAATCTAAATAACGCAGCAATATCAATAAAAATTAATGACAATTTTATTAGAACAACAAACAGCGTCAAAAATTATTTAAATATTTGTTCAAATTTTATTCTACCGAACTGTGTATAAACTAGAGAACGCGCAACGAGATGAAAATAATTTTTAAATTATAAATACATAAATTTTCTGCGTGTCCTGCCACTCTAACTATATATTCTTACACCCTCGCGCGCGTAAAAAATCGCGAACATTATTAAAAATAATAACAATAATAATAATAATAATAATAATAATTATTATTATTATTATTATTACAGTTGTTATTTTAATAATTTATCGTGAAATGGGCTAAAACGTAAATTTCCCATTTTTCCCAGAAGAATTTTCTTCGTTTTTTGTTTCGTTCGTTTTGTTCAAGTCTGAGCAAAAAAAAAAAATATATAAAAATTGACAGAATTTATTACCAGACTAACAAACATAAGTTTGAAATGAAAGAAAATTATTTCCATTTTATTATTGAATTGAGTTGAAAAAGAAAAAACAATAATATTGATTTTAGGGGTATTTCCTCGACTTTGTATAAGGGGGTGGTGGTGGTTGTGTATTTATATCCGAAAGAACAAATCGATTTAATGATTTAAAGTTAACTGCAATTTTATACCGATTCTAGTTTATCTCGCATATCCATTGTAGAAAATCTTTGGGTGTCCTAATTTTCTTACTCCTACATAAGGATAACAAAAATAGAAAATTCTATAAAAATTTGTTGAGATTGGAATAAATATTTATTATTATTACTATTTTTATAATCATTATTATTATTTTTATAAAACACCTTTTTTGTGTTCCGTCGATGTATACGTATATAAAAAAAAGGATATATATACGAGCATCTCAGCAATGTGTAACCCCCCGTAAATGAAAGGGTAAGGATTTTCTTTTCGTCTATAACAATTTTTTTTTATTTTTAAATTGTTTTGAACCAGCATGTTTTATTCGAACACATATTTTCGGTTTTTATATTTTTTCACCTATTGTGTTTCTTTTGGAATTGGATTACGAGAATATAGAAAATTTTTGAGGTTTTCTTTGCTGAATTAAAAGAAAATACCACCAACAACAACAAAAATATTATAAAAAGGATGTTAGAGTGACACTGTGCGGGGAATTGGTTTTCAAATTTGTTAAAAGTACCTTAATTATGCAATACAGATGGTAAAATTTCCATGGGACGTGATATGAGGTCGATGTCATTTGTTTATACAACCGCACGATTCAAGAGTTTTATTAAAAGTTTTTTTTTTTCTTATGTTTTTTCGGGATCCACCCAAACCCTTTACTATCCATAGTTTTTACCCATAAAATATTTTACAATTGGAAACTGAATTAATTCGTTCCTTTGTTGGTGTTCACTGTGAAACCCCACAGAAAAAACTTCTTTTGTATCGCCCTGACAAGTATTAGCCGATTTTCTTTGCGAACGCTGGATAAATCACGCTGGCTGAGGAATAATATAATTATTACGATGCTTACTGCATGCGATAAAATTAAGTTAGCCTAAAAAATTTGAGGAACATCTGTAACGACACCTGTTAAGAACCTACCCTCAGATATTATCCCAATGCCATTACCCTTGCTCAATTACCACCGGTCCATTACTCCCTAGTAATTAATCCCGCCATTATCCGCTAGTTTTTTACTCGTTCATTAGATGATTCGTTCGCCACTCCCCGACAACACAAAGATGTTAAAATTCGTGCCATTAGTTTTAAGATTTTAATGTACTAGAATTAGATTTTCTCATCTATCTTGATTATATCTATATTCGTAACGAACCTGAAGAGTTACAAATGGATATAAACACGGTTTGCGGTGAAATCATTTCTCATCACTCTTCAAAAGACCGAAGTTATTCTCAAGTGAGCAACGAACATCATTATTTTTTTGTCACGAGATTTAATTTCAAATTTGACTAAAAGTAAGAATATCGTTTTTTTAAGTGATAGAGAACTCTAATTTCGTTCAAAATAATAAATAAGAATTATCACTTAAAGAAAAAGATATTCTCACTTTTATTTATATTTAGTTTTATAGATTTGGTTCGTAGAGAAAACCCCAAGCGGGAGTGCTGTGCGAGCGCAATATCCTTGTGCTAATAATTTTTTTAGATATTTTATCCCACAATAATATGGAATCTGAAGTTTGGAAACATTTTTCAAGGTGTACAAAAGAGGCAATTGCTACATGCAATTTATGTAAAAAAAAGTTGCCATGCAAAGGATCAGCAACTTCTAGTTTAATACGGCATTTAGTACGCACTTATTAAACACAAAAGAACGTAAACAAGATTTTAACGACCCAACTAATGTACAAGCGCAATTGCCTGGAACTTCTTCGCAGCAAAAAAAAAAAACATTAACAATTGACAAATATTTGATAAATCAGTCTTTGGAATGTATAGTAGCAAAACTCGCGGCATTGGATGGTTTTACTATTCACGCCATCACAAACAGAAGTTTTATTCGTGATTCTTTAAGCAGACGAAATCTATATTTGCCCAAATATCCAGCGGACATGGCCCAAATATCATGCAGAACCCAAGACAAACAGAAATTTAGCCTTACTATTGATGAGTGGACTTAAACAGAGCTAGAACATCTAGCCAATAAACTTAAAGGTTTTGATTTAAGGTTTACGGATTTAATTGGATACACTACTGATGGAGCGACAGTAATTGTAAAATTAGGTCTCATGCTGCCAACATCAACATCTCATCAACTATGTTATAACAACGACATTAATTTAGCGGTTGCTGATACACTTTATACTACTCCAATTGTTTGGACTTAATGTAATATAAGATCGGAATCAGAGAGCGAATATTCAAGTGAAAATATAATTACAAGCGATGATGACGAAAACGAAAACAATGCAAGTTATAGTAAACTGCCACAACTGCTAGTAAACTTCAGCGATACACTGGCACGAATTCGAAAAATTATTGGCACGAATTCGAAAAATTGTTTAAAGTATCCCCTGTGAAGAATAATATACTACAGAACTACATTAAAACTATTCATGGTAAAGAATTAAATCTTCTTTTAGATTGTCGAACGAGATAGAGTTCGCTATGTACCATGATTGAACGCTTTCTTGTAGTTAGCAGTAGCGTATTTAGCATTTATTCATTGGAGACGATTTGAGAATCATCGAACACCTGTCAAATGTCCTTAAACCAATTAAAGTGGCTGTTGAAGCATTAAGCCGTCGAGAAGCGAACTTATTAACAAGCGAAAGTATATTAATGTTTTTTATTTAAAACTCTCGGGAAAGAAAACTCTCATATTGCTAATAAAATGTTAACCGCTCCTAAATACCGTATCAGTCAGCGTCGAAATAATGACATAATTTCTGTAATGAAGTTTCTGCAAAACACACTAGCAATGTTGAACAGGGCAAAAACATAATTTTTCGATTTTCAAAATTTTCCGACTTTTTTGGTGGATTTTCCCAAAATAGTCTTTCGTTAGAACCATCTCCTGGAAATTAGAGACACAGCAAAAAAGATTAAGCCAAATCGGTTCAGCCGTTCTCAACTGATACGCTTGAAAAAAAATCAATTTTTTTCGAGTTTTTCCGGAAGTTTCCGAGTTTTCAACTCAAATTTTCCAACTATTCTCTTCTAAAAGATCATCTGGATCAGATACGTGCAAAATTCCGCAAAAAAGTATTTTTTTCCATTTTCCGAATTTTCCGATTTTTCCGGTGGATTTTCAACATTTTTTCTCATAAGAACCATCTTTTGGGAATTGGAAACACATCAACAAAAAGACTGAGTTTAATCGTTTCACCCGTTCTCAACGCTTGAAAAAAAATCATTTTTCTTCGAGTTTTTCCGGAAGTTTCCGACTCAGATTTTTAAATTTTTCTCTTCTAAAAAACCATCTGGATCAGATATGTGCGAAATCCCATACAAAAACATCATTTTTCGATTTTCCAAATTTTCCGACTTATACGGTTGATTTTCCCAAAATTTTCTTTCGTGAGAACCATTTCCTGGAAATTAGGAACACAGCAAAATACATTGAGCCAAATCGGTTCAGCCGTTCTCAACTGATGCGCTTGAATAAAAAAATCAATTTGCTTCGAGTTTTTCCGGAAGTTTCCGATTCAAATTTTCAATATTTTCTCTTCTAAAAGATCATCTGGATCGAGAATACGTGCGAAATTTTCCAAAAAAAATTATTTTTTCAATTTTCCGAATTTTCCAATTTTTACGGTGGATTTTCAACATTTTCTCTCATTTTTCTCCCATCTCTTGGGAATTGTGAACACATGAAAAAAAGATTGAGTCAAATCGGTTCAGCCGTTCTCAACTGATGCGCTAGAAAAAAAATCAATTTTCTACGAGTTTTTCCGGAAGTTTCCGGCTTTTCCACTGAAATTTTCCAACTATTATCTTTTAAAAGATCATCTGGATCAGATACGCACGAAATTCCGCAAAAAAATATATTTTAAAATTTAAGGAATTTTCCGATTTTTCAGGTGGAATTTCTACATTTTCTCTCATAAGAACCATCTCCTGGGAATTGGAAACATATCAATAAATAGACTGAGTTTAATCGGTTCAGCCGTTCTCAACGCGTGAAAAAAAAAACAATTTTCTCCAAGTTTTTCAGGAAGTTTCCGAGTTTTACACTCAGATTTTGCAATTTTTCTCTTCTAAAAGATCACCTGGGTCGTATCACGTATCCGCCCCAGATGATCTTTTAGAAGAGAACAATTGGAAAATCTGAGTGGAAAACTCGGAAACTTCCGGAAAAACTCGAAGAAAATTGATTTTTCAATAAACGCTTTAAATTTTTAAAAATTCATCACAGTCGCTTTTTCAGTAAATCCAAACAGTGAACCCAGATTCCGCCATTTTCAGTGCCTTGACAAAAGGCCTATTTTATTCTATAATTTAAAAAATTGCATACCATGAGTTCTGCGGTTTCACTGTATGCAAACACTTTTCGCAGGAATACATTTATACAATTTATCTTTATATGATGCTAATATTGAACCACAAGTGAAATTGGCGAGCCTTATTTGAAGGTCCTTTGTACAATTTGTTTATAATCATATTATCCTATCTAATTAGCCGGACATCCAGATACGGAAAATTTGATTTCTTTATCTACGTATTTTGCATATAATATGATGTCTAAAGGAAGCTCCTCCAGACCTATATGGAATATATGGTCTAACACGTTGTTACCTATTTTAGATAGTCGGCCCCTCATATGACTCATCTGTGACGGTCAAGCATGACATGTATTTAAACGTTTATTGGCAAGGGGATTAATTTTCATGTGAGACGTATGTGATGTGGATCGTACATAACATGTCTAGGATGAATCGTTTATGAGAAGTCTAGATAAATTGTATGAGACATATCTACGGTGAATCGTATGTGACATGTCTAAGTTGAAATTATACAGTGTGGTGCATAATTATATAGCCACAGTAGCCTCTGATCCGCTTTATAAATAAAAAAAAAAAATTGTATTAATTAGTCTTCCGAATATAGATCAGTATCGCAAAAAAATAATGCTACGTGGAAAGTATTTATCGGACGCGGAAAAGTGCAAAATTCAATTTCTTTCCGAACAAGGTTTTTCCTTTAGACAAATCAGGCAAAAATTTAACCGCAATCATGTTACGAATGGTAATTTTTTAAACGATCTGGTTTGTTACGGAACAAAAAAACCAGAGGATCAAACAGAAAATGAGCTCACGAAGCACAACCTTCCTGTTTAGCGGGAATCCTTACCTTAGCGTTTCCCTCCACTATAATGAATAACGTGGAGTAGATTGGCGTCCTAGAAAACCTTAAGCTGGATTTCCCAGCAAGATAAGGCTCCAGAACATACACGCCGAAGGACAAAATCATGGTTTGCATAATTAGATTTCACCGCTTGTCCGCCAGACCAAAACCCAATCGAAAATTTGAGACAAAAAATCAACTAAAATTGATAAAATAAATCCATCAAAATTAACGAAATTAAGAAAGTTTTCATGCACTACCTGATAGGCATCAAATACAAGATAATTTCAAATTAAATTAAATTAAAAGTGGGGTTGGTAATCACCGTAAACTACAAGATAGAGTCGAAAAATCAAACACAAAGACATAATTAATGTTAAAGAAATTATTTTAAAATAAAATTTAACAGTTATGTATACATTTTTACTAATTATTAAAATAAATAATATGAATCCCGTAAAGATGTGACCTGCAGAAAAGTCAGAAGTACAACAGCAATTTTCAAAACTGCTTACACTGCTTAAACACTTCACTTGCTACAAGCAGTAAGTAATAAAAGTGAAAGAAGAGCAAAAGATATTCTTTCACTAGCAGGTGGCAACTCTGCGAATTTCGGGGAAATAATAGAAATTCTAAAAGAAGACCAAAAATTTCATATCTCGAGCCCTAGTTGAAGCCAACAAAACAAACGGACAATGTGTCTGGAATACAATGCAGCAAGGGTGACGATAAAAGCATTTATCGAAGAGGACTCTTTGGTGTCAGTCTTATCCGGACTACGGAAACCCTACTTTGATCATACCGAAGCAGCAAAACCAAAGATTTCATTTGAAATGAAAACACCGTTCATTTCAAATGAAAGTATTTCGAACTCAAGGAACAACATTTAATTCAAATGTCAGAAACAAAATTCATTTGAACCATTTAATAAAAATAGAAATTATATATAGCAAATGTCAAATCACAACAAAATGTTTAACCGAATAATTGGGTAACACAAATGAAAGTGGTCCAACACTTTCAACCGAAGAGGCATAAATAATCACGAGTTAGATGTCGAATACTCAATGTATCGATAAAAGCACAACGAACCGCAGATAGAAGAAATAAGTTTTCACGAGGAACAGGACTCAGATGGGGAAACCTAAACTGTTTACCGAATTTAACACCAGCGAATTCGCGGTGTGAGTTTCGTGTGATTTTAATCACACAAAACTTCTGTAAAATATAGTTTAGACCCATTGGTAAGTCAAAAACGGAGATAAACCTATTACGTTAAAAAGTGCCGAATCAAAGCCGCATCAAATTATGAATTGGAATTTCATAAGTACTCATAATAGAACCCGCCATTCGGGTCCCTATTCCTGATTCGAATATAATTAGCTTTAAAATTCTTTATATTTATCGAATTTTTCGCCGCCTGCTTTAATCATTTTTTCAAATTTGTTTGCAAGTTGAAATAATAATTAAAATTTATTTCCCTACTAAGGGAAAAATTCCAACTGGGTAAATCGATATGAAATTATTCTCTTAGTAGGGAAATAAATAATAGAAAACTAGCAAACAAATTTGAAAACAAAAAACGATTAAAGCAGCCGGCGAAAAATTCGAAAATATGTATAGTGAATTTTAAAGCGACTCATATTCGAATGTGGAAATTTACACCGATTTCAAGAATATGGGCCCAGATGCCTGAACAATAACCCCTTCACTCTTGAAAATAGAAAATTCTGTTGGATGCTGCTATTATAGATCTTGTTCAGATCTTGTTCTTGTAATTGGTGCTTTTAATCTACCTAGTACTGAATGGACGTTTGATAAGGATGTTAACTGTTGTCTACCATCCAATTTGACCTATGATGAATACTTGTTTGTCTACTCAATGTTAAGATGTAATTAGAATCAACTTAACCATATACCAAATGTGAATGGACGGATGCTGGATTAAATATTTACTAATGAATTAAATATTATCAGTGTATCACAATCCCTGGCTCCCTTTGCTCTGAACGATTAGCACCACATACCTGTGGAAATCCTATTTGATGTGCGGGAAATGTCGGTTAATAGCAACCATCAATCTGATGCGATGATATACAACTTTAGAAAAATAAAGGTAAATGAATTCAATCAATAATTGGGAAACATCAATTTACATGACGAATTTAACGATACTATCAACATGAATGTTAACATATTCTATGACATCTTGTTTCGATGCTGCGACCGGACAGTACCATTAAAAAAGATCCAATCGAATAATAACCCTCCATGGTACGATAACGCTCTGATAAATCTAAAAAATTTAAAAACTAAGGCTTATCAAAAAATTAAAAAAAGCAACTCAGAAACCGACAAAATGGCATTCTCGACATCAACTCCAAATTTGTAAGTTACTTTAATATCAGACACGAAAACTACATCCAAATTATTCAGAATTCGATTAAATCCGATCCTAAAATTTTCTGGAAATATTTTGCTACAAAACGTGAAGTTAAAGGCTATCCTGCACATGCATCTAGGGGAATCGAAATCATCTTTCTCTCAAGAAATAGCGAATATGTTTGCAAAACTTTTTCAATCAACATACAAGCCGGAAGATATTTACGATTTCAAAAATCTGCAGATATCTAAAACAGGTCCGCATCGATTACAACGCCTACTATTGGTGAAGACGATTTAACTGAAGCAATAAACTATCTTGGAGATGGTTGTGGGCCAGATGTTTTATGCTAAAAATCATGCCGAACAACATTTCCAACTAGATGGAAATCCTTTAAGGTTACGCCCATCATCAAATCAGGAAAAAGGAAAGATGTTTCATGCTACAGAGGTATCTCAACCACATTAGTTATACCAAAGCTGTTTGAAATAGTTGTACGCAAAAGCTTTAAATCTATCATCCCCCGTCACTTTTGCAACAGTCGACTTTCGGGTTTATTCCGGGTAAATCGACCACAACTAATCTAGTTGAATTTACCAGTTATATTGTTGAACAGCATCGGGAGGTCGACGCAGTCTACACTGACTTCAGCAAAGCTTTCGATTCCATCAGACATTGCAAAGCGCTTGCAAGTCTGCATTTTTTCGGTTTTTCAACCGACTTTGTCATCTGGTTTTGCTCATACCTCTCTGATAGATCTCAATTTATCAAGATTGATGGACGAAGATCTAATTTAATAAAAGCCTCATCGGGTGTTTCGCAAGGATCGCACGTAGGCTCATGGATTTTCCTAATATTTATTAATGACATAGTTAATGCTATTGTCAATTCCTCGGTTCTTTTGTTTGCGGACGACGTAAAGATTTTTAAAATAATTGCAAATGAACATGATTCAACTTTACTACAAGACGACATTAATAGGATCAGTGAGTGGTGTGAAGTCAATCATCTCCACCTTAACATCAACAAATGTAAAGTCATGTCATTTCATCGAAAGAAATCACCAATAACTATGGATTATAATATCAATGGCGTCAACATCAATAAAGTAGGCGAATTAAAAGACTTAGAAGTAATGTTTGTCAGAAATATGACATTTACCAAGCATATGGATTTAATTATTGCCACAGTTAATTCCATGTTCGGCTTTATCAGTCGATGGATTAAAGAAATAATGCATCAAAGGACATTGTTCATACTATACTTCAGCTATGTTAGATCCCAACTGGAATATGCAGCTCAAGTATGGTGTCCTTTCTATCAATACCACATTGACAGATTAGAAAGTTTACAGAAACAAGATTTGCTGTTTATTATGAAGAAAACTGATTGAGACTATGACAATGACATTCCTTACCACCTCAACGTTGCAGGTCTTCCATCCTACCCAGTCAGATGTAATAACTATAAGATCCCAACATTGGCGAATAGACGAAAAATACTGGGATCAATCTTCATTACCAACGTACAAATGTTTAATGACGTAAAAGAACTGTTCGACTTTTCCATATCTAGTGACTGCTTCAAAAATAAATTGAAGAAACATTTTTCAAAAATTTCCTTTTTCAATTTTTGCCGCTTTTTTGTAATACTTTTAATATATATATATATATATATATATATATATATATATATATATATATATATATATATATATATATATATATATATATATATACATACTATATTTATATATATATATTTTTTGATATCATATGTACTCGATTTCTTTGAGTTTAAATAAATAAATAAATAAATATAGCAAATGTGCTACTTGGCATTATAGATTTACAATTATACATCACCGAAAATCGTTAACTTTCAAAGTTCAAAGATCCACAGCCTTAGCACTTAATTGAAATAGGAACTGGTACATCGATATAATCGAATATTGAGATGCCAAAGCAAATTGTTTTGCCTAGCTTTTACCATGATTTTTGCTTTGCATGATCTCCAGTTTTTTCTTCTTCTTTTGTACCAAGTTTGCACGTTCTTAAGCCTTTCGCTCTTCCGTTTCATTTGCCTTTCGCTATGCAATCCTTTGTGCTACTACTATTTTAAGATATAAATTTTGATTTTTTAGTATTTGAATTCAGTTCCATTTACAGCGAAACGACCTTCAAAGGAAATCCCATCATTAACTCTAAACTTCCCGAAACGCTCGATATACTATATAGGCCAATTAGGTCGGCACAGAAGATTAAACAATCAAACGGGATTCTAATAGCAGACATCTATATTTCACACCAGAATACATACAAATGCGAGTATGCAATTTATGCTATCGAACACGTCGTTCACATTGAAAAGCCAAAATAGAAATGTATCTATCCCAAGAATAAAAATCTATATAATACATAATCATAAGACGAAAAGGTAACTCTTAACCAATTTTACTGGTATTCTTGGTCTCATCCACATACGTATTCATACGTGTATATATTGAAAGGGGATTTTATCATAGAGAAAAATAAGAAAACAACGAACAAGAAATAAAAACTACCCAGCATATAAATCTTAATACTTTACACAAAACTTACGTACAAGGTTTTTTTTTTCTATATACTTATATGCCATATGTATATAAAGGGCATATAAAATATAAAAAAATGGTAAAATTGATTAAAATAAGTGAAAAAGTTACTTTGCTTGGCTGGCTAGCTACTGTGTATACCTCCTTGCTCTGTGTGTACCTCTCTTTGGATACACACGAAGAAAACTTATTAATGATTTATATATTTTATGTCTATCTACTTATATATACGAGAGTATATAGCTTAAAAAATAAACGTATATATATATAGGGAAAAAGATGCTTTAATAATTCAAAGTGTTTGGGATGTATCAATTATTGATGAAGAGATTAAATTATATTAAGAAAACCAAAACTATAAGGTTTAACCTTTTTTTATGTAGTAATATGGATTCGTTAGGAGGACCTATCTATGTACACCACTTCGGTATAATGATTATGTGCCATTCGTATATATGTCATTATTTAATTGCCGAGGTTATATAAATACAATATATAGCTATTCTTGTTTTCTTTCTTATGGGACATAAATAAAACAGCAACACTCTAAGGACATTTTATTTTATGGTTCTGTGTATAACGTTAACGTTTCGCCGTCGTCTTATTTTTATGCGGTTTTAAATTATTAACTTCTTCAAGGTAAATAGCTTTATGTATATAAGTAATAATATGTTTTCAGTTATGTAGATATATAGATCTATATAGACAACAAAAGAAATAAAACTTATGTATAAAGGGCTAATACTACTTTAGCTTTATACCTTTTTCTGTGCTACACACACACAAGTCATAAATTTTTTATCCATCTCGTTATATTCTTTTACCACATTTTATATATGCATAAAACATAATATATTTTATACACAAAATATGTTTTATGTATGGTAGCAGCATAAAATTTTGTTTGAGTCGCCCAACTCAATGTAAATGTGCTCTTCAAATTATCTTATCACGCAAGGTCAAGAATTGCGAAGACTATTTCAAAATATCGAGTTCGAATCAGTTATTCGAAATAGTTTCTCCACCGGGGTCTTCGGAACTGCCTACCGGGTAAAGAGAACATTATTATAGAAAAAAGTTCTTGTACTGGCTGTAAAACCGGGCGTACCGGCTCAGTACTAAATAAAATATAATTCGGCAACTTCTAAATCATCTTAAGGATAACGGTTATTTGTTACAAAATAAATCGGCAAATTAAGTTTATTTGCAAAAAGGAAAAAAGAAAAATTTCGCAGCCATGCCTAAATCTACCAAATGGAGGGAAACATATTCGAGACGTGGAATCAACCGTACAAAGAAATACTCCTGGAAGACGCCAAATCACTCAATGATGCAAGAAAAATTCGTTTGTGTTGACGCAAGTGTCCAATTTTCACAGGCAAACTCTCATCAACAATTCATTCTCATTCGCTCAGGTGGTGATGAAATTGAAAGATGCTTGTCAATCATTGTCAATTGTTGATCCACTGCCAATTCCTGAGAAAATGTCCGCATAACTCACCGGCATCGATTTATCAGATGCTTACCTACCAATTAAAGTTGACGATAAGTTATATCAATTTCTAAAGATCAACACACACAAGGGAATCTTCACGTTCAATCTTTTACCTTTCGGAATGTAATCTGTCGTCAGGATTTCCAGTAAATCGTAGTCGCCATGCCGATTCACCTTGATGTATCCATCGCTTGAGGATTTCGACGATATTCTTCTACACTCCAAGGACGAGCAGACTCGCAACGCGGTCCAAAAACGATATTTACAACAACTGTAGGAATACGGTTTCCAAGTGAAGTGGGGAGATAAGCGTAAATAGCCAGAGCATCACCATAGATCTATCGAAAGTTGCTGCAATACCTTTGATGCCAGCCCCTGAAAATGTGCAATAAACTTCTATGGAAAGCTTATCCGACAAATGAGTTGCGATCTCCATTGGACCAACTTTTGAATATAAATCTAAAATGGGAATCGTTACGCGAAAGACAACCATGGAAAAAATGGAAGAAACGACGAAATGGAAAAAATGATTTCGACGTAAAAAGTAAGGTCAAGTGGAGAAAGAAGGACTTGCTCTTGTGTATGTGGTGAAGAAGTTCCATTGGTATAGCTACGGGAGAAAGGAGGTTTACAATGGTCCACAAATCTCTTCTCAGCATTTTTGGGTCAATAAACGGGATCCCCGTGAATTTCGACATTTTATATTTGTCAACAAATAGTTTTGGAACAGAACGGGAATTCTTAAAGAAATCGTTAATTATTGGAAATTCGACATGTCAAAAGCGGAAATTCCAGTCCACAATATATCAACTGCATCAAATTGTTTTATGTATGGCAACAGAATCGTCATTCCGCGGCGACACCGAAAGCTGATATTACGACAACGGCTTATAACGCACATTTAGGCACCAAGGTAATAAAAATAATCGCTCGTTGATACGTGTACTGGCCTTAAATTGATAACGGCATCACAAATCTTTCTGTCTAAAATTACGTCAACCACTTACATCGAAAAGATGAGCGAAATCATCTCACATTATGGCAATCTGGAAACATTGGTAACCGACAACAGAACTCAATTCGTCAGCAAACAATTAACTGATTTCTGTTGTGCCCGAGGAATTAATCTCATTTTAACACCGTCCTATCATCCGATTTCGAACGGATGAGCTGAACGATTTGTCGACACACTAGAGCACTTAATTAGCAGATTGAGCGGGAACGAACACAAATTTCCTTACCAAATTCCGCATAACTTCGAATAGAACTCGACTTATTGAAAGGAGCCAAATATCGTTGTTTTTTCCAGGCGACAATGTATATATGCAAGAGTGTAGCGCCGCAACGAATAATTTTGGGAATGCGATACCTTCGAAAAATGAATCGGCTGTGAGATCTATTCAGTATATCCTATTGACACTATTCACACGTCACAGTATTGTACCAATCAATTAAGACTTCGCTGCACCGAGAATAATAACATCGAGTCCGATCAAATACCATTGGGTTGAGCAGCGGCATAAAATCTAACTTAAATCCTATTTTTCAGCAACCCATTTTCATTTTTGAATCTCAAATTACTCTTTATCCTGAATGACATTCTCAACTCATATCGATATCTCTACATCAAGTACAGAAGCAGGTAATGGTTTATTGGTAGAACTCATGAGCTTACATAACAAATTGCTTCAGTTATGTTATCCAACTTTCGGATACAGTGCTTTCAAGACAAAGTCAACGATCCATGGTACATAAAAAACGATAACCTTCTTAGGGACTTAAGGAAATAAAACGTCGCAGTGTGTTGAGAAAACAAGCGAGGACATACGTCCATTCATAATCTTACCACCAAAATGCAACCATCACCTACATTGTGAACACTAGCAAAGCAGTGATATAGCCGATGGCAGAGTCTTTAGTTGTTGGTTAACTCGAATTAAACCAGACGAATCTAAACATATTCATAAAAATTGATTTTAAACTTATTCGAAAGAACCATTGCTAAGTTTCACTCCAATATCAAATTTTAAAGGTCCAA
The DNA here is from genome assembly GCA_947310385.1 of Nephrotoma appendiculata. NCBI lineage: Eukaryota > Metazoa > Arthropoda > Insecta > Diptera > Tipulidae > Nephrotoma > Nephrotoma appendiculata. The sequence continues at coordinate 342,508,836 of OX371224.1, forward strand.
GTTCAGGACCAATATTTTGATTGCCATTGGGTGGTAAACCCGCATACAGAACTTGTATAATGCAACATGACACAACATAGTACAACGTGATACAACATGGCACAATTTGACAAAATAAAATGGCAAAATCGGGAACCCGAACACAATGGCAAAACTAGAAAGACTCAAAAAAAAATTCACTCATTTAGTCAAAACCGCGCAATCCGAAACAAAATAAAGTACGCGGGCTCCACCGGAGGAGTTCCAAAAGCCAAAATGAATAAGTTGTCGGCACTCGAATAATCTCTCCCACCAATTTTTATAAAATAACTCGAACAGCAAAGAGCTTTAAAAATAAGTCCGGCGCCTTGTGTAAACTACTAATAGCCTTGTCTAAAATTCTGATTTATTAATCAGTGACTTATTAAAAAGTGATATTCGCGTACTTTTATAAATATTCCAGATCACCCAGCACAAAGGCACGTAGGGTTAAAGAATATTTAGAAATATATAACTGGAAACTGTTTTAATGGAGATGAAAGAGACGAACTACCCGTATAAAGGTTCTTATACTGAGTAGAGTGCACATGCAGGGCTATTGAAAATGGCTTAAGTGATCAAAGATTGGCTGCGAATTTTTGTGTTCGCCTCAAAGATAAAGCTTTTAATTGGTACCTTGAGTTTCAGGAAACCTACGGTTCAGTGGATTAGAAGACCCTAGTAAAGCTGTAATCCAGCGATTCAAAATCGGAAAAACAATGATGCTCTGACAAGAAGACGGAAAGGCGCAAACAAAGATTGAATGAATCATTTCTAGATTTTTAATGAGGCCATTACCGGACATAGAATTAATGCATCTCCTGACCAAAAATATAAAATGATAAATTTCATTTGATGAACGATGATAAATTTTTCCAAATTGCAGAAATAGTTAACCAGTGTGTGACTGTAGAGGATAGCTGGACCTGGTTAGGATGGACTTCTGAAATGTACCATCAGTCAAACCTAGAGAAGGTAGCGAAAAACACAGATTCCGAGATTGACAAATCTTGGAGCAAAAGACAGATGTACAGAGAGATCAACAATGGAGGCAACTTCAAAATCCACACAGACACTATCAGAAAAACCAGATTGAGTCATCTATTATTTTACATTATGTCAAGCTGAGAAGGACAGGCATAATATGACAAATGAATCATTTGTTTAATCTGACGATAATTCATGACCATACTCGACAGTGAAGCGACTCATGAAGAAGGTTATTCTTCACCAGTTGCAATGTTAGGTATTGGTTCACTTTGACGATCTTCTTAAAGCTTCAGCGACATTAAAATAACCTATTATGTTACTATCTGCAGTAGCGAGATTGCGGAAGGCTAATTTCACAATAAATGTAGAAAAGAGTAACTTCATATTCAAATGAACAACAAACCTTGGTTATGTAATATATTATGGGTGCCACAGAGTGGATCCATTCAAAGATCAGGCGTCGCAAACAAATCAACATATTGGACGTTTCCTGGGGATGGCGGATGGTATCGAAGGTTTATCATTCGACTCTAGCGGCTGGCTCCGCAATAACCGATCTATTAAAAAAAGGTAGTAGAACCCCAATAATCTCGATTTCAATGCAATCACGACCGGCGTTGGCAGCGTGCTTTTCCAGAAAAGTGGATATGATGAATGAAATTTCCAAATTTTAAAATTCTAAAATCAAGAAAATAAAATACAAGTTTGAGATTTTTTTTCCGTATTAATTCCGTATAATTTTTGGGGAGCATTCAGGATTCTTCTAGAAATAAATATTTTGGTATATAAAGGCGTGAAATGATGTTGAATAATGAATCACGATTTTTACGATTCACGAAAAACTTGGGAATTAAGTTCACGATTCCAGAATATTTTACAGCGAAAAATTCTCAAAATAAGAAAATAAAATACAAGTTTTGAGAAAACGGTATCCAGCATATTATGTTCAAAGCGAACAATTCCCAAAACAAGAAAGAAAATTATAAACTCAATAATTACTTATATGGTTCTTAAATACTCTGAAAGTGAATAATTCTCAAATCGAAATTTTGGAATATTCTGGGTGATGCCCAGATATTAGTTTTACATCGAGGTGAAGTCAATGAAACATTTGGTTAATGAAACTTCGACTTCTTGAAATTAAAAAATATAAAATATTTAATTAGATTGAGACTTCCAGGCATAATTTATCAACCTGAATTTTTTAAGTTTAAATTAAAATGTGAACTTAAGAAATAATTGCACAATTACGGAAAACGATTCTCAAAACAAGAAAACAAAAACAAGTGTGAGAATACAGTTTACGTTTCCAAAATATTTCCAAAATTAACAACTCACAAAGACTCCAAAATATTTTCAGAATATTTTCAAAGCAAACAATTTTTAAAACAAGTAAAAAATTATAAAAATGAGAATTAATTGCTCAATTCTAGAATACTATCAAAGTGAATAATTCTCAAATCGAAATTTTGGGTTTTTCTGGGTGATGTCCAAAGATTTGGTTAACATCGTGGTAAAGCTACCGAGACGTTTTTAAACTAATAATCTTTAAATTAAAAAATTCGGCCTTATATTCTAAGTATGACGGCAATGCTTGAGCGAATTATTTCCCTTCATAACCTCGAATTTTATGGTATTTATTTCTATAGATGATGGCCAGATATTTAATTTACATCGAGTCTGATAAGATTACGGAATTTTCTAATTTAAGAAATTAATGCATACATTTGATTATTTTTTGCACGATTCGAGACTACTTTAAAAATGAATAATTCTCAAAACAAGAATAATATATATTAACTTGAGAATTAAATGCATGATTCAAGAATACTTTAAAAAAAAAATATTATAGAATAAAGTTCACAAAGAGAAAGGACAGTGCACGATTCCAAAATATATTCAAAGGGAGCAATTCTCAAAACAAGATAGCAAAATAAAAAATTATGAATTAACTGCACGATTTTACGGGGTACAGTCAAAGTCAATAATTCTCCAATCGAAATTTTGGCCAGATATTTGTACACCAAGACGTTTGGATGTTTGATTTTAAAGTTTGTTAAAATCCAATTCTAGAAGATGGTCCACGATTTCAGAATAATTCTCAAAAAATATAAACTGTGTGTACCATCGGATGTGTACAATTTTTGGAAATAGTTTTTTGAATATTACTCTCTAAATCAAACTATATCAAAATCGTTTCATGAATTTTTAGAAGCACCATTTTGACCATAACTTTTTTAAGTTAAAGTAGACAAAATGGATTTGAATTTAGTATTTTTGGACAAAAACTAAATGGTGCAAACAATTCATAGGTTGTGATGGTTCGAATAGTCTGTGCTAATTGGAGGAAAAACATATTTTAAGTTTCAATTCACGTGTAATTTAACCCATTTGTGTTACAGGCGTGCAATTAAATTTTTCGCCAGTAAATTATGAATCACCATATATTATGTTCACGCACAATTTACGCATATAATGTTATCAAAATAAACTTGGCCAAATATTCCAATAATAAACTACTTACATATTCCTCCACGTATTAAATGAAAATGGTGCTTACCTGAAAAAAGAAAGAAAAAATGTGTTCGTTAGAAAAATAAAATATATATACGTCTGTAATGTTAAAAACAACTTAAATAATAAAACTAAAATATCATGAGACAAAAAGTCGCCTACCCAAAAGTATTTTTATTTTATAGATCTGTACCCAGAATCCAGCATCTTAAATATTAATGGACGTATGAATTTAATAGTGCGTATCTTATTTATTACTCCCCCAAAAACACCTTGAGATATAATTTTTAACACCTAGTTTATTCACAACTTGTGTAACGAGCAATATACATTATGGTGTATACATATTCACTAATTAATAGGGAGAAAACATAACCTTACAAAAAAAAACTACATAACTTAAAATTTCCATTAATGAAAAAGATAAAAAAAACACCTCGGTAGAATCTCCCCTCATGTTTTGTGTGTACGCCATGCTTTCGAAAACTATAAAATTAAATTATAATTTGTTTGTTTACTTGAACACTATAATTCAGCTGTACGTATCGTATATCTACATGACGATACATAACGTATACACCAAAAAACAAACTACATACTATACACTACTCCCATAACTATGCTAACATAAGACGAGCAGCATAAAAAAACATGAATCTGGCATAACGATATACCAAGACAAATAATCATTATATGATACTAATTTTCCTATTTAAATTATAATCTATCCTCAATTACCATTTTCACAACATGACAAACATAAAAACCTTTTATCCTTTTATAACTCTTACATGTACACGAACGTTTATACGATATATTGCTATGTATATACGAAAAAAGGAGCAAATACATGTCGTTACGTAACGAGGTGTATTTCTAGAGCATAAAACCAGTACACAACGTATTTTTGTACAGTAGTTAGGTAGCACATATAATACATATTATGATAATAAGACAAAATACATAGATATATCTTATAATTATTCTTGTTAAATTAAAGTTATATACATTCCACATACATACGCACACACTCACAATAAAAAAAATAAAAAGGATTTTACTCTCCTCGCTTTATAAATACGAATGAATATTACGTAACGCATTAAAAAAAAATGTTTCCAAAAAAACACGCAAAATTTGTTTAGATATAATTTAAGAATTTATGTCAACAAAACATAACATACCGATATAAAAATCCTAAACAAAAAAAAGTTAACATGTTAACTGTGGATAACAGCCACAGGGAGAGGGAACATGTATACAGCGACATGTGTAGTGAAAAAAGCTTACCAAAATATATTTTGTATCTGTAACGAAAAATACTTGAATTTGTTTCGTGTACATCGCTCACCTGGGCTTTTTTCAAAATTTATCCGCTTGGGAAAAATATATTTTTTTGATATTATTCTGTCTTTCTAGCCTTTTAGGATGTTTTTTTTCGTTTACCAGAGGTGTACACCAGTTTGGAAGATGAACTAAATATAGGTATAAGGATATGTAATTACAAAAACTCGTCGAAAAGTGTTCTTTAACAAAAACAAAAAAAAAAAACAAAATGTATATGAAAAGAATATTCCAGAAAATTAAATTGGTTTTACACTGTTAAACACAGTGTTTAAAAAGGTAATTTAAATAAATTAAAATAACATCTCGTCTCTTTCTATTGTTATTCAGCGCACTCGCTCTAATACTGTTAAAGTTAGTCGAAAGTTTCCAATCAAACGATGGTAATTCAGATTGTATCTTTGCTATCCCAACTAGAAATGCTTAATTGTCGATAATGCAGATTGTGTCAATAAAGAATGTTAACTTTAATGTTCAAAACGAAAAATGCCAGCAGTACAGAATAAATAAATCATCAATTTTCTAAAAGGAAATGTCAATAACAGGCATCTATACAATAACCATGGGACGCAGTCACGGTTAGCTGATGAATGGTTTGTATATCGAGATTTTGACAGATGAACGACTATCTGACTGTACCAATTGGATGAACCATGACGCTAAGTAGAATTTGAAAATATATGTTCCATTTTCCGTTGTTCCGACGATAAAATTGTCCATAATTCGAGATTGTACCAGATGGCCACCATTCTGACTAGACTGGTTCAATATAGCCGCTGACCATAGGTAGATTTTGATTATAGGTTAAGGGTGGGTCTGATGAGGTTATAGGGATGAGATTTCGATCCCCATTTTTCATCGATAAAACCGTTCGTCTTTCAAGATTTTGCTAGTTGGACACCAATCTGACTATGCCGATTCAATAGCTAATGACCATAGGTAAATTTTTATTATAGGTTAGGAGAGGTGGGTCTGATGGGGTTATAGGGGTGAAATTTTGATATTCCATATTTTTCAACGATAAAATCGTTCGTGATTCGTGATTTTGGCATATAGACACCAATCTGACAATGTCGATTCGATAGCCCATCACCATAGGTAGATTCTGAATATAGGTTTGGGGGGTGGGAAAGTTATAACAGTGAAATTTTGATATTCCCTATGTTTTATTAGATATAATATGCCAAAATCACGAATGACGAACGATTTTATCGACGGAAGATCGGGAAAACCACAATTTCACCTCTATAACACATCAGACCTACCCGTAACCTGTACTCAGAACCTACCTATAGTCATGTGCTATCGAATTGGCATAGTCAGTTTGGTGTTTATATGCCAAAATCTCGAATGACGAACGATTTTATCGATGAAAAATGAGGAAAATCAAAATTTCCCCCCTACAACCCCTTCAGACCCACCACTATCCTATACTTATCCTATACTCAGAATCTACTTATGGTCATGGGCTATTGAATCGTCACAGTCTGGTTGGTGTCTATATGCAAAAATTTCGCATGACGAACCATTTTATCGATGAAAATGGAAAAAATCAAAATTTCTCCCCTATAACATCTACAGACCCACGTTTAACCTCTATACTAAGAATCTACCTATGGTCATGGGCTATCGAATATCGATATTAGCCGGATTTTGTAGGTTAGGCACCTTCGGCTAGAATATTTCAATTTAATATATAATTTGTTTAACTTTCGGCTGAAGTAATCAAGACACTATCAGCATTATCGATTTTTTCTCTTTCGGCTGGCAACTTTCGGCTAATTTTAACAATGTCTCGCTCTATATTATATTACTCATATTGGATTCTCATTTTACTGTTGATTGGCATACTAAAGCTAAGGATTAATTGATTGATTGGAATGTACAGTCTTGTGTTCCGCATGACGCCGGTCCTGTATAAACATCCTCTTTATACATAATAAAATGATATATACATCCACTTTTGGGCATAAAAACGTTTTTCACATTTGCTTGTAAATAACATCAATTACATAAACACATCATAAATTTTAATCAAACAGTTCATTTAGACGGTCAATCATAATTATTTTTAATTTTTAGTAATCTGCATGCACAAGAAAATTTTCATTTATGCATCTACACTGCCATCTGTTTTTCGTCTTGAATAAGCTCTAAATAAACATGTGACATGTTTTTACGTAGTAATTTTGATTTTTGTTACTATTTTGTTACAAATTGAAATTTTTTATGTGTTTTGTCTTATGAAATTGATAATTAATTCTGTGGCTTATAACAAATGTAAATTGAAAATACATATTTATATTTGTTTTTGGATATTTAATTGAAAAAAAAAAAATTGCTTGCATCATTTTGGCTGTGACTCACTGTACTTTCACTAAATTTTGTTACACTAAGATTTCTATCCCGTATTTCTTGGCTTGATAGACTTCGCAAGCGACTGTAGAATGTTAAACGTGTTGGGCGAACGGTTACTGGCTGTTTCATTGTTTTCTCCCCTGAATGCCACTTACCAGACTGTGGTTGTTTTAAACTGTCGACTCCATATATGGGCCTAAAATTTCAAGAACTAATCCTCAGTGCAGAAGAACAAATCACTTCCACCGACGATCAAAATTGGTTGAAGAACTGGGATAGCACATTCAACGATGGATGCATTTTTCTACACCAAATGATATTGGCGAAACAACATTTGGCCTAAATCACCAACTACATGTTCGACGAATTTCTTTATACTGATTGACACGATTTGGTAACATTACTTGTGTACACCAACCTTTCTTAATTTGTTACAACCGTATCGATAAACTCACCAGTTCTGCGTGTCTATAATAACAGAAGTAAATTTAAAATAAAAGAGATACAACCTGAACTAATAGGTAGGTTTGACCGAAAATACACAACAAAATTTTAAAATTAAACCTTTCAACTCTTTAAATTTAAAGTGTCAACTGGGTTGCAATCGTTCATCTAACCTCAAATTATTTGGCATATATCAATTTTATGTTTTATTTTTAACGGTTACAGAGTCAATTTTAATAATAGTCATTGAAAAAATCATTCTTACAATTTTTATTAATTTTTTTTAATTGCGGTCTTACTTTGAGAAATTTACAACAACAATCCCATATATTTAATTCCAAATTGGAATTGTTTTAACCAACTTTTTTGCTGGTAATAATTCTATTCTATCTGTAGTTTTAATCTTCACCACCAGGACAGTTTTATTGATTACTTTTATTTTTAAATGTTGGCAATAAATATATAAAAGTGATTTTTGTTTTTTTTGACATCGCAGTTTTCTAAACCAGACGAGAAATTAGTTACGATTTGTAATAATATTCAATAATGTTCTAGCACATTACTATTTAATTGAATATATTGATTTGCTGTTTTACGTTAATTTGAAATACAAAATGTAATTGTTACCAACTAATAAAAATAAATTCAAAAATATGTTTGATTGTTGCTTTGAGCACAATAGTAATTCTATTCTAGAATGGATTTAGCATATACCAAAGTAAGACCATAAATGTAAAAAATAAGGTTATGTACAGTGTAGACATCTGACAGATCTATTAGTCAGTAAAAAATTTAATATGTCGATTAGACCTGGATCAACATTATTTTTAAATTTCATTTTAGGAGAAATCAAAAGTTCAAAACTTAAAATCGAGATTCTAAACTCGTAAAAATATTTACTTAATGTTACAAATACCCTACATTAAGGAAATAAACAATTATAAAGTACTAGTTAACCCATTTACGTTCAGTGTCAGACCCCGTTGATTTTTTTAAGCTCTTAATTACTTTTAATTAATATCCCTTATTCATACTGTTAAAGTTAGCCGAAAGATTCCAGCCGAAAGATAATGCAGATAGTGTCTTGAATACAGCAAAAATCAGTCATAAACTAGAATTTAGGATGAATTTAGGATCGGATTATATCCTTCGGGTGAAGGAGAAATCATTTCAGTTTATAGGAATTTAAAAATCGATAGGAGCGAGAGTATAAAGAGAGTTTAACTTTCTGTTGAAATAGTCAAGACACTATCTGCATTATCTTTCGGCTGGCAACTTTCGGCTAACTTTAACAAGGTCCCTTATTCACCACTGATAAAACACAAAATATTGAAAATATTTCACGAAAACAAAAATTTTTTTCCTTGTCGATTACTGCCTATTGGTCTATTTTTCGACCACCAATATTTGCGTTCAATTTGGGGTTTCCCTTTTGATACGAATAGCGAACTTCTTTATTTTATGTTTCCTTTATTTCGACTTTCGTTGTTCAATACCAACGAATAATTAAAACAATTTCAATTTTTTATTTGTTTTTTTTCGAGCATTTTAAGTTACCTCAAAAAAATTGTGATTTTTTAATTGATAGGGTGACATGAAAGGAACGCAATTTTAAAATTTATCTAATGGATTTTTAATGACAAATGGTTAAACTTAGTTTTAGTAAACAAAAATCCTAAAAGTTAGTTCTAGGCATTTAAAAAAAAAAATACAAAGTTGCTGGTCCAAAAATCAACCACCAGACGAAAATGGGTTATTAATAAAGAAAATAATTAATTAATAATTAAAATTATAGTTATCGGCTAAAAAAGCAAGAGAAATTAATTCACACTAATTAAAATTTAACACATTTTTTGAAGGTATGCTAAAAATGTTGCCATACAAATTATTGAGTTCCATACTTTTTATGGCAACATTTTTCCCACTCACTCTATTATTTTGCCAGTAAATTTTACTGAAAATATATTTTGTTTCTCTCTAACAAATAAAGGATTTATATTTCTATCTCATGTTAATTTTACTGAAAAAATTACTTCACTGAGGAATTCACGCATTATAGAAAAACCACTCAAACTTTGAACTGAAATTATATTTCTACACTATAAGTAGAAAACATTTAATTTTTGTGAATAGTTTTCAGTGAATTTTATAAAATAAAATTTTTTAAAACAAAACACACTTCCAATCAAACAGAGGTGACCGAAGTAGTTCTAAACTAGTATTTCATGTGGAAAAAATCAATCTTATTTATCCTCATGCTCGGAAATCTGAGATTTTTGTTATTTGAAAATATATATAATTTCAAAGTTAAATATTTCTAAATATTTAAGAATTTTATATTACACTAAATGTCTCTCGCATAATAAAAATCTCAGAGATTTTCGAGTATGTAAATAAATAAGATTGGTTTCTTACATTAAATACTAATTCAAAACTGTTTCGATCACCTTTTTGTGGTCCGTAGGGGCCGAGTTAAATAATTTCAAATGTTTAAGAATTTTCGTATTACACTCGATGATGTTCTCTTCTCTCTCAACTAATAAAAACCTCAGTGGTTTTCGAGAATGTGAATAAACAAGATTTGTTCATTTACATCAAATACTAGAAATTTCATTTTATAAAATTCACTCAAAACAATTCACAAAAATTAAATGTTTTCTACTTATAGTGTAAAATATAAATTTGCGTTTATTAAAAATTTGCAAATGTTATTATAAAAGTTAAATTTTTAAGTGTTTTTCAAATCTATAAGTACTTATAGGACACAGTATATATTTGGGCATAAACTTTACTCCGATGTTCTCGGCTAGCAAATTGTTTGCTTGTTGGCTGATCGAACATTCTACCCAATATCGGTATTCAGCTAACAAATGTTTTACTTATGGTGCGAGTACACCGAGGCCCCAAATTTTCTGATTCTGCTGATTTCAAGAATTGCGGGTGAGGTAATTTTGTACTAAGTTAAATTCGATAGTAAAGTTCCTCTTGAATGTTAGATTTAACGGAAGTATTTAACGTTTAAAAAACTATTGCTTGGCTTTATGTGTCATTTTTGTTGATATTTGGTTTGGCGATCTTTCTACAACAAAACTTTATTCCTAACATGACGTAGTTTATAAAGCTAACAAACTTATAAAATATTTAAACAACTTTGATTTTCGATATTATAAGTTACTTTTAGAAATGAAATGATAAAAGCTTTCCAACCAAATACTTTTGAATATTTAGAGTTTATTATTCGTCGCTTACGAAGTTTTACAAGTTCAGATAATTAATGTAAAGTCGTTATTCTTTCTCACTTTCTTAAAAAATGCTGGGATTTATTGTGAATCGTTTAACAGTAAAATGTAATTTGTTACATTAATTATCAAAAATATTAGGTTTGTAAAATCTTCTAAAATTTGTTTTAATATTATCAATTTTTATAAAATTTAATAATTTTTGAAAGCTTCGAATATTGTACTAACATGAGTTTTATAGTCAACCACTAAACGGTAATTTTTTTGTAAACTGGTAATTATTTATAAGTTATTCAACAAAAAAATAAGTTTTAAGTAAAATTTTCAATTTATTTTCACTACAAATCAAAAACTCAATTTTTTTTAAACTAGTCTAGTTTCATTTTGAATTATTTTTCAGTGCCAATGCTTTTCATAGTTGTTCAGTTAAATTTGTTCAACGTTTTCTGAGCTTAAATTGAAAGCTGTGAAAAGTTGTAGTTAAAGGGTTTATTGGACAAAGACTAAACTACAAAAATATTTAAATAATAATTTATAAATTAACCAATAAGATCAAGAATTGCGAATAAAGCTTTCACTTTATGTTCACTATAAATAAAAAGCTTTCATATTTATGGTTGTAAAAAAGATCGAAAAATGTAAAGTTATCAAGTTTCATTTTAAGTTAGTTGACATATAATGTTATGGTAGTAGTTCAATTGTTTTTAACGTTCTTTAAACACGAGGTTTTAGTGAATGACAACGGCAAAAATATTTAAATAAATGGCACCAATATAAAACTTAATCAAGAACACACAAGCTTTCAACAGCTCTTACATTTATAGTCGTTTATAAAGTTTCTTAAAACTTTAAAAACTGACTAAGTTTTGATTAATTATTTAATATCAGTTTCCGGAAAGAGATTCATAAATTTTTAACGTGTTTTGAGCATATATGTAGAAGTTTAAAATGTATTTGAAGCTATCGTGAGAGTTCATTATCCCAGCCCGAGAAAATGTCACTATCCCGACACTAAATAGTATCATGATACAACGTCATGATATTTATAATATTCAGCCCGAAATTTAAAAATTAGTTTTATGTTTTTTTAAGATATATTAGTATTGCTTGGTAGTCTAGTCAGATCTAAACTCTTCATTTATATGAAGTTTGTTTAATATTCAGTTCAAAAAGCTTGAAAGCAACATTAACCTATAACTATCGAGAAAGTTGTACATCCGAGCACGAAAAAATATCATTATCGCGACAGTAATAATCTGTTATCACATTTTGAGCTTTCAGCCTGAGCTATATTTGAGCTTCAATTTAAAGATAATTTGCGAAATTAATGTTAAAAGCTTAGAAATACTGTGTTTAATACAATTTAAAACGGCGAAAACTTAGATTATAGGATATCATTTAATATTTAATAAAGCCGAACAAAAATAATATAGTCAGCTTTGCAGTTTACATCTAAAATATTTTCTCTCTATAAAAAAAAATATTAATTTCTATTGTGCTCTAATTATATAAATATATGTTATAGTTGTGAATATTAATGTAAATATGTGTGAATATTTTATGTACTTTTATGTTGTGATTTTTTTTTTTTGGTGTTAATTATTAGTTTTGACCGTATTTTATATGTGGCAGCAAAAACGTTCATTGGTTTTGTGATATGTGTAGTGACTTACTTACAACATTTACTACTATAATTGTGGAACTGTGACAAATTTCAATGAGTATTGAAAAATCTCTTTGTTATTTAGAAAAGTGTCAGGCGGCAAACTTGAATAATGTTGTTCAGGATATTGTAAATAAGGATATTATTGACCTGGGCTCTTCTGATTCTGTCGACATCGTTGGTTATGCTGATGTAGTTTTAGAAAGTTGTAATCCAGTATTGTCATCTTCTGTCAAAGTTAGCTTGGCTGCTCCAATGGAATTACCTGCTTGCGTAAGTCTGTCCAATGATAATATAACTTGTCTTCATAATATTAGCGATAATCAAACAATTACTAACAATTTGGTGAAAAATGAGTTTATTATTGGTACTGCGAGAGATAGTAATTTACGTACTGTGGAGCCGCGTTCGCATGTGTTTGTTTCGAGATTGCATCCTGATGTTACTGAAGATAATATGAAGCTGTATCTGAGGGACAATTTAAATATAAGTGATGTCAAAATTCATCGATTCAACCCTAAAAATGGCAATGGGTACATACAAGATTATTCTTCTTTTAAAATATCAGTTTCAAGTGTTCATATGGACAAATTGTTAACTGAATCATTGTGGCCGGCTGGAGCTCTTGTGAAGAAATTTGTTCATAAATCAAGAAATAATCCTTTTTTAGCAAAACAGCATCCATCACAAAATCTGTTATAGAGAATCAATGTGATAAATTTACTTTACATGTTACTAATCATACCATTTCAAATGATAAATTACATTCTAATAATAATTGCTTATTTTTTGGTCATCTTAGTAGTAGTTTAACGTTGCATTTAGATGAAGTAATGATTCTTTTGCATAAATTTAACTTTGATTTTCTTGCTGTGTCAGAGACCTGGTTAAATAACAAAATTTCAACTAGATCTCTTCAAATAAATAATTACAAATTTTTGAGGTCTGATCGTATCAATGCTCGTGGTGGAGGAGTTGGATTATACTATCGATCTAATTTGAATGTTAAAATGTTATCATGTGGTTCAAATGGTAAAGTTGAATTTATGACATTTGAACTGTTTGGTAAGTTTAGTAAATTCCATATTGTTGTTTTTTATAATCCACCTCCTACTTCGAGGAGGGATATTACAAGTATTAATGATATTCTTACTGATTTATTACAAGAATATGAAAAAGTGTTTTGTTTGGGCGATTTTAACTTTAATATGCTAAATGATATTGTAATTTTTTGGCTGATTGTTTTAATATACTTAATTTGTATTTTTTGCCGTTTAGTGCTACGAGGTTGGAAAGCCTTTTAGACTTGATTGTTGTTTTTAAACCTGACCGACATAATATTATCAGTTACGGTCAATGTCCGGTTCCTTCAATATCTGATCATGATTTGATTTTTGCTTCTTATAAATGTTGTCGCACTAGAGATAAGTTGACTTATTCTGTTGTGCCCAATTATAAGAAAATTAATTGTGAATATTTTGTGAATTGTTTTTTTTCGATTGATTGGTCTATTCTTTATTGTTGCTCTGATGTAAATATGATTGTTGATTTATTTAATTCAAATTTCTTATATTTGGATTCTATGTGTGTACCCCGCAAAAGAACCATTAACAATTGTCAAACAGCTCCATGGTTAAACCAGACTATAGTGGATTCAATTCAATATAGAGATTTGAAGTATTATAACTATAAAAGGAGTGGATTAGATGGTGACTTTACTGCCTATAAAAAGGCTCGAAACAAAACTACTAAATTTATCAAGTATAATTTTTATTTTGGTAATGTTTATAACTCTAAAATTACTTGGAATAATTTAAAGAAACTTGGTATTTCATGTTCTGTTGCTAAAGTTGACATAAAGTTCACTGCTGAAGATATTTTAAATGATATCTGTAAATTTCGTGAAGATTTAGTGGTTTTGCCATTGCCAGATTTTGGTTCTGTTGATCCTGATGATAATTATAAATTTGCTTTTGATTGCGTTGACGAACTAATTGTCATGAGTGCTATCCGTTCAATTAAATCTAATGCTATTGGATATGATAAAATTGGTTTTAAAATAATAAAATTATTTATTGATCTGTTTCTTCCACAGGTGACTTATATAATTAATCAATGTTTGTCAAAGTCAGTTTTTCCTAATTTGTGGAAAGTTGCTTCTATTGTTCCAATTCCAAAAAGTGATATTGTTGCCAGTCTTAAGGATGTTCGACCAATAAGTATATTATCTGCCCTTTCTAAGATGTTAGAAAAAGTAATGCAAATCCAGATTCTGCAGCATTTTAAAGATTTTGATTTTCTTTGTAAATTTCAGTCAGGGTATAAGCCTGGGCATAGTACTACAACGGCTTTGGTACACATTGTTGACGATCTTTCTTCAATTTTGGATGGGCATGGGTCGCAAGCTTTATTGGTTTTATTGGATTTCTCTAAGGCTTTTGATAGTGTTAATCATATACTTCTACTTCAAAAACTTTATTTATATTATAAATTTTCTGGATCCGCAATTAATTTGTTGTACATTTATTTGCATAGTCGGGAGCAGTTTGTAAAGCATGGTGTTAACTGCTCTAGCATGGGTAGAGTAACTTTAGGTGTACCACAAGGATCAATTCTGGGTCCGTTACTTTTTTCTATATTTATAAATGATCTTCCGTGGCATATTCATCATTGTTCTTTTCATCTCTATGCAGATGATTTACAATTGTACATTGGATGTAAACCTTTTGGATTGAATGAGCCTGCAATGAAATTGAACGAAGATCTTCGTGACATTTTATTATGGGCTAAACATAACTCTCTAGCGCTTAATCCTAATAAAGGTAAAGCATTATTTTTATGTAAAAATAATTCGAACATTATTAAGCCTACTCTTGTTTTGGGTGATGACACAATAAAATTTGTTCCGACTGTTAATAATTTAGGGCTGATATTGAATTCCAAACTGACTTGGTGTGACCATATTAGCACATTATGTCAACGTGTAAACTATAGTTTATATTCGCTAAGATTAATAAAAAAAATATGTCCAATTCAGTTGCGAGTATATTTGATTAAAAGTTTGGTTGTACCTTTGTTTACGTACTGTGATGTGATTTATAGCCGATGTGACAGTTCCTCTCTGCGACAACTAGAAATTACATTTAATAATTGTATTCGATACGTTCATGGCCTCAGAAAATTTGATCATATTTCTGGTTTAAAAACTTCTATTTTGGGATGTACTTTGTTCGAGTATTATCATTATAGAACAGCTTTATTTATTTTCAGAATTATTACCTCTGGTTTGCCTTTATATCTCTATGAAAAATTAAATTTTTCCAGGTCTCTGCGCACTAGAAACATCAATTTGCCCCTTAACAAAAGTACAATAATATTTATAATAATTCGGTTTTGATGAATGCGTTTATTGTTTGGAATGGTTTACCCTATGAACTTAAAAATATTAATTCTCTTAAAATTTTTAAAAAACTTGTGTTTTTAACTTTACTGAGAAATTATTAACGTAATTTTAATTTGTAATAATATGTTCATACCCCTTTGTAAATAATTTTGTATATTGATGATGATTGTTAATTTTTTTTTTCTTTTGTGATTTTGTTTTCTTTTTTGTAGTATAAAAGCTTCGGCTTATGCTTGTAAATATATTTATATATATATAATAAATAATAAATAATAATAATAAAGGAAAGCGTCTTGAGTAAATTGGTCGCTCGTTTGTTTTATGATAAAAACGCCGAATATGTTAGCTATGCTTATACAAAATATTTAAATTTTATGAAAATCAGAACAGCGAACACCAATCTACGTTTATAAATAAATTTATAAAAAGTAATTTATAATAATGTACCAAGTAGAAAGAAATTTTTCTTTTTCTTACCCTATTTATTTACGTAAATCTTGATTATCTAATAAATTTTGTGTGCCTAGATAATTGTTTTGTGTTTATACATGTAAATAAAAATACAATTAAAGTAATTAATAGCATAATTACCTTAACAAGAAAACCACAACTGTATGTGCCGCACCACACTGCATCGGTACTATTTATATATTTAATTGAATACAGTACATAAAGCATTAATGTAATGTAAACATAATTTTCCACTTAATACTAAATAGTTTATGCCCTTTGGGTGGATGGAAAAGCTTGGGAAATCTCAAATGCATGGTGAATTCACCTCTCCTCTTTTTTCAGATTCAAGGAAGATATTATCTAATATAGGAAAATATGTATCCGGCCTTTTATTTGCTGATGGTTATTTCTTCAAGGTCAGGAATCTTCGTAATTTATACTATTTTGCACCAGCTCTAAATTATAACCCTTAGAACTAGAGCTTTCTACCCCACGGAAATTTTAGTTATGCTATAGGTCTTTCAATAACAGGTAAAGTTAATAACGTTTAACGTTTCATATTTACGAATGTTAGATTTTCATCACGTTAGATTTGGTAAGGCGGATCATCAAATTTCAGTTGAATCGGGAGATTTGTCTAAGACCAAATTAAAAGATGTCTTAAAGCAAATTTCATAGACATTGTCATCGTCTGAAATTGTGAAAGTAAAGTTCTTGCGGGCTAAAGAAGGTAACACGCGATATTAAAAATTCCGTTTAGTTCGTAAATGTTACTTTTATTATGCTTGAATAAAGTTTTATAAAATTTTTGTTCTAATAAACCTTTTGAAATAAATCATATTTTATACTGTAAAAACTTATTTTCTCCTTGATCTTGAACCACCAAAATTACGCCTGATATGCGTGTCTCATGTTTTGGTTACGTGTCTCATGTTTCGGGTACAACAATACCGGCCCAGATATATTTTCCAATATTTAAGCGAAAATGACAATTTATGTCAAAAAACTGTTTTTCGGTTCCTGTACAGCCCATACAGATTGATAGATCGGGATGAAACTTCATAGTTAGGTTTTCCATGAATTTCAGTTTACCGGAAGTTGCAGTTTTGGTAGGAGGTTTTTCGTTTTTTGAAAGAGTATAAAAAAGTATGAAGAATTAACAAAAATATTAACAACGAAATGAATAAAATTTAAACTTTTTTTTTTAGTTTATCGCTTTATAAATCAACCCTGGTGTATTCGAGATCCATATATACTATACATCGCGATAAAAGAAAGTCGAATGTCAGCCACAGAATATATCACTCGTCTATTTTCTTATTTAAGAAACAAATAATGAATTATTAAGCGGGCAGTACGGAGCACCATTCAAATATCTCTAAAATGGAAGAAAATTTCCCAAAACAAGAATCGGCTATGCCAACTTGCTCCAAAAATGTTAAATGCACTTTTCAAAATTGTTCACTTGTGTAAATGTACTTTTAATTGGCACTGTTATTACCCATTTTCGAGGAAGAAATTTTAGCGGGATTACATTTTTAAATTAACGCTAGAAACCAGATTAGAATTAAACAATGGTCAGGTTTACCTTAATACAACAAACACGAGTTAAAAAAAACATAACCATAAAAACCAGTAAAATTATATCCGTTCACTTTTAATAGAGACACCGTAAGTGGCGTGTATAACTTTTAATATTTAAATAAAGCGGTTATAAAACCTTTTCAACGTGATGAAATTTGTAAAAACCACGTGTAACTTTATATAATGACAGCCCCAACATTATTTTCCTATAAATTTGTTTTATTTGAAATAATTTGTGTGTGTTTTTCCTTTTTCCCTCAAAAAAATACAAATAAAATAAAAAAAAAAACACCTTGAAAATATTTTCACGTTAATAATTTTTTGTTGTTGGCTGTCGCTTTATTATTTCCTAAAATGCCATAATAAAACCACAGCACTAGAAAAACTTTTAAGTTTTTTTTTTTTTTTTTTTCAAATTTTCCTTCTGTTGCTATTCCTGTGTAAATTTTATATACTTTAACAATATATATTATAATATTTTAAACGGAATACTTATCCTCACTCATTTTTAGTTTAAGTGTGGTAATTTTCATGGATACGTTCGAGGAGAGAAAATGATTTATATTTTAATATTTCCACAAGAAAATAACGAATGAAAAACACGAAATTATTACCCTTCTAATAAATTTTTTCGACTTTTTTTTTTGTTAAAATGTTGCAAAAAAAAGGGAAAACTGTCAAAAAGTTTTGTTATTGTTGTGAATACAACAAAAAAAAAAGGTAAACGAGGAAAATGTCGTTTATGTATACAATATACCAGAAAAGATATTTCTCGTATTTTTTTTTTTTTTGTTGAAATTGAGACAGATTTTGCTCCATACACAAACACACCGATTGAGACGAACGAACGAACGAGCAAACACAAATAGTTATAATACAAATTATATGATAATGATGATGATGTTGTGCGAGCTTTAGGAATAAGAAAAAATGATTGATAAAAAATAATTTCTCCACCCATCACGACGTCTCCTATAATTTCAATTAAAATTTTTATTTCTTAAGTAGATTAATTAACGCGAAACTCGATTAAAATAAGCTGTTAACAAAATCAGTTCAGAATAGTTGCAGTTTAGTGATGGTACAATTTTCCTCCGCAATCTCCCCCATATAACACATCATTAAGCGACAACAATATAACGAGAAGACAATTTTATTTCATTAATGTTGTGCTTTTCGATGTAAACAATCACGCACGCACACAAATAAGACATATCAAAACGATAAAGCACACAAAAAGAAAATGACAAACGTCTTAAATTTTATTTACACATTGTGTACCATGGAAAATTATAATTTTCTTTCTGTGTGCGTGCGTGATGAAAATTAAAATATAAGGAACAAAATATACATTTTCTTGTCTCATTTTCCCGAAACAACAACAAAAATAAATTAATTGAATTAAAATGTGTTTATGGAATTAAATTATAATATTATTGTTTGGCTGTTTAACTGATAACACACAGAATACGGTAGAAAATTTTTATATAATTTTCCATGGGGCTTTTCCACTTGCCTTATTATAATGATTATTGTTATTATTAGAAACTAAATAATTTTAGGGGGAAGCTACGTAGATGTGTTACTATTATGTATATCAGCATATTACATACATAATTTTCATTTGTTCTATAATTATAATCAATTAATTATAATAAAAAAAATTTAATAATTTTATCTATGTGTATCGTAATGATAATATTATGATACCGTAATAATAATAGTTTTTCGTCGTTTCATTTAGTTATTATTGTTGTTGTGGAAAATTTATTATGTACCAGGTGTTTTCTATATTTTTCAGCAATATTTTTCTATTTATTATTTTAACGTACATAATACGGAGCACTCTATATACCAAACACTATACATATATATGTGGGAACGATACATATGAACAAGGTGGTTCATAAGTCATAAAGGGGTTTAAATAGTCAATAACTTTGTTGTTTATTTTTTATTTTGTAACAGTTCAATTAATCGATAGTTGGTTTATTGATTGGAGTGTAGGACCAAGTACTGGGGATAAGGTGAAACAAGGAGGTAGGATAGGAATGGTTATAATTTTATAATGTTTTCTTTTAGGACGGAACGACTCAATTCCAGACACCTGGATCTATTGTACGGCACAAGACAATACAATTCTAATGGTTTAATGTTTAAGGATAATATTGATCTTCAATAATTGTATTTCACATGTATGAAGAGATTTCCTGAGATTGACTTCTAAATTAATATTTTTTGACTTCCTAACCATTATAACACATTATAATTTAATCTTTTCCGAGCTACTCAAATTAAATCAAATTAAAGAAATGCTGGTGGTATTGATAGTTCTAAAAATATTTACTTGCTTGTATCTTGGTAAAATAACATCTTTCAAAAATATAATTAGAAGAAACTTTTAATTAGAAGAAATTTTGTCTTTTTTCGATACTAGAATCCTTTTTAGTTTGTTGTTTTATTTTTTTGAATAAAATAAAAATTGTCTAAAAGAAAGTAAAACAACAATGCTGCTACTTCAGACTGTAAGCGAGCTTGCTCGATATTTAATTCCAAATCCAAATTAGCAATTTTATAGAGAATTTAAAATCTTGAGAACTGTGCTGAGGAAATTTCTGTAGGACGATTCCTTGACGATTTATTAAAGTTGCGAAAAATAACCAAAAAATGAGACACGCATATCAGGCGTAATTTGGGTGGTCCAAGATCAAGGAGAAAATAAGTTTTTATAGTAAAAAAATATGATTTATTTCAAAAGGTATATTTTAACAAACATCCTTTTAAACCTTATTGAAGTATAATAAAAACTAAAATCTACGAAAAATGTTCAATATCGAGTGTTACCTCATCTAGCCCACATTACTTCATAAATACGCCGTGATTATTTGTTGCCATCCTTCTTGTAAAATATCTCGGAGTTGCTGCAAATTTGTTGGTTGCATTGTGCATTTTCTTACACGCCGTTGTAACATCTGGGCTCTTTAGGGTTTAAATCTGGATTTCGCGGAAGATGGTTTAATCAATTAATGTGGTGTGGCTGGGCATTATCCATGCATTATCATAAAAAAATTACAAGCTGAATGTGGTATTACTACAAAATTTATATTGTAACGAAATACCCGCCCAAACCATCACCGAACTTCCAAGAAATACAGCAACTGGAATCACAAAATTAGGGTTTAATCTTTGTCCTGGTGAACCCAAACTCTGCGTCAGCCGTCTGTTGCATACAAATTGAATCGCGATTCAACCGAAAAGAGGACATCACATCAGTCCCTCTGAATCCAGTTTCTATACCGCAACGCAGAATTTCGCCGTTGCCAAATAGGATTTAGACCAGTCAAATACGGAATTCTAATAGTTCGACGTGATCTTAGTCGATAAGCTTTCAACCGATTTATTATCATCGGTTTTGATATCTGGTTTTGTACTGGTGCATGACTCTTAATTTCTAGAGCACTGCTTGCCCTGTTTTCTCAGGACTTTC
This sequence comes from Nephrotoma appendiculata, assembly GCA_947310385.1. NCBI lineage: Eukaryota > Metazoa > Arthropoda > Insecta > Diptera > Tipulidae > Nephrotoma > Nephrotoma appendiculata. Next base: position 342,530,333 of record OX371224.1, read on the forward strand.
TGTCTTTTTTCTCTTGGTGTAGTTTTTTTTTGGTCGACCAGATTCTTCACGCCGACTCACACTGCATTATTTCTAATAATCGATGCCGATAGTTTTTCAAATTTTTTTTTTTTTTAATGGAATAAAAAGAGATATCTTTAATGAAACTTTCCATTGATATTTTATTTAACTGAAAGTACAAAAACAATTTTTTTAGAATTTTTTTTAGCCCAAGGTCGTCCACTACAAGGGTTTTCCAAAAACACTGAAACTTCGCGGGGTGCATCATAACTACTCTCAGAAACGTCTGAAAAAAACGGGGTTTTATTCAGCATTAAATTGCCCTTGGAATGAACTAACAGGAAAAAAATTGTTTGAAAAATAAAAAAATGGCGGCATTTTTTCGAAAATGCAGCTTTTTTGTCCCTCCCAATTAGTTGTACCTTAAAAAATTGAAAGCCGATTTTTCCTTCCGTAGTTCATTCTGAGCAGAAATATACGATTGGATAAGTAGTTTTTTCTCAATCTTGCACGCCAACTTGAAAAACGTCATTTCGAGATAACTGCGTTTAAAGTTCGTCATTTCGAGATAATCGCGTACAAAAACGACTTTGGCGCTTCGCAATAAATACAATAATTTTTTTTCGAGATTTTCATGTTTATATCATTAAAATCATGTTTTTAAACGTTCATTCTAACATATTTAATCATAAAAAAATTTCGATTTTTTGAAAATTCGCTTTAAAAAACTAATGAAAATTTATTCACATGCATGTTAACAAATTTCCAACTGGGAGACAGTGATTTTAAGGAAGGCTCAACCAGTCACATTAGAGCTTAAGTTGACCTGTATTTGGTAAATTACCGCTATAATTTCCTATCACCAGACAATTAAAATCTTGTTGTCAATACTAAACGAACACGACCTGAAGCTCCCTGCTCGTAAAATAGTGACGGTACAACAGCCCTGCCCAGGAAATCTTTCTACTCAGAAATGTTATATTGATTATGACTATATTCTTTTTGTCGAAAATGGTATTTACGGTTAATTAGAAATAACTATTTAAAACACTGAAATCCAATATCGACAGATCCTTATTCCGAATCATCCAACAGTGGATCAAGCACACAGAAGGTCTCAACTAAAATTAGTCCTTTTTGATTAGTAAAGTCAAATTATAAAATTTTCCATATCACGAAAATACTTTATTTTGTATAATATATCTCAAAGAGCACTGTAACCTCATTTATCAATGCTCGTTCTAGAAAAAGTATTAGGATTTATCACTTCAAAGGTAGCAGAACCCAAATCAAAAATCGGACTAAAACTGACGGAAAATTTGACAATGTGGCTTCAAATAAAAATGCTCCAGAACAGTTAAAGTTATCATTCAGGACAAAAATCTTTCATATCTCATTTTAACCGCAACATTTTGTCTTAAAACATGTTATCTAACCACAGTAAGTTTATTTGATTCATGATAATCCATCATTTAGAAAAGCTGTAAATTTAAAACCCGAAAGCAATGGGGTTTAAATTATTTATAAAAAAAATTTCAATGGGGTTTCAAAATAAAATTATGCTTATAATACGAAAATGGTGAAATCGTAAATTTAGTTATTTACCGTGCGATTCTGATGTTAAGACTATTAAGATGCTAACAGTAAAGAGGTTTTTCGTTAATAGGTTTTTTTTTAAAGAGAATCTCTTAATTAGTATTCTGTTTGTAATACTCTTAAAATTTATATTAAAAACTCTCCAAATATTTTTGGAGACCTGCCAAATGTGATTTTTATTAATGCGAGCCATCGAAATTGTATTTTATTGTTAAATAAACGATAAAATACGACATATTTTTGTGAAAACTAATGTTTTACAATTCATATTTTTGTAATAAATGCAAAATGTAAATTAGAGACTGTATTGTAGAAAATTTGTTATAAATTGCCGAAAATAAACAACAACAAAATATTTACTTCTGCTCGAAATGACAATGTCGGAATAATTTTTCTTTTAAAAATATTACATCTAAATCCTTTTTGTGAATTGTAAAATATAATTTAATAAATTATTTATTTACACAATCGTCATTTTTTATTAGTTTTAGTGCAACATAATAAAAATTCTAGCATTTATGATATTTGAGACCACCTAATTGGTAGGTATTAGGCTAAGAGGTTTTTAAGAGAACCTCTTAACTGATCAGTATGTGCAGAATCGCAAAATAGTCTTAAGTAAGAGAAATCTCTTAGTTATGAGAAATATTGTAGTAAAGACCTCTGTGACTAACGCCAGAATCGCACGGTTAGCCAATATTCAAAATACCGAAAAACTCAGTGTGTTGTTCGGAAGTCATTCAATATTTTAACGTACAAATTCGATTGTTGAAATTTTAATGACTATAGTTTTAATCACTCGAACGCAGAATTTGATCGCTAAAAGATTCCGTTTGTTAAAAATTATACCAAAGTGGGTGTTTAACAATCATAGTTAATGGGTTCATAATTAATTTGTTAATTTTTATTTAAAAACTAAATCGTTGCTGAAAATCTTCATGATGACGTTACATAAATATTTTACATTGTGTACCAATTTGGCACTAATTATCTACGTATTCCACCAGATGTATGTGAAGATAGCCTAAATTCCATCCCCGAAAAATGCGATGGCAACACTAATTATTTCTATCATGACATTTTTTACTCTCAGCCCAAAAAACCACGATATTTTTACTGTCAGCCCCGAAAATTTACTGCCATGACAGCTAAAACTATCATGACACAAACATTTTTCTGGACTGAGAGTAAAAATATTGCATTTTGTGAAGGAGGAATATTTCAAGTAATTTTTGATTTTCGCTGTCGGTATATTTGTCGTAATTTTACTTTACGTATACATCGAGAAAATCAGGTAAACAGTATGCATTTTTAAATGCAGGGTTGTTTCCTATCAGTTTTTAGGAGGGGAAACATTTTCACTTTTTTATTTTTATTAATATTAATTGCTTCGTCAACCTTGCAGACACAGATCAAAGAATTTTTATCGCTCTTACCGCTTCTTCTGATAGTGCCACAAATGTTAAAAAAAAACAAATATCAGTCTATACAAAAAATTTTTTAATGTAATTTTAATTCGTTGTATACCATAGAAGATAGGAGCTGCTGCCCCAAACCAACGCTTTTCCAAAATTTATACAATTCTTCAAGGGTCAAACTAAGTAAAAAAAAATTGAAAACATTTCAAAAATTTACACAATACATATACATAAAAATGTGTAGTATTGCCATAAGCAACTATTTCGATTTTCGGGGATAGAAATTTGGGCTATCTTCACAAAGGTTTCCACCAGCAACATACCGCCATGTGGATAATTCCAAAATAGAGTCACTGTCACCTATGCATTCAAGAGATCTACGCCTATAGCAAATTATTTAACCTTTGAAATACGGGTCCAAAGTACATTACGGGTACAAAATAAGTATAAACGTTACCTAATTATTTTGAACCAATCGAGGCTAAATATGAAAGTAAAACATTGAACTTTTAATTAAACATTCATGAATATTATTACCGAAACATTTTCCGGTTAAAAGTTCACAAAATAAAATGTCTGTCGGTGACATTGCCTGCTACCGTTTACACTTTTTCATATCGGATTCAATTACAAGTAAAATTAAAATTGATCGTTACAAACCATTTCATCATCAAAGACACATTATTATTTATTTGTTTGTATATACATATTTTGTATCAGTGTGGGTTTTTTTTATCTTTTCCGGAAATAAACGTATCAAACATTTGTAGTTATCCAACAAAAACATTAAAAATAAAAATTGGGAAAATAAAACAAAACACAAAAAAATTTCCAAACAAACAAAAAAACCCTTTTTTCTAATCTGCTTTCATGTTTCATCACATCCGACCCAGATTTTCCAATTTTGTTTGTGTTTTCCCTACTCCTTCTATATAACAACCAATTTTTTGTTTGTTTGTTATATTTTTCCTATTTTGCAAAGTGTTAAAAAATGAATTTAACTTTTTGTTTTCGTTTTTCCTTTTTTTTTTTTTGTTCTTCTTGTCTCTTCTCGTATTATTATACTAAATACTATATGACTGACTTGGTTCCGGAAAAGTTATGAATTTTCTATTTTCAATTTCCCCAATTCCTTCTGCTTTTTTATTTTACTTATTTTGTGTCGCTTTTTATCCTGTATACCTTTGTATGTATATATGTTATAGAAACTATTCGATATAGGTAGATAGGTGGAATAATAGATGTACCGCCGGGTGTACAGTAAAACAAAAACCCATTGTTGTCTCCGAAGACTTTTATCTGATTGAAAAGAAAAAAGCTCTAAAATAAATAAATTCAATACTTTATTTATTATATTTCCCAATGTATACAAATATTACACACACATACAGTCACAAAACAAAAAATTAAAAATAAAAGAGTTTTTGTCATTTATTTTTCCACAATCATACTTAAAATAATTCCACAATAAAAGTTTTCATTCTGCTTACATGTCTCTTAAGCTTTTTCCGAAATAAAAAAAAAAAGTTTTGTTCTGTAGTTTACGGATTACATCTACACCACTGACTTTTCAACAAACATCGAGTGATAAATAGCAAGTAGAACGAGATCTTGAAGAGGAATAAAACTTTCCGGAAATAATTTTTTATTTTTCATTTTGTGTGCTAAATGTTTTTATAAACTTTTCGGTTTCTCGTCTTAAATAATAATACAAGAGTAATATTTAACAACGACGTTCGTAATAACCGTAATAATAATAAATATTTTTTTAATTTAAATAGACAAAAATAGAGAATTATTATATTGCCAATTAGCCATTACCGAAAAGTATTAGCAACAAAAACAAATTTTTTGTTTATTTTACGGTTTTATGTTAAGAAGAAGAATGGAAAAGAGTTAAATAGTTTTTCTTCCATGAATGTATGGATGTATGTACGATTTGTATATACATACATATATACAACAGTCAAGTAAAATTGTAACGAGCAGAACGATATACGAGATCCAAACCGTACAGAAATAAAAAGTTTATTTACTTTGAATTTGTAATAAATTTTTATTTAGATTTTCTGTTTGTTACAGTCGATTAAGAAAAACGAATTTTCTTTTTTTGTTGTTCTTGCTCTCGTTTTTAAAACGATTCGGTATTGGGGTATTTAAATTGTGAGGAGGATAATACTTAACTGGTTGATTTATGGTTTAGTTTTTAATTCGATGTTGAATTTTGGGGGATTATTAAAGTTCAAATATTGAAATCGATTGTCGTGTCTAGCAGCTGTCTCACAGTTCAGGCCACTACTGTAACCCACATAAAGTATATGTTATATAAAAAATAAATTTATCTGGTTATACAGCTAAGCAGCTATTCTAGAATTTTATTACAAATGAACTAAACGAAATATTTACAAAGCGTGGGTTTATCGCACATTCATTCAATTATCATTCATTGTGGCCAACTTCATTAGATAAATATTTACTTTGCAAAATATGGTTGTTAGGCAGCCACGTAAGAATTAAGTCGTTTTAAGGATGAAGGAAGGGCTGGGTAATTTTGCGACATTTATACACCACGTTACTAGTTTCTTTCTTTGATACACTTCGTTACAGCTGATTAAATCCACTAAAAAGAAAATGGGAATCCCCGATATTCATCTCTTTTGAATTCTACCGCTTTTTTTCTATACTATAACGTAGATATTTTCATCATTAATCAAATAACTAAAAATTTATTTTCTAGTTTGCTTTGAAAATGTTGCTTGTTTTGTTTTTCATTAAATATAGTAAAAAACTTCATTTTTATTGTTACGCTCATTTTCCTTTTTTTGTTTAGTTTTATTAAAATAAAAAATGTTGTGCTGTCAATAATAATAATTTAGTGTTGTCAATTGATTTTTTTTAAATTGGAAAAAAAGCTTAAACGATGTTGAAAAGGGAAAAATTGATGCTAAGACCAAGTCACACTGTTATGCTAAATTACATAAGAAATCCTGAAAACTATGAAAAAAATATGAAAGGCTGTTCTGTTTCCAAATTGAACCCGGTATAGATAAACGTAAAATAATTCGTATTGTCTCCATTCCTGCTCGATCTGCTCGCAGAATCAACCCGGTGTTAATGTCTATGTAAACACTGTCCGTCGCACCATACAGAACTCTAAACATCTAAAACGGATGAAAATTAAGAAAAATCCACCATTAAACCAATTTGTAAAAAATCATATGACATGGAGCATATACCAGTGGTACAAATTCATGTTTTCCGATGAAAAAAAAATTCAATTTGGACGGGCTCGATGGTTATAACTATTATTTCCAAAGAAGAGCTAGTTCTCAATCTGCATCACAGCAGGTGGGATTGTGTTAGCTTTTCAAAATCAAAAAATGACAGTAAATTTGTTGTCGACTTGCATAAACGGCCTTAATTCTCCTGATTTAAATATTATGGAAAACGGTTTGGATGGCTTTTCTCGCAAGATTTATGATAAGGATAAACAGTTAAATGATAAGGAGTTGCTTATTAAAGCCATCCAAGCGGCTTGGGTCGACATTTCCTTGAACTATTCGAAGTCGCTGTACGATTCAATGCCAAATAATATATTAAGGCTAATTTCAAAAAATGGAGGCTACAATCATTATTAAAATAAATAATAAATGTATCGTTATAAAAAAATAAACATGAAAATTTAAGAAAAAAATTAATTTCCTAAAAATATTTTTAGCCACCTGTGCCGGAACTCGGTAATTTAAACTAGGACGGAACTCGGTAATAAGCAGGCATCTTTCTTGAAGCAAGCGGCTCGTGATGTTTACATGTTTCAGAAAATAGGAAAATTATGATTTGGTTTCTCATCCTCTGGCGAGTACAGCAGTTTATTATTTTATAACCCCACATTTATTCAACGTGCCGAATTCCATCGGTTAAGTAATAACCGTGTCCCGTTCCAGGTGGCCATATTAAAAACTTCTTTCAAAATTCATTGAAAAAGTTCTAAGACTATCCAATATTTTCATACTTCGAAATACCAAAACTTCCAATATTGACACTTTCCAAGTTCAATTATTTCTTTTATTTCTTGGTCGTTACCTTATTCTCAGTACCTAAAAGTATTTTCAACTAGAATTTGAACAACAAAATATTTCTATTTTTTTGCGAAAGTTCCTTGTGGCTTGTCAGCATTCTTGATTTATAACTAATATCGAACATAACTCCAAAAACAAATCGCTTTATTTTGGAAAATCGTAGGCCCTGTCCCCGAAATGTTGTACTTCATCTACAAATCGAATGTACTATTGCTGCTACCTTACGTGCCTGTGATTTCGTAGCCAGGAGTTAATCGGATTGTAAAATTTAATGGTTTGCAAATTTTCGTCAATGATGGCACTGGGTCATGGCGCTCTTTCATTACCCTAGTTAGCAATAATTCGAGTTCATCCTCTTAATACCTCAACTAAAGTCATTTATTCAAACGTATGGCTTACATTGGAACACTTATATGTTAAGGTTAGACCACTTATGGAATTTGATTTCTCTAAATCTTTTACAGTGTGTTATCCTTCCCTCGAGAAATTTGTATAGTTAACCTTTCAAGAACGAATTGTAAAAGCTGTGTTTGTTATACTATACAGTTGGCTCATTGAGACTTAGCGTTGAGTATAGAATCACAACTAAAATTTAGGGTATGGTATTATTCATGATATGGACCTTCACGGCAAGATTGCATCTTTTTTAATTTCCAATTTATTGCTAAATATTATTTGTCAACAATTCTGTGGCTCAAGCTTATTCAATATGTCAAGGAAGCACAACGCAATAACATTCTATGATAGAATCGTAGGTTTGCACCATGGACCCTTTATGGTATCAATTTCTCGTCCAATCATAATAATGACTACCTCAGTATGTATTTTCTCACCGCATAAGCGATTTTTACATAATTTTTCGACAAATTTTCAATAATAATTTGATTATCCATTTTAAAAAGTTGTGAAAATGGGAAAGTTTGTAAATTTTATAGAATATGAAGAATATTCAAAATCATTTAAAGTCGTAAACGAATAGTTTTAACACGTTTTTAATCTGAAGAAAACTGTTCCAAGTCTACTCAAATCATTTCAAATTTTCTCAAATCGGTCGGAGCGTCTGGCCCAGTATATGCGGTAGGTGGTATCGACTTGGTATAATATGACCAACGATTATCATATGACAGATTTTAATTTATAATTCCCAGGAACCACGTACATATTCCGGAAACCGGACCAAGCGGTATCGACTTGTAATGTTGCCTTGCAAAATAAAAATTACAAGATTTTTATTATTGGTTCCTCCTTGGCTTGTTATAAGGGTTGTTGCCTACTCTAAATAACCGAAATTGATCCGTAACAATTTTGAAAAAGGAAAAACGCATATGGAAGCATTTTAAATGAAAAACAACAAAATACATCCCCATTAGGCATAAAAACCTCAGATTTTGTCAAAAACAAATCCACAGAAAATGATGTGTTTAAAGATCTACGCACAGGTTTATAGGGGGAATAAACGTAAATTTGAAGAATGGAACCTACTGAACAATCAATTATTAAATAAACAGCGATGTTGCTTCATTCTGAGAAGTTTAAAAATAAAAAGACATACACGAACGTCATAAAAGTCAACCAAGCTACAGCCAAGAATTAAATTTAAAAAGAGAGCAATGTGATCATATATCCTAATACTAAAAATGAAACGACTAGAAGTATTAAAACATCTTTGGAGAACATTCATATTATCCTGAACCATTCCAAACAAAACAACGTCTCCATATAGAAAATGTGAAAGAAGTTGCGAGAGGAACACACGCTTTTTAAAATTACTATCAGTGAACTATTGATTGCGCGCCATTTTGGTTATTTGACGTTTAGCTCATTTTCGCTTTAACCATTGTGTTGTGTAGACGCCCAAATTTTATAATGGATAAATATACGCCACACGAATGAGCAGAAATAGTGATAATATTTATTGAAAATAATCGTTCCATTATTGCCACTCAGCGGAAATTTCGTCAAAAATATCCTAATCGTCCAGTGCCTCACAAAACCACAATTCATCGTTTACATGCGAATTTTCGACAGTACGGTACGACAGCAGACAGAACTCGTTCTGGAAAATAATGGACGTCTCGTAACGCTGAAAATGTGGCTCTGATGCGCGATAGTGTTGCAGAGACCCCAGAAACATCAATTCGGAGAAGCGGATTGGTTCCCAGTTACACATTTCTGCACGCAGTTTAAGGCGAATTTTGAAAACTGATTTGAAAATGTTCCCCTACAAAATTTTATTAGTCCATAAATTGCTACCCAAAGATCATGATCAACGAGTTGAGTACAGTAATGCAATCCTAAGGCTGTCTGGTGAAATTGAAAAATTTTCGTCTAAATTGATAATGAGCGATGAAGCCCATTTTCTTCTCAGTGGCCACGTCAATAAACAAAACAGTCGGTTTTGGGGAACACCCAATCCTCAATTAATTCATGAAACATCATTGCATCCACTAAAAACAACTATATGGTGTGGTATTCATGCTGGAAACATTATTGGTCCCTATTTTTTTTGAAAATGACCGAGGTGTTGAAGTTACTGTTACTGCTGAACGGGACCAAGACATGATTCGAAATTTTCTTGAGCCTGAAATGGAAAAACAAGGACTAGAGGACATGTGGTTTCAGCAAGTTCAACAATTCAATTATTGAATGACGTTTTTCCACGAAGAATAATTTCGCGAAATGGCGATTTAACATGGCCAGCCAGATCTCCAGATTTAACAGCACAAAAGTTTATGTGAATAAGCCCCAAACGATTCAACGTCTTAAAGATAATATTCGTCACGAAATTGAAGAAATTCAGCCTGAGATGTTGCAAGATGTCATGAAAAATGCCTTAAAAAGAGCCGAAATTTGCATATCGAATCGCGGTCACCATTTAGCCGATATAATTTTCCAATCATAACGGAAAAAAATGTAAAGACCAAATAAACCAAACTTACTTATCTTTTCTTTGAACAAAGTTATAGGCCAACAAAATGGTAGCGGGATTTTTGCGCCACCCGTTACATATTCTATAATTAACAAATAGTTTGGCAAAAGCGCCTAAGCAGAAGTTTTGTCAAGTAAAAATGTATTATGAAACAGTGGATGATCGATCATACCAGCTTCTCGATATATCTATAGGAGATCAGGAATCTGCCAAACAAAATGACCGAAAAACAATGCAAGGGCACGAAATATATTTATAGGTGTAAATGCTGCAATATTATCCTTCGCACTTCTACTATTTCAACTAGTCTCAATTCTCAAAACCGCGTGTCTAGACCCCCAATTTGTTCCGAAATATTATTGTGATTACCCATACGGTATGCGATGGAGTCAGCAAATCGAAAAGAGAATTAAGTATGTTTAGGTATTCAGTCGTTATAGGTATCGAAGTTTAGTGGAGAGAAGGTCATTGAACCTTAAAGTAATGTTCTTTAAATTTCTGTTACATTAAATAACGTGGTAGTTAATCGAAAAAAATCAGTTTTGCAATTTTAATGTGTGTTGAAATGTGTCACGGTGAAGTTTAACTATTAACGCACCGCTCAATACATCTGATCTGTGGCAAGTAACAAGCCAAACAACTTCTCTCTACTGCTGCTGTGAGCTTGTTAAAGTAAGCGGAAAGTTGCCAGTTGAAAGTGGTAAAAACGATAATGCTGGTAATGTCACAACTACTGCAGCCAAAATTTAAAAAAATTATATAATAAACTAAAATATCTTATAGAGCAGATACTATCTAACCTATAAAATCAACAAAGAAAAATGAAATATGTACCGATATTAATTTACATCCTAGGTTTGGCCTGCGGCAGCCCATGACCATAGGTAGATTTTGATTATTGGTTTGGTGTGGGTATGATGAAGTTATACAGATGAATGAATTATTTTCCCAATGTTTTGTTTGCTGAAATCGTTCATCATTCGTGATTTGGCCAGATAGATATACCAATCTTATAAGTATACCAATTCGATTGGCCCATGACTACCTCCTAGGTTATAGGGGTTAAATGTTATATCTGTTTTATACAGCCGAAAATTATCTATACAGAAGTTTACTAATTTTCAAGAGATTTTACCAGACAGACACAAATCTCACCATGCTTATTCGATGGTCCATGTCAGTAAGTAGATTTTGATTATAGGTTTGAGGTAGGTCTCACATGGGTGAAGTTTTCATACTTCCCATGTTTTATCGATAAAATCGTTTGCCATTCGAGATTTTTCCAGGTAGACCACAATCTGAGTATACCAATTTGATAGCTCATGACCATATAGACTTTAATCATAAGTTTGAGGTGGGTTTGATTAGGTTATAAGAATGAAATCTTTAATTTTACGATTTAAAATACAGATTTGATTGATCATCAATCTTCAGACCCCCCTTAAAACTATAACCAAAATCTACCTGTGGTCAATCATAGGTCATCAAACTGGCATAGTCCTGATGACTATCTGGAAAAATTTCGATCGATTTTATTGACAGCATATTAAAAAAAAATAAAATTTGGCTTTTATAACCTCATTAGACCCACTCCAAGCTAATCAAAATCTAGCTATGGTCATGATCCATCGAATGCATACTTCTTTATCGACAATTTTCGGTTTTATGAAACAGATATAACATTTGACCCACTATACACAGATAAGACCCACCCCCCAAACCTTGAAAGAAAATCTACCCATTGTAATAGGCCATCGAATCGACATAGTAAGACTGGTGTCTATCTGGAAAAATCCCGAATGACCAACGATTACGTCAACAAAACATGGGGAACATCAAAACTTCACCCATATAACCTCATCAGGACCTCCCCAAATCTATAAAAGGCAAACACCGGTCATTTGGAAAAGTCTCGATTGATGGGCTATCACTTATCGTCGAAATAACGGAAAATGGAATATTTCACCACTATAACCTCAACAAATGGTCAAGGTTCATCAAAATGGTACAGTCAGATCGGCATTTATCTGGCAAAATCTTGATAAGCAAATTTTCATCAGTTAAGCGTGACTGTTGACTGTCTATTGTAGAGTTTTCTGTTATTGACATTTTTGGTTGGTAAATTGATGATGTAGTATTTGTTATTTTTAAATCTGCACTACCGGCATTTTCAATTAAATTTTAAAGGTAATCTTCTATACCGACAAAATCTGCATTGTCGACCGAAAACGTTACGATTAAGTCGATGCAGTTGATTAGTTTGCTCAAATATTAAACTATTACACGATAGGCCATTTAGTATGTTTTAGTATCCAGCTTGTCTAATGACCTTTTGATTGAAGCCAACGCTAAACAACGTTAATTATTATGACAATGAAATTTGTGCTAAATAAATTATTAAAAAATTACACTGTTACAGCCAGTCAAGTAAGAGCGTGGTCGTCATTACCGACAGGTAATGAAAGATTTCGCTCTAATTCCTTAGCTCCGCTTTGTCCTTGATGCATTGTCAACAAAGATTCAGTTGTCGTTGATCTTTTGAAAGAGAATCACGTTAAGCGCCATGAGTGCTAAATACGCGTCGCGCTACGAGGCTGTGTTCATTTGCACCCACCCGAAAGGTCCCAAAATGTCGCAATCAGCGGCTACTAAATATATGAGAAAGTCGAAGGCATTTGTACATAAGTGGGTACAGCGATATAAAGTGGCTAAAAATGTCGATGATTTACCAAAACGTGGCTCGATAGGAAAAGTGGACAAAAAAGATGAAAAAAGAATAGTGAATCTGTTTTCGCGGAATCCTGGTCTAACACTGCGGCAAGGACACGCAAAATTAAAGGCAAAAGGTTTAGATATATCCTACGAAACTATCCGAACCCATCTCCGTACTCATGACCTGAAATGGCGTAACACAATGAAGAAGCCTCTGTTGACTGGAAAACATGTGAAAAAGCGACTCGCTTGGGCGCATGAGAATATCGATAGAGATTTTAAAAATGTAATTTTTACTGATGAATGTTCTGTATGGGCACGTTGTGTCCTCACGCGAGCCTGGTCCTCTTCCACCAATAGGCTTGTTCAGCAGACCGTAAAACATGGAATAAAGGTGCTTCTTTGGGGCTGCTTCTCTAAGCAGGGATTCGGCACTTTGTACCTCTTTACCGACAACCTAACTGCCGAAAAAATGATTAAAATCTACAAAAAGGCTTTACTGCCATTTGCCAAACTTTGGTTCATCAGCAAAAATGAAGATTGGATTCTGCAAGAGGACAACGATCCTAACACCTCAGCAAGCTCTGTACTGAGTGGAAGACTCAATCTGGCATCGTTACATTGGATTGGCCGTCGCAGTCGCCTGATACAAACCCTATTGAAAATGTGTGGGCATATATTAAACAGAAACTTCGTGGAAGACGCACACACACTTTGAAGCAGCTACCTTGCGAAATTCGTCGGATCTGGAGATCGTTGCCACTAGAATACGCCGTCAAATTAGTAGAAAGCATGCCTCGGAGATGTCAGGCAATTATCGACGCCGATGGTAACTGGACAAAATATTAACCGAATTGCATCATCGTTTGTTATGTGTACAATATATTTATAAATATGAAAGTTTCACCAAATAAATTTTTTTATAAATTAACCCGACCACGCTCTTACTTGACTGACTGTAAATTTATTATTTTTCCAATAAGATTTTATTTTCAAAGAGACATTGGGGTCGATTCCGGAATCTAAAATGTTATGTTATTTTTGTTTTTTCAATACAAATTCCAATAGGAAGCGGGGAAATAAAATAACATAACAGCAATTTTATGCCGCGAGAATCGTGCCCATTATAATATTGTATACGATTCCTAATGTTGTGCCGTCGAATCTAGAAATATCTACATATTTTAGCTGACATTTTTGGGAAGGTAAAGCCTAAACTTAGTTAGTAATTATAGTATGTATTTATATTTTTTAGGTTTATTCTATTAAAAATTATATCTAGAAAATGAAGGGTTTTATAATTTTTGTCTGTGTACATTTTTTTTTTACCACGGATTCAATAAATTTCCACGGCATTACACCTATATTTTCAGATAGCTCAAACTATTTTCTAAATGTGTATGTGCTGAATTTAATTATATTGAACTTTGCCCTGTATATCACAATTTAAAACATTTACGGGGGAGTGGCCTATTGTTTCCAATAGCTCATACCCAGTACACTAAATTTGTAGAGAATGTTACTCGATTATTCTTTGCTATGCTTATAATAGTATTCATGTTTTCATTTGTACTACCCTTACCAGAGATATCCAAGGAATCTGGACTACATTTTTCGACATCTTGTAATATTTTCTATCAATGGGGTGAATAAAAATAATTAATTGTAATGAGCCTAACAATGATTTGTGGAATTTTGAAGTTCCGTGATTTTAAAATGGGGACATCTCTAGAATCGGCGGTATAAAAAAATTAAAATTGTTAAAGGTTTTAAAATTTTACCAAGCAATATTGATTTTCATACCTCGATTCCAAATCGATTCCAACAAATATTTTTATTTATAAACCTTTATAAGACGCAAAGTTTGTTTTACAGAGGTATATGGTTAAAAAAACTAGGATGTAATCAAATATTTTATATGATTATTTTTTTCTGGAAACGAAAGACTAGGATAATTGTCCGACTTAATACAAAATTCTATATTTATCTTTTAATCCAAGGCGATGATAATGAAATTATTTGCTGAGATTGAGAAGATGGGTTTCAAGAAGGATGTTACTTTCAAAGTACTAGTAGGTGATTACCTAATAGACAAGTCATTAGCAAATACTACTCGAGGCAGGGTTACGTTTTTTTTTATTTATTTATAAATACTAAGTGTATAATGTCTACAAGTGCTAAAGTGCTCCCCAACAGTTAACTAAAAAATTTGTATAAAGTTCGAGATTGTAAATATGATTAGTAGCTACTTGTGTCGGTATACAGAGCGTAGTGCACTTTACTTATTCAATTTAAAAAAATTTAATTTAGTTTTGAGAATAAGCTTCGTTATCTAGATAACCCCTATATAAATACCTAGTGCTATTAAAAGCAGTTTCGCTGTATTAGAAATTTGAAAAAAGGTATTACATCAATATAGTTGTCGCATTCAAAGCTTCGAGTAGATTTACATCACCCCGATTATCACATGCAATTTAAAATATGCTTTAAAAGATGTATTTGCAAATCATTACTCGGAGAGACATCTATCATTTGATGTAGAAAACCGCCAAAGCCCCTACTATATATTTCATATACTATGAGGATTTTATCTCAAAATAGCTTATGTCTATTTAAATCTTTTAATGGAATGGTATTTTTGATCATTTCATAGTTTTAACCACTTTCATTTTGAAAGCGGCTGTGAGGTAGATTTCGCTGATGAGAAGTGTTCCCATTCCACAGAGTATTGTTACCACTTGAAAAATCATTTTTTTTGTGCCGTAAGCCAATCTTGTTCAACGGCCAAGAGTAGTGATTTTATTCAGACAAATAATCAAAGTAACTATCATTAAGGAGTAACAAGATATTTCTATTTTTTTACGAACATTTCTGATGGTTAGTCAGCATTCTTGATTTATAACTAATATTGAACGAACACATACTCCAAATTCATTGTTTTGGAAAATCGCAGACCCGTTGGCAAATCATATCCCCTGAACCCCGAAATGTTGTTCTTTAGTAGCCATAGTTAATCGGAAATGCTCGCCAATGATGGCACTGCATCACTGGCACTTTTCCTCAATTAATAAGCAATAATTGGAATTCATTCTCATCATATCTCAACTATTGTCAGTTATCCAAAAGCCCGCATGTTCTGCTGCTTACAGTGTAAAATGCTGTAAGGCATGTCTTACACATAGATTTTAAAGATCTACGAATACTACTTACGGAATTTGATTTCTCTAAATCTTTCTCAATGTGCTATCCATCGCTATAATTTGTAGTTATCATTTCATGATACGTACGGATGGTACTGAATCTTCTGTTCAACGTTTGAATGTAAAAAATCGCCGTTATTCTGGTAAAATCTGGCTCACAACTAAAATTAGGTGTGCTTGTTACACCTATTTGCCGGACGCGAGACAATTTATCCGTGAGCCGTACCGAGTTTCATTTAAATATGCGATGAAAGCTTGTAAATTTTGAAGAATATGAAACTGTTTCAAATCGTCTAAAATCGTAAACAAATCAGGTTAAAACATTTCGTGCTTAAATAAAATCGTTCCAAATCATCTCGAATCATTTCAAATTAGCTCAAGTTGTAATCAAATCTTTCCAAATCGTCTCAAATTGTCTGAAATCCGTTTAAAGAATCTTAAATCGTAATCAAATCGTTTTGAACATCAATTCCTACTGATATCTCGTCCAGTAGTCTCAACTTTTATATCGAAATTTTGACTGATTTGCAAATCATCGTCTAAAATGGAACAACCGAAAACAAACCACCACGATGTCGTTTATTTGGCCTTACAATTTGAAAGAAAGCATGAAATTGATTTGAACGATTTTAGTCATTCCTAAAGAAGTCATTAGAAAGTAAGAATTTTAATTTTAATTTATGGTTCCCATAGGAACCAAGAGTTCCGGAAACCGAACCGAGTAGTATCGACTTGTAATGATGAGCACTAATCATCATAAAAATCCCAAGTTGATCCTTATTTTAAGATTGGCGCAGTAGATTAGATTAAATGGTATTGACTTAAAAATCTCCAGTTGCGATTGGTGCTATAGGCCTATATGGGTATATTAGAAACATTTTTATAATAATGGTTCTCGCAACCAAGAGTTGCGGAAACTAAACCAGTTGGTGTCAACTTTTCATAATGGCTGTTACTCACTCTAAAAACTCCAAGTTGATTGGAATGTTGAGATTGCGACATTTTAGCGTATGGTTCCTAGAAACCAAACTAAACCGTATCGACTTGGTCATAGGGGTGTCCATTGGCCATAGGGGTGTAGCTCACCCTAAAAATCTCAAGTTGGGCCGTATATGTTTAGATGGGTGCTACAGGCTGGTATCTGCTTCGTAGTTTTTTTTAAATAAATAAAACAAAATTCGATTAAATAGCAAGAACTCATTCGACACACAAAAAATGATTTTCAAATTTTTAATTGCGAATTTCTGAACCAATGCAATTTAGAAAAAATTATTAATTATTAATTCGTGCAATCACACGATACAACAAAATTAAACAATTTTTAATTGAAAATCACCGCAAAACTATTTTTTTTGTATCATTTATGATATTTAATTTGCTCTGATAAAACTGTAAACCACCACATGCTGAGGATATTTATTTTTCCGCAGCATCCGTATGTACCACCGTACACTAAGAACCATGATTTTTTTTTTCAGTTTTCAAAAAGAATTTCAATTTTCTTCTTTTTATTTATTTATTATTATTTTTATTAATAGTAAATTGTGTTCGTTATGGTTATACAATCGTAAGATGTGAAAAAATATCTTTTTGTTTGTTCTTACTTAGTACACCAAAGTACGATGGTGGCTAGACTACATGACGAAAACTAAATAACCCCAAAATACCCGTAAAAAAATGTTTTATTTTATTCATGGAAGAAATAACTAGGATCTACATTGTTATACCACAATTCATTGTTTAAATTCTTGTGTGGCTTGTTATACTTTGGTTTAATGGCCTTTAATGTTATGCTTCGTTTCGTATATCGGATTCTTATCTATTGGTTTATACCACAAATATATATATTTACCTATATTGATAACGTACATATATATAGAGCAAGAAACAAAACTAAAATTCTCCAGACAATCGGTAATAAAAAATTTAAACAATTATCACTATACTTTACTCGTACTACATAGATAGCTAGCTAGTCTCACCGGGCAAATATATTTATATTTCTGTTATCAAATTACTTACGGTTTATCTCCGATATGTCTATATATGTATACGGAAATTTGCTTACCTGGAAAATAAAAGAAAAAATATTTGTATAGAAAAAAATATTTATCGAAATAAACATTAAAACTAAAAAATATTTGGAAAAACCATAAAAATTATTATAAAAACAAAAAAAAGCAAATAAATAAATAAAATTACAAACTACCCGGTGAAAAAATAAATTCAAGACGAGTTAACAAAATATAAAATAAAATAAAAAACCGTAATGAAAATGAACTACATGATGTACTACTAGAATAAAGGCGCTGAAAATCATTAATATAAATTTATTATCTGCACACAATTGAAAGTGTATAGAGTAACTACACTCCGGTATACAAGTACATATATATGGTTTCCCATACCCATGGAAAAAAGAAAATCGCAAACAATTTTTTTGCTCTTAAAATATAAAATAGAGAGAACCGGGGAAAACTGTATGATACACGATACACCCAAATATGAGAATATCGAGTACCAGAATTACCGAAAAATTCATAAAAAATGCTTTATGAAAACCACTTTGAAAATATTATATTTTTCGGTATATGAATTTTACAATGGAATTTAATAGGAATTCGTTCATCATTCGCAGCTAGACCTCGAACCACCGTATACATATAGGATGTAGGGTATAAAAAAACTAAACGAGTTTTACGTATATAATTGAAGAATAGTTAATCAAATATTTGTTTACATTTTTTTAATTGTTTACATTATTTACATTATATACAAATTTTACCGTGTTTACCATATTTTACATAAAAATGTAAACAATCTTTGTGTTACATGTGATACATTTATATTACTATTGTTGAAGATTGTTGCAAAAATTGTATGTAAACAATTATTTTTACATTGTTTACGTAAAACTTGATATATATTGCGGTAAACATGGTAAATAATATATGAAAATAAATATTATTATAAAGTAAATATCGATTTCTTTGGCATTTGAAGATTTTGTGACAGGTGGCGCCACGATGTCAACAACAATTTTTAATTGTTTTCTACGTTTGTACATTTATAACATGATTTACAATTTTTTTAAATTGTTTATATTAAAAAATGTATGCCAACAGCGATTTTTCTTGAACGTGTTATAAATTGGTAGTTGAGAAACTGGTTGCTATGAAAAATATGAGAACAATGCATATTGCAGAAATCATACAAATGGAATGTGAAGAAATCTAATCTAACACCTGGAACCTGGTGCGATTTCAATGGACCAAAATTATTAATAGTCCAAATCACAACATGTGAAAATTTGTTTAGCGGTAACACAACAGAAATTGCATTTTTCCCTTTAATTCGTCTGACATGTAGTGAAATGTTTTGAAATTTATTAAAAATACATACGATTTTCATCACAACAAATTATCGCATGTTCAGGATTAGTTTATTGAGCCAAGAATATTTTAAACTATCGATTTTTAGAAGTTCCAACAGAAGTGGTCCAATCAGAGTGTAATTGGAGTTCTTGAAAACTGGCGTATATTTTTTAGTTCGTATTTGGCTGTAAAACCAACACGAATAATACATGCAGAGAGGTATTTTGCATGGACAGAAACAGAGTAGGAAAAAAATAAATCTTTTCTGATTTAAGTGCAATAGAGGGGTTTCTAGTTCACTAGTATATAGTTCCGAATCCTCCACATTTACTTGGCCTTATGGCACTATTCTGACTTTCTCTGGGAATATTGAAAAATATTTCTAAATTTTTAGTGCCTAAAATCTTTCTAATTATGTACCGCCATCTTAAATAAGTAAGCTCGTATATCACCATACCAACTGTAATCGCATCATACACCAAATATCATTTTACGTAGCTGTACGTATGAGTTGTATCCTGAAACAACAACAAAATAACAAAAATTTGATAATCATTTTAGAATTTTTCTGTAAGAACAAGACCGAAAATAAGTCACCTCGGCAGCATAATTATTTGAATAAGTTAGATTCCACAAACAAGTATTCGTTTCGAAAAGAGCCTAAAGCGCGGGGCTTATAAGTCGTAATTTTTTTTACGACTATTAGCAATTGTAGAATTCGACGGCTTGTTCATTAAATTTGGCGATTTATTTAAGGTGTTCCAGTTTTGAATTAACCATTTGAGTCCCAGGGGGTATTGAAAAAAACAGTGTCGAAGAATCCCAAACAGCGCAACCGCGCCTTCTCTAAATGAGTAAAAGACAATCTATCGAAACTCTAAAAGACAATCTGTTGCGACAAACCTATTGTAAAATGTACTATTTACATTAAAAGGAACTGTGTGATGTAATTGCTTCAGTAAATCTAAAACGCGCGACTTTGACAAACGGTAACACACCGTCAGTTGTCGACAATGTTCGAAATGTGATGGGTTTTGTCTACATAAAATGATAGAACGATTAACATATTTTACTGTATTAGCATGAACCAGTTTGCAAAGATTCAGATCTACGTAAGGAATTCTGGTCTGTTTAGGTATGTATTGGTCAAATGTAGAATTTTCGTATATCATTGTAAACCATAATTGTAAACAAACTTAAGTTACATGTGCACTTATGCATCAATATTTAATGTTACTAGTAACATTCCAGAAAATTGGACTCAATTTAAATCATCATCAGTTGTAATTTTGTATAAAATTTCAAAATTAGCAGCGAAAGTGTCAGTTTTAAAGTAATTTTTTCGAGGTTTGAAATTTGAATGAATTGAAGGGGAACTGCCGCACTACTCTGGCAGTTCCCTGGTAATAGAGAAATGGGAACAAAATTATCATATCTAATTAAATGATTTATTCCTAGCATATTAAAATAAAAAGCTATTGGCACTAATTTTCCTTGTCCATTGTCGACTGCTAATGTTGGGACTGTGAGTACGCTCTAATAAAAACCTTATTGAGTATTTTATATGAAATTTTACCATGGCACACTTTATGTAAGAAATAATTTTATACAAAAATGTAAGCAATAGCTTAAATTTTACCCCACCAGTGACACTATTCTGGTACACGATATACAGAGTTAATAGGTATGCTCAAGCGCATCTATTCCTATCTCTTTTTTTCAAAAAATACGTCATCCGGTGACAGAAAATTCATAAAACCAATTAGTATGCGGTGAATAGATTCGTTTATTTTTGTGATTCTTAAATTTGATTTAATTTAAAAAAATTATTTTAGTATTTATAAAATATGGTGCAATGTGCAGTGAGCAGTTGCAATGGCAACAATAGTAAACAATTTAAAAGAAATTATGGAAGCGGTATAAAATACATTTTTTTACGATTTCCATAAAATAAGGAAATGACTCAGTTGTGGAAAATAAAATATAAACGCCCGGACAATTTTAATATAGAAAATGCTCGTATCTAGGACAAACATTTTGTGCCAGACGATTATGTGAGAAGTTTAAAACACAGATTGCTCGAGTATAGATTCCGGTTTTACTATTGACGGAATAAATGAAACAAAGCAACCACTGTCGAGCTGCTCCAAAAGACTTCTTGTTATGAGCTTAATATTGCTAATAAATTAACACAACTACACCTCACAGTAAAAAATGCAGGACGCCAAAAGGTTAAGTTGGCTACATAGCTGTTTTCAAATACATTATCAGCCGCAATAACAAGGATGGGGACTTTGGGATTATGTCAAAGTGATAATTTGGATAAATGCGCCAAATTATTAAAACAGGTTCACATATTAAATTTTGTTTAATTAGCAATTTATTATTAATATGCAACTTTTTATTAAATTTTAGGTGAATGATTGGACGACGTTTCCAATTCGAGGCACTTTGCAAGTGATTCAAGAGAAACGATGAAGATGTTCAAAATGCAATATTAAATGAATTTAAACATTTAATGAACAATATTAGAGTTGGAAAGAATAATAAAATATTGCCCTTTCAACATGGAGTTCAAGTCAGTATCAGTGCTCTTCCTTTGCTATATATAATGACCTGAAAACTGATTACGGTATCAGTTACCTTTTAACATACCGTTTAAATCCAGACGTGTTAGAGTTATTTTTCGGAATTATGCGGTCTATTGGCGGGCTCCACGACCATCCAACGCCTCTTGAATTTAAATATCGTTTGCGAAATTTTCTGCTAAGCCGAAATGAAACAATAGTATCGCAGTCAGCAAACGTTGATCAGATCGAAGAACCAGAGGAGGTTTTCGGAGGTTTGACATCATTACCACAAACTTCTTGCATACCTTTAACATCAACAATTTTTAAAGATTTTAATATCGAATAAATCCCTTTAACAATAGAAACAATCCAAGCGGAGGAGCATGATTTGACAGAATTAGAAAGCGATGGTTTGGAGCATTTAGCCAGATTTATTGCACATAAATTAAAACATGAAAATCTGGGTGTTCCAACAGGAGAATTGAGAGACTCGTCATTTTATACCTGGATAAACCATGAATCAGAAGGCGGACTGTACAAACCCACTAGCTCATTCCTGAATGATATGAAAAAATTGGACGACGTTCACATAAATACTAATGGAGATGGAATAAAAATCGGAAACAATTACTTAACTAACTTAGTTGTCTATTCCGAACATATTGATTTAAGTAAAGATGTAAAAATGTTATTTTTTAAATGTAAAATGTACTTCCGAATGCGATTTTTAAATAAAAAAATTACAGAAAATATTTTTCATAAAAATAAAAAATACTAACATAATAATAATATAATTTTAAATTTCTTTTCCATTGTATTTTGATTATTAAAGTATGTATTTTAACATTAATAAAATTGTTTTACTCAGGCATAAATTGAATTCGATGAAGGCATATTGTACTTATTATAATATATCAACCCTAGTATATACCGGGTGAGTTTTTTAAGCTGAAACTTTCAAATATCTCCGAAAATAAGCCCTCTACGATAAAAATGACCATTATCAAAATTAAATCATTCTGGAGGGGAAATACATTGGTGCTCTAATTTGGACCCCCACCCTTGTTTGTAAAGGGTGTGAGGGGCAACTTGGAAACTAAGATAGGAACCCTTATTTTTTATTGCAGACTCGGATTCTACGGCTGAAAGTACAAAAAAAAATAAAAAACAAAAAAAAAATAAAAACATAAATTATAATTTAGTCGCATGTTCCTATGCAAAATCATCGCAGAATCGTATGCTTAATGTTCTCAGTAGGAGAAATCAAATTTAATATCGTCTATTAGAGCGCTATCTATCATGAATCGAAAAAAATGTTTCAAGGAAATCCTACGTACTTTTAGCCGTAGAATCCGGATCTGCAATAAAAAATAGGGTTTCCTGTCTTAGTTTCCAAGTTGCCCCCCACCCCCCTTACAAACAAGGGCGGGGGTCCAAATTAGAGCACCAATGTATTTCCCCTCTAGAATGATTTGATTTTGATAATGGTCATTTTTATCGTAGAGGGCTTATTTTCCGAGATATTTGAAAGTTTCAGCTTAAAAAAAGTCACCCGGTATATTTAAATAACATCTCCATTTAACACAGTCATGCTGCGAATAAAATTTTGTAGTTTGCAAGTTTTGTAGTGTTTTATTACAATTAAATATGGGCATGTAGGGTGAGTAAACTTTAAAAGCTGAATGCATTTATGATTTATTATTTTACGCTAAGTACATTATCGATACTTAAAATTAAATAAAAATTTGTATGTTCAACATTTTATAATAGTTTTGTCACTTATACTAGTATCAATTTCATACATGAAAACTACGTTTTTCAAAACAATATGAATACGGCTATTTTATGTCACCGAATGACGTCATGCGCAAAGCTGAACGAACTTAAAACAGTTGTCAATCATACCTAATAACTCTGTATATCGTGATTCTGGTAATTCTTCCGGAATTGGGGAAAGAATTTCTATGTAATTTCTATTTAAAATTTTGTTTTTCTGGCATACTGAGGTAAAAAACTAGTGTTAATTTTTTTTAAAACAAAATTAAATTGGGAATAATTTTCCCTGCCAATATGGATAAATTATTCCCAATTCATAAATATTTGTTACTGACCAAATGGCACAGTGGCTAAAGCTTGGTGTTTGGATCAGGAGGTACCGGGTTCGAATCCCGATAGGGGCAGGATGCAAAGTGAAATTTCATCCACAGATTTCGATTTGTGGTGAAATGTAACACATCTATGACCCCCCAGTTGGTGTGCAAAACCCATGTTCCGACCCATCTTCCATGCCAGTATAGACAGCCATGGAGCTTGCAATGTGCAGATGGTCTTAAATCGGTCCTATAGCCGTACATCCTCGAGTTGGCCGGAAGGCGTAAAGTAAGGACGAAAAAATCATAACCGCGGAAGAGCAGGATGAGCCTTAAGCCCCAAAACAGATCGCATAATTAACAATAAAAATAAAAAAAATATCAAAAAAAAATAAAAACAAATAAAAATATTTACATCAAACTTTTCTCCTCAGTAGGCTGGAAAAAAATATTTGAACAGAAATTACATATAAATCCTTTCCCCAGTATCCTCGTCCCGGGGAATTACCAGAATAGCGTCACAAGCTAAATTTACGTTCCGTGAAAATGTAGAAACATTTTTTTTTCATTGGTAATGGAAAACACTTTTCCTTATCATATTTTTACAGAACACAAATTTATCTCCAGTGAAATATTCTGGCTTTCCCTGGGAATAGAGAATTTGGAAAAATATTTTCATTGCAATTTTATCTAAATTTTATATTTCTGCCCTATTGATGCAGTTAGTTTGGTGTAAATATTTTTGAAACCATGTTAAATGGGGAATTATTTTTTCCTATAAAATTCTTTTGGAACAAAAGATTCCCAATCAACTTTGTTTTGTAAATTTTTACATTTCAATATTTGAATGTTTCATTTTGCTGTCCAAAAGTCAAGAATTATGAATTTTAAAAGCCCAATTATTTATTATTAATTTGTCTAAAAATTTAACTATAATGTTAAAAGATGTTTATTTGGAAAAACTACTAACAAGCATGAAAATTAATATTGAACGTGTCGATAAGAATATAGTGATGTTGACAAATGAGAATAAATATATTAAAACTGAAAATGTAGAGCTCCCAAATAAAATGGTGTCAATTAAAGAAACAACAAGCGCTGTGCTGTCAAGTACATTGGGCGTTTGCGGTATTGGTGAAAGATAAGACGAACATGTCATAAAAAATTAATGTGAAAATTAGAGCCTTGGCCATCAAAGTTCATAATATGAACACATAGAGCAGATATACTTAATGGAGCAGCCGTAGAATGTCGTCAGTCTTAGATTATTAATTAACTTCCCAAGGACGGTGTTACAATCCTTATATTTTTACTCAGAAACTCCCAATATGGATGTTTACGGACAGGACGGTCTCTTCTAGACTCTGGATCCCAGGGTTAATTTATCACCAAGACTCATTAATTTCCGTAATTGGCCAAGTTCAGCTGGAATTTGCACTTCTAGAAGTAGAGCTTGCCTTGAAATATTTTTTCGAATTGATCTGTTAATTCACCAATTATCAACGCTTATCAGAGCTGCTTATTATGAAAACTGACGACTGGCTTACCAACATCGCATTGAATTTCCGGTAACCAATTTATTCACTAAAGTAAACGTCGATCAAACCTTAAAAGATCAGACCTTAGATACTTAGATCCACTGTTGTTGAAATATCAATGAAATTTTCATATTATGTTCCTCATCCAGGCATCATGTTAGATGATAGCTAGGCACCTTAGCTAGATGATTGGATCAAGTATTGAAATATGTATCCTTTGTATCCATTTTAGGCCTATTTTCGTGACTTAAATTTGTATGAACCAATGTACAGCCAGGTCATGGTTGCGAATTTTACAAAAAATGACAAATATTAAAAACATATTTTACAAATATTAAAAACAGTTACAGCCAACACTTAATAATATTTGTGCGTGTAATTACATATCATGCTAAGGACCATTAAATATGAAGAAATGTGCCCAATTTGGCATCAATGGAGACTGAACCTTGTGGAGCTTCTTAATCGACTAACAGACAATGTTGATAGAACCTTCAAATCGTAACATGTATCGAATGCAAGGCTTTTCGGCAGAAAGCAACTCTATTTCTAACTGTTTCACTTTCTCTCGTATATTCACTATTAAAACAATTTGCAATGTAAATTAGATAACTGGAGGCTAAAATGCAACGATAATCCAAAATAGTTTTATTTGCAATCGGTGTTATCACCTACAATTGGTATGAATTTTACACAAAAACATTAGCAAGAATTTGATAATTTTAAACATTTTAATTTGAATTTGACTAACGAAACACAATGACTAACAAGTCATAAACATCGTGAATGTTATTAAAAATAATATTTTTTCTGTAAAAAAGCCGAAACTTTAAATATTAATACAGACAAATTTCAAATTTCTCAATAAAAGTAGCCATGAGTCCAACATACCACCTCCTGAAACTAAAATCAACTCGCATAATAATGCATTTAATCTAGTTCTTCAATCAACGAATTCACATTAGCAACATAAATTGCTATCTCTAATTATTTGAATGCCAATACTGAAATTTTTATGTAACTGTATAAAGTGATCAAACCAGAGATGGGCGATTACACATCATCTACTAAATTTTACGTTATTGCGTAGACAACTCGTCGACAACGTAGACAATGTTCACTACTCAAAGACAACGTCGACCACACGCAGACAACGTCGACAACCAATTGTAATTCCGCTAGTAGTGGCGGATTGAATGATCAACATATTTTTAACTACTGTTAACATATTTCCAAGTAACGTATACTGTGTACCCCATACCATTTTATCGTTAATACTGTGTACCTGATATCGCTTTTATGTCTAAATTTCCAACTAACTAAATGAAGTTGAGTTCATAACCGTCAAATTTAGTTCAAAATTGTCAATAGCCTAATTAAAATATTGTCGAAATTGATACAACTTAATTAAGTTAATAAATTTAAATTTAACCCCAGCACGATTTGTTTTGCGCCATCCTTAAAGGCCTAGTACGAACCTACCGTTAATTTTGTACGCTGAAAGTTACATACAAAAATTGGCATAATAAGACACACAGTCCAAATAACTTACTAAACGAAATAGCCGTTAGCTACTAGTTATTTTTATTTCTTACTGAATCCATAACGCGTACTGGGTTAAATATTTAGTACTAAATTAATTGTCTACCATCGATATTAAATATTTCGATAATTGATAAAACTCAAATTAAAATAACGAAATAGAAAAAAATTTCACAAGTTTTACGCCATCTATTGACAACTGGTATGAACTAACATAAAGTTAGTTTATACTTTGCGCCTGACGCCAATTTCCTTGTTCAAACTTCTGACTAACCGAAATAATGGCTAATTCATACCAGTCGTTCATAGATAGTACTAAGCAAATAACGTCTTATGTTTAATTAAAATTTCCTTAATAAAGTTAAATTTAAAAATTTCCAAATTCTTCGAATCGGCTAGTGACAAATCTGAACCAGGTTTCTAGGTTCAAATATGCATGGTCTGTTTTCTGAACCCTAGAGACACAAATCAATAATTTTTAAGGCCCGACCATCAGCTTAGATAGTCGGAAATTTAAAAAAAATAAATCGGCGTCCGATGCACGGCTTTAGTCAGTAATTTAGTCGAAAAAATTGGCATCAAGCACAAAGTATTAGAGGTTTTAATTATGTGCCTGACATCGATTTTTTTGTTATAACCTGCGTTTTTTTTTAATTCAATATTTTGAGTTCGCGAACACGTAGGTAACAAATTTTAATGCATACGGGCTCTATGTATCACAAAAAATTATAACAAGAAAACCATCGAACTTTTTCGATGAATTCTTGTGTTATGCAATTTCATCTAAGATATTTAATTAAACACAAAAAAGATTTAATTTTAAATTTTACTAAATTTGAGTTAAGCTATCGCGATATCGAACAACTGTTTTTCAAAAAAACGTGGCTAAAATTTCTATCTAAATTAGTGGTCAGTTCATGATAGTCACCGAAAGATGTCTCTAACATTAAGAAATCAAATCATGCCTAGAAATATTTTGGTGACATTTTTTAAATCTGCAAAAGGTAAAATAGAATCTTTTAATCGATTATGAATCTAGACATTTTTTTTCCCTTAATTTTTAGAATACGACCAACAGGTACGGTTATTTACTAAAGGAACACGATGAAATTTGACATGAATAAAATTTTTGAACGATTCTTGGCTTAAATTCTAGGATAAAGCCAAATGAAAAGGAACTTGCCTATTTCTTAGTCGACTAGGATCAAATTTCACATTTCCTATAGTAGGGTTGAATTTACAAATCCTTTGGAATAAAATTGATGAAATTAAATTGATTATGACATTTTTCTTCTACATATTTTATATAAAAACTTCAGTAGATGGAGTAGTTTATAAGAAAGGCATTCTTCATTGGAATTACTAATTATTTCAAGATTTAGTTTGCATGTGATATTCTTCATCACCTAAATTT
Organism: Nephrotoma appendiculata; assembly: GCA_947310385.1. Classification (NCBI taxonomy): domain Eukaryota; kingdom Metazoa; phylum Arthropoda; class Insecta; order Diptera; family Tipulidae; genus Nephrotoma; species Nephrotoma appendiculata. The sequence goes on from OX371224.1 coordinate 342,558,795, forward strand.
TTATATAGAGCTAGTTATAGAGTTAGTATATATATATATATATATATATATATATATATATATATATATATATATATATATATATATATATATATATATATATATATATATATATATATATATATATATATATATATATATATATAGAGTTAGTTACCACAATTGCATGATCGTAGCGGATTACTCCATATTGGAATACATATCGAAAAAAATCAATTGAAAGATATTATTTTCAAGATATGTAGCGTTATTAATAAACGTCGCCACTACAATTTTTGCACGTATGTCGTTTTAAAATATGAAGTTTTAAAATATGCCATTTCGACCGGGACCCAGGATTGAGCCAACCATCAATTTAGTCAGCCGAAAATTTAAATAAAAAATCGGCGTGTTGTACACAGTAAAAACGTTAATTTCAGAAGATTTACACAAAATACAAATTTTTAATAAACAACCTAGGTGAGTTGACCTCTACTGACATTTGGCCGAATTAAAATAATATGGAGTTGAGTTGAATTAAAAATGTTTGGTTCACTGAATTGACAAATACATATTTCTTTCATGGAGAAATTAGCTGATGTATTTTTTTTCCTAAATATAGAAGTCAATTAAATATGAACCAAGTACATTATTGATAATACCGAATTGGATGATGGAAATGGGTGCTAAATTAAAATTTGTATATGTGGTTAAATTTTAAGTGGGACTTACTGACGTAAAATAAAGAAAAATTAATGCGAAAATTTAGATTTTAATATCATTTCTTAGGTTGTTGACATTCTTTACATTGGCGACGATCGCAAATCGCTATGTAATCTACGTTAAATCATTTAAATAATTCACGAGTGGTGGTATTATAAACATTAAATTTTTACTCGCAAATTGTATTGGCGACAGCGCTCGTTTATGGAAAGACCTATATAGATGTTTACAGACAGGTCGGCAGAAGCTCGGCCTGTCTGTAAGAAACTGAATAGTGAGAAAAGTCAAAATAGAGCTACGTTTACTTCTGCGAGCACTTCTTTCAAATTTAATCACTAAAAATATCTTTCGGTCTGGTTTCTATGGCAAAGGCACACATTTTTTGTTTATCATAAAGAAAAAATTTGATTACTAACACCACATCACCCCAATGCAAAGGTCTTTTCCTTATGGCTTTTGCCTTTTATTCTTTTCATAAGGAAACCACCAACCTAACGAACAATTTTTTTTTCGTTATTTTCGAGGTTTCAGTGAGTCAGTTTGTCTGTCACTATTAAATTAAAGTGCTAAAAATTTCGACTTTACACGTGTTGTTAAATGCATGATTTTCCAACGAATATATTGCGTATGAAAAGGAAAACCATTACTTGCAGGATTCTGTCGGCCTAGGTATTTTAAAAAGATTTAATTTCATTAATATCACATAATATCGAATGCCCCCAACAGATGCATATACCAGGTATCCATATTAAATTTAATCAATAATTAATTAAATTATACATAATTTTGAGCAACCAAAGAAATTTTGTATAATGATCCGGTCACGTACATAGGAAATTGATTTAAATATTTTGCATACGCCAGTAAAATTTCGGTATGCTTGTCGTCTGCCGTCAACATTTTTATTTTCGTATACAAACACAAAAAAAATGGAAAATTACATAACAAAATAATAAAAGAAATAACCATTTAAATATTTACCACACATAATAAATTAAAAAAATAAAATAAAAATTTCCAACAGCTAACAAAAAAAAAAAATGTTATTATAACCGAGAGAACCGAATAAAACTATTGGTTTGGCTGTGTGGCCCATGCTTTTCGGTCGGGGGAGAAAAATATTAATTAAATTGGGTTTGATGAGAAATTATGACGGTACGAAATATAATTTTGGTTTTCGGTTGGTTTTTTTATCGATTTTTCCCATAAACCTAATATATGCTCTATATATATGTACCTACATATGTTGTATCACCCTTTTATGTATTTCGTCGTATATATGTATAATACACACCGCAAGCACAGAACACTAATAACCAAAGAATCATGTAAATATATACAAAATTTGTATTGTGCCGAGTAAATTTTTTACGTTTGCTGGTTGTAATTCCGGCCATTGCACTTTATATGCAAAAATATCATATCGTATTTGTTGTTGTTGTTGTTACATGTAATTTTTTTATGATTATTATTGTTTGTAAAGAAATTATTTTTTCTTTTTAGTATTTAACCGGATGTGACGAATCAAACAATTATTTTTGTAGTGAATTTTTTTTATTAATTTTTTATTATTTTTGTTCAATGGAATTGTTAATAAAAATTCTCAAAGAAATTGTTTTTGGAATCTCTTAATATGGTAACCCCTATATAAACACACTGGCAGAATGAGTTTTTTTTTTGTTATGACTGCGCGATGCGCCGTTTATGTTATATTAGTATAAAGGAAGTAATTTATAAATTTTTTTTTGTTGACAAAAATGCAATGAGACATTCAACATTAAAATTATTTTATGTGAAAATTAAAAATCATAAAATCAATAATATATAAAAAAAAATATAAACCCGATTATGTTGTGTACACATGTGTGGTGTGTATATATGTAGGAGCTATAAGCGGAAAAGTATGACAAATTCAATCAGTTATTACGTTTAATCACCGATTATAACTAAATTAATGAAAAAAAAAAATAAAAATTGTCAATTTATTTTTTTTATATACGATTTAATATTAATGCGTCCATATATGCTTGAACATATATGATGAACAATATTTTTTGTGGGCTGAGTTATAAATTGATATTAAAGGTGATGAACTGGTTATAACCTTTTATATACATTTGAAATAATGACAAATTAGCATGAATGGATTTTTTGGTACAGGTTGGGGTATTAACAGTGTACAGTTGCCCAGAGAGTGCTGCTGAAATGAGGCACACTGATTAAAATTATTTTGTTTGGGCCGTAAATAAATTCAGCTATCACCCTTTGCCGAAATTCAAAAAGTATACAATACCGGCTATACTAGCATAAGACATTGAGTAGAAAACCCTAAAAATTGGAAAAATAAACGTCTGGGCCGTATTCTTGGAATCGGTGGAAATTTTCCGGCTACTTTGATCATTTTTCAAAGTTGTTTTCATCTTTACTAATATTTGTCTCCTTACTAAGCGAACAATTTTGAATGGATTTACCCAGTCGAAATTTTTCGATTAGTAGGCGGAAAAAATTATGTTTCTTAATTTAACAGAACAAAAGAAATTTAAAAAAAAAGATTGAAGTAGCCGGCGAAAAATTCGAATAATATTGGGGAAATTTCCACCGATTTCAAGAATACGGCCCCTGATGGAAAACATCGAACTAGAGACCATACTCAGAGGATAGGTCGGCGCAATTTTATAATTATGCGAACCCTAATTTTATATTACTGACTCGGGTGTTTTTCATTAGTGATACATGAATCGTTGGGTTAACAACACAACCTATGTCCTTCAACTGTGACCTCGTGTATGGATAAGAACTAAGCTGTAAAATAAAACTCGGAACATGGAAAGTGCTCAGCCCGAATCGCACGGAGAACCTCCATCGGGTCTTTGAAAAGTCATCGCAATATCGGCTCCATATCTTAGCAGGGCCGGCTTGGTACCAGTGCGAACGGTGCAACTGCACAGAGGCTCGAGCTTCAATAAGGCCTCGCACAATCCGAATATATTTTAATATTAGTTTATTAAAATATTTTTCGGACGGAATCAATAAACAATATCGAAATTGAAGAAGCAACCATATGGATGTGGATGACGAAAATATTGTGCAAATTTTAGTCCAAGCATCAAGCGAATTTGTAATTAATGATCCAGTATAATAATTCGACATGGTCCTACATAATTTGATGAGTCATTTCCAAAGAATAAGATGGGTCGAAGTTTCACTGTTAAATATTATAAAAGAAAATTAGCAAATGGAGACGAACAATTACGGCGTTAGTTATGTTATTCAAAAAGTACTGATAAAGTATGGTGTTTTGCCTGCAAATTATTCTCCGTTTGGAGTGCATTCTCATATCGAGACACGAGCGAAACACGGAGCATTTAGATTCTTTACAGATTTGGCTAAATACAGAAAAGCTTATAACATCTGGTAAAACCATTTTAGCCGAGCTAGGTATCACCGCCTAGAAACCTATACCCAAATTTCTGTTAACGGACAATTAAATAACAGTGGCGCCCAAGATAAAATAAATTATCAACTTCTATTATTTCTTTGTAATCAAACAAACCATTTCAAGGTGGAATTTATTCTTTCGTCAAATTGAAAAATATAATATGGTAATGTTACGTTTAAAGTGTGGTTAAGGTGAGGTTAAAGTACGAAATCGTTGCATGAGCAAATTTAAAAATTTTTAAAATCATTTACACGATAAAAATCGGGTTTTAAACAGGGCTTATGCTTGGGAGGATCAAATGGTGGAAGGGAGGTGCAGGAACTTGCTGCATGTTTGCGGCAATTTGCCACTTACTACTGAACAATTCACAACAGATTTGACAATATCTAACAACATGGCTGCTATAACCCAACAAATTTCGAGCGTCCCTATTGAAAGACCCTTTACGTTAAACATCATTACCACGCAATATAATGATAAAGCATAAACACATTTTGAGATAAATAATGACCATACGAGTACAAGTTCCTCGGGTTCATAATCCTATAATAAATGCCAAAATATGACTGAACGCTGACCAGATAGTTTAAGCTTTATTTTTCCCTTCATCTACAATTTAGAAGCACAGGGAGTGTGCCCACGCCTTATTTATTGCGTCCAGAGAATATATTAAGTTATTTCATTTGGTCTTATTTCACTTCTGTTTGATATCACTGCACGGGGGCCAAGAATTTCATTTCTCTTTTTTCTCTAATTGTTGCTAAGCCTTTACATTTCTGTTCCAGTTTTGATTTTCAATTTAAAATTCGTGTCCGTCTACGATAACTTAGTATCGGATATTTGCCATGTTGCATTATTTATTCTAATATTGGTTTCTGTAATCGTTTTGAATACGGGTCAATGAATGATTGATCCTAGCCAGCTTCTAGGGCTTCTGAGCATACTTCTTTTGTAAACTGGCCGAAGGTTCAGGAGGGAGGGAAGTTGGGAGGTGGTTTCATTCCATTTCATTATTCACGTTCTTCTATTATATTCCCAAGTGGTCACCCGGAGACCTTGTAATTATCCAAGTAATGGTTGCTTGACTTTAGTGATGAAGTTGTTGTTGTTTTATCTATCTATGCCACTCGCCCTCAATTTAAGAAAGATAACTCCATTGAAAAAGGACCAGGAAAGACAATCGTCGGTTGATAATCAATTGTTGAATCTCTGGGTCAAATCTAATCCTGAGCTAGCTCGAGCGAAAATTGATATCACCTACATTAAAAAAAACCCGACTGTTAATGACAAGATCATCATCACTGCTATCAGACAATTTTAGTCTGGAAAATTACATTATCTGTAAGAAACATTTTTTTTTTTATTCAATTTTGATCAAAATATACAACCAAAACAGTAAACAATCAACACAACTCATTTACGCTATAAGTTTTGTAGTACCTCAACCACGTTGCTCAAAACCGGATGTTAAAATCATACATGAAGTATTTGTTTCGAAAATGTTCATGACAGACCGCATTTGGTACTGCGAAACCATACCCGAATTTAGCCTTGTAAGTCGCTTAAGGTTGTACCAATATTAAAGACATCGATTGACCAAGGTTTTCAATCTCACCTATTTGTTTAATAAAAATTGAATTTTAACTGACGTAATATATAAATAAAACCCAATTTAAACTGGACAACTAAATGGTCGTCATCTTTCATACAGAAAAACAATGAAAAACAACAAAAAAGTAATAATATACATTATCTACAAATGTTCTACATATCCTTCGACATTGTCTACCTATCAATTGTCTACGCCATTTTCGACACCAACATGGAGACAATTCGAAAATACGCGTTGACGCACAACACTGATCATCATATCAATCGTAACAGATTAATTTATGGTATGGGGCTTTTCTATCGTGAGCTTATAAATCGTGATACATATATCGAAGACAAACGTTTGATCCAATATCTGGTGGTGGTCTGGTGTAATAAATAACTGAACTCACTAAAATCGACATTTTTGTACACATCTGAGGTCTATATCCTCTGAGGCCAATTCTTGATGTGGTGAAGATTTCTTGATTGGTTGATGATAATAACTATTCTGGGATGCAATTTTCCCTTAGGAAAATCATAGGGGTGGTTTTCATGTAATCACTGAATTGTAATTATGTATATTGTAATAAATTCTGGGAACCAACTTTATATCATTGCTACATCAGAAGTTGAAATTTACAATATGCAAGTGTCCAAACCAATAGAGATCGAATTATAAACGTAAGAATGTTAGGACATACGAAAATAAATTTAATTTTTACTAAACTTTATTTATTTTGCCCGGCATACGTTGTTGATACAGGCATTATTAATGCATTTTGTGTTTACGCGAGATTTTTAAAAACATTTCCATGAAAATTAGGACTTGAATGCACTCATTGACTTCATATTATTTAATTTCTGTGTATTTCGTTTTTATTCCATTCCATAAACCAACAACACTATACACCATGTTAATTTTTTTCCCATTCATAAGCAAAACCAAACAAAACTAAACAAGAGATCAAAAGTATACATATTAACCACCACTATACTAGGAAAATAATTTAGTATGATTGTGCATGTGCGTATTTTAAATTTTAGGTTAGCTTCAAAATTAAATTTTATTTTAGTAAAGGACCCTCTTAAGTCAAGGAGAGATCTCATAAACGTAGAGATCTTAATCGTAAGTCTGAATACGAGTATATCTATATACTTAATGCAAAGATGCTCATCTTTGGTGGAAAGCATAATAAGTATTTATAAACTTTTCATACTCTAATTTACCAAAATAAATCGAAAAAGTTTAACACGTACTACAGCTGAAGTGAGTTAAAAAAGAACTATGCAGTTTCGCTATTTATGGCACACGATAAACATAGGAGTCGCAAATTCAACGAACAAACCAGATTAGACACTGGTTGAGGTTTTTCTAGATTTACGGAAAATGCCGAAACAAATTATACGATACCCAAATTAACAATTATGAAATTTATATACTAAAACACCCTAGGCCCTATCTTTTTAATGGTATGGTGTTTGTTTGTTAGTTTTGATCCAGAACAACATAAAAGTGCCTTCGTTTTTGGTAGAGATTCTTCAAAAATTGAGAAAAATGCTCGGAAAAACCATACGATCCAAATTGACCTCTGTACAAATTTTATTTAACAAAACACCACGGGGACCGTATATTTTTCAATGGAATAGTAGTTTTGATCGAGAACAACTCAAAAGTGTGCTAAGTATTTGGTAGCGGTTTTTCCAAAATTAGAAAAAATGCTCGGAAAACCATAAAACACTCTGGGTCCTTAGATTATAATTATCTGTTAATTTTGATCCAAAACACTCAAGAGTGCGCTTCGTAGTTGGTAGCGGTTTTCTAAAAATAGGAAAAATACTCGAAAAAACCATACGATATGCAAATTGACGCCTTCACAAAATTATTTCACTAAACCACCCGGGCCTCTTTTTTCTATGGAATGTTTTTCTATGGAATGTTGCTGATTATAATTTTTACTAACAACTTAAATAGCGATAGTGGATTGCTACCAACAGCTCGTGAAAGGAAATTGTTGAAGCGGGGCGGTTCTTTTCTTTTCACGGACCTAGATAGCATACCACTATCAAACTTCCTAATAACACTTTTCCGTAATTAGAGCCTATGCGCCAGATAATTTTACTAAGCTTAGAGTAAAATGTTTACTTAAACAGTTTACCAAATAAAACCGCGGTCAAGGGTACGTACGTGATGAGCTGATAGGCTAACCTACTACTTCGGAGTTTGACACCCCAAATTCTTCCTCGTCCATCATATTTTTTTTATATCAATGTGGTAATCTAGGCCACAATCTGAGGTACTCCTATACCCACACCATTCCCTCTACCCGACTGAAGCTTTATCGGTAACTGAAAGCTTACTCGTTTCAAGTTATTAAGATAATCAATCTAAAATTAGTTTAGGTTTTAAATTTTTTTAAATCCGATATATTTCAGAAATATAAAGAACCTTGCATTGTTATATTGCCAGTTCCGAATTATTTAAGGTGTCGGACTTTTACTTTCCTTTAAACATCGATGACATCGTGTACCTATTCGGCAAAATATCTTTTATTGATGGATTATAAATTTTTTTTCCGAAATTCAAATGTTTAAAACTTACTTGGCTATAATAACTTTCTATATGTAGATGGTTAAATTATTGGATTTGTCGTTTCATCCGAAAAAGTATATCAAACTCACGCACACCTACAAAGATTTTTATGATAGTTTAGGAAAATGTTCCCGCGAATGGATTTCGTCACACACCCGGTAGAACTGCTATGATGTAGTGGATCCAAACTGCGGAAGTGGTGAGAAGGATACCAATCGAATTCCGCGAACATCACGGTACCCCTGATTTGAATTAAAACAAGGTTTCCTTCGGCCGATAGTTTCGAATTCAAAATAAGCTCAACATCGGATCAAGATATTCCGTCTAATCCAAGCACCACTGAAAACGGTCAGCTTGCTATGTCTGGAGCTTTACAGTACGCTCTGTATTCTGAGGTCTGATATAATCAAGACGATTTTCTCTCTTACACAAGGTATAAACTAAACGATTTGGAAAATTATGTAATTTTCCGTTAGCCTAAAACCAAAAAAATCGTATTTCCTGTACATTATTCATTCGAATATCCCGTTTGTTGTTGCGGGCAAATAATTTGAAAATAATTACAAAACAAAATTTTATTTACACATTTTTGGAAAAATATAATTTTAGATTTTCCTTAGGTGTGTACGAAATAGGAAAATTCGTCGCCGACCAAAATATTTAAAGCCTACAATAAAATTAAAATTTCCTTTTTATGATTATTGCTGAATTTCGGTTGTTACATTTTCATTTTATATTTCGTGTTTGTTGTTTTTTTTTTTGTAATTTAAAAGGAAGAAAATTATTATCCTCTTGATGAGCATTTCACCGAATAAAATACATGCTGCACGAAGGATGTAGATGCTGTCTCTCGCTGTGTAGGAATACACCTATACATTGGTGCAATATTTATTTTTTAATTTGAAATTAAAAATTTAAGAATTCAATGTCTACCTATACAGCAGATCTATCTAGCTACCCGAGAAAGAGGGAATATAGTACAAAATATATAATAATATAAATTGAGGGGAGTGAATTTCGTTTTTTCAAGATACCTACATGCGGATGATAAAACGTGTACACGATATAACAATATCGGTTTTATTTTATTTTTATTATTGGTATATTTTTGTTCGAATTTATACATCTAGCGCGCACACACACACAGTGTATTAACAGATAGATAGACAAGAAAAAATATTCAATGAACTAAAAATTTCTAACAAATTTACTTTCTTGAGTTTATATGTATATCGTTGTCACTAAGGAGAACGAAAGTTTTGTTAACGCTTAAAACTTTTATGTATATTTCGATTTTACATAATAAATCACCCTTAATATATACAATATATATATGTACGTCTTTTGTCATGAGCTTTCGATTTTTTCCAATATTATATTCCTTATGTATAAAGCACATTAGTATTGATTTTTATATGTTTATGTAGAGCATACACCGCTGTAATGGTCCGGGGGTCACCAAGACTATTTTTCAATTATATATATATGCTCTGTATACAATGTTGCTTCTTTGTTCGGTTCTTTTCTATATATACGTATGGTATTTTATGTCTTATGCGTGTGCGATAAGCAATTTAATTTCCCGCTTTTCTTTTTATAATATACTAATCTACTGTGTAAAATCGCGCAAATTGTATAATTGTAACTGCAGCCCTGTATACAGTCATAAAGTACACTACACAAAATCATATTTTATTGACCACATAATACACTGCACATATACAGCAGAAAAATAGGAGTCAGTGTGTCGACTTGACACTAAAAGCTTGGGGTGGAAAAAAAACAATATTGCGGCGATAAATATATTTATTATATCGCAAGTACTTATATCGGAATTATATATTTTATACTCGTATAATACAGCAAATTTTAATGACATGTCCATTAAAAAAAATTAAAAATAAAATTTCATTCCCACTTGAGACTAATTTGTATCCGCGTGTCGCCTTTTTTATTTTATTTTTTTTAGATGAAGATGATACCCGCGCGACAAAAATTTGTTTCGTTTCCTTTTCGTGTGGCAAAAATGTAGATAATTTATTTCCATGGAGCAAACAAACATTAGTATTGAGTACGAAATAAGATCAAAAATTGGGAGGAAATAAGCAAAAGTTGTTTGTTGATGACGGCAATATCGATAAATAAATTATTGTGAATATTGTTTTTGGTGGACGAGATTTAGAGGGCTGCACTTAAAATATTTCATATAAGAATTTTGAGTGATAAATTAAATTTCATCAAGTTTAAAATAGATTTATATAACAAAAATAAATTTTTATATAAATTAATTATCCGATACCTCGACTCGCCTGTGTAATATACACTTGAATCTCGATTATCCGGGATGAGCGGGACCGCGGATAATCAAAAATCCTGGTTAGTTGGATTATTCGCTATTATAGACTAAAAACAAGGAAGTTTATGTATGTATGTAAATAAACCAATCCATTTATAAATTCTGTTTGAAACGATAACAAAATAAAAATACTATCACAAATAAATTAGCTTTCGTCAGCTTCGGCATTGACAAATTTAAATTTTACTGAAAAAATCGTTCACTTTGGTCGGTCGTTGGCTTTTCCACCGATGATTAATTAAATTGGCCTGTATCCTATGAACGTGTATTTTATCTTGCATACTTATTTCGTCGATGTCATGATTCTCTAAGTAATTTAAAAGAGTTTCACAAGCAGTTATAGCGTCGTTCGTCTTTATGTCTGAGAGAAATTCCTTATTCACATCGTCAGCATCACTGCTGAGTTCCTCTTGATCTTCATTACGATTTAATACCATTTCCATTATTTAAGCATTAGTTAATGTTGCGAATGTCAATGCTTCAATGTCCGAATTTACCCAGTTAACAAATTCATGTCTATTCATTTGGCTCATTATGCCCTGATTTAATTCAGCTATTGGAGTGTCTTCAATGTGTTGTACGCGTCACAATTCAAATTTGTTGATATTTCATAATTATTTTCAAACAAAATACTGCCCCAAGATGATTTTAAACCAGCTTCGGTTACGTCACCCCAAACTAGGGATTCACCATATTGCGTGTTTTAAATTAAAATTTTTGATGAAAGAGGTCACGCCACCTTCTGTCTGCAAGTTTATTCGTTTTCTTGACATTCTTTTGCGAAAATGATACTTGCAGCGTTGGGTCGCACCCTGATCCATCGGTTGTATTAAGCTCGTAAAACTAGCGTGCAAATACTTGACTATTATGTTGTTTCTTTTGAGTTTATCCACATTCGGATGTGCAGGGCAGTTATGTAATAGTAAAATTTTACAATCCTCTCCTAGCCCTAAATCATTACAACTTCTTCTAGCTTCAGCCACAAAATGGTTATCAAACAAATTTAAAAATTTCTTGGATTACCCAAGCCTTTTTGTTTGTCATATAGAGAACTGGCAACTACTATATATTCTTGAAAGCTCTTCGACGCGCACTTTTCCCATTTACCAGTAGGGTGCATTTATGAGGTCCAGAAGCGTTAGCGCACATAAAGTTCTTGCGATTCTTTGGCCTCTTCTACACTCGTCACTCGTTACGTGAATTTTTCCGATTTTATTAAATAATCTAACTCTTCGACGAATAGTGTTGCGCTTTCATAATCGGCCGATATTTTTTCACCGGACGCTCTGAGACTATGAATTCCAGGCCGGCTTTTAAAATTTCCCAACCAGCCATGCATGTTGTTTCTATTTCGAACGTTGCGTGGAAATATTTTGCTTTTTCGATAATCATTGCTCCTGAAATAGGTAAACCTCGAAATCTTTGTTGGCGAAATCATTCGTATGTTGCTTCATCTACTTGTGCATGTTCAGAGCCTTTTAAATTTTTCCGAACGTTTAAGCGTTTTATGGAATCGGATTTAGATAAGAATTTGAAAATTTCGTCTTTTCGTTTTTAATATCGTAAACAGTTTGTTGCCCCACTCCATATTTCACTGATAAATTTTTAGAAGATACGCCTTTTTGGAGTTTTTGAAAATTGGAACAATAAAGTTTATTACGCAACGAATTTTACCTACTAAACATTCGCACTTCGCAATTCATTAAACTACAATATGACCTAAAACTATTCTTTACAAGTTAACGAACACTAAAAATTGCTTTGTAACGGTAATAATATTCTTTTTTTGTGCACATCAAAATATTCCTTAAAACACAAACGGTACATATTAGAAAGAAGAGTACTTTTATCGAAATTTCGAAAAAGATGAAAGGAAAATGTAAAATCCCGGTTAATCAGCTGAAATCCCGGTTAACCAAGAGACTTAAAAAAATGGTATACGTACGAAAAATCTCGGATGATAGAGGTTCACGAATAATTGGATCGCGGATAATCGAGATTCAAGTGTATATTTAAAAAAAAACTTTCATCTTGTTCAGGAATATTTCTGCAAGTAAAGGGGACCTATCAAACAACAATTGTAGTGCTCAGTAGGATTTTTTTGAACAAACCTCTAACGGTTCCTTCTGATTGTTGAGTAAATCTCATATAGGTCATTTATACAAGACATCTGAGTGATTGCTCCAAAACGCAATCAAAAAGAAGTAAATTCTTAGGACCTCACCTATCAAATGGCGTGTGAATTATTTCTATATGGATTTGCTCAATTCGACCTTTTCACTGCTTGTTGCGAGTAACTCGAAACAAGCAGTGTTGTGCGTCTGCGTATTTTGGAATTGTCGACATGTTGATGTAGAAAATAGCGTAGACAATTAGTGGAGTATGTAGAATATTCGTAGATAATGTAGAGTATTGCTTTTAATGTTGTTTTCCTACTTGTTTTTCACGAGACTGTCATCTCACATTTTAGTGGTTCAAGTTGCGAATTTTCAAGTCACGTTTCACAAAACAAATATGTGAGATTAGTATATGTTTAAAATAATTGAAAATATTCTAATTCATTTTCTAATTTGTTATTTCGAAATTCCTATATTTTTCATTATTAAACTCGATGTTGATATAAACATTACTGGACAATTATGAGTAAGTTATTTCTCTTCCCAAATAAATTTATTTTTACATTTTTCAGATGTCACCAATTAGTGATTACTTTTGAAAATATAATAATTTCGAAATTGTTGAATTTTAAACTAATAAAAAGTTTATGTTGAAATTGTAAAGTGTCAACCTGTAAAATACAGAAATACTAGCAAGCCAAAAACCAGCAGCTTCACGTGCTTCCGGTATCAGCCTGATTTTGCGCATTTTCGTATTCATTTCCAACAATTGATTTGGTACGCTATTATATGTGGCACCACGATCAGCAATTATTTAATGCAATCATTTATCAAGTGCTGCATAGCGGCTCGACCGGCACTTTGGTTAATCGATATTTTTAAAATTGAGACAACCATAAGCGATTTCATTCCCGTTCGCAAATTAAAATTTTTTATTTGTTTCCCAAATCTAGAAAAAATCTAAAAAATATTTCTTGTGTATCATTCGGTAAATTATCTGTGTATGTGTGATTCTGAAAGGAGATACTGTTCTTAGCTAAAGAGAATTGTGTTTAAATTTATATAGCACGAGTCGAACAAAGGATGTATACAAAGCCTTCGTTACGAAAGGATCGTGAAATTCTTTACCCCACCGCTTAACGATACCAAGATCAGAGTTTGCTCAATTGATAATATTGAGAATGTGATCCCTAAAATTCAGTTCATTGTCACAAATAGCAAAAAAAATCGTATTTAGTCCAGTAGCGTCGTTTAAAGATAAATGAAGAGAATGGGCTCTTAATGGCTACCCTGGAAGACTCGAGATGCGCCTATGAAAGCAGATGATATTGATGATCTGAAGATCACCTAATACTTTATGTATCTCATATATGAGCCCACTCGCAGGAGAAGTTGCGATGGAAATCTTAGGGCTATGACCATAAATGTAATACTTCTCTGAGAAGCCTCGTCGCATACCTTACTAAACTCTGTGGTAACCGCATCAACTTCATTTCCTTCTTCATTCAATGTAGTTGATGTAAACTTAAACCATGTTGAACGACAAAAACAAAGGTATACAATAAAAGTGCAATGCTTTATAAACGACGTTTTAAAAAAATGGTTAACTCAAACTGCATTTTTTTAGGATGGTGGACTGCAAACTCAATCAGACGAAAATCAAAGTAGATTGAACGCTGCCACTCATATACTTGAAATAGTCAACGTCGAGATCCGAATTTATGTTCGAGAAAACCGAACTAAGAATTTAGTATTTACGCTTAGGATCTAAGATAATATCGGAATGCATTTGATTATGTAATTATTATACAGTTCTTGAGATAAATCGTTAAAATTATTATAAATGTCCAAATATTTTGTTAATTTAACTCCAAATACAACATAACAATTTTCATAAATTTTTGTCAATGTTGATTTCTAAAGTTGTGCAATCTTATTAGATTGTATTGTACCACAGAGGCCTTAAACATATGTTTGGTTAGCTGAGTAGCTCCATAACTCTCATCCCAGTTTTTTAACACAATGTCAAGGACATCTCTGTATTTTATAATTAAAAATTAACTGTATATAAAATTTTACTTTTCAACACAGATCGAATATTTCTAAAATTGTATTAATGTCAAAAAAAATCTTTTTTTTCATAAAATTCAGTTGCTCGAACATGCGAGGTAGAAATTAAGCTCCGTGGAGCCGAAATAGCTCCATTACCAAAGAAATTATAGAATTTTCCTGATTGCTAACAGAAACAATAATTTTCGACATTATCGTCGCCATTTTTTTAAATAGTCTACATACATAATCTATACATGTAGAATATTTATTATCTACGCAGTGTAGACAGTGCGACACAACACTGGGAACAAGACGTCATAGAAACTACACCAAAAGGTCACCATAGAAATAACTTCTACGAATTGAGCCTAACAACGAAGCATGTTTCGCTCCAATATAGATTTGCTCAGTATGGTTTATGATATTTCTCAATGTATCCTTCTGATTTTTGAGTGAATTTCATTTATTCTCATAATAACAAGACGTCACAGAGATAGCACCACAATGCCCCTATATAGGAATAACTCCTTAGAGTTTTGACGAATCAAACACCTTTGTGAAGATAGCCCAAATTCCATTCCCGAAAAATACGATAGCAATAATAATTATTGCTATCATGACAGTTTTTACTCTCAGTCCCGAAAATATTTACTGTCATGATAGCAAAAACTATCATGACACAAACATTTTCCTGGGCTGAGAATATAAATATTTTCAAGATAATATAACATTAGAAAAATTTTCGGGGCTGGAACAAATAAATGATAGTAATTATTTACCCTACCCCGATTATTGTTTTTAGAAATTTTACGTGCTATATTTTATGGTATCGGCTATTGTCTGGTGCAGGAGAATTATTTTCACATTTTATCAGAACTTTTTATTGGTTTTATTAAACTCGTAACTTTTTTATTTAATATTCAAAAAACATTTATACCCGAATTTAGATTTATTGCTATAATTGTTAATTAAATGTCGCAATAGTATACATAAACTATTATAGTATTGCCAGAGACAACTTATTCGATTTCCGGGGATAGAAATTTTGGAATATCGTCACAAAGGTAAAAAGCAATTTGAAATACGTTAAATGTTCCTCTATCACCCGATGTAACCCACTAGTCTGACCAACGAATATTTGCTGAGATTGAAGGGCTATATATCTCAACTCCACTCCATAGAAAAATTACTTTGAATCACCAGACTGGCGAAATAAAATTCGATGATAAAATAAATCTCGTAAAATTTCTTAAAAACATTATCGGGGATGGATAAATATTTGTCTTGGGCCTGAAAATTTTCCTGTTTTCATATTATCATGCCCCGAAAAATGTTTGTTTCGTGATAGTTTTAGCTGTCATGACAGTAAATATTTTCTTGGCTGAGAGTAATAATGTGGAATTTTTCGGTGTTCATAGCTAAAAATATCTTGATATGTGGCGATTTTTTGGGCTGAGAGTTTAAAATGGCATGATAGCAATAATTAGTGTTGCCATCGCATTTTTCGAGGATGGAATTTGGGCTATCTTCACATACATCAATCAAACAGCAATTGGACCGTTCCAGTATTTAAAAAATTACTTCTATATGATTGCATTTAGGCGCAATCTCCAAGATGTATAGTTATTGGCCTAAATGTGTTTCGCTCAAATATCAAATGGGGAGCATTCGAGAGTTTTGTTAAGAAAACGGAATAAGGAGGGAGTTATTCCTTTATGCTGACATTGTGGTGCAATATCTGTGATGTCTTGTCATTGTGAAAATAAATGAGATTCGTATTGAACAAATCCACATTAGAATGAAACATGCTTCGGGTGATAGGTTAAACTTGAAGAAATTATTTCTTTATGGTGGCTTTTAGGAGCAAACTCCGTGAAGTCTTGTTATTGGCCATAATAATATTTCCTTGAAAGTAAAAAAACCGTACTGAGCAAGGCCTTATTGAAATGATCCACAAATCGTGTGATAAGTCAGACCCTATAAGGAACAACAACTACATTATATCAAATTTAATTAAATCTAAATTTACTCAAAATCAACCGGTGTGACGAACTTAACAAAATTTGTTATTTTAAAATTTACACAAATATGCATTCATTATTTTAACAGTGTAATTCACCAACAAGACCAGAAATGATTGGAAATCGTATTAAAATAGTTAAAGCAAACTCATTGAACTGTTTGTGTTGCTCAAAATGTTTTTCGAGCCCGATTATAGATATTTCCTCGCGGTTACATTACATACGTTAAATAGTCTAACTAAATGGCTTTCAAAAAGCACTAGCAGGAGCTAGTGAGAAGCACTAAGAAGTAACAAGCTTTCACTGGGTAATCTTATCGAGAATGATAAGAATGATCAGAACGATAAAGATGATAAGGATGATAAGAATGATAAGAATGATAAGAATGATAAGAATGATAAGAATGATAAGAATGATAAGAATGATAAGAATGATAAGAATGATAAGAATGATAAGAATGATAAGAATGATAAGAATGATAAGAATGATAAGAATGATAAGAAAGATAAGAATGACAAGAATGACAAGAATGATAAGAATGACAAGAATGACAAGAATGACAAGAATGACAAGAATGACAAGAATGACAAGAATGACAAGAATGACAAGAATGACAAGAATCATAAGAATCATAAGAATCATAAGAATCATAAGAATCATAAGAATCATAAGAATCATAAGAATCATAAGAATCATAAGAATCATAAGAATCATAAGAATCATAAGAATCATAAGAATCATAAGAATCATAAGAATCATAAGAATCATAAGAATCATAAGAATCATAAGAATCATAAGAATCATAAGAATCATAAGAATCATAAGAATCATAAGAATCATAAGAATCATAAGAATCATAAGAATCATAAGAATCATAAGAATCATAAGAATCATAAGAATCATAAGAATCATAAGAATCATAAGAATCATAAGAATCATAAGAATCATAAGAATCATAAGAATCATAAGAATCATAAGCATCATAAGAATCATAAGAATCATAAGAATCATAAGAATCATAAGAATCATAAGAATCATAGGAATCATAAGAATCATAAGAATCATAAGAATCTGAAGAATCTGAAGAATCATAAGATTGATAAGAAGGCTAAGAATGACAATAATGATAAGAATCATAAAAATCATAAGAATCTTAAGAATCTTAAGAATCATAAGAATCGTAAGAATCATTAGAATCATAAGAATCATAAGAATCATAAGAATCATAAGAATCATAAGAATCATAAGAATCATAAGAATCATAAGAATCATAAGAATCATAAGAATCATAAGAATCATAAGAATCATAAGAATCATAAGAATCATAAGAATCATAAGAATCATAAGAATCATAAGAATCATAAGAATCATAAGAATCATAAGAATCATAAGAATCATAAGAATCATAAGAATCATAAGAATCATAAGAATCATAAGAATCATAAGAATCATAAGAATCATAAGAATCATAAGCATCATAAGAATCATAAGAATCATAAGAATCATAAGAATCATAAGAATCATAAGAATCATAAGAATCATAAGAATCATAAGAATCATAGGAATCATAAGAATCATAAGAATCTGAAGAATCTGAAGAATCATAAGATTGATAAGAAGGCTAAGAATGACAATAATGATAAGAATCATAAAAATCATAAGAATCTTAAGAATCATAAGAATCGTAAGAATCATTAGAATCATAAGAATCACATCAATGATAAAAATGTTAAGAATGATAGGAATGTTAATATCAATAAGAATGATATGGAACGATAAAAATGGTACAAATTGTCTATTTATTAACACAACTCTAGCGGAAGTCGATTCATATTCACAACAGCATGAAATGTACTTTTTTTTATTATATTTGAAATCTGTTTTGGAGCCTGGCTCTCCCAACTCTTTCGCCGTTCACTTTTCCCGTACTCACATTTACGCCGTGCCAAACAATTCGAGGACGTACGGCTATAGGTCTGATTTTCTGTACATTGCATATATCCGTTGCATAGATGGGTCGGCCTATGAGTTCTGCACTTCGGCAGGGGGTTATAGTTGGGCTCCTTTTCATCACAGATTTTAATCTGATGATGAAAGCTCCGTTTTGCATCCTGTTCCTATGGAGATTCAAACGCGATACCACCTGATTCAAACGCCAAAGCTTTAACCACTGTGCCATTTCATCGGTCAAACCATTCTAAGAGGT
Organism: Nephrotoma appendiculata; assembly: GCA_947310385.1. NCBI lineage: Eukaryota > Metazoa > Arthropoda > Insecta > Diptera > Tipulidae > Nephrotoma > Nephrotoma appendiculata. The sequence continues at coordinate 342,577,871 of OX371224.1, forward strand.
AATTATATATATATATATATTTTTTTTTTCTCGGCCCCTGATATTTAATTTATATTAAATTAAATAGTAAACTATTAGTTATAACTGTGATTTAGTAAGTTATTCAAAACTTTCAATATTTTAAATGAATCAAGGCTAATCTCAAAATGTGTGGTTGAATAAAATGAATTTGGGAAAAACCAATTCGATCCGATCTCTAAAAATAATTTTAACCGTGTTTAATACAAATTTAATAATAAAATACCAAACCGTTTGAAAACTTTCAGAATTCAAACAACTTTTAATTTTAGTTTAAAAATACTGAATTTGAATTGAAAAATGTTTTTAACTTGAAATGGAAAAAATTGAGTTTCATTTACAATATTTTTAATTTCATTTGTGCATAAGTGATAATTATTTGGGAACTTGAGAGTTCGTTAATCTATAAAAACGTGGACTTGAATTCTAAATAGGTGAATTTAGACCGCAAAACCTATATGAAGAATACGTCTATATCCTTAAAGAAGTTCAAGACCCACAAACAATAGGTACATGGGAAAGACTAAACATGAACACCACATAATCTCTACCTAAGTGTATTGACCATGCGGACAGTACATCAGGATATGATTATTATTTTTATACCAAATTTATTTTCAAACACTTTGACACTTTGAAACCTTATTATTCGCAAAGACATCGAAACCCGAAATTGCTAAGCACGTATTAAGCATAAGTTCAGTTGGATGTTGGGTTGGGTCATTCATAAGACGGTACTGGCTAATGTACGGCCAATCTGGTGATGTTCAACATTATTAAAGTTGTCGCAAAAAACAGACTAAAAACATATTTAGACAGTGAAATGCTATCTAAGTCTATAAAACTCGTTGCACACTTCACTATGTTTTTTGACCGATGGGAGATATGTTTTTATTTCACAGCTTCCCGTTTTGGTTACCAAATCTTAAATAAGAGTAATTTTGTTGATAAATGTCAGGACCAATACTACGCGTTCAGCAATATTTTTGAACGTATCACAGGTTTATATAAATATCACAGGTTTAAATAAAATATTAAAATAAATTAGTGCGAACTACCAATTTGAGCTCCAGGAGTTTGATTCACTTAACATATTAAATTAAAATTTTTGCTTCTTCCCTACCTACCCACCAATTAAGAGAGTTAGAGAGTAGACTTCTGTGTTGATTCGGGTTGAGTAGGATGGATGTAGTTTGAAGTTCAACAACTCGTATTGGCGATTTTCATCGGATGTAGATAGCGTTGGTTTCTACGTCTACAAGGGGCGCGAGAATTGTCAAATCCATTGTTAAGACAGTTTTAATCCCCTTGCTTCCGTGCTTCATAGTAAACTATCATTTACATTTTGTTCACCAGATGTCACTACTTTGTTAAAAATCGCAAATAAGGCCTTCACGTTTGGTGGATGTCAAATTTTTGCCTGCGATGAGAACTACTTCAATACATATTACTATACATTATACGAGTATATATAATTACGGATAGCTTTGATATAACTTAATATGATGCTCACCATTGCCACCTTTGTGAAGTTAGCCCGTAAAATCATCCCGTAAAATGATTATAGTTAAGTATGGCAACACCATTATATATTAAAGAAATTATAATGAAACTATAACTATCATGATATAAAAATATAACGATAGTAAGAAAAATTATTATGAAAAATAATACACGAAATGGCGGCCATTATAAATAAAAACCGATTAACAAATTTTAGCTTGCGCTATATGTATATAGCTATAATGTATAGCTGACATGATGACAAAATAAAAAATTACATAATTTGTATATGAACGAGTGGATTTGTTTATATAATAAGTAATAATTATATTTGTAAACAACAACAATGTCACAAATATTTGGTTTCTTCTAAAAATTGTCAAAATTTCAGATTAATTAATAATAATTAATTAATAAATAATTTTATAAATAAAATAAATTAATTAAATAATAATAAATACACTTACGAATATAAATTACTGTGTACTTCAAAGTACTGTAGTACAGAGATTGACCTGTTTATACAACAAGTAGCAAAATAATTCTATGATTGAGAGCCTCGCTATAGTCGTTTGAATTTAAATGACAAGAGGCAAAAAAAATTTTTGATTTAGAGCTCCGCTATAGTCATTTGAATTCGTAGAAGAAGTCAATTACCAGAAACCGGACTATATAGGTTTTGTAGTTCAGGGATTGGCCGGTTTAAATAATAATAGGCAAAAAAAAAATTCTATGATTGAGAACCTCGCTATAGTCGTTTGAATTTAAATGACAAGAGGCAAAAAAATTATAAAAATAATAAAAGGCAAAAAAAATTGTATGTTTAAGAGCTATTTCGCGAAAACTATTTGTGATACCCTTGACAGACTAGGGTTTAGCTAAACTAGTTTAGTTAATCTACTATAAAACCAATTAGATTGACACAAAATAAGGCTTAGCAAACCATGTTTCAATAATAAAATACGGTAGCGCTATGATTGTCCGGAATCGGTATTAAACAAATGTCATTGTCATTGCTCAGTTCTGAAGTACTCCGTTATTATACAGAATTATACAGAACAACGATATTAAAAGAAAACCATACAACTTTTATGACTGATTTTTTTGGTTATACATACATTTCTATTAAATCAAAACTATTTAATTTAAAAAAATTAAATTTTAATTTTAAATTGGACCAATTAGAAAATAGCTATCGCGAACTCTACTCGATTGTTTTATAAAAAAAACGCAGCTTTTATTTTTCATGGTATTATAATAAGCACTCTACGGTAAGTGGTATGCACAAATGTGTATTTTGGTCCAAAACACATACAAAAATCAATTTTTGAATTCGTTTTCGTTACCCACACAATTGTGATGGCAGGCAGGAAAAGGAATAGAACCTAACCTACCTAGTATACACAATTGTTTATGCCAATTTTGATTACGAGAAATGAATGTGTCAAACATAGAATTATGTATAAATTGATGACCAGTATACAGATTTGTGTATACCGCTTAATTATGTTTTGGTCAGAAAAATAACACTAACTATAATAATAATAAAATAATTAATATGTTATCAAAAACAAGTAATTAATATCTAATATAATTTATGTGTTATCAAATTATTATGCTCTTTTTAAAGAATTCCCATTTAACTAAGATCCGTTAAAATACGGAAGACATTGCAACCTGTCATTATTTACGTACACATTTGTGTATGTTGAACTAAAATTAAAGCCAAAAAAACTGAACTCGAAAAGGAGAAGTAGCGGCATCTATCATTGTATTACAGCACTAAATGACATTGTCCTATTTCTAAATTTTAACCTTCATTGTTAGATGGCGCTCTTGCTAAACCCATTCCGCGGTTCCACACTTTAATTTTTTCAGCGTGATTCTTTATTCGTTTCTTTCCCCTTCACCAACAAACTAATTTTTTGGCGGGTAAATTTTTGATTCTTTTTTTCGTCAATATTTTTTTTTTTGATTCAACTGATTCTCGCTCTAAATCAAAGAATTTTTTTGCCTCTTGTCATTTAAATTCAAACTACTATAGCGAGGCTCTCAATCATAGAATTTTTTTGCCTCTTATTATTTAAACAGACCAATCCCTGAACTACAAAACCTTTATAGTCCGGTTTCTGGTAATGGACTTCTTCTACGAATTCAAATGACTATAGCGGAGCTCTAAATCAAAGATTTTTTTGCCTTATGTTACTTAAATTCAAACGACTCTAAATCATAGAATTTGTTTGCCACTTATATTATTATTTTGGTTTGTTTTCTGTTTTCCTACTCCTGTACTTAATTTTCCTATATGTATTATTAACTTTATATATCATTTCATGTTTTTTTTGATATTATACACGTTTTTAGTTTTCAAAAATTATTTAATTTCTTGTTTGAAAATTTATTGTGACTTAATCTTTTCCGGGTTGGCATCAGTTTTCAAAACAAATTGTTTATAAATTTTTATGAATTGATACAGTAAAAAACTTTCATGACATTTTTTTTCCGGGATGACATTCAAAAATATCGTGATATAAATATTTTTTCGGGATGACATTGAAAAATGTCGTGATATTTGTATGTTAGTGTTGCCATCGCGTTTTTCCGGGATCGTTTACGGGCTAACTTCACAGACATACCATTGCCCCAAATAACATGACCACATGATAACCAGTCAAATGGATCGTAGATTTTGGATCTTTCGGAAAAGATTGTTTGTTTTTGGCTAATTTTTGATTTCGCAGTTTTCTTCGATGAATTGATATTCGATGAATTGTCGATTTCGTGGATTTATTCTTTTCAGTAAATTATCGGTTTTGATAAACTTTCATTTAATCGAAAAAATTAATCTTTTCCTTTTTTTAGTATGGAAACTAAAAGAAACAAAGCTCACATTTCAGAATATTCTTGTGCAAAGTAGACCAATACTAATGTAGTCTAGAAAATCAATCATTTTTGATGTTTCATAATCTACCTTTTCTCAACCGACATAATAAGCAACCCGTATCGACTTTGATTTTCACAGAAAAAAAAGTCGAAAAGCTCGATTCTGATTAGTCCCAACAACTACAAAAAAGGGTATTTTCTACACACACTGTCTACACTCGAGTATATAAACATCAAAATAATTGTTAAGGATATGTTTCGTCGTTGGTGTTGGCTTCCTAATTTTATGACACATTTTGTGTGTTGTATACGGTACATAATATTCATATACAGTCAAGATGAACTAAAATCCCTTCCCTATCATTATTATTATATTGTCTGTGTTTTGTATATACATATTTTTTTTGTTAGTATTGTATCCTTATGAATGAAAATCCTTCAATCATATAACACATTCTTGTTGTATAGCCAAAAGAATATAACTTGATAATGATGATGCTTGGCAGAGAACTTAATGACACTTTATACACATTTTATACGAGGGGACTGTATGGAGACATATTATATTTTTCGACATCGTAAACCGATCCAAACATATCATATAATGATGATATGGATATTTAAAAGTTTTGGTTTTTTGGTGTGATCGTCTTCATAACAATAATACATAATAATAATTGTGATTTTATTTGCGGGGAACGCACCCTCGGCATTTATTCTTGGAATCGCGTTTATTTTCATCTTATTTCTACTAAACATAGACGATTTTCTTAAAAATCGATAAAACATATTGTTATCGTCATACACACAACAAGCAACCTTTCTTCTCCTTAACCTATAAACGAGATGCTTTGTCTATTCAAACACAATACGTATACGAAAAACGAATTTCTCATTACCACTACCTTTTAAAGCTCTGTGTGTGTAAAGCTTTTATATATACTTGGTTATATATTACATAAAATATGAACTTCACAACATATAATTGTGATTTGTTGGGAAACAAAGAATTTAATATTTTTTCTTGTTTTACATTCGGAATATGACTCAAATAATATTATGGGACGCGTTGCATACATTCAAGAAAGCTTTTCATAATAATTTCCACTTCAAGTTACGAAAGCATATATATAATATATATATATATATATATATGTATATATATATATATATATATATATATATACATATATATATATATATATATATATATATATATATACATATATATATATATATATATATATATATATATATATATATATATATACATATATATATATATATATATATATATATATATATATATATATATATATATATCCTTGTATATAGTGTAAGATTTGACATAATAAGGACATACGTGTAGTTGTTGTGTTATTACGATTATTACCATTACTATTATCATTACTTTCGTATTGTGAACGATGATGTGTATTGTTACAATTATTTCAGTCCGTCGACATAAAAGTTTTATATTATTTATGTTTTGTATGCAATTGTATGATTGCTGTTGTTGTTGTCAAAACTTCTTTAATTTACTATATATGTATGTATTGTACGTAAGGACTATTATTATCGGATGATTACATAAAACGCACACAATTTATATATATATTTAAATATGTGGGGTGTGTTTTACATAATGTAACATAATGTCGATAGGTTCGAGCACCTAATTTGTATATATTTATAAAATTCAAATAATTATTTGTTTTCCTGACGAATCACGTGGGAGGGAGGAAATAGGTAATTTTCTTAAATATTATCAAAACAAGATAATTTCTGGAAAATATTTTTATATTCTGTACTGTACAAACATTTTGTTCGGAATTTTAAATATTTATGTTAATTAAGAGAAATAGCATAAATTTAATGAGATAATAAATGTAAAATATATTATTGTGTTTAATTGGATGGGCTTTGTTACAAGGATTTGCCAAACTCATTACTATAGCGCTTCAAGTAGAGCTACAATTAGAGATAATTCGTGATATCAGATACGCATTTTACCACTCATAACTTTTGCAGAAAATTTTTACAAAAAATTATTGAAATCGGTAAAAAACTTCTATTAACTTTCACATATTATAAATACTTGAGCTTTAAAAGTTAGTTTAAAATTTAAATTTGGTTGAAAAATTTAAAATCCTTTTTTTAAATTAAAACTACAATTTCATTACTGCGAAGCAAACACGCGTAATTTTTATTTGGCCAAAATATTTTATTATATGTTCATTAAAAATTAAGCTTTTGATGAAAGTTTATAGAGCTGGCATTTTAAAAAACTTTGATACAGTAAAAATGACGATTTAATTTTTCAATTTAATCATCCGATTGATGGCTCAAATAATTAAAAATGTGAGATGAGTGATTGAGATAATTTGAGTTAAATTAAATTCCACAAACTAGGAAATTAATTTTTAATTAAACTACCGAAACTCAGGCTCAAAATACCTTAATCTGTAATGTGTAATGTGTAAAACTAAAAATATAGAAATGCTTTGATCATTTGGTGGAGCGCAGCTTGAAAAGTGGAAAAGCAGCATATTAAAATAAATTGTGTCCGTAAATTTGGAGCAAATTATACCTCAAGTTATTAAATAAAAGCTTACATATTTGGTAAGCTTGGGTATATTTAAGAGATTTTTTTATAATTATGTCACAGTCACATTTAACCCTAAACCTTTATCAAGAGACTGATGGTCTCTATTTTTTTAAATTGTCATATACATTTCTAACACACTTTTCTATGCCCATGAATGTTCTCTCTAAAATCTCAATTTACCGGTAATTTTACAAGGAAAAGAGTAAAAAATAGTTTTGTAAAATAACCCCATTATTTTACAAGCGTTTTTGTTTTTTTACGTAAATTCTTAAACAGAGCCTTATAGCTAATAGTGAATGCATAATTGTTTTGAATAGCGAGTGTTTTAATTCAGTGTGTATCATTTAATGAAGTGAGTGTCCCAATTCGTTGCGTGTGCAAGTTGAAGTTTGCTTGTTCGTCTTATTGTTATTGTACTGGTAAGTAATTTCATTTTTGTATTTTATGGCAAACAGAGTGCTAACCATAGCTGAAATTTTAGAATTGGGAATTTTAGACGGAAGTGATGAAGAGAATGCACTCATTAGTGCAGAACCACAAAATGATGTGAACGTGCATGTGAGTGATTCCGAAGAGAAAATTATTTCCGAAGCCTCTGAAGTTGAGGATGAAATAGACCACTCTGGTGCTGAAGATAAATATCAGTTCCTGACCCTAATTTTAACAGTAGAGCTAGTTCAATATGGGATAAGATTCCGTTTGTTCAGGCAAAAACAGGTGGTCATAACCTCACACGTGGAACTGTAGACAAGGTGATCCGTCCACCCAGATATAACATTGAAAACCCAGTGGATTGTTTCAAACTGTTTATAACTGATTCAGTTATCAAAATTATAATAAAATACAGAAACGCAGAAGCAAAAAAAGTGTTACGTGTAAATAAAAAATAAATGGCAGGACTAAGATGAGGAAGATTTGTATGCGTTTATGGGTTTGTTAATTACAGCTGAACATTTAAAATGGAACAACAAAAAATACAGAAGTTTCTGGGATCCGTTGTATGGATCGCCAATACCATGGGTGTTACTCGTTTTGAGAATATACTGAGCTTCTGACGTTTCGATGACAAATCAACAAGAAGTGAAAGACGAAAGGCAGATAAGCTCTGCCCCATTCGTGATGTTAAGGAAGCAATAAATAAAAATCTGGGCAAGTATTACATACCATCAGAAAATTTGACAGTTGATGAGCAACTGATGCCTTACAGAGCTCGTTGCTCACTTATTCAGTACACGCCAAGTAAACCGGATAAGTACGGCATAAAAATTTGATAGATTTGCGATTCCAAAACTACAGATCCACTAATGGGCATACCATAGACAGGCAAGAAAGGCTGAACCAGAGCGATTGGGTTAAATGTTGTTGAACGTTAAGGAAAGGTTATTATCGAATGGATTAACACTTGTTGGAACATTGCGAAAAAAAAAGATGCATCCCTCTACAATTTTTACCAAATAAAACGAGAGATACCGGATCAACATTATTTGGATTCAAAAAAGCAATTACAATAGCATCACATGTTCTTAAACCTGGGAAGGCTGTTCTATTTTTATCATTTGTACACCACAATGCCGAAATTATAGTTGAAAGCGATAAAAAACCAATATCAGCTACAAAAAATGTTATAATGAAACAAAGTCAGGTGTCGATACCCTTGATCAGATGGTTCATGAATACATGATAAAGAAAGAGACGAACCGTTGGCCTTTTTCATTTTTTATGAATCTTCTAGATGTATCAAATATCGCAGAATACGTTATGTGGTGCAAATAATTTCCAAAATTTTGCAAATTATTTAAAAATCAAGTGTTTAATAAAGCTCAGTCATCAAAATCTACTTTATAATTTTTAATTATAACTGCTCAAAAATTTATAAAACCTACTTCCTGAATCTTCAAGTGTTTGGTAGTCGATTGTTTGGGAAGACCTTTAATGGTAGGATTCTAAATTTTATGAAAATATACTTTTACCAATCTTAATTTTTTATAAAAATCTTATGCTAGTAGACGACAAGCTTTTCAATGTAACCTTGAAAATTGAAAAGTGACATTTGAATTGTTTCATTCCACATAATTTCAAGCATATTATTAGTTTAGACATAATAGTTTAGAAAATCTCATGGTTCCATAAGCTTCCGAATCAGTTGTTCAGATTAAATCTGTAGATTTAAGAAAAGGTTTTTTAAGACGAGTATTTAGGGAAACCTTTAAAAGTTTTATATTTTACATTCTATTCTATAATTGTTATTTCACTCAAATTAGTTGTTCTATAGAAAGCTCAATTTATTAGAAGCCACCTTTAAAATGAAATAATGGTAAATTATTTTAATTTTAGATTCAAGATACCTGTAAGTGTAAGAAAACAAGACATTCGAAATGTTAGCTGATGGATCACTAAATATGAAGCTTTGCAATTCAATGTTAAAGAGACAAGAGGTTTCATTAAAGATATTAGAAGACAATTTTTAACCCTAATGTGAGTGACGTAGGTACCCGGGTACCTATGGCACTTTTAGACGTCTATTTTCGTATGTTTTACTCCCAATAAAAACATTAAATTTAATGAAAACTTCTAGTTCAATTGGTATAGCCTACGATCATACTTAAAAATTAGAAATGTTACAACTTGGACGGACGTAGAAAAAATAAATTAATCACTCAAATTAAGATATTTTTTCTTCACTCACACGAGGGTTAAAAAATAAATATCAAATTTAGTAAAAAAAATTTTTATAATACTTAGTCACATTTAAAAATTTAACCCGAAATTTTTAATTTTAACTCATTAACTTGTGGCTCAAATATTTAAAAAATTAAGCTTATAAATAAGCCTTTTATATCGGTCAACATTTTTGAAAAATTTTGCTTTTTTTAAGGGGAGCATATTTAATTTTTTTTTTGTTAAATTTCAATTATTCCACCAAGTAAGTTTTTTTTGTCCAAAAACTCAATATTTAAGTCACATTTAAAACGTAACCATTTTTTTACAACGGTAAAACACTATAATTTTCGTTTGAAACTACCCAATTTTGGTGCAAAGAATTTAATTTGTAATGAAACTGAAAATATCGAAAATTAATGTTAAGCTTGATATGAAGTAACTAAATACGAAGCTTTTAAATATAATTTTAACGTGAGGTTTATTTTGAATAAAAAAATATTTTCAAGTATTACTGGATTAAAAGTTATACGGGATTAAGGGGTTAATGGTTTTCATGGTCTCGCAGTATACGTTTTCTCAAGGTCTACGGGGCTTAAATTTTTAAGGAGTTTAAAGGTTTACGGAGATTTAAGGCTTAGAGGTTTTTGAGGTGTAGATTAAGGGTTTATGTGGTCTGAAGGTATATGTGGGGCTACATTGTTTAATAGTTTGCGGAGTTTAAAAGTTTTCGGGATTTAAAGCTTTATACCGGTCAAGCTTTTTGCGAAGGCACATACTTTTGTTTGGACTGCGAGATTCTTTTATAAAGCCAACGCCGTACGATTTCAGAAGATCCATCTGCCGTAGTCTGACAAATTTTCTGATTCTTCATTGGTTTTTAAATGTTTGTGTTTTTAAATATTCTATGCCAAAATATTAGTTTGCTAGCAGCGCCAAAACGCTAAACTTGAAACAAATAGCTTTTTAAAAAAAATTCTTTGTTCAAAACCTTGAAATTGATATGCTACAAGATTATATAAGAATGACAAAAAATGTATCTGTAATTAGCGCCACAACGGTAATTTGAAGTACTAATATGCTTTAGCTAAATTTGTAAAATTTTTCAATGCCATTTTATTTACTTTATTTGTATGATAAGCACTTATAGATTCTATAACAAATTAGTAATTAGCTACCAGCGCCAAACGGTGGATTTGTAAACTAAAGCAATAAATACAAATTGGTTGCTTTTTCCAGCGCCACAACGGTTTTGAGTACTAAGCTGTTCCGAAAAATTTATGATGATCTTCAAAACCTTTTCAACGATTTTATAATAAACAAAAAATTAGCAATCAGCGTTAAAACGGTGAATTTATTAACTAAACTTGTATCGAAATTGTAGTTGGATCCATACCCTTTCAAACGATATATTACACGAGTATATGGGAAAATTGTAAAGCAATATCGTGGTTTTGGGTGGTACTTTGGGCAATTTTCTATGCTATCCGACCCCCTTGAAATAATGATCCCAGAGACTTTTAAATTTTTCGAATTAAAAATAAAACAAGATTGGCGAGAAGAACTCTAATCGCATGAGCCGTTCTTTATATATCATCGGTACAGACGGACGGTCAAACTTGTAACTTCGGTCTGTTCTCTATTAAATATTTTAAACATTTTGAAGGTCCCTGATTTCAAAAACCACAAAAAAATGTTTTCCCAATCTTATATTATTTTAACCTCGTGGCATTGAAATTTTTTTGGTGTCTCTACCTCAAGGCGTTTGAGTATCTGGCATAAGGAAATCATCTAAAATAATCATCTAATCCCCCCAATATATCGTTTGATAGGTTTTGGATCCAATTCGTATAAATTTTACTTGATAAATCTACCGTTTTGCGCCTTTGCTTGAATGCTGTTTTTCTGAACACCATAGTACTCAAAACCACTGATGTGGCGCTGGTAGCAGTTACAACTTTTGTTATTTCTATATAATCATATATATAACACGAGTATATCGAGAAATTGTGAGTCATTTTGTGGCCAATTTTTCGAAGTTCTGATTACCTCGGTAGGTTTCAGGTCCCTACACATTTTTTCATTTATATAATAAAGGACTTCAAAACGTCGGTCTTAACCGAAGTTTAAATTAACTACAAAATACAGTTTTTGGAAGTTATTACGTTTTTGTTTATTATTTAATCTTTGCAATCTGTTCTGGGGCCAAAGTACTCCCAATTCTTTCACAGTTCACTTTTTACATCCTTACCTTACGCTGTCACCTGCCAAATCGAGGACATACGGCTATAACGGGTATGAATAGCTCCACGCCAGTCTATACTGGCGTGGGAGATGGGTCGGCCCATAAGTTTTGCACTACATTTGTGTTCCATTTCATCACAGATCGTAATCTTTTGATGAAATTTTTTTTGGCATCCTGGCCCTATGAGGATTCAAACCCCTACTATTACTGTGTAATATTTGTTAAGCTTTTGAATCATGGTTTTTTTATTGTAAATTTATGCTTTTAGCATACCAACAAGAAGGCCAGAAAGTTCGTATTGGTAACAAAAAGCTGTGTGCACACAATACCTGTATGCGACTTGCAAGTTGTACTACTAGGCCAGAGTGCTCTATCAGAAACAATTTAGTTTTACCGCGGAGTTGATTTCTAGATTTATGTTTTAAGGGTAAATATGGTATAGATATCTGGGACGGTTTAAGCTGTGCTTATACTCAAAATATTCACCCTACTATAGGTCAAACTCGTAAAGTTCTACGAAACGACCAGAACACATCAAAATAAAGCTATTTTGTCCTTCTATAAATAGATTCCGCCTTATGCCATGCTTAAATCATGAAAGCTCTAGTACATAAAAGTTTATAAACGGATAATAAATTATTACTATAAATGCCAAATCAAACTATACCCGCATTAATATTCTATTTTTACAATCGAGATAAGTTTTATTACGTTCTTCGGAAATATAAAAGCTTTCACCATAAAATAAATAATTTATATATTAATTTCGAAGCTTTTAGTTATCTATATTTAAAGAATGTTTAACTATTTTTTTACGATGAAACAAGTGTCATTATTTATGCATGAGTAGATTTTTACTGCAGGGTTGCATTTTATATAGTTACGAGCATTTTTTTTAATACGCAATAAGTTTTTTGGGACAGGATTAAAATTGCAATACTAATGGAAATTAGAAATTTCACCATTTTGATTCTGTTATGCAATTTAGATATTAATATTAATTCTTGACAAAGCTTAAGTCATAAACCAGTTAAAAGGAACTTGCAATATTTAGATAGTGGATTTCTGTCGGGAAGCTTAGATTTCTTTTAATATTTAATATGTTTTGGGCTGAACTAATATCAATTTAAATAATTTTAATAACATCCTGGGCTAGTATAAATATATTACTTTAGTGTTGCCTGATGCAAAAATTAATTTTGTCTGGAATGACTTTCTCGGCTACCTTCACATACACGTATCTCTGTTTAAATAATTACCATCAAATTAAAAATCGATCGCTAATTTGAATTGAAATTTTTATAAAATTTTGTTTCATAACGTTGGCCATGATTTTATTTAACATATGCTACGTGAGCTGAAAGCACCCTAAAATTGTTGAGCAATCGTACGATTTTGTTTTCTTAAAATATTAATAATAAACAAACTTCCTGTAAAATACTTTTAAGCTGTTCGTCAAACAGTTTGTAATGAAAAAAAATTAACTTTCCAAAAGTTCGATGCTTACACAACGGAGCTCTAAAACAAACACTTGTACATAGAGCTTTACAATTTATGCGACACTTTATTAAATATTTAAAAGTGCACACAGCATAAAAAAATATTTTATATGTTTAATCAGGATTTAGCAAAAAGCATATAAATTTAATCTATAATAGACCATTAAAACATGGTTTTTATTATGTTTAATAACCAAAACGCTTTATAAGAGAAAAAAATCTTTAATTTATGCGGTTATTAAAAAACCACCACGTTTTCCAAAAAAAAAAAATATCGTTATGTAGTCTCTAACCCCAACTTATATTTAACATATTTTTTTTTATAATAATATAAAAGCAAATATTTATTTTTTCCATTTTCCAATTTTTTTTTTTTTTGTGTGTGCTTGATATTCCTTCCTTGTTGTCAGACACTTCCTCCCGATGATTTTCCCGTTTTATATCAAAGTCGTGTATTTATAAAGAAAACATAACACTTGAAAATTGAAATGTCTATAAAAAATAATTTTTTTTTTGTTAGAAAGATAAGAAACAAACAAAACCAAAAAATAAAAACAAAAGAAAATTAATTTAAAGTTTATTTTTTTATTTTGTGTTCGAGCTTTTTGTAACACGAATATTTTATATAGAGGTACCTGTGTATCTATCTACTTTACGTACTGAATATAGACGAAAACTTTATTTTTCATCACGGTGTTTGTGTACCTATATATATATATTACATGTATATGTATTGTTACAATATATCATAATGCATATGGATTTAATTTTTTGTGAAGGCAAACACGATCCCGACAACAATAACAACAGCAGCAAAAAAAAAAGCCGCGCACCAAAAAAAGCTCATCAATTCTTCATCAACACTGTGTGTGTTGTATTATTTTATAATTTTGTTGTGTAATTTTTAATAAAAAATTTTTGCTTAGCTTAAGTGGAATTTTTAATTAAAAATTTTAAATGTTTATATATAAATATATACGTTTATGTGTAGTAAAGCACATACAGAATTTAAATATATGTATATATAAAAAATTTATGATGATAAAACAAAACGTGTCGTTGATATTTATTGGTGGTGTTAGGCTGCGCGCAATCCTAAGTGGCGGCAGATAATAAGGTGTGATAAATATTTTGTCCTACTTGTTTATTTATTATCATTTCTGTGAACAATTTTTTTTATGCATTACAGTACAAACCTATTTAAAAGTAAATTTACATACGTAAATCGATTTACTCGCATACAACAACAACAATATAAAAACTTTTCCGGAAATTGAAAGTAAAACAACAATATTTATATAAATTTGCATGTAGATTTTGGTCTCTCTCTCTCTCTCTCTATTTATATATTTTTTTAATTTATTTATTTAATAAAAAATAAATATTTTAATTTTTGTAGATTAAAACTATATGCAAGTACCCTAGAAACCATACAAATAAAAAATATTTATGTAATTTTATGTATACACGATGTAATGAAGCATAATTGTGCGTTTATGTTCATTTAACATAAGCGGTAGGCAGGGTTGGGCACGCTAGATTACGCAATGTAATCAACGCAGTTGTCGACATAATCTATTACGTTGCGTCCAGTTGGCTAGTCTGATAAATTTGCTGTCTACTAAATATTTATACGCTGATCTCATCTAATTCACATTTCACACAGGTATAAAGAAGGGTGATTTCACAACACTTGTCGTTAAATGTGTAGTGAATTATGATGAATCAGCCTTGAGCGACGATGTTTATTCTCGAGTTTACTCGCAAATCGGTTTATTCCCCAATATACCTGGTTTTGACATTTAACTGCACTTTTATATTAATTTATGCACGAAAATTTGACAGTTCAGTGAACAAAATACTTATAGTTCAATTCAATTCCAAATTGTTTGTTGTGTGGTCAAATGTCAGTAGATATGTCAGTAAATATATATGGTTATGTTTTTTACCATTATAGAAATGGCTGCATTACTTCTAAAAATAATTTATTTCGAATAGGTAGGTCGGGTATAAATAAACAAAAATATAATTTTCCTTGTGTTGAGAATTTATGTTTCTAAAATCAAGAAAAACTATTAATATTTGTTTATTCGTATACACTAATGTGTCCGTCATTTCTGATTGATTCCGTATATACGAGACCAAAAAAATTTAAATTTCTTGACTTGAGAATTTATTCCTCAATTAAAGAAAATTAAATATTATTTATTTGTCGGTATCAAACAAAACAAAACAATTTGTTTAGCAAATATTACACATTTATGATTGATTCTGTGAAAAAAATTATTAAGAATTAGTAATTAATTTATTGAGAATTTGTTTTCTCACCTCAAGAATTTTTTAAACAATTTTTTTTTGTTGTAACAAATTTTTAAGTGGTTGGTACATTTAGATTGTGCAATTCAATTAATCGTTGAAAATGAATACCTTATTTTGGGGGAGGTGAAAATTCCTGTTACAATGATATTTAAGGGTATGTAACGAAATCTCGATTTTCAAAATCTCGGTGTGCCAAAATCTCGGTTTTTTTCTAAATCTCTGTTTTCAAAATCTCGGTTTTCAAAATCCCGGTCTTGTATAACAAAAAAACAGATTTGTAGAAATTCCCAGTTTGAATTTTTAAAATTTTGCATGTGGGAAAATAGGAGTTTTAAATGATTTTTTGACACAATTCAAAAATGAGTTTGGATAAAGATCTAGAAAATGGCTAATAGGGATGGAATTTGGATGGAGGGTTAAGTGCACGTGCCAGTTAATGAAGCCGTTAGCCTCTACATTTATAGCATTTCAAAATGTTGCATTAACAAAATATTGTTTTTTTTTATTAATCTTGCATCTACAAAATTTCGCAATTACAAAATATTGCAAGTATTAAATCTTGCAATTAAAAAACTTTATTTATTATTTTGTGCAATTAGAACTAGAAGAACAGAAAACCGGATTTTGAAAACTGGGATTTTGAAAACCGGGATTTTGAAAACCGAAATTTTGAAAACCAAAATTTTGAAAACCTAGATTTTGTAGTACACTCGATATTTAAACTGGTTAGACTTTTATATATTTAAAGGCTCCTTTTTTTGTAGATTTATTACGCCAGTAATTAATTGTAAGTTCATTGAACAAATCATTAATAGTTGAATTCAACTAAAAATTGTTTTAGTATGGCCAAATGTTAGTAGATGTGTCAGTAAAATATAAATGATTAGGCCATCAGGCCATTTTTTGTAGGTTAATTGTAGATTTTCTTGTGTTAAAATTTTATGTTTCTAAAATCAAGAAAAGTTATTAAAGTTTGTTTGTGCCGTAAAAATGATAATCTATTGTTGTGTATCCATATTTGTTTATTCATATACACTAATATGTCTGTCATTTTTGATTGATTCCGCATATACGAGTATGAGCAAAAATCTATTGAATAAGCTCTAACCAAAAGAAAAAAAATTCAAGACTTGAGAATTTATTCCTCAATTCAAGAAAAATAATTATTATTTATTTGTCCATATCAAACAAAACAAAAATTTGTAGGGACAAATATTATACATTTATGATTGATTCTGAATGAGAGTATGAGAATATGTTTTCTCAACTCAAGAATTTTTTTGTTGTAACAAATATTTAAGTGCTTGGCACATTTAGATTCTGCAATTTTTTTAATCGTTGGAAATTAATACCTGATTTTGGGAGAGGTCGAAATTCCTTTTATAATGATATTTAAACTGATTAGGCTTTTATATAGGTTAATGTAGGTTCCAATTTGTGTATATTAATTACGTTGCGTGAGTAACATTGTGTGAATTTGACAAAATCTCAGTGGATTGCGTTCCTACATATATTTTTGTATATTGAATATCCAATAGGTAAGCCGTATATGGATAAATAAAAAAATATTTTTCTTGTTTTGAGAATTTATGTTTCTCAAATCAAGAAAAGTTAATCATATTTGTTTATTCGTATCCACTTATATGATCGTCGTTTCTGATTGATTGAGCATATATGAGCAACAATTTATTGAATAATTTAACAAAAAAACATTCTTGACTTGAGAAATTATTCCTCAATTCAAGAAAAATAATTATTATTTATTTTTCCATATCAAACAAAACAAAAATTTGTAAGAACAAATATTATACATTTATGAATAATTCTGTGAAAAAACTATCAAGAATTAGTAATTAATTTATTGAGAATTTGTTTTTTCAACTGAAGAATTTTTTTAAAAAATTTTTTTAAGTGCTTCGTACTTTTAGATTCCGCAATTTATTTAATCGTTGGAAATTATCACCTTATTTTGGTTGAGGTCGAAATCTCTGTTACAATGATATTTAAACTGTCTTTAGTATTATGAAGCGTGTAAAATAGTTTTAGATCATCGGCAAATATTAGACTAATTTTTATAAGCTGTACGCATTCTATGAGAAAAAAATGTGCCTTGTACAATAACCTAATTAATTGAGGCAAACGCTAAAGTTAGTAGACATAAATGTTATTAAGTTCAGCCATTAAGTTTGAGACGGTAGATCGTCAACAGGAAAATGAACCAATCATCGATGTAGAGAATATTCGAACAAGTTTTGCGTTTGTTTCAAAATTTGAGTTGAATGTCGAGTTACCTTAGAAATAATCGAAGAAAACTCATCGTTGAGGATGTTGAATAACCTTAGTCTTTATTTCAACAAATTTCGAATATGTTATACGCCAATCGATAAAAATAGTGGTGTCATCGTACGATGCTTTTCATTTAATTATCATCCAATATTCAAAAATGTAAACGTATTTTCAACAAACACTCTGATCGTATTGCGACAATTGAATTCGATACATTTTTAGGCTATACACTACCATAGTGTCCGTACACCACATACAGTGGTAACCATATAATTCAATAATATTTACCAGATTTCGATTCACAAATTTTTATTCAATTTTGACGAATCCATACACATAAAACACATAAAATAAAAATTTTCGCACCAACATTTTTTTTTTATATTCCATACCCTCCTCGAAGTACCTACTACCAATATACAGTTGGAAAGCTAGAAAAATACAATAAAATTTTCCACTCTCTGATTAAACAACACGAAAATCTACTATAAATAAAAATAAAAATTGTTGTTGGTATATTTTTGCTATTTTTGGAATAAAAAAGCTGACACAAAATATTTATCAAAATGTTTTTATTGCCTATATACGTTGAGCTCAGCCTATGAGGCGCAACAGGTCCACACACACACACACACCATATTGTTGTACACATATCGGAGTATTATTTTGTATAATAGGCGAACGACACATACGGGGTGTAATCAATTAACTTTTTTTTTTCTAGTGTTTTGTTTATAAACATGGTGTCGGGTGCTGCTCTTGTGGATAAGATATATGCTAATTTATGATAAGGATTTTTGTCTTTGTTTATTTTATAGACAGGGAGTTAAGGGTGATTACAGGGTAATTTAATTTTTTTTGTGCACGTTAGTCTTTGCTGTCTTTACAAAAGGGTGATCGTGTTGATGGTTTGGTAATTTAATGGTTTGTTTTATTATTATTCTTTTTGGTAATACTTTTAGCTTTTATTTTTTTATGACTTTTAATGTTTTACAAGAACATAAATTATTTAGACGTTTTTATACGCAATTTATAATTATCTTTGTACAGAAGTCTTTCGCTTATTATTTACTTATTATTTTTATTATAGTGATGCTTGGAAAGTTCTACGGATATCAGAAAGGAATTTTTAAATGCTTTAAATCGCTGCTTTAAATTTTCAAAATATGGCTATTTCACTTCACACTATTAATCTAATCTTCGAATCCGTTATGTATTTCGACAAAAAATAATTTTTTAACGTGACCGAGCTTTATCTAAAAGTTATGTAGTAAGGCTCTAATTTAATTTTTTAATCCCAGTATTATTAATTTTTTCTGCTTGTAGTTTCATTCTTTTATGATGAGATCCGGTTCATCTGATCCAGTTTAGTTCATGTTTGGAAATCACGCAAAGCGCCTACTAGATTTCAAATCAAAATTTGCAATCTAAAACAAAATATGGATTAGGGTTTCGAGATTTAAAATTTGAACTGATCCGGATCAATGGGTGTCATGAAACACAGAAAATATTTATAAGTTGAAAGCTTTACAAGTTTTCTAATTAAAATAAAATTTATGGCCAATCTACCTAATGAGTACACATTTTCCAAACATTATGATGAATTGTTTAGTTTGATTGGAGATTGGAATGAAATGAGATTATTCCACTATGCAAAATTGGTTAGTTTCGCTTATCTTTTTGGACTTACGCATAAAATATTAATCGATTTGCTAAAATTACATTCAAATTAAAATATTTAGTAAACTAGCAATAGTTTAATCTGTAAAGCTAAGGTATTCAAATTAATACGCTAAGCTTCAATTATTATTAATTTCAAATTTTCACAGACACATGTTTAATGTTAATTTAAATTCCGCCTAGGAAAATTACCGTTCTTTACTGGACAAATTTTACGTGTCAGGCCAAAATGAGCCGTAGTTCAGTCAGAGTGAAATGAGTTGTTTTTATCCTCGATTCTAATTTTTCCCTTATCTCTAGTGCTGAACAGTTGAAACGAATATTCAAAAGCTTGGAAATTATGCGATTTTGGCTATTTGATCGGAATTTGAGCTACGAGTTAGAAATATAAGCTGCCTTTTGAATATCTCTGTTAGTAGTTCCGTTTTAATTAACTTTATAGTTACAGACAAAACGGAACAGTGGTTAAAGTTTTAGCGTTTAAATCGGGAGGTACCGGATTCGAATCCCGTTAGGGACAGCATGCAAAATTGATTTTTCATAATTCATGGGCCGACCCATTTTCCATGCCTGGCATGAAGCTATGCAATGTGCAGATGGTTCTACGAAAATCGGACCTATAGCCGTACGTCCTCGATTTGGCACGTGATGTATAAGGTAAGGACGTATAAAGCGAACTACGAAATAGTTGGGAGTGCTTCGGCCCCAGAACAGATTGCAAAGTTTAAATAATAAAAAACATATTTATTGCTCAAATGCTAAAAGCTTGAAAAACTTTCTTTTTAAAATAAAATAAAAATTAATCAGTCTCATTTTAATAAAAATATCAAGACTTAATATTAAAAGCTTATTGAGAAACTCCTGGAACTAGAATTTTTTTTAATTATCTATTAGGTTATAATTAAAAATTGCAATTAAAACTTTTTAATGTGGCTGCGTTTTATTACTGCGAGTTATCATTATTCTAGTCTTGTTAAAATTAAATTGGAAAATTCCAGATTCAAAAATTCAACAAACTATTAAATTTTAGTCTTTCGATATTTCTAGTTTTAATACCTACTAATACTAATAAGTTATTTTAAGCCAGTGTTTGAGTAATTTTAAAGCAAACTATAGCGTTTAACTTGGTGCATTCTGAATGTGGCTTCTAAATTACATCTAAATAGACTAATTGGGAAATGTCTACCAAACATTATTTTAATTTAAGGTAAAAGCATTAAAAGCTTAATTTTAAAATATAATTAAAGTTAAAGGTTTCATTTTGTAACCAATTTGTTCAAAAATTATTGCCGGTTTAATATGAACGACCTATTCAGTAGATTCTGGAACTAAAATTGTTTAATGTAGCTGAGCTTTAACAAATATTCCTTTTTTATTTACCAATTTGAAGAAAATGTACTTCACAAACTGTGAATTTCAACAAACTCCATTAAAATTTTGCTTTTCTGTACTACCATGTTGATAAAATAATTTTACTACAGTTTATGATGTTTCGAAACGTATGTAGTTGTAAATAATGGAGCTTTCCTTCAAAATAAACTATTTTATAAAAAGAGTATTTTGAAATTTACCGGTTAGGAAAATAAGACATCCCACCCACAAAAAACGTAAAAAAAGTTATCCCAGACTTTCATCCCATAAAAATCAAATATACGCTTGAGCCAATACTACCTAAACTATCATGATATTATGTTATATATATTATTCTATCACGACATAACAAAAGAAGTCTAAAATTAACCGAAATATTTGAATAAAAGAATTTCAGCAAAAGTTTGTTGGTGTAAGTGACGTAATTAAATATCCCATTTTCAACCAAAAAAAAAATTAGCTCAATTTAAGACCAAACCAAACAAATGTGTGAGTAAAAAACCATAGTACGTAATGGCGTTTTTGATAAAAAATTTCGCTTGATTTGAAGTACAACCAACATAATTGTGCGTATAGTTTTAGTATTATTTTTGGGCGAAAATAAGTTTGAAAGGAAGGCACAAATGTGTAAGTTGGTTAAAAAAACATACAAAAATAAATTTTTGACATGGTACTTTTTCCGTACCCACAAAATCGCTACCCGGTTAAGCGAAAGGGTTTTAAAGTTCCGAAAATTAATAAATTACTCAATATATTGATGCTCAATCGCCCCCACCGCCCATCCTATAAAAGTGTCGGATTAGTACGAATATTTTTTAGATGCGGCACACTAACATCTTCATACAGGATCAGTTTCATGGAACTTCTATGCGACCAAGCTGCATAATTGAAATTAGAGCTCCGAAAATCGTTAGTTATCTATTCTAGGTCATTTTGACAACCCAATCTATTAGGTGTGCAAGTAAACGTTTGGCTCTAAAGTTGGTGGTATTAAAATAAACTTAAGTACTTTTGAAATTATTCGCCATTTTGGATATATGTAGCTTAGTCATATCTGTTTTTATGACATAAGTTTCACTCATTTATAAGTCGTCATTCCGTGTGCATCAATTTTAGGAGATGTATGTCGATAAGCTTGCTATGGAATTGATTGAATCACCTTTGAGTGAACATTCTGTGAGTCATTCAACAGTAAAAAAGTAGTTTCTAAAATTTTGTGATGGCAATTTTGGTCTTGAGGACGATCCACGTCCAGGTGCAGTTAAACAATTTGAAGACGAATAACTTAAAGCTTTACTGGATAAAAACCCGTATCAAACTCAAAAAGAGCTTGCAGATCACTAAGGAGCTTAGCATTCTTAATCCGACACTTTTATAGAATGGGATGTTTAAGCAGATATGTAGAATTAGTTCGTTTTATTTAATAATTTTTTTATTAAATCCTATGATTTCTGTCGTTGCATTAATATAATGTTAGGACTTTAGTTGTTATGCAGTTGCTATAGTTTTTACGGAATGGGTGTAATTTTCGGGCTGATAGTGATCGGATGGTGAACTTTCGCTGTAGTGATAGCTCGCCTCTATTATCTGGGATAATAGTTTTCTCTCATTATAATTTTTCCTGGGATGAGGGTCGGCGATCGATCGTCGTACGAGAAAGACGTGTTTTTGTCTTTCTCTGTATAGAAAATTAAAACTTAAATTTTTTTTCTGTTTTAAATAAATAAATAAATAATATGTTTTATATAAAAGTTTTTAATTAAATTAAATATATAATATAAAGTGTTAATAAATAAATATTAGTAAATTAAAACGTGAATTAACGTGAAAATATCTAAACTATTATAACTAATTATTTTATTATTTGTGTGACGCACTGACGCAGCAGTGGTGAACGCTTCACAAGCTAAGTGTTTTTTATGTTTGATATTTTTTATTTATACTTTGTTTAATTTATATTTTGTTTAATTTTTACTTTTTTATAAAAAATTTATATACATTTTAATTTTATTAATATAAATATTTTTTAATATGCGCATTTTAATATGTGTCGTATGGTTTATGATTGTGTGTGTGTGTGTGTGTATGGATATATGTACGTACATTCACGCAGTTTAGTTTAAAGTCAAATAAGACAAAAAGGATGAAAATAAAAATACTCTTCAGTTGCTTATCATTCATTTTCCGTTCATTTTTAAATGAATTTTTTATGCTAATTTCTCTTCACTCTTGAATAGTAAAATGAATTTTCAGAAATATTATGCAGTAAAAAACGAATAGTGTCTAGTGAGCGAATAATGAGAAACTAAAAAGGTTGATCTTATTTTTTGTGTTAGTGAACGGGATCTATTGCTATTTCGGTTTTACTTTTCTATTCTAATAAGAAAGCGAAAATTCATTGTAGTACTGATTGGATAATATGTATTGTTGCCTGTATTGAACGATCGAATAGATGATACATATCATTTCTTTTTACTTTATTCTTGATAAGTGAATGGTAATGCTTGGTTCACGTGTGCGATCGGGGAATGATTCGCGAATCAAGCCAATCTTTGAGCGTAATTATTTCGCATTATTACTCATAATTTGTTTTTTTTATTATGTTGGATGCTTCCGATCAAAATTTTCCCAAAGTTAAAATAATTTCATCTCAGGCGGGGAAATTTGTATATGTTTTCAATGATTTAATTTTCCTTTGATTCGCGAATCGTTTTTTTGATCGCATGCGTGAACCATTAAACAGAATATTTTTTGTTCCTTTACATTATTCTTGTTGATCAGTTTTACAAATAATGCATTAATTCCGTGGAAGGATTTGCTGACAGCTATTTTTTTTACTGATAATACGCAAAAAGAAACTTTAAATTTCATAAGAGTGACAAAGAACAGAAATATTTTTTATTTCATTGTATAGTAAAATTTTATGGTTTTACATTTTCGCATAACCTACAAATTTCTAAAAATTTTTAATTTGTACATTATTTTCGTACAATTCGATTTTTTTTTATATATTTTAATTTTAATATCCTATACCACAAAAAACCTCTAACGTTAACAAATTTCAACACAAAAAAAAAAACAAATCGACATCTGAGTATAAAAATGGCGGGCGACTTATTTGTATGAGTGTGAGAAAAATTTCTTATCTTTACATACATTTTTTGTACATGTGTGAAAAATATTGCCATAAAAAATACTCTAATTTACATTTTTTATGGTAGTATTATGGCAGTAAACTACCAACATCATAACTATTCTCTCAATAAAATTTTACTGACAACATGTTTTGTTTCGTACACAACCAGTAAAATCTATATTTTTTTCTCGCTTTTATTTTTGGTGACAGCAGATTTTTTCCATGGAATAGGGACATGACACTGTTCGATAGTGAACAATACATTTTAACGAGCGACTTTTTTAAACCCTGATATATGCGTATGTGTGGATTTGTGTGCATATGCATGTGTGTATGTTTATGCGTGTGTGTGTGTAGGTTCATATGGATTTATACTTATGTATATGTTTAGTTTGTATATTTATATAATATGATTGATTGTTTTTACTTTTTTATAATCATTTTAATATTTTAAAATTAATTTGATATTAATTATCATATTAATATACTTTAATGTATAAATGTTTATGATTAATTCTTTTAATTTGTAATATATATATATGTGTGTATGTATGTGTATGTGTGTGTATATATATATATATATATATATATATATATATATATATATATATATATATATATATATATATATATATATATATATATATATATATATATAGATGTGTGTATTTAATATGTATGTATGTATATATGTATGGGTATGAGTATGAGTATGTGTATGAGTATGTGTATGTATGTATGTGTGTGTATGTATATGTATGAATGTGTGTGTATATGTATCTACATATGTGTATGTGTATGTGTATGTAGAGGAGAGGAGTGAGCAGGACTTATATTTAGGTGGATTCTGGTATAATATATAAATATTCATGACTTTTTTGTAGATTGATTTAAAGGGATGAGAAATCATATGTGTTCCGGCATGGCAAAGGGAAAATGGTTTTAATTTTTTATTTCCATTTGTAATGACAATTAAATCTTTGATGTGATATCCTTCGGCCTTTTAATGTTGACTGTTTTTTTTAGATTGCTTACTGCTTGCACTATTTTATCTAAAAGAAGTTATGGCTCAATAATATTTCTCGAAACAGGTTCGTCTTTGCATGGGAATGATATATACGAATATCGATTGATTTGAGTTCTAAATCCTAATCAACGACCTGCTCATGCACCAATTGTGTAAAAAGCCTTCCGCGTGGTTCTATCCTCCGTTTGTATCATCACCTCACATAAATCATGGTCGTTTTTGTTTGGTTGAGACGGTATACTGCGGAAGATGCATAAAATCATTTTTGAGCATAATTCTAGAAAATCGCAATTCTAGCAATTAGCATTAATTTGGGAGAGGCTTAGTTCGGCTGGGTCATCTCTCAACGGGTTGTCTTGACGGGTAAATGGAGGAATAGGAAAATTTTTTGGCCGATTATTTTCGGATTTATTTTGTTGAAAAATCCAGTAATTCACCCGGGATTTATGTTGAAATCCCGATTCACCTCAACATATCAGATTCGCACATGATTAGTTAAGACATTGCTTAGCACGGCTGAACTCCAGAAGTTCTCTAAAACCCATTTTTAAATTCACATTTAATTCTGCTTACCTGATTTGACAATAATTGGTCGGGATATGGCCAAGTTCCATTCAGAATTATCGAATTTTAGAACTTTATCAAAAAGAAACATTAAAATCCCAATACAAGTTGATCCTAGTTTATTAGAATCCTAGCCCAGCTCTGCAAGCTGAACTGGAAAATTTCAATTGGAAACGGCCTGTTTCTTTCATTATAGCTGAATCCGAAAATTTCGTCAAATTCAGCTTTGCACCCCGAATTTGATCATCATTTGTTTTGAGTTGGCTTTGTTCCATTGAACATGCTAGAGTGCCAATCCAATTCTGCGTACCATATTTAACAGTTATTGGTTGAGGAATAGTTAAGTTCCATTTAGCATGATATAAATGTGTACTATAATTATACTGGTAATTAATCGAATATTTTCTTCTTTGGTCAACAAATTAATAAAATATTTGAAATTTTTGCGAATTAAATTAAATTTGTTTGAAATATCCTATCCGGTGGTTAATCTGGCATTGAATAACATTGATATTTTTCCGAAGACCATTGCCTTTGGGATGCCTTACATATGAAATTTTTTGTTTTTTTTATATTTTTTTTTTTTTTTTTTTTTTCGATTTAAGGGTTAAATACTAATGAATTTTAGACTAAGTTTGATATAATTTAAATAATTATGTTTTCAGGAAATCCTATTGTAAGTCGTGGAATTGCAGGAGGATTAAATTAATAAATGTTTATATTATTTAGGAAGCCGAAAAATATTAATTTAGAATTAAATTTCAGGAAATTAACAGACGTGAAATAATATTTCTTTGAAATATTAATTGTTAATTGTATAGATTAGAATCGTGTTGTCATTGCATTAATAACTATCGACTTTATTTAGGGGTCTGCAACTGGGCCGATTTAATCAATTAAATTTTGCATTAATTTACAATTACATTTTAAGAAATTTCCAGATGCACGTGAAATAATAACATTTTTTCCTAGGTTGCTGATTTAAAGAAGCAATTATTGATGACCAATACCATCAATATCCATTTAACCTATTAAACCTTTATCCTTCCCCAAGTAGATTAGTTTTGTGCTGTCTTTGTGTTACTAACTATCGGCTATACCTAGGTGTCTGTAACCGGGCCGATTCTGTCCCACTTAACTAACCTATCCAATCCTTCGGTTTTGTTATATGTAAAAAAGAGTGTACGGTGGGCCCGGCGTCACCCGGGAGCTCCTGTGTAAGAACTTGGTCGTGCATTCAGAATCAATCAATCAATCAATTATAATTTTTCCTGGGATGAAATATTCTGGGATGGAAAACTGTCGTGATAGTTTAGTGATGAGTCCTGGGTAAACTTTATATACATCCACAAAAGATCAAATTTTGGAAAAATTATTACAAATTTAAAATCGAAAGCTTATTCAGAAGTAGGCTTTTCTAATTATTTGAGCAGTTAGAATTAAAAATTACAGCGGATTTTTTATTTGTTGTGGCAAAGCTTTATCAATATAAGTGCTTTCGTATCTTTCTAATGAATTACGAAAATTGAGGAATGAAGCGGTCCCGTCAACCTTTAAACCCAGTAAACTCGGTAACCAAGAACTTGTAATAACCAGAACACTGTTTAACGAAAACGTCGTATAACCGAAAATCGTATTAAACGGAAACCTGTAATAGCCGGAAACCTGTAATAACCAGAAAAGTGTAATAACCTAAAATCGTCAATAACCGTAAACCTGTATTAATGGGTAATAATAGAGAAACAATTCTTTGGTTTGTTGCTCAATTTCCATCATTGAATTGGTATTTGGAAAGTTACTAATGATAAACTTACTAATTCTGGGATATTTTCTAGAGGGTGGCTGAGACCATGTGTAACCAAATGAAAACGCTGTAATTTTTTTAATTTTGATTATTTTTATTGAAATTTCGTGGAATATGTTGAAAACAATTACATTTTATGAAAAACATGTTACTGCTCGATATGACCTCCTTTGGCTCTGATTATTTGATTCATTCTTCCATAGAACGCATTGCATGCTGACCGGAATTCAGTGGGCTTGCGGAATTTTATTCCATTCTAGAACAAGAGCTGACTTCAATGCATCAACACTTTCGTATTGTTTAGTGGACACGTTACTCTCTAAAATGGACCATATGGAGAAATCCATAGGATTCAAGTCTGGTGAATATGGTGGCCATTCTTTCGACGAAATCAGTCGCGAAACGCAATTTTGTAAAAATTGCTGTGTCGCTCGAGCTTTGTGTGACGGTGCCGAGTCCTGTTGGAATGTCCAACGGTTCGTACCAAAGTGTTTACGTGCCCAAGGTAGCAAAGCATCGTTTAGGATCTTTTGGTGGTACACCTCTTGGTTTACCTTGACTCCATGTTCGATAAAAACCAGAGGAGTGCGTTCATCTGCAGTCACTGCAGCCCAAACCATAACATAAGCTGGTGATTGCTTGCGCATGGCAACTCTTGTGTCCAAATTATCGTTGGACTTGTGTTCTAGCCAAACACGATCATTTTGTTTATTCACATACTGTTGAATGGTGAAAATTTTCTCATCAGAAAAGACAATTTTTGGAATCTCATCACGTTCGGCCAAGGCCTTCAATGCTCGTGTTCTTTCAAGCCTAACTTTTTTTTGTGCCTCCGTAAGATCTTGAACTTTTTGTATCTTGTAGGGCTTCTAGTGTAGTTCATTTTTCAATATTGTTTGAATGCTGTATCGTGAAACATGTAGACGTGCGGCTAATTGATTGGCACTTTGACGAGGATTTCGTTGGTTTCGTTTCTTCACATTTCGTATCATTTCTCTTGATGTTGCTGTCTTTTTAGGACCGCCTCTGTTGCGTTTAGCGATGCTACCAGTTTCATTGTATCGAGTTATGGTTCGATACACAAACATTTTATTTACATTCAAATGCTGGAGCTGGCGAACTATTGCTGTTTGTGAATTTCCACTCAAATACAGTGCAATTACACTATTACGTTTGAATTCCATTACGATTTTTTTATGAAGATATTAATTTAGAACAATTATTTGTTGACCACATGTAAACAACTAACCAAATGACAGCAGAGTGAAGTCAGTAACATTTGGTCTCAGCCACCCTGTATTTTAAACTACGTTCGACGACGACATTAAACAACCAGCATCCTTTTGATCGCCAGCAATCATTTTAAATTTTGAAAACTATTGTTCTCTTGTTACTAAATAAAAGACTCGAAATAAGCCTTTTTTGTGTACTGATCTTAGAAATTATAATGACAGCTCAATACTAGATTTTTTCAATTTTCACTATAAAAAACAAGAACTGCCCGTCCAAGATGGTTGATATTTTGGCGAGTACCTTTCAACGGATGTGCAAAGTTTATTGTCAAAGGTAACCCAAAGAAATTTGACAATTTTTGATCTGGTAATCGTTTCCTCTAAAAGACAAAGCTCGGCAATACTTTTCCATATAGTTAGGACCAATAATCTGGTCTTAGAAAGATTAACGTGCAAAACTTTCTCAATGCACATATATCTCTATAATTTGTAGAGTGATTATCGATGATTGTTGATCAAGTAATTTAACAATCAAAGAAAACTAAAAGAAAGGTAAAAAGTAGCTCATTAAGAGCATCATTTGTAGACGTTAATGGAAACTGAACGACAATCCGGTTCGACCTCAGCAATGCGAGAATTGAACTGAGTGCAAGTCGAAGTACCTGCAATATTCAGGAACGTTCTTATAGTTGATGTATAGCAGTTTCACACATTTTGATAACTCAAATGGGAAATTATATAAGTGGTGATCTCTGATAAATATCTATCAAAAATTGTCCCAAAGCACAACTTTAGGATCATCGTATTTCAACCAGCCAAATTTGGGGGTGGAAATAACTTTACTTCTGTTCCAAGATAGTGGGGCAATGCTGAGTGATCCAGTCCTGAATGAGATTAAATACGTGCTTGAATTCAGCAGGAAAAACTCAATATAGGCCCAGCGCCCCGCTATTTTTTTGTTAAAGAATGCCAGCTTGCGCGAGAGAGTCTCAATACATCTCAGGTCATTAAGTCTTTGAGCGGATTTAGACTGTCATTATATCATTTACTATCGAGCTGTCATTAAATATTTATTTTTGAAAGGCAATATGCCTACGCAAAACAAAGACGAGTTGAACGCTGTGTACTAAGAATTTTCACCATCATTTAATAAGGTGAACATTTGGGCAGCTGATCTTAAAGGTGGCCGTACCAGCTTGGGTGATGATGAACGTTTGGAACGTTTAAAAACTGTAAACACTGATGATAACATTGCTCAAGTTCACAAAATGGTGCTAGACAACCGTCCGTCGAATTAAAGTTAGAGAAAGATAAGATGCTACATGAACATGTTTGACACATATTGAATCAATATTTAGGTATGAGAAATCTATTCACCATGATGTTTATTCGGCTGGGAAAGTGATTGAGGCTGTCTTCAAAAATTGCGGGAAAATGGCCACACGTGCAGAAAAAAAAATTTCCTCCAGGACAATGCACTTTTTCACACCTCAGTGGTTTCTATGGCGAAAATCCACAAATTATGGTTTGAATTGCTTGATCAAAATCCTTGCTCACCAGCTCGAGCCCCAAACGACTTTTTTTTTGTTCCCTAAGATAAAAGTTGCACTCGGAGGACAAAGATTTTCGCCTAATGGGAAGGCCACCATCTTTGTAAACAACTATTTTGCGTAGAAAGGCGTCGAGTATTATTTGGACGGGTTGAAGAGATGGGAGCATCGCAGGGAGAAGTGTGTAGACTTATTTGCTATTTTTATTAGCTCGGAAACTTTTCAGAAAATCCTCGCACATATACACACAAAACGGAAACAAAACGACAAACACTTAACGAAAAGAAAAAGTGACACATCACGTCGAATTCAAGCAAAGCAAATTAAAGGCGAGCGAACTAACAAACTTATTTTATAAAAAATTAATTTCGGTTTTAGCAGTTTGTCTCCACGCTCGCTACGCCGCACAAATATCACTCCGCCATTGTCTATGGTGGATCAAAATAAATAAAAATTAAAATTAAATAAAATAATTAAAAATAAATTTATGAGATGGGGTATCTGTGTTTGAATTAGGCGCGGGCTTTGGAATCTACCGCACACTTCACATAATGGTGTTCCCGACCGAATCGATTGCTTTTACACTGCGTTCCGGTTATACTTCTAACCTTGCTGTTATAAGTAAAATATTATTTTGTGTATGATGGAAGTGGGTGTGGCAAGAAAGTTATTAAAAACTAGACTTTATCTGTGAACCTAATCTTCGGTTAGCAAGTGTGGAGACTTAAGTAACCTTAAATTACACTTAGAAACCAAGTAAGAGTTTTAGTCACTATTATTATGAGTCATAGCCGTTTCAAACACCATTTACAAAGAATAGGGCTACTTTCTCGGAATAAGAATAGGAAAGCTTTCTTCTCTTGGGATCTCTTTGAGTTCCAGTCGACTTATATAAGTAACAAATAAATGAACTGAATGATGTATATTTATAAATAACAACAATAATGATATGGTGAAAATTTGGGTTAAGACGCTTAAATTAGTGACATCTGTTTAAAAACTACATGAACTAATTGCATTAATTTAGTTTAGTTTGGTGTTTAAAGCAAAGTTTTTTTTTTAACAACGAATATTTTAAATAATTTTTGGTAATAATTTTCAACCTAATCAGAACATTGAGAAGGTGTGCAATTTTTATTTTCTTGTTGAATAATTTTCTTGAACTTTGTACGAGGTCACGAGTAAAAAATATTTATAAGAATAAAAATTTTATAATATCTTGGTTAAATAAATAAAAAGAATCACTACAAATACCCTTTATGTACTAATTAGGGTATTGTTATAAAATATTAAAGTACCACCACAGGAACGTTATGCAAGAAGCCATAAAGAGTACAAATCAATGTATAAGTACTGTACAGTATATATTATTATTATTATTATTTCAAGTTGCACATACGTAACATAAATTATAATATTTTATTATTTTTTTAAATTAGTTTTAAAAACTATTATTTTTTGTGTAGTTTTAAAAAAAAGTTATTTCATTTCTTTAGTATAGCAAGTAGTTTAATATAAAGAAAACTTATTGAGTACATTTTTCAACTTTATATCTTATACAGTGAAGTTTCTTAGTTGGTTTATATACTTATGTACATACTTAGCAACTAACTGTGTATATAACTAATATAGTAATGTCAAAAACTATATCCAAATAATATTATAAAAATAATAATTGTATCTAGTCTAAGATAAGTAATAATTTTTGTTTTGCAGAAGTTGCAAGGGGAAATGGAAATGAAAGCATATCTTTAACCAAATAAATTTCTTATAGTTTTTTTAAGGAAGTTATCGCATGGGAGATGTGCTGTGCACTATTTACTATTTGCATTTTTAAGTAACTTTTAAATTTAGCTTGTAGTTTTGTCATATCCGTTATAGATCAAGTATATAAAACTTGTGGATGCACCAAATTTCCAAATTGACTAACAAAAAGTTATTAAGGTGGCTCTACACTATGCGATTTATAAACAAAGAAAAACATTTATTACGTAATCAAATTCAATTTTCTTTCAGCTGGATAAATAATAAAATGATTGATAGCTCAGTTTTGTGATTCCTCTATACTCGAAATATTCTTTTTAATCTCCCAAATGAATAAAATTATATCATCGTCTATTTGTGTGCTTGATTCAAATGACGTTTACACATCAGCATCTTAAATGATTTATTACGATAAAATATTTGTTATATAATTTTATGAATTAGTAAAATTGAAATCTTGTAAATTAAAATTTAGTTTGGTTTAGGAACTAACTAATCCGATATTGAATTTAGAGTTTTCGTTACTCGATTAGCGTCCTGAAATTGAAAATGTGAACTCTAGGGTGGAAATTGACCCAAACGTTATTCCATTGGACTGCTTTCTAAAATAAGAATCATCTGTACACAAAAATTTCAGAATTCAAATATTGGGGGTCTAAAATATTGGGTAGCAAGCAAATAAATTATTCGATCGAAGATAAAAGATTCAACGAATTGTATAAAACTCTTATAATAGAGTGCAATAATTGCCTCTACTATCAGCAAAACTATTAATAATGACAAATAAATCAAATATAAATATTCACCAAACACTTTACCATGGTAATCTTTAATTCTAATTAATTGTTGACTTCCGAAATTGCCCTAAGTTAATTGTTACAATGCAAATGCTAAATGTAAACTATTTAATATCCGACCTAAAGCATAAAGACATATTTACCTTGTTACCATTGTTTACGTTGCTCACATAAAAATGTAAACAATGATTTTCGTCGTCAATTTACTCGTACTATGGATTCATCTATGACGAAATGCAAAAATACTGTTATTTAAGGAGTTAAGTTGGGGTAGTATTTAGTTCAACACCATTCAAACTCCTTAAATAACAGTTTCCTTGAATTTCGTCATAGCTGAATACATAGTACAAGTAAATTGACAACGAAAATAATTGTTTACATTTTGATGTAAACAACGTAAACAATGTAAACAAAGGAAAATGTGTCTAGAGGTGTTTTTATGATTAAGGTTGGATGTTAATTAGTTTACATTTAGAGAGATTAAAAATAAATCAATAGTTAGAACAAAGTGTAAAAGAACTCACACATCTACTTTAAAACATCGATATATTCCTAAAGATGCGGTAAAATCACAATAAAAGAAAGAATCCTAAAGCCACCAATATTCGTTAATACAATTTTTCGGGATATTTGAATGTCGACCAATAAAATTCACGAGGTATGGCAAACAATCTCCATAAATAACGGTATTAGATAAAGAAGGCGATAACTAGTAAACAGAATTGACTTCAAATGGAGAATATCAGCTTCTTGAATGCGAATGATTATCACAAATACGGCCTCCAATTGTAGAAAGAAAAGAGCAGAGTGAACATTTTCAAGAAATACATCATAAAAACACCTCTAGACACAATTTCCTAATTAACATGTTTAATTAATTACATTATTTACACTACTTATATTATTTACATTATGTACCTAAAAAATATAAACAACTATATATGTCGTCAATTTACTTGTACTATGTATTCAGCTATGACGAAATTCAAGGAAACTGTTATTTAAGGAGTTTGAATGGTGTTGAACTACTACCTTATTCAAACTCCTTAAATAACAGTGTTATTGAATTTTCTCATATACGAATCCATAGTACGAGTAAATTGACGACGAAAACAATTGTTTACATTTTTATGTAAATAATGTCAACAATGTAAACAAGGTAAACAATTAGGCATATTAATTAGAAAATTGTGTCTAGAGGTGTTTTTATGATTTAGGTCAATTGGAGAACTTCACGCCTCCGATTTTTTCGTATATGTGGAAGTTACAAGGATTGATGCGACGTTAGCATCGACCATTTAGAGTCGGTGGCCTAGTACTGCTCAAATCTCAGGTTCAGAGCAATGTAGCCTAAATGATTTATTAGGAAACTAGATCTCAGGCCTGACGGGCAGCATCTTATCTGCAACAACCGTTAAATTTGACAAATACATATATAGACTGAAATATTTAATAAGTGATAATCAAAAAATAAAGACAATCACTAATATAAATAATGTAAATAATGTAAAAATGTATGTAAAAATGTAAATAATGTAAATAATTGAAATGATGTAAATAATGAAGAAAATGTAAATAACGTTTCAGGTAAAAATAATAACTTCTTTATTCGTAGAAAACAAAAAATGGCAATGTGATGAATACCTATGAAAAAATGAGATGCAACAAAAGCGTCAACCATGTCGGGAGCTTCAAGATTTATTTGGCAAGTCCCAAATGATACGAGTCGTGATTAAAAGATAAACCAATGTTAGAACAAAGTGTTAAAGGATTCATATATTATTTAGTTTAACACAGCGATATATTCCTAAAGATGCGGTAAAATCGTAATAAAAGTTTCGACATTTCAACGAGAAGGATGTCTAAAGCTACCAATGTTAAAACATTTTTTCGGGATATTTGAATGTCGACCAATAAAAATGACGGGGTATATGACAAACAATATCCAGAAAAAACGGTAATAGATAAGGAAGGCGATAGCTCGAAAAACCGAATTAACTTCAAACGGACACTGCCAGTTTTTGCACGAGGAGGGCAAGAACGCGCACTCGAATGCAAATTTGAACATTGACACCCAGCTTCTGAGAGCGAAGTAGTAGGTTCAGAACTTTGATTTTTAAGAAAGTGTTTCACATTTTGTGTGATTGCGACTATTTGATTGTGAGAATTAATAAGAATTCGGGTATTGGGTTGGGTTGCTGATAAATCGGGCAAAAAAGCGAAATAACAGGAGCCGAAGGAAAACATTAGTATCATCCAACTTTTATGCCTGCCGTAAAGCGTTGCATTAGATAGCAGCTATCACACCACGGGCCCAAGTTCAATTCTCGTCGCTGTCCAAAAAATTTATCAAGTTATAAAAATTGCAGCGAGATTCATTATAAAACAATTGGGTGTAACACGTTCTTGGGGCTAACCACTGTGTTAGTTAGCTCACTGTGTGAGCTGTTAATGGCCTTTAACGCAAAGTTCAACGTACAAAATCAGAAATTAATTGTTGCAGAATTTGAATTAGTCGGTATTAATGAAAATAATTCGTGATTAGAATGTAATTTAGTCCTTAACTTCCCACCCTCCATAAACCACTAACGAAAACCACCTTAAACTGTATTTACGATGTACGTTTGTGGGTTTCGTGCTAATCGAATGAATCGTTTCCGTTTATATTTTTAGCGAGGTATAATTGGTCGTTGGAATTTATTATTTATGTTTTCATTTACCGGACAACTCTAAAGCAATATAAACACAAAAATTTGTGAAGAATGTGGCACCCAAAAATATGGAATACGTCTAATTCACAATTTTACCACCTCAGAAAAATATTAGAAGGTAAACGTAATAGAGATAGTCGGACTCAACACAATGCTACCACAACCAGTAAAGAACATTGTGCATTTCAGGTTTATACAAGTCGAAATTATTCGGCACTTGTACAATGAGAATACTAACATCAGACCACTAAGATACTAATCATCTATTGGCCTTTTTGATTTCTGTTGATATTGTTGGCTGGAAGACAGCCATCCACAATAAATTACGTTATGGTTCGACTTGTTCAGAGTGAATCCGGCTTAGTCGGCGGCTTCTATCGGCAAACGATATATTAAAAGTTCACTAATTTCTTAAAATTACTACTAGCAGTTGCGGTTTGGAGCTCAAAGCATCTGGAGCCAAAAGCTAATTTAATAAATTGTTCAATGAACCCTTAATGCGACCGACAATCATCCATATGCCATACAATTCTCACTACCTGTGATAAATATAACACCAACATATTGAAGTGCTGCAATACACCTTAGTATATCCTTAAATTAATATAATGACAAGACGTTTGGTTTTTCTTTTGTTTTATGCCAAATCGAAACTTTTCTCGAAAAACACAAAAACAAAAGAAAAACTTTTTTATTTTTTTCCTCTTATTATTTTTGTTTTTGTTTATATGGGTGTTGGGTGGCTCGAACATATTTAAGAAGATAAATAAAGATCGATGAAAATATCAATCTTAATTAATTTAAATTAACTCATCAATCCATAACAAAAAAGAACCTCAAAACAAAGGCAAGGCGCAAAATGATCCAAACGGAAAACAAAACAATACCGGGAAAAACAAGTCGAAGAAAACAGACAAAAACCATAAGTGAAATTAATAATTTCATATCAATTTCACTTAATCTGCACAATACACACATACACACACACACATAACGCAAAGCGCTCGCCAGAAAGGAATTTCATTTGGAAATGTATACATGTATGAAAATAAAAATCAATAAATAAATACGAGTACAATAATAATGGATACACAAAAGAGGAAAAGCTGGTAAAAAAAATTTCCATCTTATTTCCATCGTCTATTATTCCTTTTATTTATTGTAATATGTTGTCTTGGATAATAATGATCATATTATTTAGATTTTTATTTTTTCCAATATATATTCAATAGAATTCTAGATAAATACGCATACAAAATTCTATATACATACACAGCATATATTCACGGATGTACGTATGTCAATCGATGTACACACACAAAAAGGAAAATTTAAATTCCAATTAAAATAAAATAATTTTCCAAGTCACAAACTCGGGTGTCATCTCCTTAAATTGAATCGATATATTGACATATACTTGCAATATATGAAATATCCTTCCCTAGCTAGGTATAAAACTATATATATATATATATATATATATATATATATATATATATATATATATATATATATATATATATATATATATACATATATAGTAGACGCCACCTCCTTACATTTAATGTTCTTAAGTCGACTGTAAAAAGGATAATAATCATTTGCGTACACACGAACAAATATAAAAAGATTACGGGGAACATTTTTTTTTATTATAGGTAGTCGCGCACTGTATATATAATTCGCGGTTTCACATGAAATTTTATAGACGTTACTTACATTTTATATTTTATGGGCTAATTAAAAATTCAGTAGTACATAATAATAATTTTAAAAATTTATGTAAAATAAAATAAAAATTTTGTTGTGCTGTACTTGTACATATTGTTAAATCCGGAAATTCTTCCTGTTTCCTGTTCGAATCTTATTATTTCTCATATTGTTCACAGCATTAGTAATTTTTTGTTTTTTTTATTTTTTTGGAAATGATTAGAACAATATTTATTATTAACAAGACGTGTACATAAACCGTGTTGTATATATATAATGGAGGTTGATATATCAAATAAGGATATTACCAAGTATTGATTTATTTAATAATTTATAAATTTGTTTTATACCTACAGCCAAAGTCTAATTGAAGAGATGGGAGCCGAAAATTCGTACTTTTGGATTTTTTTTTTGGTTGGAAAATGTTTTAAATAAATTCTAACAAATTTACTTAGAAGATTTTTAAATAGAAATGCCTGTGTATGACGGTTTGTGAGATTAATGCTTTAAGTCTTAAATTTGTTCCACTATACGGTATGTGTTATAGACGTATGTCTATAATTTAATATTCTTGAAACGTTCATCCTGGTAATCTGCCGTTTACAAAATTCTTGTTTTCTACTTACGCAGTGGAGCCGAAAATTGGAACTATTTTAATAAGTTTGAAATTTCTTTGGAAATATTTGCACATGAAGAATTGATTATCTAACGATATAGACAATACTACTG
This sequence comes from Nephrotoma appendiculata, assembly GCA_947310385.1. Taxonomy (NCBI): domain Eukaryota; kingdom Metazoa; phylum Arthropoda; class Insecta; order Diptera; family Tipulidae; genus Nephrotoma; species Nephrotoma appendiculata. The sequence goes on from OX371224.1 coordinate 342,615,965, forward strand.
TGGCGCGAAATCCGATCGGAGAGAAATAAAAACGTTCGAAACATTTTCGATCAAAGTTGGCATTGATATTTTATATGAAAATACAAATAAACGAAAGTTTAACGGCAAAATTGTATTCCATCACCATTGCATTACGAGCCATTCTAAACGGAAACTGCATCTTAGCATCACTCCAGACCGACTAAGGTTAATTTTTATAAATTTAATCGAATATGATCGGAAATAGTTTTCAATCTGTTTAAATTTCTCGGTTGTGTTTCACGATTCCACTCCTGGTTTCATAACTAAACTATAGCTTCGAGTTAACGAGCTGGCAACCTAATCATGATTTACAACTTGGTTTATACATAGTTTCGGAATGAGATGATTTTCTCATTCCGAGCTATTTTAGTGCTCACAACGTTTTAGTTACGAAACAAGTAATGTATCTTTGGTTTTTGGTATAAGAATAAATTACATAGGCACCAACCCGAAAAATTCTCAAAAATGAAAAAAAATCGAGAATCTTCACTTACAATTATTCCTTACAAAGTTACTAAGAAAAACATGAAGATCATTGATTTTGTAAAAATTGGTGATCTGAATTATTAGACGAAGCTTTAGGATTTAAGGCCAACGATTTATGGAAGTCTGATAACTTGTTATGCTACTTGATTATATGAGAATAAGAAAAATATAACATCTTCCAGCGCCACAGTGCTAGTTTAGAGTATTAACGTTAATTCCATGGAAAAAATTAACTGACAGTAATTTTAAAACAAAAAAATTTTAAAATTCCATAAGAGTGACAAAGAACAGAAATATTTTTTAATTCAGGTTTATAGTAAAATTTTATGATTTTACATTTTGCCATATCTTAAAACTTTCATAAAATTTTTAATTAGTTTAATTATTTATATATTGTATTTTAATTTTTATATATGTACTACAAAAACAAATTTCAACACGAAAAAAAAACAAATCGACGTTTGTCTATAAAAATGGCGAACGCCTTATTTTGAATGAGTGGTGAGAAAAATTTCTTATCTTTACATAAATTTTTTGTAGATGTGTGAACAAAGCAGCCATAAAAAATACTTCAGTTCACATTTTTTATAGCAACATTATGGCAAAACACTACACCATCACAACGATTCTCTCAGTAAAATTTTACTGACAACATTTTTTGTTTCGTACACAACCAGTAAAATCTATATATTTTTGTCGCTTTTACTTTTTACTGACAGCAGATTTTTTCCATGGAATAGAACCTTAAGACTTCAAAGGTATGGACTTGGTTAAATATGAGAATGAAAAATGCAACGTCCCAACACCGCACCGAAAGCTCTGAGTACTAAGGTGTTTCAGCTGAATTTGTGACATTTTTGAGGATCTACCAGCGACAAAACGGTTGATTTATGAACTATAGTGATGATAACAAAATTTAAGACCTTTCAAACGATATACAGTATGTACTAAATTTCTTCAAGATCTTGTTATGACTAAGTATCGACAAAACAGTTTAAATAAAGATGGATTTTTTTCTAATTGTGTTGTTGATAATTTTTCTGGTCTACAGTACATGCAAGTTTATGATCGGAATATTTTCCAAATTTATTGAATTGGCGCTACGAATGAATGAACAATAGATTATTGGGTTTGAGTCCATGATCCAATATGTCTCTCTTTTGCTTAGATCAATAAAAAATATGACAGATAAATGTAGATGTCATATACGGACGACGAACAACGCGGTTTAATCGCAGCGTGCTCGTGGCTTGCCTAACGAGGCATGTTTTATTTATCAGTGGGAAGACGCCACATAAAAATTACCAATTTTGAATCGACAAAAATCTCGCAACTAGTTTTAATATGCGGCCCGGCGAGGAGGCTGCAAGCTATGGTGTATTTTGATTCGGTGGGGATACAAAATTTTTTCAAAATTTAAATTCTTTAATTAATATTTTTGCTTAATCGAGGCTTAATCTAGGTAGGCGTGCCGTATGACAGAATTATGCCTCTTCGAGTGTTGCGTGATCCTAGTGAATACGGAATCGGGGGTTGTAATCGCCTGATTTTATTCAAGTTCATTTAGATAGGTATTATTCTTCATATTTTGTGTTATCGAACTTTTGGGTAGATTTGGAATATTCCTTTTGATCTGTTTAATTATCTGAGTTTATTTTCAGTTTCAATTTCATTGCGGGTAGGGCCCATCACTTTACTGCATCCCCTTGTATAGTCGCCACAAGGAGAGTGATGGATCCGGCACATTTATTATCCATCCGGGGGCGACCCCTAAAACTATAGGTGCCGCTTTGGATGGGGCACTCTTCAGGAAACATTGTACATGTCATTTGGAGTCATGGCCACGTGTCGTATTTTCTCTTAGTTTGTTCAATTAATTCGGTTCTTCGTTCAGCGTTTCGTGTAAGTACAGAACCTTGCCTCCAAACCCCGCTTCTACGTCCTTGAGCTGTAACCGGCTACTTTCAACCGTGCAGACCTATGATGTCGTATCTGGCAACGATATTTCAGACCCCAAAGTATAATATTCCTTTAGTGCCAAAACGGTTAATTAGTGGATTAACTCGCAAATAATAAAATTGTTGAATATTAAGGTGCTTCACCTAAATTTGTGGCATTCTTCAAAAAGTTGCTTCAAAATGGTTGATATATAAACTAAAGTGGTATTTTCTGAAATAAATGCTAAAACACGTCTGAGTAAACACCTTTCAACGGTACTATATAGAGTATAGTGGAATAAGTTTAAGCAATATCGTGATGTGGGAGTCAAAGTCTTAAAAGTTCATCAATTCTCTGATTTAAAAATTAATGAATAATAGCAAAAAAATCAAATCTCACAAGTCATTCTTGAGATATTATCGTACAGACGATCAAACAAAAGGACAGTTTTATTCATTTTGGGATCGAGAACCTTAAAACCGTTGAAAAAGATGGTGAAATACCTATTCAAGCACATCAACTAAAATTCTCATTTCCACCCAAATTCTGGTCACCAACACCCCGATTATTTGACTATAGTTAATTTCAGAATTTCATTCAAATTTTATAAAAATTTTCAACACACCAAATTAGGCAAATTCGGTTGAGACATAGTCAAGTTGGACCAATTATGGTTAAACTCTAAATAAAATATAAAAATATGGCTCATTTACCGAGGCGTATACTACCACCTGCCAGGTCCACGGTGTTTGTAAACTAGCATTCTAGAAACTACTAATGAGGAAACTTTATAAAAACTTTTCTATCAGTATGGAGGAACCATTTCGAAGTAAACAATATTGCGTAAGGCAGCACATCGTGAAATTAGGTCAATGAAGGCACCCGCTATCAGCCTATTACTTGTCGCATGTTTAATGTAATCTACGAATGAGTGTACTAAAGACGTTTTGAAAGATTTATTGCAACACATGATAAATTTAAAGATATCTTTATCTTTTTGGCGTAGCAGGAAGTACCAAAATGATTGAATATTTTGATGCTGAAGTAGGTTAGAAAAAAAAATTGAGTTATCATTCGGTTACAAACCAGCAGCTACATCTTGATCCACTAAAACTTAATTTTAAAAAAGTGTTGTTAAACAAGGTGTCTTGCTCTTGTTAAGTAAGTGGTGGCAAAACCTATAGTATTTTTAATTTGGTAGTGAAACATTAAATCTAGTAAATACGAAGCATACAATATCGCAACTAATATCGCAGCCAGAACATCAACGAAACGAGTACAACTAAAAATAGCGAACTCAGAAATTAAGACAACTGCTTGTGATTTCAAAATATCCGACAAGTACTCAGTTCGAGTGAACCAAGAAAGTGTTTTTCCGCAAGCCGTATACCTAATTCAGTACCTGATGAAAGATTTGGCAAGTTTCTGGCATAGAAAGTGACTATCGATGGCCGAACCTTTGGATTGACATATGGTTACGTATCATAGGTGTCCAAGAATACTTGTTAAGGAAATTAATTACGGTAAAAAATTGTTTTTTCAGTCACCACATACTTACGTCCACTAATGCAACAGCAGACTTAACTCGCATGATGCATTTGGATAACACGTTTCAGAGTTGGTTGAAAATGAATATTTCGGAAACCACAACATTTTTCGACCACGACAAAATGGAAGGGCGAATATGTGATTTGCAGTTTTGATTCGCCGGAGAAGCATTATTTCAATTTGACGCAGATAAAACTTGATAACTTGTTTGCACAAAGGTCATTGAAATAATGCTGATAAATCGAAACCAGAAGTTATATCAATATAAGACGTACCATATGTACTGCAGTAAATGAACAAGGATTCGAAATTTACAATCAATCGCGCTAAAAAGAAGGCATTGCGATTGCACCTTAATAATAGTGGAAGCAAAAATTGTCGAGTAGATGATGGCACATCGAGGTTAACTGGGCCTTAGCACCAACTTATAAGTCTTAAGAACCAAAACGACAAGGGTTACAAAAAATATCTAAAATGCTCTTCTCAGGACAGTAAACAGAAATTCACTGTGTTACCAAAATTATGAATCATACTTAAAGCTATCAGTTATATAAGCGACTATAAAATTTATGATTAAGCCTGGGCCAGATTTAAGACTCAAATGTTATTTGACCTGTAGAACATGATGAGGTTTTCCAATCTGTTTATAAAGCAGAAAACATTGACAACCTTTTTTTTGGACGATTTTGAAAAAGTGGCATCTTTTCCACAGACGTGGAAAATAAATCAAAACTGCATCTAGAAATGATGTTTTGTGCTAGAGAGGTGCTTAGTTTATTTTAGCTTTTCCGCGGTATAAGTTGGAAAGAAATTGAGAGCCATAAACTAGTTGATATACTACATCGCATTGGAGAAATATTTCGACTGCGCCGTATTGTAACACTTCGGATTTTCCTGACTAATTGAATTACGAAGTGATAAATCATATCTAAATCCCGTTGGCAAAACTCAAAATGTACAGAATCATCCGACTTAACGATGCCAATAAAATGCAGAAGGATATCGACAATCTGGTGCACGACGTTTTATAGAAATTAAATAATATTGATAAGAAAATGAATGTTCCGGAATTGGGCCGTTCACAACAGTCATGTTCCGATTCTGGAGCATTGTATTTTCTTCAGTATTATTATATCATATTTGCTGTTAAAAATTAGTGCTTTATCGGCTCCGACTCGAAATTTGAATTTTAGAGCAATGAAGAAGTTCAGAAACCCGATTTCGTCACGCAAATAAATTTAGATGATATTCAATTTCCTTGCTTGGAACATTCTAGTAACGGTATATGCCAAAATTATCTCAAATTTAGTGTTAAATTTCAATTGTTTATAAATTTTAGAAGATGAATTTACCATTGTTGAAAGCCATGAAAAAGTTAAAAATTCCAATCGATAATTTTTGAGAATTTCAATTTACCAAAAAAGCCGATAAAATGGCGAACATAAATTAACATGTACTCCAACCAAGAAAAACTGAATTCAAAGAAAGTCAAATACAAATGGAAGATGATCCTATAGAAGATCTTGAGACGATTTCTTCAGAAATGCCGTGTTGTATACAAATATGTAATTCACTACTTGGTATATTCAGCTAGTTTTAAAAGTGATAAATTATGTCCGCTTCTCTCAACTCAGGAACGTACTACACTTCGTTGATGTAATGGCTTTGCTTGTAGCCTAATTCGTCGATAAATTTCACAAATTAAATCCCATCATAAATTTATTTCGAAGCAACTAGTTACAACATGAGGTGAAGATTATATGTCTATCGACGAACAAATTTTGCCTTTTAAAGACAGATTAGCTATTAAACAATACGTTAACGGGAAACAGTGCCTTTGGGGTATACAAATTTATGTTATGTGGAAAAAAGGCCTCTCATACGACTTAATAAATAAATAATTTATCAAGAAACAACAACCGGTCAAATAATAAAATTTTCGGATACGGTTCCATATTTTTCCACAAAAAATGGTAAACGCCGTTGGAACAGCTCGAGTCAACCGATTTGAAAATTCTCCGTTTCTTGAAATCAAAGAGCAAAAAAAAACAGCACACAGGATTTTGTGAGGAGGTTCGGAGTGTAGACGATAAGCTGGTCATGGTAAAATGGAGTGATAATAAACTGGAATAAATCAAATAAATCCCACATGTTAGTAGATCAGACTGAAATAGTCAGTCTTAACAAAGAAAATATGGTTGGAGTGGATCTAATAGATCAACTTATGACTTATTATCTCTTTTTTTAAATTCGTAGAAATGAACATTTTGAATAATATTCCAATTTGTGGATTTGGCCGTGGTTTTCTGTAGGACAGAATATAAAAACCAATGTAAACTAAATAATGTACATGCAAACAAAAATACTAGAAAGTCTGAAATGGCTGACTCAATAAATTGAACTAAGCGTTTGTTTTAAAAAAATTCTTTTTTAATGTTTTTCATCTTTTGTAGCAATTTGTTTTGAATTCGGCTCGATATATGTTTTTTTCTAGCATATTTCAAATATATGTCCAAAATACAACAAAATACAATGACTCAAAGTGTTCAATACTCATAAAGAATCTCGATACACTTTTGAATAGACTTTCCCAGTTTGACGGTCACATTGACGGTCACCTATTGGATCGAACCAGTGGACTAATGCACCTAAAATAATCAAGGCCTTTAGAATTAATGGTTTCCTAAGTCGCTGAAATTAAAGGACTGGCGGAGCTGTGATGAACCAATAATCGCCTCCGTTTATTCAACTTCATTTATAGAGTTATCTTTCATGTTTTGTGTTATCTTACTTGGGAGTACATAATGAATATTTATTTTGATCAATTTTGTTTAATCCTCGTAGGTGGTTGTCACTTTTCTTTTCTTTCGAACTAAATTATAATATGAATTAATAAAAATAGTACGGGTCAGGGTTGGATTCAACATAGTGCCTTGTGTGCATTTCGTTGCAAAAGCTGGGTCCATCACTTTACTTCATCCTCTTGTGAAGTCACCACAAACTCAAGTGTTGTCCAATCCGGAGATGGCCGTAAAAGCTACAGGATCTCTCCGTGGTACTTCGACACTGTCGTAGTGGGGGAGGGGGGAGGGGATGAAGAGTCTGTCTGTTGTGGAGACGTTTCTATAATATAATTTAAATTCGTATTTACGAAGGCCTGTGTTTGCGTAGGGGTTCGACAGGCCTACGAACCCCACCTCATGCTTAGACCTCAGAATAATTTGTGAATTAAATTGGAAATAATTAAGTTTTTGAGTACAAAGATGCTTTACTTTTTAGGTGGAGAAGGAAGCTCATATCGAAAAACTAAGCACTAACTGAAAACTAAGAGGTGCAAAGGAACACCGTGACATCAAAACGTTTAGCAGAATTTATTAAAAAGGGTAATAAATTAAGAGAGCGTGTCCTAGATATGGAGCCAGATTGAAAATGGTGTTTAAATTTTTCAGAAACATAATTTTAGCAATGGCCGCAAACGTAATTAACGCTCAGCTAGACTCAGGTACCAAGGAAATATAAGAAATCTTTAACATTATTTATTATTTTGTTGTGTCACATAATTTTTTTTTTTTTCAAAAATTAAATATAAAACTGAACTATAAATGGCAAAATATTAATAAATTTAATATTTTATGTTTAATTTAAGTTGTTTAAATTGCTTACTGTTAAAATCCATTTTTTTTAAATTCAGTTTTGATGTGGGCAAATTTACACTGCGCGTTGCTTTTTTGGAACGAGACTACCTCGCGCAAATGTATCGGATACCTGTACTTTTAAAAATATTTGGCAAAAGAAGCTTTTATGGAAGATGTAACTTCGATGAACTAGTTTTGACCAAACATCACTAGAACCTCCTAATTTTTGGTAAAAGCTTAAGTATGAAGTTCCTCCCGATTAATCAATTCATCTATGTGCTGTACTGTGGACGAATTTTTATAAAACACACTTTTCTGTCAAAAATCATCATATCCGTTTAAATTTTGGAAAACTTGCTGGACCTAGTCGTTTTCTCGTAAACGATATACTTTATACAATATTTGCAAAAAATGAAAAAATCTCCTATCGAACTTTCGTTTGACCGATTTGGACTGAACATCACTGGGATCTATCTCCCAATTTATGGAGAAGAGCTTAAGTATTAAGTGTTAACTAAAGCTTTTATTATTAATTATGAGGTTCTAGTGATGTTTGGCTAAATTTGTTCTACAGGAAGTAATAGCTTTCATAGTTTCATTGGAGCTCTTCCGTTTTTTGCAAATATTTTAAAAACTCTGTAAAATTTACGAAAAGCGATTACAAACAAAAAGATTGGAAATTAAATTTCAAATAAAACTAGTTTAGTTCATTTATTAAATTCAAACGGAAATTACGAGTTTTGAAAAAAAAATTTCACCAAAATTCTGCAACTCTACAACCCAGGCAGATCGACTATGCCGAATCAAACTTTATCCTTAACCTTTTTCCATTTTTTGGGAGATTCTTGCGAAAATGATTGGAAATCTTTGAGCCGCACTGCATGCGACACGTAGGAGCGGATTATATAGAATCTATTAATGACACCTACTAAAAATAAATATAATTGCACCATTTTGTTATGCAAGATATTTTAATTGCATGGTTTTGTACTTACAACATTTTGTAATTACAACATTTTGTAGTTGCAAGATTGTAGTTGTAAGAATCAAAATAATCGAAAAATCATTTTAGAATCACATTTCCACGGCACATATCGAATTTCAACAAAATCTTTAAGAAATGGCCAAATTCCATCCCTATTAGCCAATTTCTAGAATTTTATCGCAAACTCATTTTTGAATTTTGTCAAAAAATTATTTAAGAGTCAAAATTTTCCCACATGTCAAAATTTAAAATTTCAAGGCGGGATTTCGTTACACACCCTTTGATAAGTTTTTAATTTTCAAATTTTTATCTACATGTTGGTGTCGGAAATGGTGTAGACAATTGATTATTGAGTAACTAATGACGATAATTGGTAGAGTTTGTTGACAATTCATAGAAAATGTAGAATATGGTTTTTGTAGCTGTTCTCATTGGTTTTCAGTACGAGATTGATATTTTATCAACAAATGGGTAACATTGGTACGTGTCAAATGTTTCGCTGATTGCGTGTAAGATAAGCGATACTAAAGCGAATTATGTTAAGTGATACTTAACGCGTTATTGCATGATTACATTTTTAGAACACCGGCAATAGGCTCTAAAGAGGTCCGCAATAAGTTTTCATCTAAGAAATGCTTCAAATTATCGAACCATATTCGTTTGCGCCAATCGCGACTGTTTGCTTAAAATATTTGCACTGGGTGGGGGGATCGTTGCCTGCTCTTCGAAATCCCGAAAAATTCGTCTTTTCAAAAGCACGAATTTAAAAATATCGCTTTAATTTCGCCTTTCAGATTCCAGCTTTTCAAAATCTTGATTTTGATAAAAGAAAACTGACTATAGTTAGTAAGGAAATCCGTTGCCTAAGTTCAATTCAAGCATTGCCGAATTTTTTACCTGAATACCAGAATTTGAATGAAATTCTTAATATGCAAAATTATTGAAATTATTATTGGAAAGGCGCGCGCCATTCAAACACTGCGACAAAAAAGTAACTAAAACGGAACAGAAAATTGTTTCGGAAAAACATCCAGGTTTGAACGCTTATTATATCTTGGTGACTCATTATCTGATGGCGGTCTGGTGTAAACAATTATTAAAGGTGGCAAAACCAACCTTCATACCGCTATTTGAACTCTTAATCTTTTGATGCCAATTCCGTCTAATATAACATAAAAATAATTTATTTCGCACCCGGATGAAGATGGCCTACCCTCGACAAAACTTCTAGTGCAACATTTGTCCAAAATCTGATGGCAGTCAGGTGTACTAACTTATAGCCAAGTTATAGGGGTGATCGTAAACTAACTAATCCAATTTAATTAACGTGTAATAAATTCTGCTCTAAGAACTATCCCGATGTCATACTACATCAAGTCGCAATTTTGGCGGTCCAGGTTAAATTATAGCTAGACCGACCACTCGTTCCTGCAAAACGGTAACTGTAATAAAATCAGGATATGTTGTATTAAATTGTAATAAATATGTAACAAATTATGGTATGGGTTTTATTGAGGCGGGCTAATTTGGGGCTAACTAAACTGACGCCACATTTTTACATTTTAAATTAATTGAATCTTGAATTGTAAGAAAATTATGATTAATAGGATTATTTATGTGTAACTAAATATCTATTAAGCACCGACATTTTCTACACCAAAAATAATTTATACATAGCACGATAACTAGGTCACATCTCAAGCTAAGATGATGCTTGATCATGAGCTTTTTAACTATTTTTTTTTTGGTATGGCTTGGAGAAACTTTAATAATATTTTACCTATCATACACTGAAACTGTTTCAAAGAACAAAACTAGTATTTTCTACTGCTAAAACAAATTAAAACGATGTTCAGGAACAGCGCAAGCATACAAGCAGAAAATCTTACATAAGAGTAAACCAAAAGAAAATCATATCTGTAGATATTCATATAGTGAGTCAGACAGAATATAACTTCACTCAGCAGTTTTCCACGGCATCGCAAATACACACACACGCAAAAAGTATAAAGTATTTAATAAAAAAAATAAAAAATTACAACAACACTAAAACATTGTAACCTTCAAGGCATTTCATATTTTTGTTAAGTCGAAAATCTTCTAAGTTGTTTGTACGTTCATACCATTCGTTCGCAACAAGCGCGCACACAAGAAAATTGATTTTAATATTCTTTTAAAAAATGTTCTTCCCTTTTGCCTCGTGTAATATTTTGGAGTTATATCAAAAAAAAAATTAATTTTTTTGTGCTACGTTTAGAAAAACGTAAAGTCTGACAAAAGTTAAATTTATATACAATTAAACAGGATCTCTTACGTACACGTAAAAAGATTTACATCTTATCAAAAAAAAAACGAAATTTTTAAAGAATTATATTAAATTGAATGTATACGAAATGAAAATAAAATTATTTTATAATATTTTGATTTATATCATAAAAATAATTTTTTATTTTTAAAAAAATTTTAATTAATCAAATTTTAAAAAGATTTTTGCCTTCCTCTTTTATTTTTGGAAATTTTTAAGATTGATACGTTTGGCATCATAATGCCTGTGTAAATTAGGTTATACACAATATTTTGTAATTTTATGGGGGGTTAGGGTTTAAAAGGTGATAGTGTCAAAATATAAATATATATAAAATGTTGTTGTTGTTGGAAAATAATTATTTAAATATTAATTTAGTGAACTCATGCCATGAGAATTTATACATGTATTTGTTATTGTATATTAAGCCCGCGAGCGTTGTGTGGTGGTTTTGAAAGCTCGTTTATATTGATGTTAATTTGAATAGGGATGTATATGTCACAAATACATAGGATTAGAGAATCGTACGATAATTAGCACAAAATTTAATGTAGAATCGCGTTATAAAAGCTGCCTAATGAGGCATTCCTAATTAAAGTATATATATAAGATTTGATTTTTACCATCTTACAGCAAATCGTAAATAAACAACCCTCCCAATTTATTGTTGTTGCTGTTTGTTGTTAGGGCAAAAAAGAATAAAATAAAAAGGGATACATGAAAAAGATTTTAATATTAAAAAATCACGTTTATACACATATTAAGATTTTTTATTCCTTTTATTTTATTTGTGTGTGTGTGTGTGTGTGCGCGCTACGAAAAATATTTAAAATATTTTTTCCCCTTTTTTATATATCCATAAATATTTTCTTGAGTTGTGCCTTATGCTAAATATACAGCATAAAAATCAAAACCATAAAATATGACAATAACTTTGTACCACTTCATTGTTAAATAAAAGAAAATTACCGAGCGAGCTTTAAAAAATTTATAACGCGATATAACTTTTATACTCTGGTACTAAACAGTTGACGAATTTATGCGCCCTTCTCGTATACATTCACATAATATGCATATACATATATATTCTTGTCTAAGTAGTAAAATAGGGTGGTGTATAAGATCTTGAGTGACAACAATAACAACAACAAATAAAATAACATAAAGGATATTTATCTATGTTAAACATAACAATGTACGAATATATCTACATATGGGGCTCAGGTGTATTAAATAAAATAAAAAGTAAAAAAAAAAAATTGCAAACGAACATAAAAAGCGGCCTAATTTATTAGTGAAGCTTTTTATTATTTTTGTTGTATTTACTTTGTACTTTTTAATTGGAAACACAGCAACAATACACAGGGACAGATGTACTAAACATAAGAAATAGTTTCGTACAGAGCTTTCAAAGTTTATCTTTACTGTACGTAGTTTTAAATTAACAAATACATTTACTTATAAGTTTTGTATATGTATTTTATTTAGTATATGAATCAACAAGTTCTTGGATACATTACATATACGAGTATATATATATATATACAGAATGGTACGTGATTTGTACAAAATAAAAAGTTTTATATTGTGATTATCACTTTTTCTTGTATATCACAAACCATATTCTTGTATCCTGTTGCTAACTAAATTTGTGTGCTACTCGTATGTTATCTTATGCTGGGAATCTTTATTCTATTCGGTGGTGAAAATTTGGTAATTTTTTTTTTAATTTTTGTCACATATTCGCGATTATATAAATGTGTTATCAAAGCGGTAAATCTTTATTAAAATATGGTACATGAATAAGAGCTTTTCTATTTTGGAGCTTTAGTTAAAATTGGCTGAAATATCTCTTGGTGTAAAACTTTTAAAAAGCTTAGATTTGGAAGCCTACTTAAAAAGAGAGACGCTTCAAAACCCGCAAATCAAAATTCCAGAAGTAAAAATCCAAAACGGTGGATTTCAAGATAAATCAGTTTTATAGCCGATTAGAGTAACACTCAGTTTCGGTCTCAGTTTGTTTCGGTTTTTGAAATATGTTCAATTTAAATTAAACCGACCTGTTTCTCAAATGATCTTAAAGTATTGGGGCAAGCGGTTCTAAAAAACGACAAACTTGGCTAGGATTTGACTATTTTTTAACCGATTAGGATTGACTCGGTTTGAATGACAAACATACGAATACGAGTTTGCCTAGTTTTAAAAATCAACCATCTTTAAGGTCCAATTTACGTAGAACCATCTGCACCATCTGATATTATGAAAGTAACTTTAATGTTAGATATTGTTTTATTTTGATTTAAAGACTTCATTCTTCAACAACAGATGCGCTTTCAATTGAACTTAATCAACTTTTAAGCGCTGACAAATAAAAGCATAAAATTATTTTAGGTGACATGATACCTTTAAAAAATTCAGGCCCATCACGAAATCTTGTCTTGGTGTGAACTCGAACTGACAAAATTTACATCTCTATGCCACTTAAAAAATATAAATTCTTAAAAAGGAACAGTAGGTACTTTATACTACAGTATTGATTTAAAAAATAAAAACACTTTTTTGACGGTATTTTCAAATGCACAAAAAACGAAATATTGAAAGTGCGTAAAATCGTTGATAATAATAAAAACAATGAAGATCTAAATAAAGGAAAAATAAAAACTCCGGTTTATTCAAATAAAAAGGGAAACCACAAATTAAGTGAAAAAAATTCATGGTTCACCCGGATTTCCCCAGGATTTCACCCAGATTTCCCCCAGATTTTTCTTAACTTTCCTCGGATTTCCCCAGATTTGCCTCGCATTTCCTTCAGATTTCCCCTGGATTTCCACAGGATTTACCAGCAAATTTCCCAATTTTCCTAGGATTTTCAAAGATTTATCAGGATTTACAGCATATTTCCCCGAATTCCCCCTTTCAGATTTCCCACGGATTCCCTCAGATTTCCACCGGATATACGATTTCCTTCGGATTTCCATCAGATTTCCCCTTTATTTCACCTGGACTTCCCTCTGATTTCTACCGGATTTCACCCAGATTTATCACGATTTTCCCTACAATTCCCCCACTAGATTTCCTTCAGATTTACTCCGATTTTCCTAAGAATTCCGCCAGATTTAACCAAGTTCTCCCCCGGTTTCCCCCGGATATCCCTCAGATTTCCATAGGGTTTCTCCCATATTTCCCCAGGTTTTTCCCCAGATATCCTAACGAATTCCACCAGATTTCCTCTAGATTTTTTCCTGATTTTCAACAGGTTTCCTATGGATCCCTCCATATTTTTCCCGTTACCTAGAATTTCCACAAGATTACCTTTGGATTTCTCCTAGATTGCCCCAAGATTTTCCCGAGGTTTCCCCGAATTTCCCCCAGGTTTCCCTCGGATTTCTTCCAGATTTCCCTCACTGCCCGAGATTTTCACCGGAATTTTCCCAAATTTCCCCCAGCTTTCCTTCAGAGTTCCCTGGTTTTCCTCAGATTACCGCCGGATATAACTAAAATTTCCATCGGATTTCCCCCGATTTGTGCCAGGATTTCCCCTGGACTTTGCTCAGATTTTCACCAGTTTGTCCCACGCGTCAGTTTTAAACCAGTTTTCCCCCGAATTTCCTCGGAACTCTACACGATTTCCCCGAAATTTTCGCCGGATTTCCACCTAATTTCTCTTAGATTTCTTCCAGATTTTCACCAGATTTCAAAAGATTTCCCTAGATTTCCCAAGATATCCCTAGATTTCCCATTTCCCCTATTTTACTACGATTTCCCTAGAATTTTTCCCAGATTTTTCAAGAAATTCCCTTAGATCTCTCCGGGATTTCGTCCAGATATCCCACGGATTTCATATGGATTTCTCCCAGATTTCCTACGATTTTCATAAATTTTCCCAGATTTACATCAGATTTTTCCGGATTTCCCCATTACCCCCGGATTTTTCACATATTTAACATTAATTTCCTCCAGTATTTCCATAGATTGCGCTCGACAGCGGTTAAACCTTTAGCGTTTGGATCGGGAGGTACCGGTTTCGAATCTTGATGGTGGCAAGATGCTAAAGGGGATTTTTATCAACGGATTATGATCTATGAAGAAATGGAACACAATAATAACCCCCTGTCGGAGTGCAAAACTCATGGGCCACTATAGGCTTGGATGGAGCTATGCAATTTGTAGATGGTGATAAAATCGGACCTATAGCCGTACGTCCTCGATTTGGTAAGCAATGCGTAAAGTAGGACGTGAAAAGCGAACCGCGAAATAGTTGGGGGTGCTTCGGTTCCAGAACAGATTGCATAGATTAAAACATAAAAAAATAAAGATTTCGCTCGGATTTCTCCCGTATTTTCCCAATATTTTCCCAATATTTCCCCTGGATTTCTCCAGGATTTCCTCCACATTTCTTTCGATTTTCCTCAGATTTTCCCAAGATTTATCCGGATTTCTACCAGATTTCCCCCGGATTTCCGCAATTTTTATACGTATTCGGCCAATGGTCAATTTTTTCAACACTGTTTTCTTGGGAACGGTGGCTTGGAATTTTTTAATTTTTTTTATTTATCAAAAGGATAGTCTTATAAGTAATCATTCTGCATGGATTCTGCTACCGACCGGAAATGGGTTAATGATCGAAGCAGTTTAGTTAAAAAAAATTCTAAAAATTGCAATGATTTTTCGCATTTTTTGTAAGCAAAACTGACGTGATCAAAAAGTTGTTAATGCAGGAGTTCCTCCTTGTAACTCAATTTTTGATGTTAGAGTGCATGGTAATATTGTTTTCTAGGTTCCAAGAAATGTGTGATGAGTTTGCTAAAGAAATGGTTCTATGTGCAACACATGATTCTCAGCTGTACATCTACATACATATTAGTTTGAGATCGGATCAATTATTAATGATGTTACATCTATGGTTCATCATTCACAAAATTGTGACCAGTTCATTTGTAATACATTATGTATAGTATACCGATCGAAATATTGGATTCATTTAACTATCTAAGATTAACTTTGGATAGTTAGCTTAACTTTAGAGGACTTGTGGTAAATTTAAAAGTGAAACTAAGGTAGGCACCTGTGATATACATATTTATACTCCAGAATTTTTGAAAAATCTTTACTATGCTCTAATTATTTCGCACCTTCAATATGGATTAACATGCTGGGAGGATTATTTACCTGACATATATGAAAGCATAAGTGACATTACAAAATGGTTCTTCAGAACTTTTTGTATTATGAGCGGAAATTGTTAGCTTATTCATTTGAGCGATGAGAGATCGATAAGAAGTTTCGTAATATCTAATTGAGCAAATTTTTTCGAAATTTCTATTAAAAATAAGTCTACCGGTATTTATCTAAACAGGTACGTTAGTTTCAGTTGAAAAGTAGAAATAGGATTTCCGGAAAATTTTATCCTCTTTTCCAAGACACTCGCAACTGGTTTTACCGACGGGATCGCATTGGAAAAGCCCAAATTGTGTTTAATTTTAATAAGCTCGAGATCAACCAAAATTATAATTTATAATGAGTTTTATTATCAAATCGTACATAATATTTAGGTTAAGTGAAAACTGACAACATATTACAATTATAAGAGGTTATTCAATCCTAAAGTTAATTGAAAGTTAATAATAAAAGCTTATTTATACATTATACAATATTTTACCAATATCCATTGTAAAGCTTAAATTATAGTATAAAATGTTACCTAGAAAAAAAAATACAAAAACTTATTTTTCTTCATAATGTTAAGTTTCCTATAAAGCTTAATATTTAAAACAGAAGTTAGTACATATATTGATTCTAAGAAATAATCATTAAAGCTCTTATAAAAAGCTTCATGTTTATCGAAACTAATGTTTCCAAAAACAATATGGTAGAAAGCTTTCCATAAAACTTTCAATTTTTTAACTCAAACCTTTAACTTTAAAAAAAGGTAAACTATACCGACAAATAGTTTACTAAAACAGCTAACGTTTAAAGCAAAAGCGAGTAAAATAAATCTTAGAACTTATTAGTAAAAACAAAATTTTAACTTGTTTAAAAAATTATATAAGGTTTTGTTAAAAGCTATTTTTAAATGATAATGTTAAGATTTCATTTGCAATTATTGTCACATAAAAACGATTAGTTAAATATTATTATAAAGCAAATCATTATCAAAAAATATATTTATTATAACTGAAAGCTCTATATAGACCTTCGTTCATAATTGTAGATCCCCTCTGAAAGCTTAAATTACTAAAAAAATATAATTTGCGTTAGTTAATCGTTTATTGAAAATTTGTCACAAAGCTCTTGGAGCAAACTTTTAAAAAGCTTTTAAATTTACAACAAAAAAAAATAGTTTGTGCTACCGCTGTTGCAGATCATTCTCAATAATAATAATAAGCAAACATTTTACCAGTTTCGAAATTTTACTGCTAGGCAAGTTGGAATGTAAAAGTTGGTATAATAAAAATTGTTTGGTTAAAATATCACAAAACTTAATTTAAACGTAAATTTAACGATTATAACTAAGTTTTTTGCTTTAAGCTGAGGACCAAACTTCTCGCAAAACAAGAACCGAAATGTCTATCACTTTTCATTAAATTTGCTATGTCAGAAAATCTGCTGAATAAAATCTAAGTATAATTTCAAAGCGGAAAATCATAATTAATATCTGTTTTTTAAACAAACGCTTTTAAAATCTGTAATTAATCACAATATACGGAGTTTACTTAATAAAACGTTGGTAATACCATCGAGCAATAAATATATAAGAGAAATCAAGTAGTGCAAATTTTATAAGCAGGTTTTTCCGAGGTTAATCTTATTTTATAGTTTAAATATATTTATATACACAAATTTAATTTTTTCTATATTTAATCCATATATACGAATCTTATAAACATATCGGCATAGTTACTTTATAGTTCATTGTTCTTGTTAGGCTTATATAGATTGCCAAAAGTAAAATAGATTAACCTCGGAATCTGTACATGAATCCTCTTATATAT
Source organism: Nephrotoma appendiculata (assembly GCA_947310385.1). Taxonomy (NCBI): domain Eukaryota; kingdom Metazoa; phylum Arthropoda; class Insecta; order Diptera; family Tipulidae; genus Nephrotoma; species Nephrotoma appendiculata. Next base: position 342,633,875 of record OX371224.1, read on the forward strand.
ATTTTACTTTATGGTAAAACCTATATATTCAAAGATTAATTTAGGACTGTCTGAAAATCTTACAAGAATATGGGCTCATTAAATCTTAGAATTAATTTAAAATCTCTAAATGAATGACATAAAAGCTTAAATAAAGAAATATGTAAATATTATCTTATAAAAGCTCTCGCCCCATTTTAGCGATTTTGAACTGTTCCTGCACGAGCTCACTAAACCATTTGTTATTGGCTGAATATGAAAGTTTTGGTTTAATTACATTTGGTGATAAAATTAATAAAGTTTAAAAAGCTTTGAAGGTAAATTATATTACAAGTTTATATGGAGCTCTAGATTAAATTTCATTGTGATATTAAAAATTAAACCTAATTTTAATGAGTTTTAATATTTTTTATTAAAAAGCGTTGTTAAAATAGTGAAATAGCAGATATTTTAATCAACAATCTACATAATGAATATTAGAAGAACAAACTTGCAAATGTTTTAGAATTCAAGTTTATTCAAAATCAAATTGCACGATACATTTTTAGTGCTAAACTTATCGTCTATCTAAACTAAAACAAATTCTAAACGATCTGGTACGTAGCTTTTAAAAAAGATCGCAAAGTTGTACATATACTGATCGTTGTGATTAATTTGGTTAAAATATTCCAACTGTAAACGTTTAATGAATTTTTTACAATTAGAAAAAAGCTCTTGGTGCAAAACTACAAAAAAACCGTGTGTATACACAAGCTTCAATTAAGAAAAAAAAACTACCTTGTATTTGTTGTTCAGATAACAAATACACGTACAACTATGAATTAAACGAAAGCTCTTGAATTTTCTTGAATTAAGAAAGTTTTATTCGTTGTTTATGAAATTGTTTTAGTAAAAATAATTAAAAGCTCTATTATTAATTTAATAATTTGAAAAGGCTTAAAAATTGATTAAAAAAGTTTACTAACAGTTAAAACAAATTTTAAGTGTAATTAAATTCATGAGCATTTTGGTTGAAAGCTCATATATAATAGGGTTTCTATGTGCTAAAGCTTTTGGCACATTTTAAACTGCCATTTAAACTTTAATTAAAGCTTCATAAAAAGCTAGCTAATTTGTAGTGCCAAATATAATGTTTGTGCAGATCCAAGTTACTGTTAATGTAAACGAACTTTTCGTATTTTCAGAGCTTTTTTGAGAGTAATTTTAGAATTTATCTACAAAGCTTATTTTCAAGAACAATATTTAAAAATATTATATAATATTAAAAGTTAAGACGAGCTTAAGCCTTGCTAGAAAATGTTGATGGTAGGCGGTTCGGAAAAAAGTCGTAAAAAGCTTAAAGTGCCACGGCGTTAACTATTTAGAAGAATTAGGTGATTATTATTAAAGATTATTAAAGTAAATGGTCTTTCAAACTCACACCTAGATGTCAGTAGTAAATAATTTCTAAACGCACCCTTTTTTTGTTATGAGTCATCTTTGACATTTTTCAAGTAGACAGATGTACAATTTTATTTTTATTTTTATAGTTACACGTTAGGAGAACACATTAAAGTTATTCAAACTTCTTATGAAAATCAACGATCTTTAAGAAATACGTATCGTAATATTCGTGATTTTTTTGGTGTCGCCCAAAAGAGTTAACAATTCAAAGGTTAGTGAAAAAATATGAAGAGATGTCGAGAATCGAAAAGGTCTGACAGACCAAAAAGTGAACGTTCTAGTGAGAACATTGCTGTTGTGGCCGAAAGTGTCGAGGAGGAACCTTCAACATCGATATCGCGATGTTATCAAGAATTAAGCCTCCAGGAAGTAGCCTTAACTTGAACAAATAGACACAAAGTATTATTATTTTCAACAGGATGGAGCTACGAATCACACAACACGTGAAAACATCCAGCTATTTCGGTCTAAATTTCTAAGTCGATTATTTTCACGTAATAGGGACATAAACTGCTCACTTAGATCATGCAATTTTACGCATCTTTGAAGTTTCTTGAAAAGTAAAGTTAGTGTGAATAAACCAACAACAATTGCACAGCTGAAAAACTACATTCGGGCCGAAATTGATGAACTAAATGTGAACTATAACAACTAAATTGATGAACTAATTAAAAATTTTGATTTTCTTACAGAAGCATATAGACGCCCTCATGGTGGACATTTAAATGATGTCATTTTTCACGTATAATTTTTAAAAGCCATATTTTTACAAAAAAAAAAACACCTGCAAAATTTAATTATTTCCATATTTTATTTTCAAAAAACATCTAGGCGCTACTTTTGAAAGACCCTTTACAATGCGCTTTAAATGTTAACAAACAGCAAAATATTTTTTTTTTCATATTGAAAGTGGAATTGGGAATATTTTCTAGACCATTCTGATAAGAAGCTCTCAAATTAAAGCTTAACTAACAAAATTTTGTTAACCTAATATTAAGTACTACAAAAGTTTTAAGCTTTTCGAAGTTTATATTAAAAATTAGTCATTTTTAGTTAATACAGAAAAATATAAAAAAATATTGAAAAATTTAAATCAAAAATGTTACCTTGACGCATCAAAAAATACGATTTGCATTTAATTTAATATCAAGTACTCCTGCAGCCAAGCAGGTGTCTTACGAAAAGCGACCAAGTATTTTGAAGACACCGAGTACACTGAAAAATAAATACCTTCAATTTCAAATTTATAAATTTGAAAATTTAAAAAGCACATATTTTTACAGCAAAATATTTTAAATTTGTAACTGCCATACTCAATGTAATTGAATGCAATGAAATTTAATTTAAATTTTCAAAATATTTAAAATTAAAATAGCGCTACAATAAGCTACTTGATCCTGATTGCTAACATAATTCTTAATAAAGTATTAAACTGAGACGTATTGGATAAACGCATATCAAAGCTTTCTCAAATTTTTAACACGAAAAAAGCTTAGTTTACTGAATATTTCAATTCGATAGATAGGATCATGAACACCTTAAAGTCTTCTATTCTTTAAGAGAAAAGGACTTACAAATTCAAACTTTCGAAAACTTCAAATTTCTCTAGGCAAAAGCTCCAGGTACTCAACATAACATTTAATATGAAAGACATATTCCTGTTACCGTACGCAATACTGTACAAAAATCATTTTCCTAATTAAATTTCTCCTAGAAAATTTCAAGAATATTTACAAAACCATTTCTATGAAAATTCATCATCATTATAACATTATTTATAAATATCAAATCGTTCTGAATAATTAATAATTATATGACGTATTCAAAGTACTGGGAATACGATAACGTATAAGGACCATTTCTTCGTGTACACAGCATTAATATGGAAAGCGCACGGTGTACAAAAAAAAACTTTTCCACCCACTTTGAAAATAACTTTATCATCGTCACGTGTATAGTACGATTTCATAATTACATCAATTTTATTCACTTTGTGAAGCGGTTTTTTAAACTTTACACAAAACAAAAACCTTAATTGTAATATTATTAAAAACTTTAAAATTTTATTTTATATTTTAAAACAAAAAGCTTTTTTTGTAAATGACTTTATAAATAGTATTAATTTCATTTATGATTATTATTTTTGTAAGTATTTTTGTTAGTTAAACAAATTATTTATCAAAACATTAAAATAAAGTTTAGCTTATGATAAATTAGAATTGTCTTAGATGAGATTTTGATAAATGTTTGTTTAATAAATGATTTTTATACAAATTACGTTAATTATGTGACAAATTTTTTTTTGTTTTAAACACGACAGAATATAATTTAGATAATGGTATCGCTCTCTATATATATATAGCTATTATACATAAAAGCTTCAAAAGTTTTTTTTTTTTTGTGTTACAAGCTTATGATGTACCTTCTTCGAAAATATATTATTGTACAGTCGTCGCACGAAGTCTTTTAAATTTTGAAATATATTGATTTATGCATATCCACAAAAAAAAAGTTTTATCTATGAATTGATCCACCAACCATCATCCGTACGTAATACACATTTATGTATTCATATGTAGATGATTTTGATGATATGACATATTTTTCATCGCTTTTCGAGTATTTTGCTTGTGGAAATCATTTAATCTATCTTTAAGGAATATAAAAAGGGAAATTCAATCAAAATTTTCCTCAAGAGAATATATTACATTAATGAAAAAAGCAGACGAATTTGTCTTATACATATTTACATCACTCGGTATGTATCTTGTTATTGTTGTTGCGTTATTTACCCGTTTCATCATCAACCAAAAAATACTCGGTACATAAAAAGAAAATAGCTCGTCTTAGATAAATAAGCAAAAGATTTTTTTTTGTTTGGTACAGAACGTATACGTATACAATATATCCATATATCTTTGTATGTAGACTCTCTTTGTAGTCGGTGTACCATATAGCGATACGCCGTTTAATTAAAATTTAACTAAGATATATTGAAAAATTTAACACTGTGGCTTGAAAATTTTGTTTTTCTTGATGTAAAATGCTTTAATATGTGGGATCGATGTAGAGCAAACTCAAACACAACAAATCGTCGTTGAATAAAGCAACATGGAGCAGTGTTTCCTAATTTATCGGTTGATTTATTTTCATTGGAAGGTCTTATTACGTAATGGGGTAGATACTCGATCGGCCAGCAAGCAAGCAATTTTCTAGCCAAAATCCTGGCAACTCAGTCAATTTTACCAAGAAAATTTGAATTTCAAATTATGTTTTTCAAAAAAAATTTTGTTTTTTTGCGATTGCACAGTAAAATTTCCTGCTTCGAAAAATAAACAGCAAATTTTGTTTTACAGTGCAATTGCAAAAAAAATATAAAAAAATTGAAAAATATAATTTGAAGTATAGCCAGGATTTCGGCTAGAAAATTGCTTGCTTGCTTGCCGATCGAGTATCTACCCCAATATCAGTACTCTCGGATTGAGAAATAAGACGCTGGGCTGAAATTGCTAAGCATTTAACAACGCCCACCAGTGTTGTGTGTCTAAGCATAATTCGAAATTGTCGACATGTTGGTGTCAAAAATGACGTAAACAATTCATTTATCCATTGTTTTTCACAAGGTTGCGATCTCACAGATTTCCAGTACGCAATATGCAAATTTCCAATGTTATGACAGTCCTGAGATTATGTTTAAAATAGTTCAAAATATTTTAACTCATTTTCAAATGTTTTATTTTCAAAACCTTAACAAAACAGATGGCCGTTTACTACCTACTAATTTTAGGTGATCCCGTAGACAGCTCGTTTGTAGAAAGCAACTATGTAGAAAATTGATTTTTATATCTGGACGTTTGGTTCCCACCATCTGGCATCGTGGCCGACAAACAGAAATATAATACGGTTTTAGCAGCTGTCGACCCATCAATGCTAAAACATTTGCGCGGAATTATTAACGAAACAAAAGATTTACGAAAATACGAATGTAAAGAGGAAAAATTAATTGGATATTTTGCTGAAAGCCAGCAGCGTTGACCCAACCAGTTATTATCCGAAATGCCATTGGGTGGCATGAAGTCTAATCAATTTGTTCACGAAATGCACCGAGCAGCTAGAAATTCAACCAGTATCTCATTGTTAAGGGATTATGGGCTCAGTGTTTTACTAAGATAGCCGAAGCTGTTGTAAAGGTTATGCAAATGCGTAACCCGATAACGAAACAATGCAAGAATCACTACAACTGACGAGTCTTCAGGAATTACGACTCAAAGTAGCTCAATTATCAAGGAAATTTGAAAAACTAAGGTCCAGAACGAAACGACGTTGCAGCCAAAGTGTATCTCGCTCTCCATCACTTACACGAAATGTTACATGAAGCCAAAAATAATTTAAATGCAGTAGACAGGGGCTACAGTTTGTTATCAGAAACAGGCTGGACGATTGAAGGAACCGAATCGATAGATGTATCCGTAGTACCGCCAACGCCATCCAATCGAGAATAAACTCTTTGCAGTAAATGGAGCGATGATAAACATCTACGGCAAAAAAAACGAATTACACTAGATCTAAGTTTACAACAACATTTCGATTGGTAATTTTGTATTGCTGACGTCAACACACTGACCATTAAATCACGTTTTATATGCAATTTCGACCTGTTGATTGATTTAAAAGGGGATCGTTTGGTAGATAAGATAATTAAATTATCAACAACTTGTGACTCCCATCGTTTTCAAATAGAGGAAATTAAAACCTTCAATCAATAATCACGTAGTGCTCCACCATTAAACGAATTTGCACACATCACAAAAATGTGTTCTCTTTTGACAGCCAGAAATTCTGACATCGTACATCGAATAAAAACAAGCATCGTTCGCTCGACCTCAAAAATTAGTCTCAGAAAAGTTAGCCGCTGCAAGAGACGAGTTTGACTATTTATTGAGAATAAATGTTTGCCGTCCGTTGACCAATAACTGGGCAAGTCCCTTACACTTAGTAAGGAAATCCGATGGAACATTGCGTTAATGCGGAGACTGACACGCTTTAAATGCTCAAACAGTGCCTAACAGGAACCTAATACCTTATATTCACGCCTGCAAAACAAAAAGCGCGTCTCACAAAGAGCACAAAAGGCACTTACGATTAGTATTCGAGTGCACCCGGAAACATAAATTACAATTTTTGAGGCATAACATTTCGAAAAATGGTATTTCACCTCGTCCCGGTGAGGTAGAGGCCATTAAAAAATTTTTACTTTGGTTTTTTTCCAAACGTTTTTTTTTTTTTGTATTTAATTCGAGAGTGCTGAAATAGACCAATATAAAATTATAAAATTCGTGAATTCGAAAAGTTTAATTGTTAAAATTGAATATAGATGGAAATATGAAAGAATCAAATTTCGTACGCTACGCAGTACTTAATTCGCTAGTAGTACAACTACATGGTATTGCTCTATATATATATATATATATATATATAAAGGGTGATTTTTTTGTGGTTAGGATTTTCATGCATTAGTATTTGACAGATCACGCGGGATTTCAGACAAGGTGTCAAAGAGAAAGATGCTCAGTATGCTTTGACATTTCATAATGAATAGACTTACTAACGAGCAACGCTTGCAAATAATTGAATTATATTACAAAAATCAGTGTTCGGTTCGAAAAGTGTTTCGCGATTTACGTCCGATTTATGGTCTACATAATCGACCAAGTGAGCAAACAATTAATGCGATTGTGACCAAGTTTCGCACTCAGTTTACTTTATTGGACATTAAACCAACCACACGAATGCGTACAGTGCGTACAGAAGAGAATATTGCGTCTGTTTCTGAGAGTGTTGCTGAAGACCGTGAAATGTCGATTCGTCGCCGTTCGCAGCAATTGGGTTTGTGTTATTCGACGACATGGAAGATTTTACGCAAAGATCTTGGTGTAAAACCGTATAAAATACAGCTCCTGCAAGAACTGAAGCCGAACGATCTGCCACAACGTCGAATTTTCAGTGAATGGGCCCTAGAAAAGTTGGCAGAAAATCCGCTTTTTTATCGACAAATTTTGTTCAGCGATGAGGCTCATTTCTGGTTGAATGGCTACGTAAATAAGCAAAATTGCCGCATTTGGAGTGAAGAGCAACCAGAAGCCGTTCAAGAACTGCCCATGCATCCCGAAAAATGCACTGTTTGGTGTGGTTTGTACGCTGGTGGAATCATTGGACCGTATTTTTTCAAAGATGCTGTTGGACGCAACGTTACGGTGAATGGCGATCGCTATCGTTCGATGCTAACAAACTTTTTGTTGCCAAAAATGGAAGAACTGAACTTAGTTGACATGTGGTTTGAACAAGATGGCGCTACATGCCACACAGCTCGCGATACTATGGCCATTTTGAGGGAAAACTTCGGAGAACAATTCATCTCAAGAAATGGCTCGGTAAGTTGGCCACCAAGATCATGCGATTTGACGCCTTTAGACTATTTTTTGTGGGGCTACGTCAAGTCTAAAGTCTACAGAAATAAGCCAGCAACTATTCCAGTTTTGGAAGACAACATTTCCGAATAAATTCGGGCTATTCCGGCCGAAATGCTCGAAAAAGTTGCCCAAAATTGGACTTTCCGAATGGACCACCTAAGACGCAGCCGCGGTCAACATTTAAATGAAATTATCTTCAAAAAGTAAATGTCATGGACCAATCTAACGTTTCAAATAAAGAACCGATGAGATTTTGCAAATTTTATGCGTTTTTTTTTAAAAAAAAGTTCTCAACCTCTTAAAAAATCACCCGTTATATATAGACAATATTTCAATGTCATAAACAACGTCAGTCGTCGCGACCTGATGAGAAGACTGATTTTTTCAAATCATTAGTCTCGTCTGTTCAAAACTGATTGTTGTGATTCTTACACATTAGCAATCTATAAGTCAAAAATTCAAATTAAAAAATTGTATAAGCCTGTTTTGGGGAAGAAACTAAAAACCTTCGTGGCAAATGATAAATTATTATCGGAAATGTATGACATTAGATGCCAAAATCGCACTTCATTCGATGATAAAAGGGAATGTTGAAAACGACAAAACAATATTGACTCTTCGAGCCTTCGAAAAATGCAACAACCATTTACTTGCTTTTCCGAGAAAGAACGCAGAACTCGCATTGCTTGTAATTTTCGAAGGAGATAACCGATATTTAACAAAAATACGTATGCCCGAGAACTTTTGGCATGTCAAAATACATTGTGTCACACATTTTTGATACATGTTGGAAGGAAGAGTAAACAGAATTTATACGGATCATAAACTGCTTCTTTTCTCATATCTACAGAAGTTAGATAAAACTACGTCTAGAAAAATTAGTCATTTGGACTTTCTGAGCCAAATTACAACCGAAATTTGACGTATCAACGAGAAAGAGAAAATAACAGCAGACCTTCTATCAAGGAAATAAGCACGACCAGGCATTTAACCAGACATAAAAGCTACTGTTAGACTCGTAGCCAAACAATATTTGTGGCCAAACGTACGAAAAAATTTCAAATGTTGTGCGAAGTTGTCTACAATACCAACGCTACAAGGTACTTCGTCATACGAAAACATCGATAAACAAATACAAACCGCCAGATGGACGATTTAGCCACATCAACATAGATATCATTGGACGATTACCATTACAACATGGCTAATCGGCCGTTTTATTCGCTGGCCAGATTTGATTCCACTAAATATGATGTCAACAGAATCAGTCGCACATTGTGCTATTGCATCGCACGTTTTAGAGGCTCAGAGTAGGGATGTTCGATATACATCGATGTGTAAAATACATCGATGTTTAGATTGCGATAAATCGATATTTTGACATCGATGTTGTGTTATTTTAAACATCGATGAAATATATAATATTTTCTTAACATTGACTTTCAAAATAAAATCAAATCAAACCTTTTATTTATTATTAAAATGTTTACTTATTCTAACATTTAAATAACACCAATCCCATCTTTTGAAACTATTGTGAACAAAATTTATTTTGTACTAGATCTAGCACTATAAATAAACATAATAGCTCTACTACAAAATAAATGTCAATGAAATGTGGAATTACCCGAGAATAAATTAAAACGGAGTAAATCATTTTCGTTTCATAGCTGATATACATACGTATATCAATTTAAAAAATTAAATTAGATTCTGTGGAAAATGCAATAAGGAATATGCCTAGTGTAGGTTATGTTTAAAAAAATTAAAATTTGTGGAAATACTTCCAACCTAAACTGTCATTTAAAAAGTGTTCACAAGGATATTGATACAGCGAGCAAACCAGTGGAATCTGTGTCAACTCAAGCAACTTCTAACGTGTCAAAATAATTGGACTGCAACTTCAAATGTATGCTTAGTCGGAAAGGATATCATTTCAAACACCAAAGATGGCGATACATTACCTAACGCGATGTCTTTGACCTATAAGAGTCAAAAATCTATTCATGAAGCATTTCTTGATATAACAGCTTATCAACAGGGGCGCTTAAAATATCAGAAGATTACTAACGCTTTATTGTTTATGATATGTGGGGATTACCAACCATTATTTATAGTTAAAGATAAAGGATTCCAATTCCTGATTAAACAACTTTCAGGTGGCCACTATAAAATACCCTCTCGAACAACCATAATAAGGCTTTTAGAAAATTAATTTGAGTCAATATCCAAAAGTTTCAAATTTAAAATGACGAAAATTGAGTATTTTACCGTAACTACTGGCATTTGGACAGATTCTTTGCAATCACCTAGTTTTATGGCTATAACTATTCATTTCGAGGAAAATTCGAAAATTATATGTGCAACTTTATGCGTGTTTGAATTATGTGACAAACATACAGCTGCTTATTTAACTAAAGACTTAAGCAAAATTTTGGAAATTTGGGCATTAGCCAGACGAAGTGTTACTGCCGTGGTTAGTGATGGTGCCAAAAATATTATGAAAACATGTATATTGTTTTGCTCACCAACTAAATTTATTAGCACAACGCCCTTTACAATCACTGACGATGGAATCACTAACGGTTCTTATTAGAGAGTTAAAGGACATTGTACTTGGTTTAAACAAAGTAATAATGCTAGCAATAAACTTAGGAAAGCTCAACCACAACATAATATAAAAAAGCTTGTCCAAGAAGTTCTAACGCGATGGAATTCAATATATTATATGATTGAAAGATTTCTTGAATTACAGGAAATTATAAATCAAATAATTTACCGTCAACCATCTTCACCACTCATGATAACTGCTAAGGAAATACAACAATTACAAGACGTGAAATCGTTATTGCTACCATTAGAGGCTGCCATAAAGCAAATTGAAGGAGAAAAATATACTATAACCCCAGTTTAGTCATTCCAATGATGTATAATTTTTGAGAAAAAAATTTCCGAAATTCCCACTGAATTGATGTATAATCTAACAAACTAAAATCAGCTTTGATCACCGGGAGTATTAAAATGTTCGGATCTATTGAGCACCAAAACGTTTTATCAATTGCCACTATATTAGATCCGAGATTTAAAAAAGCGTACTTCAAGAATAATGTGAGTTCGTTGCAATCTATTGAAGAAATTACAAAGTTGTTGAAACAAAATGTTAAAGAAGTTCCAAATTTTCCATTATAGAGGAGCCTTCCATGGGTAATTAATTATTAATTGTAATGTATGTATATATTAACACATTCTTAATTAGTTCTTTTGTTACAATTTCAAGGTAAACCAGCAATGACAGTTCAAATTTTAATTTATAGGACCACCACAAAGAATTAATTAGGGATAATTTAAGAGAGGAGGAAAACAATGGCGATTCAACCGAATTATCATTATTTTTGAAAACTCATATTATACCATTGGAAGAAAATCGATTAGGGTGGTGGAACAACATGGCTAATTCTTACCCAGAATTATGTAAAATTGCAATAAAATTCTTGTCGACCGTTGCAACATCGGTGCCATCAGAAATATTGTTTATTCCATATTAATTGTACACAAATTTATGAAATAAACGTTTGCTTTATTTTATATTTCATGCATTAAAATTGATATGATAATTGTCGTCGTCGATGATCATTAACATCGATGTATAATATTCGATGTCAGACATCGATGTTTTTGCTCGTCGCAATTTAGCAACGAAGCATTAGTTAATTTACGCAAATCAATGGCGAATGTAAGTTCTAAGGCATGACGTGATGTAGAAATTGTTCTTAGCTTTATAATCACAAATATGTATACTTCCATTAGCAAGATTTCTTAAACGCTATTTAAAATGACGCGCAAAGCAACTAATCTATTAAATAATAATTATTATTAGTTCAATAGTTTTTAGATAGATGTCTCTAGTTAATAAGAGGTTTTAAATTTATTTCAAATTTTAAAATTAAAAAATGCTTGTAAAAGTTAGAATTACTTTCCAGTTTTAGAACCAAACATCTAGACAGCAACTTTATCAGACCGGTCTACGTAAAACGTAGAATACAGAGAAAATAATTAGAAAACCTTTAGTTCGTTAAATTTCGAACCTAAAAATTTTACTATCACTTTATTTTTTACAATCAGTAGTGTCGGCGACTGTAAGCGGAAAAATTCGCACCAACGTTCTAAAAATAAATGATGTCGAATTATTATCAACTAAACTTAATCAAATACGGTCAAAATCAGATTGGTAAATAAACGAAATTATTTGTTTGGCTTTTAACGGCCGCTAACGTCGTATTGATAGAAAATCCATGGTAATACTTTTTACTCAGTGCCGGGATGTTATAACGCTACTCTATTCGATATTTTATCGATAACTATGTCTCATGCCTGAAGAATATAATTAGTCGCTGTTTCAATTTGTATATCATCTAGCAGCTTCGGGAAACAGATATTAGGGAAATAGATGATATTAGTTGCTTTCCAATCGACCACCTACAAATGTGTAGTTTATTTGTGATAACTTTTTAATAAAATAATACCTATGCCGGAAATTTATTAGCGCTTCACATACGACATTCAATCATATTTTTGGCAGAAAAATATTACACACAATCACCTAGCGGACAAATTTATCGTAACTGCTTTCAACTACCCATAATAAAAAGGTAGAACAGTTGCGAGTAGTTAATTTAGCAAAGACAAAAACCTTAAGTACTTGCGGTGGTCGATTGGAAAGCAACTATTGTTCTGCGATAGAAAAAATATAATTGATAAATGAAACACTCGTCAATTTAATTGTACCAAAGAGACGTAAACTTCGACAAATCGACAAATGTGATGTTAGAACAGTTTTCAATTTCAACGTTTACCACACGATTTTATGCATTTCGCCTCCTACAATAAAATACCATCGGTTACGTGGACACTCTGTAAAAATTTTGAAAAAATTTCAAAAAAAAAACAAATTTTCAATTTGTTGGCCTACTACAAGCTGTATAAAACAGTCCACTCTAAAATTATAGCTACCTCATCCAAAAATATAATTTCATGTCTAGCAGGCTTTGAATTTTCATGATAAAGAAGCCCAATTCCTTGTCTTCTAAATTGCTTCTATTCTTCTATTATTTCTAAGGTAACGATATTTATTTAAAGTTTTTTTTTTATAATAGCAGAATAAAAGAAAAGCCAAAAGATCACGTACATTGGATCGACGCTAATTACTGACAAATTTTAGGGCAATTTCGGAAATTTATGCCAAAATTGTTCAATGTTTTCTGTCAAATTTACCTGATGGTTCATAGTAAAATATTTATCGAACAATTCGGACACAGTCTTAGATAGCAATATAGAAATAATGTCTAAAAGGATGTTAGGTCTTAAGATTGATTTACATTAAAAAAAATATCAAATTAAATCTAGCTAAGAAATTAAATTCTGATGGCTTACGTATCTACTATGGCCGTTATTTGGTCAACAAAGTATAGAAGTTTCATAGACGTAACAGTTTTTTGGGTAATTATTCAATTATGCTAAGATAATTATTTAAATGTACGTTGTTTCCAGGAACGCACTCATGCGACATAATTGCCAAGCTACTCAACGAAAACTTTGGAGAATTCGAACTCGATGCTAACCATTTTGAAAAGCCATTTGCGGAATTCGAAATTTTTTTACGATTAACGTATTTCTTAATAACAATATCTTATTTTGTAATCGTTCGCGGTTAACATATGCAACTAAATACAAAAACAAATAAATTTAAACTCATAAAAAGAATGATGATGTGAGACTTGAAATATCAAAATATCACGAAATCCAAACCAATTCCGACACAGATGGGGTATTATAAAATGTTAAATATCACACCGATTTAATGAAAATAGTTAGAAACAATAAATCGGTATCCAGCTGTACAGCTTGAAAGAATTTGTCGAGGAAATCGAAATCAGCCGAGGTTGGAACTGCAGCATTGAAATTTTAAAAATTGTTCCTCTATTACTAAAATCTTTAGAAACGAGATTTTGTAAATTTTTCAATTTGTCAGGCTAAGTTAATATATCGCTTGCTTCAACAGTGACACAATTCAAAATTTTTAATTTTTCAGTAGAGCGATTTGAAAAAATCACTCAAAATAGTTTGTAAAAATAGCGTTTTTCAGATGGGTAAAATACATTTTTGCTTTTTCTATATCCTCAATCGAATCCTAATTTTTATAATTCTTTACCGTTTCAATATCTTAGAAATGAGTGAATTTGGAATTAAGTCACTGTTTCAGCAAATGAGCGATATGCATTGTAGCATTAGAAAACATTAAAAAATATATCAAGGTTAAGTTATCAAGATGATGAAAGTTTGGTTTCGAACTAATGAATTATTGAATTTTTTGTATTAAAAAAATGGGTCGTCTCATCAGACTGCAGTGACCAAACTACAAAAATATTGAAAATACTTTGAACTTTCATACAAAGTATAATCACAATGCCTTAGCGAATTTTAATGATTCGCTACGCAATTGCCAACACCTTGATGTAAAAATACCATCTGGCTATCAATTCAGAATAACCCAAAATTTCATATTAAAAAATATCATAGACTTAAAAATTGTTGATCAGTTTCGTGAAAGTACCAACAGTACAGATGAAGAAAATTTATATATCCCTGAGTCGAATTTAGTGTCGGATCAATTTAAACCTCTAAACTACTATCTGGCAGTCAAGTACAACACAAGTATGCGTCTTCGGCTTCGGTAGAAAGCTGATTGTGAAATACATACCAAAAATGATACCAAAAATTTACACTGTTAAATTTAGAAATATTCCAATTGGTTTTATTTTGTAATAAAATTGAAATATTTCTAAATAAACTTTAATATTTATATAAGAGAAGTCCCTGACATCCTAATAGTGTCACTAAGAAAATCAAACAATTTCCTAACAATTTGAAATTAACACGAGAAAATTGTGATACAATTTACAAAAGTTTTTTAATTCTGACTTAAATTTTGGAAACCATGATGAAAATCATCATTCGTGTGCCGTTTTCAAAATATTAATAGATAATTTTCTGGCGTAATCGAATATATGAAAGATCGCATAAAACTGTCGCCAGACAAGTTAACAATCATTATAATCCAATTGGAATATTTTTAAATTTAACAGTGTAAACTTTTAGTATATATTTAACAATCATGGTAGAGAGACTATTTTCTTTAGCGCAGGTTTTGTATTATCTTCAACAAGGGATTTTTTTTAAAGGAAACCAGGCGTTTACTTAATTTTTTTTTATGTGATGAAATTAAATTTCCCGAGCCTATTTTGAGTAGTTTGAATTCCGTAAATGACAACGATTTGTTAAAGATATTTCAAATGAATGAACCTGTACACTTATGTTGTGATGTGAATAAAATTTAATAAAATTTTAAAATTTTATTTTAATTTTCTAAACCTTTTTATTCCAGGGCTCCAGCTTTCTTACATTTCTTCAGATACCACACTATTTCCGATTATAAAACGAGTTCGAAATCAACGAGCTCCTACAAAATGAAGTTATAACCAAGTAACAAGATTTTAATACAGTTTTCGAGTAAAATAATTTGTAATAGTAATTTAATTAAATTTCTACCATCTAAAAATTGTAATGTTTATTTTGCATTTCCATTACCCAAATAAAATGTAATTTTCAGTTATTGTATTTTAAAATTCAATTACCCGAATCAATCCGAACACTTGCTGAATATCACTTGATATAAACTACAAGTGTTCAGATTTTTCTCCTGCAATTGAAACTTCTAACTATGGAACTATGTAGATGGATTTGATCGAAACTATAAAGGCTCTATAGTACATCGATACTAAATTATCCGATTCTACATAACGCTTTCTGGAAATGTGCTTTCATTTTCAAAGTTTTTTTAAAATAAAATGTTCCCGAAAAAGAAAACCCATTGAAACAATTTGATTTCCAAAGGTTTTTCGTTTGAAATTGAAAAGCACAGTTGTACTCATTTACGAATGAAGAAAAGCTATGCCGAATATTTATTTAAATAATTTGTAGGGAATTGTTAGCCGTCATTATTGGAGTAGATAAAGTTAATTTTTTTCGGACAAGCATCATTTGAGTGAAACAAGCACAAGGGAATTTAATTTCGTATTCCAGGGAATAGTAAAACGAAAAGGTTCAAGCAAACGTGTCCCTCCCAGTACTATTTTTCTATCTCCCGATAAAATTTAGGAGGAATATTATTAAAACTCAAAACTACAAGGAGAATTTGAGCACCGCAAGCGACAGAATCCAATAGAATACAACAAGTGAGATCGTATTGATGAAGAATATTGACGAAAAATTGGAGTCTAGTAAAAATAATTCCTAAATATTGAGTGAATTTTACGACTGCTATGAAGGAAGTTAGTGGATATCAAATCAGGAGTAACTGTTAATTGTAATTTAATTTCATAAATCGAGACTGTTATACCTAACCGGTTTTACCATTCGGATCACCCACCTTAAAATTCGGACAATATTTTTTTATTGAAGTGTAAAGTCTGAACACGTGCCTAGACTTTTAAAAACGAATTACAAAACAGTGGAATTTTGAAAATTGTTGTTATTTTAAAATCATTCCTTGTAAATATTCTGATTTCGCTAGAAAATTTAATTAACTGGAGAATTTTTGAGTTTAATTAACAGTGTTTTTTTACCCAAATATTTATTTAATTTTTTATCACAAAACGAACAAATTTGATTAACTTGAATGTTAGATGCTTATGATGCTAACATAACAAATAATATTTGCGTAACATAAACTTTTGACATTTTTTATATGTTTATTGTTACACGGTTACATAAATTCTAAATATAATTCCGGAACACAAAAAAAATGTCGTGACATTTATGCGTCACATGGGGTTTCCCATATTGACATGCATGTTACTAAAAACTATATATAAAAAAATTCAGGTTCGAACAAAAAAAAAAACTAAACAAAAAACACTCGGAGGTAAATAGAAATATCAAATTTCACTCAATCAATGTACTCAATTATCTTGTATACTATACACATTACACTTGTCTATAAATATTATGTACCGGTTATTACATTTTTTTTTTCTAAATCGAGCTAATTTACCGTACATAATTCGGACATGCAATTTGGTATTTTGTTTTATCATGTGCTTGCTTTGATTTTGTTTATTTTGTATTTTATATATTTATGGCAGTAGACATGGTAACGGTATTTAATTTTTTATTTTTGTTTTTTTTTTTTATATTTTTTGTCGAAACAAAACAAGAAAAACAAAAGATTTGATTTTCGTATCGAGTAATAGAAATGTTTGGTGCGTAATTTTATGCAAATGCATTTTTAGTAGACATCGAGAACGCATTGAATATTAATCAAATAAGGTAAGTATACGGTGAAATAGTGTGTGCAAATAATGTTATGAATAATGGTGCGGGTAAGTATTGGTGATGATATTTTTATTTATGTGCTATGTAAATATAATAATAATAAAGTTAAATATTTAGCGCGTTTTAATTTTACGCGCGTAGTTTTTTTATTTTATTTATATTGTATGTATTAAACCCTGCTTGAGAATCACTTTTCTTTACTTCTCACTAAATTATAATAAACTCACTAAATTTATCACTATGTAATAATAATAATCATAATAATATATCGACACACAAAAATATTAATTATAAAAATTTTCAAATATAAAAAAAAAATTAAATTAAAAAAAAACATAAATTAATACCTTTTTATAAGAAAAATTTGAAGATGAAGAGACAGTAGTAGTAGTAGTGGTAGTAGTAGTAGTATTATATATATTATTAATTGTATTATTATTATTATTGTAAATAGGTGAAGTTGTTATATTACTATTATAACAAGAAGGATTTGTTGGTGTCGAAATAACAGCAGCAGGTAATAATATTGTTTTATATGTTGTCGATTGATTTAAATTTATAATTGGTGACTGTAGTGTTTGATTCGGATGCTGATTCGATTTCGTATAGTGTAATAATAAATTATGATTTGATAAATTTGTGCTGCTGTTACTCGCCGAAGTATGATAGATTGTTTGCGCACAGGGTTGTTGGCTGATTAATCTTACCATTATATCTTTGGCTCCTAAATAATTTGCTGTTGCAGATGATGATATTTGTACAGCACCACCACCAATTAGTAGTCCAGATGATGTTGTTGCTTGATTATTAGTGTTTGTATTATTATTATTTATAAAACTATTTGTATTATTATATGACGTATAGTCAACCGTTTGATTACGTAAATCACACAAATTTATTTCCGTATAACGACTTAATATTACATTAACCGGTAATTGTCCTGATGCGGCTGCTGCGGCTGCGGCGGCGGCGGCTGCTGCTTGGGCCTGATAATTACAGTGACCACAATAACAGATCGGTATACACGGATTATGAACACTATTTGTATTATTATTATTATGTGTATTACTATTATTATTATTATTTGGTAATTGAACTGTTGGGATATAAGTTGGTTGATGAAATGAACTCGGTATTAAGGGACTAGGATTTAAGGCGGCTGTTGCTGCTGTCTGAGAAGGAGCTAAATAGGGGGGATTAAAAGCGAGGCTCGGTTGGAAATACGTTGTGATTTTTTTTTATTATAAAAAAAATAATTCTAACTCTTGATTTTCGATTTGGTTTAGCTTTTTGTCTGTTTTTATTTTACATCAACAACAAAAATACAAGCAACAGGTTTTATTACTATTATAACTATTTTTTTATAGATTTTTAGTTTTTTTTTTATCTATTTCTTGTGTTAACAAAACGTAGAGAGTATATATAATCAGAAAATGACGATATATAGAGAATAAATAATAAGAATATCAGACATAAGAAGTTAATCTTGAATTGTTTTTTAGTTTTGTTTTTAACCCTCTATATGCTTTGGTTGTTTTTTTTTTATTTATACACAACGCATGTATATAATGTATACAAAATTAATTTTTATTTTGTATATTATGTTTATATTAGATTTATTTTTAATATACTAGTATTTCAATAGAAAATAGAATAAGATTCTATTTATGGATTGTTTAAGTTTATATTAACTATACACAATATAATAACAATTGAAATGTAAACACAAAATTTATCTTATCTAAAAATATCTTAAATATACACGAGATGTGTTTTAATAATGTAGATGATAGTCGAAGATTATTTTTATAGGCTCTAATCTAGATTTAAATATCAGTTCGAAGTATAATTGTAAAAAGGAGTATAATTATTATAAGTTGTAAAAAAAGATTTGTCAGATGACGATTGTCTTCATATTACTGAATGAGAATCTTTAAAAATTCTAAATTATTTTGATTGTCAAGACGCGTTCTTCTTGGTTTTTTTATTGTTTAATTTAGATTTTTATTTAAATTGATTGATTCCTTATTAATTATATTATTATATTTTAAATTTACATTAAGTACTATAAAATATTGATTGACTTCACGATTTATTTAATTATTATATTATAATTATAATATATTATATTAAACGAAAAATTTTAGCCACGAAATTATATTTTAAAAAAATATTTTTTGTTTTATTATTTTTTAAATATTATATATTAAAAAATTATGATATGTTAAGACGGTTATTTATTTATAATATAATTATTTGTTTTAATTAAATATTGCACAAAAAAATTATAATTATATTTTTTTTATATTCTTCTTTGGTGACGGATTTTTTATATTTAACTTTTCTGAACAAACAAAATTTTAATATCACTTAAAAATTATATATCTATGTATATGTTATAAACAAATTGAGCTTTTGAGCTTTATATTTTTTTTTTGTTATCAGGTAAATATTGCACTTTGTTTTGATTTCACAACTTTGTCTCAAATAATTAAATAATTTTGGTGGAGCTTTAATTATATAATTTTTTTAAACTTTTTAGATCTTTTGTTTAATTTTTGAGAGAGAGATTAGGAGGAAATAAGGAAATATTTTGTTTTAAAATTTTGTTAAAAATTAAAAGCAGGAAATTTATTATATTTTTTGGGGAATTTAATTTTTACTTTTAAATAACACAGTGTTCAATTTTATTATATTATTTTGTTATAACAAAACGTATTATAATGAAATATATATTTTTATTTATAATATATTTTTTAATATATAAGAGCGGCGGATAGATTTTGGAACGGGTTAAAGCGAAGACTGTACGAAGACTGAAATTAAAATCGACTGGTTTATGTTGAGGTAACAGAAAAAACAGAAAATTTTTTGAGTTGAACTAAATGAGGATTCCAAAAAAATTACTACTACTACACACCTAGAAACATGGAAACTGCGCCGAATCGTATCAAGCAAAACGAATACAATACATACAATAAAAATATAAGCAGAGAGGAGAAGTTATATAAAAAAAATTAATAAAAATTCTACATGTCTTATAAAAATATTCTTAACAAAACGCGATTTCTTAAAAAAGTATTGAAGCACAAACAAAACAAAAAATGTGATCATACAACTCGAGGTAAGATCACAATGTAATTATATAAACCAAATCGGTATTCTTACCTACACACGATTCGCTTTTCCTTTCGACCAAACAAAAAACAAATTTAAACACTGAAGCTTTTAATTATACTGACAAGTAAAAACTGTATTATAATGATGATTACACAATGACTATGCCTGATGATGATGATGATGTTGATGATGCTACAGGTGAAAAATTATGTCCAATAGTAGGGATATACCTAATATACTACTACTAGTATATTAATATAAGGGGTGTGCTATACTATATTTGTCTCTTTATGATGACTATCACTATCATCGTCATCATCATCATCATCATCATCATCACATCATATTATTTCAAAACCCAACCAACCATCAAATAACACAAAATACAAAAAAAAATATTCTAAGAGGGCAAAAACCTCATTCCTCTGACGTAACAGGTTGGTATTCTGTTAAATTATTTCCTTCTTCTTCTTTTATATATTATACAACATTCTTTTGTATCATGTTTATATATTCTACGAGTACATTTTTATTCTCTCCCTAAAATACGAACAACAAAAAAATTGTATAAAAGACGCAACTAGTGATGCTCATCTACTAATATATACACTTCGCTACCATACATACCATAACATAATACCATACAAAGTGAGATCAATATATAAAATATATATAAATAAATTCGTTCCGTCTTTCTCATTGTTTATGATTTTTTGTCGGTCTTTCACTCGTTGATTAAAATTCAACCTGTGTTACCTGTTCGTTTCGTTTATTATATATAAAATACTTATATATATGGTTGTGTGCATGTATAATGATGATGACTTTTATTTTTTACCATCTGAACACAAATACCAAGGTATTTTATGTTTATTGTATAGGGGAGAAGTGGATTTAGGTTCTGAGTGAAAATTATATTAAAATATTTCATTGGTTTGCGAAATTTTGCACGACGTTACGAATCGAGGGATGATGATGATAAAGTATTCTTATTTATTTTTACCGAATTGATTTCGCTTTCGTGTTTATTTTGTCGAACGGAATTTTTTTTTTTGGTTTGTTCGTTCGTTATGCCGAGATAAGTTTGCGAATAAAGCGCTAGTAGAGTGAATCTCAGTATGTATGAGTGATTTTTGTGTGAATTGAGTCAAATTTTTTTGAGTGATTTTTTTGCGTATATAGAATGATTTTTTGTGTTTGTGTGTGGCGATTTATACGTTGAGTGTTTTATAAATATTCCCACCAAAATAATTCGTGTAATGTAATTCATATGGTAATTTATGTTGTTTAAAATTTAGGGATATTCCAGACATTTGAATTTTTTGTAATTTAAATAAGAATTTTTATTTAACGTGTACAACCACCAACTTTCTTTCTACATATAGCTAATTAGTCATACTTATAAAAAAAATACTTTACAGGTCAATAAGATAGTATGATGATGATGACAAAAAAAAAATTATAATTTTGAAGTAGAGGAAATACCAGATCTAACTCTAAAAATATTTCATATACCTTTGTATAATAATATTCAAAATAAATAAACACCATATTAACATATGCCGCCAAATAAATTAGACAAATAGACTCGTGACTAAGATAAAAATAAAATCTACTCTAAACTTGGATACATTTTTATAACGATAAACCGAACTTACAGATACCAGAAACTGCACCACGTTGCGGTGTAATAATTTATTCGTTCTGATGCCTTTTAAGCATTGCTGATTTTTCTTTCTTCTAATGATTTTTAATTAAGTGATGACTCTAAATAATCGGTTATTGTCCTCTTACCTAGAAATAAATAGAAAAAATACAAAATATGTAAATAACTTTGAAATCATTAGCAATTCATTATTGTAGGTAAGATAATGTTAATTTAGATTTGTTATGTTATTTTACTGACATGTTTGTACATACTTGTGTACTAAAACAAACTACCACACCATATGGGGTGATTAGTTAGGTGACGAAATGTAAATTCAAACTAAAAAAATTTAGACTTCTAAAACGTGATAATATTATTAAGAGTTTGTTAAAAGTCTGTTGCATGCATGACTTCATAATTACAATTTAGGACACCGGGCTATTCACAAAATAATGTTGTTTTTTTTCACAAAGTAAATCTTTCGTTTTATTAAAAAACACACTTAACAAAATTTCGAGTTCTAAAATCGATGCAATATAACAAAATGATGAATACAATGGGAAACTAAGTATACCAATTTTTTAAGCAAATCTAGTAGCACGAATTAAACAAAATTTGTGGCATACAAAGAAAAAAATTTGTGATTCATATTAGTAGTTCCATACACACTCGAACGTTTATAATTAAAATGTCAAATGCAATGTGGTTTCTTCCCACCGCGAATATCCAAAAATGAATTTAATTTATGGTTTTTGTAATAACGCCCGAGCTGCAGCAAGAGATCATACCAGAGACGATATCCAAATCGGGAACGCTTTTCCGATTGCAAAGTATTTCAAAACAGTAAAGACAAAGTTGCTGCTCATCCGAGAAGGGATACAACAGCCGGTCAACTTCATATAGACGAAGATAGAGTAATTGGAATGGCGACAGACCACCTAATCTGAAGAAAACACATTCATATGCACATGAAATAAATTCAAAACTATAGTTAAAAATCCAAAAATTCAAATACTATTAAGAAATTATACATCATGGAACACCAACTAACAGATAATCACAATTTCATTGAAACATCAAAAGACCCTGCGTGTGTTATGTTATAAAATTGGTAAAGAGGTCAATTTGTCTATCGTATGATATTTCCGAGCATTTTGATAAACTCCATAAAATCCGCCTATTCCATTGAAAATCTCCGGAGCCGGGGTTTGTTGTAGTATATATAATTAGTGAAGAGTTCAATTTGCATTTCTAAGTACAAAAAACGCTACCAATTACTAAACGTATTTTTAGTAGTTCGTCATTAAAACTAACAGATAAACACAAGATTCTGTTTGTTTTGACCGCATCAACTCAAAAATACTTTTAGTATTTGTAGCGGTTTCTGGTCTTAAAATATCATTTTTATAATGTTTGTGTCCCAAGATTGGCCATCGATACTTGCAAAATATATAATTTAAGATAGACTAAGTCAATTTTAAACATTTTATTAGATTTAAGATCAAATTTTCGGGAATCGTGAAAATGTCTTGATATAATTTATTTTAAAATTCCCAACACACTCAAAATTTTAGAAAAGCTTATTTTATTTGAGAATATTGTTTAAATTAAGATCATCTAAAGGTTAAAAATAATTTGTTTTTCACCAAAACAAGTTCAAAATGCGATATTTCGCACAAACGAGCCTGTCCAGTAGGCCAAATAAGAAATAAGGCCTACCTTCTAAAAAATGATTACCGACATAAATAAGAGCTTGCCAATTTCAAATTCTTTAACCCATCAACTGGATCTAATGATGCCATCGATTAACTAACACACACGTATGACCAAAATTGAAAGATTCTTCTATTGATTGGTTTTAGAGCCCAAATTCAAAAATTTAACAACATTTGGTTTTTTTCCGCTTAAGGGAACATAGCACCTTCAATTTTTTTTAATGGAATAAAAAGAGATATCTTTTAATGAAACTTTCCATTGACATTTTATTTAACTGAAAGTATAAAAAAAAATGTTTAGATTTTTTTTTAGCCCATGGTCATCTGCTACAAGGGTTTTAAAATTCGCGGCGTGCATCATAACTAGTCTCAGAAATGTTTGATTAAAAAAAACAGGGTTTTATTCAGCATTAAATCGCCCTTGGAATGAACTAAAAGGAAAAAAATTGGTTGAAAAATAAAAAAATGGCGGCATTTTTTCGAAAAATTTTCGAATTTTTCTTTTTTTGTCCCCTTCAATTAGTTGTAACTCAAAAAATTGAAAGCCGATTATTCCTTCCGTAGTTCATTCTGAGCAGAAATATATGTAGATCAACGTGTTAAAATTTTAGAACGATTGGATAAGTAGTTTTTTCTTAATCTTGCACGTCAACTTGAAAAACGTCATTTCGAGATAACCGCGTTTAAAGTTCGTCATTTCGAGATAATCGCGTATAAAAACGACTTTGGCGCGCTTCGCAATAAATAAAATAATTTTAAACATTCATTCTAACAACATATTCTATCATAAAAAAAATCGATTTTTTGAAAATTTGAAGGTGCTATGTCGCCTTAAATCATTGAATTGGAAATTTGTTGGATTTAAGAAAAACTTCCCATGATTGTGTTAAACACGTGAAGTTTTTCCTAAATAATTCTATTTCTTTAGGACAGTTTAGGAAAATGTTCCCATAAATATATTTCGTGTAATCTTTGTCAAAGAATCCGGAAAATAATAGCATGGCCAACGATTTTTCTACATGCAGCGGTGCTACTATAGAAATTATTAAATGCAGTTCAGGTTAGTAACATGTTGGTATATATCCGTTATTGAGTTGTGATAATAGTAACTCTAAATAAAGTGGCTAAATCCAGCTATAAGAGAAATTCCAGAGCAATATGTGTTCGGTCATCCATCTTTGAAACATTACTCTATCCAATCAACAATTTATGTGAATATAGTCCAATTTTCATCCCCGAAAAATCAGGTTGCAACACTAATTATTAATATCATAACATTTTCGACTAGCAGCTTCCAAAAATGACACATTTTTACTCTCAGCCCCGAAAAAATTTACTGTCATGACAGCTAGAACTCTCATGATACTATGACGAGAGAAACATTTTCGAGGCATGATTTTTTGCCCACCTCCGATTTGTTTTTAGAATTTTTTTTTTATGATATATTTTCTATTCTTTGACCGGACTATCGAATTATGTCTAGTATGAGGATAATTTATAGCAATTTTTATGATTTTTCAGAATTTTTTATGGGGTGGAGTTCAGATATAATTCTTCAATCTTAGCAACTATTTCTTAACCGGACTAACAGCTTGTGTCAAGTGATAGAGGAAGATTTAAAGTAGTTGTTTGAAGTATGATTTTTGAGATCTTTTCTATGGGGTGGAATTGGGATATAGGTGGTACGTCAAGCTCGGCGAATATTCGTTGGTCGGAATATTGGCTTATGTTATATGACGGAGAAAGATTTAAAATAATTTGTGTGAAGTTTTCAAAATTTCTCCATCACTATAGGCATAAGTCGATCGTCAGGCCAACGAATAGTTACTGAGTTCGACAGACTATATATCAACCCCACAACAGACTATATCAACCCCGCTTCATAGAAAAATTCTAAAAAATTAGAAGAATTACTTTAAACATTCTGAGTTGATGAGTTTGCGGGGTTATATCTCAACCCCATCAAAAAAAAAACAATTTAAAAAATCACAAAAATTATTTTAAATCTTCCTCCATTACTAGAAAAAAGGTAGTCCGGACACCGAATAGTTTCTGAGTTCGAGGAACTATATCTTAACTATACATATATGTAGATGCTAGTGAAATATTCATCTAAAGTACTCACAGTAAGTAGTAGTAGTGCTAACACTACTTGTTATTGTTTTTATTAAACTGTTATTCGTTAATATGTATTTATACTTTAATTTGGATTTATTATTGTAACTGGTAATTGAATGTCGCAATAGTATGTTAAGTGTTGCCATAAGCAACTTTTTCTATTTTATGGGATGGATATTTGGGCTGCCTTCACTAGAGCCAACCAACACGGGAGGCATACATACATCACACGTCGAGGTTGTGTACAACCAACTTGTTGGTTGGTTTTGTCCGGTTAGGAGAGATATTTATTTTTCTTACACACAACATTAACAGTTTGACAGCACTATGTTTGGTTCAAAAACGAAACTATAAAGTTCTACTTTCTAACACAGGTGTTTGAAATTGGTGAAATTGTTCTAAAAACTTGTCGACATATTGCCTATGCATTCTCTTCATTGTCGACGCTATTTTTTAATTGTCTACACGTGTAGAATATTAATTAACTGCACAGTGTAAACAATACGGCACAGCAGTGCATATGTGTTTAATATAATTAATTTTAAAGTAGTTGTTGATATACACCGAGGGTCTTTAAAAATGTTAAATGTCTAAATCAGTGATTCTTAACCGGGGGGCCGCGGCCCCCTAGGGGTCCGTAAGAAGTTTGCCGGGGGCCGCCAAAGTTTGCAAAATTTCCTTCAGAATATAGTGGAGGAGTGATTCTGTATTTTTTGGAAGAAAACGGTCCACCGGAAGTGGCAGCTCGGAAATGACGATTTTTGACAAGACAAAGTTTTTTAACAAAAATTCGGCTAGGTTTTCGCCAATTATGTCTTTTTCGTGGTTTTCGGATGTGTGGAAAGCATCAAAAAATCCAAAATCCGAACCAAAGCTCAAAAAACTTTTGATAAGCAATTCCCATGTAAAATTCAACGCTTTTTACGCTATTTACCGTAGGCACTTGGCGAAACACACTTATACTTAATAAACACATTTTTATTAATCACTTGTTTTTTGTTTCGCAGTTATTTTGAATAATTTTCAAAAAGTTTAAAAAATCACTCGATCGATTTCGACTTGTTAGGTCATCATCAGGAGTATCTCGGAAACAAAAAACAAGTGATTAATAAAAATGTGTTAATTAAGTATAAAATTCAACGGTTTTACGCTACGACCATTATTAACGATTTTGAACCATTTTACTATGGTAAATCATGAAAAAATCCAAAAATTTCGAAAATCCGAAAAGGGTTGGGAACCATAGAAATGGGCAACCAACTTGAAATCTAAGTATGTTTTAGTCTAACCACTTCTCTTTCCAAATATGCAATTGGTTAAGTCAGCTTCCGACTCTGAGCGGAGTTCTGTGCAAGGCAAGGCGCCCATTTGGTCGGCGATCGTTCCGTTTTACTATGGAAAAGCATCAAAAAATCCAAAAATATCGAAAATCCGAAAAGGGTTGGGAACCATAGAAATGGGCAATCAACTTGAAATCTAAGTATGTATGTGGCTGCCGTATGTGGCATGCTCACGGGTCGGAAAACCGTCTGATTTATGTGTGCATACCTGACGGAAAAACAAAAAATAGTTTGTATCCAAAAGGACTTCAATAAACAGAATTATAAATAAATACTTTATTCATTGTGTGGCATTGCAATGCATGTCGGGATTTGTACTAAATATATTATTGCTTTCAGTTGAAAACTACGCGAACGTTTGGGGGTAACAAAAAAAAATATGAATTATTTGGTGGGCCGCGAGTAAAAAAAGGTTATGAACCACTGGTCTAAATCACTAAATTTATTTAACAATAATAATATTTGCTTTAAATTTTTTGCTCAATAGATTAGAATGTCCATCTGTGTAATAATTTCTAGTTCTTGATCGATTAAAGAAGTAGCAATTAAAAATTTTGTAAAATCGTCCTGTATAGTTTTATTTTAGATAATACGCCACACAGATTGGCGTCATGTAAAAAGTTCTTATAATATGAACGATTTCCGGAATTTCAGAAAAATTTATTATCTTTAGGGAAGGTTCTTCATTAGCCTTTAATATCGCGTTAAGTGGTAAATGCATTAAATTATACTATTTTTTTTTATTAAACCTTTTAAAAAGACTGGAAACCCTCTAAGAACACGAGTAATTCTTTCCGTGTTCTTTGAGACCGTGTTGTTCGACTACAAAAAATTAAATAGAAGAGAATAACGAAAATCATGTTGTTTGAAAGCGTGTTCTTCGAATACCGTGTTCTTCGACAGTTACCTGTAATTCCGAGGTTAACACGAAGAAATAACACGAAACTTTATTTGTTCTATCGATATTATCAGCTAATATTGTGTAATAAATTACCGTCGTCTAAATACGTAAAGCATCTAATTCCATTGAGCCGGGCAACAGAGAATCTTTAAACCAAATCATATGTCTTTTTAAAAGCTAAAAACGGATATATCGTAGAATATGCGGTTTTTAATTTGAACTTGGAGGTATCCTTTGGCAACGTTCAATCTACGAAAAAAGTTCACTTCATTACTATTCGCTTTAACCCAGAAATCCAAATAAATGGTTTTCAGGGTGGTGTTTTTGTTATTTTGTCTAAAATGAACGGTAGAAACATTTTAAATCTTGATGGCTGACTGAAGTCTAAAGAGACGACCGAGTCTGTTAATTGAAAATGGAAAGCATTTCAAAAATATGTTCAATTTGTCTCATTATTTCGGAATTTAATTAATTGGCTTGGTACAAGAATTTTTCATTTTTAGTGTGGCCAATTAATTTTTAGACTTTTTAGACTCTCTAGGAAAACATTAAATTTAAGCAACATTTTGATGGGGGTTATTTAAAGAAGACCTGAGGCTTTGTTGTTAAGGTGTGAGTTTGACAGACTTGTGTAATTTTAGTTGTATTCAAAAAAAATATTTGTGATGAAATATTTTACTAGAGGGACCTAGGGGGAATGCTGGGTATGGCTTAATTTGAACTTTTCGTTATATGGCTTACAAGCCAAATGCTACACAAACGGTCATTGAAATCACTATGCCAAGTTAATGGATTTTGAATATGATTACATTTGTAAACATCGAAAAATTGTATGTATAAGCAGAGCCATGTATGATTTTGAAGAGCCGTAATATTAAAAAGAGAGCTTTCAGTAGAGGGGAAGCTTTTATTGAATTACTATAAGAAACCGTGGTAATTGGAAAATTTTTGAACATGAATTTATGAATAAAAAATTAAACAAATCATCTAAATTTTAACTTTATCTTTTTAATAAACTATTCAAAGAACACATATTTGAAAAGCAGCCATCATAATGTCGTATTTATTTGGTAAATTTAAACGAAAGCGGAGCATAAATTTATTAATTTTCTATAAAAATGAGCTTTCCGTTTAGTTGTGTAGGTTTATAAAGTAAGATAATAAAGGGTGCTGCCGCGGATTAAGAGGAATCTAATTTAAAATTTAGTTTTATAAAAATTTAACTTATTTGGTAAATTCTGGTCACATGCACATCAGAATTTTTGAGATGAACGATGCACTTAATAGCAATCTAAACATTCTCTATTTATAACAAAATAAAAGAGAAAACGTGAGCTGAAACGAAATTTTATGAATCACCATGTAGAAACAATAATATTATTCATATAATAAAATTTTTACGTCAAAATCTATTTACGAAAATTATTTTTGTATACAAAAAATCCACGATGTCATGATTTTCTTAATTAAATATTATTACACAACAGAACAAAACGTAAAAAACTTCAATTTTATCCGATTGCAAAACTGAGCTTTCTGTAATTTTAAAATCCGTTTACAGATGTCTCTATAATAAATTTACTTGAAATTACAGAAAAGCGTAAAATAATTTAATAACTATTTACGAAAATAAACCATTATTATTGTAAGTTAAGCGCGAAATCTTTAATACAATAATTTAACATAATTAATAAAACTCAAAACAATTATAATTTTTATTTATAATACGGTTGGCATAAATAAAGCTTTTCATCGCAAAATATTTACCATCGTAGTTGCTGCGCGCTGAAAAACAATAATAGAAAAATGTCACATTTTTTCCAAATTTTTCTTTTCTTATTTCAATTCGCTCGTATTCGCTTATTTTCAGTTCCAAGAGATCTCAATAATCTCAATAGTCGAACCAGGCAGTATACATAAAAATTGTTAAATTTTAGTTAACAAATATTTAGGTTTTAATATTTAGCTTTAATTTGTACTTAGCGACATCTTTTAATTGGTTTATTAATTGTGAAAAGTCTATAATATAACGTTTTTATTTTATGAAGCTCCGCTTTTGTTTGTACTACATGATGAAACAGTATAGCCTGCGAATTTGTTGCGATGAAGTTTTTAACAAATAACGAAAAAACAGTTTTCGAAGTTTGTTCATCAACAATGTTGTAAAAGAATCCAAAGCACAATAACCCCATACATAGCTACTCAAGCATTTTTAACGAACGTTTGTTTTGGGAAAGAAATGCTGAAATTTTTGATGGAACACTCTATACTAATTTCTTACATACACATATAAACAAATTCTTATTTCTACAATAAAAAAAAAAAAATTGTGGTAGACTAATTTAAATATTTTTGCGTTAATTCGACATAATATGACTCAATTTTAAAATATGCTTTTCCTGAATATTGAACTAACCATTCAAATTAAAAATTGAAACGAAGCATTAATGTTTTTATATACGAAAAAGCTTCTAAAAAATACTAAAATACACTGGTTGGTATGAAAAAGAACAAAAAGCTTCCCCTATATGGAAAGCTCATGGGTAAAAATGGCGGAATCTTACGGCTCTTATATTTAGGAGGCTCTGGTATAAGATTACAATTAAAGCTCGGAAACATGAAGTAACCATCACTATCATCCCGTATTGAAGTTAGTTTATTAGCGCAAAATACGATATAATTTGGATGGAGCTGGTCTATCGTACCAAACCAACCAGAACTTATCAACTCTCTCCAGCTACGATCGTAAAATAGATGTTGATCGATTACTACAGCGATTCTAGAAATTGAAGAAGCTTTTATCCTCAAATAAACCATCCACTTATTCAGAAAAAGATATATTTTGTGAAGAACATTAATAGAGGACCACAGATCGAATTGAGAATGATAAGTTTGTGGTAAAACTTCCATTTAAACCTAAAGTGTTATTAAATTTAGGGGATACCAAAGATGAAGCTTTAAAGAGATTGGAACCAATGAAGAGAAGGTTTGTGAAGGAACGAAATTTTAAATTCTAATACCACAATTTTATGAATGCGAATACTTTGCTCTTAGCCATATGGAAGAATTACCAGACGAAAAAATAGATCTTTGTGATGGAGTTTATTACCTTCATCATCACGGAGTATTAAACACATCCAGCTGTACAACCAAACTGCGGGAGGTTTGCGGCGCGTCGCTTAAGTCATCCAATGGATGACAACAACGAACCACTCTATTTTAATGCAATTCCATTTGTATTAAGTCCTTATGGCTTTATTCTAACCGATTCAAACGTTAAGTTTAATCAAATCAGCACGTATATTTGATACAATGGGATGGGTAGTACCGGCATTTGTCACAAATGAAATTCTCGGCCACGACAACCGCTGAAAATGAAATATTTTGATACCTTTCTGATCCGAATCTCTTATTTTCAAAAAATTATTCGAGTGATTGAACAAATCTACAGATTCTACAATAGAGTAAAGCATAACATTAAGATTGTAGATTCAGAGCTGATAGCGACTGAAATAAAAACAAGCGAAGTGAAAATTTCTCTGGGTACAAAAGGATTTCTTTTTTACCCAGGCTGAATTTTAAATTAAAGTGTATTTACTGTAAATGTATTGAAAAACTAGATTCTAGACGAGCGGAATGTTTTGGATGAACGAAAAGTTAATCGCAGTTCTAAAACGAATTATAATTTAATTTATTAAATGTTGGCCAAGAACGAGTGGAGCCCAAAATTTCTTAATGTTGCATTTAATTAGAAAAGATTTGAAATAGAAAAGCCTAATGCTTGTTCTAGAATGAATGGACCAAAGAAATTCTAATGTGGCATCTAGTTAGTCTAAAATTATTTAATTTTTCTAAAGCTAGCGGAACCCATCGTTACGGTTCGAAGAGAAAGAGCCCTAATACTTTAATACAGCATTTAATTAGCCTATTGTTAGCCTCTCATGATCCTTATTATCTCGTAATGTTCTGATCGGTTCTGATAGCTTTAGAGACATAAAATTTCACCACATCCTCATCTAACTCTATTTTATTGCTCTCCGGATTTGAATTTGTCATTGCATAAAAATCATGTATTCAAGCGGAGCACAATCGCGACCCACAATAAGAAAAATCTAAAAGGGTAGTACCGATTGCTCTCTATCCCTAAAGTGATAATGTTGGTGCCAATAAATTATCAAAACTCTGCGAGATGATAAATATTACATAAGTAGGAGGAAGGTTATTGTATAGATCAGAAGTACGGAATGGACATGATAGTTAATATTTGGTTTCAACAAGGGAGCAACATATTTACCGTTTCAATTTGTATACTTTACGTGATTACCGTCATCTGATCAATCGGACAAAGAATGTGAAGAAATCAAATAATCGAAGAAGTTTGTATTTTAATGTGAGTCAGACTTAACATTAAAAAATATCGATAATTTTAAACCTAAGATATTCTTTAAACGCACATGAATCAATTGAAAAAAATATTATTATTATTAATATTATTATTATTATTATTATTATTATTATTATTATTATTATTATTATTATTTTATTAAAAAATCCGGTCATAACTTTTAGTTTGGTGACCACCGCAAGCACTTTACTTTCTCTGCCATCGAAAGCAGGTTTTATTTAAATGTAATGTTGAGCCTCAGGAACTGGGAATCAATGAAATTTTTAACTAAAATATATTTGAGAGTGAAAGCTCATGCCAGTTTGATGTCAGAATAAAGGGGGGCGGGGGAGGGGGGGACGTCATATTTGTTATATGAGACCGGCTGATGGCCGCTCGATATCGTTCAGCCAAGTTTACCTTTTGACTAACTGAAGGAAGTTAAATTAGTACTGAATAAATTTTTTACTTTTAAGTAAAAGCTCTGGATTGTTCTAAAGCCAGTAAGATAAAGCCAGTACAAAAATAATATTTGAATATTAATTTTTCTAGCAAAGCAAAATCTCAGTCAAACCGCTGAAGCTACCAAAAAATCTAATCACAATATTCTATCGTAAAATGCTGTTAAACTTACCGAAAAGTATTTACACCTGTATAATATAATAATTGTTTTGTGACAAGACAAAATCGAATAAAAAAAAATTTGTATCGCGATTTTATAGCGACACATAACTCCCAAAATATCTATACTTGCTGTTGTTGTCCCCATATTATAAAGGATTTTCATGTCATTTATTTTGTGAAATTTTCATTCATAATTTTCCATTTTATTACTCAGGCGATTTTTTTTATGTAAAAAGCTCGGTTTGCCGCTAACAAAAAAGCAAACATATTTTTATTATTCGCAGTGTATTATGTACCTACAGCAACGTTTGTGTCTGTCCAGCGAGCGGGAGAGCCACGCTGCGCGATATGACGACTGGTCACAAGCATACGTACACAACATAATAAAATTAAATTAAATATTTTTATTATTTTATTTTATTTTATTTTTTTTAATAAAAAATTTGTACACAAAAAATAGTTAAAATAAAGCTTTTGATAGCTTAATAAAGTTTTGAGTTTTTATTTATTTTCTGTTTGCAACCTTTTTGCTACTGTTGTTGGGTGATATGCATATAGGTGCCCCTAATATAATACGCGATATACACTGACAAACAGTAGGGACAATTTGTTTTAGTTTTATTGTTGTGTAGCATTATTGCTGTGTGGGGATTAAATAAAATTTTATTGCAGAGACACAGGGAAAGTTAAATGATAATTTTGGAGTGGTATGTGATAGACTGGTGCACTGCAATCAAACCAAATTGGGATAATTTCGACGAATATAAATATTTTTTATGGCCAATATGAAGGTCAATGTCGTTAAAAAAACGTATCAACCCTCTTATATTGAAAAACGGGAACTAAACTTTTAAAATACTGCCTCATGTTTTCAAAAACAGTCATTATTATCAAAGCTTTCAATCAAACTCGTTCTATTGTAAATGCATTTTGTACCAAGTACACTTTTTAAACAATTTTCTTTTTTTTTTCTTTTTTCAACAATCAAAAAAGCTCGCATTTCAAATTTAAAGGTAAATAAAAGTTTTCTATAATCCGGCGATCAACGAGATATAAACCAAACAACAGTTATTAAATATGCAGAATAAATTAAAAGTAGGAAAGCTTGTGACAACCTTGATATCCAGGCGTAAACTTTATTTCATACTTATAATTTTTGGATTTTAAATAAATTAATTAAAATCACCTACTTTAAATTATAATTTAAGATATCGTCAACTAAATAATTAATAAATTATAAAACGTTTATTAATTTTCTTTTTGGTCCAAAGTGGCCCGGAATAAGTGCAGGAAAATAGTAGCCCAATAGCTAAAATTTCAAAAAGCGACGAAACTAAAGCTACAGGTATAACCTTTATGGATATAGTTAATTTATTAAATTTAAAGCCTTTGCTGAAAATTAGTTGTCATTGCAGAGAGGCTTGATACATGATGACTATGCATTTGCAACCACAGACCAACTTAAATCACATACTATGGATCACAGAAAATATTTTCCTTTGATGAATTAATGAATTTTTTAATGATTCACATGTTTTGAACAGTACATGAAACAAACAGGCTTTTTATTAAATCTACAACAAAGATGTAATAAGAAGTTGCTTCCAATTAAGTTACATCTGGATATAAATTCATATAAGATTATTTAGTTTAAAAAGTTTTAATAGGACTTAATACAATTTGATTCGATTTGATATGATTTGATATGTTTTGATATGTTTTGATATGGTCTGATATGATTTGATATGTTTTAATATGATTTGATATAATCTGATATGATGCGGTATTATTTGATAAGATTTGATCTAATATGATTTGATGCCATTTTATGTCATTTGCCATGATTTGATATGATTTGGTATGGTCTGATATGATTTACTATGTTTTGATATGATTTTATATGATGCGATATTGTGCGATATGATTTGATCTGTTTTTTTTTTTTGATATGATTTAATATGATTTGATATAATTTGATATGATTTGATATGATCTATTATATTAATACTCTTAATTTTTTCAAACTAAACCCTAAAATGACCTATCCGTGACATGATCCTATCCGTTAGATTTTTTCAGTGTATATCGACATAAATATTGCGGTGTACATAGGCTAGAAAAATCGGAAAAATTCCAACGGAAAGTACTTGAAACGGGTACCTCAGGTGGTTTCAGAAAATTTCCAAGATTTGACGCTATGTGAGTTTGCCATGAGTTTGCTTTATTAAAACCCTGAATTTGTCATTGGCGACTTTCATCGAATATAGATAGCGTTGGTTTTTACGTCTACAAGGAGAACGATAATTTTCAAATTCATTGTTATGACAGTCTTAATTCCAACCTTGCTTCATAGAAAACTATGATTTATATTTTGTTCACTATAAGCTGAGACTACCTAAAAGAGATATTTCATCCTATATAAACGTAAAAATTAACTGCGATTTCATTTTCTGTAAATAGCCGCATACAATCAAAAATATTTTGTTTTTTTGCGTATACGTCGTTTAACGAAAAATCACAAATACAACGATGACGTTTGAATTATCAGAAGTTTGTTTTGTTTTCATTTTTTAGTTCAAATGAAAAATCTAATTTGAATGTCTGTGCTATAAGTATGTCAGCTACTTTGTTGAAAATCGCAATACCAAATTATTTTTTATCGAGTCGCAAATCCATGATCGATCTTATGCCGTGATGCGTCTTTCTGTCCACCTCCAAATCAATAAATAATTACATTCGAAGCAGGTAATGATGATAAAGCGTTGCTTGCATCACAAACTGGCTGAACGAAGCTTGAGTCATGGTTTCAGCACAACTTCCATGATCAAAACGCACGTCATTTCCTATATACTGACATCCCTCACCATTACGTTTATACGTACGCGGTAAATGGAACTTCGTCAAAGAGGTGGAGAGAAGGTTGTTGCACGAATGTATACAGTAAGTTTGACAGATGAGGAACGTTTCTTTCTGCGGCTGCTTTTGCTATATATTCGAGGTTCCACCTATGAATTTGTACGAACATTCAATGGTTTTATTTACAAAACCTTCAAAGAATGTTGGGAAGAATGTTGAATGGGTTCACTGCTTAACAGAAACAGCAGTCTTCCAAATGCCAAGACAGCTTCGAGAGACTTTCGCTTATATTTGTTGCTTTTGCCAACCTTTTAAACCTCTTGATCTCTGGATGAAGTATGCAGATGACATGACTCTTGATTACAGCCGACACCATATTGAAAATGTAGCAAAAAATTTGGCTCTCAACGATATCAACATAATGCTTATACAACACGGACTTTCTTGGGCTATGGTTGGCTTACCAACTCCATTGAGAAGTTCCGTAGAAGGGCAAGTCTTCGATACAGTTCGAGAAACCGAAGAAGCTGAATTACGAATTGCTTCTTGCTAAACGAAAAGCAGTTTGATGCATTTCGTAAAACAACTGCTGCAATGGATAATAAAAATGTCTCCAGCCGAAGTTGAGATTTGAATATTTGATTTGGGCGCGTAAGTGGTCATGCGATCCCGAGCGCGTGCTTCCCGTTTGAGATATGAATATTTGACTTGGCACGTAAGTCATATTGCGTGCATTTGAGCGCGTGCTTGCCGTTTAAGATTTAAAAATTAACCGCGTATATGAATTTACTTTATTTTTGATAAAAGTGCATCAAAAAAATCTTCTTAATCATTTCATAACCAAAAATCATTAAAATGTATTCACGTGACTGATTATTCAGTCACAGGTCAGCTAGTTTGATATGATTTGATATGTTTTAATCTGATTTGATATGATTTTATATGATTTGATATAATTTGATGTAACTTGATATGATTTGATATGTTTTGATATGATACGATATGACTTGATATGATGTGATATGATTCATGATTTGATATGATCTGATATTATTTGATATGATTTGAAATGATTTGATATGATTAGATATAATATGATTTGATGTGATATGATTTTATATGATTTGATATAACTTGATCTGATTTGATATAATTTGATATGTTTTGATATGGTCTGATATGATTTGATATGTTTTGATATGATTTGATTTGATATGATTTAATCTAATTTGTACTGATTTGATATGATTTTCTATGATTTGATATAATTTGATGTAACTTGATATGATTTGATATGTTTTGATATGATACGATATGACTTGATATGATTTGATATGATTCATGATTTGATATGATTTGAAATGATTTGATATGATTAAATATAATATGATTTGATGTGATATGATTTGATACAACTTGATATGATTTGATATGATTTGATATGTTTTGATATGGTCTGATATGATTTGGTATGTTTTGATATGATTTGATTTAATTTGATATGATTTCATATAATTTGAAATGATTTGATATAACTTGATCTGATTTGATATGATTTCATATGATTTGATGTGATTTGATTTGATTTGATATGGTCTGATATGAT
This sequence comes from Nephrotoma appendiculata, assembly GCA_947310385.1. Taxonomy (NCBI): domain Eukaryota; kingdom Metazoa; phylum Arthropoda; class Insecta; order Diptera; family Tipulidae; genus Nephrotoma; species Nephrotoma appendiculata. The sequence continues at coordinate 342,671,469 of OX371224.1, forward strand.
TTCATATGATTGATATGATTTGATATAATTTGATATGATTTGATATAACTTGATATGATTTGATATTTAAAGTGTTTTCGTCAGGGTTCGTGTGTATTTTTACACAGTGACCCAGGGGGTTAAAAAGAGTGGGAGTTAATTTTTTACTTTTTGTATGATTTCAATATGGTTTGATATGATTTAATATGTTTTGATATGATTTGATGTGGTTTGATATAATTTGATATGATTTGATTTGAGTTGCAATGATTTAATAAGATTTGATATGATTTGATATCGTTTGATACGATTTAGTATGATCTGATATGATTTGATATAATTTGATTTGATATGATTTGATGTTTTGATATGATTTGAATTGATTTGAAATGATTTGATATGGTTTGATATGGTTTGATGTGGTTTGATAAGATTTGATATGATTTCATACGTTTTGATATGATTTGATATGGCCTGATATAATTTGATATGATTTGATATTATTTGATATTATTTGATATTTTATGATTTGATTTGATTTGATATGCAGCATAAAGCATTGTGATTATACTTTGAATATAGATTCTTAGTATTTTCAATATTTTTGTGGTTTGGTTACTGCAGTTTGATGAGACGACTGAATAATAAGATTTTAAAGATTTCAATGTTTCTTTAAGTCGAAACCAAACTTCAAACGTCTTTGGTAACCTAACCTCGATGTATTTTTCGTATCATTTAGGGCAATATTTTACCAAATCATATATAGTGTATACATCTATGAGAAAATGTGTTTCTGTTTAAATTATTTTACAAAGTTCAAGTAAGTATTCTTCAAGTAATCGTGTCATCAATTTACAACCCCGTGTTTCTTACAGATTTACCATTTACTTTACCAGCAAAATGCCGGAAATATGGAATTATAGATCTGTGACTTAGTGCCCTTGCTATACCTCGGACGGGTTTACTGATTTGGATAATACGTCTATCTTTAGGGAATCGGCCCACCGAAAATGGTAGCGTCCATAAGAGTTTTTCCATTTTTTGACATTTTTTGCAAATATTTTAAAAATATACAGCAACTACAAAATAAAATTTGCACCAAAACTGCTCCAGATGTTTTTACAAAATGTTAAGCGGAAGGGACGAAGTTTTGAAAAAAAAACATGTTTAATGAAATTTTTTATTTTTTTTTGCTATTTTATCCAACAAATACAACAAAAACAAACTATTCAAGAATATTGGTAAAAGTAATCATTTAGGCGAATTTTATTTGCCTAACTTCAACAAGTGTGAAAAAATTTAAATCTTCAAGAAATTACTAACGTTCCATGAAATTATAAAAACAGAATTTAAATGGGCTTAGGTACAATCCAGTCATCCTTAGAATTCCAGGCATTATTATACTTTTCACTAATATTGGTGAACAGCATAAACCAAAAAGGGTGTTCATAATAAGTTATACGATTTGCTTATACGGAAAACTTATTAGGAGCATTTCTTTGTGTCCAAGCAGTTCGCCCATATTTCTGAAATTGAGTTAAATTCTTGAGAAATAGTTTTTTGTTATTTTAGAGAACAGCCGACAACTATGGTTTTGAGATTACGGAATAACGAATCGTATTTGACACTTTGATTTTGAAAATCAGAATATGCTTATGGTTTCTTTTCTCCATAGATAAAAAGAACAACGAAAACGACACGATATCAAAAATATAAAAGTCGATATTTTTTGTATTCACCGAGTACTTAAGTACTGAAACGGATTAATGGAGATGACTGATTAAATTCAGTTGAACAGTTCCTTGCTTTAGCTAGTTTTGCTTGCATACTTTGTTTTGAAGTTTATGATATTTTGACGCCGCCCCACCTAGGCCCATTAAAAAATCATAAAATTGTTCATTTATTTGCGATTTTAACCATTACAACCCTCTTCCAATTGGCTTCATTTATCTTTTTATCGTTATAAGAAAGTGAAGAATGTTTTAAATATGTTCAAATAAATTTTCCGCCTTAATTCCGAAAATGATAATTCCACATTAAAAGATTTTCCAAAAATTTTATTTTTAAATTACAGCAAAGCAACATTAAGTAATAATTAATAGAAAAGTTATTTGTTTTGAGGGAGATTATATGGGCGGGAAAAAATTAAGTCAGTGGAATACGAAACAAATATTAAATTAAATTAAGGATATCTCGAACACGAAATAATTGTACGGATACAGATCTTCCCACATAATAAATAATAATTCAAAATAAAATAAAGTAAAAAAATTCGCGCTTTTAGAAAATTATGATAAAATGATGTTGGTCCACGAGCCAACATTTTCTTGGTATTAAAAATTAATATTATTATGATGGTGGTTCGTCTTGTATTATCCTTAAATTATATTTTGAGTCGAAAAATAGAATAAAAACAAAAAAACAAATAAATAAAATAAAGAAATCAATTGTCTTTTGCTTGAATGACCACGAAAAGTTTTTAATTTTTGGAAAAATTCGCCAAGAAAAAAAAAAATATAATAAATGAGACAAATCTTATTACTCACGCACTTTTTAGAAAAATAAAAAAAATAAACAGAAGGGTGACATTTATAAAAATTAAAGAGATAAAAATCAAATAAAACAAAAAAAATTAAAAAGTTTACGAACGGAAAAATTTTACGCAAAAAAAAAGATTTATATTTGCGTAATGTTACCGTGAGCTTTTTTATGGTGGATAATTTAAAGGATGGTTGGATAAATAAAATTAAAATGAATCAAGAAATGAAAGGATTTTACAATTTATTTCTATTTTCTTTTCTAATTATTTATTAGAGCTTTTTTTTAATTTTTATTTTTGGTACGCAACGAATTTTTCCTAGAAGAAAATTTATATTGTTATTTATGAAAGAATTGTGGTGCCGCCTTGGTTGATTTATGGAATAATACGAGAGTATAATGTATATTAATATCACCCCTTAATTTGTAGAAGGGTTGTGTGCACAACGCTTGATGATGAGAATAAAGTGAGAACCATTTTTTTTTGTTAAAATTTGATATTAATTTATAAAGGGCGACAGCGTTTATTATTTTTTGTGTATTAGATTCAGGTAGCAATCTGAAATAATGTCAACAGTCGTTTAAATAAAATTGTATTAAGCAAATTTAAAAAAAAAGTAGTAATTCGATACTCTTACGAGCAGGGATGGCCGAGCTAGATTACGCAATGTAATCTACGTGATTGTCGATATGTAATCTATTGCGGAGATTATGGAACAAATTTTGCGTTCCTTATACGTGGACGATGTAGATAAAGTCGATAACCTAGGAAATAGCCGGTCTAGTAAAGTTCTGGGGCCAACAAATTATTAATTTTGATACGAAATCTCATAAACTATTCGGTAGTATATGAACCGACTGCTACGCTGGTCGACAACTGACGCAGAACTGAGTTTAAAGTTTATCTTTGGAAGATGTAAGCCTCCATATGTATACCCGGCAGACAAAATGTTAAAAAAATTATGTGTACTTAAAATAAAATTTCCTAAAAATCAGCTGTATAGGAGAAATTTCCCGTAGTTTAATTGTTTTGGTTGTAAATGTATCAATACTGGATATGGTGAGGGAGTATGGGTGATCATGTTCGAACGGGTATAAAAAACGATGTTGATCGTTTTGAGTGACAGTCAATAATTAGTAAATGGTTCGTAAATACCTAGTCAGTTGTGCAAATAAAAATGAAAATAAAAATTGTGTTGTGGGTTAAGTAAAAACCACCCATTAATTAAGAAAACTATTTAAAAATATTTGTGGGTGAAAATAAAAACCAAAATATAAAATAAATTAAAATAAATAGAATGTCTTAAATTACAATGTGCAAGAAAATTTAGTTAAATTCGGTTTTTATATTACGTTTGTTGTGTGATGTGATGAACTGTAAATCAGTTAGATAAAAATTATGACCAAAAAAATACATAATTAAAGATTGCAAAATTTAAGTAAACTAAAAATAAACTATATTTTAAGTGATTAAATGCCGAATTATTATGGAATTTAAATGTAAAAAGAAAAACTATAAAAATCAAAAATGTATAATTATTGTGAACATTGTAAATTAACTACACCTAAAAAAATTCTAAAATATTATTTATAATCATAAGCCTAAATTCTCAAAACAAAATTAATGTTATGTTTAAGAAATTGTGTGATAAAAACATAAAGTATAAATGTATTCTATATAAAAGTTGTGTATTGTTGTGGCTCTGTACATTATAAATGAAAGCTCACAAAAAAACATACATTTTATAAATCACATCTAAGTTTATAATTATTCGTTTAATAATTATATAAGTATCAACTAAGTTTTATTATGTACTACATAGTATAAATAGTATTGTACATAATACATACATAAACCGTCTATATACTTCGAATCGTTGAAGAAGAAAAAAACATCAAATATTTATAAACGACATTTTCATCAATGGACTATTTATGGATAACAAAATACCAAATTTCAACATAATGGCTGCCATGGTTTACGAGGACGCGGTGTGAGTTAATATTATATTTTTTTTTATATAAACAAATTTTTGTATATTTATATTTTTTTTTGATTATAAATTGATGGTTGATATTTTCATGTTTAGTCATAAAAATTTATTAGTATTTAATATGTATTTCTTTCTTTTCGGTGCGCATGCGTAATTCTAGTAAACTAAAATGAATTATTTTTTCTTTGTATATATAATTTAGCCTAGTTAATGTTTATCTTAAGTAGTTTTCTTTAATTTTGCTTTGCTTAATTTATTTATTTACCATATTTAAAATTCTTTTATATTAATAAACCATCAATATGTTGTTAAAGTTAAAATGAACATTTTTGCATTTCATTTCATCACATGGCTTTTTTTCGTTGATTTATCGTGATGTGTAAATTAAATATGGAGTAGTTTTTCTATAAATGGGAGCTTAAGAGGACGTAAGTATTCAAAATGGTGGATGAGCTGTTGCAAATTTTCCTTCTTTTTTTCATTTTTCTGCGGTTTACGTTAGCATCGTTTTCTGTTATGTTCTAACATTTATTGGAACCACCCCAGGCTGAGCAGCTGGCGAAATCAAACCGCGTTAGTAACATAATCGATGCATATAAATTTTCTGATAACACAATGGGTATCAATATGGAGGCCTGTTGTGTTACAGTGGCGCCCAAAATCGTGTCGCGGACAATTCGGTGGCTCACTGTTTTATTACAGTACTAACCAACATTGCGGTTAGTAAATAAAACAGTGACCTTCTGATTTCAATTCCTAAGTTCAGTTATTTATTAGTTGTATTTATCCTATCAGCCTAAAATAGATTTCAAGTTACTATTTATTGTGTAAAATTTATGTCGAAATAATTAAATAACCAGGTAATCAATTACAACTCTGTATATTTATACATTTTGATTTTGTTCTTGTCGTATATACTGCTTCTATAATTATTTCGGTATAATTTCTTCATATCACCGCATTAACTCTCCATTTTGGATTTATTGAATTTAATGTTATAAATATATGAAGAACACGTTTTTCTAAAGTTCAATTTATCCCCAACCTAAATTAACTTAATTTCTCTTATTTGATTTAAAATTATATAATTATCGGATGGATTGAGCAGACAATCAGCAGTAATAACTCTGTAGATTCTTACATTTTGATTTTGTTACATGCAAGGGTTGTCTTTTCAATTTATCGCGGTATTTAGTTTCTTTCATATTATCGCGCTACTTCCCCATAATTTGGGTTTTTGATTATAACGTTCTAAATAATATGAAGGAAGCATAAAATCAAGATAACAGGATTTCAAGTCCCTACATGATATTGAGCATGCTGTGTCATGGTCCTTGTCGTGATTTGACTTCATGTTATTTCGGTTTACACATATTTCATCATTAGTATCTTTTTTTTCCATTTTTCAAATTGCAACTAGCTCACACATACATTTTTTTTGCTTCGTCAGCTTGAGTTCCCAGTAAAGATAATTTTTTTTGTAAATTAATTGCGTGCGAATAATCTTTAATTATTTATTAACATATTTATAAATCATTATTATATATATTTTTTTTTTATACTACGTATTATTTCTATTTATTTAAAAATTATTTTGGTTTTTGGGGTATATACTATATTTTTTTAGTTAAACACACAATTTATATTTTTGATTGACTAGCATACATTTTATTTTTCTTCCGTGGAATAGTTATCGTTTCGTTACTTATTTTTTTTGTTATTTATTTTAGTTTCTTCAAACAACTGATTATTTTTTTTATTTGATTAATTTAAAATTTAGTTACTGATTGTTATTTTTAAATCACTGAAGATGGATGTCGAGCACCTTGAATTTGACGAATTTCAAATTGAATGTTCTCTGCGCTCCATTGAAGGTTCACCTTTGGATCGGTTAAATAAACTAAAGGAACAATTGAAAATCGAGAATGATCATCCAGTATTAGCTCCGAATATTCCTCATGAAAATGCAAAAAAAACAATCCTGAAGAGGAGTTGCATAGTTTAAGAATTAAATTAAAATATATCTATTCTTTAATTAAAACCTCTTACTCTGTAGAATTTGAAGAATCGTCTTTAAATCGTATCTCTTCTCGTTTACACCACCTCAATAATCGCGTCAAACGTCTTAGATCTATAAATTTTTTATTATCAGAGGAAGTTAAAGACATCTTAAATGCGTCAAACACGATTCTTGATCTTCACCAAAAAACCATTAAAAAAGAGATTGATCTAAATGTTTCATTAGCTCAGTTAGAACACATAATAATTCCTAAGCTCCCGATATCTTATAGAAGCAAACCAAAGAAACGCTGATTTATACAACTTACGATCTAATCGAAGGAGCTTCCAAGTTGGCCAGCAGGTGTTCGTTAAAAATTTCGCTCAGAGCGATGCCACCAAAAACTATTCTGCAAAACTCGCTCCAAAATATCTAAAGGCTTATATACTGAAACCAGTGGGAAATGTAGCATTTGAACTAGGAGACGAATATGGTAAAGTCTTAGGCGTATTTCATATCAAAGACATGAAGAATTAGATGCTTCGTATAATCATTACGTTGTTAGTATATTTCTCTATATTTCTCTAAGTCCAGAATTTCGATATCGATTAGTACCCGGCTTGATAATGAGACATCTCTCAGATGGGTCGTCCCCACGATTGTAAGCCTCCATATGTATACCCGGCAGACAAAATGTTAAAAAAATTATGTGTACTAAAAATAAAATTTCCTAAAAATCAGCTGTATAGGAGAAATTTCCCGTAGTTTAATTGTTTTGGTTGTAAATGTATCAATACTGGATATGGTGAGGGAGTATGGGTGATCATGTTCGAACGGGTATAAAAAACGATGTTGATCGTTTTGAGTGACAGTCAATAATTAGTAAATGGTTCGTAAATACCTAGTCAGTTGTGCAAATAAAAATGAAAATAAAAATTGTGTTGTGGGTTAAGTAAAAACCACCCATTAATTAAGAAAACTATTTAAAAATATTTGTGGGTGAAAATAAAAACCAAAATATAAAATAAATTAAAATAAATAGAATGTCTTAAATTACAATGTGCAAGAAAATTTAGTTAAATTCGGTTTTTATATTACGTTTGTTGTGTGATGTGATGAACTGTAAATCAGTTAGATAAAAATTATGACCAAAAAAATACATAATTAAAGATTGCAAAATTTAAGTAAACTAAAAATAAACTATATTTTAAGTGATTAAATGCCGAATTATTATGGAATTTAAATGTAAAAAGAAAAACTATAAAAATCAAAAATGTATAATTATTGTGAACATTGTAAATTAACTACACCTAAAAAAATTCTAAAATATTATTTATAATCATAAGCCTAAATTCTCAAAACAAAATTAATGTTATGTTTAAGAAATTGTGTGATAAAAACATAAAGTATAAATGTATTCTATATAAAAGTTGTGTATTGTTGTGGCTCTGTACATTATAAATGAAAGCTCACAAAAAAACATACATTTTATAAATCACATCTAAGTTTATAATTATTCGTTTAATAATTATATAAGTATCAACTAAGTTTTATTATGTACTACATAGTATAAATAGTATTGTACATAATACATACATAAACCGTCTATATACTTCGAATCGTTGAAGAAGAAAAAAACATCAAATATTTATAAACGACATTTTCATCAATGGACTATTTATGGATAACAAAATACCAAATTTCAACATAATGGCTGCCATGGTTTACGAGGACGCGGTGTGAGTTAATATTATATTTTTTTTTATATAAACAAATTTTTGTATATTTATATTTTTTTTTGATTATAAATTGATGGTTGATATTTTCATGTTTAGTCATAAAAATTTATTAGTATTTAATATGTATTTCTTTCTTTTCGGTGCGCATGCGTAATTCTAGTAAACTAAAATGAATTATTTTTTCTTTGTATATATAATTTAGCCTAGTTAATGTTTATCTTAAGTAGTTTTCTTTAATTTTGCTTTGCTTAATTTATTTATTTACCATATTTAAAATTCTTTTATATTAATAAACCATCAATATGTTGTTAAAGTTAAAATGAACATTTTTGCATTTCATTTCATCACATGGCTTTTTTTCGTTGATTTATCGTGATGTGTAAATTAAATATGGAGTAGTTTTTCTATAAATGGGAGCTTAAGAGGACGTAAGTATTCAAAATGGTGGATGAGCTGTTGCAAATTTTCCTTCTTTTTTTCATTTTTCTGCGGTTTACGTTAGCATCGTTTTCTGTTATGTTCTAACATTTATTGGAACCACCCCAGGCTGAGCAGCTGGCGAAATCAAACCGCGTTAGTAACATAATCGATGCATATAAATTTTCTGATAACACAATGGGTATCAATATGGAGGCCTGTTGTGTTACAAAGACTTCCATCGAAGGTTCACAGCTATCGAAGACAAGAGCGAAGGATTGAAATGTGACTGTATAACAATAAATTTTTTATTTCTATTTTTTTTTTTATTTCTATTTCAAGATACAACCGTACAAGTACAAAACTCCAATCACAACTGATTACCATTATACTAAAAAAACATAAATAACTAATAATCCAATGTTGTCAAATTTCATTAACATTGATGCCGGATTAGGATTGTAGACTTAATAATTTTGAGGAGACATCCCGGCCTTGAAATATTAGCTTATTTCAATAAATTATTGTTATTCTAATGGTAAAATGGCTAATTTTTCCATTACTCGCTTTATAATTCCCTGTTGTGTTCGAATTAATACCACTCGCACGATATTATCCTTTCCTGGTTGAAGATGAACTATACGTCCTAATTTCCATTGTTGAGGTGGTACATTATCTTCTTTTACCACTACTAATAAACCTGCTCTGATAATAATTTTATTTTTATACCATTTACTACGAGTTTGCAATGTGGTTAGGTATTCATCTGTTCATCGCCCCCAAAAATGTTGTTTTAAACTTTGCACATACTGCCAACGTGACAGTCTGGTTATTTTTGTACTTTCATAACTTGGATCACATATAGATGTACATGGTTTGTCCAATAGAAAATGAGTTGGAGTTATGCGCATTAGGTCGTTAGGGTCATCTGAATGCTGAGTTAAGGGTCTTGAGTTCAAAATTGTCTCAATTTGATACAGTAAAGTTTACATTTCCTCAAAATTCAACAATGTATTGCTCACAACACGTTTCAAGTGTGATTTGATAGACTTTATGGTCGACTCCCATAGACCACCAAAATATGGTGTATATGGAGGTATAAATTTCCACTCGATCTGTTTTGACGTACAAAATTTTTTAAATTCTTCATTAAACTCGTTATTTTTAACAGATAATTCAAGCAAATCAGAAAGCTCTGATTTAGCTCCAATAAATGTAGAACCATTATCGGAGTGTATGCAATATGAAATTCCTCGACGACTCACAAATCGATGTAAAGCAGGAACGAATGCCTGCGATGTCATATTCGATACCAATTCAATATGAACTGCTTTAGTTGTAGTACACATAAATACGGCTATGTAACCCTTTATTAATGTTTGTTTTCGGATATCAGATTTCAAATAAATTGGTCGGGCATAACTGAAAATGTTTAAGTTCAGGTAATTCACTTTCTTCCACTTCAGGAACATAATTATGCCATTCTTCATCGGAATTTTGCAAATTCTCAGGACCATGCCACCATAAATGCCTTTCACTTAATTTGTTTGCATATTCACCTCGAGATACTATGCTTGCAGGATTGTTTTTTGTGCCAATATATTTTCAAATAAAATTATTTGTCAATTGTTGGATTTCAATCACTCTATTTGCTACAAAAGTCATTAATGTGTGAGACGACCTTTTGATCCAGCTCAAAACTATCTGAGGATCAGACTATAACACTACCTTATCAAAATCAATGTTCAGAGCACATATAACATTTTTCACTAATTTGGGTAATAAAAGAGCAGCACATAATTCAAGTCTAGGGATTGACACTTTTTTGTCGGTGCAACTCTCGATTTACTACATAAAAGTCTCACTGTATATGCACCTGCCACATCTAGCGTTCGAATGTACACACCAGCGCCATATGCTAACTCCGACGAGTCGGAAAAGCCACCGTAATTCCCGGCACCAATGTTCTCTCAGTACGGCAATTCTACTTCCAAACTCTACTATGAACGATAAAGTGACCCTTAGTCAAACTTTTGCATTATCACGTAAAGTAAAAGATATTCCCATTATAAATCTAAAATTAAAATTAAACCTAGTGATAAAAGTGCACAAAAATAATGAAAAACCTTATATGCCATTCTTTATTGGTCGTGCTCGAGGAGGGACAGCAATATCTTAATCAAACAAAATATCACACATTTCCAACAAGAAGAAATTAAGGAACCATTTATGCAAGCAACCGTAATAACGATTAACCATGGTGGTGCTGAACTAAGTTTAGGGGCGATCTACTGCCCACCAAGACATAATATCGTAAGAAATCAATATGTCAACATTTTTAATAAACTTGGACCAAGGTTTATTATAGGAGGTGACTACAACGTGAAACATACTGCGTGGGGATCTCGACTCATAACACCAGGAAAAGGAAAAGAACTCCTAAGTGCAATAGAAATATCAGGATGTGAATATCACTCATCGCGTAAACCTACCTATTGGCCTACAGACATAAGCAAAATTCCTGATTTGATTGACTTTTATATCTCGAAAGGAATAGCCTCAAATTACATTGAAGTTGAAGGCATTGACGACCTTACTTCGGATCATACACCGGTCTTAATGACTCTGAGTACATTAGTCATAAGAAAAAAAACCAAACTTAACCTTACTAATAAATTTACTGATTGGGAATTATTTAGAGAGAAACTGGATACTCTAATTGAGTTAAAAGTTAGTCTTAAAACTAAACAAGAACTTGAATTACAAACTAAACATTTTATTAACTCCATGTGTGATGCAGCTAAAGAGGCTACACCCGTATTAGGTGAGAAAGTCGTACAAGAGATCAACTACCCCCTGGCGATTCGGGAACTGATAAAAGAAAGGCGTAGGAAAAGGCGCGTATGGCATAGAACTAGAAACATTAATGACAAAAGAGAATTTAATCGGGTAAGTAATAAAGTTAACCGATTAATTAAAGAACATAAAGAAGCTTGTACTGAATATTATTTGAAAGGACTGGGTCCTGAAGCTGACAAAAATTATTCTCTTTGGAAAGCTACTAAAAGATTCAAGAGACCAATAATCCAAGTGCCACCTATAAGGAACATAAATGGAGAATGGGTGCGACGTAACGAAGAAAAAGCAGAACTATTTGCACAACATTTGGCATCAGTATTTCAACCACACGACATACAATCTAGGATTGATCCTAAACCAGTCTATAGATCTCCATCAAATATCAGAAGTGTCACCCCACTTGAAATTGCACAAGAAATTGACATGAATCTGAATCCCAAAAAGTCACCTGGAATTGATGACATTTCGCCAAGGATGTTTAAGGAGTTATCAAAGAGAGCAGTGACTATGTTAACATATATATATATATAATGCTTGCTTTCGACTTACATATGTGCCTGAGTGTTTTAAGGTTGCACAAATAATCATGATAAAAAAACCAGACAAACCAGCCGAGCAAATGGGCTCATACAGGCCGATCTCTTTGTTACCTACTATTTCAAAATTGTTTGAGAAGTTGTTATTGAAACGACTAAGACCAATGATCATTATACCTGACTTCCAGTTTGGATTCAGGAATAAACATTCGACAATTGATCAAGTTCATCGCATGACTGCAAAGATAGAACAAGCACTTGAACAGAAGAAATATTGCCCTGCCGTATTTCTAGATGTATCACAGGCTTTCGATAGAGTGTGGCATGAGGGTCTTATCTACAAGATAAGTAAATTAGTGCCAAAAAATTACTGCCAATTGCTCGAGTCGTATCTCTCCAAACGAATATTTAGAGTATCACATGAAGAAACATACTCCAACTTTTACCCAGCCGTAGCAGGAGTGCCCCAGGGTAGCGTATTAGGACCCATCCTATATCTACTTTACACTTCTGATATACCGACAACGGAAACAACCTTCATTGGAACTTTTGCTGATGATACCGCAGTATTGGCATCAAGCGAATCGCAGATCCAAGCAGTAGAATACTTACAGCACGCACTCGATAAAATCAGCCAATGGACCAGGGATTGGAAAATAAAGCTTAACGAGCTGAAATCAGTCCATGTAACATACACGTTGCGGCACAAAAATAGCAACATCCATACATTTCTCAATGGGGTACAAATTCCCCAAGCTGAATCTGCAAAATATCTCGGATTGCATCTCGATTCAAGATTGAACTGGAAACATCACGTTAGACAAAAAGCAGAGCAAATGAAAATGAAATAACGTGAGATGTACTGGCTAATAGGAAGACATTCTAAGCTTAGCCTGTACTGTAAACGCCTGATCTACGGAACAATAATTAAACCAATTTGGACGTATGGTATTCAGCTCTGGGGCTGTACTAAACAATCAAATCGTTTAATTATTCAACGTTATCAAAACAAATTTCTACGTACAATGACGAATGCTTACCGCTACGTAACCAACGAGGAATTACACAAAGACCTAAATGTCAAATGGATTGATGAAGTGATCCAGGAATTTGCAATCAAACATGAAAGAAGGTTACTGCAACATACCAACAGTGAAGCAATACAACTTCTTGACATACCATAAGAACTGAGACGCCTTAAAAGGATTAAACCGCATGAGCTAGTCATCTATAATAAATAAAGTTTCATTATTGGGAGCAGAATATTGATTTCTGTAAACCCACACTCGCTCCACTTATTAGTTTCAAATAAGTGCGTTATTATCTTTAGTAATAAATTATCATTTGATAAGATTGTACTATTTAAATAAATAAAAAAAAAAAAAAAAAAATCTTTATTGAAATTACGATTTATGAATGAAAAATAATATCTGGCAAATGTCCACCACGAGCACGTTTGCAGAAGTTGATTCTGTGATCGAAATTTTTTTGGTGGTCAATTAACATCACTCCCCTTCTCGAAATTTTTCGTTCATCAAATCTGTTGTTTCATTGGCTTTATAACGTGTAGCGCCATCAAGTCGTTAAAATTCATTTCATCATATATTGACCAAAACAGTTGTCATGTGATCGTTTTCCGTGTGAAGATGCCGAAATTAACAGGCTTCCTGGGGAGTAGGTGGGAAATGAAATACCATTAGCGGACCAATCTGGCTAGAGGAAACAACCCTGAATAATAAACCAATCATTAAGGCAATGAGTGTACAACAAAACGGAATGTATACCCCAGGTGGTACGTCAACTTTACAGTTGGCCAATCCACCCTCACACAAGTCAGGCTCAACGGATTCTGGGTTGAGCCAACCATTGCGAAACCCACTTATACCAAGCACAAGTATCTCTCGATCACTAACTTGACAAATGCTTCCCGCTACTCAGCAGGAGAATGAAAATGCTGAACGTAGGGAGAACGGAAACCAAGAAAACTACCACGATGTCGCTGGAGAAAACGATGATTTAAAGAAATCGATAGAAAACTTAATGAAAATCAATAAACAGCGTTTCAAAGAAGTCCAACATCTTAAAGAAGAAATTGCTGTAATCAAAAATGATAATCAAGCCAAAGAAAATACTGTAGCTATATGTGAAACAGATGAAGATGAATTGGTATATGAAACGAGTTTTATACGAAGGCAAATTAAAACTAAACGTCAAAACAAACAAAGAAAAGCAGAATCTTCGCCAGTGGCCCTGTTCTATCTTTCCCTGTGGCACTATTCTTATAATTCCCTGGGAATAGGGAATTGGGGAAAGATTTTATATGTAATTTGTATTTAAAATGTTTTTTTCTGGCATACTGAGGTAAAAAGCTAGTGGTAATTTTTTTGAAAACAAAGTTAAATTGGGAATAATTTTCCCAACCAATTTAGATATGGAAAAATTATTCCCAATTTATAAATATTTACATCAAACTTTTTTCCTCAGTAGGGCGGAAAAAACATTTTAAATAGAAATTATATATAAAATCTTTCCCCAATTCCCTATTCCCAGGGAATTACCAGAATAGTGCCACTGGGAATAGGGAATTGGAAAAAATATTTTCATAGCATTTTTTTCTAAATTGTATTTTTCTGGCCTACTGAGGAAAAAGGTTTGGTGTTAATATTTTTGAAACATAGTGAAATGGGAATATATTTTTCCCATTAAAAATTGTGTGGAACAAAAGCTTCCCAATTCACTTTGTTTTGAAAATTTTTGCACTAAACTTTTTCTTTCAGTAGGCCAGAAAAATACAGTTTAGACAAAAATGCTATGAAAATATTTTTCCCAATTCCCTATTCCCAGGGAAGGACAGAATAGGGCCACTGAAGTGGAAAAATCAACACAGAGCGTCAGAAAACCACAACCCTAACGACCTGAACGGTCATCTACGGACCTAGTGAAGGTACATAAGAACGTATCATTGATTCCGAAAGAGAGACCACTACAACCGGTTAAAACATTCAATGTAATTAACCAAGGGGAAATACAGGAAAATCAACCAATACATAAAGAGATATTACCTTCACCCATTGACATACTTAATGTTAGTGAATACGAAACAATTAAAAAAATAGTGAAGTTAGTTCCAAACGATAAATATAAAGTCACTGCACTAAATAATAACGTTTGGAAAGTGAATGCACTTGACCCAGAAACCTCCAGAATATTATCAAATGCAATCACCGCTCAAAACATCGAATGGTTCACCTATGAAAACAAAGCTGAGCAACTAATTAAAGTCATGGCCAGAGGGCTATATCATACATGCTCCAACGAAGAAATAATTGAGGAACTTCGCCAGAAAGGATTCAAAATTCTAAACGCTGTAAACATATTAAAGAGAAAGATAAACCAATGTTGGCCTCCCACTTTTCATGCGAACATTTGACAACGTTGAGCATTGATATGGTATATGGAATCAAAATAATAATTAATATTGAAGCATTAAAAAAGAACCCTATAGTAGAATTTCACAATGTTACAACTGTCAGAGGCTGCGAGGTTGCGAAAGAGCTGCAGAGAATGAGAGACAACAAGAGAAATTAGACAAGTTAGAGTTCTCAACCTAGGATGCAATCATACTCAAAACAAATCCCCCTAAATAGCGGCAAAGTAAGAGAAGGCCTATCATATGCACAAATAGCTAAGCAGAACGAAAATATCAGGAACGCTCCGAGTTAGGAAACCCATGTCCTGCAAGAAATACTTCAGAAGCTAAACGCTATTAATTTGCATCTGGCTGAGCAGGAACAAAGACTAGAATCCATGGGCGAGTTACTGAAAAAAAGAACAGAAACTAGGAACACTGGAAAATACATCAATGAGCCAAGATAAAAGAATAACGGATGCGTCAAATAAAACTAGTAACTCCACTAAAAACATTAATTCTAGTCAAAACAAACTTATCAAGAAAAAATAATGACACACTATTTAAGAATTGCTACCTGGAATGCAAATGACGTAGCGCAACGCATTTCCGAATTAGAAGTATTTTTAAACACAAAAAAATTGATATATGCTAAATCTCAGAAAGTCATTTTACCAGAACCTCGTATGCCAAAATACGTGAATACCAGTGCTATCAAGTTCTACATCCAGTAGAAAGAGCTAGAGGCGGGGCAGTAATCTTTATTAAGGTAAATATAAAACACCACGAAGAATTAAAAATAGAGCAGGATGCTATGCAAGTTGTTACTGTATCTATCGAAACCAAAAATAACAAGAGCTATAGTATATCAGCAATCTACTGTCCACCCAGATATAACCCAAAAAAAGAAGATTACATCAAACTTCTTTAATCGCTTGGCAATAATTTTATTATTGGAGGCGACTTTAACGCGAAACACATATTCTGAAGATCAAACAGAACTAGTCCTAAAGGAAGGAAGCTATTTGAAGCAGACAGGACATTAATATGTGAGTTTCACTTCAGTAGAAAGCCAACCTACTGGCCAACGCCAAAAAAATTCCTGACCTTCTGGATTTCTATATATCAAGAGAAATGAAGAAGGGCTATCGTCAGGCCATTATCCAGTTTTAATGACAATAAGTGACACAGTAATAAAGAAGGCAAGCCCTCTAAGACTACCAAATAACAAAACCAACTGGGAATACTTTCGAGAGCTAGTCGAAGAAAGCATCAACCTACAGGTGCAGATCTCGAACGCTTATACGATAGAAGAAGAACTAGAAAACCTCATTGAAAGTGTGCAAAAAGCGGCCTGGGAAAACACTCCTGATCAGCAAGAAATAGTACAAAAAAGCATATACTATCCACTTGAAGTGAGAGAGTTTGTTAACGAAAAAAGAAGAGCTCGCAAGACTTGGAAGAGAACCAGAGTCCCTGAAGACAAAACAATCCTAAATAACTTGCGCAAGAAACTTAAATTACTTATAAAAGGAGATTAAGAATGAGTCAGTTGCAAGCTTCCTAAGTAATCTGACAGGTAAACCTGACACAGATTATTCCCTGTGGAAAGCCACCAAAGGTTTAAAAAGGCCTAAAATGCAAGTGCAACCCATTAGAATGGTTGATGGAACCTGGGCTCGCATCGAAAAACAAAAAGCTGATGTTTGCCAAACACCTAGAAAATACCTTCAAACCACCAACTGGACAAGTGGATAATGAATATCTAACACCTATAAGCAAAGTAGACGAGGCATCTGTGCGCTACCAGTTACTCTGAAAGAAACCAACCAAGAAGTAAAAAATCTCAAAGACAAAAAAAGCCCCTGGATACGACTTGATAACGGGGCAAATAATCAAAGCTCTACCAGAAAAAGCACTAACTACAGCACATAATCAATGCTATCTTTATCCATTCCAAAGCTTAATAAATCACTAAATGACAAAACATCATATAGGCCTATTTCTTTGTTAACAACAACAACAAAATTTTTTGGGGAGACTGTTTCTCAAGAGATTAAAGCCAATTATAGAGAGCAGAAATCTTATACCAGAACATCAATTTGGGTTTCGAGAAAGGCACTCAACGATAGAACAGGTACATAGGATTACTGATACAATTGAGGAGGCTCTGGAGAAAAATGAAGTATGTTCAGCAATATTCTTAGACGTAGCCCAAGCATTTGATAAGGTTTGCATCGTGGTCTAGAATTTAAGCTCCAACGAGATTTGCCAAAATAGCATTCTGAATTTCTAAAGTCTTACGTCAATGACCGTTACTTCCGGGTGAGATAGGAAGAGGAATACTCTAAACTGAAGAAAATATTGGCAGGGGTTCCACAAGACAGTGTTCTAGGCCCCGTATTATACCTTCTGTAGACAAATGATCTACCAAACATAGAAGAAGCTAGAATAGGAAGCTGATGACACAGCTGTTATGACCACCGATGCTACTATAGTTGAATCCACAAAAAAACTACAAACTGCTGTTGATATGGTGATTAACTGGACAAAACAATGGGGAATAACACTTAACGAATAGAAATCAACACACATCAACTTTACAAATAAGAAATTAGAATATATTCCGATTAGACTGAATTCACAACAAATACCATATTCTGACAATGCTAAGTATCTCGGCATGACGCTCGACTCTAAACTCAGGTGGAAATCGCATGTTAAAAAGAAAAGGCAAGAACTGAATTTACGATTTAGAAAAATGCACTGGCTTATTGGAAGAAACACCAAACTGACAACACACAACAAACTACTGTTATATAAACAAATCCTAAAACCTATCTGGATGTTTGGTATTCAGCTTTGAGGCTGCGCTAGGAAAACTACAGTGAAGATTATTCAAACATTTCAAAATAAAGTACTACGTAGCATTGTGAATGCTCCTTGGTACATTAGAAATGACAATCTCCATCGAGACTTAAACATGGAAAACGTCAGCGATGAAATACAAAAATTTGCAAGGGGTCATATACTGCGACAGCAGCAGCATGACAACGAGGATCTGCGGAATCTACTGGATCGCACCAATGAACCAAACCACCTAAAAAGAACAAAGCCTTATGAATTAGTGGTTCCTTGAGCCGCTTAAATCAAAAGACTGACAGAGCTGGGATGAACCGATAGGTCTCATCCCACAAAAATGGATTACTTAGCTTGTAAAACAATTACTAGATAATCCATATGATTAGTTGTAATATTATACAGAAATAAAGATTTTATATAAAAAAATGTGATCGTTTTGGTCAAGTTTAATTGTTGAGAACGTCGTGAATTCTATAAACGTGGATTCTTCTCAACAGTTTCTTTCATTGTAGGAACATTTTCGTTTGAACGTGGTGCTGTCGGTATGATTGCTACTCAACTAATCAATAGATTCAAATTTTAGCACTCAAAAATAAACAAAAAAATTTGAATTCATTTTACTAAATGGTCAAACTTCTAATTTTAATATGAAACTTTTCAAATAGCGATTTTATACTCTATTGAAAATAAAGTTTTTATTTGAAGACCTACTTTGGATACTATCCGAAAAAACTACTCACCTCTAGTATCTACATTCTCACCTCAAACTCTAAATACTAAATCAATTTACAGAATTTACGGATTTCTTGTATATCATTTAACTTATTTATTTATTTAATATATTGTTTTTGTTGTCCTGGGATGTGTATTTTGTGAGATTCATTAAAAGTACGTGTAAGGATTTTTAAGAGATTAACGATAACTTACTTTATTTATTTATTAATAAAAAAATAAAACAAACAATTTTGGTACCTATTTTCGTATACAAGCAAACAGGAACTTGGAGAAATTACCACACGTATTTACCATTTCTTGTATTGTTTGGTTTTTTGGGACTGTATTACAAAAGTACAACAAAAGGATAAAGTTATCTATACTGTAAAGGATATTTTATTTTGTACAATCTGAATACAAGTATTTGTCGTTAGGACTAAAATAAATAATTCAAAGTTCGTTGTAAATTTTTAGTTATTTTTTTTTTAAATCGTGCATTTAAATTATATTTTATTTTAATATTTAAATAAAAATTTGAGTTTAGTTTGCAACATTGCTCTAAATCGTCGATTTATGTAAAATTGTCGTACGTGATAAATATTTTGTCGAGTAAAATATTGATTTTATGAGTAGAGACATTTAGGCGCGGGACATGATAAAATGATCCTACCATAAATCTACTAGACCACCTTTTGATTTAATTGTCATCATTAAAAAATTCCACTCAATTAATTTGTGAAATATGTACTTACACCAGTAAGTATGTTTGCAATTTATTAACATGTTTATTATAATCCAATTATTAGATTATTTAAATTATGTCATTCATAAAAAAGAAACAAAACTCTTCTAAATCACAAACAATTTTCAATATCGATTAAACACTAATTAAATTATGTTTTATTTAATTATTAATAATATTTTTATCTTGTTTATAGTTATAGATGTATGTAATAGATTTTTTATGTGTGTATGGAGGTAGGTAGGTAGATAGGTACTAGATACAAAAAAAATAGTTTTCTATATTTAATTCAATTTAATTAATTAAATTTTAATAACGGATTAATTATGTGTAATTCAAACATTTTATAGTAATTAACAACCAACAAAAATATTATGTATTGCAAATTATAACTTCGTTAATGTTTACATTTTATATTAAATTGCAATCGATATTAATTGAAATATTAGTGTTAATTATAATTTTTCAATATTATAATAATTGGAATAATATTCACTGAAAATAATTATTAAACAAAAATAAAAATTTACTTGTTTCCATTTACGTAAATAAATCGGTTAAAGAGCTCAGTAAGCTTTTAAATATTTAATAGGAATTTAACCAGAGTCACCTGTATGTAGGAGCCTTAATTCCAAACATTTTTAACGTAAGTCTATGTATATGAAAATAGCTAAAATGCCTCCACCGAAAAATGCAATGGCAACACTAATTATTGGTAATTACATTTTTTTCTCCCACCCCAAAAAATCGTCATGTATTTACTCCCAGCTTTGAAAATTCTTGCTATCACGATAGTTGATAGTTAAAAACGGTCATGACAGTCGAAAACTCCGGGACTGAGAGTAGAAATAATACTCATAAAAACATGTATGTGAAGTAACCCCAATTTTATGCGAAGATAGCTCAATTATCGTTAGCGAAAAATGCGATGGCAACACAAATTATTGCTATCATGACATTTTTTACTCTCAGCCCAAAAAATTGTCACATTTTTTTACTCTCAGTACCGAAAATTCTTAATATCACAATAGCTAAAAACTGTCCGGACAGCCGTAATTTTCGTGCATGAGGATAGAAATAATACTTATAAAAACATGTATGTGAAATAACCCAAATTTGATGTGAAGATGGCCCAAATTTCGTCCCCGAAAAATCGGACGACATTTTTTACTCTCAGCTGAAAAAATTGCCACATTTTTACTCTCAACCGCGAAAATTCTTGCTATCACGATAGATAAAAACTGTCATGAAGGCCAAAATATCCGGAGCTGAGAATAGAAATAGTACTTATAAAAACATGTATGGGCGTTAACCCAAATTTTATGTGAAGGTAGCCCAAATTTCGTCCCCGAAAAAAGCAACACTAATTATTGCTATCATGATATTTATTAGTCAGACCAAAAATTGCCGCATTTTTTCTCTAACCCCGAAAATTCTTGCTATAACGATAGTGAAAAACTGTTCTTACAGCCGAAATTTTCGGGCCTGAGGATAGAAATAATACTTATAACAACAAGAATGAGAAGTAACCAAAATTGTATGTGAAGATATAGCCCAAATTTTGTCTCCGAAAAATGCAATGGCAACACTAATTATTGCTATCCTGATATTATATTTTTTTCGTAGCCCAAAAAATTGTCGTATTTTTTCTGTCACCCCCGAAAATTCTTGCTATCACGATAGTTAAAAACTGTCCTTAGAGCCAACATTTTCGAGCCTGAGGGTAGAAATAATACTTATAAAAACTTGTATGTGAAGTTACCCAAATTTGATGAGAAGATGGCCCAAATTTCGTCCCCGAAAAATCGGACGACATTTTTTACTCTCAGCTCAAAAAATTGCCACATTTTTACTCTCAACCCCGAAAATTCTTGCTATCACGATAGATAAAAACTGTCATGAAGACCAAAATGTCCGGAGCTGAGCATAGAAATAATACTTACAAAAACATGTATGGGCGTTAACCCAAATTTTATGTAAAGGTAGCCCAAATTTCGTCCCCGAAAAATGCAACACTAATTATTGCTATCATGATATTTATTAGTCAGACCAAAAATTGCCGCATTTTTTCTCTAACCCCGAAAATTCTTGCTATAACGATAGTGAAAAACTGTTCTTACAGCCGAAATTTTCGGGCCTGAGGATAGAAATAATACTTATAACAACAAGAATGAGAAGTAACCAAAATTGTATGTGAAGATATAGCCCAAATTTTGTCTCCGAAAAATGCAATGGCAACACTAATTATTGCTATCCTGATATTATATTTTTTTCGTAGCCCAAAAAATTGTCGTATTTTTTCTGTCACCCCCGAAAATTCTTGCTATCACGATAGTTAAAAACTGTCCTTAGAGCCAACATTTTCGAGCCTGAGGGTAGAAATAATACTTATAAAAACTTGTATGTGAAGTTACCCAAATTTGATGAGAAGATGGCCCAAATTTCGTCCCCGAAAAATAGGACGACATTTTTTACTCTCAGCTCAAAAAATTGCCACATTTTTACTCTCAACCGCGAAAATTCTTGCTATCACGATAGATAAAAACTGTCATGAAGACCAAAATGTCCGGAGCTGAGCATAGAAATAATACTTACAAAAACATGTATGGGCGTTAACCCAAATTTTATGTAAAGGTAGCCCAAATTTCGTCCCCGAAAAATGCAACACTAATTATTGCTATCATGATATTTATTAGTCAGACCAAAAAATTGCCACATTTTTTCTCTAACCCCGAAAATTCTTGCTATAACGATAGTGAAAAACTGTCATTACAGCCGAAATTTTCGGGCCTGAGGATAGAAATAATACTCATAAAAACATATATGTGAAGTAACCCAAATTTTATGTGAAGATAGCCCAAATTTCGTCCCCGCAAAATGGGGCGACATTTTTTACTCTTAACACAAAAAAATTGCCACATTTTTACTCTCAGCCCCGAAAATTATTGCTATCACGATAGTCAAAAACTGTCCTTATAGCCGAAATTTTCGAGCCTGAGGGTAGAAATAATACTCATGAAAACATATATGTGAAGTAACCCAAATTTTATGTGAAGATAGCCCAAATTTCGTCCCCCAAAAATGCGATGTCATTTTTTACTCTCAGCTGCAAAAAACTGCAACATTTTACTCTCAGCCGCGAAAATTATTGCTATCGCACGATAGGTAAAAACTGTTATGGCAACCGAAATTTCCTGGGCTGATAATAGAAATAATACCAATAAAAACAAGTATGGACATTAACCCAAATTGTATGTGAAGATAGGCCAAATATCGCTCCCCGAAAAATGCGATGGCAACACTAATTATTGCTATCATGACATTTTTTACTCTCAGTCCCGAAAATTCTTACTATCACGATAGTTAAAAACTGTCCTTACAGCTGAAATTTTCGTGCCTGAGGGTAGAAATAATACTTATTAAAACATCTTGTCTTGAATGTGTCTCTAGCCAACACTATCACGGCGAAAATTAAGCGAATTTAGAGTAAAAATAATAAATAATTAAACCGGTTACAAAATTACAATTACATCTATTTTATGAAAATTTAAATGAAATAATTTTATCAAAGAGGTTAAACTATTAAGAATTTGTATGTTTAATATACGACCCGAATAGTGGGTTACATCACGTGATACGAAAGGTTGAATATGAATGAGAAATAATTTGTGGATAATGTTTGTATTTTTGTTATTTGGAGCCCACTGAACTCAAAATTTAATCGTTGGCCTTACTAGTGGGATACATCAAATGATGAAGGAAGGTTTGACGTAAGTGATATAATTTATCGAAAATATTTGTTTGTTTATTATTGAACTCAGAAAAAATTCATTGGCCGAACTAGTGGGCTACATCATGTGATAGGGGAGGTTTAACGAGTTTGAAATAATTTTTGGATAATTTTTGTATTTTTGGTATTCGGAAAAAAAATCCACTAAAATCAGAAACTAATCGTTGGTCTGAGTAGTGGGTTAAACCAGATTGATAGGAGAAAGTTTAACGGTTTATAATATAATTTTTTGAGAACTCAAATTTTTTTATTTTTGGTATTCGGAGAATAGACCATTGACCTCAAAAACTAATCGTTGGCCGGACTAGTGAGTAACATCAAGTGATAGTGGAAGATTTAACGAATGTGAAATAATGTTTTGGTATTTTCGTATTCGGAGAATAGACCACTGAAGTCAGGAATTAATCGTTGGCCGGACTAGTGGTCGGACCACACAAACAGTTTTTTCACGAAATATGAGGTTTGTGAAATTGCGAATATCGTTATATTTACTCTTTCGGTCTTAAATACGATTGTACGCAATTTTTTTGTCATAGCGATATTATGGTACTCCTTTATTTATAAATATATACATATGTGGTTGCTAAAAACAGCAGGCCTTTGATAACCATGAATCTACAACTTGAGTTTTGGTTGATATTGGACTTTGTTTGCAACATTTCTATTTCCTCGGTATTATTAACGTGTAGTTAATCCAGGCGTTCTATTTATGAATACGATACGAAAATGAAACTACAAGATTCCTATTCAATTTTAAATAAGAATCGTACGAATCTGATTCAATTCAAATATGAATCTTGTACTTTCGTTTTCGTATCGTATTCAGGAATAGGGACCCGAAAATGGGATGGAATTTGAGTGCAGTGATAACGTCAATTATTTGTAAGTAAAACAAATAATACGCAAGCAACAATCAGCTCCACCTAAATTTAATATACCGAAGAAACAATCACAGAATTTGTTTTGAAGTTCATCGATTGTTAAAGGAATCCTATCAAAATATTGGGTAAAAAAATCGATATGGTATACCACGGTAAAGCAATGTCCAGATTATCATTATATGTTACCACAGCAGATTATACCAGTGTCCTCGGGTTGAATGCTTTGCCAATTTTTAGACAAAAACTACAGTTTTCATCTGAGTTGGTAGGTCTTCAAATGGATTGCATGGTTATGCCAAGCGAGCAGCGGTACAGAAACAACTGTATAAATCAGTTCAACGGGGACACTTTGACCCGGTTGCATCCAGCGACTGTGATGGCAGCGTGAGAATTTGTATCGATTACAATTCAACAGTAAACAATGCGTGGAAACTACATTGTTTTCAATATTAAAAGAGTCAGTGTTTGCGATCGACTCCAATTTGGTATTAGTATAACGCATCAGAAACCAAGGGGCCTTGCCATACTTTGATGACATCATAGTCATCGCATTGTTCGACTCCGATGTACATCAAAAGTTGGTCGATATTTTTGAACGAGTAGATCAGGCCGGCATTTGCTTAAAGAAAGATAAATGTAAATTTAATTTTTCCTCTATTGATGTTTTCGGGTAAAGAATCAATTTTCATGATTTCCAACCCTTGTTAGAGTAGGTCGATGTGAATGAAGTACTCTTCCGCCAACGAATAAGAGTTAGGTACAGGCATTCCTATAGGTTTAATGAACTAAATATTGTAATTGTTTTTTTAAGGAGAAACCGATATTTGCAGAAGATTTGCACCGGCTACTATACATAATAATGTTCTCTAGCGTTGTGACGGATTAAACTAAATTATGCGCAGTTTTAGTGTTCTAATGTCATTGAATGAGAAGTACCCAGTATAACTAGTATGTAAAGCATGTCCTTACGGAATTGAAGTCTTTCTGTCACATCGACTATGTCTAATAACTAAATATACGGATACGGTAAGCCCTCGGGTTAACGGACCCCGTTTTAATGGACACTCGATTTAACGGAGGATTTTTTTATTTATTTTATATTTTTTCTTTTTTCGATTATGATGGGATTCGGTATGTTGGATGGAAATGGGATTCTTAAATGATTTGTTTAAGAAATTCTGGAATATCGCCACGAAACTCAGTAATTTAAACTAGGGTAGAACTCGTCCCGGTGGCAAAGTGGTCAGCATGCTTGCTCCAGCGACCGGAGGTCCCGGGTTTGATTCCCGGTGGTGACAAGGAAACAATTTTACGGTTTAGGATGAAGGAATTAATCACTCATTATCCGAAATGAAAATATGATTATGAAACCTCATTTGAGGCGGCCAAATCCCTTGATGGGATATAATGCCAAAGAGAGAGAAAGAAAGAGAGAGAGAGAGAGAGAGAGAGAGAGAGAGAGAGGGGGGAGCTCGATAATAAGAAAACCTCGAAAACTGTTCACGGGAACATGGAATATGGTGTCTTCTAAGATCATGAGATCTTCAAAACCTTTAGAACAAAGAGGAAATTTACATTTTTGAGGTACTTGCAATACAATTCAATTAATATATAATCCATATGGCCATATTCCAGAACTTTTTTCAAAAATTGTTTGATAATCTCATTTCATCCATAATGCCCAATTTCTGTCCTAGGAGGTCATATTCCAGATCTTCTTCCAAAAATCGTTTAAGAATCCTATTTTCATCCAATACAATCAATTCCAACATAATCGGTTAAGAAATTAAAGAGTTCCGTTCAAGGACCATATTCCAAAACTTCTTCCAAAAACTGTTTATGAATCTCTGTTCCATCCAACACATAAAATCCCATCATAATCAGTTAAGAATTGGTCGAGTTCAGTCTCAGGTTGCAAAAACCCAAAACTTCTGCCAAAAAACATTTAAGAATCCCATTTCCATCCAAACATACCTAATCGCATCATAATTGATTAAGAATGGAACGAGTACCGCCCCAGATGGCCATATTCCAGAACTTCTTCTAAAAACTGTTTATGAATCTCATTTCCACCCAATAAACAAAATCACTTCACAATCGGTTAACAGATACACGAGTTCTGTCTTAGGTGACCATATTCAAGAACAAGTGGAAAATCTATAGTCGATTAAATTTAAAAACATTCCATTTGGATTTAAAGGACATTCGGATTTAACGGACTCGCCGATAAATTTTATTGGTCGCCGATAAATTTTATTTGCCCAGTTTATTCAAAGTTTTTCGGGTAGCTGTTAACACGCGTAATACTGTTTTCTTTTTGTAGCTGTTGATGGCCCATCACTGATGGGGTAATAAACTCTTGTACTGGTTAAACCACTAACCACTAGCCTAGGTGTAAATAATATTCTCACTGATTTTGGAAATCACTTGCAAATTTTAAGCAAATAAGAAACTCTGCAGTGAGTTAATAATTAGTTTTGACAGAACAGGCAAACAAAATCTGGCGCTCCTCTGCCGGAAGAATTTTATGCGCGGCGATTCTGGTTTCTGAAAATGTTTATGAAGTTACATTATGAAGTTCTGCTAAAAGTAATAGGTTTAGCAGTCACAAGACCAATTAAAAGCAGCTTTTATACTATCTTTTATGGTCAGTCAGTCGTAGTAATCATGAAAAATTTTCACCTCGAAATTATTTCAGATTGACGAAAAAAGTAGTTTTTAAAAAATCTATGTGTGGGTCTGTGTCCGTGTTTGGTGCTGTGCATATTAAATGTATTTCGCTTCTCTACAGCCCAACGAAATGACTGATCGGCGTGAAACTTCATGTTTCGCTTTTTGCATAAATTGGGAAGCCAAAGTGATTTTTGGTCAAAATCTGTCTACCAGCTTCTATATAAGCTTTATCGTTTTTTGCAAATATTCAGAAAACTACATCATTTACGAGAAAAACCTGTAGAAAGTAAACGATTCTAAATTAAATTGGAAACGATACTAGCCCAGATCAGTTCTCCAAAATTTAAGCGGAAATAACGATTTTTGACACACCAAAAATTTAAATACCAGAAATCCTATTGATTTATGGCCTACATTGGTCCTCCGGAAGAGACAGCTACCTACAAGCTTTTGAGTTTTTTGCAAATACAGTCTTGGACAAAGGTATTGAGCACCCTATAAATTTAGGGCGCACACGATAAGTATAACAGAAAACAACCCCCTTTGTTTGTATATTATTTTTTCGACATCTAAGAAGGACTGAAACAGTGACTCACACCGCAGGGGTGGCAATAAACCATCTGGTGCAATAAAATTTGTTATTTTTTCATTTTGTATTTATTCGTCAGTTCGCTACTTCGCTCATTGTGTACACATCCAGTGATCTAGTCTGCTTTTGGTGTTTTAATTTGTTAAATTTAGTGATATTATTCCAATATGCCGAAACAAAAAGAGTTAAGTTTAGTAATACGTGTGCAGATAGAGCTTCCGCATGAGCAAGGGAAATCACAAGTAGATATTTCTAAAACTGTGAAATGTTCACGCCGATCTGTGCAATATAATATTGAGCGATTCACCGCTATTAGATCATACAGTAATAGGTACAGAACCGAGTGCAAACGCATCACCACATACCGTGACGAAAGAAAGTTAGTGAGGGAAGCTTTAAAAAATAAGAAAAAAACTTGTTCACACCTCGCTGCTAAGTTGTCAGTAGAAATTAAGATACGAATCTCAGAAGACTTCAGGAAGCTGATATGAAAAGCTGCAAAGCCACGAATGAACCATGGCTCTCAAGAAAGCTCGGTATAAATGGGCACTAAAATACAAAAAATTCACCGAAGAAGATTGGTCAAATATCGTCTGGTCAGACGAATCAAACTTTGAAGTAAGTTGAAAATTCTATGCCCTAATAATATTAAATGATATGATTTTAAAATAAAATTCATCGAATACAAATATTTTAGTTTTCCGAAGACTACATTTTCTTTATTTCAGATTTTTGGTACACCTGGTGTGCCTTTTTTCATGTCGCCGGGTAGGCGAAGCATTTAGTCTAGAGTGTGTGGTACAGACAGTAAAACACGGCGGGGGCAGCATAATAGTCGGAGGCTGCATGATTAATTCTGGAGTTGGCAAAATGTTCATGTATGAGGGCCACATGAACTCTTCAAAATACATAAACATCCTAGAATCTGCGTTGTTGTCCTCATTTTTAACACACACAGGGATAGCGTTAAATTCCAGCAGGATAACGAGCCATATCATAAATCTGCCCGCACAATGGCATGGTTTCAAGAAAATAGCATTGAGGTTCCGGAGTGGCCTGCCCAGTCCCCGGATCTGAACCCCATAGAACATTTATTCAGTTTATTAAAACGCAGTGTCAGGCTATACACAATAAATAACAAAGAAGACCTAAAACTCTGTCTGCACCAAGAATGGAGCGCCATACGTCCTGCAGAATGTAAATAACTTGTAAGCTCTCTACCCAAAAAAACTTTCTCCCGTAATTAAGGCAAAGGGTGGACCCACAAAATTTAAATTTTATATAAATAAATAGTAATGTGAGCTTATAAAAATTGTTTCAATTTATTTCAAATTGATACTCTCAAAAAAATTGTAAGATATCATGGATGCTCAATACTTTTGGCCAAGACTGTATATACAAAATTGTATAGCATTTACGAAAAAATGTTGAAAACAAAAAGATGGTAGAGGTTATTTTTAAATTTTACTGAAGCTTTGATAAAAAACAACTTTAGATCTCCAAAATTCGGCATCTCGTCCAGGGAGTCAATTCGCGTTCCGTGAAATAATGCATATGAAAAGTTTTTTTCATTGGCAATCTAGTAGTTTAAATTATTCGCATGTAATTTTAAATTTTATTGTGTGAAATCAAAATTTATTATGGGAATGCAAACCTACTCGATTGCTAATGAAAAAAACTTTTCATTTTCATTATTTCACGGAACGCGAATTGGCGCCCAGGATTGACTATTCGGAAAAAATCATAATTAAACTTTTCCTCAATCGGAAGATCAATGAGAAATTTCGTGGAAATCTGTGTAGTGACCGCTTCAATGTTGGCTTTTTAGTTTCTCGAATGATGTTGAAAAGTTACGCATTTACAAAAACTGACTAAGAATTAAAAGACTTAAATAAATATAAAGATCAAATTTGAAACTTCATATTTCGTTTGATTTCAATTTTAACAAACATTTTTTTAACAAAATTAGTTTGTTCGGAGAAAAATGATAAGCTACATCTAAAATGTCCATAATGATATGATCAATGATGAATGCACTTAGTAAAGCAAACTTGCAATAGACAGCAATTATCGTAAGATTAAATAGAATTATCTTCATTAGGACTATGTTGCTAGAATCAAATTCTTATAGTTTTGTTGAAGCATATATTTAAATAACCAAAACCCTGCAATCACTACAAACCCAATTAAACTTATAGTGTGCTATTTTTGGAAACCTTCGGTGTTTGAAATCAACCATTCGGCACAACTCTCGATATGTTTGTACCTCTCTGTTAAATGAATCCAAAGATTTCCAATGTCATTTATTTTTTTAAATAAACCCGTATTTTCAAATAAGCCAAATCAACAGAAGAACAATCCATTAAATCGCTACTGTTAATCATAACCGCAGTAAACCAAAAGTAATGAAACAAAATGATCCAAATTTGTTATGCTGTGTGCCTTACGTCGACTTTTTTGTCTAAATTTCCAACTAACTAATTTGATGGTTAGTTCATACCAATCGTTCAAAGATGGCACAAAACAAAGCACATTTGATGTTTATTTAAAATTTGCTATATAAACTTAAATTTAACATTCTACAAAACATTTCTAATCAGTAATTAATAAATCGGAACTAAGTTTTCAGTTTAGAACTAAATATCGGGTAGGTTTTGGTTTATAAATATTAGAGACATCTAACAATACCTGGGTGAAGTAACGATCAATTTAGTTAGTCGGAAATTTAGACAAAAAAATGGACGTCAGACACACAGCATAAGTCAATTTCGTCTACATCGCAATACTATTCCACAGCTAGAAAAGTCACCTCAAAATAACAAAGAAATGTTGTTTCCATACTAATATTGAGTTACCTATCGGAATAAATAGCCCGATGGTACTGACCATTAAAATTAATTCCCAGAACAAAAAAAAAAATAAAAATTAAAAATCTACATCTAAACACAAAATATACACCCAAGTCTATTAAAATCTAATTAACATTAATTATTTTACGAGCGAGAGCAAGAGGTAAAAACGAAAAATGAGATTTTTATAACAACAAGTACAAAAAAAAATGTACATACCAAAATAAAACGCTTCCAATTGAATAAAATAACAATAAATATAAACTCAAATTAATTTTATTTTTATTTATAAACAAATTTAAAAATAAATAAATTATTTTTTAGTAGCTGTATTCCACAGAAATTTCCCAACCATTATTTACCATTCAATTTTCATCCGATTATCTTTCTCATGTTCGGTGCGCTCTGTGTATTCTCGCTCGATGAACAAAATCTTTCGTACAAAAATAAAATTTAAAAAAAAAAGTTTACGAAGGAAGTAACAAACAATAATAAATATCCTTTTGATTATAAATATTCCTCTCGGTACTTTTTGCTCCCACTTTTGCGACATCAATTTATTTTGTTTTCGTTTTTGTCTTTATAGATTTTAATTAACTTTGACAATTATCGGGTAACTTAATGTTAAGAGGATATCTCAATATCTATCTCTCCAACCCCATGTTTGTTTTGTGTGAAGCAAAAAAAAATTGTTTAAATTTTCTTTGTGAATTTATAACCCTTTAACACTTAATTTTATGCTGCGTGTGTACGAGATATCGACATAACACTCTAGTATTTTGTGCTGATGTCATAAATTGGGGACTTGTTTTATGGTGAAAATGTGACAGTTTTATGGAATTTACTTTGCGATTCCTTCAGGATAGATGATACAATTTTTTTTATCAGAGGTTGACAAGGGATTCCGGAAATGTTGCGAATTTTGTTTTAGTTGATATTTATTAGAATAATGACTTTCAGTATTTGGTGAGTTATGTATGTTAGAAATACAATTTTGCTATTTTGCAATAAGCAGTTTTTTAAATAGCAAGGAGTATTTTCGTGTGTTAATGAATCACGTCCAAAGGTCCTGTTTTATCCGTAATCTAAACTTAAGGAACATAAACTAAAGGCATCTTACTCTATTCGGGGCCGTTGCTTTTAGTTTTCCCATAAGACAAAATCCTCGATTGCGATTTAGTGTTGACACAAGCATCTTAAATTCTGCTACTGTAGCTAGCCTAAAATTTCCAACCGAAAAATGTCGATACTGTAGATTCGAACGTCATGTCGATAATGCTACTTTCTACAGCCGATAAAAACGCGATGTTATAATTTTCTAAAAATCAAATAAAATATTTAAAAGGAAAATTTTCATCAGAAACAATTGAAACTAAAATACCTACCTAACAAAATTTTTGTAGGCAAAAATGTGTGAGGTGGTCAAGGTAAACTTTCGTATGGGGATCGCGAGAATACTTTGAAATTTTCATTTGTCCAAACTTTTCAACTTTTGAAATCAAATTGGCGATGATTTTACTAGTCATGGTAAGGGACGAAAGCGCCTAATGTCAATGATGTCCATGTGTGGCTTAATAGTATTTTTCGGATGGTCTTAGGAGTTAGAAAGGTAAAAATTCAGTATTTGTCGATTTTTTAATGATATAATGGTCCCACTTCAAGATTTGGCTGTTTGACCAACATCAACTTAACTATGACTGTTCGTTGAAGCATCGATTTAAAATCGTGGGAAATTAACGGCGTGGAATTTTAAACTACTCAGCTTACTGTTGCTTCCTCGAATAGTTATCTACTTTCAATAATAATTTGAATCTTGATTATCGACACTTCATGTTTACAGCCATACAGCAGTTCGAATTTTACACAGATATTGAACATTCGTACCTTTGTGTTTCTTGGAAAGAGAACAAGGAAACATTCAACTTCTGTATAGCAGTTCATTCATTTGTTTGTTATCTGCGCCGTTTTACATGGAGAATTTTTAGTTATAAATAGCGCTGGAATAAAGCAGATTGAATTTGAGTGTTTGCTTGATTGTGCGGTCGGTGTTGAATTACTCCTAAATAATTTTGTTTTTTTTTTATCTTGTGAAGCCAGACGGTGTTATTAAAAGTGTTTCGTTAAAATTTCACGGCTCCTGGAATAGCACATTGCTTTCATTTAGGTGAATATACACTAAATTTAACAAGCTATGTGTTAATCAGAGGCCCAACACCATTCTTACGCTAGGTATAGAACGACCGCCTCAAATCAATTTAAACAGCGCTAAGAGCATCAAGCAAAAATCCTAAATGATATTGAAAACAGATGTGATGGCTGAATTGCAGAAATAGAGCTGCTATATATGTGCGGCCCAGGAACAAAAAATGTATCCACTATATGTGAATACTCAATTCGGACGATGTTAAATCAATGGATCGGACGATGTTACAGCCAAAAGTAGGAAGACTGACAACTTTCAGAGAGAATTGGGGCGGTTATTTGCAGAGCACGATAAAAAAAGTCTAAGAAGATGCTTCAGATTCGGTAAGGTTGATTACTGCACACAAGATGTAGACATCGTAAAAACTGGCAAAAGGAAAAAAGATCGGAAACACAGATATTCACAGAGTATTAAAAATCAGAGAAAAGTAGTATTAAATGTTTAGTCCAAGATGAGAAAATGAAAAACTGCGAGAAAAGAGTGCACAACAAAAGACAGAAAAGATTTTTATAGGAGGTTCAAATTAGGATTTTAATACGGTTTTTGAAGGTGAATCCACCAATCGTCAAAGAAGAGTGCACAGAATGCCATTTTGGGGATTGTGTAACCCACGAATGTTAAGGGTGAGCTCACCATCATATTTAATCAGAAACTGGATTGCTGTTAGACTGATCGTCGAAGTGCGGTGCAGTTGTCAGCCAAAAGTTTCGATTGTGCATTTCTTGCCAATTATACCGCCATTCATGATCAGTTGCTGCAATCATTTAAAAAAAAAAATCTATTATGGAGAATAAAAGATATTTTTATAGTATCGTCATCTTTGGCCATTTGAGGCAGTTTTCTAACTGCTAAAATTATTGCGTCTGCGATAGGTTACCGAATGCATTGCAAGTTGCGATCATCATATGATTTGCAACCTGACGATATATTTTTTCTATATCAGTAGCGTGAATAAACCTTTCTGGATTGATGGTCCTATAAGCAGAATGTGAACCTGATTTACAAGTACCACTTGTCTTAGGAGGTGTGTTCTGCCCTGATTTTGATGTAATATTCTCGTTTTTGTGAAATCATCCTTCCTTTCCAAGTTGTCCTTTTAAAGCAAATTGACTTCCTAAGCCTAAGACTAGATGTACGATATGTCGTCCACTTTAGTTTCGTTGCGTGGTTTATTCGTAAGGATTTTACTTTTTTTTGCTCGGATGAGTACTATGGTGTCAGAAATTTAATTTGTTCAACTCTCAAAACTAATGAGTTTTAATTTCTAAACCTTATCATTAATACTGATGTGGAATCCTATGTTTTTCGTAGTTTTGCTTCTAATTCCCAGCTGGATATTGTACGATGATGAGCAATACAAAGTAGAATAAAATGTAATTTCATAAAATAAGTTTTATGAAATTACATTTTATTCTACTGTGTTTCTCTTAATGTTTCTAAGTGCACCTAGCTTCATTCTATTAATTTTATTTTGTCTCGAGACCGCATTTACAAAAATTTGTGCCGAACGCATTCGGAAAACAAATTTTCGCAGCAAATGTTTAAACCGAAAAGTGCTCGATCGCGTGCTTTGAATGTGGCATAAATGGTTGTGTCGTTTTCGTGCGCCAAATAAATCCACACTTCCAAATTTGCGGCGAAAATGTTTTCGCCGAACGCGTTCAGCACAAATTTTTGTAAATGTGGCCTCACCTTAAGCAACAAAATAAAATACAAATTGTATGCTGATTTTTTTTTTTTAAGTATTTCAATTAATTTGTAATATAGAACATAACAGCCACTAACTTTACAGTGGAGAATGGACGAAGATTTCTCAAAGAAGGTCGAATGTTTACGAGTATTGTCATTTTGGATGTTAATTATAATTTAATTCAGACTTTAAAAATTCAAACGAAAAATTTCTTGTTTCTGAAAAAACAGCCACTCATTACGAATTTGATTAAAAATCAGAAAAACATAAAAAAAATAAAATAAAATTTTGAATGCGAGGATAGTAGAGGAGAGTAGCTGGTTCTGGACCATGACAAATCCCAAAAAGACGTCATAGATGACGTAGTTGTTTATGACGTCATTTTGGGATTTGGATGGTCTAGTTCCGGCTTATGACGTCATTTTGGGATTGGGATGGTCAAGCTCGGGTGGCAAAATCCCTCCATGGGATGTGAAGCTAGAGAGAGAAATGGTCAACCTCCGGCTGGCCGGTTCTGAACCATCGCAGTCCCAAAAATGACGTCATAGGTGACGTAGTCGTTTATGACGTCATTTTGGGAATGAGATGGTCCAGCTCCGGTTTATGACGTTATTTTGGGATTGGGGTGGTTAAGCTCCGGCTGGCCGGTTCTGGACCATCCCAGTCCAAAAAATGTTTACCAAAAAACACAAATTTATGGGCAATTTCGAATGAAAAGCAAACATTTAGGCCAAATAAACAATACATATAGGGGAAAGGTATGATTAAACCAAAGGAACTATGATTTAAAAGCATACATTTAAAGGAAACGGGATAAGAAACAAAACATTTAGGATGAATTTTGCCTAGTTTAAAAAAATAAAACAAGATACTAAATTATTTTAAGAGATTAAAGTGAATACAAATTTTTTACTAACTTCCTTACTATAAAAGATGATGAACAAGATGTTTAACATTCATAAATAATTAAAACGATGAACGTGAATACTGGAAAAAAATCTTCCTAGAATTAAGTCCACGAGACACAAATGTGTATGTCAGAAATGGTATTTGTTTTTATTCACATATGTGAATATTTGTTTAAAATGCATACAAAAATAAATTTTTGACATGATTCGTTTGCCTTACCCACACAATTGTGTGGACGGAAAGAAAAAGTGATATTTTATAATTTGATGATTTGTAGACGTTGTTTTATAGCAACAATAATCAATGGAAAGTCCTAGCATGATTTTATGCAATGATAAACACAAATAATTACTTTAAAGTATGATGTTTTATATGACGTCATGCTGTTCAAAAACCATGCCATTCAATCATCTACGACTACATCATACTTCACTTCTCTTAGATTTACATTTTTTGCGAGGAGAACTATCTCCCAAATGTTTGCTTTTCAATTTCGATTGCCCTTAAATGTATGATTTTTAAATCATGTACGGCTACGTATACTCTTTCTCCTAAATGTATGCTTTATTTTTCCTATATGTTTGCCTTTCATTCACTAGGCGAAAACCCCCCTAAATGTTTGCTTTCTAATCTTCTTGTCCCTAAATGTTTGTTTTTTAAATCATGGTTCTTCGCGACCACGTCATACTTTTCCCCTATATGTATGCCTTATTTGGCCTGAATGTTTGCTTTTCATTCTAAATTGCCCATACATTTCTGTATTTTTGCTAAACTAGGCGAATTTCCTGATTAATGTTTGCTTTTCAATCTCGCTTCACACCTAAGTTTATGCTTTTTCGAACAACTATGACTGCGTCATTTTGTCGCCCCTAAATCTATGCTTTTGGCGTCATTTCAAAGCACTCATGGCGTCATTTTTGGGACGGGGATGGTCCAGAACCGGCCAGTCGGAGCCGGGCCATCTCAATCCCAAAATGACGTCATCCCATTCCCATCCCAAAATTACGTCATAAACGACTACGTCACCTATTACGTCATTTCGGGATTTGGGATGGTCTAGAACCGGCTACTTTCCTCTACTGAAGATAAAATAGAATTTTTTAAACCTGTTGAAGACTGTAAACTATTTAAAACGGATTATTCGCCTACTCCACTGGAGAAATTTGTTATTGCAGATAATTTTCATGTTTTGATTTAAGTCGGCACTCCATTTTTGTGACATAAAAGCTCATAAACTATCTTGATACAGTTAAAGAGCCTCATCATTATTAAAAAGTGCCTTAATAGGAAATTTTGATTGAGTAACATCATGATGTATGTTTTAATTATATCTAAGCCAATAATATTTACTTATACAAATCCAATAAGAATATTCTAAATTTTCTTAATTTAGTGTGGGCATAATACACACAAATAAAAATGAGAAGTTCCAAAAGTTTTCTTATTTGGTGGTATAATTCGCTAAATCGATTTGTTCTTGTTTCATACTATTTGTATGAAGTAAGAGGTAAATTTTTGCAGTGTGGTCGTTGCAACCTGATGAGTAGACCAACTTTTATCAGTACGAAACCAAACTGCCAAGCGGAAACTTAAGGAGGTTCTCATTTTTGTAAAGGGTTGTGTGGCTTTGAATACACAAGTACCTTTGGGGTTGAAAATGGGGGTGAGTGAATTTTCTACTTTGTGGTAGAGATATTGTAAGTAAATGACCTCTTTTTGTGGTGGCCCAAAAGGTCTCAAACATTGTGAATGTCATAAAAAATAATGTTTGTCTATAAAAAAGCCGAAATTTTTTAAAGTAATGTATTAGTTTTTACACTGTTAAACACTTTGTTTCAAAATACTCCTGTACGATATTAGAAAGAGATGAAACCTCGCCATGTTTTTTTTTTTCAAATAAGAAATATATTAAAAATTGATTTCGTCTCTTTGTAATGACATTCAGCTCACTCGCTTTTTCATGTATAACTCATATTGGAATCCGAATTCCGATTTATATGTACAGTGTTTGATTATTATTATAATTCAACTTTTGTAAAAATATTTCATCGAGATAATAGTTTTGATCAAACAATTAAATTTTCCATTGCCAGATTTATGTTTAAATAAAACTCGTTCATTTAAAAAAATTGATGGCACATTTTAAAGTTCCAATAACAGACCACACCGTAAAGATCAAACCAAGCGGATTGGTACTGAAATTTTTTTGAGAGAAAATATTCGCAGAGTTTGTACCAAAATGCCACTATTATTAATATAGGCTTCTCCTTTAAAATAAAATAGGTTTGATTTCTAAATGGATTCGTCGCGATAGATTTTTTTGAATAAAACTCGATCATTGAATTCGTTCAGGGGCACAACACTGACGAAGAGACCGTATAGATTTGATGCAAGATTAGTGCTTGCGAATATAATTTTGTGGGTTATTTGACAAAGGACTTTCCATATGGTGAAGCAGCAATTGCTTTAACGCTGGCCACTTCGTCCTCGTTCCACGTGAAAGCTGATTTTTTCGATAGATAATCTCATAATATCCACGATTCTTTTGCCATCGTAGCTTTCCTGGCACGTAGCTTAGGATGTTAAGAGGAGATTATTCGCTATAACTCTGCCGACCTATAGATAGTCAATTACAGCTGATTGGTATCTCTGCAGAGTAGCTTGTTCTTTTAGCATCGACATTTCATCGAAGGGTATTTTGTGCTTCTCTATTGGATATAAATGACAGTTTGCAGTTGAAATATATGCCAAGAAAATGATCGCTACTATATGCTGGTAGGGTGTCTTCTAAATCATGACGTGATCAAATTAGTTGCCAATATTCCAACATTCGATCCACACGTTGGCTTTTGGATTCGCTTATGTAAAAAGAATATCTACTTCATACAACCAATTAAATTAAACGTTATTGCGACGTTAGTGATGCGTTGGCTGTTGTTGTTTCTGGTGGGGGACGAGCGTTAGAACCGTTGTGCTGTGTATTTTATCCAGTCGATTAAAATGTCGTCGTGCTGTATGATACTGATATTTTCCTCCAATTTGACACAGAATAAATCTTTGGTCAATTGATATGTCTTCGGGGGGTACATTTAAGTGCAGTGTCTGAACGTGCTTATCCACACATTGATAGGGGCGAAAGCCTATAATGTGTTGCTTAACGCCCCGCTTGATGAGAATGCCAACCACAAACTCTCCTCCGTTTTTATGGCCTTTTGTAGCTCTACTAAAAAAATTTACTATGGCCTATAGAAATGATCCTATAATAGTGGCATAGGGCAAACTATGCAAATGTTGCTATTGGTCAACAAGAGTAAAGAACCTAAACTCTGCGGGTCCCTGCATACGATTTACTCAAAAATTTTCCGACTTCACCCCGTTTAAAAATTTTACTGATGCCATTTGAAAAGTTAAGTTTCTTACAAACTCTACAATGTTCTGTTACTGGTCGTTCAGCGTGTGCCACTCAACGAATTCAAACAACAAGGTTTACTCAAAAAAATCTACCAAGACCTATCCATTTGGAAATCAAACCTAATTTATATGAAAGGTTAAGCCTATTGTAATCATCCGATAATAGTGGCATGTTGGTACAAACTCTGCGATGTCTTGTTATTGGCCATTAAATGTATTCCACTCAGACTCCTTGAGTGCACAGCAAAAAATTTTCAGCGTCTATTTTTTATTGGTAAAGTAAACAAAAGTCCAATTAAACCCAATTGTTAAATTCTCATTAATTCTTATAAGAATATTGAGCGTAAACTATAGTTGAGTTGCTTTAGTGGATCTAATTTATATCATAATATAGAAAATGAATCATAGAGTTTATCGAAAAATTTTACTGCGTGGAAATTTTAGAATTCAAATAACAGGCTGGCTCCCATTCCAAACGGAGGGGTATCATTTTCCAATTTCGTAAATCAAATCGATTTTATTGGTTTGAGTAGTTTTCTTGTTTTTCGATCAGTTCTACGATATCAACAATTCAACACTACTCAAAACCCATAAACCAATAATTTTTCCGCACTTGATTTCCAGAATTTATTTAAACTAAAACTACTCATGCCGATCGAATTTTTCGAAATTTTCGAGTGTACGCAAGATATTTTTTATAATAAACAAGTAAAACATTTCTTAATTCAAGAAGTTATATTAAAAATCGAAATATCTTAATCGAAATATCTTAATTCAGGTATTAATTGAAAACTGATGATTCTGGGAGTTTATTAAGTATTTCTTATTGTAAGAAAAAACAAAACAAGAAAAAATAAATAAAAAAAAACATGAAATTTGCCTTCATTTTCAAGAAACTGATTTCTTGAAATGAACTAAATTTCTTAATTCAAGAATTAATTTCTTAATTGGAGAAAATTATATTCTTAACATAATCAAATTCTGATTGCATTAAGAAAATAAATGTCTACTTACTTCTCCATTTTCATGATTTATTTGTAAAAGGAAGTAGAATTTTGCAATACTGAACAAAAATTTCAGAATTTCTAATAATAAAATTAATAAAATAATTATCTTCAATGTGTTTTTCATTCGGCAAAAATATTACTGACGTAAGTGTGTATACATGTCGAGACTCGAGACTACACCGAAAATTTGTTATGACTCTATATAGGTCGAAGCTACTGAACAAGACAATGTAGGCGACGATCGTTTCGGAAAATTCTGTATAGACTGAGGAAATATACCAAAAATGTATTGTTAATAAATTTTTCAATTTTTATTTATTTTCATAAACATTTTCTATTTCTAATTAGCTTGTAACACAAAAAAATAAAATAAGGAAGGCAGGAATCCAAAAACAACACAAAAAAGCTTTAACGAAGGTTAACACTGTTGGTAACACGCCATGGGATATTATTTAATGGGGGCCAGAAACGAAAAAAAAAAACACGATGATGATTTTTTTTTTTTTTATTATGATGATGATGACGATATTAATAATCGCTGAAACCTTTTCTTTTGGTACATACAACATTATTATTATCTATACAGGAATACTGTGTGTGTGGTGCCGTATTTAGAGGTAGGTATGATGCCGGAAGATATTTCAACAATAGAATAAAAAAAATAATTAAGGCGTTTTTTTTATATTTTGTAACCTAAAAAAAAATAATGTGTTGTAGATGTATGTTTATACGATAAAGCATAAAAATACACAACACAACAAGACAACAACAATAACAGCAGGGGTAGTATGGGGTTGAAAAAAAACGGAAATTTCCTTTCGTCTCTCTTGTGTTTGGTAATATTTTTTTATTCTCTTCATTTTCTCTGATTAAATGACAATGATGGCTTGATGTCGATGAAGGAAGACGAAATAAAAGAAAGCTTGATTGTGTATTTTGTGTGTGTGTGTGATAAGAAATGAAAATGTGTCTTAAATGATCTATTTAATTTTTAGTTTGTCTTTCGTATGCGATTTATAATACAATACAACGTTGGTATATATATGTACAAGGAATTAATTGGAAGGAAAGTGCTTTGCGCGTTAATGAAAGGAAATTATTTGGAAAATTGTGTATCATTATTATTTAAGAAATGAGAAAATGATTTTTGTTCTTTTGGGTAATTAATGCGTGTTTGGTGTGATTTAATTATTGTGCTGCCGGAAATTAGAGAAAATATAATAGCGACCGGATCCGTTATTATTTTCAGCTTAATGACTAAAATGCTTATTAAACTCACAGATTATATTTAAGATTAAAGTTTAGGATTTCGTAATAAAAATCGTACACAATATTTGGGCGTATTTGAAGCGCGATAAATTATTTGTCAATTTTTAATAACTTGAACATTTTAAAGTATTGTACTCACAATAAAATAGATTGCACCTTATCCAATATAAACTTGATTTGAACATACTTGAAATGATAAAAAAAATGTATTAAAATATAATAGTTTTTGAATAATTTTCTGTTCTATTTAATGTTGCATTCATAAGGAACTGTTCAAGGCGCCCTGCAAATTCAAGGTTTACAATATATTTTACTAAATTGCCACACAATATTTGGAAAATTCGAAAATTTTAACAATTTTTAAGTTTGAAGGTTTGCCACGTTTTTCAAGCAGCTTGTGGTAGCCAGATAACTTCATAAGCCACATAACTTCATAAAGCTGCCGTGTTAATGTTGTGGTGTTTGCGTGATTATTAATCATCCCCAATTCCCTATTAAGTTTCCAAAATATTCATTCAAATAATCTAATTTCATTATCAAGTAACATCTTTTAAGGGACAAAACCGATTTTTAAAGAACTCAATTGATTTCGCTTCGGGGAAAATCCGTCTAAATCAGAGAAAAATTTTTTTTTGTACAAATGTTACCGTTTTCAAGCAATAGATGGCAATGGAAGCAAAACTATATCATGAATAACTAACCCAACAAGGTGCTTCGGTAATGGCGAAATAAAATTTCCCATTACATGATCAAGAAAAATGGAAGGAAAGTTAGTTAGGACGCCCAGAACGACCCTTTCAATTTTCTAACGAATCGACTTAAATTAATTTTGAATAGTTTTTTTGGTTGACTAATTAAAAATTTATTTTTGAGTAATTGCCTTGGTAAATGATGAATTATATAATAAAATTTTATAATGTATGTAATAAAAAAAATTCTTCGCATTTAATAGTGTCTGAAATAAAACAACTGTAAAACATAGTGTAAAAATAAAATTATGGTTTTATGAATGATGATTGCCAAGAAAAAAAATGTTAAGAATTTCTCTGTGTAAGTACTGGTGTTTTATTTTTTGTTTTGAATTCTGCGTTTGTTGTACTAAAAGTCATCAACCGAACAATCTGATTCGTCGTGTCAACAAAGTGCAATCAAAATAAGTTTGAAATAAGAGTCGAGTGAAAGAGCGTTGAATTAATCATGCCGCCGCTACCAATATGAAAGTGAAAAAATGTCTAATGTGACAAAAAAAATTTGCTAATGTGAAAATGTATACAGATGTTAGTGTAAATTAGGATCGAGAGGTGTAAGAGTTGGTTATTCTTTCAATAAAAAACGAAAACATGGTAAGATATTTGACACTATCTATAAAATGAATGCATAGTTGATAAGGATTAAGCAACGGATCAAGTTGAGTCGGTTAGAATTAATTAATTAGAGGGAGAAGGGCGATATGGTAACTCATAGCAATGAGTAAGTACAAATTTCTAATGTTCGATGTTCTCTTGGTGCAAGCAATTTAACTGAATTATGAGAAGGAACGTGTATGAAATATTATTTAGTTAGCCGAAAGCCTTCAGTCGAAAAATGTTGGCATAAAATGTGAATAATGAAGACTCAAATGATATTAATTAACACATGGATTGAAAAATGTCGATAATACAGATTGTATCGATAAAGGAGATTGACCCCAATATATGTAGTCAAAAAATGCAGATAATGCAGATTTAAATTTAACAAATGAAAACATAAATTTGCCAGCCGTTTAATAGATAAAATTGTCCACCACTCGAGATTTGCCAGGCGACCAGTGTCTGTCCGAATATGTCAATTCTGATCTTGGGTAGATTTTAATTCTAAATTTGGGGTGGGATGAGGTTATAGAAAATTTTGATGTTTTGTCGATAAAATCGATCGCCATTCGATGATTTTCCAGACAGATAGCGGTCTAACTTTGCCAATTCGATGACCCACGGCCCCTAGGAAAGTTCTGACTATAGGTTTGGGGTGGGTCTCAGAAGGTTATAGGAGTGGAAATTTTATTTTCCTCACATTTTGTCGATAAAATCGTTCGCTATTCAAGTTTTTGCTCGATAGGTACCAATCGGACTATGCCAATAATTTTTAATGGCCCATGGCCATAGTTGGATTGCGATTATAGGTTTGAAATGGGTCTAAAGATTTTATAGGGGTCAAATCTTGATTTCCTCAATGTTTCGTTGCTAAAATCGTATTCGACCTTTTTTCTAATAGATTTCGGGTGGGTCTGATAAGGTAATAGGTTGAAATTTTTATTTTGCCCTTGTTTTATTGATAAAATCGTTCGGATTTTGATATTTTTACAAATAGACACTACCTATACTTATTCGATGGCCCATGACCATACCTTGTTAAAGTTAGCTGAAAGTTGCCAGCCGAAAGATAATGCAGATAGTGTCTTGACTATTTCGACAGAAAGTTAAACTCTCTTTATACTCTCGCTCCTATCGATTTTTAAATTCCTATAAACTGAAATAATTTCTCCTTTACCCGAAGGATATAATCCGATCCTAAATTCATCATAAATTCTAGTTTATGACTGATTTTTGCTGTATTCAAGACACTATCTGCATTATCTTTCGGCTGGAATCTTTCGGCTAACTTTAACAGTATCATAACCATAGGTAGATTTTGATTATATGTATGGGGAGGGTCTCTTTAGGTTAGGAGTGACATCTTTTTCCTCCATGCCTTTAAATAGTTGAAAGTATTTATATGTTTAAAGTGCTGAAATATAGACTTATAGGAAACATATTTTATTCCCATAACGCTGATGACTTAAAAGCATTGCTACTTCTAAGTTTTAAGTTTACATATTGCACTATACCGAGAGATTAGAATAGAAATATATAAAATAAATATTACACATCTGCCACCGTCATCATCACATGTCACGAACTAGGATAATATAACCCTAATACCAGGTCTACATCTTTTCGAATGCAAATTTCTTCCCAACACTGTAACTTTTATAATGCGAAAATACAAATAACCACATAGAAAATGGTTTAAAACTTAATACTTATTTGAGTTGCACTATCTTAGTACGTAGGTACATAGAGAAGATAAGATAATTTTAAGAAAAACATACCTTGCTTTG
Organism: Nephrotoma appendiculata; assembly: GCA_947310385.1. Lineage (NCBI taxonomy): Eukaryota > Metazoa > Arthropoda > Insecta > Diptera > Tipulidae > Nephrotoma > Nephrotoma appendiculata. The sequence goes on from OX371224.1 coordinate 342,715,664, forward strand.
TGTACATATAGATGGTAGTTGTTGTGGCTAGAAAACCGAATACTATATAGATGATAGGGACGAGTAAATAAATATTTACATTAAAATTAAAACCACTTAATACTTTAGATTTTCATTTGTAATCCATATAAAACATCTGATCTTATACGAGTACATCGTATACAGTATTCTAAAAATCTTTAATTCTAATTAAAACAATTTTCATTCCATGTTTGTACCTGTTTAAGTGCATTTTAAATAGAAGAAAATTCCACCAAACCAGCATCAGTATTCTAAAAACCTCAAAAGCTCTCGCGTATACCTTTGATTTAAATTACCATTCCTAAAGCTTTATCCACGTATCTATTGAGAGGTTTTATATAACGTTTACTCCATTATTCATCACATTTCGTTTTGAACAAATTTGGTGTTTTCCCGATACATTTTCTTTTAGTTTTATTTTATTTCAATTTTCCACTAAACGTATACAAAAAAAAATTCAGATTCAATCAGGCAAATGTAAAACATCATTCCAGAACAGCAGTGGCATGGTGAAAAAAAAATTTAACCTCCGCTTTATTTAAGACGATGTTAATCTAGGATTTAACCGCTATTTTACTCTGTAAAACATTCGCTTTAGAAACCGCGGTAAACATATCCCTTATACTAATTAGTATTTCAAATATACAAATTTTAAATTACTAATACCGTGATTTCGATTAGATTATATAAAAATATAAATAGTTTTCTTCTATTGTTAGTATTTTGTGTTGGGGAAATATTTTAAAAAGGAAAAATATATAAATGTTAAAGTAAGCAGAACAAGCAAAATTTTATAAATGCGGAAAATATGGAAGAGAACAAGAATTCGTAATCCTTGATATTATAAATTCTATATTTTATAAACTATCAGATTATAGTTTATGGTTGGAAAAATAAAATAAGGTATATTATGTTGTAAAATATGTGGTTGGAGTAGAAATTTTGCTCGAAAGCACAGTAGATTATTTTGAAATGGTACAAAGAATTTTTATTGAAAGTGTACCTAATTATTATTTTAATACTACTTGAAACTTCTTATCAAAAGTTTTCTACAATATCAATATTTAAACATGAGGAGTATGCATAATATATTTTCAAAAATTTTCAGAAAAAAAAAATGGAATGCAGAACATTTTCGAGTGTAAAACTAAACATAATACGCTTATTATATCCATTTTATATTTTCAATAACAAGAATTCAGCTCATAGACTTCCCTAAAACATTTTTCTATGGCATACCTAGAAATCAAACTTAATTCCTCGTATAATATAAAAATATTTGGATGAACATTTTTTGAATATTCTACGTTTCGTACTTAGAGATACGAATTCAATTGATTTTGATTAGAACTAAAAAAAATCCTGGTTAATAATCAGATGAAATTTAAATTAACCAAGAGAATAAAAAATCCGGGATAATTCCGGATAATCGAAATTCAAGTGTAACCCTTTTAGTTTGAATCAATACACTGTGGTGGATACTCGATCAGATGACTTGCTAGCTCTTTGCTACTCAGAGACCGACTACCCAATCAATTTTACCAATTGCACAATAAAATTTACAAAATAAACAAATATTAACAAAAAAATGGGAGGGTGAATATGTTATGGCAAACATTCGACTTTTTTTACGACATTTGTATTCGTTCATAGGTCTCGAATACACCAATACTTGATTTCTAAATCGAAAAATTGAACGAACCGGTTTTTAAAAAAAACCGCCTTGTATAATAAAAAAATAGTGATGCATAAATTTCAGGAAACCAACAAGGTCAACTCAATAAAAAATTAGTCTTCACTGCAAAAATTAAAAAACTCCTACGGAACTCTGGTGCACAGATGTCCAAAACATTTTACAATGATCTGCCAAGTTATGCAAAAAGCTTTAGAATGAAGTTTAATTCTGAATAATCAATCCGCCTGGGCAGTAGAGATGCATATTTTTGATCAAAATTCATCATTCCCGTAAAATCGAAAAAGTCTAGAATTTTAAACGTTTTATACTTTATACGTTTTTTCGTAAACGTTACAAACTTTCCAGAATATGTATTTCTCAAAAAAGAAAAATCTTCTACGGGAGCTGCCACATCCTGCGAACCAATTTTGGCCAAAAACCACTGGGACCTCACAATACCTCATTAAAGTTAGCCGAAAGATAAAAACGTCGATAATGCAGATAGTGTCCTCGTTTTCTCAGCCGAAAGTGTATAAATATTTTTTTTTTTTAATTTTTTTTTATTATTTAAACGTTAAATTTTAATATTTGTTTTTAGAATTTTGGAGCAGAACCATGAACTCATGAATAGTCAATCATTTATTCTAAAATATTCCTTAGTATAAATAAAAAATATTTCCAAAAATGATCAAAGTACACTTGAATATTTTATAAGAAAACAAAAATAAACAAAAAATATCGGCAAAATTTTTCCCGACTACTATTCAATTTCAAAAATTTTTGTACCGAAAACTACCGGTAGAAATTGCATTCTAAAAATCACCTTAAGGGCTAGTTATATAGACGGAAACGAAACGGACTGAGATGAAACGAAACGGAAAGACGAAGGAGGCATAGTTATATAAACGAATTAGTGAAAACGGTTGACATTTTCATATTTGTTTCTAATTTTATATTATTTGAAGTTTATTTCTCGTGTGTATGAAAACTATCTCGGAAAATCCATTTTATTTTTGGCAAACTAAATACACTGCATTTGAAACCAATCAAAATACAAAATATTTTGACAATTTGACATGTGCTTGTAAGGATAAAAAAAAAATCATAACCGATAGTGTATAACCGCAGAGACGAAACCAAAGCAAATTGAATTGAATCAATTTCTCCGTCCGTTTCTTCTATATATGTAATTGGTTTAGTATGTTTTCATGTATTCAATTCGTTCGTTTCGTTTCGGTCCGTTTCGTTTTCGGCTATAAAACTAGCCCATTACACTCCTCTTCGACTATGGAAAATTTTAAGGGCTAGTTATATAGACGAAAACGAAACGGACTGAAATGAAACGAAACGAAAGACGGAAGAGATATGATTATATGGACGAATTGATGAAACGGTTTTGACAATTTCATATTTGATTTTAATTTTATATTATTTGAAGTTTACTTCTCGTGTGTATGAAAACTAACGTGGAAAATCCATTTTATATTTGGCAAACTAAAAAGAAATATACAAAATATGTTAATTTATACAAAATATAAAATATTTTGACAATTTGACATAAGTGCTACTAAGGATAATAAAAAAAACATAACCGATAGTGTATAACCGCAAAGACGAAACGAAAGCAAATTGAATTGAATCAATTTCTCCGTTCGTTTCTTCTATATAATTGGTTTAGTATGTTTTCATGTATTCAATTCGTTCGTTTCGTTTCGGTCCGTTTCGTTTTCGGCTATATAACTAGCCCTTTAACAATTTTAATCGAGTGGGTTTGAAAATATTTTTTAATCTGTTAAAAATTTCCGGGCGTTTTTCATGCATGATTCGACCCCTGAATTTTCTATTAATTTATTGGCTTTTTCTTCTAGTTTTTCCACTGCTGACAGTTCCTATTTTCTAATTTGCTTGCACTTAGTTAGACCCAATGGGTATTAAAAAAATAACAAAAATATTTAATTTGTTTCATTTTATTTTAATTGAATATGGCCATTCCTTAACCAATAATAGTAAAATTTATAAGCAGAATTGTATTTAGATTTTGATTTGAATTATGAACGAAGTTCCGGAATTCCGCCATAATTATTGTAACTAGGCCATTTGTTAACAAAATATGGTCAAATTTGGTTTGTAAAATTGGATTGAGATTTTTACGTCGACTAAACATAAAAGTCTGGTATAAGACCATTCAAAGTGGAACTTGAACTTTTTCGTGGATTTTATATAATGGTCTAGATTGGAATTCTCACATGAATTTTGACCGCATTTAAGGAATTTGACATTGCCTAATTAAACTAAGTCATAACTTCGGAATTTCTTATCCGTGTAGTTAAAATTCCAGCTGGATTCGAAACCAACAATTATTTTATGCATTTACTACATTGCACGCACTAACTAGCAAAATACGAGGGCAAATCAAAAAGTCTTGCAATATCATATGAAAAAAAAGAGTGAGAGAGACAGCAATATTTTTATTTTTCGACATAATCTCCTTTAAGGTTTATACATTTGTCACATCGATCAATTAACTTACCTAAACCCTCTAAAAAAAAAGATTTCTTTTGCTCCATAAAATATTCATTTACAACAGACTGTACTTCATAGTCACTGGAAAATTTCCGGCCCCTTAGTGTTTTTTTCAAATTGGGAAAGAGAAGTAGTCACTGGGTGCCAAGTCTAGACTGTACGGTGGATGCGGAATTTCCACGAAGCCGCAGTCCTTTAATGCAGCTTGAGCAATATTAGCCTTGCGCACTGGTGTATTGTCGTGAAGAAGCAAGATTTTTTTCCTAACTTTCCTTGGCCGTTTTTCCCGGATCGCTTTTTTCAATTTTCGCAAAACCTCTGCGTAATATATGCCTGTGATTGTGGTTTTCGGTGGCATATAATCGATTATCAAAATTCCTTCAGCATCCCAAAAAATTGTTGCCAAAACCTTACCAGCAGACGGTTGAGTTTTGAATTTCTTTGGTGGTGGTTCACTACGTTTAATCCATTGCATCGATTCTTGTTTGGATTCCAGATCCCAGTGATGAAGCCATGTTTCATCGCCTGTTATTATGTTACCCAAGAAATTTTCTGGATCTGCTTTGTACATATCTAAAATCGCCTTTGAAGTTTAAACACGCATTTTTTTTTGTTCAGCATTCAACAAACGGGGAACCCATCGCGCACTTACTTTCGACATGTGAAGGTGGTCATGTAATATAGTATATGTGGTACCGTATGAAAGAGAAAGTCTCCACGCTAACCGCGGAACAGAAATACGCCGGTCCTCCAATACAATAGAATCAGCCAAAATTACGTTTTCATGGCTAATAGCATCTGCTGGCCGACCCGAGCGGTTATCGTCTTATAATGACTCCCAACCACTTTTGAATAATTTTACCCACTTTGTTACTGTGGCATATGATGGTGCAGATTCGCCGTAAACTTTTGATATATAGTTGAATATATAAATTGCATTTCGTCCATCTTTATAGAAAAATTTAGTAACGGCGCGATATTCAATTTCATTCATTTTAAGAAAAATTCAAAACATATGTTACTAAATTGACAAAAACAAACGAACCGTAAAATTTACATCGAAATGTTCTTCTAGAAGTTTCATCGTGACAAAAAATGGTTTTGAAAAATATATTGTTGTCTCACTCACTCGTTTTTTTCATATGATATTGCAAGACTTTTTGATATACCCTCGTATTATGAAAAGCCGGCTTTTATTATCTGTTTTTATGAATTTTGGGCGCATTTATTTTTAAAAGCGGGCTTTTGAAAATTCGGATTTTGCTATTCGGGAGTTTGGAAAGTGAGATTTTTGAATAGCGACATTTTAAAATTCGGGCTTTTAAAAAACCGGGATTTTAATTTCGGGAATTTGAAAAGCGGGAAAACGATCCCAACCCGCAGACCAAAAATTTGATAATTATTGGTTAAGGAATAGCCAAGTTCCATTAGGAATAGCACATCCCATAATTTGACCAAGATCAATCAAGAAATGGCCGAGCTTTTAATACAAATGAAGATAGAAGAACTTTTAACTACACCGCTTTTTGGCGGGAAAATTTCAGCAAGATCGGGATTTCGAAAAGTAAGATTTTTTAAAAAGCGGAATTTTGTAATGCCGAACCCGGAATGCCAATTACGAAATGTCTAGACTTAATGGCTTAAAAAATTTCCAATTCCAACAACTTTGGCGAATGACGCTCGGTGCTTCAGGGACTAATATTTTAAATCATTTTACGTTTTGTTTGTTATTCTGGAGAGCTTTTTTAATACACTTACTTAGTAGCAGAACACAACCCACAAAAAACCGTATGTGAACCGTAACTGTGGCCGGAATTTCTCAAAGCTAACAAAAAAGCTTGTACGAGCACTGATTGCAGCTTATAATATTTTTGTCGGATTCCTCACTTAACAATACAGTCAAACAATGAAGTGTTTATAAAATCCGTTTAAAAAGAAAAACCATTATTTGTATGCACCATTTGTTTTCCAAGTAAGTAACAGCAACCAAAGTATAAAATGTAACAGTAAAACTTTTCTCATAACCTTCCGTTTTACCGTTAATTTCCACTTCCATATTTCACTTAACGTATAAAATTTCCATCCTTTTCATTGTTATGCGGATTTCGTCAGGGTTGGTTTTATTGTGTTCGATGTGGTTGAATTTTTATTTTTATTTTGCTACATAGCCTACATACGTACATATGTACATAATATGTATGATTATGTTTGTATATATGTATATATTTTTGAGGTGACATGTTGTGCTCAATTTAAAGTTAAACCGAATAAACGTCATACATGCCTACATGTTTATATGCGTATGCCATAGCAGTCGAAAAGTGTCAACAAAATTATAACCAAAAAATATTATTGTTTGTCATACTCCTCATCGTACAGTGTTATTTTATGGGCGAAATGTTTCGCAGTTACGTAAAAGGGGGGAAAATTAGCGACCATTTGAAAATATGAAGGGGACGTCATATTGTTTTTTGGGGTCGCCCTTAAATCTATTTAGCATAAGAATAATATATTTGTGTTTAATTTCCTCTCGATTTAATCTTACAACAAATAAGGTTATACTATAATTAAGTGATTTTAGATCTACACGAATACAAACACAATCGGAACTATATATATATATATATACATATATACATACATTTCACATATCCCTTAAGGATATTATTTTATTAGCTAACTGAATTGAATAAAATGCTAGAATTCTCCTTTTTAAATCCCAACATTTTTTTTTATTTTTAAAGATTTATTTAAATTGGGTTTCAAATATCTTCAAGAAGTAGTAAGAATAAAAAATGATTTCTTTCTCTATATTTTAAGCATGATTACTCAGGTAAACAAATTAAATTGTTCATATTACTATTTTTTCTAGTTTTCTTATTTAAATAATTTTTATTTTTTTTTTATAAATTTAGAGATTCAATCCTTATAAAAATAAAACATTTAGTTAGCATAGGATAGATATGAAAATGGAGAATAGAAAATTGCTTCAAGAATAAATTAAATTGATCGGAAGCGAAACTACGAGGATATACAAAACTTGTTATTTATTTAAATTTGATATCGTGTGCTAGTTGTTTGCTATTTTGCCATTTAGGTTGGGGTTGAAAAAACTATTATGTTTTCTATAAAAAGATCGCAGTTGATGACCTCAGGCATCTCAAGTTGGTTTTAAATTCAAATATCAATTAAAAGTAATCAGTAGGAACAAAATAAAATTACCACAAGTAAAGTATATTACATAGGTCGAAATCATGCAACCCTGAGTGTCAAATGATCCCAATAATAGCCGTTAATGCCGCAAAACTAGCACACTAAACATTTAATCTCTAAGGAGGTAATCACATATGGTGACAAAATAAAATATCAATGGCTTACTACCTGAACAAATAAAACTATACAGCGAAAAAATACAATTTTCCCCACGTCGGTGAAAAAGAAAGTCCTGAAACGAACCACATTATTGTTGGCTCTCCTACGGATTTTGGGGACATCAAACATTATTGATTTAAATTTCAACTGATTTGAAAAATATCCTCACAGAAATAAACCTGGAAACACAGAAACATTGAGCTGTCAAAAAAGCCATTGTGTGTCAAAAAATAGAGGAAAGCATAAAGAAAATTGGTCCAATATTGAACTCGAAAATTTTAGCAGACAAGAATTAAAAATCAAGGCAAGGAAGTATAAAACTGCTCACTGATCAAACGGGAACCAGAGCAAACTTAGTCTGAAGCGGTCAAATAAAACTGAACATTCAGTCTTGGAGTATGAAGTATCCCAGCATTCTATCGCAGAAAAGATAATTGTTTAACCAAGCATAAATAACATATCAATCCAGTGAGGACTTCTGTAGTAGTGCTAAATCTTAATCAGAGTATGTTGCGATAACCCAGCTTGGATTGATGGAATTAAAATATTCTAGTGGAAAGTTGAGATGGTCACTTTTATTTTCTATGTCGACTTCATCTGTACTTAAATATAATCAACTTTGATCAGGAAGCAATCCAATAATTTGATTGTTCATGCAGTCCATTTCAACGTTCTTTGGGAATAAAAAAAACTTTTCACGACAAAGAAATAATGTCACTGGAAGCAATTGTTTTTCTAAAAACATCTATCACCATATCATCATCTCAAATTAAGTTTTCTGGAATTTAAATTGTGCAATCAAATATTATAGTCTTGATCAACGCATCTCATGTTCGATGATTGTAGCAGCTGCTTCAGTTGTTGCTTTCGCAAAAACTAGGTGCTTTCTTGAGCGAAAATAATAATTCAAGAACATAACATTTTCGTGTTCTGGTTTCATCTTCAGCTGCACAATAGTTTTTTGAAATACATTTGACAGTTCGGGGTTAAAATAAAAATTCACTGAAAATTTGAGAATAACGATGGACTTTAAGTATGGCCAAATTTCTAAAGTTTCTTGGGATTTTGTAATTCAGGCTTTCGTACCAATCTTACAAAAACGACCCTAACCCTCTAACAAAACCAATATGCCATGTGTCTCTGTCTGTAAATTCAATAATCTCATAATCTCAAAGGGTGTACTACGAAATCTCGGTTTTTTTCTAAATATCGGTTTTCTTTTCTGCTAGTTCTAATTAAACAAAATAATTAATAAAGTTTTTAATTGCTAGATTTGGTACTTGCAAAATTTTGTAATTGCGATTAATATTTTGTTAATGCAACATTTTGAAATGCTATAATTGTAGAGGCTGGCGGCTTCGATAACTCTCATGGACACTTAGCCCTCCATCCAAATTCCATCCATGATTAGCCATTTTCTAGAACTTTATAGCAAACTCACTTTTGAATTTTGTCAAAAAATCTTAAGAGTCCTATTTTCCCACATGCCAAATTTTAAAAATTCAAACCGGGATTTCCTGAAAATAGGGTTTTTTATACAAACCGGGATTTTGAAAACCGGGATTTCATTACACACCCAATCTCCAATCGTATGCTTTGAGAACCAAGTTTTCTCCAATCTCTCTGTTTTACGCAAACAGCCGAATTTGGGTAAAAAATTATTTTTTTGTAAATCAAAGTTACGGCTTTCGATTTAATTTTAGGAAAAGGATATGGACAAAATTTGTTGCCAATATAAAATTTAAAATCTTTTGGCCTTAACAGTTTTTTCGTAAATCTTGTAGACTCAAAATATTTGCAAGAAACGAATAAGGTCCTACGAAATTTACCAGGGTTCACCATTTTGCACCAAATTTCTCTAAAGTCAGCCAATTACGCAGTTTTTTGGCTATTTATAATGAAATTACAGTTTATTATCAAAATCGTTATTTCCGCTTAAATTTTGGAAAAATCAGTTTCGACCAGTTTTATTGGATATTTTATTTAGAACAATTTTGTTCTTAATCGATTTTTTGCATATGCCATACTTTTTTAAAAACTAGCGAGAAACGTCAATAAAAGAAAAGGCCCCTATATGGAAGCTGTAATTCGGGTGGGTTGATTCCCGCCAAATTTCATTCGGATTCTCTATTTAAGAGAAATCAGAAATATGAAGTTTTTTTTAAAATCAGTCAATCTATCTGGGCTGTAGATAGGACACAGGAACAGACAGACAACACCTCGATAACCACTTTTTAGTACTTTGGCAGTATAGCGAATGGTAACTCTGAAAATTTCTTGCAATGGAAAATTCTCATGATACTAAAGCTTTCTCAACTCTTTTGCGGTTTGCTTACGGCTATAGGTCCGATTTTATGGCTAAAGTTTACTTTACGTATACATCGAGAAAATCAGGTAAGGAGTATACATTTTTAAAATTTTTAAATACAGGATTTTTTATCAACAGTTTTTAAGAGGGGGTAGCTACATTTTTCCGGAAATTAATAAGTAATAATTAGTGTTACGATCTCTTACAATGCCAAGAAGATGTTGTGTTATTGGCTGTCAAAGCAATTTTCCGTTTGATGATATTTTAACATTAAAATGGGTAAAAGCACTGAAAAGAGAAAACTGGCATCCTACAAAATATTCAGCATTTCCTACCGGAAGATGTCCAAAAAAATTTAAAAATAAAGATAGAGGACACTGATTATATATTACCCCGTTCGAAATTAATAAATGGGGCCGTTCCATCAGTTTTTCCAGGAAAATCACATCCTTTAACAATACTACCGAAGAGAAAAACTCTAGCTAAAAGACTCGAGGAAATTAATTACAGGATTGAAGGACAAAATGAGGCTGTGTTGCAGGCAGACATGATAAAAGGTTATGATGATGTAAAAACCAATTATACGTTTAAAATTAAAAATGATGTTTTTAAAAAGTATCACACTTTCATTCAAAATAATTCTTTAGTATTTTATATTCTTGATGAAGATATCGAAAAAGGGTGCAATTTTAAAATAAGAACTTTGATAAATAGTGATTTAAAAATTAATACTTTTGTTTATGAAATTTCTGCGTGCAAAATGGACTTGCAATAGTTGTTTCCAAATACGCAAAAAATTCCACTCTGGTCGCAGATGGAGAATTTGTTGCATGCATCCCGAAAATATTCGACATATTTCTGTTTCTTTAAACATCTCGCCTAATAGTAAAACTTCTAATAATAATTATCTCAAACAAATTGTTTGTCTCAAGATTTGTCATCTTGATGATTGATGAAATATATATAAAGTCAGAAATTGATTATAAAGCTGGCATAAAAGGATTTGCTCAAAATTCAGCAGGTTTTAGCAAAAACAGTACAAACTTTCATGGTTGTCTCGGCATTTGGAACCTTTAAGGAAGTTTTAAAATTGGCACCAGTTAAAAACTGTACTGGGAAAGAACTCTACAGCTTAACAAAAAAAATTCTTACATATTTGCATAGTATTGGGTTAGAAGTGTTTGTTATTATGACTGAGAACAATAGTTGTAATCGATGTATGTTCGAATTTTTTTCTTCAACAGGCGGTTTCCTTGTGATAAAACGAAAACCATATTTTTGTGCTTTGATCCCGTTCACAATATTAAAAATATCCGAAACAATTGGTTGAACGGTAAAAATTTCGAATATTCTTTCGTTTATCCAGATTTTGATACGCGCGAAATTAAATATGCTCGTTTTTCACACTTTCGAGAGCAATATACAAACGAAATAAACTTACCCTCAAAACCGCATTTAAGCTTAACTTTAAATCTATATATCCTTATAATTTAGAAAAGCAAAAGGTTGCATTGCTTGATAATATTTTCCACAATAGTACAATTGCAGCTCTTAGGCAAAATAATAATTATTTACAAACAGCAAATTTTTTGGAATTAATTCGAAAGTGGTGGGATATAGTAAACGTAAAATCTAAATTCAAAGGTATCGCAAAACGTAATGAAAACTGTGAACCAATTTTCTCCCCTAATAACGATAGAATGCTATTTTTGCAAAAATCTACAGAATGGCTAACAGACTGGCACAATCCCGGTAATAACAATGGTAGATTGTCTAGAGAAACCATTGTGGTGTGAATGGTTAAAACCACCAAAGCTTTGATCGATATCACAAAATATTAATTTAACCATAATGGCATTGAGTATGTGTTTTAGGTAAATTCCAAATTGATAACTTAGAAAAATAGGTGTAGCAAGTATAAATTTTTATCAGGGCGTTGTTACAATATTTCTTATAGAAATATAACTAAATCAGAAACCCAATTACAGATTAGAAAATAATTTAGAAAAGAAAATTCCCATTAAGCCAGTTAGCAAATATTTCAGATGACTTAACCATATCTACCTATAAGGAAATATTTGACACTGAATATTTGGTGAAAGTTGAGCTTGAAAAGCTATTTGCAAAAAAATTCAGTGTTCCGAGTACGATTTTTATAAAAGAAATTGGAACAAAGCTGTCGATACCTATTTCAATTATTTACAAAGGGGTGGTTTAGTGCAATCAACTAAAGTTGTCTATCAATTATTTTACGAACCATAATATTTTTAAAATTTTGTTTTCTCCGATGGCAAACATAATTATTTTGAATTATTGTAGTAAATGAACCACAATTATGCCACTGCAAATTGCAATAACCTAAAGCTAGTTAATTTTTATAGATTCTATGTACGATTATTAGGAAACTATAAGTGTGATAAACTGATAAATAATATTATCATAAATGCATAAAAATTAATTTTAAAACTTGTGATCATGATAATAATTATTACTGTTGTTAATATTTTATTTTAGTAGTATAGAATTTATTGATAGTGATGAAATATTGAATTAAGCAAACATTAAATGTATTATTATTTATTTTAAATTTATAATTTTATTCAATTGAGTTCAAAATAAATGTGAATTATTGAAACTATAAACATTAACTTACCTTGTTTCATTTTCCATCGAAATTCAATAGAGCGTTTGAATGTATTAGTACAACAAGTATTACTGAGTCTTGATAAATATAAGTGTCTGCGGTTTTGCACTCCGACAAGGGGTCATATATGTGTTTTATTTCATCACAGATCGTAATATGTTGATGAAAACATCCTGTCCCTATCGGAATTCGAACCTGGTACTTCCCGATCCAAATGCCAAAGCTTTAACCACTGTGCCATTTGGTCGATATATTTGTTTTTAACTTGCAAACGAAAGTTATAATTAAACTACACTTGGTTAGGCAACGGCTTTGTTAATTTATGTACCCGCGGTTCATGAAATTGGATACTTATGGTACATAGAGTACTATTCGAGTTCCGTGCTATTGCGAAAGGAATTCATTCCATCCAATTTACTTATTTTTCGGAACAAATTTTGCAATCTTATCAAATTTTTAACATCCACAGAGATCTATATTCCAAATGGTTGAGAAATTACTTAGGTTATTTAAATTGAACATTTTTCAGATGCCTCTCTTTCAATATTTTTATTAAATTAGTTAGAGTCGGTTCTTTTAAATTAGAGCCCGGAACCTATTTGGAGACTACATCCTAAAAGATCTAGACTCGGGATGAACCGAAAGGCCCCTAAACAAATTTTCCTGAAATTACCACCCATCGAAATCTATTCCTGGTATTTGCAATCTCCCCATTCCGAGTCCCATCATACACATGACATCAAAATGCTTTGAAGTGGAAGAACATTGTGATAAAAAGACCACAGTTAAAGCATTAAGGATAACACAAGAGTTAGCTCGAAGTAACATGACGCAACGTACTAGATGCAACATCGCACAACATATAACATTCTGCGATAGTGGAACAGTACATAACATGCCTCAACAATATTCAACATCAACCAGCAAAATGAAACACAACGCAACATTGTATGCCACTTATGAAATAACCTTATGAAAACACTGTCCCTTCAAATTCTATCAAAATGGTTTTCAAGCCAAGAAAATGAACAAGTATTCATCGGAATCAATTCCTGGCATTTGAAAACCCACCCCAACCAATTTATACCACAATATAGTTCGAACCATATTTTATTTAAAAATATGGGACCGTTGCTCACCGGAGAACCTTCTAAGCGGATGATTTGAAATTAGGACTCGCCTCCATTCATTCCTGGCATTAGAAATCCCTTATCACCGAAATTATTGACAAAATATATCGAGCCGCATAATTTAAAAAATAGACGCGGGCCCCGCTAAGAGACCTTCTAAAAGAATTTTCTATAAATTAGAACCCACCGAAATCGATTTCGGTGAGTTAATTGAAATCTAAGTTTTATTAATTTATTTATTAAATTCACGCGCTATAAATTTAATTACCTAAACCGTCCCGAAATAACGACCCATTACCATCGTTTCCGGTACTCGAAAACGCTCCACCAATACTATTGAGAAAAATTGCGAGTAATTCATATCAGTTTGAATCAAATTAGTTTGAAGTTGGGCTGTTCGGCTTAGATCCGCCTAGAATGGTCGATATTTTCTTATTCAGCTAATATTCCAATTGTGCACAATGCGCAATAAGAAAATTGGCACACAGCGTTTATGGAGTCATACGGAGAATTGTGTCGATCACGCACGTAGTCGAACAACATAAAAAGTTTAAGGACATGCTTCAGGTGTTGCGAGTTAGGCCACAACGTCCGAGACTGTTGGCAGCGACGGAACGATCGATTAAGAAGGCAGCCTGACTCTGTAACTGTTTGTAACTGTTTACATTTTTAAAACCGGGAAAGGCACTCGAAGCCACTATTGGAATACTAATTTCTTTGGATTTTCCTAATTTAAAATCTTCTTCCGAATTCTTTTGTTTCCGTTTAAAGTTTGATCAATTATTATTCGGTTCTTAATCGACTTTATTCTTAAATCCAACACTTTTTGAAATATTTTCAAAATACGAAAAGCTACCTCCAAAACACGCGGGTTAAGTGTAAATTTACACCTCCTCAAAAACTAGTGTTCCCAACTTCGGAACTTAATCTCGAGTCGAACATATTTACTGATGAAAACAGGCTTTCGGTAAATCTGCCAAATCCGAAAAGTAATTCTGTGTCAACTTTAATGTCAACTTTCAACGCACGTCTTATAAAGCTCGAAAATTTCCTTAAAAGAGAAATTTACAGAAAACCGAGAAATATAATATTCAGGTACATGAATATTACTATTCAAGGTTGTTTTTGGCAGAACGAGTTTTACTCTTACACACCTCCCCTAGGTAAACGTTATTTATTTATTGTAATGTGGAGTAGATTCGTGTGCCTAGGTTGAGGTGTAATATAAACCGGGTCTCATATATACATTCCGATAAAAAAAACACTTCGTACACACCAAACCAAAAACAAAACAAAAAAAAATGAAAATCATTATTTTGAGAAATGAACGTATAAACGTCATATCTTGGTCTATTTTTTGCCAGCGAATTTTTTTTTAGCCTGAAACAGGTGAGATATGGGAATAATAAAAAAAAATGTGTAACGTATATATGAAATATATATTTTGACAGCCGACATAGCTAGGGCTGTTTTTTTTATTTATTTATTTTTATTTTATTTATATAAATTTCATATTTCTAGATAACTTAAATTGAGAAATGTCGTTTTGGTGAGAAAAAAAAACAAAATTTTTATTCCAAATGCCAATCACATATTTAAGGGTGCTCTAGTTGTCTATCATTCAAAAAAAAAAAAAAAAAGTTTGTTGCCAAAAAATATTTATTTATTTAAACATTTTGCAATATTTTTTTAGTCCGATATAAACAATAATTTCTCTCGTATATACCTCGGTATCTATTTTGTTTATTGAGGTTATGTTATATGTTTTTTATACATATTGGTTATGCATGTACACAATATTTTCAATATAAAATTGAAACATGAAAATCTATAATCGGAAAAAGTGAAATGTTGTTTTTTGCTATAGGGATGTATGAAGGTATAAAATATTACCAACGCGAGACGAGATGGCTGGAGAGGGAGGCATTTATGGTTTAAAGTATATATTTTTTTATTTAGCTCTGGATTCAATTAAAAATATTGATGTGTCAAATGTGATAGGTGTTCTTTCCCCTAAATGCGTATTTTGTTTGTTTTCAAAGCGATTAAAATGTTGTGTATATGTTACGCTACCACTGCCACCTCACCCGGTTTTATTTCAATTACAGTCTTATTTCAACATTTTGACAGTTACAATTTTAGCCTCACTGTCTTTATTTCTTACAATCGATAGCTAAGATTGATTTATTGCTAGCTTTGAAGTCTTAAGAAATCCATTTTTAAAAACAATAGGTTGCAGCATTGCCATACAGATACGGCAATGTTGAAGTAGGCATGATGCACGCCTAGTCCAGGAACAATGAAGCTGACACTATCATTAGAACCAAAAGTGCTTCTGAGTTTTGCTTAAAAGGAAATGTAAATTTTAATCAGTGCCCTGCACCTACGCTTATTGTAGAAATGTCTACATGTTGATGTCGAAAATAAAGTAAAGCATGTAGATAATTTGTAGACAACGTCGATTATATCTTTTTTGTTGTTATCAATTCATGTTTTTATAAGGAGGGGGGTGCCTAAATTCTTATAAGAAACACTAACAACCAAAAACGATTAATAAAAATAATTATTAAATTTTTCATTAAAGTTGGCGTAAAAACAATATGGACACGTATTCGGTTGTTATTGGCTAGAAGTGAAATTAATAAGTATACGACAGACAACCGACATGCGAACATGTAAATTGAAATAAAATCTAAAATATACAGTCCATTTAAAAAGTAAAAATCCAGTGATAAAATAAATTGGTCCTTCACAGCCAGATATTATTTATTAAAATAAATTATGGCGTCTTCACCACGATTGTACATTGTTATATAAATCAAGTGTTTATTCCGAAAATCCGATTACAAGAGGAAATTGTAATATCAAAGGCGCCATTTTTTTGCGTTGTTAAAATTGAACGAATGAAATAAATAATTGATTGCCGTGTACCGTTCAATAGTTACAAATTCCGATTTAAGCTCACTCAATTTTGGGATCCGTTATAAGACTGTTCAATATTTGGTATGCAAATTATAAAGCCGTTCAGCTTTAAAATTTATATCCAAATCCGAATTACCGTTCAACATTGAAATCAAAACCGAAGTTCGTTTTGTGTTATGTTACAACAATATTATATTATGCATGTTCCTGATTAAATATAATTCAACAATTGAGATTGACGTGCAGCATTGACTCAACCAAGTATAAGGTACAAGTCAATTAAATTTTTAATGTATTTTAATTTTTAATTAATTACATTTATAACATATTAAATTCAAAATGGTTAAAACATTTAAATCCGTGTTAATCGAGAATTAAGGCAATCAAGAATTATTTAAAGAAATTTGATGACGAACCTCCACCGCTAGAAGAATTGGAAAGTAGATTGTCCAAACCCGAAAAAATATACAGTTGCTCACAAAATTGAGCGTACACCATTAAAAAAACATATTTTGTTAAAGAATAAGTACAAAAATAACAATTTAATTGATTTTTTTTTTATTTCGAAATATTACATATCCCTAAACTAAATTTCTAAAAAAAAATAATAAAAAAATACAACAATTCCTAATAAATAAAGAGAAAACAAAAATCATTACATTTCAATGTCACAAAATTGAGCATACACTTATTGAGAACTGGAAATTTTCCATTCAATTTGCGTAATTTCTTAAAAACGTTATTTGTATAGCGAGTTTTACGTTGGAAGAATACTTTTATAATTTATTTGTTAAAATTTCGATTAAAAGCCATTACGATAATCTCAGTAAAATTAAAAATTTAACAATTGGAAAGCAAAAGAAGAGAAGTCGATCAATGTACACGAAAGTTGGTCATTTATTTATTTATTTATTATTTATTTTATTTAATATAAATGTTTGAAGTTCTTATGAACTTATTACATTAGTGGCAACTACTTATTTTAATTTATTTCTAGTTTATTAATTGAATTAACCTATAGGTGTGCAGCAACATTTTAGCGATTCATCAACTTGAAATTGGCAAAAAATAGAATTTTGATATTATTAAGGTGAAGAAAAGTATTTTTTCCGAAACACGGCAGGGGATTTAGATTTTTTAACGTTATTACTTAACGAATTCCACATGCTAACTCCCCTCACAAAAAATGATGAATTCATCAGATTACTTTTGTTTATAGCCGGAGTCAAAAGATGAATGCGACGATTGGAAGACGAAACCAATTTCCCTACAATATAGGTGGGTTGTTTATACTTTAAGAACTTGAAAATGTATAAACAAACTCGAAACTCATAGAATTCAGCACGAGAACAACCAAGTAATGAATTAGCAAAATTCGAGATGTGGTCGTACTTTCTTAGCCCATATACATATCTCACACAAGAATTAAATATCAATCGAAGTTCATTAAAGTACTTCTTCTTTAATTCAAAGAAGACAATATCGCCGTACAAAAAATGTGGAAGGATGTAAGATTTCACCAATTGGAGTCTAAGATTGGTATTAAAACACTTCGTGGTAGCCCATAACATTCTTAATAAAAAAATTACTTGATTACAAACTGTTTCGATGTGGTAACTCCAGCATAAGCACTTGTCAAAAGTTAAGCCTAAATTATTCACAGAATCAGAGAAATCAACCTCCTCTCCTAGAACGCTGATTTTAGGTAGGTTGTGCGTATCACGAATTGTAGAAGATATAATAATAGATTTGGTTTTCCCAGCATTAAGTTCCAGATTATTTTCTATAGACCATTTTGTAATCAATTGAATTTCGAAATTAACAGTTCCGATAGAATTTGTTATCTCGTTGGGCCTACAAAATCTATAAATTTGCAGGTCGTCCGCGAAAAGGTGATATTTGCATTGAGTGATAACTGCAGGTAGGTCGTTTATATACATCATGAATAGAAAAGGACCTAATACCGAACCCTGGGGAACGCCGCAATTAGTATAAGAAGAGCTTGAGATTCCTGAATTAGTTCTAACCAATTGCGATCGATTTGATAGATATGACAAAACCAAACGACAAGCCGACATTGAAAATTTAAAACTGTTACGAAGCTTGCTAACCAAAATTGAATGATCAATTTTATCGAAAGCTTTACTGAAGTCAAAAAGAACCAGCGTACAAAGATAACCCTTATCTATGGCCCTGCGAATGTCGTCATTGATATGTAGTAAAGCACTATTAGTGCTGAAATGACGTCTGTAAGCAGACTGGTACATTGATAGTAAATTTTCCGATTCAACGTAAGTTAGTATTTGTGACTGTAGTATTTTTTCAAAAGCTTTAGACAAAGCAGGAAGCAGACTAATAGGGCGAAAATCAGATAAGCATTTGGGATTTTTATTCTTGGGAATGGGAATAATAATTGATTGCTTCCAACTCTCTGGAAAAATAGAAAACGTTATTAAGCTATTGAAAATATGTAGTAAGTAGCAATCAACCTTTGGTAAAATAAGTTTAACAAACTTAATCGGTATTTCGTCAACTCCAACAGCGTTTGATTTAACGGAATCTAAAGCATCCATAAGGTCAGTGATATCGATGTTTTTAAAACTAAAGTTACCTTCCATCGCACGAGAGTTCATTAATACATCAAAAGTTAGTAACCCCGCTGAACCTGCACTGTTAAGAGAAAAATAATTATTGAATTCATTTGGTGAAAATTGTGGTGATGGTTTTTCGTTGGATGATAGAAAGGGACCAACAGATTTTAAATTTTTCCAAAAAACTTTTGATGGTAGGGATGGGTGCAATATAGATGAAAAATATTTGGCTTTTGCGCGTTTTATAATATTATTACCCCTATTTCGTACAGCTTTATATTCTTGGTACAGTTCAACTCTTCTTGTACGCTTCCACCGACGTAAAATAAAATCCCTGAAATTTATGGTATCCCTGATCTCATCATTGAACCAAGGCGGCTGTTTAGGTTTGGGTGATATAGTCCTTAGTGGTACAAATTCTTCAAACAAGTCTACAACTAGTTCTGTAAAGTATTCTACTTTATCAGCAGGGTTGTTAAAATTGTAAACCATGCTCCAATTTAAATTATTGCATTTATCAAGCAAATCTGATGACCTAATGCTATTGTAGTCACGAAATGAAATTTTAGGAATAGATCTCTCATGTTTAATATCATAGGAAAAATAAAGAAGATCGTGATCACTAAATCCAACCGAGATTTGGTTATGAAATACAATTTTATCCGTATTAGAAATAATACAGTCCAATAATGAACTAGAGTGTGACGTAAAATATGTTGGCTCGGTGTTCACAGGAGTGAGAGAAAATTCAGTTAGCAACCTTTTAAATTTCTTCGTTGTTGATTTAGTTTCTTTGAGGTCACAATTGAAGTCACCGCACAGTACAATATCATTATAGTTAACACTATAATTTTGCAAGAAGGCCCCAAAATCTTCAAGGAAACGTTTATTCGGCGGTTTATATGCAACAACCAACAACACCTTAGCTGCTCCGAATAATAGTTCTATGAGCATTACCTCCAAATTAGGTGCACAATGACCATGTACCAGTTTATATCGAATGCCTGATTTCAGAAAAACGCAAATACCACCTCCCGCCGTTTTTTTTGCATCCAAATTTCGGTCCAATCGTAATATATTATATCCAGAAAGACAAATTGAAGCGTCCGGAATTCGATCATGGAGCCATGTCTCAACAAAGCAGAGAATATCAAGTTTTACGCCGCACACTAAATCTCTTATTTCATCAATCTTGTGAAGAATACTACGAGTGTTAAGAAAAGAAAAATTCAGACCTTTGTACCTATTAATTGAAGATTTGAGAACCACATTGTTTACTATTGAGGAGAAAGCATGTGAATTAACACGTAGATTATTCATGTAACATCCCAGTATGTTTCGGAAAAAATAAGATATATAAGAAACATAAAAATCAAAATGAAATTAATATCAAAATCAATGAATAGCCTGTCGCTGCACACACCAAAGGTGACTATAACACTAGGAACTAACTTACTAAAACTATATATATTCATTAAATTAGCAATAATTATTATTCTAGTCTCATAAAACAAATGTAAGAAAAGGATGTAATTAATTCAAATAAATGCAATTAAATTAATAATATAAATTGAAACGTTGTACAAAATACATGATTAAGAAAATAATTCATGCGCCAATTCCCGCCACCAAAATGAAACATAACATTTTAATAGAATGATAATATTTAATATTTAAACCAGTAAGTTCCTGTAATATGAGTATCAATTCATGTTAAATGACCGTACTGAATAAAAATAAAAATAAAATAAAAAATTAAATAGAAAATAAAAAGAGATCGACGTCACGATTTATTGAATGAAAAAGAAATAAAAAAAATAGGTTGACGTCACGGAACATTCATTCACGATTAATACATAGATAATTACGATAACTCTTTAATCCACAGTTAGATGAAACTTGCATAATGTTTCGACGTAGTTACGTAGAGGTAGTAGATGATGTTTTCGATCTGGTTGTGTAACCACGTAAGTTAGTATTTGTGACAACATCATCACCTTCAAGTGGCATAGCTGGAACAGGAATAATAGCCGCAGATTGATGAGTAGATGGGTGCGTGTGATATTCATTGTCAACCATAGTTCCCAATTGTTGTATACTACTCACTGGAGTTGGCCCTGACGTCTTAGTTTTAACAATGTATACAACTCCTGATTTAATGAAAGTTTTATAAATACCTCCAGATTTGTAGATTTTCTTGGCCTCGCCGAATAACAAATTAGTTTTTGTTGTTAAGCCTCGATTAATGTAAATCCGAGTTGATGAATTCATGCCAATATCCTTTAATGATAATGATTGTTTAATCTTATACTGGTTAAAAAATTCGATAGCCGATGCTTTTAGTGCGAATTTAATTATTATCGGAGGGGCACTACTGCTCGATGACATTTTACTTTTAGTCCGGAAGGCAGAAAAACTGTGATCGTTACAGTTGAAATTGATTGAAGTACTAATTTTAGCGACAACATCAGCAACAACTTCGTTGGTTAAAACAGGAACTTGCGTAATAACTATATCGCAGGATCTTTGTTCGGTCTCTAGATAATCAATCCTTTCACTTAGACGTACAATTTCGTCACCCTGGTTATTGATTTTAGTGATAATTGATTCAATTTGATTCTTGAAATCACTCAAATGTGAATCAATACATCTAAGTAAGTCTTGCTTGACATTTTTGGCAAAACCATCAAATTCATCAGCGAAGCTTGGTATTTTTGATACGGAATTACTATTAAGTGACATGGTTCAAACAGATGAGTTTTAATATGATATATGCCACACACCAAGTCAGATGAAACGAAAAACTGTTCAATTATAAAATTAACTGTAGATAATCAATCGATTGTACCGTATAATGATGTAATTGAAACACCACACTTTAAGTTTTTAAAATATATCGATTGTGTTTTAAGAGAAAGCACAGATCACATAAAATATAAAACTATGATTGTTTTAATGTATTTGATGATTGGATTATGCCACAATAAACTTTAATTTCATAATAATGATCACAACAAAAAAGAAAAAAAAAGTACTGTAATATGCGAATAAAAATAGCACTAAGCACATTTAAGTAAACAAAATATCATGAGCACAGTCTATTAGAACAGCATATCCACAAATTTATATATTATATATTCCATGTATATCTTATAAAAGCACTTAGAACATTTATAGGAATTTTCACCACTTATAAATTAGATAAAAAAAAATTATTTTAAGAGACCAAATGAAAGCGTCTACACAGTTGACTCCATCTTGTTTGTCATTAAATCGTGCAGTTAAGGAAAATTGTTGCGTGAAATTGGCGAAATTGTCGGCCGATGTCATTCTACAGTGCAGAAAATTATAAACAAATGGAAATATGAGAGAACGCTAAAAAATAAACAAGGTAGAGACAGAAAAAGAATTTTGAGTGAGCAGGACGAGCGATTTATTGTACGTGAGATGAAAAAAATCCAAAAGATAGTACTCCAAAGCTTACATTGAAAATGTCAGAAGCTACACAAAAAGCTATATCAACAGAAACTGTTCGCCGTTACGCAAGAACAATTTGAACAGTCGAATTGCTCTCAAAAAACCGATGTTGTCAACCATAAATATCCAGAAACGTTTTGAATTAGCTAAGACATACATCAAGGAGCCTCAAAGTTTCTGGGATAAAGTAATATTCACAGATGAAACTAAAGTAAATTTATTTGGCTCAGACGGGAGGAAAACTGTTTGGAGAAAGCCGAATGAATCTTTGAAAATGAAGAACTTAATTTCAACAATAAAATAAGAAGGAGGATCTGTTATGTTATGGGGTTCTATGGCTGCGAGTGGAGTAGGAAATATGGCATTAATAGAAACAACTATGAATAAAACAAGATATCTAGACATTTTCAAAAAAAATGTGTGCGCCGAACTGCAGAAATATTAGATTTGTCTGCTGATTATTACTATCAACAAGATAACGACCCCAAATATTTTTCATATTTAGTGAAGGAAAGGATGCTATAAAACGTTCGCCAACAACTTAAACTCCACCTCAATCACAGGATTTAAATCCGATTGAGAGTTTGTGGCGGGAAATAAAGATGCGAGTTGCAAATAGCAATCCGTCCAATAAAACAGAGCTAAAAAATAGAACAAGGGGTGAATGGGAAGATATTGAGGCCTTTTATACTAAAAAACTGGTGGAATCCATGCCACGTCGTTTACAGGCGGTTATAGACGCTAAAGGTGGCCATAAAAAATATTAATACAGTAACAATTACGAACTTCCCAAAAACTTATCATAAGTGTACGCTCAATTTTGTGAAACTGAAATGTTGTGATTTTTGTTTTCTGTTTAATTATTATGAATTGTTTTAAATTCTTTAACAAAATATGTTTTTTTTAATAGTGTACGCTCAATTTTGTGACCAACTGTATATCGAATATGAAAAAATTTGGAAAGAATTAATTCAAACCAAAGCAGAAAATATTGATGATCTGCAACCTGAAATAGATGAGGTGGATAATCGATTCCATAGCGTAAGAGCCCATTAGAAGCGTAAGAGCACGCTGTTGACAGGCAGCCTCTTCATTAGAATATTAAAATTAATACGGCAAAACCGAACTTTTTTTTTAATTGTTTAATTTGAATTTGAAAAAGTTGAATTTCCTGTATAAAAAGTTTAATTTGAAATAGAAAAAGTTTAGTATGAATTTGAAAATGTTTTATTTGTTTTGGAAAAGGTTTACTTTGTTTTGGAAAAAGGTGCCAGTGAACTTTAAATTGTTTAATAGGAAATTGAAATCCTATATACGCAGTTTAACGAAAAATCACAGATAGTACGATGACATTGGAATTATCAGAAATATATTTTGTTTTCGTTTTTTAGTTCAAATGAAAAATCTTATTTTGAGATGCTTAATTTGCTTTAATTTCTTTTGGAGTGGTCATGGTCCAATTATCTAGGGGCGTTAGCTCTGTGTGGGACTTTATAAAATTGTCAACTTCTGAGACTTCTTGTTAGGAAAATAAAGAAGTACTATGATTATTTTGAATGCCTGCAAATCTGTGGGCTAGTGATTCACATTTTTCTAGCTTCGATATCAAAATACGATTATTAATTTTGTCATTGAGTTGTGGAATTTGCCAACTTCGAAGACGTAGTTTTTTGCTGATTGCCCACATTTTATTGGTGTTTTTATCATTTTTTTATCAAGTTTTGAAATTCTGTACTTATACGTTTATGTAACTCATTAACGATTGAGTTTAGAAATAGATCTCGGGTTCGCTGGAATTGTCGCCTACGTATATTTCTAAGTCGTATTAACATTTTTGTCAGTTCGAGGATTTCGAAATCAATATTATAAGTTTTGGTTCTATGGAATGGTACACATTTGTTTTTAGCTGTCAGGATTAATTTATTTATATACGAGATTCCCTCATCAATATCGTTGTGTGACTGAATATTTCTAATTTGAGACTCGCTACTCAGATTTAACTTGCGATTAAGGATAATTTTTTAATGTTTCCAATTTGCTTCTTAAAGTTTTAAGTGATCTATTTTGCCATGTAGATGAGACCCCGTGAACATCTATAGGTTCCGCAAAATAAAATTTCATAATGTATAGAAATTATTTCATGAAACTTCTAAGTCGTGTATAGCGGTGTAAATATCGCAATAACCGAACCCTGTTCGGAACTATCGAAAGTCGAATCTTTGAACTATCCAAAAGTATAAACGTGAGCCTGTGAACATCTCTAGGATTTCTGTTATTTAATTTTTATTACAATAAATCAGGTGCGTAGCTTAATTGGGAATGCCAATGGGGTAAAAATCCTTTTGGAGAAAATACCAAAATTTTCAATTGAGAAAAAAATTGAAAATGAAGAAGTTTTAAATTTTTGAAAAACAAGCTGAAAATCATTATTCATGTCCCGTTTTCCCCTTATTGATAGAT
The DNA here is from genome assembly GCA_947310385.1 of Nephrotoma appendiculata. Lineage (NCBI taxonomy): Eukaryota > Metazoa > Arthropoda > Insecta > Diptera > Tipulidae > Nephrotoma > Nephrotoma appendiculata. The sequence continues at coordinate 342,740,787 of OX371224.1, forward strand.
AATTTTCTGGCCTATTCGAATATATGAAAGAGATCCCGTGAACATTTCTGGTATATGGTATATAACCGAAAACGTAAAAATGTCTCTGGGCAAGTTAAAACTAATCATAATTAGATCTTATTCACAACAATCATAGGGATTTGACTGATCTATCTGACCATGTAGGTGAGACCCCGTGAATATCTCTAGGATCTGTGAAATGAAAATTGAAAATTTATTGAAATTCATGGAATTTCTAAGTAGCGTGTATATGGCACTGTATATATCATCATGTTTATTTCAGTGTTAGAACTTTGTCTATGCTACCCTAAAATATATTTTAAAAATTGTGATCGTCTCTAGGAGCGGTAATAGAAAAATTAGAAAATAGGTTGAAATCAAAAACCATAGCTGTTTAAAAATACGCGGGACTTGTTAAAAATCATCATAATAATTAAATCTTGTTCACCACACAATGGGATTTTGATTTAGCTATTCGGTCATATAGGTGGGACCACGTGAACATCTCTAGGATCGGAGATATAAAAGTAGAAACATTGTCTAAAATAGCCTTCTTTACAGCGACACTATTAGGGACTTCTCTAATATAAATGTTAAAGATTCTAAAAATGATTAAATTTCACCACAAAACAAATCCAATTGGAATATTTTTAAATTTAACAGTGTAAATTTTTGAAGTGGTCGAAATATTTATTGGTCTCACGTAGCATTCTTGTATTAGTTCTGGCAGTAGGTCGTTTTATGAGAAGCAATTCTATAGGCTGGTATCGTTCTCAAAGCACGTTTATTAACATTAAGATTTACATTTTCGAGTGGAGCTGCAGAATCTACACCGCCAAATAACAGTTGATGAATGGAAACGATGTCTGCAACAGATCGTCGCTTACTTAGTGGCTTTAAGTTAATAAGCTTCAATCGGGCGAGATAAGGAGGCACATTGTAAACGTCCACCCAAGGTAATCCGCGCACCAATAGGGATTCATTAAATAAGTGACCTTTCGAGTGAGTGCATGGGCTGAAATTTCGCCAACGGTTACTACTAATTTTAGTTTTTAAGTGACTGACTGTATCCAATCCAATTTATACATTCTAAATAATAGACTATAACCTACATTGGTTAGTCAAACGGTTCGACACCGCTGAATTTTATTCACAAAACCATAGATCCCTAAAAAAAACTTTGCAAACTTCTTCTCCACCAATTTCTAAATAAATCAGACGAAAAAAAAACTACCTATTTGACACATAACACAAAAAAACAAAAGCTTTTAAAAACAAAATTTAAAACTTTCAGAAACAAAATCGAAAGTTTAGATTTTTTGCCAAGCGTTTTTTATATGTTCATGTTTACAAATGATATTTAAATAAAAATCATTTTTTTAATTCCTTTTGTATATAACTTTTGTCCTCTTCAGTTCAGACCGATTACATAATATATAGGTATACGAGTATATATCGTATAAGGACATTTAATAAAACCAACAACAAAATAAAGGATTAATCTTATATGTTTTATTTCGGTTATGGCTCTTTTCCATTTTTTGTGTGTCGAAAGTTTTTTCTTGCTGTCGAAAAAGCTTGGTCAGTTGCTATTTTTTTTTTTATTTATTTTTGTTTGTTTGTTTGTTTGCCAGTTGAATATGGGGTTTTGTGAACTCGAACCACAACTTAAAACTTTCTTGTTTTTTATTTCATCGAACTAATAACTTTTTGAAAGATCAAAATATAATTTCGTTTTTCCAAAATTATTATTATAATCAGATTAAAAAGCTTTTTTTTTGTTGTACAAAGTCAAAGGATTTAAATACATAAGCAAAAAAAAAAGTTTGAAGACTGTACAAGAACATTTTACTTACATAGAGATTAATATTTTTTTTTTGCCGGGTGTACGTATAGTGAGGTGAGCTTACCTGAAATGAAACAAAATGAAATTTTTTTGTTACTCGTAAATAAATTTTTCGATTTTTAACCACATTTTATACAAATAGACAGACATCCACGCCAACACCACCACCCACTATGAGTAAATTTTTTAATCTCAAATATTATATTGTGATGACATAGTTTTATTATTTGATACATATAAATTGTCAATCTCTCATTTCATACTCCATTATGATGATGTATTATCGTCATTGAACCGAATATATATATATACAGTTGGCATTAATTTTATGATAAATTGACTTTTCGGTAAAGAAGAAATAGAAATGAAATGTTGACATAAAGTAAGATATAAAATCAATTTGGTAAAATAAGACATTAAATTGTGTCGTGGTACAGTGCTCTATGGGTAATTTAATTTGTTATTAATTGAGATAATTACGTTACAGCGATTTGTTTCGTTTCAATTAAACGCGATTGTCGCATCATTTTTTTTGTAATTGAGCTATCGTTACTTAACAATTAGTATTTGCATGAAACTTTAAACAACTTGAGTAAATTTATTGTACCAAAACACTTTAGGTGGCATATTTAAGATATAAAGTTAATTATTGCAATCCGTAATGCAGATGCATGTTGTAAATGCATACGTTAAATAGATATGTACCGTTGGTTATTATGATGCCAACAAGCAGAAAAGACGTTAACGACATATTTTACTAATTTTATGTTTAGAAATGGTTAGATATCTTACAGATGTATAATCATGAAGAATATGTTAATAACCAACAAAATGAAATTATAATGAAGATATCTAAAACAAGAAGCACGAGCGCCTCTTGCCGTGTGGATAGTGTGGGTGCTTAACCGTTTCATCGACGTTATGCGCTTCGACAGCTAACAATTGTTTACCATTTTTTACTACACTAACCACGCACCATGGTCCGGCACCTGCAAAACATTTATGTTAACCCTTTGTAAAAGAAAGAACATGGACGGGAGATAAGGGTTTCCCGGGATAATCTACAAAGTAACTCAGGGCCGCGCCTAGCGCATCTGTCACCCGCGTCCATATGAAAAATTATTCGCTCCTTCTTCACCTAAAAAAAATTTACATTTAGGATAATATTTCATCCACATAAATTCACAATCTGTCATGACCAGTTTTAATTTTAAAAGGGATCTTTTTCTGGTGGCTACATTCACTGGCAATGTATATAGTATTCTAAGCTCAACTACTGATACTATGTTTGGTAAAGCACTACATAAATTATTTTCAATAATATGTATACACAAAAATTTCTGGCCCTATTAATTCTGACTTTAAAATGTTTTGAAGAATTTTTAATTATTGTTGGCCATTTCAACAGCATCGATATCCTTTCAAGACTTCATCCAATAATTAAATCTGGGCGAAATCTGGGGGAAATACGGGGAAAATCTGGTCAAAATTCGGGGGATATATGGCCAAAACCGGGGGAAATCTCTGGAGGAGCAAAACGAGGAAGAATATGGTGGAAAGCCGGAGGAAATCCGAAGAAAATCGATGGGAAAATTTCCGGGATTTTTGCCGGAGATTTCCTCGAAGTTTCCTCGGCACCGGGGTTTCCCCAGGGCTCGGGCTTTCCCTCAAAGATTTTCCACGGGGATTCTCCCGGGATTCTCCCCGGGATTTTCCCGGGACTTCCCGAGACGGAAAATTTTCCTCCGTGATTTCCTAGGGGTTTTTCCGCGGGCCCGGAGTTTTCCCCGGGCTCGGGCTTACCCTCGAAGATTTTCTACAGGGATTTCCCCGGGATTTTCCCGGGCCTTAAAATTTGCCTCAGGGATTTCTCTGCAATTTCCCCGAGGTTTTCTTCGGATTTTTCCCTGTGATTTTCCCAGGAATGCCCTCGGGGATTTTCACCGGGGATTTTCACAGGTTTTTTCCAGAGATTATCCCCGGGATTTTTACCGGGTTTTCCGCGGGTTTCTCTCCGGAATTTCCCCGGATTTTTCCCTGGTTTTTTCCAGGCCTTCGATTATGCCCGGGATTTTCTAAATCTTTGGAACATTTGTAAATATCATCATCGTTTAGAGGCTTCAAATTACTCAAGTCATACAGACGGCTGCGAATGCACTACACAATGCGAGTTTAATAAATCATGGTTTTCTTAATTAAATTGATTCTTTCTTACGTCGTCTTATGGTTGAAAGAGATGTTAGGAAATTTAGTTTCGGTTTACAAAAAATGTTTGGCTTTATTTAAAACTTCCAAAAACCCAACATCAGATCATTTTTCCTCTAGGTTCATGTTTAGTTTTTGCATTTTCCATTATTTTACTATCTAATCCGGCAATGACGAGTTTTGATAAAAAAAAACTTCATTTCACCAAAATTCGGTATCTCTACAGTCCATGGCAGAATCAACTTCAAACTATAACTTTTACCATACATTTTGAGATCTATAAATTTTCAGAAGGTATACATCTGGGTACCGGAAGCGGTAGCTCCCGCAGGAGCTATATAATATTTACAAAAAAAGTTGTTATCAAAAATCCGGTTGGTTCAATTTTTCAATTTAGAAATTGGGTGTGGTGTATTCCAGATCTACGAGCATTGAAGTCGGCTGTTGACCACAACATATTTAACGCTTCACTTTTTATCTTTTTTTATTTCAGATAATTAAAAAGTATATCATCAGATCATTCACCAGTTATTATGATACTTAACCAAACAATTATTATGAAAGAGTGCAGCCCGAAATTAACGAGCTTCAAAACTAATTGGGATCTCTTCCAAACACAGCTAACAGAAAGAATTATTCTGCAGAACCCAATACAGGGACCAGCCCAAATAGAAGACGAACTAGATAAACTGATCCATAATATCCAAAGTGCTGCGTGGGAAGCACTCCTATTAATAGTAAAAAAATGAAGCGCAATATTATAGCTATCCAAAGGAAGTGAGAGAACTTCTTAAAAATAAAAGAAAAGCACGGAAAAATTGGCAAAACCATCGAAACTCGGAAAATAAGAGGGTATTTAACCATTTGTGTAACAAAATAAAATACCTAAGAAAAGAAATTAAAAATCAGTCAGTTAACAAATACCCCAGCACTCTAACTGGATCAAAAGATACTGATTATTCATTATTGAAAGCAACTAAGAATCTTGAAAGACCCAAACTTTAGGTTCCTCCAACAAAAATAAAGAAAATTGGGCTCGAAATGCTAAACAAAAAGCAGATTTGTTTGCAAATCACCTTGAAGAAACATTCCAGCCTTACCCCAAACAAACGGAAGAGGAAAATATCACCCCGAAAAATAATCAGGATGAAATAAAAATTACACCTGTAACATTGAAAGAACTAAAGTGGGAAATCAAAAATAATCTGAATGCGTAAAAGGCTCCAGGATATGATCTTATAACGGATCAGATAATAAAAGTGTTACCGGAGAAAGCGTAGAGGAAACTAGTACATATAATTAATGCAGCTTTTCAACTAACATATGTACCAAGACAATGGAAAGTTGCAGAAGTAATTATGATAATTAAGCCGAACAAACCACCGAATGATAAAGTTTCATATATACTATAGGCCAATTTCTCTGCTACCAACATTATCGAAACTATTTGAAAATGTTCTTCTTAAAAGACTAAAACGAATTATCGAAGAAAGGAATCTTATCTCCTCACAACAGTTTGGGTTTAGGGAAAAACATTCTACTATAGAACAAGTACATCGAGTTACTGATGTAATCGAGAAATCACTAGAAAGCAAACCAATATGCTCAACTATATTCCTTGATGTAGTGCAGGCATTCGATAAAGTATGGCATCAGGGATCAGAATTCAAACTTCATCGAGATCTTCCGAAGCAATTTTTTCAAATTTTAAAATCATACATATCAGAGAGGCACTTCCGAGTAAAAAATGAGAAAGAATACTCCCAACTAAAAAGAATAACAGCAGGAGTACCACAAGGGAGTGTTTTTGGGCCAATCCTACTACAGAAGCAACAATGGCGACTTTTGCCGATGACACGGAAATACTTGCAACAGCAAATAATATCAATTACAGACGGCTACTAACCAGATATGTAATTGGATAAAGAAATGGCGAATCAAATTAAATGAAGCAAAATCAATCCAAGTGAACTTTACAAATTGAAAAGTTAATCATATACCAATAATGATAAACTCGATAGGTATCGCATGCACACACTGCTAAATATCGCGGCATGACTTAAGATGCTAAACCTAGATGGAAGGAATACATAAAAAGAAGAGAAAAGAACTAAACTTAAAATTTAGAAAAATGCATTGGCTGTTAGGGAGACAATCTGAACTAGCGATTCATAACAAACTGCTGCTATTCAAACAAATTCTAAAATCTAAAGAAGACAAACATCAAAATCAAACAAACAGTTGAAAATTAAATCCTGCGATGTATTGCTAATGCACCGTGGTACATTCGAAACGACAACCTCCATCGAGATCTAAAGATCGCGCTTGTCGCGGATGAAATCAAGCATCATGCAACAAAACACCTACAACGTCTGCACCAGCATGGAAATCTGGGGGCCTACTATGAAAAACGAACGTCGACGTTTTTTGTTCGTTGTTTATATTCAGCAATAGTAATTACTATTGCTGAATATAAACAACGAACAAAAAACGTCGACGTTCATTTTTATAGTAGGCCCCCTGGACATTCGCTGTATGCTGACTAACACACAAAGAAGAAGACTGTAAAGAACCAAACCACTGGACTTATCGCGACCAGGAGGTAAGTAGACTTACTGTGATGAAAAATCTGAGGAAGAGTTACACGAAACTGGGGATAAAAAAAAACTTTTTTATCGTGGAAGCGTATCTTGCCCATGTGGCTAGTGTGCATGCTCAACTCCTTACTCGAAGTTTTGTGCTTTCGTTGTTTAAATATGTCGCTAAACGACTAAGTATTTTTGTTTTTTGGCAGATTTTCCGAGCCATCGAGAAATGATTGGGAAATCATACACATTATGTACCCAAAACAGCATCTTCCATACACCAAAAATCTAAATGAAATTTAGTATGAGACTCGGAAGTTCAGTTTTGATATCTCAGAAAAAAAATCATTTGATTTTGTTAAACTGCTTGGCGTAAATCCCAACATATAAAAAAGCATTTCAGCTTTACCTTTTTATAGCACGCCATCTTATATCAAATATTTATTTTATACTCAATATAGCTTTCGATATTTTAATAGTCCGAACTCGCTGACCACTGGTGCGCTAAGCAGAGAGGACCATGCCACTCTAGGTATCCGTGGTTTCAACTTTGAGGTACCCTAGTTATGCAGAACTATAAAAGATACGTTTGTTACATGATCCGATAACAGAGATGCCTGGCGCATATTCTATCGTGGACACTTCTAAATGTTAACATCCATCTGGAATTACTCAGAAAATGAAAGCAGAAGCAAGAACTACGCACTCTGGCGCATGATCTACGGTGACCTACGGTCGCCTAGTCTACGGTTTGAAAACTATCCTGATATCGTTCTGGATGAGGCCAAATTTGATATATTTCGTTTAGCTGCGTTATTAGGTAACCTATCTGGCAGTAACATTATTTGTAAATGTGCCAACGACGACTCATACAAATGGTTATATGAGGTTGTCCACAGATATCTGAAGTTATTGTCAACTACCTGAAGATGGTCCTTCTAAACTTCTGCTGGTTATGGTTTTTTTATTTTATCCATGCTATAAGAAAGTTAATTGGTATCGCAAACAGATATTTCCCTGATTCAGGAACCATACCTTCTTGATGGTGTCGTTTGAATTGAATATTTGAAATTTCTCAGTTTACAATAACCAAATATTTTGAGCACTCCCGGTTCTCTTTTAGGATCGTTCCTAGTAACTGGCATCGAGTTAAAGATCTTCAGGAGGACTAATGTCGATGGTTTCAACTCGGATTCTGCATCGGGCCAAGATGAAGGCTTTCTAAAATTAGCCTCTAGTAGGTTGAAATCCAAACGCATTTTTAAAGGCAACCGACAACGCTTTCTGCTGACTTTGTCAGGCTTCACTATTACGTTGAGACAATTCCCTGTACAATTATTACGGGGACGAAGTAATTAACTTTCTCATATTTTACTAGCTTGCAATTTAATGGGTGACGGGCTTCACCTCAGCCATCGATAGAGTTTATTAATCTTGTTTCGTGGAGTAGGTCAAACCACGCCTTAAGTCGTAGGTCACGATGCTAATCCTCATCATAATACATACTAATAACAGGGATTTTCTGCTTAAGCTATCTAAGCATTTCTGAACATGAGATTCTTAACAAAGGCTACAAGCCAACTTTCATCAATTCAGTAAGAATCGAAATAACAGATATTTATTTGTGCTCTAAGTCGATTGTCGATTTTATCATCAATTGGAAGGTAAACTATTTATAACTTCGCCTCTAACCACTGGTGCGGTGCACCTCTTTTAACATAAACCTTAAAAGACCTATACTCTTAAACTTAAAACAAATTAATTCTCGCGAACTAAAAATCTCAACGACAAAGAGAAAACTCAAAGGATACTAGATTTTTCTCTTCAAAACAACAGAGAGTGTCTGTCTGTTTGCCGGGTGGAATTTTGCAATTGATATTTCAACTACTTTCCGACTAGCAAGAATGGTCAAATTTACAGAGATCTCAGTGCTCAATGACAATGCATATAAAAATTATTTGTTAAACGATACATATGTATGAGATGTTGTGTAAGATCGACTCTTAATTGAGCCAATTGAACAACAACGACAATCTTTTCGGAGGTATCAATGTGATTTATCGGAGACCTGATGCAGCTGTCACAAGGTGCACCGAGGTTCGTGCTGGCTAGCGTTTTACTGAACTTTTGAATGAGATTTGAATTGTGAGACGTGAAAGATGGGACTTTTTACTGCAGCACTGCTTTAGGGGAGTTTGCTATACATAGAGTAATGATAACCATCCTGACGGACACGAGAGCAAGTAAATTCATACAACCAGGCAAACCGTATGTACTATATAGACGAGAAGAACTCTGAATTTACCAAGTTCAGGCTCAAGATCAATTGGAGGAGGAAAGGTTATCTCGCTTGCCATCAATAAGAGGGGAGGATTACTTCGCGAGCTTGAGATCTTCGTAGATATACGAAGCCTATACCATACTTATAGGGTTTTGCCTCATCTATCTGATCATGTACATGAGACCCCGTGAACATCTCTAGGATCAGAGATATAAAAGTAGAAACATTGTCTAACCCTTCTTGAGAATTAAAAAGTAAATAGATCACAATTGTGTGGGTAACTGCACCAGGAAACTTTCGAATTTCAAAATGAAATTTTGCATACCGATTAAGCCCAATTTGTGCAAAATTTCAAATTTCGCCTGAAAAACGAAATAAATAAAACCTGATTTCTAGAAAAAATCAGAAATAATTTAAGCCTAATTTTAAAACTTTCAACAGGCGGCTAATCTGAAAAAATGTGTGCTCGTCATAGAAATACAATTTACATAAATGTTCATTCATAAATTGAGGAAAAACAAACCTGCCCCTAAAAGATACTATATAAAAAGAACTAAATACAAAGAGGTATACCGTTCAATATTATTTGTGTTGAACAACAAATTAAAAAATAGAAGTAAAGTGCTCTAAAATCGAAGAATAGGCAATTCAGTATGCTATAGCATGATCATTACCATCCGAAAATATATTGGCCGAATTTGTGCTAATCCAGAATTAGCCCAATTCCTCTGCACAGCAAAGGCCGTTGAATGAACGATTTTCCGCCAAAAAGTGTTCTAGAAACTAATGTAGTTGGCAATTTTTATTACATATTCCTATCAGGTTCATTGTCATCTGAAAAATCTAGTGCCAACATCATTGCTTTCTAGAACACATTTTGTTAGCAAATCGTTCATTCAACGATCTTTGTTGTTCAACGGAATTGGGCCAATTGTGGATTAGCACAAATTCAGCCACTATATTTTCAGATGGCAATGGACAGGCCTGACATGGACAATGGTATCTTAATTGTTTATTCTTGGATTTTAAATTGGATATTAAATTATTTTATTTCTAATTTGTTGTTCAACAAAAATATTATTGAACGGTATACCGCTACGGATTTTGTTTGTTTAGTATAGTATCTTTGAGGGGCTAGTTGGTTTTTCCTCAATTTATGAAAATTATATTTCTATGATAAGCACAAATTTCGTCAGTGTAGCTATCTTTGGAAAATTTTAAAATTAAGCTTAAATTATTTCTGTTTTTTACTAGAAATTGGGTTCCATTTGTTTCGGCTTTCAGGCAAAATTTGAAATTTTCTTTTCCCGTTTTTTCGGCCCCTGGGCTAGCACAAAATTTTTTCCGTGAGCACTATTTAGCACAAATTAACCTTAACTGGTATGCATAGTTTCATTTTGAAATTAGAAAGTTTCCTTCTGCAGTTACTATAGAATTTTTTTTTACGTTTACAGCGGACTATTAGGGACCCAGGAATTTCTCTAATAAAAATGTTAAAGACTATCTAAAATTAATTTCAATTTCAATACAAAACAAATTTAATTGGAATAATTTTAAATTTAACAGTGTAAATTTTTGATATGTATTTCACAATGATCACCCCTATCACAAATATCAAATTCAACGATAATTTTTTTTATTTTACTGAAATGCTCGTATTTTCCATTGGCAAAGTAAGACTACCATTCTACTGTTGCATAATTTTATATTTCATTCAATCTTCTGAGTACTTCAATTTAAGTTAAGCTTTCGTTAAAATCTCATGAGCATCATGTATAAACATAATTAACATTATTTTCCTTGTTTTAAATACAGACATCTACAAGTACCTACTTACTACATTCGTAAATTAATTATTTTCCATTCTCTGGTTGGGTAAGCGAATTTTTTTTATTAAAAAGTGAAAAATTTAGATATCGAACGCGTATATAGACTTCGACATGTGCGGTAAAGTACCGCGACAAAATATTAATTTAATAAAATTAAAATTTACACAAAAATTTTGGCAATCATTGGAACGAGAATTATAATATCGCAAACCAGACCGTTACTTGTATTATTCGTGTTATTATTATTCGTGTAAATTTAAAAATTTCATGACACTCATGAACGGACACATCGCAGTTTAATTGTGTAATACGAGATTGATACAAAATACACATTGGAACCAGAAACACACTGTGCTGGAAAACTAAGTCTATTCTCAAATTTTCATTTCCAAAATTTGTATACTAAATCAAAAATATCGTAGATACAATTTTTTTTATTTTCTTGTTAAATTTAATGTGCTCAAGCCATTTTCAAGCATATTTTTGCATTTGTACAAATTTTACAAACCGATATGTACGTATATAAGAATTTTACGACTATTTCTGATTTTTACGACAGTGGCCGTCTTTACACATTTACACATTCAAATTTTAGTATTAGTCTAATTCAAAAGATTTTCTTTTCCTACCATAAGTAAAAGAGACGAACCTACTTTAACAACCGTATTTTTGGGCTCCGCCTTTTTAGCGCCCCATCTAAAGGTTTTGCCAAACAAGATGATTGAATTTGTTTGGTCATCGTTTGGTCAGGATTGGTCACAAGTTTTTATCGTTTGGTCACTGACGATTAAACGGCAAATAAATAATGAAAAATTCAACAAAGAAAAAAATTCCGGGTAGCACGTCATTGCAAGAAAATCATATCGTCTTCATCAAATTTCGTTAGGTCAGGGTTGGTCAAGAAATTTTGGCGTTTGGTCACCAATGGGTCAGTTTTTATTGCGAAAAAACCAGCTCAAAAATTTATTAATTCAATAAAATCAGGTTCGTCGCTTATTTGGGAATTTCATTTTACAAAATTAATAAAAAATCCAATTGGAATATACCATTTAGATTAGATTTTGTTTTGAAATTTTGATTTTGTTTTTCGCAATAAAAACGGACCTATTGGTGACCAAACGCCAATATGTGTTAACCAATCCTGACCTAACGATTACCTAACGAAATTTGATAAAAACGGTTTGATTTTCTTGCAATGAGGTGCTATACACGGGAATTTTTTTTTAAATTTTTTCAAACGATAAAAAGTAGTGACCACTCCTAACCAAGGATGGTCAATCGAATTTAATCATCATATTTGCTAAAACCTTTAGAGAGAGTGCTAAAAAGGCGAAGCCGTATTTTTGAATAATATCGAAGTTAATTTCATATTTTTTACTTTTATGGCCATTTTACACTTTTGAATTTTTTCTCTAATTAGAAATTTTGACATACTTGAACACGTCACATGTCCAAACTCACGTTGAAAGAATCCAACAACTTTCCGCAAACTTTAAAGTGTGTACGAGATCATATTCTTAATCGCCAGATAATGATAAATACGAAGCTTTGAAAGGGGTTATTATCGAACGATTGTGAGTCGCGGAAATAAAACTCAACCGACTTTTATTGGGACTACAACTGATAAATGAAAAATTGTCGCAGCTTTTAAGGGAAAAGGAAACATTTTCCACCGGTGAAGTCACTGAAACTACGGCAAATGCACAGGAGATAATCTCCTGAATGGCAGGCATAAAAGAATAAGTTTCCGTTTAATACAGGTATTACAATAAAAATTACTGTAATATTTCTCGCTAAACTCCTATCTATTCAAACAGCATCACTCACTTTTGCCAATCGACATCGTTTAAGAAAATACGATAGAACTCATATTTTCTTAAACGACGTCGATTATGAAAAAAATTACCAGAGTTTGTAAATACCGAATATCTTGTGTCACGTCATGTTAATAAAGTCAAATATTTTTAATTAAAATTAAAATTTAAAATAATAATTGCGTTCTATTGTTTGTGAAACTAAGTACACAATGTCTAACAAATATGAACAAGCTAACTCTTTAATTAAATACAATTTCTTAGTTTAAGAATTTAATTCTAAATTCGAGAAAATAATATTCTTAAAATAATCATTTTTTTTCTTGCATCAAGAAATATTTTTTTCCGAAAATATTAACTTCTTAAAGTCAATTTTCTTGGTTTGTTTGATTTGTTACTTATAATAATTAGTCCGTTTCTATTTAGTAGCCTACTTAAAAAAGATGTAATCCTTCCGAAACTAATGACTGTTGATTGAACTTTCTACTATAGTTTTATTTGGATTAAAAAATGTATACACACACACGTAATATTTTATACAATTACAACAAACAGATCAGTAGCCCAACAAATATATCTTTATAATCTCCGTTATAGTTTTTAAAAACGAATTTTTAAAATCTTTATAGAGATTAGGCATGCAGATGTGAATCAATCCGATATATGTATCCGGAAATTTCTAGAAATACATCTCTAAAATACAAAAAGCAAATCAATAAAATAACATATATAAATCTGATTACATTTATAGCAAAATTTTCCAGGAACGTATATGCCAAAGTACAAAGAGGAAAACCCGGAATAATAAGTTTATATATTATGTATACCGAAGGAGTTCCAGAATGGGTATCCTTCTCGTTCTGAAAATATCGACCTCCTTTTATATATTTTAGATTTAAAATAAAACAAAAATATTAAAATGACATAAATATTCTAAAATAAATATTTAAAAGGATATATCTAGATATAAGACGATACCGGATTGTTTATACCTTTATAAAATACCGCCATACACACATACATATATACACAAAAAACCCCTTTTTTGTTTGATTTGTGCAAAACTTGGACACACATAAAACGAAACGAAAATCTTAAACTTTCAGGTGAAATAAGTATTCAATCTCGATATAAAATAAATATTAACAAAAAAGGACATATACGTATTGCATATAACGATTTTGCTCCTTTTGAATTTTGTGTAAATATTTTTTTTTTTTTGTTATATCCTTCATTCAGATTAAGACGTTTCGGTCCAGCAATCATATTTTTTTTCTAAGTATTTTTTGATATCCCATATACCATGTACAGATGATTGATCAAATTAAAAGTTTTTTTTTTTTTTTTTAAAGATGATGTTCTATTTAGATGAGGGAAAAAGGACCAATTCAATTTAGTATACATAAGCAATTTAGTCTTGAGAAATACAAAATTTTACAACTTTTAACGTGTCGTGCATATACTCGACTTGTTGGTGTACACATATCAACTTACAGGAATCGAAAAAAAATAATCAAAATCAATTTAAATACCAATTTTCTTTACAAAGTGAAATGTTTTTCCAATTTCTATATCAATGCTTCGGTTCTACTTGAGTCACTACGACGAGAAGGTATATACTATATATATATTGTGTTGTTGGTACTCGAGATGGCAAAATTTACTATATTTTGCACTAAACATCAAATTGCTACTTATTCGCTTATACTACGAGTGTGTGACTTTGAAACGAAGTTATGGTATAATACACCAATAGCAAAAATATATAAATTGGAAAATACATAATTTCCATAATAGGATTTTCGGTTACACAAAAAAATTGTGTAAAATTCAATTTTTAATTTTTCCTGATATACAACAAGTAGTAAACCAACCCCCTTATAATATTTGTCAACAAAAACGTATCTATAAGACACGCACATATTATAAGACAGGAAGAAGAAAATTTTATTTATTGATAACAAGTCTCGAACGAAAATTTATTCATAATTTTCTTAGACATGGTAGAGTAATATAAAAACGTACAAGACGGAAAATGAAAGGAAAAAACTAAATTAATCCTTTTTTTTGGTTGCTGGTGTGCCACCCCTCATACCACACTCTTCCCCAATTTATTTTTGTTGCCAGATATTGTCAAAATGTCAACACAATGTTGTGTTATTATTATTATTATATTAAAATTTCCTTAAGTGATAAAATACTATCTCTGTGTGTTTTGTGTGTATGTGTGTGTGTGTGTGTAATCTTAAAGAGGGAATTTATGGAACCACCGCAAACAATTTGAGGGTGGAGGAGGAAGGAAAAAGGAAATTAAAATTACAACTTTAATTCGATTAAAAATTTTGTTAACACGTTGTAGTGATTATAGGCATTATGTATATATGTAGAGCACACACACACACACAAACCGAAAAAGGTCTTTATAGAAATATGGAACCGTTTTTGGCTTATTATTGATTTTATCGGTACGGTTTTGGTTGATAGTTTTGAAAAGGATTTGATGTGTTTAATTTTTGTATAAAAGCCGGGTGTGACGAAAAAAATATTTTTGAGGCTTGTGCTGTCAATCAGTTATAAATCGATAATTTTAAACCTTTCGTTATAATTTGACACGTGCTCTCGAGATAAGATTGATTTTATTTACACTACTGGTAAGAATTACTACTTAATAAATTTGCACAATATCTCAGGGGTACTATCGAATTAGAACCCCAAAATTGTATGCTTATAAAAATACAAGCTGTTCAGCCATTTGCGCTCCTTAAAGGACGAAAGGAATTTTCCAAATTCATATTAAAAATGGTCTCCCAAACTTTGTCCGAATTTGATCTTGTAGTAAATCGCTGGTTATTCAGAATAGCTACCTTCGAAAACTTAATTCAAAATTCATTTTCAAACCCCTACTTATTTGCTTTTACCCGAATTCGACTCAAATCAGCAGATTAGTCATCACTAGGGTTCTGCACGTCGTCAAAATAAATGTTAAAATTTCAATTCTCTTGGATTTTCTAATGGTACGATACTTCCATTTCAAATTAGCTGAAATAGATGAATTTGACCAAAACTAGAAAGAAACAAATTCCATAAATTTAAAGTTTAACTAAGAACATTTTATTGGTAAATTTCACTTTTCTTGGCTGGCTGTCTTATTCACACAAAATCACTTATTAACCTGCCCAAACAATTACAGTACATCATGAGACTCACTTGGTAGCCGTTGCATTGTCAATTTTGTATTCGGTTTTCTGAATTATTTGTCTAGGCACGCAACTGTTAGTTGGGAATTTTACTAGTTTTTTATTTGGGTGTATCGTTTTTAGTTTCGATTCAAATGAAGGTTATAGTATTCGCAATAATTTATAGAGGAAGTCTTTTGCAGTGTTTGCACTAATTTATGGGATAAACCTTTCTAAGCCAACTTAAAATAACACAACACACCCTGATAAACCTTTTCGGAACTAATACGGAGAAACTCAAATTCTATATTCTTCCTAGTTTAATGTCATTTAAAGGCATAATCGGAAATGACTCCTTGAGCAAACTTCGAGCCGTAATCCATACCAACGAGGGACATAGGACTATTTTCCCAATGGTTACAATTCCACACAATGTTGTTCTTCGTGATCGAAAAATGCTCTCTCAAATGCTGAAATTCCTGCTGTAAATTCCTTTGAAAAAAGTAAAACTATTGGGCTTTATTGTCGAAATACACGGGATAAACCGAATCCGAATAAGGCTCAGGCCATTAATCTATCTCTTCCAAAAAACCTCAAAGGCCTAGGATTCTTAGGTATGTCATGATTCTATCGATGCTTTGTCATGGATTACGCGAGATTCGCGAAACTCCTGACAACCCTATTACGTGAAGAGGATGGACGCGAGTCCAAAAATGCCTACAAAAATGAGCCGATTCACCTCGATGAAAACGCAATAAACACTTTTGAGAAACTCTAAAATTCCCTTATCGCAAGAAAAAGTAATGTTGTCTCATCCGAATTTTGTCGAAAATTACAATTACATACACGCTTAGGGAATCCAAGTCGGTTCTACCCGACTTCGTGTAGGTGGGCAATTACTTACCCCCAGAGAATTCGGGAAATGCTGCAAACAACTGAAACCGACAACCCTCCTATGCATCTCAACGAAAATGGAAAAAATAGAAACGTATGTTTGTAGAAACCGGTGGGGTAATGGTAAAAACACGGAACCGAAAGTCGGGTACCCGAAATTCGGGTAATTGGGTTCCCTAGTCAAGTAATTGGATTCCCTCCAACGTATGGGATATATACGTTTATGTTTTTTCCATTTTCGTTGAGATGCATAGGAAGGTTGTCGGTTTCGGTTGTTTGCAGCGATGCCCAATGGTTTCGGGTGTCTCTGGGGGTGAATAATTGCCCAACTACACGAAGTCGGGTAGAACCGACTTGGATTCCCTATACACGCTAATGTGTTAACTAAGGTAATCTAATTTAGTAGCGGTTACCACTCTAGACTGCCAATTCCAGTCGAAATACACACCCCAACGCACCCACACAAGACAATTACAATGTCCATGTGAATACGTAAAAAAATTGAAGTGCAAGCTCACATGCTAACTTCTGAACTAGTTGAACCAGTTACTGAACCAGTGACCTCCCAGTGCATTAATGTTATTCCTGATCGTACTGTGCTGTCCAACTGTTAATAAAAAAATCGGTGCTAGCATTACGAACTACTCAATAGAATACACGTAATTTTAATATTTGTGGTAATAATATTTTACCAGATTTTCCCTGTAAAACCGTTGCACCGAAATTGTGGCTTCATTTATCCAAATTTGATTTTCACACAACTGAGGATGATATTTTGGTTTTGCCTAATAGATGTTTAGGTACGAGTTTGTACAAAGTGATTAAAGTGATTCCAAAAACAAAAGATATCCACGAAGTGGAATACGTTTGTTGGATTAATATTGAGCTTCATAATAAGGCCCAAAATTCGGAAACGTGCCCAAACGGTTTATTTATTAGATCATTTCATAACCGAAAGTTTCAGACAGGAGCCTCAAATGTAAAATTCCGGATGCCAGCTGTAGCAGTGAACTCTTCCAAAATTTAAGTAATGCAGATTCTATGAGGATGTTTCGGACCAAAAGCTCGATGTCGCTCGACGTGGTCCACAGAATAAATCGACAGGATTTTTATAGCAGTCTTAAGGGAAGAGGTGGGCTGATTGCTGTTAAGAGTCGTTCGTTCGAGTTAATGAACAACTAGTGATTACAGGGTATTTTAATTTTCCTGATATTACTTGGTTTGATGTTGATGGAGTTTTCACATCCTATTCTTCTAACCAAAAAGAATTAGCAGTTACTGATTATTTTACTAGCTTAGTAATGATGCAGTTAAATCGGATAAGCAATAGTCGAGGTAAATTTCTCGATTTAGTTTTTTTAACTAATATTATCTATTCGGAGCTTTCTCTTATGAAGATTTTACTGGATGTTCGAGATTTTATCATACAAACTCCAATCACGATTTATATCTATCAATAAAATTGTAACAGTACGTGTACTTCTAGTAATTCTATTCATTTCGATTTAAACACGCTGACTACGTCTCTTTAAACAAATTTCTTGTCGATTCTAATTGGGGCTTTTTCGAACGCGAATATAATATGAAAGATACAATTGTATTGTTCAACGAGCTGCCTAAGTCGGGTATTGAAAGGTATGTTGATTCAAATAAAAAGAAACCTCGGTTTCTTGAGCCGTGGTACAATAAGCAACTGCTTCGTCTTGAAAAAAGCCGGAATAAGTTCCACTCTTTATTTAAGTTACTTTCAACATATCTCGTAAGGAGTTCAAAACTTTAACTGGTTTCTTTATAATAATTACGTTTTGCAAATAAAAGATCATCTGACTTCTAATCCAAAGAATTTCTGGAACTTCATAAACGGTAAAAAGAAGGTTGTTGGTAGGAAACTCCAATGACTTATTTAGAACTCCAATGACTTTTTAGACTTTTTAGAGTCCGTCTATGAAATTTCTGTAGCTTATCTCAGCTTGATGGTAAAGGAGGCTAGACATGATGGTTTTCCACCTATCCTTGTTAAGAATTTTGCAGAGAGTTTAGCCCACCCACTGACTCTAAACTTTACCAAGAGCCTATATATGTACTGAGATTTTTCCTGACCCTGGAAACTATCTTTCCTTCGTCCGATTTTTAAATGTGGCAAAAGAAATGATGCAATTATCGCGTGATCGCTATTCTTTCTGCCATACCAAAACTTTTCGAATCCATGGTACAGAAATTTTCGGTTATTTCATGTAAAAACTTTTATATCTCCTGCTCAACACGGATGTTAGCGGGGTAGGTCTATCGTTACTAATCTTGTTACTTTTTGTGGACATTTATGTGGAAGATTAGAACAAAGGAAACAAGTGGATGCAATATATACCGATTTTTCAAAGGCTTTCAATAAAATTGATCGTCGATCCTCATCGGATAAACTAAATTGCCAGTTCATTCCTATCAGGTGGTTGCATTCGTACCTTTCTGATCGCTACTAATTTGTTAAGATAATGATTTTAGTTCTCGCTTATTTCGAGTTATCTCATCAGTTCCTCAAGGTAGCCACATTGGTCCTCTTTTATTGTTGATTGTTTTAAATTCGCACAATGTTTACTTTTCGCAGATAATATGAAAATATTTGATCCAATTAGAGGTGTCTCTGATTGTGTTAAACTGCAAGGTGACTTTGAGTTGAGTTCATGACCGACTTAGGTATAACCTGTTTTATGATCTTTCTTTTACCAAACATGTTGATTCTGTCATTTCAAAATCTTACAATATGCAAGGCTTTATTAATCTCAATTGTAGTGACTTCGGCGATCTCCACTTACATTGAAAGCTCTGTTTGTGTTCTTTGTTCGTTCCATTCTAGAATATGCTTCTCAGATATGGTCACCATTTTATCATTGCCATTCGAAGAGATTTGAGAGCGTTCAGCAGCAGTTTCTTTTGTACGCACTTTCCGGCTTACCTACTGATCGGGTGCACCAATACGTTATTCCACCTTATAATGAGCGTTGTAAATTATTAATATTAAAACGTTTAGATCACCGTCGAGACGTTGCATCTGCTATCTTCATTCAAGATGATCTGACCGCGATTAGATTGTGAAGATATACTCACTCGTTTCAACTTTTACGCTCTTACACGACGTTGTAGAAAATGAAGAACACCAAAACGGCATAATCGTCGCATAACACAAACGCGCTCATAGGAATGCATGCGAGAACCGAATGCAAATCCTCATAAAATATTACTTCCCGAAAATGGCGTCCAAAATATCCAACTTAATTAAACCTTGTACTCATGGCAAACAATAAATTCGCTCAGGCCAAGCTAATTGAATCTGCTATGGAACACACAACACCGCTTCAGGACATATTATTCTATTTCTGCGTTCCTGTAGCATTTGTCGTAATTGACGACGACAAATCACTCAATTTGGCATCCATCATATCAATAATGGATGTTTTAAAAATTAGGATGTTTTATATTTTACCACCCCACCTTACAAAAGTGCAGAAAATGAGCAAGTCGAAAGGTTCCATTCAAAGCTAGCTGAGATCATGAGGTGTCTCAAAGCGGCAAAAGCACTCGTTCGAACAGCTTATTAAAAAAGCCGAGAATGAAACAATCATACAATTCATTACACTTCAAATATCTGTAGAAATATATTTTGGACGAATGCCTAATACGGATTCAGAGCAAGAAAAATTTCAATAGAGCGACATAGAGAAGCTCAGAATGAAACTGCCAAGAAATATGAAAAATCTTAACAAAATCTGGAAACCCGTAAAACAGCATTCCCCGGCGATAAAATTTACGTTAACATAATACGCTATTAGGGCCAAAATTAACGGTTTCCTTCGTGCAGGAAATAGTTGAAGAAAACAAAAATGCAGATAGGCAAGATTTACATAATATACGCTATCAATTAGGATGGATATGAACAAATTACATCAGGCATCCATTCAGTTGTTAAGCTTTACTCTGTGTATTGGGGTCAAATTGACCCCAGTCGATTTTAAACTTCAAAAAAATCGTTTTTTGCTGTTTATATGGCCCATCCCGTATATGATATCCTGAACTAATATTTTATTCACACAATGTAATGAAAAATTAGCCCAAAATACTTTTAAATTCAATAATTACTATATTATAAATAAAACCAAGCATATTTCTGTGTACTGGGGTCAAAATGATCCCAAGATATTTCCATGTATTATTTTCTATATAAATCTAAATATAATTTACTTTTTATCTGTATATGATTGTAATAAATGGATTGTTTATATCTTTATTGGTGTGTGTATTGTTCCGCTAATTAGTAAGTATATGTATTGCATGTATTGTATGTATTGTCACAGTGTATGTGTGAAAATTTTGAACTTGTCGCAAGCGATCGAATTAATGAACAAGAACCTATTGAAACTGTTGAAGATGAAAGATCAGATACTACTAAATAGTATTATTCCCAAAATAAAAAATTCACCCGAATGTGGAGCGTAAATTATCCGATTGTAACCAGAACTCCCGACGCTTTCCTATTTCGAAAAAGATAAGGCGTGACGATTGCAGTAGCAAGAAATCTAACAACTCCGTTACTAGCTTTCCAAAAAATCATCCCAGAAACATTATCGTTGCTGAGACAAACAGAAAAACGCGACAGTTTTATACAATGAATAGCAAAACAATAAAACATCAATCTGTTTGGTATGATAGAATTCGGTGGAAATATATGCTCTAATTGGAATTTTAATTTACGCTGGCGCGGTTGGATGAATTATACAACCTTGACAAATGTCCATTTTATCGAGCTGTGATGTCCCTTGAACGAGTGCAGCAATGAAGTTTTTTGAGGTTTGATACCTATCAACCTAGACAGGAGCGGCTAAAAACCGATAGATTTGCAGCATTCCGAGATGTATGGAATATGTTCATAGCAAACATTCAAAAACCTTATAAACCATTATCAAATTTAACCATTGATGAACAATTGGTTCTTACTCGAGGCAGATGTTCTTTTCGACAGTACATTCCATCGAAACCGGGAAAGTATGGCATTAAAATATTCTGCGAATGCCACGCAAAGAAGTTTTACCCATTGAAGGCAGAAGTGTATGTTGGTAGACAATCCGGTGAGACGTGCTCAGTTTATTACGCATTGAATTTAGTCCATTGGATGTCCACGCCGTACGTCAACAAGGGTAGAACAATTATCATGGACACCTTTTTTACTAGTTGTACTTTAGCCGAGCAGCTGTTGCAAAAAAACTACATTAATTGGAACAATTAGACAAAACAATAATAAATCTGATCTTCCCAAAGAGTTTACTAGTAAGGTGGAATTAAAAAAACGAGAACTGCAATTTTCAATATTTTGTTTTGATAACAACCTAACACTTGCGAGTTTTGTTCTTAAACTAAATAAAAACGTTTTGCAATTGTAAACTTTACACAACAGTAACGAACTTGACCGAGAGTCTAGTAAACCATATATAATTTTGGATTATAACGCAACGAAGGGAGGGGTAGACACTCTCGATTAATTGGTGAGAACCTATTTTTTAATCTTATAAACCTCGCTTGTATTGCCTATGTTTTGCATTAAAGCGCCAACCCACAACTATATGAAACAAAGAAATTGTCAAAACGAAAATCGTTTGTAAAAGAATTGGCTATGCAACTGGTACAGGCCAACATTTTGGAGCGAATCTTCAACCCTCGCAAGCTTAAAAAAAGTGTAATGACAGCAATAAACCGCATAGGATATAAAATAAAACCAGTTACAGAAGAATCAATGGGCGAAAAAGTGATGGCTACGACCGCGACGGTTAGCAAATGACCAAGATGTTATTTATGCCCCCGATCATCTGATGTGAAAACCAAAACAAGATGCCATGCTTGTGATCAGCCATTTTGTTCAACAACATAAAAATTATATGCATAGAATGCATCAAAACCGAGGAAACTATTTCAGATGAAGAGGAAGTGGTTTCAGATGATGCATCTGATTAAAACTTATACATATAATTAAAATGGAATTTTCGGCGAATTTTTTGGTTTTTTTAATAAATAATATGTATTGAATTTTGAAAGTTTTTGTTTATTTTAATAAACTGTTTTGTTATAAAAATATAAATAATGTATTTAATAAGAAACTAAACAATTTTTATTTACATTTTCTTTAAAATTACGTTAAGATATTTGTGGGGCCAGATTGACCCCTATACACAGACAACGTAATATACGCTATACACAGAGTGAAGGTTAATATACAGACACTTGTAAGCGACATCACCTTTTCCCTGTATTTCCCACGAACTGGGGAGAATCCACTGGGATTTCATAGGTAGCAGCATGGAAATGGATTGCGGGAAATCCTGACCATGGAAATTTTACCACCATCAAACAAAAGGTAGGGCAAAGGCAGGTATTATAAATTCACTAATTCTATCAAGACAAAAAATAAAATTAACTATAAATAGATTTTAAAAAAAAATCTATAATTCGCAACCGCGGAAGAGGAATTAAATTTTGCATAAATTAAAATCATTTCCGACTACAAGTCTTTTCTTTATATTGAAAACATCCTGATCACAAAATGTATCAAAAGATTATTTTAAAGCCAGTAAAAAGAAATATGATTGCCACAAAAATATTACATGAAAATATTATGAGGAATGGTAACGAAATGTTTGCTTTCAAACAAGATTGTAAAACGTGAAACTTTCTTGTGCTCCAAACATCTTTAAGAGTCAACTCATTCCAACAGTGGAAGAAATTTTTGAAGGAAAAATGGTTCTAGAGCCTGCCTTCTGCCCCTAAAACTAAACGGTACATTTCTCATAAAATTGAATAACCGTACACTTAATGTTAAAGACGAGTCATTTATTTCCAGTTAAGAGTCTAAATTTCAAGTCATCCCAGAAATATTACATCAACTTCCAAGTGAGAAAAAAATTGAAAAAAAAAAAATCTTCCTTTGTGTTGGATGAACTCCTCAATAATAATAAGTTATGCTCTAAGGTTTGATGTTTCTAGAAATAACCCAATTATGCCTAAAACAAAGAAGTACCTGATTCTATCGCAACTGATGTGTTTCCTGTGAGGAGGGAACAAGAGGAAGAGTAACAGATAGTGAGATCCTGTGTAAAAACTGCGTAGTATATTTAAACTCAATCAGTGCAGAGTGCATTACTTCTAAACTTTTTCCTATACCATACGGACTTCTAAAATTATAAATATATTATAAACATGTATCGCAAGGCCCTTGTCTCCGAACTCTGCTTTCACAAACTCAACCAACTTCCCAGCAGGCTTTGATCGAAGCTACAATTAGCACAAATAATTTCAAATTTCAAATCGTTGATAATATGGACACTGTGGACGGTGAAGATTTACAAGGAGAAGTATCAAATTTCGTAAATCAAAACTATATAAGTTTTGTAAAATCGACAGCTTCAAAAAATCGACATTGATAAATTACAATGCCATTTTTGGTATTAAACAATTAGAAACAGTAATTGTTTTGCCACAATACTATATTAGGTGTATGACTTAATTTTTACAGACTTTTTATTCGAGTTTAAAATTATATTTAAAATAGAAATAATTTCACAGTATTTTGTGATTTTTACAGAATCGGATGCACGGTTTCAGAACACCGAACGATAACGTGAGTTCATACACTGCATTATATTCTTAAACATTTTAGAAGTGATGATTTCGATTTTAGTGACCAGCCACACCCTGGACAGCCGCGAAAGTTTGAAGATGCAGAATTGCAAGCTCTACTGGATGGAAATTCAACACAAACTCAACAAGAGCATGCAGCTCAGCTAGGACTCACTCAAGCAGCAATTTCTAAGCGTTTGCCAAATGGGAAAAATTCCAAAACTTGGAAAATGGATGTCACATGTGTTGACCGAACACAACCTATAGGTTATCAGATGAAACCGAGCCTTTCACTCCTTGCTAGGTAACAAAAAAACGACTTTTTGTAAAAAATTGTGACGGATGATAAAAAGTATTTTTTTACAAGAATTTCAAATGTAACAAGTCGTGGATAGATGCTGAGCAAACCCAGTACATCGACGCTATTTAATCATCCAAACAAAAGTAATTTTACCTATAGTCCATCAGTATCATGGCTTTAAATTGTTGCTTACCTGTAAAGAGAGTAAAAAAACATTTGTTAAAATTATGCTGAAGTTTAAAATGTATTATAAATTATTTGTTAAACCATACAAATCGATATATAAAAATATGACTCAGCTTTAATAAATATAACAATTTCCAATATACCAAGATATCTCGTTTATTTTTGAATTGTATTTGAAACATTCAATCAACCGATCAACAAACATCTCATATACGAGTATGTACATAAATGTTGTGGGCTCCCAATTCAAAAACCTTCAATTATCCTCTTTCAAATTCAATATATGATCAATTTGTCAAATGTACTGATAAATTGAATAAACCCAACAGAGACAACACGTCTACAAATAGGAAATTTAAATTACAACATTTACATATATCCAAAATACTCGTATATTATATGTGATGTACGTTTCTAGATCCCATAATATTTTTTTTATTATTTTGCGTTTTTAAATTCAATATAATTTTTGCATCATTTTCTTTTCATCAATCTTAAAATCCTTATGTAAGATAATAGATACCGAGAAAAAATAGCAAAACACAAGGTATAAACAATTTTTCTTGTTCTACTGGTGATGTTCAACTTACGCGGTTCATGAGATGCCTCATTTTTTTAACTTTCATGAAACTAAGTTGAATATTTAAATCCTAAACTGATTAATGTAATCGGTTTCTACGTTGTAGTTGAAGTTCCGTTCCAATTTTAACCCGAATATTTTTATCATTAGAATGCGGTGTCCTCTAGGATTACATTAAACTACATTTCGTAAATTTTTGCAATATGGCTGTAATATTGACAATGATTAAAAATTAAATGGTGTAGACCGATTTTAGTAGAGGAAAGTAGCCGGTTCTGGACCATCCCAATCCCAAAAATGACGTCATCGATGACGTAGTAGTTTATGACGTCAAAAGAAAACATTTAGGTGAAAATTCGCCTAGTTTACCGGGTGAAGTAGTCGTTTATGATGTCATTTTGGGATTGTGATGCTTCAGCTTCGAATGACGTCATTTTTGGGATTGGGATGACCCAGAATCGGCTGCCGATTCTGGGGCAATCCAATCGCAAAATGACGTCATAGGTGCCGTAGTCGTTTATGACGTCATTTTTGGGATTGGGATGCTCAAAAATATAAAACGTAATCTTTTAAAGTAATTATTTGTGTGTGTCATCGTATAAAGTCATACTACGACATTCCATTGATAGTTGTTCTAACGTCTATGAGTCATCAAATTATAATATGCATTAAGACATGCATTACGACATGATAAACATACTTTAAGGCACATAATTAAGTTTTGAAGTTCAAAGGACTTACCGAAACGACCAGTTAATGCAACTAACTATCAAATGTGACGACAATAGTATATTCAGACCAAATTTCAAAGATTCCAGATAAAAAATGCGTTGTTTCGTATATTTGAAAGGTTGAAATAATAGCAACTAAAAATGTTTCAGTTGATTAGTATTTTATATTTGTTTCTCTAAAAAAGAGGCACAATACTATGAAAGTAAATACATCACGCTTATGTTGCGGTAGGTTTCACATTCTTCTCATAGTACAATGACGTGTATTTTACTAAATAGATTTCGCTTGACTAGAAACAAACTATGTGTCGGGTATTTACGCAATCATCATGAGAAAGCTCCAATTAATACTTAAATATTTACGAAAAAATTGATTACGGATTACGAAAACAAAAGTTCAAGATCTTGCTAAAATAACCAATAATTAATTACTAGCCATAGAACCGGCATTGCTTTTCTATAAGAAAATTTTCCCTTTGATAATTATTGTGTTTAAATCCAGGCAACAACTTTTACTTAAGTAGTAAATAGTAAAAACGTTGAACAGGTAACCCTCCAAAAACACGGTATTCCGAAAACACAGTTTCGAAGAACACGGATACTCATTTTGTAAATTACACGGTTTCAAACAACACGATTTTCGATATTCTCTTTTATTTTGTTTTTTGTAGATCATAACAAAAAATAAAAAATAAAGCGTAACGTTTCTTTTATTTTTATTTTTTGTAGTCTCGAACAACACGGTTTTAAAGAATACGGAACGAAAGTAGTGTTGCTTTCGCTAATCCGCTTAGCTTAGCTAAGAAATGTGAAAGCAACAACTTTTGGCTTCAATATTTTAATGCGTTTTAATTTTTCTGTGTTGGTTCATTTTCTTAATATTTATTATAGTTTTTTTTTATTTTATGAAATAGAACAAATTAAATTCGGTATTTTGTTATCAAATAACAAATGCTAAATTATTCTTCAAGATAGATTTTTCGAGAAAAATATAAAAAATAACGCCTAGCGGTAAACACCATAACCATAAAATGATTTTATTTCCCCTAGCCTAAAAATATTTTTCTTAACATTCTAAGACCATCGACTTGAATAAAATGCAATTGTTGTTGTAATCTTTTGAAAGCAACACAGCTGAATTAATCGTGTTCTTGGAGAGTTTCCTGTATATGGGTCATTCCATTATATTTCAGGGAATTTTTCGCAATTTTCAAAATTTGTCTCTGAGATTTTAATTCTTTGTTTTTTCCGTGTTCCTTATGTTATATTAGCATGCAAAAGTATTTTTGTTTTTTATTTTGACAATCGAAATTCCCGTTATTCGATATGTCAGTTTTGACATCTTTCGCACTTTCAATATTGTGTCTATATATAAAATGTTGTATTTTCCGTTCTGTAAAAGATATTGTTTTCGGTTTTTCTATGTTAGGAAGGTGAATATTTATGGCTAACAAATAAATAAAAAATGATTTCAAAGTACCGTTATTTTCGAAGTTCTGACAAGATGTATGTGCGCACGGCTTTTTACCGCTAGAGGGCGCAGCTACCAAAATCTTAATACTATTTATAAAGGGTTTGCAAGGTAGAGGTTCAGCCTTTTAAACAAGTTATAAATTATATTTGCACTGCATCTAGTCTGACTGCTACATGACTTTAAAGTTGAAAAATTACAAAATTTTCATTTTTTTTCGTTGTAAATGTGATCAAATTTAGAGAAAAAGGCGACATATGTGCTATTCCTATAACTTTGATCACAATTAAGTAGCGCTTCAAATGAGTCTAAAAGCAAAACTTTATGTTACATAATTTGAGCACCAGAGGATTTAAAATTTAAAATTCGCATTTAATTTTCTCTTTTAGTAAAGCAAATATGTAACTTAAATGCAATTTTAATGTGTTTTAAGTTTTAAACCTGAAAATCCAATATTTTAAATGAGATTTGGAGAGGGTGCTTGATAATAAGGGAATTTTATCAGCGTTTTATAGTAAAATAACTTTGGTCTAATTATAACAGCGAGTGAGCTGTTATGTATATCTAGGAAAGCCAACTTTGTTTGTTAGAAAGTTTGTTGTACCGGATGAGTCATGGCTAAGGTAACCTAAAACACAACGCACTTATCATCAAAATTGCACTAGCATGACGTAATTTATTAGCCCTATGAGTTAAGTTTATTGTTTATTATGTTTGTTATATTATGTGAGTCACTTTATTTTACTATCTAAGGTACGTATCTCATTGTTTTATATATCTCTAGTATAATGTAGTTTAAGTAGTTTTCGTGATTTAAGGTTTCTACTCGAATATAGATTTTTTGTATCGAAGCATATGGTTTGATGCAGCTCTTCCAATATTTACTATTGTCAACTATAAGTGGATCTGACGGCAGTGAAAGACGTCACATTTAAAACCTTTACAGTTCTCAATACAAATAGATGAATAAATGTTTACTTTACTTAGTTAATACTTAACAGTAAACGACGTAGTAGTACTCTTACAAATTTTTAAGTGAGATATTTTTCGAAAAGTAAAAGATGGTAAATCCACAGTGTTGTAATCCATTTGAATTGGAAAATCATAAAAATGTAAAACAACAATCTAGAGCCGTTAGTGAAGCATTAACTGAATAAGCCAAAAAGTTTTTAAACCGCGATTTATCCAGACAAAGAAATTGTGGAAAATGCAGCATAAAATTATACAAATTAAACGATGTTCCAATTATACCAAACCCAGCAACCTAATTTGCAAGTCAACTTCCATCATCGGGGTCTTCTTCAAATCAATCGGAGCCGATATCACTGCCACCAACGGCGTTGTTCCGATATGGAAGAGTTCTCTGAAATATGTATACAATTGGGTGGATCACCAGCAAATAAACACAGGCTCATTGAGCCAGGTTATAACAAAAAACAACTAGAAAAAGTAGTAAAACTCACTTGTGAAACGTGCTACGCATACCGGTTCCAAAAATATTACCAATAGATGAGCCAAATGACGAACATGTGCTCATGAACAATATTATGGAAGCATACAAGCAGCAGGGACATCATACGCAAATCGAATGTTCCTCCTAACTTTGTTACTAGAGAATTGGTCAGTGGCTAAAATTATGGATACATTTAATACTTCGATGTGACAGAAATGTCGAAAAATCTCATCCAAGACCACGGACATTGTAACTTCTCAGGACCTAAAAAAACTATATCTGGATTCTCTCCTGAAACAATTACATTAATAGAGGAATTCTGATGGAGCTGTACGAGTATCCCAATTCAAAAATAAGAACATTTTTGTAAACATCAACTATCACAAGGCGAATTTTGGCGTTGACTGCGAATGTAATTTCTTTGCTCCTATCCATGAAAAGAGACCATCAGATGGTTTAGAAGGCACCATTAAGAGATTAATTTTATAACTGGTGTAAATTTAGAAGTAACATCAGTTTGACTATGTATCTAAATTAGAATACACATCAACTAAACAGTTACTAAATAAGAGATTTTGTAATATTACCACAGTATTTTTACTAGACAAATTTTTCAGGTAACGCTAAATGACGATTTAAACTTTATTAATACTAAAATGATTTCAAATTCAATTTGTAAATAAAAGTTGTTTATGAGGAAAAATTATTTCTGTAATATTTAAATGTGTTTCTGAATTTGTGCTTGTTGACTCATTTCAAGTATTGGATTATTGTGTTTTAAAATCATAAAATTAGTCCAGGACCGAGAAATTCTTCTGATGCTCAAATTATGTAACATAAAGTTTTCCTTTTGGAGTCATTTGACGCTCTACTTAATTGTGATCAAAGTTATTCCTAGGAATAACATTAGTATATGTCGCCCTTTTCCCTAAATTTCATTCACATTCACAACGAATATAAATGAAAATTTTGTAATTTTTCAACTTTAAAGTCATATAGCAGTCAGACTAGATGCAGTGCAAATATGATTTATAGCTTGTTTAAAAGGCTGAACCTCTACCTTGCAAACCCTTTATAAATAGTATTAAAATTTTGGTAGCTGCGCCCTCTAGCGGTAAAAAGCCGTGCGCACATATATCTTGCCATAACATGTTAACCATAAATATTCACCTTTCTAACGTAGTAAAAACGAAAACAATATCTTTTACAGAACGGAAAATAGAACATTTTATATATAGACACAATATTAAAAGTGCGAAAGCTGTTCAAACTGACATATCGAATAACGGGAATTTCAATTGTCAAAATAAAAAATAAAAATACACGTGTCTTTTTTTTATCAGAGCAACAATAAAAAAGAACAAAAATTTTAATTTAAGAAGGTCATTTTGGATGGTTCCCTGAAATATAATGGAATCACACATATATATAGTAACATCCCTGACTGATTGGTCTATCAACTCACAACCAAAACTCGCTAAACATAGAAATAGCCTAGAAATATGAAATTTTGGATTAAACATAGAACCAGTGTGATGTAGGCATCCACTAAGAAAAGATTTCTGAAAATTTAAACCCTTGACTGGTGGAAAGGTGTAAAAACATGTTTCACTGGTCAGGTAACATCTCTAACAAGCAATAATATATTCATGTGTCCCTTTACTTGACATTAATGTACGTTTTAATAGTTTAAAAAAATTCAAACACAAGTCCAGATTTTATCTTCCACTGCGTAGTATTGGAGACTGCGAAGAGATATAAATACAAAGAAAAACGATGTATCAGTTGGAATCCCACCAGGTGCCGCCAGAATTGCTTCAAAAATATATTTAAATAAATTTTTAAACGGAAAATTCTCTGGCAACTGAAAATTAGCTCGACTGGGCCTAAAAAGTGAGCGAAACCAGATGAACCAACAGCAACAAAATTACATTGCCTCTTGGCCACTTTCGGGAAACTTTTTGAAGAATTCTAGGCAGATTTGAGTACGAGATTGAAAGAATAAATTGTTTCGTTGTAAATCAGCTTAGAGATGCAGACCAAGAAATTCCATGATGGCCGCCATAGCAAAAGCCAGGAAAATTGATGACGCAGCTGGGTTGGGAATTAGTTAGGCAGAAAACAAATGAGTCCATAGTTGAAAGTACTCCAAATCTATCTTAGTGAGCGAAGAATCACTATCATTATTACTCTGGAATATTTTGTATGATGGAGTACTCCGAATTCGCCTAACTAAAGGCGCCAACTAGTAGGTTACGCATAAGGTCTGGTACTGATGGCGTCTGTTAGAAATGAGCAATTGCTAATTTCTAGATGGCTTGAGAACTGGCAGATGAGGCAGACAAGGTTGGGTAGGGGGAGAAAAATATCACGATTATACAACCGTAAAGGAGTTTCTAGAGTTTATAACAAATCGAATACCTTCAGTAGGAAAAACTGAATTGTAAAATTCTGGTCACGAAAAAACAATACTTGAATTCTGTGATATAAATGATTCCATAAAATACTACCAAATCACGATTTGACTAACCCAAAAGATCGCATATTTGCTAATCGAAATACTAGTCAAAGATTTGCAAGATTAGTCATGAATGAAAACTGGGATAACTTCACATGCTTTTAACTTCAAATTTTCGATAGACAGACAAATAGATAGATAGATAGATAGATAGATAGATAGATAGATAGATAGATAGATAGATAGATAGACAGACAGATAAATAGAGAGAGAGAGAAAGAGAGAATTAGATAGATAGAGAGAGAGAAAGAGTTAGATAGACAGAGAGAAAGAGAGAGTGAGAGAAAGAGAGAGAAAGAGAAAGAGAAAAGAGAGAGACTATATAGTACCAGAGCTATCGACAATTTAAAGAACCGTAATATTAAAATGTATATTTTATTAAGATAGGAAAGTTTTTCTATGTTTCCATAAGCACAATGTAAAATAACCAATTTTTCAGTTAATACTTGTAAAATAAAAGTTATTTAAGTAACTAAAATTTTTATTTTATACGAATAAGAACACATTCAAAAAGCACATACTTCAAAATCAGCCGCATTTGTATTCAGTATTTAATTAGTGAAAATGAATTAAAGGGAGACATAATTTTAATATTTTTCGATAGAATTCAATTTTCTGTTTAGTTGTGTATGTTAGTAAAAGGTACGTACATTTATTTTCCGCGAATTGTTCAAAAATTCAATTAAACGGTGACGTTTGATAAATGAATGTTGGGCTCAAATGACTTAGGCGAAAGATTAAAATTTTAGTTTTGAGACGTATTGTATTTGGAAGTGCATAACAAAATTATAAACGAAGCATGTGAAGTTATCCCAGTTTTTCATCCCAGGATTTTTTTTATTATTATTTACACGAAACTATTATATTCCATCCCAGTTTTTTCATTTTATACCTCTATAAGACGATTTAAATTATAAACACAACAACAAAATATCCCATCCCAGTTTTTTTTTCGTTTATTAGTTGCTCATGTAAAACAAATACTTGAAAATATGGTATTGAGTTTTGGCAATAATAATACTGTATATTTTAAGTTCGAAATAATAGTACGCCATCTTGTACGTTTAAAATATAAAGGGAAGCTTAAAATGAGCTCCCTAGTGGCAGCCGTATGTTAGGATTGGCACAATCTTCCAGCTTCGATATGGCCCCATATAAATTTATATGAAAATCGTTTATAACTTCCAAAATCTTCCTGGGCCGGAAATGGGCCCAATTGGTCAGTAACTACTTAATTATGTACCATCTCAAAACATCATTCGCTATTTCCAAACTCAATACCATATTTTCAAGTATTTGTTTTACATGAGCAACTAATAAACGAAGAAAAACTGGGATGGGATATTTTGTTGTTGTGTTTATAATTTAAATCGTCTTATAGAGGTATAAAATGAAAAAACTGGGATGGAATATAATAGTTTCGTGTAAATAATAATAAAAAAAATCCTGGGATGAAAAACTGGGATAACTTCACATGCTTTATAAACGCCGTAGTTAACATAATACATATTTTGGCCAAGCACTGGTTTTATAGTAAACGAGTCACGTGCAAATTCATCAAACAAATTAAAATTCGTGAAAATGAAAGCACCTAAAATTCGTGTCAAGTTTTATTATTTTAAACCGTACTAAAACTCCTAACTCCAACCTACTAAAACTTTAATAACGCAAATCTTCCAAATTATATAATCGCAAGTTGAAATAAAAATATAACGCACATATGTCGGACTTTAATCAACGCAATTTAAAATCTCATCTTATATAATTGAAATTTAAAAATTTATCTTTGGTAAAATTTTAATAAATAGCTTTTAAATTTAGAAGCTCCTTTGTTAAGTTTAAAGTTGAACAGGAAATTTATTTGGATGTACAATAAAATGTTAAAACCTGTGTTATGTTTTACGATTAGTAAATTGCAGGGTTCTTCCATATCGACTGTTGATACTTGGTTCTTCAAATGTTTAGCTTAATTGTAGCGTTTTGTAAATCAACCCCAATAATTTATAGATGAAACATTTCCAAATGTAATGCCATATTATATAGTCAAAATTTGATAACCACGTAAATTGAGCACCACCTGTACATTAAATATTTGTAATTTTTTGGAAGGGGTAGCAGCCCCCAAGCTGTTTTATATAATATTCTTGTGTTTATCACATGATTGATATTCATAAACAGTTTATAATAGATACTTTTCCTCCTTTTCATCGTTTTCAATTTTCTTTGTAAGCATAAGAAATAACACACACACACACAGTACACACCCACAGACACGCTCTAATACGAAAAATTATTATATCGCAAGTAGGATGATTTTGTGTGTAATCGGCATGCTTTTTAAATCAAAATTTATCAGTAAGAATACATCGTATATATGTAGGTGTAGTGTGAAGAAAATGTACTTCACCTTAAAAATTATTTAATAAAATGGGAAATCTTAGGAAACATTTTTCCGACTTTTCTTTTGGTAGTTCGCACGATTTTTTTTGCACTCTGCACTGAACAACCGTAATTTGATTAATTTTGAAGAATGATATAATCAAAGTAAATTGTGTGGAAGGATAAAATTGATTTAATAAAAGTTAATCGATTTAAGGTAAAAATATCTACGTATTTGCAATTTTCTATTTCTCGATCGGATGATGATTAAAGTGCAATTTTCAATTATTTCGTGCGTATAAATAGGGGTTTGATAACAATTCATTCGCACATCGTTGTCATTGTCAGTCGAACATCTCTAAATATAAAGCCTGAAATCGGGGTTTACACCCCGACACAAATATACAACAACATTATAACGTTATTCAATCAATAAACCATACAATATCGAAATTCTTTGTTACATCCGCATATACATAATATACAACGTGTATGTATACATAGGAGATACATGAGCATAAAAATCAATTTTTATACCACTTAAAACTTCATCTAACAACCAATAATACTTCTTTACTTTTAATGGAAATTTTGTTTCGATTCTAAACCTTGTTCAATTAAACTAATGCATAAAATTTTATAGAAAATCCTTTAAAGCTTTTTTCTCCTACATAGTAGAGGTACCTATCTATGTGCTCTGTTCTCGTTCTCGTTTCCTATATACCATAGGTACATAAACTGGGATACAACACACTTGTTCGATGTTGTGCTGTTTCCCGTCTGTTAACAATATAATGTACACACATATAGATTCCTTATTTGTACCGGTCTTATTGTTACTTCTTGTGTCTTTTTATAAGACTATACACATTTTGTAATTCAATAAATATTTAACATGTGTATCCTACCCAAATAGGCGAGCAACTATAACTACAATAATAGGTATGATTACCTTTTGATATATTTATTACAATTTTTAATTAAAATTAGGGCACAGTCGGTTAAATAATTAGTTTAATTTTCTAGAAATTTTTTTTTGACACCAAATTATGGGATTAATATTATGAATGTATGTAAAAAAAATTGAAGATGCTGGAATGGAAAAATCAGAATTGGGTGTAGCATTAAATGATCGATCAACTGTTGCAAAATCTTTATAAACAACCGGAATGGTTCAAAACGCTGTAGCAACTGGGTTCCCCATGAGTTAAAAGAAAGAGACCTTCAAAGAAAATGATTTTTTTCGAATAGTTACTGGAGATGAAAAATGAATTTATTATCCGTAAATCCGTAAATTGCCTGAAAGATGGGGGAAAGTTGTAGCTGCAGGCAGATGGATCATACTTCCAATAAATAATTATTTCATTTTCTAACCAAGCAAGGGCGGAGTCATATTCACACACCTAGTATATTTATATTGGCATTACACTGTTAAAAATGCTTTCAATCGTTTAAACTATTGTGCTAATATGCCATCAAGTTTATAAAATAGTTTCAAGTAAAAAAGAACTAATTTGCCCGAGATCCGTTCAGAATGGCATAATTTAAAATTGCATTTTTCAGAATGGCATATTTAAAAACTGTATAAAGAACAAAACAGAATTTTTTAAAACTGCATATTTTAAAACACCATAAGGGTTAGAACGGAATTTTTCAAAACGGCTTTTTTCAAACATACTTATTTCAAAACGGCATTGTTCAGAATGGCACTTTTCAAAACGGTGTAGGTACAACACGGCCTTTTTCAAAATGGCATTTGCCAAAATTACATTTTCAAAACAACATTTTTAAAACTGAATAAGAAAGAATGGATTCTTTTAACAGATTATGAATCTAGAATTATCGTTTCATTAATTACTGGTAAATGATCAACAGGTACGGCTATTTATTAACAATTTACTATTTTTTTAACGATTCTTGGATTAAGTTCTAGGATAAAGTCAAATGGAAAGGAATTTCTCTATTTTAGTCGACTAAGATCAAATTTCACATGTTCCTATGGTAGGGTTGAATTTACAAATGATTTGGAATAAAATTGATGAAATGAAATTGATTATGACAAATTTATTCTACATGTTTGGAACTCCATATTGGAATACATCTCATGCATGTATTTTCTTAATTCATCGGGTTTATCGAAAAAATTCGATTCAAAATAATCAATTCCAAGATATGTGTGTATGTTGTGGAGCAAAAGTTTCCCAATAAACTGTGTGTTCAAAAATATTTACACCAAACAATTGCAACAGTAGGCCAGAAAAATATAATTTAGACAAAAATGTACAATTTATGCGTGAATTCCACAGTGAAACAATTTTTTTTCAGAAAAGTTATTACGAGGTGAAAATATACTGGCGAAATAATTAAGTAAGCGGGGAAAATGTTGCCATAAAAAGTATGAAACTCAATACTTTTTATGGCAACATTTTAACACACTTCAAAAATAGTATGCGATGAGAAATATTTTTCGCACACTACGACAATTTTATGGTTGAACAAATATTATATTGCCCTCAAACTGCCACTATTTTGACTATAAATTCTGCTATAAATAAACAAACAAATGTTGCTGTCTTTGCCGCTTTAACGTAATTTAAATATACTCTACTCTTTTTGGTTTCCCAGTATTTTTTACTGAACAAATTGGTTTCATTGTGGAATCCACGCATTGCATGCTCCAATATTTTTCCATTCAAAAATGAAAGTTTAGTATATTACGGTTTCGGAGGAGACCAGTAAAATAAAATTGGATGTTTTTTTATTTAATTTGAGCAACTGATGGCATGAAACTGGGAATGTGCCATAAAATATAGTTTCTTCGAATATTTTTATAGCAGTAAAATAAAATAATTCAAAAAATTTCAAATAAATATCAAGTAATCTAAAACAGCATTCAATTAAATAGAGCAAACATGAGTGCTAAGTAATTTAAAATTGTTTTATTTTGCAATTCGATTTTGTTCGTTATCTAATTTAAACGAACACTGTTTGAACTGTCAAAATTTATGGGACGTAAATTATAGCATCGCTATATATTTCCTA
Source organism: Nephrotoma appendiculata (assembly GCA_947310385.1). Lineage (NCBI taxonomy): Eukaryota > Metazoa > Arthropoda > Insecta > Diptera > Tipulidae > Nephrotoma > Nephrotoma appendiculata. The sequence continues at coordinate 342,777,734 of OX371224.1, forward strand.
AAAAATTTGTTGGGGAAAAAATTGGAACATGTAAATCGTCGAAAATGCTATGAAAATATTTTACCCAATTCCCTATTCCTGGGGAAGAAAAGAATAGTGTCACTGTAGTGCCACATTAGAATCAATTACCAGTAACCCTATTCTGGCTTTCCTTGGGAATGTTTTTGTTTGCGTTCCCAATTAACTTTGCTTGGAAATTTTTCACACCAAATTAGTTCTATCTAAAAATCCTATGCAAATGTTTTTCCCTCCCAGGGAAAGCCAGAATAGGGCCACTGGGAACCCTATTAAAGTTAGCCGACTCCAGCCGAAAATTGTCGATAATGCAGATTCAAACTAATAAAACGAAAATCACAGCCGATTTTTGTCGGTAACGTCACAGCCGAAAAATGTCGATAATGCAGATACGAATTTTATGCCGAAATGTAATTGTTTTTATTGCAAATTTTTATTTTGTTCTTCCTAAAAACCAACTAAAAAAATTTGAAATAAGAAATTTCCATTCGAAACAATAAAAATTAATATACAAAACCTAATTTCTCTAAGTGCTAAACCAAATTTGTCTAAAAAGCTGTATTACATGTTTGGAGTTAAAACGTGAAATGTATTTTAAGTTAAGTGTTTAGAAAATTTTTAAGATGGCACGTCATCTAATAATTATCATTTGAAAGGTCTATTTCTATATTGGAAGTCCGGGAAAACTCGATTGAATATATCGCACACATAAAATTTGAAAATTTCTAAAAATTGACCGTTTAAAGTGGCATGGCTGAAAATAGATTCAAATGAAAGGTCCTATTGATGCCCACACCTGGAAAAAATTGCAGGTCGATTTCGATGTTGGAAGTCCGGGAAAACGAGATTGAATATATCGCACACACAAAATTTGAAAATTTCTAAAAATTGACCGTTTAAAGTGTCATGGCTGGAAACCAATTCAAATGAAAGGTCTTATTGATGCTCACACCTGGAAAAAATTTCAGGTCGATTTGTATTTTGGAAGTCCGGGAAAACGAGATTGAATATATCGCACACACAAAATTTGAAAAATTCTAAAAATTGACCGTTTAAAGTGTCATGACTGGAAATATATTCAAATAAAAGGTCCTATTGATGCTCATACCTGGAAAAAATTTCAGGTCGATTTCTATGTTGGAAGTCCGGGAAAACTCGATTGAATATATGGAAATGGAGAGCGAAGTCCTAGATTCATACCTCCTCGTGGTGCTCTCTGGGTCACTCTAAATGAATCAGGCAGCGTAGCGGGGGCGATGCAAGGGAATCCCAACTGCATCACACTACATGTCACGACGAATTATTGGTGCCATAAAACCAATACGAAATCACCGTCTGTTCACCATGTTAGGAGAGGCTGAAGAGCGTATCTAACTTGTAGCAAGCGAGTCGCTATTTAAATTTGTTCACAGTAGATCTGGATGCCATAAGATTATTATTTGAACGTGATCTGCAAACGTAAATAACAGGTTCAACGGTAGGCTAACAACCTTCTCTCATAAAGACAAATAAATTATGAATCCTACCCAAAGACGCGATTTAAACGGTCAATTTTTAAAAAAATTCAAATTTTGTGTGCGATATATTCAATCGGAGAAATTTTCAAATTTTGTGTGTGCGATATATTCAATCGAGTTTTCCCGGACTTCCAACATAAAAATCGACCTGAAATTTTTTCCAGGTATGAGCATCAATAGGACCTTTCATTTGAATTTATTTCCAGCCATGACACTTTAAACATTATAGACATAATTGCAAGTTTTATTGCATTTAATAAAAAAAAATTAATTTTGAATAGTTTACGTTGATGAACCGAAATAAACATTTTTGATTTAAAAAGTAATTACTGTTTAACACCAAAATTATGAATCTGCATTACCGACCTTCACTGGCGAAAAATACAAAATGTTTTGATTCTACATTATCGACTTTTTCGGCTGGTATTTTTTGTTATTACAACTGAATCTGCATTACCGACATTTTCGGCTGATGCATTTAGTTGTTACAGCCGATTCTGCATTATCGACATTTTTCGGCTGAAGCGAGTCGGCTAACTTTAACAGTATCCACTGGGATATATATCCAGGAAATTTGATATACTATACATGTATACCAAATTCTGAATTTTGGAAAGTTTTTTTGGGTTTCTTGGAAATGGGAAATTTGTAACCGGATAGATTGTTATGCAGGTATTAGGAGGACCAGTATTGGATTTAAAAAATAAAATATTCCGGAAAAAGGAATTTAAACGAAAAAACAACATTGTAAATATTAATTTTTTTCTACTTAATTTTAATTTAACTTTACTCTTAAATTTTTTTTTGATTAATTTGTAAATATTTTCTATTTTTTTTCTCATTTGGATGAACTAACTGTAGAATGTTTTATAAAAAATATTGATGGTAGTTCAACAGTTAAATTTGATCTTCTCAAAAACTTAGTGGACGAAGAAATAGGTAACCCTGTTCTTCAACCTTTTAAGCCGCACAAATCTGCTTCAAAAAAATCCAGATCGTAAAATTCGTAAATGTTTAGTAAAACTTCAAGAAATTCGCGAGTGGTTTGTCAAGCAACAAGACGAAGAATTGGATATCAATAAATATAATTCTGTTAGATGTTGGATTAGATCATATAAATAGGCGAATAAAACATTTGGGTAACGCAACAAAAAGATATAAGTCCAACTGTATGGCAAATTAAATTAAATATCAATAATTCATTAAGAAATTTTAACCAAACTCCACAAAATTCTGGCTTTGATTCTGGATCTATTATTCCAAATCAACTTTGTAGCGAAACTCAACCATCACCATTGTTTTCGTCTCAACTAAATAATCCGTTTATTATCCAATTGGAAAATAGGCTTTTATGGTACCACGGATGAAATATCGATAGAGATTTCTTTTCAGAGTAGAACAGCTTAAACGTACATACTAGGTTTCTGATAATATAGTACGTGATCAAATCGGTGTCCTTCATAAAAGAATTGCCTCTAATTGACACAATTTTTCAGCGTTTCCAAGATCGTCGCACGGATGACGACATTCGGAGATTAATTGATTCCAGAAAAACAAAAAGCAGGTGAATCATTTTTGGAATTTTATTATGAAATCGTTGTTTTAACTCTTCGATTTAGTACACCCATTTCTGATTCAGACATTCTAAGAATTTTTCGGTACAATATGATTATCGGACTTCAAAATCATCTTGCTGATTACGAGATTGATTCTATTAATACCCTTGTTAGAAGATGCGTTGCACTTGAAGACATGTGGAAACGGCATAATTTTGTATCCGGCAAATTTTGTAAACAACAATATGTCAATGAAATTTATAAATCAATTGAGGTTCAGTCTGTTCCTGTTACTATGAACTAAAATTTTATTCTAGATTTTAATTGGTATTTTTCGGTTCCAATTTCTGGAAATCAAAATTTTAATTCGCATCAGTTTAATAACATGGATTCACCAAATCAAATTGATGCTTTGAGATTATTTTGCCATGGATGTGATTCAGATGGGTTTTCAGAAATAAACTGTCCAAATTGTAATCGCACGGGAAACGAAAATTCGGGGACTCATCTTGCTGCAATGAGCAATCCTCGAAAAGACCAGCAGCCAATGACAAGACAACCAACTACAATTCTGAGGAGCAATTCTCAGTTAAACCAAAATTTAAAAGGTCAGACGTCAAAGGTCATTCAAAATGCAAAACTAATAATAAAATTCCAAGTTCAACTAAATTACGTGTTCGGAAATATTGGGAAAAGTAAAAAAACTTGTGCACAGGATTTCTAAATCATCATTTACCAGAATCGGATAATCAGCCTTACACAATTGTAAATATCAATGGAATACCATATAAATGTTTGATGGATGGTGGTGCATCAATAACCGCTCTTGGTTCAGGTTGTGAACATTTTTTGTCTAATCCGGATGTCAAAATTTACAATGTTTTGTCAAATGTCAAAACAGCTGGTGGTCAAACACAGCGTGTACATAGCTATTTCACTGCATCTGCCACTGAAAAAAATTTTGTGTATTTTTTTTACGAATATCATTCGTTAACTCGAATTCCTACTATTAATGTAAAAATCTTTATATAAACGTAGAAAATAAAATAAACAAAACAAAATCTACAACTGCATGCATTAATAGTAAGAATCGCAGTTCGTAAATTTATAGTTCAATTAATAGTTTTTTTGTATTGTTGCATTATATTTATATTTGTTGTTAAAGGATACTTTCAATTGTAAAATTGTGTTAAAAGTATTTATACGAATAGGTTCGCAATAATGAATTTTTATTCCTTAAAAATATGAAATTATACGTAGTAAAGATACAATAGCGAAATTCGAAAATTATGGTATACGAGTATCTCGATATTCATATCGATGTTAACTTTTACGAATTTTATTATTAATATTACTAATTATAATATATAGTAGCTAATTATGACAAATATATAAAAAATTTATAGAACATGTTTAAAAATATTTATTAAAGATATAAGGCTGTAACGAACACACAATTATTTACATAGTCTCTTTTTATCATTAATGACTTGAATATGTAGAAGTTGTATGCAATATAATATTAATTACTGGTATAGTTTATTGAAGATGTAATTCAAATGATCGAATTTGTTCATAACATATTCATCCAAACGATTCATCTTTTTTTAAATTTGTCTTCTGTTTACACACATTTTCTTTGACCATAACTTATCTTCGACTCTATAATTTACCCATCCACAATTATAAAATAATCAAGAAGCACGCGAATGATTAAACTTTAGAACGATATTCGGAAGGTGTGCCTTTTTACGATATAAGTTGAGGATGTATTCACATACCACAACCACGAGTAGAACTTTAGGCTTTGTAACCAATGTATTTTAGAGTGTGCGGATAAATTGCCGTTTTGAAAAACGTCTTATTTTGAGAAATACAGTTTTGAAATATGTATTTGAGAAGATATCCTTCTATACACCACCCCAACGTTAAATAAAAATTAATTTGTTTGTACTCATTTTGAAATTTCAACAAATATTTACGCACTTTCCACGAATTAGTTCGTATTATAGATAACGATAGAAAAATATTCATAATATATACGAAAAGTTCGTACATCTACGAACTAGTTCGTATTATGACGATAGAAAAATATTCATAATATATAAGAAAAGTCCGTATATCTACGAATTAGTTCGTATTATAGATGACGATAGAAACATATTCATAATATATACGAAGAGTTCGTATATCTACGAATTAGTTCGTATTATAGATAACGATAGAAAAATATTCATAATATATACGAAAAGTTCGTACATCTACGAATTAGTTCGTATTATAGATGACGATAGAAAAATATTCATAATATATAAAAAAAAGTCCGTATATCTACGAATTAGTTCGTATTATAGATGACGATAGAAAAATATTCGTAATATATATGAAAAGTCCGTATATCTACGAATTAGTTCGTATTATAGATGACGGTAGAAAAATATTCATAATATATACGAAAAGTCCGTATATCTACGAATTAGTTCGTATTATAGATGACGGTAGAAAAATATTCATAATATATACGAAAAGTTCGTATATCTACGAATTAGTTCGTATTATAGATGACGATAGAAAAATATTCATAATATATACAAAAAAATCGTCATATTTATATTTTATACGTATTATATTTCATATAACGGTCATTTAGTTCATTCGTTCTTAAAATTTGTTGCAAGTTTGTTGTGTCTTGGTGGTAAATTAAAAAGAAATAATTTATTGAAATCATAGTGTTTTATTTCGTTTTCATAATTAATTATAAAATAAAAACAACTATTATTTTGTTTGTGTAATAAAATAGTGATAATTTTAGTTGCATATCAGATAAGTATTATATTTAAAGGTATTTTTTTGGATCATCCGCATAGAACAGCATTCATTTTTATTTCACTACGTAGTCACAAAAATTTATTTATTTATAGGCATTTATTATTAAATAATTCTTAAATAATTTTATAGATCCGAAAGTTGACGCTGCTTTGCTTGCTTAAAAAGCACATTAACTACGACGATGCATCAGCTAATGAGTTCGGGAGTATTTGGCAAGCTTGAAGCCGATACAAAATTAAGGAAATACAACACGACCTAACATCTCTTAAAAATATTTTAATAAATGAGGAAAAATCAATTAATGAAAAATAAATGAATAAAATCAATTAAAAGGGTTTCTATAAAGGTAAATTAAATTCAGAAATTAACGTGAAAGTCGATTCAATATGTAAATATATAATTCAAACAGTACATTTATTGTAGGTTAGGTTAGGTTAGGTTAGAGTGGCTGCTATCGCACACTTAGGCCAATAATGGCCCATTGTGATACCACAGGATCCAATCTCTCCTTACTCCCGCTGAAACCAACCAGAGCTACTGATGTAGCGTAAAATATCTCGCACCCTACAGTCCGCGAGTTCAGAAAGGCTGTCCATGTTGTACACACCCAAGTACTTACGTCTTTTGTATGATAGTGCCGGACATGAGCATAGGAAGTGAGCTAGCGTCTCTTCCTCCTCTTCGTCCATACAACTTCTACAAAAGTCATTCGTCTCTAGACCCAGCCTTCTCGCATGTTCCCCAAAAAGGCAGTGTCCTGTTAGTATCCCTACGATCAATCCTAAATCTCGTTTTCCCAGGGATACAAGTGCCTTGGAGCGCCGCAGGTCCAGTTTTGGCCAAACCTGTTTTGCTACCCTGCACGTGAGAGTGTTGGTCCACCTCTCATCTGTTAAGGCGATTGCCTTTTTACTGAGCGTCAATTTGAGCGCTGCTATAGGCCTCCCCAGACCTGCCCTTTCCGGTTGCATCTGGAGAGTCGTACCGTACCTAGCGAGTTCGTCTGCCCTGCAGTTTCCCGTGACGTCCGAGTGACCAGGGACCCAGATCATCTGGATACTGAAATACTCGCTCATCTCATTAAGAGATAGTAAATAGTACCAGCTCTGTCTTTGATTGATTGATCTTTGATTTGATTACTTATTGAAAAAATTTCTATGTTTCTATTATTTTATTAAGTTACATAATTACAGTTACATAATTAAGTAATAAATCATAAGATGAAGCAAAACTGAAAGTTACAATTAAAAAAATAAAAATATGAATCAAATAAAACTAATAACAAATACAAAAATAGTTAAAATTAATTAATTATTTGAAAATAAGTGTAATGGTAATAGCTGTTTTGAATAATTTTTGATTTATTATTTTACTTAGTATTAATTATGCATTAAATTATATTTTATTGTGAATATTTTGTAAAGATATTATAAGTGTTAAATTATGATTTAATAAATAAAACATTCTCGTCGTATGAAATTAAGAAAAACATAATTGTGCTTATTATTCATGAACTGCATCTTATATTTGAATAATCGTCATCAATATATTTACGAAAATAGTTGTTTTATTTATGAATTATTTCACATTCTATGGGCATTGTCAACTTACAATAACATTAGTTTCGTAAATATCAGTATTGATACGTATATAAAATGAATTTATTTAGTTACATGTATGAATTAGACGTTATTAAAAATTTTAATTTCCAAAATGTTATGAACAATTTCGTGCTATCTATGAATTTAATCTTTCAACAAATCATCATTTTGTACTATTTTACAATGCCTTACGTTAATAATAAGAAATTATTCATCCATAAACGCTTGCAATTGCATTAAAATTATAAACTTTTTCGTATCGTATATGAATCAAATCATAAATAGTACAGACTAATTCGTAGCTACAACAATTTATTAATTTGTCAGTTTTATGTTATTAATGAACGTAATTCGTAATATTATAGAACTTCTGCATTGGCGCTGTTTTCACGTATTTTTCGTACTATTAATGCAGCTTTTGTCTCTATAGATGCAGGATTTTTTTGAGTGATGTAAGCTTCAATGGTAATCAAAAATCTTTGAATATCTATTTAATTCCGAGTCTCACACGATCTTTGTATTTTGGGATCGATTTCTGGAAACTATTTAATATAGTTCCCTAAACTATTTCTGAATTAAATAGAACTGATTCTGATTTTTATTCTCTTACCTCTGATCTCAATTCTCGTTTAGAATCCTTAATTTCTCACCATATCAATGTCCAAGATGCCACGCCCGTCAAACAGCGATACTATCCTTATCTCCTACAGTACACGCTGATATGTGTCTCGAGATAGATCGGATGCTTTCTCTGGAAGTAATAGAATCACACAGTTCGTAGAGTTCACCTGTGACATTGGTTCGGAAACGAAATGGCAAGATTCGCTTGTGTTTAGATACCGATTGGGAGAAACCAAATGTATTTCTAGTCTTGACTTGAAGGATGCATTTTGGCAGATTCCATTAACTTTTGGGTCCCGAGATAAGACAGCGTTTACCATTCCTGGTCGTTCTCTTTACCAATTTACAGTTATGCCATTTGGTCTCTGCAACGCGCATGAATATCATGACCGTATTTTTGTATATCTGGATGATCTTCTGATTACTTCCAGAACATTTGAAGAACATCTCGAGTTGCTGTCATTTGTAGCTAAGTGATGTTGGTCTAACGGTGAACTAGGCCAAAGGCCACTTCCTCCTCAAACTCATTAATTATCTTGGTTATGTAGTTGAAGAAGGAACCCTTTCAACAAATTCAGATAAAGTACAAGTTTACCTTGATGTAAGAATACTATCTGGCTATCAATCCAGAATAACCCAAAATTTCATACTGTGGCACTATTCTGGTTTTCCATGGGAATAGGGAATTAGGAAAAATATATTTGCATAGCATTTTGGTCTAAATTATGTTTTTCTGGCCTACTGTTGGAATTAGCTTGGTGTAAATATTTTCGAAACAAAGTTGATTGGGAAACATTTGTTCCACAAAATTTGTATAGGGAAATATAATTCCCAATATATCTTTGTTTCAAAAATATTTACACCAAGCTAATTCCAACAGTAGGCCAGAAAAACATAATTTAGACCAAAATGCTATGAAAATATTTTTCCTAATTCCCTATTCCCAGGTAAAACCAGAATAGTGCCACTGGTATATATATTATGTAACCGTTGTAATAGTTTTATTAATTTGATGTTACTTAGATACAGTAGGCGAAGTGCCTCGGAAATACCTACTAAACTGTATCGAATACTCATGTACTTTTGAAAAATGCCGATGAGAATCTAAAGAAACGATAAATGTCGTAATGAAAATGTCGTTTTGTACCTGTGTTGTTTCCAAATATGCAGTTTTGGAAATGCCGTTTTAAAATAGGCCATTTCGATTTTCCACCGGGACCAAATTTTCCCATATGCAATATGTATATCCCTTTTCCCGGCAGATTTCTTTTTTCATCAATTTAAGTCCGTCACGCACAAATGTGTATATGTAAAAAATGACAAGTTGTAATGTCTTATTTTATAACATATTAATTATTTGTTTTTGCTAACATATTGTCTGTTGGTCCAAAATACATACAAAAATAAATTTTTGACATGGTTCTCTTTCGTACACGATTTTTACGAACACAGTTTGTGATCGCGGGCCGGAAAAGGGATATAACGCTCTTACGAATTTTCAATTTTTAAATAAATTAGTATGGCATCCCAATGCCACTTGTTTGAATCAAATTTCGGCTGATATGATGAGGATCACTCACGGTTAAAAATAAAAAATTACAAATTATTTTTAGCCCAAGTATAAAATTATTTTGAATTAATTTCATTTAATTTGGAACATAAATTACATTCTTCCCGTAAACCAAAACATTGTTTTCGCGCTTATTAATTGATTTTAATTCTTATTTTGTTTATTGTTTATCATTTTATTTAAAACAAATTTTGCTTTTTCGTGTTATTCATTGCATAAATAAAAATATTTTCTATTAATGAATATGTTTAAACTATTTTAAATATTAGCAGACTTAATGGTTATAATGCCTTCTGTCAATGAATAGTTTAGCCAGACCCTTTTGAAATTTGAATCAATTATTTTCACAGAAATAGTGGTGGCACCTGTATGAAATTTCATGTATTCCAAAATCAACTTGTTTGCTAACATTTACAAAAAATAAAAAACTATGCCTGAGGGTATCAAAAATAAAGGTTTTTCGATTTCTACACCGTTAATACACAATTAGGAATAAATAGAATTTTTATAGAATAATAAAATTGTAACATGCAATGGCTGATGAAATAAGAGGTTATAGATGGAGATGGAAAGAATATTTTTTAATCAACCCGGAAGCGGTTACTAAAATTTATTTTTTAGAAAATCGGCAGCACAAAGAGAGGAAGAATTGCGTTAAAGTTATTTTAGTAAAAATGAAGACGAGGGCTATGTTGCAGAAGCTGTGTACGATTTCTACGACAAAGAGATTTGAGAAGAACTTCATGAAGAAAATCATATTGTTCATCAAGAGCAAAAAGTACAACCCGCAACAGAATGTTTCGTTGCACGAAATGAGACAAAATGACAAAAAAATTAAACATCTACGTATGAGAAGCAGAATGTGATATTTTTAAAACTCTAGTAACCAAAGAAACGGTCGATACCATTAAAAGACCAACAAATATAAAGTGATCCAATAGGAGGTAATTTTTCCAATTGGGATTCTCATTGGGATTCATGCGTCACAACTGTTATGTTCATATGACATTTGTGTTCAGTATTCATTGACATTTCATCATGAATAGACTTACGCGAGAACAACGTTCACAAATTGTGAAAATTTATTTCAAAAATCAGTGTTGTTGTTTTCGTGCTCTTCGACCATTTTATGGTGTTCATATAATCGTCCAAATGAACGCACTATTCGCGAAACAATCAATAAATTTCGAACTACTTTTAACATTGGATATTCATCAACCGACTAGAGTGTGTACAAGTCAATCTAATGTGAATATTGCTGCTGTAGCTGAAAGTGTAGGTGAAGACCGCAATCGATGAATTCGTTGCCGTTCTCACGCTCTGGGTCACTTATATGGCACATTGTGGCGTATTTTAAAGTGAGATTTTGGTTTGAAGGCAGACAAAATACAGTTTGTTCAAGAATGGGAACCCGAAAATGGGACCTTTTTTAAGTCATGTCAATTTGCAAATATAAGTTTGTTTTATATTTTCATTATTGAAAGCATTAGTTGCAATAATTGAATGGTTTGGACTTACATACATGTCCAATAGTCAATATTAAAAATAAAAAACAATTTAATAAAAACGCCATTTTTAAGTCAGCTTTTTTAATTCGGGGAGCCGGTTGACCTTCCTTTGCGTCATTGATTTGGTTTATGGGCGTTCTGATAATTGCACTGTTTGAGGCTGTATATGGGCATCACCGGAACATATTTCTTAAAAAATTCGGAATCACAGCGTGCAAACGTCAATGGCGCAAACTAATATAACTAAACCAAATATTCAATATATTGGTATAGCCGACTTGTAGTTTCAACAGGATGGTGCGACGTGCCACACAGCAGGCCAAACCATCGATTTATTGAAAGAAAATTTTAATGAGAACATCATATCAAGAAACGGACCCGTAAATTGGCCTCCCAGATCCTGTGGTCTGATGCCGTTAGATTACTTTTTATGGGGGTATATGAAATCACTTGGTTATATCGATAAAGCACAATCGATTCCTGCATCAAAGCGAACATAACACGCGTAATTAACGGAATATCGACAGAAATGCTCGAAAGAGTGCTCGAAATTGGACCTATAGAATGGACAATCTAAAAGCCAGTCACGGAAAACATTTAAAATAAATTATGTTCAAACATTAGATGTCATAAACCGAACTTACATCACAAACACAATTTTTGAAAGCTCTTATTGGATCACCCTTTAGAAAAAAAGAAACAGAAACAATGACTAAAATGGTAAAAAAGATCCGCAAAGTGGATTCGCGTAACGTCGCAAGAAATATACTAATATTCTAGTATTTTATTGGGCATCAGTGTAAACCATTCAAAAACGCCGCACTTCGAATTATGGACAACAAAAAATAACCCCATTTTTCAGGAAATAATGTGCATATATCAACAACTTTTGGGCGCCAAAAACACGTACGTAGCCCGACCGGCATTGCTTAAGATAAACCGGAAAAATAGGGTGGTACATATCCAGAGAGTCGAAGGACAATTGTTTCGGATGCTTTTTTCCTGACTTTGCAAGGTTTTGAAAAACTAAGATCGGAAGTAATGGCTTTTGCTCCATTCGAAAAAACAAAACATAAAGAGTGTTCCATTTGTTGAATTTTTTTTAAACTAAAAAAACTGTTTGTTGGGCGGTGGCAACCCGTTTGGCAAACGAAAAGCTAAAACTGTGCGATTTTTGATCGTAGTCATGTGTTTGTTTACCACACAACAACACGTTTTGCTTATCCAACAAAAATGATTGTTCTGTAAAAAAAAACATTTCGTAAATTACGTGATGATTTTGTCAACCCCTTCAAAATTGTTGGACGTTTTGAAGAAACTGAAGAGCCAAGCATCTCTTTGAAGTGACGTTCACAACAATTAAACGTGTCGTTCACCAATTTGTTCGTTACAAGACGGTGCCACACATATCACACATATCGTGAAATACTCGACTTATTGGCAACCAAGTTCGATGATAGCATAATTTCAAAACTTCTGATATCAATTGGCCACCAAAATCGTGCGTTTTCATACCGTTAGTGTGCATATAGCAATGATCCACAAACAATTCAAGATCTTAAAAACAACATTTGAGCTGAAATTAGGGCCATTCAACTGCTTTTATTTGAAAAAAAAAACCAACAAACATTTTGATGTTAAGATGCAGGCAGGTAACAGGAGAAAACGAAGTAGCAATTTTTTGTTTCAAGTACGTTTTAAAACCGATACGAAACGTTCGAGTTAAAAGTAAAAAATTTTGGAAATGGTTTCAGTCACGTTCCAAAATCTAAGCAAATACTGGTTTTGGCCGATATTTTAATACCACATCATTTGATTTCCACTACTAGGGACACAATTGTAGTGACTCTAAAAAATTTTTGATTTTTAGAAACGGCTTTACAAGAGTTGTAAAATGTGTATTAAAATTTCGTTTACGTTTTTATGAAGCGGTGACACACTTTTTGTTCTGAGTTTCAAAAACATTTCATTAAAAGACAAAACACAAAACAATTAGATTAGTTTCAGTTTCAACAAACTTTCCAGCCACAATCAGTTATTATCTGACTTTATAAAAACTTAAAATCAAAATCGTCTAAAAGTTTTAAAGAAAAAATATTTGGAAAGCCACTTCGAGGTGAAATTACAATACCAAGTGACTTGACTACTCTTATTAAAAGTTTCGTCATTCGCCATGTGTTTCAGGTGACATTGTCCAAAGCCAAACTCTAAAAATCCAACTAAATTCTTTGCGTATATAACCAGAATAAATGCATACTGAGTTAGCGAATTATTTTGTTAGTTGACAAATTGAAAAAAATGTACATGGCAAAAATACCTAAATAGAAGTTACTTGTAAGAAACACTAAAACGAGCTTTTATTAAATATTAAAAGATACAAAACGAGTTTTATCAACCGTTTAAAATGCGAAGAAACTTTGTTTTCAATTTCCTACTTGGAAACTTTCATTTTCAATAAAAAAATTGTACTTCCAACAGGCATTATGTTTTTTATTCAAAAGAAATGTTAGCAGGTTACAGCCAATTAGTACATTTAAGTGAATTTGACGTTTCACGTCATATTGCTTTAGTCTGATATGTGCCAAAGAAGAATAATTTAGTTTTGTTCTTGTGATCTGTTCACTAGGATGGAGGTCGTTGGTCAAGCGGCAAAATCACTGGCGAACGTCTTTTGTATAAAAACAGCGTAAGCGTAGATAAAATGGATAAAATATTAAGGAATACGCTCTTCAAAAATTCGTCCAGTCTTTTGGTTTTGAAATAAAAACATAGTTATAATTGAATAAGATAATGTCCAGTTGATGAAATCATATTTCGAAACCAAATTTGATAAATAAAATTAACAAATATTGTTACTATAAGCAAAGAGTATTTACATTTATAAAGAGTAACAAGACAGAGGAAAAATTTTGATCAAAATATTCGTGGGTTATGCAACTTAAATGGGTTATAAAATATTCTTACACAACAATTTTTGTTTTTATTTGAATCGAATATTATCATACTCGTGACTTTTGATAGAAAACGATAAAAATTACGGTAAACAAAAAACATGGCTTTGTTTACCGTAATTTTTATCGTGTATTGCACAACGAATTTAAATTTCATAACCCACGCATTTTTTATGAACGTTTTTTTTTTCTTTATTTCGTTGCTCTTTACATTACGTACTCTTTGCTATAAGGAATAAATGGAATTTTTTTTGGAACACATTTTCAGCAAAAATAGTACAGCCAAACACCAAAGAACCGTGAGAGCAAAAGAAATATTGTCAGATTTGTAGAATCAACGCAAGTTTCAGAGAAAATCTTGTTTCATATATCCTGTCTGTGCCAATCCAGTATGCTTTCAACATACCGTGAAATATTTAAAATGTTATAAATATTGGTCAATATATCAGATGAAATAACTTAGAAATTATTGTTGGATTTTCACGTCTCGGCCTCTGTGTATCAGCACATTAATTTTTTTCATCCATAAACTTTCCAGAGATCAGTACCCTTAACTCAAAAAAAAAATAAACTGTTGGCTTACAAAATTAGAAGCCTTGAGTATATCAAATGTGAAGAAATACAGATAAAATTGGCTGATACTAATTTAGGTGCATTGGTAAATTTTCTAAATTGGCAAGAACAATTGCATTTTTTTTATTGGAGCCGATTTTATAATGTTGTTATGAATTCTACTCTGCTAACAAAAATCACGGTCCTACTTTAAATAGTGAGTTGTCTCAGGTGGGCACATAACTAGAGCTCTATATGTTGCAACTGTAAAATGGACGTAAGGTGTAACTCATTAATTAAGCGGTTACAGGATGTAAGATGCAAGTTCAATTTTTAATCAGGCATTAAGATCCTTAAATGTGGAAGTATGAGTTGAATCATGGCACTATGGTCATAAAGCCAATTTTAGATGGTGTAAGTTAACTTTTATATCATTTCAAAAATAGAGGTCGTGAGGAGTCTATGGAATGGACTGGATTAACTCGGCATCCACGCCAAATTTTCGCCAGTTTTTCGTTCTGAGCCTCAAATATTTTAGGAACAATCATAGCAGAATTAGGGTCAAATAAATAAATCACTTTAAATTATGACCAATGATTGTGGCAGTTTATTGTATCGAGTTACAACTGTACGAAAATATTGAATACCTATTTTCATATAATTCAGTCCAAAGTAATGTTGTGGAATTAATATTGAACTCAATGGCAAATTGAAAATCTCAAGAACACAAAATTTTTCATCTGCCTTTTTTTTGCTCTCTCTGTGTATACATTTCAGTTAGGGTGTCTAGTCAAGCATAATTCTATATTAGTCCACTGGTGAAAAAATCCTACACGTATACGTATATAACGTACATAGATCGAAGAATCTAGGAAAATCTTGTGAAAAATAAAAAGAAATCATTTAACAACAAGATGTTTTATATTTTATATAGAACGAGTAGTAGAAAATCTGTATGTTGTGCGTCATTATTGACAGGAAAAACTTAAGGAAATGAATTTTTATTGTGATTTGCTTTTTTAAAGAGCCGGAGAACATTCGTTTCATATATAATATGTGTATGTTTAAAGTTGTGAGTATCCCTCCCCTCCTGGAACAAAAAAGAAAAATTCAATCGAAAATCATAGAAAAGAAGGATTTACGATTTTTTTTTTCTAATCAAATATTTTTTTGTACGCGGCCTATTTCTCGATTTGGTTGCGTTGGAAATGATAAGCTGTTCAAAGTGAAAAATTCTATTATCATTTTTTGTGTTGAGCGGGAATTATTTGCGTATAGTACTTACACATAGCGTGTGGTTTTCTCGAGTGATCGATGATTGTGCGCGCATCAAATTTATTGAATTTTGATTGAATTTGAAATGTACTTAGGTATACCGCACATTAATTTCATTGTATACAAACAAATATAGCGATTCTAAGTATTTACTATTTAGACATGAGCAATGTAATCAAACAGCTGTCTGTCTATTTAAATTTTCGTTACACACGAGCCAGTTGGCTGTTTCAAGAGCATAATCGATTTATCTAGACATGTTGCGGTTGCGTTTTCTGCCATGTAGTAAAACTAAGATATAAGTCGAGATGAAACTATTTTTGCTACTCGTATAATATTCCGCACAAAATAAATAAATAATTAATTTTGAATTTATAATATGTTTACAGAAATTACAATTTCGAATTATTTATAAGCAATTAAATGCTTGAACAATAGGCAGATGGGTTTGATTGTTTGGGGGGCTCTATATAAAACTTATTTATTGCCTTTTAGTTCTAATTTTTTGGTCGAGTTTTGTAAATAAAAAAATATTTGAACATCGCACATATAAATTATTATGTGAAGTCAAGTAAATCGTAAACAATAGTTTTGTTTGCTTATAGTTCGCTATAATTTAATATGAGTTTGTTAAAATTCTGCTATTCTTATACTGACTTCGGTCTGTAAGAAAAAGTTATTGAAATCTTGATCAAACTGATGGAATTTGGTCGCACTACTCATTAAATAAAACTATCCAATAAGAAAAATTCCAATTCCAATCTGTGGTTTTACTCATGGTCTTTCGAGCCAGATCTCAGCGTCAACGAGATCAGCATGCAGTTTGTACAAAAACACAGAGAAGCAGCTCTAGCGTAACGTAAGATGCTTCAAGTGAAGCAATAGCTCATACAGGGTTATCGTATGCATGGATTGTAATGTACACCATCACACGCTCGTGTACTGCAACAACGCGGCGTCTTTTTCTACAAAATAATCTGAGTTGGTAAACCAACAGCCACCAGTATTTTTGCCTTCTGCAATATTTAAGGTAGTGTCAGATAATATGGTCAGCCACAATAAAAACCTCCAAGGCGGCTAACGAGCTTAATTTCAATTGAGACCAGTTTCGGTATCGGAGGAAACCAAGCCAGCACTTGCAGTGACTTTATGAGCCTCAAATTAGCACCAAGGTTCGATGGCGCGTTGAATTTTGAGAAAACCAGTCAAAGGCCCATCGAGAATCAGAACATAAGAACGATGATAACCAAAAAGGCAATAGACCAAACGACTCCATTCCAGAGGAAATAAATCGTACTAAAAAGAAGAAATAAGATTCCCTATAAATCGGACACTGCCAACTTGGGCGAATCTAAGAAAGCGGTAATACAACTGGCAAGAAAATTTATAAGGGGTTCACCGTTTAAACAAATCACCAGTTCATCCAGGAATACATCAACCTAAACCATATGGAACTATTGCAACCTGAACACGAACAATTGGCAGTTAATCAAGGTTATTATATCCCACATCACGGAGTGCTAAAACAAGATAGCAGCACAACTAAACCGAATGGTATGCCTCAGCAAAAACGACTACCGGCGTATCATTGAACGATGTCTGGTCCTTAGCTTCAGCAAAACCTCGCCGATATCCTATTGCGATGAAAAACTGTACAGACATGTATGGATGCATACAGATGATTGGCATTTTCAAAGATGACTATAGAAAACCCTTCGCGATTTACAGGTTGCACACTGTAACTTATTTTTACTAAGGCGGTAAGTTGAAAAAGCATTAAGAGGTCTGTTACAACTAGCCCAAGAAAAAAATGATAACTGCACAACAGCTTCAAGAATTTTATCATCAGAGATCCAACTTTGAAAGAACTACAACCAGAAGAATTAAAAGATAAAGCGATATCAGTTAATTAAGTTACACCAAACGATAAAAAGCCGAATGAAAATAAGGCGAATTGTAGCGTACTGTAATCGATTCATTCAGCACAAATCGCACAAGGACAGCTAAAACGAAACGCTATCCAGTCATGAGCTTCAAAATGCAGAATGGGCAATAGTTAAGGCATCCAACATCAAGACTTTAATCACGAAATCGAGTGATTAAAACCATCAAATACCTTGATTTGGAAAAGCTGACTGTTACTCCTAAATCCAGTGAATGACGCACACGGCCTCTTGCGCGTTACCGATCGACTACAAAATTCAGATCTACCAATTTTCGCACAAAGCCCTCTACTACTAACCAGGAATAACATAGTTACTTTATGGATCAAAGTGGATGCTCACCGCAAAACGTTGCAGGCGGTCATACAATTGACTTTAGCCTATCTAAGGAACAAATATTGGTTTATAGATGGAAAAAGGGTTGTACGAAAGGCAATCCAGGAATGCTCAACCGCGAAGAGCATTTTCAAACACTGGAATCGATTATGCTAGTCTAATCCAACTAAGAACAACTGGAGGAAGGGGCTACAAGGTATATAACGGTTAGATAGCAATATTTATATGCATATAGTGAAAAAAGCCATACACATTGAGATAGTGGGGTAACAAACAAAAGAGGCTTTCATTGCAGCTACAAACGGTGAGTTTCGAGAAGAGGGTTGTGGACAAACATTTACTCCGACAACGGAACTAACTTTGTAGGGGCTGATACGGTCTTAAAAAAGGACTACGATAATGGCATGGCAACCATCGCCATGACGCCATCAACTCCTCAATTCGGCGGCATTTGGAAGGCAGAGTCCAAATCAATTAAGTTTTATCTCAAGAAAAGAATAGGAGAGTCAGCTCCGACCTTCGAGGAATAATATACTGTTACGGCCCAAATTGAAGCATGTCTCAATTTTCGACACCAATGATCAACAATCCTGATGATTTAACGTTCTGGAAACGTTTATCAACTGAATATATCAATCAATTTCAACCCCAAACTAAATGACAAACAATGCAGCCGAACTTACTGACACCGACTTAGTACTGTTGAAAGACAAACGATTGCTCGCCACACGCTGGAAGTTGGAACGAGTGCCCCGCATTGCGGAGCGACGCAGTGTCCAAGAGGCACATTGTAAAATTGTGCAAACTATACAAGTTGACCAAAAGGGTCTAGACAAATGTTACGTTTGTAAGAACTAGGAATTCGCGGTTTACAACCGAAAACAAGTTCAAACGGCATAACTTTGGTAGACGGGTGGGTTATAACTAAATGTAGCATAAGGAACCTATAAACCGCAACTTACTGGATGCTTATCGCTAAAATTTTGAACATAATCCATAAGAGTCCTTTGCGATCTTTCCAAAGATCCATGAAGTTAGAACCTTGGTGAGTAAAAATAAAAGTTGGTACGACGAAAACACAAACAAAATTTTCGACGAGTGCTCGAGCACTGTGTCAGGCTCTTGATTCGGAATAGGCACGACTAGAGAAAATTTAGTCAAATCATCTTGCATTGTCAGCAAAACTGATTTGTTTGAATAGGATGAATTCAAAGGACTAACGACATCCAGAAAGGGTTTTTCAAATGGGCATCATGACGTGCCAGTAATTTTCATATGCATTTTATTAGGTAGATCAAATTTTTCAGTTGACTAGATTTGCAATATAGAATTTACGCAACCTAGGGGCCGTATTCTTGAAAACGGTGGAAATTTCCCCAATCAGAATACAATTTGCTTTGAAATTCTCCATACTATTCGAATTTTGTCGCCGGCTACTTTATCATTTTTTTAAATTTCTTTTCTTTTTTTAAGGGGCACATGCTCGATCAGCCAGCAAGCGCTGTACCAAGCAAATTTGAATTTGAATTAATTTTTTTATTCCTTTTTTGCGGTTGCACAGTAAAACAATATACAAGTTTGCTGGATAGTTTTCTAAGCCGCAAAGTACACTGTGCAATCGCAAATAACAAAATTTATAAAAAAAATGTAAATTCAAATTGAAATTTGCTTGGTAAAACTGGCTACTCAGGTTTTGCGCTAGCATTTTGCTCGCTTGCTAGCTGATCGAGCATGTGCCCCTTAAAAAAAAGAAAAGAAATTTAAAAAAATGATAAAGTAGCCGGCGACAAAATTCGAATAGTATGGAAAATTTAAAAGCAAATTGTATTCTGATTGTGGAAATTTCCACCGATTTCAAGAATATAGCCCTTGAGGCACTATTATGAAAATCGTCACATACAGTATCTATTTCAAATTGGTCTGTTAATTCTACGATATCTTAAGGTGCGTCCACATTTATAAAAATTTGTGCCAACTAATGTCTGCCTCATATGACATTTAAATTTGGATACAATTTTTTTACCTAAAATATCACAACATTTAATTTTTACATCGCAGATGATTCAATGAAACTTATTTAAAAAAAAAACACATCAGCTCCGGTATCGATCTTACAGCAATAACGCCTTCGTTTTGCAAGTTTTTTTTTAATAACTGCCATCTGTCCTGGAGCCGAAGCACTCCTTGCTCTTTCGCGGTTCATTATGCAATTGCGAAATTGCACAACCATCTGCGCATTGCATAGCTCCATGCCAGCCTATAGTACTGAAAATGGGAGATGGGTTTGCCAATGAGTTTTGTACGCTGATAGGGGTCTTAGTGTATTCTATTTAATCAAAGATCGTAATCTGTTGATGAAAATTTCACTTTTGCATCCTGCCCCTATCGGGATTCGAATCCGATACTTCCCGATCCAAACGCCTAATCTTTAACCACTGTGCCATTTGGTCGGTAGCTTCAAGGTTAAAATTTACATATTTTTATCTGCAACTAAATTAGCTATTAATATCGATTTAACAGTGGAACTGAATTTAATGGTGATAATACGTAATTATTTTGATTGAGACACTTAGCTAAATTTGATGAACTCGGCAAGTCGTGTTGTTCTTGTTGAGGTGTCGGGAGTTTTCCGATTGGTCGTTGGTGTCGGCATTATTTTTATTAGCATTAATCTTTTTTCGTTAAAAATGTTTCGTTTCGTTTAAATCGGATTACAAAATCCGTTTTAAGTACGACATAAAATTATTCGGCGAAGCCCAACTAACACAAACAAAAATGAATAAAACATCTTTAAATTTTATTTTCACACATACATAGACATTATCTATTACGACTTAGGTTGAATTTAGAAGCTGAAGCCGTGTGTGGAATGGGTCAATGGATGTCATGCAGCAAATATAGCGATCATTGGGAAAACGACTACATATGTCCAAAAAGAAACCAAATTAAATTGCCAGCTATATTGTTCCATATAAGTGATAAAAAGAAAACTGCTTCCACCCAAAGTCAAGCCAATTAAGAACTTCCGTAATTACTTTGTATCACAAATGTTTTAAAAAGTAAAACATTTACGAAAAACAAGTAATACAAAATTTTACAATAATTGGAAACAAAATTGTTAAGATCATTATTCTAAAATGTTATCAGAAATTATGAGCTTTGATAAAAAAAAAGTGTTTTAATTGAAATTCTGCACCTCTACAGCCCAGATGGCATGGCTGATTCGAATGAAACTTCATCTTAAATGTCTCCATAATTCGAAGAACATAGAGAAAATCCATAGGTACGAAAGTTAAGGGGAAATACTTTTAAATAAAAACTTTTATTTCACGAAAAAAAATCTTTCAGCTTGTGGTTGATTTTGGAAAGACAAACAGAATCACACAGGAGATGTTTGAAATCAAAACACTCGTATTTCAAGAGGAAATTTCTGGAAACTGCTTTATCGTTTTTTGCAAATACTTCGAAATTTAAACTCGCAGCAACACCGGTTCATATCAGTTTCCCAAAATTTAAGTGAAAATGGTGATTTAGAAAAAAAAACTATTTTAGCTAAAATTCGGTCCCTGTCCAGCCTAGATGGATTAGTTGATCGGAATGCAGCTTCTACTTTTTTACTACTGCTTTTTTATTAATTGGGAGATCCCAGTGATTTTTGGACATCGGTCCACCGGAAGTGACAGTTCATTCTCATAGGAGTTTTTTAAAAACGATCAAAAACAAAAAGGTTGAAAACTAAGTTACATAAACCTAATTATAATACCAAATAAGTTAAAATAATTTATAAAATTTTACCGGAAATTACGGGTTTTGATCAAAAAAACATGTTTCACCAAAATTCGGCAACTCCACAATCCACCCGGATTGACAAAGCGAAATAAAACATCATACTTAAATTTTTTCCATTAGTTGCAAGATGCTAGCCGAATTTGGTGGAAATCTGGACCGAAAGTGACAGCTTCAATTCGAGCTTTTGCAATTTTTGCAATAATGTTGAAAAGTTTAGCATTTACAAGAAACGACAAAGATAAATAATTTAAATAAAAATAAAAATTAAATTTTCAACAAACAAGGGTTGACCTTGTTGGTATTCTGTATGTACATTTGTCATAAAAAAAAGTCGGGTTGGTGTTTTGGCTGAAAATTTAGGCAACACGCATTCAAACTTGGGTCACAAATGCACATCAAAAATAAATCTAGCAAATTAATATTTTCGTTAACAAATAACACACACATTCGTACTGTACACACACACTTACACCAAAAAGGCAGTATGAAATCTTTTTAAAATGGCACATCCATAAATTTTAAGAAAAAACACAATTTTTTGTGCCTGTGCTGCTTCTTTCGATTTTTTAATTTTATTTTATTTTGGTAAAGCTTAAAAAGCTTTTAAACTAGAATGATTTTCTACCACCCAAAACAACATATATGTACGTTCGTATGTAATGTACGTATGTTTTGGCGGTATAATATAATGGAATACCTTGGAAAATAATAAAATAAAAATTTTTGGTTCAAAAGCACCGAAGAAATACAATATTAAACATTATGGCGTTTCTTAGACATAAAAATAGAAAATATAGAATTTTTTTTTTAAAGAAATGAAATAAGATGAAATAACAACAATAATAATAGTAGAAAGGTATATATGTGTACATGATGATGATGAAGAAGTAAACGAAGAACATATGTTGAAGGATTTAAAAGTTTTTTTTATTCTTGTTGTGTGCTGTGTGCCGTTTCGTTGATTCTATGATAGAAATACACAATTGGGGATTTGGATTTTCTATTTTTAATGTTACCGTTCAATTTTTGCGCTGTATGTCTTAACCCCAACATATATGTACGTACGTACATGCATATATGATTTAAGGGTATTATGGTTGTTATAATGTAATTTTTTTTCGAGGGAAATTTAATTTTTATTAACGCGGGTTTAAATACGAGAAGGAAAGTAAAATGTAAGATCCTATATATGTGGGGAACTTAGGTTAGGTAATTCTATATAAGCTCAACCAAAAGTTGAGCAACAGGACTATAAATTCGTATGTATTATATCGAATACGGCAACAAAAAGCTTAATCCCCCGTATAGAATTTCACAAAACAATTCTTCTTTAATATTCTGTGCAGATATATGACTAATTTTCCAACCCTTTTTTTTTGTATTGTACCTACTCAACATTGTGTCGTTGTCGTACCGTAAAAATATTATTCTGTACTGTTACACTGTTTTGTTGTTGTCAATGCTTTTAAAAATAGTTTAAGTTTAATTTAGGTTAAAAATTTTAATTTGACTTTTGCTGCTTCTATTAAATATCAAATTTCGAAATACTCCCGTCGACATTATTTCTTATGAAAATGATCTTGGAAAAAAAATCATTTTCTATTTTTCTAGGTACAGAGTACCATCGTATACAACACACCAGACTGAATAACAACAAAAACATTTTATTGTTATGATTTTGATTTTACGACTTGAAATACCAAACAAAAATTGGAAAATCGGAGAACAATATTAAAAAAATATAAATTTGTGCTATAATAGGAAAATTAGAAAAATCAAATTTCCAACAAACAATATTATTGAAATAAATTGTACGGTTCAACGTTTCACAAATAATTTAAAGACCTTAATATTGTACCAGAAACTGTAGTCTACTATAATGACACGTGAATCAGAATTTTTTAACATTTATCACAAATTTGTAACGCATTAAGAGAATTAGTTACACTTCCTGTTACGCTGCAATTCAAGCGTGAGTTAGTATTTTTACTAACTACTACTTACTCAATACAACTCACAAAGTAATTCAACATCAAGGCATTGCAGCTCTACCCAGACCAACCAATTCTAAACCGCAAGTACCAATGAGTATTGGCCCATCAGTACAATCAATACAGGTGAATTACATCAATCGCCCCAACTACCAAAACAACCAAACAAATAAACGAAAAAACTCGTATCAGGAGCCGTATTCTTGAAATCGGTGGAAATTTCTCCAATCGAAATACAATTTGCTTAGAAATTCTGTAAATTTATGCGTGGATTCCACAGTAAAACAAATTTTTTTCAGTAAAAAATACTGGGAACCCGGAAAGAGTCGAGTATATATATATATAAATTACGTTAGAGCGACAAAGAGCAGTTTTTATTTATTTTTTTATAACTAAATTTATAGTCAAAATAGTGACATATTGGGGGTAACGTAATCTAAAAAAATTTAAAATAAACGATTTTAATGAACCCAAAATTTTCAAAAATTTATTTTTATTGTACGTAGCGGCACTAAAAAAAAATCCCACGTTTCATTTTTCACTTGACATTTCACTGTAATATTTTTTTCAAACAGAAATTTGACGTAGTGTGCGAAAAATATTTCTCATCGCAAACTATTTTTTAAAAGTGTGTTAAAAATGTTGCCATAAAAAGAATTGAGTTCCATACTTTTTATGGCAACATTTTCCTCGCTTACTCTATTATTTTGCCAGTAAATTTTACTGAAAATTTCTTTTTATTCTCTCTAACACGTAAAGGATTTAATTTTTATCTCGTGCTAATTTTAATGAAAAAAAATGTTTCACTGTGGAATTCACGCATTAAGCGCGATTTAGATGATGAAAAAATGATGGCCCAGCAAAAAAGAAGAGTTTGGCATATTAAAATTTTCGTGTGTATGACCAGAAAAGAATACCATCATGCAAAAGTTTTGCTGTGCGTTTTTGTCTTTTTTTGAGCAAATGCTGCAATAAAATAAAAATACTGCCATAAAATATAATCGACCTGAGTATATTTTATGGCAACAAATATTATTTATGGCAGTTAAATTTCTTTCACAATTCAACTAATGCGAACAATTTATATTATGTGCAGCTCCAAACACACAATAAATATTTTGCTGGGCCAACATTTTTTCATCATCTAAATCGCGCTTAAATCGCATTTTTTAGAATTTTACGCCAGCTGTTTTAATCATTTTTTTTTAATTTCTTTTGTTTTTTTAAATTAAGAAACATAATTTTTTTCCCCTACTACGAGGGAAAAATTCCGACTGGGTAAATCGATTTAAAATTATTTCTTTAGTGGGGGACAAATACATATTAGTAAAGTTGAAAAACATCGATTTCAAGAATACGGCCCCAGGACGAACCACGGAAACTACAAAAAATTCATCACAAGAAAACTCAAGAAGAAGAGAAGGATTATTATAACCAACTAGTGGAAGAACATACTGAAGACAGAATAGTTGATAAACAATTATGTAGGAGAGAATCTAGAGTTAAATTTTTTGATGGATGCCACTTTAGCAAACCCTACTATAAAATATAAATTTTAAACCGGCAATATTCTTAAAATTGGTGATGAAACATTAAAAGAATTTGAAACAATTATTGAACTCAGAAACAATACTGTGTACTTTACTCTTCAATATTGAAGTTAATGACAATCATCTGTTACCGGATACATGCAACAACTCCAATCCGTTGTTTCAACATTTTAAGCTTAAAAATGCTCGATATCCTAATTTTCAGAGTCAGAAATAAGAAGAAAATTTATTGAATATCAAGAAAGTTTTTTCGAAACTAAAAAAAAACAACTAACGGATTAACCTGAGAAAAAAAACGGAATTCTTAAAAACATAAACAGAACTAGTCGGATACCTTGTTACGAACCCAAAAAAATTCCGCTACTGAACGAGAAGGAATTTAAAGCATTTCTGGATATTAAAGAGGTATTATCATCCTCAGAAATACTTATTTTTCCGGACTTCAACACTTCATTCATATTATCATCGATGCATGATCATTTGCAATTGGCGCTGTGTTATCAGAAGGCGAAATCGGTAAAGATAAATCGATAGCATACAAATCCAGGTCTCTAAATATGTACAACTAAGGAAAAATGCGACTAATGAAAAAGAAATTCTAGCCATCATCTGGGCGTTGGATAAGCTTTGAAATTATTTATATGGGACCAAAAAAAATTAAATTCGGATCGGTCTAATCAAAATACTACGAGAAAGATTAAATCCAACCATTACAACTAATGGGATAAAAATTTTCGAGGAATACATTCAAATACTGCAAGTGAAAGACACATGAAGAATGCTTCTTCAGATGTAGACCACGACTAACTCAAAAACTCACGACTAGCTCGAAAAATCAAAAAAAAAATTTGGAACATTACTATTGTCCTCATATGGCCAGTTTTATCAAGAAGTACAAACATGGTTGTGATAATTGTAATACCAGTTTGCAAACCCATGGACAAACGGATGAGCTTTGGACCACCAAAAATGTTCCAAATTTACCCCACAACTGCCAAAAGTCACTAGAATTTTGGACCTCATAAATCAAATAATAAACATGAGGAAAATCATATATAAACAGTTTTAAGCCATTGAGTGGGACCTTCTGGCATTATTCTTTCTGGGCGTTGCCATATCTTGAGGTTATATTCAAAGCCAGTCGGAGTCTTTGTCACATTCCAAGAAAATAGAATTAAATAAATGGTCTATTGATACCTAGCGTGGAAAAATCCCGAAGATCTGTCGAATCTATAAGCTTATCCTCTTTTTCTACATTTTTTTGAAAGACAAATATATGCTCAAACAAGAACTTAGACTGAGCCGAAGAGTCGAACTCCCGAAACACTATAATACGCGTAACTAATTGCGATACAAGAGATCGACGACTGGTTGAGATTAATGTTATATATGAAAGGGATATTCGCAGTTTCAGAGAATATTAGGCATTAAATAAAGCGCTAAACTCAAATTTTCCGACATCGAAAGCTACCCAGAACTGTCTCTAATTTAATAACTAGACTACAGATCAGTTCAACATCCTCGTATATTACGAAAAATTTAGAGGCAGATGAGCGCCCCGCCGAAGTTTAAGGTGCATCATATCATCCAGCTGGTCCAAAAGGTTACGATACTAATGTGAGTTGTTTGACCTGATTGTTTTACCAGTTTGAAGGTAACCCACGAACAAAATTCTATTGCATTCCAAACAACTGATGCTAACACCTACTTGGCCGATTTCTGAAGCCTAAATCGCTTCGGAGCCGAAGTACCGGATTCACACCACTCCTTAGCCTCCTATTTTGCTTCAAGATCATGGTGGTAGACCGAGGTAGCTGAGAAAGTCACATTCGAATGTGTTTTTGTTTCATTGTTAGCGAATGCGGCATCCATTGTTTAGGTCTTCCACTAAATCTCTCTCGGCTAATCGACAATCTTCAGAAACCATATGCTGTACTTTTTGCACTTTTGGACATCCTTCACGTGGATCATCTTTAAGACTTGTTTGACCACGTTGAAATTCAGCAACCTGCATCTATCTACTGTTCGAATTGAAGGTGACGAGTCTTATACACTTTTAACAATCTTTCATGAATTGGTTTTGGTTCTACACCCTCCAAAAATAAGAATTAAATCACTGCACGATAATCAATTTTTTATATTGTAAATAAATACTGTGACATGTCCACTTTGAATACTTGTTAATATACGAATGATTTGACAGATCTACATGAAACTTCACACGTGTTCCTATAAAATTAGTACCATTTTTAGCAAAAATTAAACGATGAACCTTATAGCGGTATCACTTATCGAACGACAAAACTTACTGAGCAACCTTGTATATATTTTAAACAATATTTTAAACCAAGTAATTTGTACAAAATTTGTAGTTTAGCAACTTAGCTGAATTTGTAAACCAAAAATTGTTGAATATACCACATCTATTAAAATTTTGTTTAAAACCGAAATGGGATGTACCCCGAATTTATTTCTGTAAAGCTATATCTGAACGTATTTTCATTTAATTGGATGCTTGGACAAAGTGGAGAGAAAAAAACAAAAAATTAAATTTAAGAATCTAGTAGGTATTGAAAAACAATGAAAAATTTCTCACATATAGTATACGGTCATAGGCAAAAGTATTTGGGATATTTGGGATCCCAGTGAGCTGGGATGTTGTTCCATCACTTTTTTCGACTTTCGATTTAGTTTATGTCTCAATTTTCAGGAATCAATTAACATTATATTTCGCGTAAACAATTATGTGTTTTATATCGCGACTTCAACCTCTTACTATACTTGCGAGCTTTCTCTCTTTTCTACAATTCGATAAACATGATGAGATTATTATAAGTCGTCTTGTATTCCCGAAAAAAGAACATAAAAAATCACCGATTGTTCATCGAGTGAATAAGCATAACGGTGGGAAGCTTATGTTTTGGGGTTGTAATTCTTACAAATGTGTTAGAGATTTGGTCCTTTTACCTGATAAGGTTGATAAAAATGTAAAATATATCTTGAACACGCAAACATTTAGGCGAAATTATTATCTATGAAGGTAGCAAAAATATTAAAATACAATAACACACCGATAAAATTGGGAAAACACGGTAATACACCAACAAAATGATTAATATGTGAATAATTTGGAAGTGGTCCCTCTTCCGATATTGATTTTTATTTTAGGTATTAAGTTTTAGCCCAGGTAATGTGAAACTCAATACCTAAAATTAAAATCAATATCGGAAGGGGGATGACTGGCTAGATTTTACATAGTAAATCCCTGAACTTCGAAATTATTCGCATTTTAATCATTTAAATCTTTTGATTGTGAATAAAATAACGGATGCAAAAAGAGAAAAATTGACACAATTCAGTTCTGTCTTACCCGTTAACCTAAGTGGATATAGAAAGTGTTTTATTTTGACTTGTGTCAATTTGTATATTACAAAAAATATTTAGTTCATGGGAACTTTATCGACTGACCGAGGCTAATCGCATGAGCCGCTTGATTATTTGACAATCGCTTCTTTTAAAGCCTAAGAGAAAATAGTTTCTAGAAGATTTGGTTACTGGAGATGAATCATGGGTTTATACGATAACGATAAACGCCGTGCAGTTTGGCAGAGCCGCCAATTCAGCCTAAAAAACCCTAATCCATCGAAAATTTTAATGTCGATCTTCTGGGATTGCAAAGGACTGCTATTAATGAAGTTACTACCGCAAAGAAGGACCACTGATGCTTCTACATACATAGATCAACTACAAAAATTAACTAAATCTATTAAAGAAGAGGCGTAGATGAGCCACAGTTCATCTCCTTCAGGACAATGCGCGACCGCACCTTGCCAAGATAACTCAAAAAAAAATTACAGGAACTTGGTTGGGAAATCGTACCACACCTTCCTTATTCTCCAGGCTTAGCACCTTCAGACTACCACGTGTTTAAGAATTTAAAGGTTAATATAAGTAAAAAAATATTTAAAGATTTCGATAGTTTAAAATTAGAACTGACCACTTTTTTTAATACTAAACCTTCAAACTATTGGGCTAAAGGTATCAACGACTTCCCTAACAGGTGGAGCACTGTAATATGTACTGATGGTGATTATATTGTAAATTAAAGTTTAAATTAAATTAAAAAAAAAATTAATAACAAAATTGTGGAATTTTTTTTTCCACGAACTTTTCCTACAACTCAGAAAACAGGAATTCGCACACAAATTCTTTTTTTAAAACGTCTTATACAGAGGGACAATTTCAAGAAGTAGAACTATCCAGAAAGGATATCAGATTATTCGGAAAAGACTTCCATGTATTAATGCCAGTTTATAAAACTTCATTAAAAATCAAAGATAACAAAAAAAGTGATTTGTTATCTTTGTTAAAGAATAACCATATTCCTCAATTTTATTCAAGTTTCTACAAAAAATTATAGTTGTGCTTAATTTAATTTAACAAAATTGTACATATACTATATAATTTTTATTTTCTTATTTAAAACTTTCTCTTGAACTGTACTTACAGCGAATTAAATAATAAAGTCCTGTGAAGTTACAAAAGTTTAGTTTTAATTATTATTATTAATTCGACAACGAAAATATTTGAATTTAAAAATGTCATAACTCTCTACACAATTAAGTTAACTTAAAACTGACATATCTAACATTTACGGAAGTAGTGAGGTAGGGTAGTAAGCACTGCGAAAAAATTGCATACTCTCAATTAAAATAAGTTATAACACATCGTTTAACATACACAAATTAAATTTATTTGTGAACAGGTAGTATCACAATGATTGGTGGAAAAAACCATGGATTTAAGATTCCCTTTTCTGAAATATTACTTTTTTTTAGTTACGCCACTTTTGAATCAAAGGTGCGATATGTCGGGTAATAATACTATTCGTTGGTTTATTTATTTAAATAGTTTTAACTAACTCATTACAGGTACACTTCGTATTAATTAAACTACCTCCGCAAAGTAACGAGCATTCGGGTTTTTTGAGGTTCCGTTATTTTATTGGGTGTCATTAGTAAGTCGTCAAACTTCACGGGAAATCCAAAAATTGTTTCGAGATTCGATGGCAGCTGTTCACATCAATATTTAAGCATTTTCAGGTTCAAGAGTGCTGGCAGGTCTCCCAAAGCGAACCTGACTGTCAAAATAGTTGTTTAGTTTCGCTATGTGATTTTCCTATTTACCAAAAATCTCTTTCTTTGAATCATTCTGGCGAATGCGATTTGTGACGAATTGCATTTTTTGGTGATGCAACTTCTATCCTTTAAGATATTTAGGTTTATTTATGAAAGCCTCTTTTTTGAGCGGCTTTCTTTTTTACGCTCTTCTGATTGCCGTTTTCAAGTGTGTAGGTTTAACGACATATTTCATAGTGATTCCTGCTTCTTATGTCCAAATGTTCGTGTGTATTATCAAAAACAGATCATTTTGATATTTTTATGTCAGCTGCCTCCTGTAACTTATGACCCTTCTAAACAATTTTGTTAATTTTTTTAATATTTTGTGTAGTATAGCAACAACCTTGGTTCAGTACCATCGGTGATCGTACGATCGCTTTTAACTTCACGGCAACAGTATACTAAGTGACCATACTGGACCGGATAGGTATATGATCAAATTGGAGTGTTGTAGTAAATGTGTCAGTGGCCATTTAATTTATTAATTTTTTTCAAATTCAACATACATTGTTGATAACCGTATTCTAAGGTACAAAATTATGAAGTGGGCTATAAAAGGGTGTTTCATTTAAATCGTAACAATGAAAATTATTATAGAATTCAAAATATTTTTAACCCAATTTAAACCTGTTACGACCCTTTTCTATTATCGGTATGTAGATTTAAGCAATTTGACTCAATATACAAACCAGCCAATCCATCAATCTTTTTAAATTTATTAATACGACGACAGGACGGTTGAAATACATTTAAATTACGCTTGTGACATGCACATATTATGTACTTGTACATACATCATCTACAAATTAACAACAAGCATTTTTGTAACAGTTCATGTTATGTACATATATTTACTGGGAGATGGAAATGAACATATGCGTGAAATTAACTGTTCAGGGTATTCCATTACCTATATCTTTACATCGCGCGTACGTACAGCATACATTATATGAATTGCATTTCCAACCGTTTTTGTTTTGTTGTTGTATTTTTTTTGTGTATAATTTTTCTAATTATTTGAATTAACGCCAGCAAAACATTAAACAAAAAACGAATTACGGATTTTATGCAACAATAAATGTTGAATTTATTCATTCTGTAATTTTATTTTAATTTTTTATTTATGGATGTTATAGAAAATTTCTAATTTTAATTGTTATGTGCGCAAAAAAAAATGTGAAAATATAGGGAAAAACTAGAAAAGAGCTAGAATTTGTTTTTATTACAATATTTTATTTATATGTATATTTAAATACGCGTACTCTGTGCAGACCAATTTCAATACAATGAACCATACACAACACAATGCGCGGCATGTTACAATTAATCAACTTGATTTAATTTTTACGAGTATTACCGTAACAAATATTTAACTTTTGTGTAACATTAAAATTACCACTTAAAATATTTAGAATTTATTATTATTTTTTTTTGCTTTCGTCTCTTTAAGTTTATTTTTATAAATTTCATTGTTTTAATTTTTTTACAAATACGAGAGGGGATTGAATTTATGTCTTAAGATTCTCAAAATTTAGCTATTTGTCCTTCCATATTTGAAGCTTGTCTTAGCCTGCGCTTTTTCAGGTTAACACCGGAAGTTATAATGTAATTTGTTAAAATTTTAAAACCCCAAAAGGAATGTTGTACAAAATTAAAAAATAAATAAATATGCGACAACGCAACATGTAGAGTAGCTGTTTTTTATCTTTGCAATCAGTTTGGAGATTGCAAACTATCTACATTTGGTCTTGGCCCGTTGGCAGCTAAATTAAGGGCGATAATAGATCCATTTTACGTTTTATGCGTCATAATCTCTGTTATAGTTTAGTATTTGTTATATGATTGTCTGTATCTTCTCTGTCGTTATTTGGTTGCTGTCACCTACTCGACCCATGACAAAGGACACGGTTATATAATAGAAATAAACACTTTCTTGAAGTATTTTTTTTATTGTAAGATACCAGCATTTGACTATACTCTTCGGGAAGAATTAGCTTTAGTTTATAGGAAAGACCTTCATGCCAGATTTTGTCAAAAGCTCCCGGTATACATCTAAGAATAATTTAGAGCAGTCCTTTTTCCCTTCTAGTGCCTTTTCAATCAAATGGCTTATTTTATGTACCTGATCAATAGTTGAGTACTTATTTCGGAAGAAAACTGTTCGGAAGCCCAACTAGAAGCCAGTTTGTGGTACTTTTTTAACCTGAATATTGCATTTATGATATGAATTATTTTACTATATATCCAGCAAGGTCGTAGATTATCGGTAGAATATCTGTAGAATACTCATCGAGCATCAATCGCAATATCGTCTATAATTCGCAAATAT
The DNA here is from genome assembly GCA_947310385.1 of Nephrotoma appendiculata. Lineage (NCBI taxonomy): Eukaryota > Metazoa > Arthropoda > Insecta > Diptera > Tipulidae > Nephrotoma > Nephrotoma appendiculata. The sequence goes on from OX371224.1 coordinate 342,810,847, forward strand.
TGTCGCACGAATAACTTTGACTCGACGTACGAAAAACTACGAAATTTATCTTTACTTTATTTTGTGCTTATCTTTTTTAAATATGTTTGAGGTGCCCTTAAGATAATCGGTCGAATATCGGTACTCGGTAGTACAACCTAGAATGAAAATTTCGTAAACCTACTCGCACGTAGTCGTCAGTATATCGCATATAATTCCCAAACGTTATCGCCAGATTAACTTTAAACGAATCTGACAATGATAAATAGTATATCGCTGGTACATCCTAGATCGAAACTTTCGTAAATCCGGAGGATAACATCCGGGCATATACTCGCCCGTGTATCGCAAATAATTCTCAAATGTTCTTGCTAGATTAACTTTAACCACTCACGAACAACTCATAAAATTAAATTATGAAATTTTGGGTTATTCTGGATAACATAGTGTTTTTTTACAACAAATCAAGATCAGGTTACCAAGACGTTGGAAGTTTATTTTTTTTATATTAAAAAATTAGGCCGTCTCATCAGGCTGCAGTGACCAAACCACAAATAAATATATTGAAAATACTTTGAATTTATATTCAAAGTATGATCGTAATGCCTTAGCGAATTTTAATGACTCGCTACACAATTGTCAACCCCTTCAAAAACCGATTCATTTCAATCGCATTGAACACAATTTTTGAAATTATATCGCAGATCGTTAACTTTTGCAAATAACATTTCGCATTTACGCTTTCGGTAGACATATCGCAAAAAGGATTCCACACTAATTTTGTTTTTATCGTCATTTCTTTGAACGCAAAGAGATCAATTTCAATTGAATTGCGTACATTTTCTGAGTATCTACCGCAATGCGGATATTTATAAAACACATTGCGAAAAGCGTATCGCATTTATGCTTTCAGGAGACATGTCTCAAATGAAAAGTTATCGCAAAAATCTTGCTGGGATAGTTCTTGGAAGGTTTTTTAGGGTGTCTTCGGTTACTAAATTGAACCTGGTGAGCTTTGTTCGATTTGGTATTGTTCTTGATTTCGTTTGCAATTTCAATTGGAGATGAAGGTGTATTACGAGCTTTCGACTTTTTCTTCGTTATTTCTTGCCCAAGTCCCATTCACTTTCAGGAAGGATGAAACTACGGTGTTGGCCTTTTTAACTATTAAGTTGCTTTCCTAAGTCGATATTGCTATCATTTATTAACTTACTCAAGTACGAGCTTAATTTTTAAAGACTCCAAATTGCTGCTGGACAAAATTACTATGAAATGATTACTCCTATGCAAATTATCCATCACGTTAAATTTCGATTTATACGAGACGCTTATGTATTGAAAATAGGAATGGAAAATAAAGATCGAGGAAGTAGTAAGCATTAAAGTTTGTTTGTGTGCTCTACCAGCACAGCGGTTTGACAGTTTGACGTAATCGGATGGAGATTTACTGCCAGACAATCCTCATCATAATTAGTCAAATCATAATGTTTGAGTAAATCTACAAATTCAGACTGACTCTGTCTGATGTTGTAACGATTAGAAAGACATCTATAAGACAGTCCCCTGTTAAAGTACCCACAATCAAGCTAATTTGATGCCTTTGCAGAGATGTCAGCTGTCTGGACCAGCTATTTTTAGTATTGCCCATACACGTTAACCTTTTAAACCAAACATAGAGTAGTTAAAATAAACTGCTTTAACACATATCCAATTCGTGTGGCTGCCATATGTCCCACTCTTTTGCTTAAAAATGTATGTTAAACTTGTGTAATGAAGATAGATACAGTATCATTTTCCAAAATGTGCAAAGAGAAGTTGAATATACACGACGTTATAATTGTCGCGGAAGACGATGCGTAACCTAAGGTACCCGACTATTTTGAGGTAGAGATCCCAAAAACTTGCCAAGACACCGAATGAAAAATAAGCAGTTCTAGAGGGGTATCTTCGGTACACACATTCGTTCATCCATCCACCTAGAAAAAAATGTTAATCAGGCACCTTCGAACGTCGAGAAAAGTTGGTTTGGGCCAGGGTCACTTATTATCTGTTTTGTCAGGATTTAAGCAACTTGACCTTGATAGACCAAAGTTAAAACATAAAAAAGTAATAACCAACCTACATTGTCTACAAATATTCTACATACTCTCTGCATTGTCGACATTTTCTACGCCAAAATGAATTGTCTACGCTATTTCGACGCCAACATGTCGACAATTCCAAATTTCGCGTATACGCACAACATTGGTACAGAAATAAGTGCCGCACTTGATTTCTTTGTGGAGAGGCACATACCGAACCATAGAAATATAAGTGTTTGAGTTTTTCAAAGTATACATTCATGGTTTTAAAATACTTTTGTTTTTGGGTCAGCGTAAAATAGAATTCGCCTATGAATTTCATCCTGATACGTTCGTAGCAATGACTACCTACCACAATAGATCGCTCGAATATCGCTAAAAGACCAAGAAAAAATACATTTGTCTTTCGAGGAAAAATAATCACGCTAGGTAAAACGCTTCACAACAACAACAACAATAATTTATAATGGAGAAATTACTAAAAGAGCAAAGTGATCTGGGCGAACAGATACAAAAACTAATCGTAAATATAAGAAAGGATCAAGCTCCCCGGAAAACAAAGGGCCACCTGGAAAAAAGGAGCTTGTCTTAGAAGAACGTAACAATTTAAAACGTGTTTGTGAAAGCATAACAGCTGATATCAACTATAAGCTGGAAACTGCCACAACAGCTCCAACTACAAAAGCAGCAGATAACATCGTACTTGAAAAAGCACCGATAGCAACAACAACTAAGCTAGCAGAACTGAATAACTTGGACCTACGGCACAACAAAAAGTAGTATCCACGTTGATAATCCCGACGGATCAAGTTAACAACGATGATCCCAAGGAAAGGCTGCTCAGAAAGCAGTTAATAAAAATAAATCACTTCAATCAATCACACTGAAACAAAAAAGCAAACAACTAAATATGACGATGGACTAGACAGAGACACGTCGACTGTTGTTTAAGAACTAACCAGATCACACAATGGAATCATAAAAACAATCCAAGATTCGGAATTTGATGAGAAACTTATCAAACAACAAATAAAGCCAGTAAAAGTAGCAAACTATCATCACTAAATCCATTCATGGACGAAAATGGTTTGTTGAGGGACGGCAGTAGATTACAAAAATTTCAACTTAAGTATCAAAAACTTCAACTGATTCTTCAAAAAATGATTTAATCAAACCTCAACACAATTTAAGCACACCAGGTACACCTTGTATTATACTGAGGCGTACAAGCAACTCTAGCGCAATTACGTTCAAATTATTGGATTTTGGATGGTAAACGTGTAGTACGCACAACAATCCACAATTGTGTAAAATGTTTTCGAAAGAAAGTGATCGGTGAAACGACTCCAACGTACGAGGAGTTCAGCACCGTGTTATCACAAATTGAAGCATTTTAAATTCCAGACTGATTCTTTCACTGTCAAGCGATTTAGATGATTTTGATGCTTTGACATTTGGAAATTTTTTTAATCGAATCGAGTGGTCTCCCGCTGATTTCACCCCCTGAGTCAGACAAAACCAACATAAGTCCAAAACGAGGTGGACTCTGCTCTCAAAAATGACTGAAGAATTTTGAAAAATATGGTCTAAGGAATACTTAAACAGTCTACAACAAAGGTACAAATGGAAAGAACCAAAAGCAAACTAGAGGATTTGTCAGCTAGTTCTAAAAAAGGATGAATAAGTTCCACCTACAAAATGAACAATGGGAAGGATAACAGATACTCATCAATAAAATGTTCAAAAAACATCATCTTCAAGAGACCGATTACAAAGATAAGTCCCCTTCCAACTGAGGATAATCAAGATCCAACAAGCAAATCAGATGAAGATGTAATAACAGACGACAACAAGGTAACACAACACAAGGCCTGCAGGTCTTGAGTTGCCACGCGTACCAAGAAGATCTATGCACTACTGCTCATATTACTAATTACGTTCAGTTTTTGCAATTCGAGCGCACTACCGGATCTATTTTGAATAAATTGGAGAGCTCAAACTTTCAAACAACGATTGGAACATAATAGTGTATTATATAATCTTTATATCTAACCAACTATTATGCAGAACTGGCTGCTTATAAGCACTTCAAAGACAGACTAGCTAATTATTATTCATATTCTAACGACAACTACCCAGACTCGAGTATTGCTAAAAGATCAAGAGAAAATATATGTGGACTAATAGAACCATCGTTCGAGCAATCCTTACAAGAAATAGAGTACAAGGATGAATTGCTTCACCACCATAAGATGAGTTTTGGAAGAAGCAAACGTGGACTTTTTAACTTAGGAAGAAATATAGGCAACGAGCTATTTGGGGTGCTAGATCACAGGGCCGGTGCGTTATGAGGAGGAAATAAAAAACTCGAGTTGAACAACAACCATTTCGTCAATCATACACGCGATTATAAACGTCTTCAAAAATAGACAAGAAAATGTCAACAAGCATTGGCTGGTATTCAAGAATCAATTAGAGGAGGCTAAATCTACTACTTGAACTGATGCTTCCCAATATCGATGGCACTGATGACATATTGGCACTATATCAGATCATGACAGCCAAGACAAGGCGGCAAGAAAAATTTGATACTGTATCAGCACCAACGACTTTAGCATATGCCAGATAACCCAGGCTGTGCATCAAAATCAAGAAGATGATGTTTCATGTGAACTGCTCCTGCTACGACAAGAAAGAGTGAAAAACAAATGTGAGGTGATCCAACTAAGAGATTACAGATGGCTGTATTCAGTACCAGCTTAACCTACGATCAGTATCGTTTGTCAACAAGAGCCATTTTCTACAAAGATATCAAGAAGCAGCATAGTAAGCTCAGGCTCTGGTTGTACACTAAAAGGAAGAACCATAAGCATACCAGCGAAGCAATTGTACTATAACAAAGTATACTCCTCAAAATTACCAACATTCAATCTCTCAACAAAAACGACCAAGCAACCACAACATTACTCTAATCACTTTCAAGACTTGTCAAAGGGTACAAGGAATCGAAGAAATACAGCAAAGAATAAAGGCAATAACGATGAATACAGGAGAAAGCTTATCATAATATACTTTGCATGTCAATGAAAAAACGCCAGTAGCATAAACCTAAGTCAAAAATGGTCAAGATTGAATGACCAGCAATTGGTTAAAACATTTCAAATCAATTTTCCAGAAAATAGACTTATTAATGTTGAAACATACAATTTATACATATAGATATCATCCAATTAGATCCATTTCACACACACACACTATACATATCCAGAGAGATACACACCCCTTTTCAATACGCCCGGAAAACTAACAACATAATTTCAATCCTAATCTAATATTAATCAAACTCTACATACGAACGAACATATGCAACAGTACCAACAACAAAATCAAAAATTGGATTGATCAAATCATGTATTTCCTTTTTTGAAATCCCAAATTTCATTTCACTTTTCCACATTTCTTCTCAAACAAACAACAACAACACCAATCCTAACTTCTTATATTTATGTGGCTGGTCTCTATTGTTGTTGGGTTCGGTGCCTGTAAATTTAATGTGCGATACATACGAGTTGGTGAAAAATCCGTTTATCATGAGCTTTTAGATTATATTTTATTTATTATTATTGTGTTATTATTTGGTGGATGTGTGCACACGGGAGGGAGGGCGGCTGGGTTTGAAAAATATATAATACGAGTACCTAAATTGAAATTTGTGTGCTTGATTATATTTTTATTTCATATTTCGCGTATATTTGATGTACGCGAATATATGCACGCTAATGAATTATATTTTGTGTAGCAATAAGATACGTTATTGAATTAAACTTTCATTTCTTTAATTTAAAGAAAAACAAAAAAAAAACGTTCATTATTTTTACGAATAAATACAACATTAATAATAATACAGACGAGTAGTATTTATTCGTATATGTATAACGAACTCACAAACTATTTATGGAATTTTCATAATTTTATAAATTTTCATGTACATATATGTTGCAATAATAATACTCGTGTATGTACATATGCCATATAGTTTTGAGGTAGACGAGTAAATCAAATGTTTGGGGTTCGTACACACAAAAGAAAGAAAGAAAGAAGTTTTTTGATCATTAAGTTCTCTTCATATTATATATAGAAATATCTTAATTAGTGATAATTAGTTTGTAGATGGTATACGAGTGTATAAATATTCCTAAGTACATCAGGTATGAAAATATTCGAGTACGTAAGCGCACGTAATTCACTTAGGATTTAATTTAAAGGTGTATTCGAGATTTCAAATAAAACTCTTGTAAATATTTTATAAAATTTCTTTTGTTTTTATATAAACATTTCCATCTGCATTTTCCATTTTAGTTAATTTATCATGTTAAATCTATTCAAACACTTTATATATACAGCTTGTGTTTTTTGTTGTAATTGGTATTTTATCATCCATCCAACACTGTATATATATCTTTATAGTGTGTGTGTGTATCTATATATTATACCAACAACACTAAATGGATCTTTGAACTAAATGAAAACTAAGTGAAATAACGATTTTTGTTGTTACATTTTCATTTTCAGTAAACAAACAAACGAACGAACGAAAAATTAGTTTTTCCTGTAATTCATGCTGAGGATGAATAACACAGCGAGATAAGATTATGTAGATGAAGAAAGATTTGTTACCTGTTTTGTTCTACATCCATATACGAAGGAGAGATTCAGAGCAGTTTTTTTTGTAATTTTATTTCTCGTGCTACATTCTGTCGAGTGTAAAATTTATTTTTGAGTTTTACAAACAGAATTGAAGTCAATCTGTTGTGTTTTTTTTTCTCGCGAAAATTGAGTTTTAATTTAATTGAAAACGGTTGCAGCGGTAGCACTCTGTGTATAGTTGCGAGATTAATTTTTTGGATAAATAAATATCCCGGGTAAAAATAATATCGAGTCTTGAACAAATTTACTTACTTATATATACATAACTCAACGGAATTGGATGCTTACCTGTAACGAAAAAAATAGATAAAATAATTAGAAAACGTATTTATAAATTTTAACGTCGATTTAATTAAAACACAAAATAATTGACATCATATGGGCCGAAATTTATTTCACGTGCAGTACACATGTTACATTTAACTATGGAGTTCGAATCTCGTTCAAATGACCACGTTGCAACGATTGATTCCTTGGAGCGAATTTTAAATCATAAAAAGAAATCCAACGGCATTTAATCCTTCAATAGATCAATTATTTGACCAGTTAGGTGGCATGTGGGACCATCTTATTGGAATCACATATCACTGATGTCTACTCATGCAATTCTGACCAAAAATAATCTTCCAACATGGCACAATAGCAAGTTTCATTGTCCGCCATGTCACGAGCATCATTTTCATCAACGAAAAAATATGGTCCAATCACACCTACGGCATGAAATCCTCACTACACGATCACTTTTAGTGGTTGTAATGCAGATTCATGGACGAATATATCATCGAACAGGTTCCTTATTGCCAACTGGATAGTGACTACAAATTTTTGCAAATTTAATTTATGGTCGATTCAGCATCACCAGTCGATCAGCGTTGTGCACACAACAATTCGGTGAAAATACCAATTGTGGAACAACTCCAAACATTTCTCCATCATCACAACGAATTGGTTGCAATATATTCAAGACCGCATTAGACCGCATGCCATCTGATAACCACAAAATGGTCATCCGAGTACATAAGACGCCTGCAGGACAACACGCAGGACGTTTTAATGTGCCAATAACTGATGAAGTCGTTATTGCCGTCGTGGGTGAAAATTTACAAAACCGAGATATTGTTTTATATCGGCGGAACGATCAACTGCGTGCGCCCGAAACACATCAATCATATGATACGTCACAATATCCTAATTAAAATAACCAATCTACCTTAATTATTATTCATACAGACTGATGGTTCGGGTAAACGAGGAGAATCACATCTTAAAATGTCGGCGTCTTTCTAACCAATATGCTGTGGATATGTACGCCAAATTTGAAACTGCGAGCGATTGACATTTATCAGGTTTAACCAGGCAAAATTCCGCTGCGAGGAATACATTCATCTTCGGGATGCCATTAATGCTGATGGAAATTCGCAGAATGTCGGCAGAATGACTATTCTTCCAGCAATATACGTCGGAAGTACGCATGAATACGCTCAATATGCCATGCCGTATATACGTCATTATAGCACACGGAGTTGCTGCCGAAAATTCTAACTATGAAATCATTCAATTTCAAATGAGCCTCTATGTTAGCATTAATGAAGCGATGCGGCGTATTTTTTCATTTGCTATACTTAAGAGACACCCCACTATTGTTTACTTGGCCATACATTTGGAAAATAGTCAAAGAGTGTATTTTACAGCAGAGAACGTATTACATCAAGCTGACAGGCTGCCATCGACAATATTGATCAGCTTCTATGAAATGTGCCAGAATGATGACTTTACCAGAACTCCAAAATGCCAAGATATTATACTTGGAATCAATCGTCAAAGAAATTTCAATGACGGTTATTCACAAGTATTTTGCATCGATGCACTATAAGACGTCTTAAAATAGTCCATCCCAGCCAAGACGAGTGTTTTTATTTGCATTTACTGTTGATCAATGTTCGAGGCTCAACATCATTCCAACATCTGCGGACTGTTAATGGTGTAGTGTGCGGCACATACAGAGAAGTCTGTTAACGATTGAGATTGCTAGAGAATGACATTCATTGGGACCACACTCTCGAAGCTGTTGTAATTTCGCCAAATGTTAAACATATTGATTTAAGGGACAAATATAAAGATCATATGGCCGAAGATATAATGCATCAGAGGCGTCTTAGAAGAAATTCACAATGAAGCGTTAATTTTAATTCATGATATGTGCCTGATGCTTACCAACAAAAGATTAGTACAATTAAGAATGACAACCTACAATCGCTCAATGGACGACGCATTTAATCAAGAGTTAGAACGCGAAACCCTATACTATTCCTAGGCATTGAGAGAAACCGTTCAAACAAACGTTCCCCTTTTAAATCCACAACACAAACGATACGCTCATGAAAGTAGTGAACGATTACACTGGCGGAATTTTTACGTTGTTGGAAGGCTCTCGAACAGCTCATTCAACACTCAAGTTGCCATTGAACATGCAAACTCACGAAACTCCAACTTGCAACCTTTGGAGGAATTCTGCGATGGCCAAAGTGTCGCAGCAAAGCAAATTGATCGTTCGGAATGAATGCACGATGGCACACCAAAAATCTTTAGAATCATTAGACCGCACGGTGCAAGATTTCCGAAACAACCAAAACCGGTTTGTGGTGCAATGATTATAGAGGCGGTTTATTTTCGACAAACATTGCCAGTGATTCCACGATCAGACGACGAACTTAGTGCCTGTTTCAAGTCGTCCATTTTATGAAAATATGTCAAAACACTCATATTAAATATGAACATGCGAGTCGAATGGCAGAACGACCGATCTGAAGAAGTTTTTTTCCAAACAATTGCTCGGCATTGGTAATGGCAAAATTCCTGTTGACACATCGTCTGGATACATTACATTTCCTGCCAATTGTTGTCACTTTACTGAATCAAAGGCCGAACTCATCGAGATGGTGTGCCCAAACATTCCTCAAAATTATAAAAAATATGTGTAGTTGAGCAAACGTGTTATAGTGGCTGCAACAAACGTTGATGTCAACGAATTGAATTTTCCGATTTTTGAATTCTATTTAAATGTCTAATTAAGCCGAGTTCAAATAACAAGTAAAGACAGAAAAAAACCATTTAATAGGCCCAACAGACATTCATTCGCAATTCCAATCTCGAACGCAAATCATCAGATCAATTTGTTATTTGTGTAATGGTATCCTACATTCATATTTAAACTGCCCTTCATTCCTAACCTTAGCCCTCACAGAACGAGTCAATAAAATTGAGAAATACCGCAGGCTTGCATGGGTTACGGGCTTAGGACAAATGAAAATCATTTTTCTACGAACTAGGAATCAAATATTCAAACGAAATCAATGAATGCTTCACCAGTGGATACTTATTCCGACGAACCCAAAATATTCAGCATGCAAAAGACTTTGACCAGTGGAGGTGTGATCTTACCAAAGGAAATTGTATTGTTGAAAAGTTCAAGGAAGCCATCAAAATCAACTGAGGTTGATGAGATGATTTCCACTGTAATCCCAACTTGACATCACCTGTCAATTAGTGTATGGCAAATCACCAAGGAAGGTTATAGCGTTGAACAATGTGCTCGTCCTGCCTAGTCGACTATTCAACGTTTGTTGACCAAATACGAGTCAACCAGTTCGATAAAAAATCAGCCAACTGCTAAAAACATCGCTGCTATGCATGAGAGCATACGGAAAAACATGAGGCAATCAATTTCTCGTCGTTCAAAAGAACTTGGCGTTTCGCGATTTTAACATTGTGAATTTTTGCATCGGAACTTATAGGTTTGTATCTTTATAAAATCAAAATGGCCCAGGAACTTAAAGTAAACGACCATAGACCACGCCGTGTGTTCGTTGATTTTGCTTTGGAGCAGTTGGAATTCATCACGAAATGCAATGCAAGAAAGTCACTTTTTGTCTGCACTTCTTCCAAAATGAAACTGGGATTGGAATAACCGTCAACGGCAAGCACTATGATGATAAACAACTTCCGTATGATATGGATGCCAATGACATGTTATTCGAACAATATGTCACGATCGTGACACAAGATCGTGCTATTTAATGCCTGTAAACTTCTTTTTTTGGGGTAATCTTATGGGAAATAACAGGTTTATGGGAATAAACCGCCAGCAATTGACAGCAAATTCAACCAACTTTATGCGACAAATACAATTGAATTGATAGCTCACATCCAACTTGTTTTATGATCATTTAAAAATCGAACTCCCTTAAAAAGGGAGGAAGATTCCATATCACCTTTATTAACAAAATTTCGAAAAATACAAAACTTTCCACCTAAAAAATTCTTGTTTGCCGAGGAAGAGAAATGTGAGAATCATTTGCAAAAAAAACCCACTACAGTGATTCTACAGGAAAATTCAATGGATTTTAGCCTTACTCTTGCAAATGAATTAAATGCCAACTCTAATTTAAAAGAACAATATATTTCATTCATGAGAGAATACCGTTCCTTAGATCTGAGGAAAGATGTAGACACCGAAAAAACTAAAACAGTAATCTAATACATTCCTCATCCCTTCGGCAAAGCCCGCAACCGATTTTAGCCTAAATGAAAAAGTGTTTGTTGGATGTTGCTCCTGGATGTTCAATATGATTTGTTTCACAATATATTGAGATTTCAACTTCACAATATATTGAGATTTCAACAGTGTTATCGGATATCGCAAAATAATTTGATCCTTTAGGTTTATTAGCACCAATCCTCATCTTCCACCGATATTGAAGAGAACTGGCTATAGAATTTCAAAATAATTTCATAAATATAGCGCATATCCGATTACCAAGATACAAATTTAGAAAAGGATCATCTGTAAAACAAATCGAAGGCCACGGGTTGGCAAATGCTTTAGAAAAGGTCTACGATTTGGTGTGGTGTTGTGAATAGATTTTACTATCACACATCAGTTGACAACGAAGTGAGGTATATTTTGCGGTCACGGCTTTTCGGTTTATTTTGCACAGCCAAAATAAGTAAAACCAAATTCGTAGAGCTTAGCTCAAGCAAACGCCTTGATTTTTTTATTTTTTTTTTAATATTTAAACCTGTGGGATAGAAACTTAGCTCAGATCGCTCATTTTCTGAGTGATTTGAGCTAATTATTTATCTCCACGGCACAAATAAAACATTTTAATTTATTACTTTACAGATTGGGTTGATCCTGAGATTAATCTTCAATGTTCCTCTTATTTGAGTTTTAGAAACCAAAACGGGACGAAAACATAGCTCAAGTGTGTAACTGGCCCTAACCCTAGCAAGCTATTATCGGTGAATAAATTCATTCCAACTAATAGTAATTTGAAAAACCTCACACCATTTTGAGATGCGTCTGCCGCTCTCAGAGTGGAAGATCCAACTAAAAAACGGAAATCTGGGACATTCTGGCCTACAATTGCTCTTAGCAAGTGTTCGACGAGAAATTATATTATTTGTGTTCGGACTATGCCCAACATAGTTAAACAAATAACGGGTAGTTTGCCCTTGAGCGATTTCCCCAAATTAAACCTAACCCTTTATATGAGGCATCCTTTGTATGTTTCGGCACAAGATCTGTGCATTTGGAAATAATTAGTGACCTCACGTCTCACTCCTTTAAAATGGTTTACATATCTCGCCGTGGTTAGGTTAGAAATATCAATTTTGTCAGAGCAGCTCGTGAACTAAATGAACCTTTCCAAAAATTCACATTTCGAAGAAGCTTCAAGTTAAAATAGCTTCATTTTGTGCTGAAAACCATAAAAAGTGGTATTTTATACCACCTCGGGCTGTTAAGATAGGAAGCCTGTGAAGCCTCTATAAAAACCTGGTGGATTTTGAAGGATTTTGAAACTGTGATAATTTTAATTGTGGGAATTCTTAACAATTTACAGTTAACTCTATTATCTGAGGATCTGGAACCACTGACTCCGAACCACTTCGTAATAGGTGCTTATATCATGGCAATAGATGAGCCATCATTGGAAGTTGATGAAGATTTGGAAATGATTATTTATTTTAAAAATGTTAAAAAGTCCCTAAATTGGTTGAGCCTAAAGAATGTTTGTACACATTACGTTGCAAAAGCGAGTCTCTTTCTTTAATTTAATTTGGCTCGCTCAATTTTTATAAAAATTGGTGATGAGAGGTTTTCGAGTGCCAGGTCCGTCCGGTGGGGCCAGGATCCGATTCTTTAATTTTTTTTCGGCTCGCACGATTTCATAAAAATTGCTGGAGAAGGGTGTTCGATTACTAAAAACCGGTTGTGATGGGTCATGATTTTGGGAAAATTCGATTAGGAGGCCAACCAGCGGGGGACCGTGGAGCCTGGAACCTTCTTTTAACAATTTATTTTGGTTGAACGATTTTAAGAAAATTTAGCGGAATAGGGTTTTTGTATGAAAGGAAATGATTACTAAGGAGTTCTGGCCATCGTAGTACCATGTTGCATGATGTTGCACCATGTTGCATGATCTTGCACCTTGTTGCACCATGTGTTATGGGATGTTACCATACCTTGTGGGATGTTGCACCATGTTTGATCATATTGTACAATGTTGTGTCATGTGATGTTGCATCTTGTTAAAGGATGTGGTGTGATGTTTCACCGTATTGCGTCATGTTGGTTTTGGGGCCTTTTTTAACAGTTTTTATAAAATTTGGCTGGACAGGGTTTTCAAATACACAGAAACGATTCTAAGGAGTTCTAATTTCTGGAAAATTCATTTAGTAGTCCTCCGTGTGGGCTGATGTTGCATCATGTTGTGGGATATTGCTAGATTTTGCACTAGATGATGCGTTATGTGTACCATGTTGCGTGATTTTGTACTAGATATCATATTTATTCGTTTTGTTTCTTGTTTTTTATTAATTAGATATCTTGCGTTAAGTTTGATCATATTGCGGAATGTTGCACCATGTTATGTTGGGTGCATTACGATGACACTATATGGTTGCATTCATCACGTCCTTTTCAAAATGTTGGTTGTTTGAGTAACAATTTTAATTAGTAGCATGCGTTTTTTTTCGGCTAGCACGATTTTGATAGAAACTGGTGAAGGGAATGACAAGAAATCGAATGCCGCAGTAATCGATTTCGAAGGGTGCTAAATTTTTTTCTGTTCGAACGATTTCCATAAAAATTGAGATTGTTTGATGAGGGTTTTCTAATGCCTGGAATGGATTCCGACGAGTCCAAATTTTGGGAAAATTAATTTAGAGTTTTTCGAGTACTTTGAACAACTATGGATGAAATCGCTTGTGATGAGAACTAAATTCAGAAAAATGTGTTTACGGGGTTTTCAAATGGGATACGGGTCCCTACTTAAAACAAAAGATTCCAACATGAGTGAATCAAATCCGGATTTGTTTTTGACGTTATAGCCAATTTGATTGAAATAAAACTGCGGTTTTTATTAACAAAGTGTGGCGTACTTATCGTTTTCTTTAACAAAGTAAAAGTAAATCATGAAAATTTTCGAAATTATAGCATTTGTGACAAAATCGAATAAAAACAGAAATATCTTAAATTAAATTTAAAGCTTATAATAACGATTTTTGATATTAAACTGTTAATTGACCATAATTCGGTCAATCTACAGCGCAAAGCCTCTAATATATTTGCAGATTCTAGAGAAATTTGGCGGAAAACAGTGCGCCGGAGGTGGATGCTTCTATAAAAACTTCGTCGTCTCTTCCAAATATTCAATTCAACCATCTTTTACCAACCGCAAGGCTCGGTGTTCCAGGGTCTACACAATTATATTAGAGCATTTAATTTTTAAACTTAAAACAATTTTAATTTCAAATTAGTTAACGGTCAAGAAAATATTTTATGGTGACAATAGAAATCAAATAATATACCAATTTCCGCCATATTTTCCAATTACAGCCGTAAGCAGGCCACCTTCCCTATTATAAATAAGCAGGTATATCCAAAAGGTATCTCTTTAGTCTTTTTAACTAAAAATAATTGTTTATGTAGCAGTTTAATCAGAACGGCGATCCAATGAATTCTGCTAACCAAAATTTAGTCCAAAGCCCTGTAAAATTTAATCAGAACTTTTTACAACTCCTCATTCGTACCAAAATCAATAAAATTATTTAATTTGAATCTAAATTTGCATTTTTAGATCAAAACTAAAACACTTTTAATACGCAACACCGTATCGATATAACAGCACGGGTATATGAGCTTTATGTCCGCTGTACACAATAAAATGTTTACAGGCGAACACAAAAATACCCAACAAACAAAAAAAAAAAGATATGTTGCTAATACAATTTTTATATGAGTTACGGATATTGCTAAAAGGATATAAGCACAGTGCCCGTATAAAGGATAGATCAACAAAATACTTTCAATTTTTTTTTGTTGTTCTGCTCCATTTTTATGATTTGTATTATTATTATTTTGTTGTGTATGTATATTATGTTTTCTCTCTATGTGTATGCTTTATATGTATGTAGATATTAAGATCCTCGGGGGACATTCGACAACAGAACAAAAACGACAAAAAATGAGCTTTGGAAGATTTTTTTTATTATTGAATTTTCTATTTACTTGTTGGATTTTGAAAAATAATAGTATTGTGAATCGAAATAATAAAAACAAAAGATCAAACAGAATTATTATATGTGCCGCATTCACAATATATACATAAATTTATATTTGTCTTGTTTAGTTATTGAACATGGTATATATTGTGAATTACTAGGAATTCTGAGCACACCATGTGTAGTAGGAGTTGAATGATATAATCGTTTGTATCGGAAGGATGGCGCGATGGGAAATATATTTGGGCAAACAGCATTGCAAATTTATTGTTGTGTTCTTTCATTTATTTTATCTATTAGTAGGTAAGGTGTATACAGTATTTCTATATACCGCCTTAATATCAAACGTATCTATAAAATATTTATAACTATTAAGATATTTTCGTTCAGTTCTTCTACATTTTGGTATCAGTGTTGTCATGTTCTCAAACAAATATCAGATTTTATTCTTTATGAAATATATTATTACTATTATTGTTGTTGTATCGCATATATTATACATATATCTGTTATTTATTTGCTCGTTCGTTCAAGACAACACACAGCTAGATATCTAGCTAGCTGCTGCCAGGAAGCATATCTGCACTCGTTCTAAGACGTAAAGAATATTACGAATTTCATATTTCATGATATCTTCTTTTGTATAAAATTTCCTTCTTTCTAATATTTTATGCATATTTGCTTATGCTTATGCTTGTGTACAGTATGATACATAGTCAGGTTAAAATAATGTATATCTATACAATATAACAATATATCTAGATATGTGTAGCACACGATAGCTGACGATGGTGTTATACAACTGTTGTTTACTTAATATATTATCATTATGATTATTCCTACTTTACAGGCATTACTATTTTTCATCGTCGTTATTGTTTGTGCTGCTTAAATTCGATTTTCTATATATTTCGTTGCTATTCTACCTTGCATTACTCTATGCTAATATAATCTATAACATTACTGGTAATTGTATTAAGTGTAGCAGTACATTTTAGAACAAAGTAACAGACGATACAAAATCAAACTAATCAAACTGGGATCGAATTTCGGCTATACCTGAGCTTGAACCACAAATATAGAAACCGCATGTACGCGTTAAATACAATTAAATTCAAGGTTGCAAACACAAATGCGCAGCGGAACATAATAATTCGCTAAGACATTGCGATTATATTTTCTATGTAAGTTCAAGTATTTTCAATATTTTTGTATAGTTTGGTCAAAGCAGTCTGATGAAACGATCGAATTTTTATGACCCTAATGCTGCACCAGCACTTGTAACACAATCCTGGAAAATTTTAGTGGAACTTTTTACAAATTAATTACAAATTTGTGACAGTTAGAAAATTTTTAGAGGTCCCGTTATCCTGCAATTCGTGTGTGGGCTGGTCTTAGACAAAGCTACACCACCACAGCTAGTGCTGGAGTAGTACTGGAATCTTTTTACAAGAAAATGGCATAATTTTACATATACAAAACTTCCACAAATGGGAGCAACCGATTAAAATCATTGTATCGTACTTGTTGATACAAGAAATTTTTACTAAATAAATTTCAATATATTGGAATACTTCCATTGGCGAAAACTACCCCTAAAAAGTGCAGCTCTTTAAAACAATATTGTGTATAGGTAATACCCCTCAAATGGTGCCCATGAATTTATTACATTAGTTGTGGGTGTGCCTATATACTATATCGCTTTAGTGTTTTACTACCAAAATTGTGCGGGTAGGGCAAAAGTACCATGTCAAAAATTTAGTTTTATATGTTTTTTGAACCATTTTACACATTTGAGAATTCCTTTTTAACTTATTTTCGTCCGAAAAAAACACTAAATCTATACACGCAAATGTGTTGGTTTTACTTCAAATCAAGCAAATTTTTTTATCAACAACGCCATTACGTACTATGGTTTATTACTTACACGTTTGTGCTGGTTGGACTAAAATTGTCACGAAAAATAAGGCTTTTAAAAATTGCACTCCCGTAGAGGAAGCTTTTTTAGGGGGGGGGGAGTTAAGGAAGGTTCAGCTATGCCAATATGTTGTAGTTAATTTGCAAAAAATTACAATACCTATACCGCCCCCAGTACGATATAAGAAATATTAAATGAAATGCCAACAGCATGGTTTAACCAAAAATATGGGTTTTGAAAAATTGCACCCCTTAGGGGTAGTTTCTTGGGGGTTGACCTATGTCGATATGTTGTAATTAATTTGCAAAAAATTCCAGTACGATACAATAAATATTAACAAAAAAATGAAAAGTGTGGTGTAGCTTTGTCTAACGCCATCTCACACACGAATCGCAGGATAATGGGACCTGTAAAAAATTTTCTAACTGTGTAACAAATTTGTAATTAATTTGTAAAAAATTCCTGTACCATTTTCATTGGATTGTGCTACAAGTGCTGGTGCAGCATTAGGGTCACTGAATTTTATATTTTAAGCATTCAGTGTTTCACTAGGTTGAAACCAAACCACCAACGTCTTGGTCACAGTACCCATAAAACAGGTAATATACAAATCGGTTTCATTTTTGTTCGTTTCACGCATCTGTAAACAAAATTCCAATATGGCGTGGTTGGGTGACTAAAAAGTTTGTTTTTCTGGGTTTCCTTAAGAAAATATTTGTTTGTGTTTAATGCTAAATAATATTTTAATTAATTTAAGGTGAACGATTGGTTTGATTATTTGAGCGTGGAGTTCCATAGCATGACAGTCGGCCACGGATGCAAGGATTTGGTATTTTGGAGGAGAAGAAAGTTTTATGTTCACAATGCGCGTAAAAAACAAATTGAGCATTCCAAAAAGCTGCGGTACTCTGAATTGTTGTAATGAGTTTCCATGCTAACGATTTTAACTAATTAGAGGCATAATAATTCGTTGAAAATATTGGATGAACTTTTAAAGTCGCACTTTTTAAATATTTTTTTGGTGTTATTCGGGAGAAATGTTTACTGACCACATTGACGTTGGATTTAAATGTAGTAGAAAAGCCCGTCGATGAATTAGAATTACTCCAATAAGACGGTTTGGAGCATTTGGCAGGATATATTTGCCATAAAATTAAATTCACTGATTTGGTGGTTTAAAGTTTTGTGGTAAACTCATTCCGGGATTCGTCTTTTAGGTAGACAAACCAGTTGAAAGTGGTTCAATTTCAAATATTTCAACGGAGATGGTATTGTTTATCATCAAAATTATGTTCAACAATTAGTAAATTTATCGGAAGATATCATTTGTCAAAAAAAAGTAAAGACAATTTTTTTTCCTTCCGCTGTATTTTCGAATAAAATGCAAAATTAGAAAATAACTGAACGAAAATTAAATAAAAGTATTTCTTAATTAATTAATTAGTTCCAAAGTCTTGGTAACCTTATCTCGATGTGAAACTGGTGTTTGCCTGTCAACCAAACCTAATGGTTATACCATTAACATTTAATTTTTCATACTTCTGTTTTGCAAAAGGTGCCAAGTTTGCGGGCACATGCAAAACTCTTGGAATAAAGAGCCAAGATGCATAAAAGGAAAACATCGTACGACTGAATGTAGGAAACAAAAAGACATCTCACCAAAATATGTTAACTATGTGGAGACGTACATCCGGCAAAATACAGAGATTTGCACACAAAGGGAATGACAACGAATACGCAGAGCCATATAATATTTAAAAATAAATAAATAAATTCATACCTAGAATCACAACAAGGACACTGATTATTCACGGTGAAAAGTAACCAAATACTTAAAAATACTAGTTATGCCCATAACACCAATCAAAACAAAATGGTCGCCTGGCTAAAACAAAAGAAGAAAAATCAGAAAGTGTCGCTGATCACATTGAGCGTATCTTTCAGCCGAATTTAACAATACTCAATCCACAGAATATACTAATTGAAACCCGTACAACCTACTGAAGGTCGATTCTGGCTTTCCTATAGAGAACTGTTTGTAGATCTTGCGACAAAAAAATTAACCTGATTAGGTCTCTTTTTGTATGTTAATTTTTATTTTCATAAAGTATGCCGTGCTAAAATTTCATGTAAAAAAAGACTCAATCTGTCTATTTTTAATGCGCTAGATGTCACTACCCCGGATATTTATAGTTCTCAATATTGAGACTAGGGAAAGTTTAAAAAGCGCCACTAGTAGCAAAAAAAACAAAGCTCCTTTCAGATACAACCAAAAATTGTGTTTTGACGTTTCCTATGTGTTTACATAGATTTACACAGAAATATTTCTCAGGTAATTATTGTTTTAAACAGCAAAGTTTAAAATTATTTAATAAATAATTAATTTGATTCAGTAATTTAATGTGTTACTTTTGATATTTTATTTTTGTTTTGTTTATTTGTATTATTTAGAATGGTTATTAAATTAATCTAAAAAAAGTAAGATTGACACCTATTGATATGGCGGGCAAAAAAATAAGTCTAAACGGAGATGTAAATAATAATGTGGATGATGGGCACACGTTTAATATATCATTATGCGATATAATAGATTATTTTAATGGATCGAAAAGACCTTTACGTGAGGGGGAAAACATATTAAAGGCCGGCTGGGTGTATGCAATAGGAGTCGTACCAGGCCATCTAAAAAACCGAGTTGTGAGGCTAGTTATACAAACCTCAGCAATGACAGGTAGCCCACATGAAGTGAGATTGGACCAGTTGGAGAAATCGAGCAAAAACTGGAAATGTATTTGTACATGTAAGGCCGGCCAAGGCGAAAAATGTAAACACGTAGCGGCTTGCTTACTAAAAATTTGTCGGTAATTAATAATAATATGAAAATTGTGCTTTTCTACATGGGTTTTAGTATTTTTTAGAAAACCACACCTCGAAGTCATAAGCTGTACCGAGCTCAAGCAACAATGGGGTAAAACTGGAAAAATTATTTCATCAGAGTACAGTTCAGTGATTATTCAAGATTTGTGCCATGTACACACAAAAATTAAATCACAATACGATGATATTATATCGACAGAACAGGAACTTGCATTTAAATCAATGTTTATTAATGGTAAGTAAATTAAAACTAAAAATGTAAAACCAGAAATGTAAAATTAAAAATTTATTTTTTTCTAGCCGCCCCGGAATCGGAGTTGGCCAAAATGATTGCGGGTAACCGATCAAATGATCAGGAGCGAAATTTCTAAACGGACGAAACAAGCGAAGACGATTTTTATAATTTTATTATTTGTCATGATGGCCTTAAAAAATTTGTTCCATTTTTAAATAAGTATATTAATTCCGCTACACCAATTCAATATAATTGTAAAGTGGTCAAAACAAACAGCGAGGCAATTCTTATATGTAAATCGACAATAAGACAAACTAGTGCGCAATGGTTAGTAGAGCGAAAACTGCGAATAACCGGTAGTATAGCGTACAACCTTTATACTTATGCTGTAAATAAAAACCAAAACTGGGTAAAAAAATATAAGTCGATTTATGAAAATAATTTCATGGGTAATAAAGCTACAAAATACAGCCAGTTCGCTGAAAAGTTGGCAAAAGTGAAAATTGGGCAATACTGCCTACTTTTTCAAACAGGATTAATCATATCGCCCGATTTGCCATTTCTTGGAGCTAGTCCGGATGGAATTATTTTTAATGGTGATCAGTGGAAGCTCCTCGAAATAAAATGTCCAATCAACGGAAAATTTTTTACGGCTACGGATT
The DNA here is from genome assembly GCA_947310385.1 of Nephrotoma appendiculata. Taxonomy (NCBI): domain Eukaryota; kingdom Metazoa; phylum Arthropoda; class Insecta; order Diptera; family Tipulidae; genus Nephrotoma; species Nephrotoma appendiculata. Next base: position 342,831,871 of record OX371224.1, read on the forward strand.
TACTGCCATCTTTACCATATCTATTTGTAAACAGTCAACAAAATTATGAGTTGAACAAAAAACACCAATATTATGGGCAAATCCAATTGGGTCTTGGCATTACAAATTTAGATTTCTGTGATTTATGCATATATTCTTCGTTTGATAACACCTTTGAAGTTGTAATTGTACCAAAAGATTTGCTTTTTTTAGATACATTTATTAAAACTATGTGCAATTTATTTGGCACCGCAACTCATAAGTTTTAAAATGCTCACTACATATTAAAAAATACTTTGGAAATGGTTTACCCATTTTAAGTGCGATCGTCCATCTACGAAGTTCATTTTTGTTTGCCAAAACCTCTTTCGGAATTTAATGCATCGACACATCGTCTGATTTATAATTATTGCATTGGGGAACACCACAATGCGATTTACTGACTCGTTTATTTCTGATTTTAACTGCATCCATATTAACCAAAGTTCTCTAGCAAAAATATATAATGAATATAAGTATGTGGTAGTACAAAAACTAAAGTATAGCACAAAAAAACTCACTTATTTTCTGAATGGTAGTAGTACTTTTCGAGAGCAACAAATTTGATTTATTTATTAAATTAGTTTTAATTATTATTTTTAACAATTTACGTGTTTTAAACTCACAAACTTTAATATCATTCAACTTGTGTACTGAAATTAAAATAATATGTCAAATTTGTATCTTTTTCGTAGTGACAAAATTTTCCGGTAGATCACAGGGGTACAAGTCTCAATAGAAAAAAGGAATTAGGAAAAATATTTACATAGCGTCTTTGCCAAAAATATCATTTTCTGGCCTACTGAGAAATCATGATTGATCTAATTTTTTATAATTTGGGAAATATTTTTTCCATAATTCACCTCAACTGTTTACCATAGTTGGTCAGAAAACAAATTTTTGCGACAAAAATACTATAAAAATATTTTTTCTAATTATTTTTTCCTATAGGAAAGCCAGAATCGACCTGCTGAAGACAATAAATGCCATTAACTAATGTTAAAGAAGCAAAACAAGAAATAAAAGAACCATGGGGTACCTAAAACATCGACAGGATATGACTTGATAACTGTAGAGATTCGTAGACAACTATACCTAATAAAGCTATACCTACCTAAACCAGGTAAGCCGCTAGGTGAAATAACCTCATATCGGCCAATCACTCCCTCCAATTATGTAAACACAGTTTGAATTTAGAGAGAAACACTCCAAAATCACTAAAGTCAATAGAATAACAGAAGTAATAGAAAAATCGTTAGAGGAAAAAAAGATTTGTGCAGCCTATTTCTGAACATTGCGAAGGTTTAATATTTAAATAAAAGAAAACTGTCCCAGTCGAGTATTATGAAATTCGAGATTCGTACTTGAAAAGAAGATTCAGTTAAACAGGAAGGTGTTTACCCCAGAAAAAGCTAAAGCAAACATCCCTAAAGCAGGGAGTGTCTTACGGCCATTCTTTTTCGTCCTATTTACAAGCGACTTACCGCAGGCAAATACTACAAAAGCCCGCACATTTGCAAATGACACTGCAATTATAGGCGTTGCAAGTAAATAATTAAGGAAAATAAATCCAAGTTTACGCATATTAACTTCACTAACAGGTTAATAGAACCAGTACCTGTGACGTTCTAAAATATTCCTGTACCATATGTAATCCAAGCAAAATACTTTGGTCAAAAACAAACCAGAAGAAGATCAACTGAAATATAGTAAATGTACTGGGAAATTCGGAGTTATCCATATATAAAAAAATTACGCTTATAAAAAACAGTCCATTTGGACATATTGTATTCAACCGTGCCAATGTGCAAGACCAACAATCAACAGATAGTTTAACGAGTTCAAAATAAAATACTCTGAGCGACCTTCATAGAGATCTCGGAATGGACCCAGCCGCAAGTGAAATAAAGAAGTGTGCCCAAAAACACCAAGAGTGGCTCCACCAACAACCTAATATCGAAAAAAATTTGGATCAGGTTTTCCATATAAAATTTGAAATCAAATCATACTGTACGCTTCATCTCTTAGATAAAATAAACAATTTTCTTGTGTCTTAGCTATGAAAAACAACCACAAGCTATCATAAATCCGAGCCATAAGCAAGAGAAATAATATTAAAATAAAAATTATTTCCATTTTGATATTTTTCTCGATTTAGAACATGTTCTAAAAAATTGTCTCATAAAACGAACAAGAATTGAAAATAAAAATAATTCCATTCCGTTTCACTCTTTCACGCCAAACCGGAAGAAATTTATTTATAAAATGACTTACTCCGATTGGAGCATTAAGGTGTCATATACTGCAAAGTTGCTGCCCTGAAAAACGTATAAACTCGCATTCAATCCCAAAAACAATGTCAGCTATACCTGGTAAAGCAAATATACCTGCTAGCTTACAAAAACCAAATTTGATTCTTACAACGGCCATAACAACCGAATAGTAATAACAAATTGACTCCAGCAATCCATTAACATAGAATAACAACAAAGTGATGGAAAATCTCATACATCAACAACAAGAAATAGTAGAAAAGTTGTCTCAGCTTACCAGCAACTACAAAGACGTAGAACGAAAGAAAGTGATCAATTATACATACACCACTTTCAAAGAAGACATGCGTGCTCGCCTTAATATTGATGCACAACACATTCTAATTTCCACCATAAAATCCAGGTGACATGGCACACAATAAACAAGTCAACCAACCGTTACGGATTTCCCGAAAATTCTGCGATAATCAATTATGCGACAAACAATTCATCGAAAAACAAATATGAAAACTACAATTTTACAATAACCAAATGTGCGTGAAAACAATTTTGAAAAACACAATTCATCGAAACAAAATTTTTCACCTAAAAGTTCCTGTTGAAAATCAGTACTTACTTAAGATTTCCTAAATGAAAATTTTACAATTATTCATCAAAATAAAATTATATCGATGTTGAGTTCAAAATCTACTCAACATCGATAAAAAAGATTATTAAGTTGAAGTGTATTATTTATTTGAAAATGTAAAAACACAAAAAGCTTGCAAAAAATTAGCTGATTATGGGATAATATGCCATTTCTTTAGAAGCAAAATCTGAAAATGTGAATTTAAAATTTATTACACACTGAATGTTGCAAAAAATTGAAAACCTGTGTTAAATTTCTATAAATTCAACTTATCTGACACGCAATGGTTCGATCGCCCATTTTTAAAAAAATCAGTGTAAATTCCAGGTAATTCACATAAATTTGTAATTTAACATAGATATCCAATAACTCTTTTTCTATCGAGAACAGAAAGCTGCTTGACGATTTCTTGAGTAGGAGCTGAGATATGAATATTCTCGCCAAGTGATGCTCCAAAATCGACAAATACGCTTGAACAAAATATTACCCAAGCAAATGACCATTTTTTTTATAAGCCCAATCATCATGAAAATCCCCTTGAATAATTTCTAGACTATGCTGAGTAATTACGTATTGTAGAATTTCTTTTTTGCCTAAAATCATGGGAAACTGGCCAAATCTGAGCCAAAAGTTAAAGCATATTAGTTATAATGAATATTTTCGATGAATTGTATATTCGCACAATTCGTTTTCGCACATTTTTCCGGTCCCAAAGGAATTTACTATAGAGATTTTACAATTCATCGAAATAAAATTATATCGATATTGCGTAGATTTTCAAATGGATTTTTGTGATTGAGGTCCATCATTTGTTGGAATTAAAATGAATTGCGATAATAATTCAACATTTCAGGAACTTATGATACAAGTGGTTGGCCCCAAGTACTAAAATATATGCAGACATGAATATTATTGAAGAAAATTAGATGATTAAGGGATCATGTGGAAATGTGGATTTTCATGATGATTGGGCTTATAAAAAAAATGGTTTTTTGCTTGGGTAATATTTTGTTCGATTTTGGAGCATCACTTGGCGAGAATATTCATATATCAGCTCCTACTCAAGAAATCGTCAAGCAGCTTTCTGTTCTCGATAGAGAAAGAGTTATTGGATATCTATGTTAAATTACAAATTTATGTGAATTACCTAGAATTGACACTGATTTTTTTAAAAATGGGCGATCGAACCATTGCGTGCCAGATAAGTTGAATTTATAGAAATTTAACACAGGTTTTCAATTTTTTGCGACATTTAGTGTGTAATTGATTCAGAATTTCAAAAATAAACTTAAATCCAACACACTAGTTGCCCGAGATGTTCGATATATTATAACAATTCAATTTGATTTAAATAAATGATGCTCCTCATCACAATAATTCGCTTCAAATTCTGCTTAATAACGGTACAATTTTTTTCACCTGAAATTGTCCTGGTTTGTTTTCCGTATATCACAAAATTGAACAATTAGAGAAAATTGATCAATATTTTTTAATATGCATTACGAGTCTTTTTGATGAATTGTTTCTTTCTTTCGCGTTTTTGATTTTTCGATGAATTGTTCTGTGTACAATTGTTTGTAGTACAATTCTTCTTCTCTGAATTCATTTCTAACAATTGTTTGTCGCACTTTTGTGAGTGTGTTAAATTGTGTTGCGCATAATTTTCGGGTTGCCCCGCTACGTTCGTCAACAAGGCATTAAAATGCAGAATCTAATGAAAGAGATAGGTGGCTCCCTAAAACGTATCAACAAGATTAGCGCCCACTCACATGGAGAGATTAATGAATCAAATAATATTGTTGAACTCCATGAAAATATATTACTCGAAGTCTTAGACGTAGAAAAACAAAATAAACAAATTGTTGATGCCACTAGCGAGAATTACGAAAGTACATGGACGATTATGAAAGATATACACGATATAGAATTCACAGACTTGGAAACTGTGTTTCGCGAGAAAACCAACAATACCCGTTAACCTACAACATTATTGACATCAGATGTAAAATTCTCATGTAATGTATGCAGAGACCCCATACTCAAGATTCTGGAAAATTTAAAGCGATGAAAAATAATGGAAAAAAGAAATTAACTCGCCTCACTACTTACTAGAACTCTTCCGAAACTGTCCTAAATGCAGCCATTAAACAAGGATTTGCATGGCTAATCAATCATGCAAGGAATGTGTGGACGATGGCATCATCAATTACCCTACACGACAATAAAAGGATGATAGAATGATACTAATGAAGAATTTTTCTTTCTTGCATTTTGGAGGAGGAGCCACAGACAATCGAAGTACATCGCTGCAAATTGCCGCAGTTGAAAAAGGTGAAATCTGGTGAATATCTAGCTGCAATTATTGAATAATGCTCACAAACAGGCTTTATCAGTTGTAAATGCAGCTGAAAGCTTAAAATTACAAACAACTAAAGTAGAGCTGAAAATATGAAATGTCACATTTTAATTCAATTAAATTTCAAGAGAGCATAAAACCGTTGGTAGTAAATAAAATAACCCACGAACCTTCACAGAAGCAATTAACGGTGGTTTTAATCGAAGGAGTTGGTCAAGCAACAAGGAAAAGCATTAACCAATGAAGTTCGGTCACGGTGCATATATGATTAAAATTAATCAAACAATCAAAGCATTGGGGCTCTATTGGACACCTAAACTCGATGGCGACACTTATACAACTCTCGGGACATGATGCCCAGTAATAAAGCAGATTGTTCTTTCTACGACAGCAATACCACTTAATCAGTTACAAAAACTCTGGATTTTAGGGGACGGATCCATTTTGAAATATACAAAATTTATATGGAGGTAGTAATAGAACTCACAAAAAAAGGATTCATAGCTGGCTTTAAGAGATTCAGCGCAAAACCTGCACTTGTGGCAATGTCACAAATTTCATTGGAGCCAACAACCAACTCAAGATGATGCCAACGGCGGCACTAGGTCACGGTAAATCGAATATCATGGCATTCTCAGCCATCAGCATCATCTCATTCGGTAGACTACGGAAGGCAGGTGTGAACTCTGTAAACAACCATTTAAAAAAGATCTTGGGTCATACGATACGAAGAATTAATAATAAGTTAATTAGGTTGTATGCCAATTAGAAGCCATCCTAAATTGGAAGCCCCTTTGACCAACAAACTAGAGTAATCGGAAATAACGAGCAATGAACGTCTTCGGAGACTACTGAACAAGACTACAAGAATTTTTGTTGTGTCTTGTTTTTTCTCATAGAAGAAAACTTACCTCCCTCGAAACTCACCTGGGAACGGATAGGCACATACGAGTCCTTTTAGTAAGGGGCCAGGGAAATTTTCTCTACTAGTGAACAATAAGAAAAAATTTTGTTTTATCAGAAAGGAGAACTGATGGAAGGACTATGGATATATCTATGGATAATGAAGTGGAAAAAAAACATAGGCGAGTGTCAAGAGGATCCACAAACTCAAAATTACTAACAAGCAACTAAGAACAGCCACTTCAAATTTTAATATAACAAGGTTTAATACGAATCCTGGCATTTATTTTGACAAAATGGGACAAAGAAATCTAATCAACGAAAAGTGGAAAATTATAACGTATAACAATCTTACACTTTACTGTGCAGAAATAGATCAGGTATATCGCATTGCAATTTTTTACTAGACAAGTTATGTTCAAATAATGGAACACTGATTCAAACTACACTCAATCATTGCACATTTATAATTTGCCAAATAAAAGCATCCTCGAAATAAAGGGGAAAAATTATAGGTATTGAACGCGTTAGGCAGAAACAATGTTTGCAGATGAAGATCGCCATTTGATTTTTTTTACACTGTTGCGAACGAATTATTCGGTGTACTTCGTCGATCAATGAGCCCCTACAAAAGCATATGTCGATTTAAGGAAATATTCGATTATGATTTCTTCTGGGATTGATAATATCTCAAATTGTCATAATAAATTGACCAACTGAATGTTCCTTACACCACAGAGCCGGAACTTTGACAATGGAGAATCAGATTTAATGGATGTATTTGCTCGCTGCGATGGCAAACAAATCAATATATTTCAAATCAATAAATTACTTCTTGTTAATATTAGTTGTTGTACTATTTAAAATATTCACCCATAGGTTATTTCAAATTTTTTGAAAAAATCAAGTTGATAATTTGCACATTTATTTATTTACGAACATATGGTCCAATTATAAAAATTATGGGAGCTCATTTCATATAAGGTGCGTAATTCAATTTTGCTCAAAATTATCTGTCTTCACGAACAACCTGTCAAACACAGGTATTTCTATCAAATTGTTTTTTTTTAAACAAAAAGAAACAAAAAACAAACAAAATTGCTCAAATACGTTTGTACGCCATAAAAGTCAAAGGCAACCATGTTATACTTCGCCAGGCATACTTTGTCCCATCAATCCGATTGAAATATTTATCCAAATTGTGATGGGAGTTGGAATCGTTAAAAAATGATAATCTAAAATCATGTTAATTAAATTAATAAAATTGTTATTTATTTAAAATTTTATTGTTTTATATGGTTGTAACATATTTAAAAAAAAAATTATTTATTTTTAATTTGTACTGAATTTATTTATATTATTTTTAATTAAACATTTTTTATCGATGAATACAATATTTTATTTATTTAAATTCCCTAAGGACAATAAGGAATGTTTTATTGTATATAAAATAGGTTTTGTTGTACCTAGAGTACCTATATACCCACTACCTAGATAAAATTGAATAAATTTATTTTTGCTGTTTTATTGTAAAAATGTAAAATTTATTACATTGTTTTGTGATGCACACACAATTGCAGCATATACAGGTACAAGGTACAGTATATATGTGGTATACAGAGTTTATAAACATTTACAAAAAAATTAATAATACAAATAATTTTTATATAAATTGAAATTTGACGAAATGCAAATATATATATTGTTTAATAAATTAAAATAAATTAATTAAATTCATGAAGTAATTATACAAAAATATAATAATATAAAATTAATTGTTGAATAATTATAATAAATAAATAAAAATACAACAAAAACAAAATTTAAAAATGAATTTATATGGTAATTAGATCGATGTATGTATAACAACGATATATGTGATGTATGTATGCGTTTAACATATGTTTTCAGGCAATATATTATACACGATATTGAATTCATAAAATTAAAATAATAATATTTTATTATATTAACAATACATAATTAAAAACTATTAAATTAATTAATAAATATCGGCACCAAATTTTTGGATTGAAATATTATTAATGATTGTGCACTTGAGATTAACGGTTCAGTTACAAGGGTCTTCTTTGTTCGTTTTTTAATTTGACCACCTGACGGAAAACATCAATAGACTTTAATTGGAATCCTCCAAATGCCGCAGAGAGTAAGACAACTAATGTCATAAATACGATACGCAAATAACAGTTGTAGAACATAACCAACCAAGAAAATTCAAATGGGTTCTTACCCACTAATAACAAATCTTCCAGATTTTCTTTCTTTAATTCCCTAGCGTCATCTTAGTAACTGAATCAACATCGAAGAAAGACGCCTTTCTCTTCATGAACTTAGTCAAAGAATTCGAGGTCAAGCATTATTATTTCCGCATAAATTTTGGAAAATTCTCCTGACCAATATTGTTGCAAATTTTATTTGAAATCTTAAAGTTTTAAGTCGGTTTTTTCATATTTGATATAGTTTGATCCGATTTTGGACAAGTATCCAAGGACTGGGGTCTTTAAATTTATGGAAAAAGATTGACTGTGAAGTTTCATTCCGATCGATCAATCGGTCTAGGTTGTACAAGAGGCGAATTTTTTATGTCAAAACATTTGTAAAAAGTGACCTGACCAAAATCCCCCAATGAAAGCTGTCACGTCCGGTAATCCTATTTCGCCCAAAATTCACTGGGATCTATTAATTTGTGGAAAAAGTCTAAGAAGGAAATTGTATCCCGATAATTATTTTTTCTGGGCTATGCAGAGCCGAATATTTGCTGAACAATCATAATTTCCGGTTAAATTTTTAAACATTGAACTGGCCCGATATTAGCTGTGTTTCTTGACGCTTGTTCTGATCCACTTATATTCATGTTTCATGAAACAACACAAAGTGGCTTGCTAGATTTCAAATCAAAATTTGTGATCTAAAACAAAATTTGGATCATGTTTTCCATATAAAATTTGAATTGATCTGGATCAATGGGCGTCAAGAAACACGACAATTATGCAAATTCTATTAAGAATCTTTTAGTTTATAATGGATTTTCTTGAAAGTACTTTACTTTTTAAAATATTTGCGAGCAACGAAAAAGCTCGTATGGAAGCAGCCACTTCCGGTGGACCGATTTCTGCCATAAATCACTGGGATTTGCCAATTTATGAAGAAAAAAACTCAAACATGAAGTTGCAGTCCGATAAGACAAACCGTCTGGGCTGCGGACGTAAACATTTAGTATACACACATACAGAGATTTTTTAAAAATTGCTTTTTCTTAAACATACGAGTGAAAATGTCTAGGTCAAAATTTTCCCTACCTACTTACTTTTACTACGGAAAAGATAAAAATAATGCGGGTCACTTGTCAACTGCCCGTTGCGGTTGCGGCGTTCCTAATTTATCGAAAATAAAATTAAGACCCCGATGGGTAACCTGTGTGGGTTGCGGTGTCCACGCTGATAAAAAATATTAGTCAGGCCTCATTAGGGTGTGGGTAACTGCAGCAGGGAAAATTTCGAATTTCAAAATGAAACTTGGCATACCGATTATGCCCAATTTTTGCTAATTAGTGATCACGTGAAAAAATTAGTGCTAGTCCAGGAGCCGAAAAACCGGGAAAAGAGAATTTAAATTTCGCCTGAAAGACGAAAAAATAAAACCCAATTTCTAGAAAAAACCAAAAATAATTTAAGCCTAATTTTAAAAATTTACAAAAGCGGCTCCATCGACTAAATTTGTGCTTATCATAGAAATATGATTTTTATAAATTTTCATTAATAAATTGAGGAAAAACAAATTAGCCCCTAAAAGATACTATATTGAACATACAAAATACAGATGTATACCGTTCAATAATATTTTTGTTGAACAACAAATTAAAAAATAAAATAACTTATTATAAAATCAAAGAATTAGCATTTCAAATAGCATATTCCTGTCACGCATGTTCATTGCCACCCGAAAAATATAGTGGCTGAACTTGTGCTAATCCAGAATTGGCCCAATTCCGTTGAACAACAACGACCGTTGAATGAACAATTTTCTGACATAAAATGTTCTACAAACCAATGAAGTTGGCACTTCTGATTGCATATTCCTATCAGGTATGTTTATTGCCTTCCGAAAAATATAGTGGCCAAATTTGTGCTAATCCAGAATTGGCCCAATTCCGTTGAACAACAAAGACCGTTGAATGAACAATTTTGTGACAAAAAATGTTCTACAAACCAATGAAGTTGGCACTTCTGATTGCATATTCCTATTAGGTATGTGCATTGCCATCCGAAAAATATAGTGGCCGAATTTGTGCTAATCCAGAATTGGCCCAATTCCGTTGAACAACAAAGACCGTTGAATGAACAATTTTCTGACAAAAAATGTTCTACAAACCAATGAAGTTGGCACTTCTTATTGCATATTCCTATCAGGTAAGGTCATTGCCATCCGAAAAATATAGTGGCGGAATTTGTGCTAATCCAGAATTGGCCCAATTCCGTTGAACAACAAAGACCCGTTGAATGAACAATTTTCTGACAAAAAATGTTCTACAAACCAATGAAGTTGGCACTTCTGATTGCATATTCCTATCAGGTATGTGCATTGCCATCCGAAAAATATAGTGGCCGAATTTGTGCTAATCCAGAATTGGCCCAATTCCGTTGAACAACAAAGACCGTTGAATAAACAATTTTCTGACAAAAAATGTTCTACAAACCAATGAAGTTGGCACTTCTGATTGCATATTCCTATCAGGTATGTTGACATTTTTTGTCACAGAAAATAGTTCATTCAACTGTCTTTGTTGTTCAACGGAATTGGGCCAATTCTGGATTAGCACAAATTCAGCCACTATATTTTTCAGATGGCAATGAACATACTTGATAGGAATCTGCAATCAGAAGTGCCAACTTCATTGGTTTGTAGAACATTTTTTGTCAGAAAATTGTTCATTCAGTTCAAGTGCTTTAAGCTCACCATGTCTCATCACAATTCATTTACACACACGAACGCGTATACGAATAGCTATATTTAGCACTATGTTACATATTTTGGAAATTATGTTCCATGCTTACATTATCAGTTTTCTTATACATATTACAATTATGCTAAATTTTTTAATTTTTAGGATTAGAAAGATTTAAATTGTATTAACGTATTCCAATGTGCAACCTGCACTGTTGAATGCAAAGTTCGAAGTTCACAGCAAAAATATTTTTTCTTGCAGTGGCCCTATTCTGGGAATTCCCCGGGAATAGGGAACTGGGGTAAGATTTTACAAAGCTTTTAAATATAAATAAATCAGTTTTTGCTGGCCTACTGAGAAAAAAAGTTTGATGTAAATATTGGTAAATTGCGAATAAATTTTCCATAGCTAAATTACCAGCGAAAGTTATTTCCAATTTTATTTTGTTTTCAAAAACAATACTACTAAATTGTAGCCTAAGTATGCCAGAAAAAAATTATTTGAATAGAATATAAATTCTTCCCTAAATTCCCTATTCCCGGGAAGTTAACAGAATAGGGTCACAGATTGTATTTTTTGCATCATTCAGAACAAAAAAAAAAAAAAAATCAACAAGACCTGAGACGAATTTTGTTCGAAAACCGCGACTTGAGAGTTGGGAGTTTTTATGTGGTTTCATCAGCACACTAGATGTAAATATAAAATTTAACTTTTATTTACATCAATCAACAATAATATAAATTTTGTGTATCTAGTATGTTCGTGAAACAGCAGCAAATTTTTCAACTCTCAAGTCTCAGTTTTCGAACAAAATCTGTACTCAGGAAAATAATACAATCTCTATCTCTCTCGGTTTTGTATACATATATTATATTATTAGCATAGACATCAAAACACATATTCATTATTAGGGCTGTTTTCCAATTTGAAACAAACCAAACAATCATGACGTCATCAGCGTCGTAACACGTAGAAGTTGTTGTGAACTTTAATAGACTTATCTCTCGAAGTCTATGCCAACCGATTTACAGCGATAATGTAACTAATTTTGTGGGATCCAAAACATGTTTCCCTAAAGAAAAACACGCGTCTCTCTGGGAAGCAGCAATTAAGTCTTTAAATCATCAAAATTTCACCTGAAAAGTTTTTTGTGAAACACATTTTTTATGATACATATATGAAGAACCATCAACAGTTGCATTGCATGCTTGAAACTCACACATGTACCTCACAACAATTTGATTTGAACACATGACATACTGGCTTCTGAATTTAATGTGAAAGCAAGCCCAATTTATCATAACTATAGTTGAAAATTATCCTTACGAATGCGAATCGGCAAAACACGTGCAGGTGTTACTGCGGCGACTTCATCAGCTAGAAGTTAGTTACTCCTATTCCTAGGTTTCACAAACACCTTGAAATTAATTCTTTTAAAATTAAGCATATGTGTAAAAGTAATCCATTGAGGAAAACGCATATTGGCGATCCCACTCAAATTTAAAATGTACACATCACCTACTTTAGAAAGGAAACTTTACCTCGGCATCAGAGATAGTTCAATTCCTAAAAAAAATGTATACACTCGTTTTTCAATTTGTTGACAAAGGAATCAAGCATCTGAAATCGTACTTCGTTCGATCGTGGCTGCTGTAAGAATGTATTTGCAAATACGATTTAGAAAATTTCTGGAAAATATACCGCCTTTAATGAGTCTAACAGAAGTAAGGTAATTTGTTGACAAAGTGCAAAACTGCAACATATTGCGATTTAGAAGACAAATATTCCGCCGAATGCTGGCAAAATGCATGAAAAATCTATCTCCTAAAAAGTCAATTTAGATATAAATCAAGTCCAGATGTAATATTGAAATTCCATTTTTACCATACACATCGAAGTTTACAACGGAGTGAAATTAATAACCATATTTAAAAGTGTTGAAAAATTGAGTATGAACAGCATATCAGGATTCAATTGTATGGGAAATGTTTTAGTTTCTCGAGCATCTAAAACCAAATTTTCTCAAAATCGGGTTTCATCGCAATCGATTTCTAGATATTGAAAACTCCTTACGTATAGGCCACCACTTTTATCAAAATAGTTCGAATTAAACAATTTGTGAAATAGAGCCAGATCTCACTGGGGGAACCCAAAAACAATTTTTGCTGAGATCGAAATATATGGTTGACACTCGAAAAACAAAAATAAATTAAGAAACCTAGCGGGGAACCCCTATAAACAACCTACTATGAAATTGTTAGAATAAAAATTATTTTCCTATGTCCAAGCGGTGATTATGTTTCAGTTTTTAGGACAAAATATGCTTGCCTTTTTCTGTAAAACTTTTAGAAATCTCAGTATAAAATCAACACTAAAATTAACATGTCTTCTTTATTTTACCGACAACATAACATTTCATAAAAACCAGTTTTTGAACTTCATTTCTGTGATTGGTTTAATGAACATGTTGAAAAATTAAAATATAGAAAATATCCAACATCCTGCTCTGTGTTTAAATTTTGATGAAAGAAAAATGTTAATGGCGAATCTAGTCCTCTTTGTTAAAACAAGAACGAAGTGGGTCCGTTCATTCAAACGAGATACAGAGTCACTGAAAGATAACACTTGGAGTGGAAGACCAGCCAATGCTGTTACTTGTGAAATGGTCAATCTAACCGAGGACCTTATATTGGAAGATAGACGCATCACCATTTGAAAATTAAATTTGCTATTAAACAGATCTATTGGCAGAGCTAGAAACATTTCACACAATCATCTTATCCTTCAAAAGTTAGTGCAAGATTCGTTCCCCGAATACTGACTATATGGAACAAAAATAATATGGACTTCATCTATTTGGAAACCAATTTAGATTCACTATTATAATCAGAGTTGAAAGAAGAATACATGCCATGGAGAAAGCTCAGGGAAATCCACCATCGAAAAAAATATTATTATTCAACCATCTACGGGTTTGATAGTGGCGCAATTTTCTTGAATGTTGATGAAGTTGTGATGATTGAGAAAAAAAAATAAAAAATATTACTTTTACATGACAACGTACATCAGGCGAATGTTACGCAACAAGCATTGACCAGGTCAATGAAATATCGCATCCACCTTACAATCCAGATGTGGCTCTTAGTGATTATTTCCTATTTACATAAGTGGTCTAAGATTTAAATAACTTTTGAAAGTATTTTGAAGAACCGGATAAAATTTTTTATTTTGGTGGTTTGTATAGATAAATTGACAGTGGCGTAATAAGTCCATTAACGTGGGTGAAACATAATCTTCATATCTTCTTCTACATAAAATATTTTTTTTCTCATCTTGTAGTGCAAAGATCCGTAGCACTTAAGATTTTTAGTCGGCTTTGCGAAAAATGTAATCGTTCGCGATTTTTGAATCCTGACTCGATAGTGGAAATAAACCGGTTTGTTACTAAAACCAAAATTCACTGAAACACCCATCAATTTTCAATTCTCCATTTTCAATTAAATAATTTGCACAGCAACAGTAGGTTGAGATAAGGGCTGTGTGTGATTCTCTGTTAACCTACAAATTGGTATAGCCAAAAAAACGCGTTATTCTCAAGAGTTCAACAACAATGGTAGTAATGTTCATAAAAATTGGAAGACAGTCACTTTAGTTAAAATTAAAAAAATCTTTGCGCAAATGACAGCTATGGTCGTCGAGAGTTTTCATGGAAAGTTTTTGGAAAAGTTTTCATTTTTACTTCCAAACATTTAAATGACGCTCAATTTCATATAGCAGTCGTAAACAATTGAAAACAAAAAAGTGTGTTTCTGAGCACGGTCGTCAATTTAATAGTGTGCGGCAACGGGTTAAAAAAACTGAGTTTTAAAATAATTACGAATAGCAACTTGGTGTGCTGCAATAAAATTGCTCATACAAACAGTTAAGAGAGTTAACAGAGTCAACGAGTTAATGATAAGTATGAACGTCTATTATAAAATCTGTTGGCAAACTACTTAAATAAACATGAGCAAATTATAAAGCACACCACTGTTCAAACCAAAAGCCATAGTACGAAATAAATAATATTTCATTTTACATTGTTTGATACAAATCAATTCACAATGGTTGTTGTTATTGTTTAATATTTATAAAGACATTAAGGCGCCTCTACTTTATGTACTTCTATCAATATGGGAAATGGATAATGTTTATAATTTAATAGCAATTCAATGATTGATCAATGGCAATAAAATAAAATATTAGATTCCATATCGTTTTATAAAATACTCGTAATGTTGTTATATATTACAAAAATATATTTCGAATCGTATACGAACTGGTATTTTGTATGCAGGGATATTATTTTATCATCACATAAAATTTATATATATTCTAGAACGTTCTACATAATTTAATTTTAATTGATTTATAGTTGATTCATAAAAATATAAAAACTGATAGTGTTATGTTTATTTGTATGTACGAGTATATACAGGGTGAGTTTTTTAATAAATACCACACTTTTTGACACTTCCTTTCGGATATAAGTATAAGCAGATCTGCATTACAGCAAAACAATTTTCTCTAAGTTCTAACGTTTCGTTGTAACGAGTAATAAAAAAATAAATCAAATTAATTCTTCTTTGACTTAGCAGCATCTAAATTAAAAGTTTTTGCTTAACAAGTCAAAGAAGAGGCTGCGCCGTTTTAGCACTCCATGACAATTGATGGCGTATGTCGGACTTTTAAATAACGATCAGCTCTCAGAAGAAATTCTTTTTGGCCGAATGCTCAAAACAAACACCGCAGGTGAGATAATATTTGAAGAAGTTAAGACTTATTTTAATGAAAAAAGCATTCCATTGCAAAATACAGGTTGCTTGAATTGAAAGCAAAAGTGCAAGCAAATTCATTCTAATGAGACTATTTTTTTATTCAATATAATCTCCCTTCAATAAATTCTCCCCATTCGACGAAAAACGCTTTCCACGAAGGAATTGTTTCAGGTTTCTGAAGAGATAGTAATCGCTGGGCGCCAAATCTATTAAATACGGTGGGTGTTCAAGCAAATCGTATTTTAATGCGTTCAATTTACTCATCGTCAAAAGACTCGTGTGAACAGGTGCATTGTCGTGATGAAAAATTATATTTTTCTTCTGTAAAGCGGGTCTTTATTATCGAACTTGTCCAATAGGAAATATTCAGAATTAACTGTTGTAGCTTTTTTAAGATAACCAATCAACGAAATCCTTTTTGCATCCCAAAAGACTGATGCAATGCCCTTTTTTGCCGATCGTTCCGACTTCAGCTGTTTTGGAGCTGAACAACGAGCTCAGTCCACTGTTAATATTCTTGTTTCAGTTAAGGATCATGGTGGTATATCCAAGTCTCTTCCAAAGTGTTAAATCTACGCACAAAATCGGTTTTATTTTGTTTAAACCGATTCAAATTACGCTTGAAAATTTTCAATTTAATTTATGTTGAATTGTTAACGAATACGGCACTTTTCCAAGCAGCTTTTCCATACGTTATTCTTGGCATCAGCAAGTATGGTATCAGCAATTCCACACTTAGTCAAACTTGGATCTTCACAAACATTATTATACACTTGCTCAATGGTTTCTGGTGTTGTTCCACTTTTTGGACGTCTACTGTGTGGTTCATCTTTAACCCTTGAACGACCACGGTTAAACTCTAAATCCCATCGATGCACAGTAGGAAATGAAGGAGCAGATTCCTTAAGCACTTTTACCATTTTGTATGAATTTCTGTTGCTGATAAACCTTCCAAAATAAAGAATTTTATCACTGTACTTTTTATCAATGGCTGGTAAACAAAGAAAGAATTGCCAAATCGAAATAAAAAAATTCACTGAAAGATGAAATAATTAAATGGCGTATAAATTTTGATTCCTCTACTGGTAAATAGGAGTCGCTTTCAATACTTTTCAACCAACCAGTATAATCGTGTTTGTCACCGATGGTATTGCTGCGATGGTAGGTAGATGCTGTGGTTGCATTGCTTAATTAAAACGAGAAGTACCTGATGTTTTATATATACATTTTGTAGTGCACCGCCAACACTTGCCTGCAAAAAAATTAAGAGGACATTTGCATGACTCTCTTGCTATTGTAACAAAAGCCGTCAATAATATTAAATCCAAGGCATTGCATACTTGTATGTTTCGACAATTATGTCAAGACAATGATGAACAGTTTGAACGCTTGTTATTGCACACCGAAGTTCGACGGCTCTCGCAAGGTGAGAGCCTTAACCGTGTTGTTAATCTCTGGGATAACATTGTATCCTTTTTCAATGATAGATCTTCAAGCGAAAGGAGAACAAATAATAGCATCAAAGTGCGATATTTTCTATTTATCAGACATTTCAAAAAAATAAATTCAACAAAAATTCTTTTGCAAACAAGCCATTTTTGCTTTTATTGAAAAGTTCAAACTATTTTTGAATATTATTGAACGACCTGAATTTATGAAGTTATTAACTACTCTCAACGATGAAGCGCAGGATGGTGATATTTTTGTTTAAATTGCACATTTAAAAAATTTAATTAAGGATATGCAATTACAATTTAAAGATTTATTAGATATGAATATTCCCGACCGATAGATCCATTTGCGGGTAGGTGCATGTAGTGTTGACTTATTGTTTCAAAAAATGCCTTATTGAATTACAAAATGATATTTCGGCTCAACTATTGTTCAGAAATAAGCCACAATTTTGGATGAACAGGGACATTTCACAAAATTGTCCACTACTTTGGGAGGACCTAGTATAATTTGGATTTAGTCGAGTTCTACTTTTACTCTCAAAAAGTCGTAACCGTCCTGACATTATGAAGTGAGGGGACCTAC
Source organism: Nephrotoma appendiculata (assembly GCA_947310385.1). Classification (NCBI taxonomy): domain Eukaryota; kingdom Metazoa; phylum Arthropoda; class Insecta; order Diptera; family Tipulidae; genus Nephrotoma; species Nephrotoma appendiculata. The sequence continues at coordinate 342,849,869 of OX371224.1, forward strand.
GTTTATGCTTAACAAAATTAAAACCAAATATTAAAAGACTCACAAATTCCCATCGGTCGCAACGTTCTCATTATGCGTATACTATAACTATATTCCATATTTATTATTTTATGACGAGGGGGCCACAGAAGAAAATAATAATTGATAGTGGGCCTTCGGCAAAATAAGGTAGAGAAACACTGATTTAGAGGAATTGCATTTTGCCTATTTCCATTTTACAATAATCTGGGTTTCTTGCGGAACGTAATGTTTTCGTTTTGATATACGATGTTGGGTTGAGGTGTCAAATAAAATCCTTGTTTCGTGTTTATGGCAGATTCTTCTTGGAATGTAAGCTCTTTTGTAGGCATATTCGTTTGTTCTACATGTAATGTTAAAGATAAGAGCGGTTCAAGATGCAATTTGTCATCACAATTATCCATACATTATATCGGTCATTTGAGCCAGATTTGTCTTTATTTCTACAAATGTCTGTCGACATCGTGTCTTAATCGTATGACAGATTGCGGAGGAATCGTTTGCAACTGAAATATTGCAGCACTTCCGTTGCAATCATTGTGTCTATATTTAAAAAAAAAAAATCAGCCAGCAGACAACCACTCCACTAAAAAATCCTTCCGACCAGCTAATGGTCATGTGAGGCATGGTAAACACACCCCTGTCTTAAAGTGGAAACTGGACAGCAATGGAAATAGCAGGCCTTGTAATGTGACCTGATTTGGTTGTAAAAACTCGTACAAACATAATAACAGTATAAAATTTAATTGTTTGATCATTAAAAGCACACGAGATAGCAGCTCTCGATTCATTGCAAAGAGCCTCTGCTGGCGTCGATGCTCCCAGCTTGAGCCACTGCTTTACCCACCAAATAAATTAATTGATACTTTGGTTTTCCATTAAAAGTTGTCCATGTCTTCAAAATTTATAAAAGTCGTCTAAAAAATGTGTCCTAATATTGTTCCATTTGGTTGCTTTATTTCTTTTACGATACTACCAGTATCGTAGTAAAATACGTAAAAATCATTTTCACGTCGTGAACAAATCCGTATATAAATGATTGTATTGGATTTGTTCAATAGCATAAACAACATCTTGTCTGAATGATTTATATGAAGCTCTTTACTTATAAAACGAACAACTTTAAGTTTTGGTCTAATATGAGACGACCGACATGCAGTTCGTGGGCCGCAACTTGGCGTTTGATTCAATTTCCACATACCTCCTTGTGTGCTTGTTCCCCGATAATTTGTTTTTTTTTTAATATCTAAAGGTCTTCTGACATCTTCTTGATTTTCCAAGAAAGTGTCTCGAGTTCTTACTCTGAGGTATCATGGGAACTTAAATGGTTTGTGATCTAAAAATTTCAAAAATGTATTTTGACAGCCTTTGCTTATATACATATACCTTTAACTGTTAGGTGATGAGTACTATCCTCGCATTCGTAAATGTTTGCATTTTGAAATCCGAAAGCAAAAATTATTCGGCTAGTAAAGCAGCCCATATAAATCTTTTTAAAACTCTATTTCCTTTCATTATATTGGATTGCGTCAGAATCAATTCTTCGATAATTAGAATAGTCAAAACTTTAATTTCTGTTTTAATTGACTCCATCTCTAATTCTCGCGCTTTTCTCCGAGGAGTCCATTTTTCATTTCAAAATAGGAAATAAATTTTTGTGTGACAGTACTTGCGTCTGTTTTCAAAACTTGTGAAGGGCTAGGCATAATTTTAAAATTGACAGTTTCAACTGTTTAATAGAGATAAAAATTCACTTTCAATTTCTGAACTGACAATTGACTAAACGATCCCGATCGTTGGATTTATAAAATTATTATAGTATTGATCAAGTTTCCAGACCCGAACACTTCGGATTGTGAGGCAACATGAGTTCTTAACCAATTTTTAGCAATTAATCGTTCCTTAGGGATGACCAAACAAAAACAACTATTGACCAATCCTTAACGGCCAAACCATTCCGAAATTTTAAATTTAATTGTTGCCAAGATATGAAGAACCAAAATTTTTTATTGATTTTATCTTATGTCACTCTAGTCTCAGTGATCAAACGCCAAAATGCGTTGAGCAGTCCTGAGACATTTTTTTGCATTTTCAATATTTATTTACAGTTCAATCGTAAGTGACTAAACGATAAAAACTAGTGACCCAGAGATGAGCGATTACGCGTCAGTTACTAAATTTTACGAAATCGCATCGACATAACTCGTTGAACTTAGACAACTTGTACATAACGTCCACTACTCGTCGACTGCTACTTGTATTTCCTGATTGAATGGTGCGAAGTTACATTAAATTAAATAATTATAAAATGTAAAATCCTTTTTAATGTTGAATAAAATCTGAATATTGAGTATAGCCTACTATTAGTTCAAAACGAAAGATATCAATCCTTACACATACAATGAAAAAGCAACGAACCTGTTCTTACATATATAATGGAAATGTAATTTTTTCAAAATGGCGTCAAATACTGCTCACGGCGTGCTATAAATGATTGAATATGGCAATTTTATCGAGTAATTAGCTGTTTTTTAAGTTTTTGTGGTCTAGCAAGTCAATAAATTGGTAAAAATTCGATTGCACAAATCTGCGGACAGACAAACAACCACAAGAGCGAGCTAATAATTATAAATAAATATCCACAATTACTTCCTTTAAAAATGGTAAAAAATTCAACCAAATATATTTTGCTGACCCAGAAGATGATTTGGACAAACTAAAAAATAAGAAGTTAAATTGAACTTTACAGATTTTGTTTACTGAACGGACAAAATATCTTTCGGGCATAAATTAATTTAACAGTGCAGTTAAATGCCAATTCATTATATTGCAGCTGCTGTCTTTCTTTCAAGGAAATGTGACCAGGGTGATTTGGAATGATATTGAAACTGATGATGGTAACGTCATTGCGCTCATCATATACACCGTCAATCGCATTGAAAATATGATTCGGTATCCGGAACAAATGATGATCACCGTTTTAGCGCAGGTAAATGGTCTGACGTGATGCTAGGTAATAGAAGGTATGTTGTAACGTTTCCGAGGTGGAAGAAGCCTGGCATTTATTAAAAAATTTACCCTGTATAGTGTAGACAACGCACAGTAATTATAATTATTATATACAAAAGTAAAATTAAAAATTAAATCAATATCCTAGTTCAATAATTATTATTATGCGTTTCTATTATTAATATTTTATATTATGTACTCTGTAGGTCAAAGCTCATTTTAAATAAATAAATAAAAATTAATTGCTGCCCATCGAAAAAAGTATAGTATTTAGTTGTTATGTATTAAATAATATAAAAAGCTTTTCTATAATTGCTATGCATTATGTGAAAGTTCGGTCATCAAAAAATTAATAATCAATTTTTTTAATATATTATATGTTTCCAATTCAGTGGCAAACATGTACAAATATTTTTTAATTAATAATAATTAAAATATAACATTTGATATTTTTTATTTGTGACGTAATTTTCGATGATTTTCAATATAATTCAAATTGTTTTAATTAATAAATTTGAGTTTCGAAACAAAATAAATATTATTATAATAACTAAAAATATTAATGAATTATTTATAATTTACGTATTTGAATAATTAATATTTGCAGTGTTTAAAAGGTAGGTAATTTTTTATTTTTATTGGATAAACAAAAATTTCGCTGTTTAAAGTGCAGCCGGAAAACACTGTGCAGCACTTTATTTGAAATTTTGTTGTTATAAGTTGATAAAAAATTTCTAATTACTTGTGCCTCCCTAATAATAACTATAAGCAGAATGTTCAAATCATCAATAAACGTTAATATTTCACAATTTAATTTATAACTAAAATTAATTACAGCTTTTAAGCAGCATATATAAAGAACACCATATAGAATAGAGTCGCATTGTATATTTAGTGGTTGACCGATCAATAATTCAGAATTTCCATTTAATTTTTTTTATAGCTATGTGGAAAGCTTTTCGTCTTCCCATGTACGTACTCGTACATTTCACAAACAATATCCTAAACAGGTATGTATACCACCCAGCCAATGTTATCATAATAATCACATCTATATATACGAAGTATGATATTTAATGACAATCTATGATGTAATTTAACAATTTCTATAAATTTTTTATTCGACAGCTTTACTAGAAAAGCCATAGATGTATACACACATAGCAACGAATGTGGTATTTTTACTCGTACGTAAGATGACAACCAAAAGCCACTATCATCGAAAATGAAACGAAATATTTTCCAAAAACTTTTCAATTATTCATGATATAATCAATTTTTATATATTGAGATACGAACCAACTAACCACCATTGAACCATTAAATAGATCAGCATTAGACAAAAAAAAAATAATAGTAATAACATTTTATTCGTACCTTGGTGTGCTAGTAGACCAGAGTATCTTAAACTTTTATTAATGTTGGACCACTAACAGCACGATTGATTTTGGTTTCTACTCACAACATTTTTAGGTGAAACTTGAATGCTTTGCTATCTTCATTATTTTAATATGCGGTTATACAAAATACTATTTATATCCCGAACTTTTTAAAAGCTCATCGCATACAAAATCGGTTTCTCACTTGAGACTCTCTTACCGTAGACCACATTAGTTGTTTACACAATAAACATTAAAATTTTAAAGCTTCCGCTATTTCCTCACAGATGCTAGATAAAAAGTCAATTTACTAGTTTGCATTAATATATCTTTTCATTTGGCATAATATACAAATGACAACAATTGGACTCAATTGGAAACTTTTACTAAAGTGACAGCTACATATTTAAATTTTATATGAATTACTGAGCCTTACTAAAATTTAATATTTAAGGTCTATTGAGGCACACAGCATGAACTTCACACCAAAAATAAAAATACTGCGCCTGTGATGGTTTGGCCCACTAGCCCACAAAAAATCAAGCTATTTAATTCTTTATGAGTAACCCAAAATCATTAAAAATTGACCATTTCTCTAAATAGTGAAATTTTAATAATAAAAATGAAAAAAATAATAAAACTCGACTTTTTATGACAAGCGCGCTAACTCTTACGTAATTTAATAATTATTATTAAAATTGACCGTGTAGCTTTGAAAATACAAAACAAAATTTAATATGTCAAATAGTTTAAGGTTATTAACTTTCTGGTGTTTCATAAGATCGTCTTGGTAAAACCCGTAACTATTATGAAGTAGTATTTTGGTAATATCTAATCTATATTTTAAAATTTATAAATTAGGATATTTCATTGCCATCAAAAAGAGAAATTGTAACTAACGGCCGGTTAGTTGTTCGCCAGTTAAATGTTGTATATGGGCTGAGTACCAATAGTCGGGTATAAATCAATTTTAAGTAAATTTTTCAGTAAATTCAATTATTTTTCATAAACTCTATGGCAAACTGATCGAAAACTTTACCACGAATATTCGCAGCCATGAAATGCCATGAAATCGGTTTTCGCAATCGGAAAAAATTCAACGCAAACTTGATTAAATATATTTTATTCCATAGAAATATTTAGCTTGCGTATAAATATTTAAATGGCCAATTTTTATTGAATGGTTTTTTAACTAATCGTTAAATATTTCCAGGAGCAAGCGGTTCACATACATCCTGTACATCCAGAACTTGTTTACGTTACATTTGTATGTCTTGATTGTCAAACAGAAATTGGAGATGTACAGCAATAGTTTAGCTTGTGGCTGTACACCACGTTCGAAAAAACAATGTTTTGGGAAATGAAATTGTCGAAAATATTCCAGCTGGCGTTCGATATAATTTTACCTGCACCTTAATTCTAGAAGGCTCCGAAGTAAAGGCGATCCAATTAAAAGAGGGAAAATAAGAGGTTGGTTCGAAACATAAATACAGTGATTCGGCGGCTATCGAGGATTAGAAACGCTTGGTGTGCTTGGTTTAAACTACAGAATGTCATTTTTTATTTGTATTATTCAGGCAGCTACTACAGGGTGAAGCAAAAGTCACCATGGGGTTTAAAAATTTAATAACTTTTTCGTTTTATATTTTTTTTTTATTCTATTTTTATTTTTTTTTTTCAGAATATATAAATAACACCTGGAGAATAAATAATGGAACTAATAATAGAATTTTATTATTTAAATCAGCAATCAATTATTTTAACGCAAAGAGCATATCGTCGCCATTTTAATGTCAGAATTTCGCCCTCTAAAGCAATGATTTGTTGCTTAGTTCATCGTCATCACCAACATGACAGCGTATAACAGATTTGCCTCGAAAAAGTAGACCACGTTTAACTCGCACTGCGGAAAATATTAAATGTGTAGAGCAAAGTGTTAACGAAACACCAGAAACATCTACCAGAAGACCTTCTGCTTAGCTAGGAACGTCTTGTACGTCACTACGGCGCATTTTAAAAAATGATGTACTGTTATTCCCATATAAGGTGCAATTGGTGCAAGAATTAAAACCTGAAGATCATCGGCAACGTCTAAATTTTGCAGTTAAATTTCAACAGTTGGCAAAAAATGAAATCAACTTTATTGAAAATCTGATTATGAGTGATGAAGCTCATTTTCATATGAATAGCTTTATTAATAAGCAAAAATGCAGGTTCTGGGGTTCCAGCTTTCAAATCCAAAAGCCATTCATCAACGCCAATTGCTCCCATTAGGTGTACAGTATGGTGTGGCATTACATCTGAAAATATCATTGGGTCTTACTTCTTCGAAAATGAAGATGGAAGTGCTGTAACCGTAAATGGAGAGCGGTATCGGTTTATGAATAAACATTTTTTACGTCCCGTTTTTAAAAAAGACTTGACATGTAGTTTCAGCAGGATGGAGCCAATACCCACACTGCCCGAGACACAATGGCACTTTTTAAGGCAAATTTTTGGAGAGCGAATAACTTCCAGAAAGTCGGAAATTAATTGGCCAGCGCGTTCGCCAGATTTGTCAGCACCCGACTATTTTCTTTGGGGTTATTTGAAGGAGCAAGTATATATGAACAAGCCCGAGACAATCCTTGAACTCAAGGCCAACATTGTTGCAGAAATTCGAACGCTACAGCCAACAATTTTGAAAGATGTTATGGAAAATGCACTGAAACGAACCCATCATTGTGAAGCTGAAAAGGGGGTCATTTAACTGACATTTTTTTCCATATTTAGTGTAAAAAAATTTTCATTTTGTATAAATTATAATCTGAAAAAAAAATATATAAACGAAAAAGTTATTAAATTTTTAAGCCCCACGGTGACTTTTGGCCCACCCGTACAAGTAAAGGTATTAAAAAACGGAAGACTAATTTGAAGGGAATTTTGGTCGTCTTCGTAATTAAGCTAACTAGGGCTTTTCGTGACACCTCGAATCCCTCGCTCCTGTTATTTTAATGGTTGGGCGACCGACTAAATCGATTTTGGAATCTTCTTCAGACGAAGAAATTTTCCCGTCCGTTAAAACGAGTACCATGGGATGCACGGTATCATAATTTCGTTTTACACGAAAATTTCGGATTTCGATATCGATTTTAAAAGCAAGGAATTTTAGTTTTAAACTTATTGAAAATGCTGTAAAAGCTTGTCCAATTAGAATTATATTACTAATTTTGAATGTGCTTTTGGTGGGCTCTCCTAGAAAAAACATTTGTTATGAAACTTTAACAAAAGCCTTCGATACGACCGGACACGGAATAAGAGCTTAAACTGCCTGGAGCGCTTCCACCATTTTTTCAATAATGCATGGAGTACATGTCTGTAAAATCTTGATCTAATTTCACTAGAAGAAACAAGACTTAACGGCAACAACATCGCCAATCACAGTTGTCACGGATTCACCCTCTGCCAAAGCAACGACTTCGGTACACATGAGCTCGGCGGTGTTTTTCTGATCAGCAACCATTTGCGTCAATTTGCAACTGATTTTAGATCAATTAACAACCGGATCTGCGTACTCAGATTGCACACACGTCACCTCAACATTTCCCTTTTGAATGAAAGTGCTCCCCCCCAACGGAGGAGAAATCAGAACAAGCTAGAGACACTGACTACGACCACCACGAAAATGTTTAACTAAATTTCCCATCACGATGTAAAGATTGTTTTGTGCAGAAAGTATATTCATCGATTCTGATCACTTTCTGGTAGTTGCGATGTATGTTGTACAAGGCAGTAGTAATACAACTAAATGGCCGCAAAGAAATATTCCAATCGAAACTACAAGTTTTTGAGACAGATACCTTCAATAATAATATAAATCGTTACAAATTTCCAATCATGCATGTACATCCCGATATTATTTGGTGTCGGAAGTGAGATTTTGCAGATAACATAAATTGTTAAAACCATAAACACCTATCTATATCTCAGCAATCAAGGGATACACTCCAGAGTCTCGAGCTTTCAACCATAGATAATAAAAGCGATCTCCTAACGAGGCTGCAAAGCACAATGAAAAGGGAAGCTGAAACAGAAGAGCGCAGATCGCAACAAAAATCACCGCCGCATGACTTTCAGGAATGACGCCAGTTATCACAAAAGATGAACAGAAAGTTCAGCCTTGCAAAGAAGTAAAAAATGAGGGAACCAAAGCTAAGGATTAAATAAAAATAACCATTTCAGTACGGCCGCCTACTTCTGAACAACAGAAACCTATCTTGGATATGGGAGATATGATTAAGGTACTCTTCAAGTGAAGCAAACGGACGGATGATTGACCGTTAGAACCTCTATGAAAATCATCTTTAAGCTTCGAAATCTTTTGTGCCACGGACTCATAATCAATTTTAATGGAAGTCAAGGTCGTAACCTTCATCGGATTTAAAATTGCTGTTTGCAAAAGCCAGACTAAAAAATTAGCAAAATGATTTGCTAATGACATTAGGATTATTAGAAGAATAACCTTTAATAGTTCAGAGTTCAAGGGTATTTTTTCTTCAAAGTAATAAAACGCTAGAAACTCTTATAGGATGAACAATTAGATTGGATGGTGTAACAATGGTTTCAAAAGCGACGCTATTTTTGATAACAGAGGGAAACACCAAATCAAGCTACCTGTTCAGACTGTTCTTAACGTTTCTGATCTAAAATAGTCCAGATTTCAACATATAGCCAGTGAATAAAGTTTCTTTTGCGGTTTGTGCATTCGAAGCAACATAATGAGCGGTTACCATCTGAATAATACCATTTCACGCTGACGAGATGGATGTCATCTGGAGTATCGCGACCCAAAGATGTCATCTGGAGTATCGCGTCGGGTCAAAAATCTGGCTTAGAAGGCGAAAATAGCCACATAAAATAAAAACGTTCTTCTTATTATTTTTAATTTTGACACATGGTGAAAATTTGACTATCAATGTTGATATGCACTACAATAAAAAAGACCCCTACCGGTTAAATTTGTTTTTGGACAATAAAGCCCATCTTTCCGAAAGACGTTCCGTAGTAAAAAAAACTCGTTATTGTTTAAATCATTATTCAAATTAGTCGCGGTGAGTGCAAAAATATCAAATAGAAATCTTAAGGAAGATGAATGACGCGCCAAATTTTTAATATTTTTGGCTAGTTTGGCTCAAACTAAAAATGCAAATTTAATTCTAATTTATAGAAAAATTTAATTAATTCTAAATTTAAAACAAACAAGAGAATTTCGTTTTTGAATTGGATCGCTTTCTACGGGCTAATTTCCGCTAGAAATGTTAGCCCTCCATACCATTTTAAACCAACAAATTTATTAACCATCCAATGGCCCTCATAAATAGTAATTAAATTCAATTTATGTAGTATGGGTATGTGACATTAAAAATTTCAACTAAAATTTCCAAAATTTGGAGACCTCGCAATAGCTATAAGGTCAAGTTCCAGATTAACCTATCGCATTATTGAAATTGTAAGTAAAAAGAGGGATCCGCGGAACTCGAATTATCAACCTCTGTATTAGACCATAAGACACTATATGTGGACATGAGTTTGTTTGTAGTGATACATCAAAACAAACACAAAGAAACAGGAGCACACAAATGAAAAAACACTGTACACGAAAACTTTATGTAGAGAGGTAGTTTTGTGAAGAAAATTATCCACTTGAGATTTGATTTTGTGCACAAACCCAAAAATATTATAGACGTTAGAAAAATAATAAAAATTAAATTAATATAAATGATCCAATCTCTGTGGTCGAGAGCTCTTTACGAGATGCGATATAGGTATATAACGATTATTTTGACCAGGCATGTCGTTTTGTCAATATAGATAAATTCAGGTTTACAAACCCATATTTTGTCGATCTGCCAGTTGCTAAATAGATTTAGGGTTATTTTGATGCGGTGCTACCCTAGAAAAGAGATTCATTCTATTTCTATTAAAATTCTAATAGATTTTGTGTGGATGTGTACGAAATATATGTGAAAATGATTATGTTATTATTTTATTGTTAAATAGAACAGCACAACGCCATTATTTTATATGTTTAGCAACAACAAAGACTGTCACATTCAACTGGATGTGTAACAATAGCAAATGAAAATAAAAATGTATCATCAAAATGACAAAATAAAGATATGTATCTCTAAATTGCATCTGCGGTTGTCTCAAAATGACACAACACTTAAATTGTAATAAAGATTGGAAAAAAAATGTGAACATTAAATACCTTGTTTTCTGTGCTGGGTAGCTTGAGCGTCGCCGTTCCTCCATTCATTCAAACATTTATATATAAATACATAATGATCATTTCAAGTGGACGTTGGTTCTTTTTTTGTTATGTGCTATATTTTCTTTCGCTCGACTCGAGTGTGAAAAACTGAAAAACATAACACAAGACCAATCGTGCATTGAAAAATAGCAAAAAAAAATGTACTTGGAAAAATGTAAACGTAATTTGCTTCCTATTCCTCTTTTATTTATTTACACCAAATGCAATTTTCATTATACGGTTCCATCATGGGGGGTTGCTCATACAGGCCAAGTTGTCTTTATATGTATACAGATTAATTTGTATTCAAGAAGCGAATTGTGATGAACGAAATTATACGATGCGACGAATGGAAAATTGTATTTAATTATTAATTTATGTAGATTTATATCGTTTCATGAAATGACTATTACAGATCATTAAATGGAAAATCGTTTTTTGTTTGATTATGTTGTTTTTACAATTCTACGAGGTAATGAAAAACTGTAACTTAAAAAATAATTTGGTGTTATAAAAACGTGTACAAAATATGTTTCCTAAATTTTACAAGGTATTTGATTTTTAAAGTATCAAATGGATGGACATTTTTTGATGTAAAACACCAAATTTTGATTAACTGAGTTCTTCATGATCATTTTGATTCCCTATCATAAAAATAAAGTACATTTATATTAATATGATGATTTATGGATCTTTGCTAATTGCCTAATTGGGCAATGATGGTTATTCGTTCCTTTGTTATTTTACAGCCTAGCTCTTATTTTAATTAATTAAATTTTAAATAAAGTCGATATCGATAATCGTCGATAAACTTATTTTAAATAAAGTCGATATCGGTATAGCATCGATGGGGAATCAGGTTAAAAAATGTTACAGAACATTTTACTAATTAAGTTTCAAAATTTTCGGATTTTATAGTACAAGATGCTAAATTATACCCCTTATCCTCTTCAGACTTGCACCTAATTTATTGTGGGTATACCTAGATATACGATCTACCTAATAAACATAGAAGGGTCGATGGTGTAGCCTGCGGATAACTTAACAAATACAGAAACTTTTATTAATTAGTTTCGAGAATTTACAAATTTATTTTTATTTACATGTCATAGGGACCGATTTGGTAAACTTATTTAGTTCATGGCCGATTTTTGCTGTATTCTGGTTATTAAGGGGTGACAGCAGAACTAAGTATATCGAGCAGAACTAAGTATAATTTCGATACTACTGAAATAAGCTGAAAATTGGACAGAAAAACTGCATTATCCTGCACCGGCCGAAATTTCACCGGAAAAACTACTTGATTGCCATGTAGAGAGGCGAAATCATAATAATATGAGACCTGCATAGTGGACATGCGACATTTCGACAGAAAAACTACTTTATCGACATATTGTGAAGGCATCAACAATAATGTTAAAACTGCAGTATCAAGATTTTGAGAGAAATTTTATTAGAAAACTGCATTACCGACAAAATTATAGATGGAAACAAAAACGATGATTTTTTTAAAACAAATAAACTAAATATTTTAACAAATTTTAAAAACATATTCAAATCGGTTCTGCGACATATTATGTACAATAATATGCTACTTAATTAACTAACAGCTTCTAGCTTGTGCAAAGTTTCAGGCCAAAGTTTATGTGGGATCATAGCTTGATTTCCGAAAATTCTCAGCAATGTCTGAAATGATCCGCATTCAAAACTTCGTACAGCCCGCGAAGGATTGAGGATCTTCGGAAATCTAACTATGATCCCACATAAAATTTGAACTGAAACTTTACATGGATGGTTATTGCATACTACAGCCTGAACTTTTAAATTGTAGTACACTTACATGAGAATAGAATTACGTTAATTTCGTAATAAATTCGACATTTTGTTAAATAATTTTTTTATTTTTCCCCTTAAAACTGTTCGATAATGCAGATTTCGGCTGAATTTTCTGCTAACTTCAGTAAGGTGTAATTTCGGTGATAAAATATTTTTTCGGCTGGGATAGCAAAAACTATATCTGCATTACCATCTTTCGGCTGGGATAGCAAATCCACTATCTGCATTATCTTTCGGCTGGAAACTTCCGGCTAACTTTAACAGTATATTTGATATGATACTCTGAAGTAATTAAGCCCAGAAATTCTGCCATCAAATATTGAAATTGTGAAGGACAGTCAAAGAATTTACAGTGGTTTATTGTACCTTAATGGATTCGATAGAATTCGAGAACAAATTTGTAATTTGCGTATATTTATCGATTTAACTGGGAATACCTCTGGTAAATAAAAGATTAGTTTTTTCGGTTGGTTAACAATTATTTCAAGTTTGGAAAGAGAAAATAATCCAAGAAGGCTTCACTAAGCGAATATGGTGCATGAGAAATCAATTGGAACCTAAACTCTTTGTTTTCGACCATCACTATCACGGATGTATGAATAAGTGCATTGTCATGATAGAACTTTCTTTTTTTTGTAAAATTTGAACCCACAATATCAGCAGAAATTAATACAAAAACAAAGGTCGACTCAAATAAGTCAACAATAAACTTAATTAGGTACATTCAATAATATTCTGAACAACATATTGTTTCATGCAGAATTCACAGATTGAGCTCTTCGTACTACGATGGAAATAATGAAACTTCGTATCTTTCAATGCGCAATAATCGACACTATCACAGAGGTTCATCAAAGAATACTAGGCCCCATTACATTGACAGCGCATCAACTCCAAGAATAGATCAGAGTTGTTTATAGCGTAACCGCGTACTTGTCGAAGTAAGGATATTGTTACATAACATAATCGAAATCAAAACTATAAAATTGACCCAAAATTTGGAGTACCTGATGATTGCCTTACAAGAAAATCTATACATGACGCTCGCTGCTGATAAATTTCATTCGTACACCTCCTTCACTGAAGAGCACCTCTGTAAGATATACCAACCATTATATGATTATAACACAAATACAAGCAATTGTGAAGTGCAACTATTTGAACAAACTGGCGACATCCCAGCACGCTATCAAATCAGCAACATGGACAACAAAACACTACGGATCCCTTTGCGCATATCTTCATAAGCATACATATTTACGGTAAAATCCAGGATCTCGTTGTGTAATCTAAGTATCAGGAAATTAGAAATTGTATTTATACCACAATTTAGTATAGGTCAGTTGATAAACGAAGACTACCCGGCAGGAACGAAATCTAGCTCAACAACAACTTTATCAAAAATTAAAGCGATCGGAAGCTCAATTCAACAACATAAAAAACGACCAGAAACATCATCAATCGTTATAAACGTGCATAACCACGATCATTATTCTTACCCGCAGTTCTTGCTGCTGTTACGTGTATTATGGTCAGAAAAATAAAATCTCAATGCAGTTTTACTTCTGGAATATATTGAGCATATGGAGTTAACATTAATTTTCTACATTTTTTAATATTCCTCTAAAATGATTAGATAACAGACAGTTTTTGTATACATAATTTACTTTACATCGAATTAAAACGCTAGCTGTCTATAATCGTTCAGACCCCATGATTCATCCATGGTTATGAATGTATTTTTTGAAGATAACTTATCCGAAACTCAGTGTTTACAATGAAAATGGAATTTTATTGTTCTGATATTCTCAACCAATTAGGATTAAACAAAGTTTGGCTGATGAAATCAGATATTATGATCAGAATTTAACATGGCACGTCTAAGAGTAATATTATGAATTAAACCAACTCATTTATGAACGGTTTGATGTTTGGGGATCGCTTCCAAAATAAGGGATAACACGTGGGGCGAAACGAATAATGACCTCTTTTTTTGATTATTCTCTATCACACAAACTTCTTCGACAACTTTATAATCTGTGGCCTCAGAATCAAAGAACCATATTCCAATATAAAAAGGCATCACTGAATAGCCTGGGGCAGCTGTTTATCGAAGCAAAGACAAAGAAAATTGGTGCGATACTATAATGTGATACAAAAGCACATCACACCATCATCACAATTACAAACCTGGTGGAAATCTGGTAATATTGCGATCATAAATGCTTTACTAAATAAAGCTTAAAATTTTGCTAAAATTGACAAATCAGAAACTTCTGGAAATTCTCGACTTTTCTAGTCGTAGAAAACAAAGAGGCCACTTACACACAATATATCTACTACAAAAAAGTAGCTAAATTCTAATGATTTTTCTTCGCCTACGTTTAGTAACAAAAGATTCCTGAACGCATTTACCGGGCTCTTCGTCGAGCCGCAGAAGTTGTATCGTCTGCAACCAGGTTCTTTTTCCCCGGTTTGTATTTTAATTCATATAATTATATTCCTCCAATATCGCTTTCCAGCGCTTCATTTTGGAATTATTATTTTTGATGCTCAGGGCATATGTAAGTTGTTCAAAGCAAGTTTCTTAGAGTCGTATAATTGCCCAAATTATGGTCAGCATTTCTCTCTCATTAGCCGCGTAGTTTTCCTCAGTTTTATCTAAGATTCGAGGAAAAAAAACTATTGGTCGGCTTTTCTGGGAGAGTACTGCACCAAGTGCGAAGTTGGAAGCGTCGGTAGTGAGTTCGAAATCTTTTTGAAAACTTGGAAACGAGATTATTACATCGTTTGAGACCAGTAAGTGTTTGATTTTATTGAAGGCACCTGTTTCTGCCTTAGCGAGCTTAACCTGTTTAGTTTTCGAGAGGGCTTTCGATACATGTCCATCTTCCCTTCTTAAAAGCGAAGTTAGGGGCTTCGCTGGTTTCGCGTAGTTGCAAATGGATCTGCGATAAAATTCTGATATGCCAAGAAATGATTAATTTACAATGGAACACTTTTGATGAACTTATTTTTTGAAGACGAAACATCGCGTGTAGACCTTGACTTACGTAATAGATGAGGACGACAACTTTAATATAGACCCTTTTACCTCTAAGAGTTTAACAAGCTATTCACCGTCGAAGTGAATAGAAAAAAATTATGAAATTTGCAACGAAGCAAATGTTTCTCGATTCGGAGCTTCTGGATTTAGAGATTAAAAATATGAGATTTAAACTTTTAGAATAAATTTGAGTTGAACTCTGAAATATATATAACGTAATTGAACTGTGATGAATCCGTGAAGACACTTCGTTACAAAACTCATGCCATGGCCCCGCTATAGAACGCGATAATATAAGCGAGGAGGTTTCAATAGACGATAGTCGACATGCGCAGCAGCAGACATTGCTTTGGAGCGGGGAAATTTTCCTGCTAATAGCGCCAACTTGGAAAGTGAAGGCTGTTTGCCCCAGAATATTCTTTTTGACGAGCATAGTGAAGAACTATCGTTCCCAGCGATCTATCTCGGCCAGTTTCGGAGTAAAAGTTACCCCAATCATGATGACTATCATTGAGGCGTGCTGACAGACGCGGCGGTACTCCCATTTATTGTACATAGCGATGAAGATAATGCGACTTCGTGTACGCGATTCACTTACTATTGCCTTTAAATATATCGGCCAACATACCTCATTTACTCGGGAGCAAGTTGAATCGAAAAATGTCATCATCTGTATAAACTCTCTATCTCTCTCTCTCTCTCTTTGGCACTATATCCCATCAAGGGATTTGACCGCCTGAAATGAGGTTTCATAATCATATTTTCATTTCGAATAATGAGTGATTAATTCATTGATCCTAAACCAGCCATGAAATTTTTTCCTTGTCATAACCGAGAATCAAGCCCGGAACCTCCGGTCGCTGGAGCAAGCATGCTGACCATTTTGCTACAGCGGCGGCATAAATTACACAATCCAAATGAGAGTATGCTCAGTGATGAGACGCTGAAAGAGATGCACTTCAATACCAAAGCTTCCTTAGTGAATGAAGATCCAGTGACTTGTGCAACCCATTTCAACAAGCTGGTAGACACTCTAATAGCAATTTTGCAGTCTAAGCAGCATTGCCCTTTTGTTTGTAATCGGGTGGTGCATTACTTTAAAAGGATCGAGTTTCAGCATCGCGGAAGTCCACACGCGCACATATTGTTGTGGTTCGAAAGCACAGCATAGGATGCCATAGGATTATATACCCAATCGGCTGTGATTTGATTGATCGCCTCATTAGCATTTCGGAAATAATGAGCTTTTGCCTATTCTAAACTGCAGCGATATAGACATACGTTTATGTGTTATAAGAAGAAAGGGGACAAAAATACTGTCGCCCTTATCTGTCACTTTCAAGCTCCGTTTATGCCTATGCGTTAGACAGCAATTCTGCTGCCTATGCCTAAGAGACGCTTTTTTCAAGGCAAACGCAATTCCATCGGATGTTTACTATGAAAATATACTCAGAGCAAGTATAGTTAGACCGAAGGTCTTCATGCAGCGAACACCGTCACAGAAATGGATGAATCCATTTAATCCGTTTATCTTCAATGTGCTTGGCTCTAATAAAAATATTCAGTTAATAATTGACGAGTATTCCTGCTGCTTTTATAGTCGAATATGTGATTAAAACTCAGAATTACTGATACCCCAGTAATTTACAGCGTCGAATAATCCAGACTATGAACGAACATCCGGAGTTTGATATAGTCGAAATTACCAATAAATTGAGTGTTGATCTCTTAAATTCAATTCAAATCACCAGCCAGGAAGCAACTTGGTACTTGCTCAGTCTATACCTAAATCGGAAAGCTCGGTAGTTATACAGTATCTGCCTAAGGCTACCCAATAGAACGACACCGGGTTACAAAATCTAAGGAGCAACTGGACAAGGAGAAGGCTGTTCGTGATATATGGAAGGATAGTTGGCTCGACAAGTACGAGAAGCACCCATCCGAATTTAAGGAGCTATAACGTTGACTGAAGTCCCTGCGTACTACATCATTCCAAGTGATGATGCCTCCAATCTATGGAGAAAGAGATCAGGAAAGCGCATTCTTCGCTACATAAACTAGGACATGACGTCGCAGTTTGACGAATATAGGCGCAAAATGGTGACGTTGCATATCCCGTTCAGAAACGAAAAGACCGAAATGCTCGCTGAAGCAAAATATATATGCAGATATATGACGAATACGATAATATTATTCTACAACGTCGTCGAGAATTTGAGTCCGATTTAGATATCCAAAAGACGATGGAAAGTTTTAGACAACTACGGATGCAGGTAATGGAGATGAAACCGCTGACCTTGATCTTACGAAGCTAGTTACCCGGTTAAATAATGAGACTGACCCATTCGCAGGCTTCTACGGAAATTTGAATTCTGTAATGAATTCACATTTACTTCTGGCTACACTGAATAAACTGAGCCCGATTGCAAAGAAACCGGATAATAGGAAAAAGATGGCATTCAACCGTCTCATGCTCATGACTAATGATCATCAAAAAAATTTAATATTCATGTTATCGGAGTTCTGCTTGACAAACAACTTCTCTACGGGTCCTGCTGGTTGTGGCAAAATATTTTTCATCCATTGATTGATGGACATTTGTAATAGGTTCACAAATACCGATGGCTATTGCAATGCTTAAATTTGCTGTGGTTCTACGGGTAAAGCAGCCGTCGTGATCAAGGGTTCCACTATGCATACTGCCTAGAAAATATTAGTATCAAAAAATTTGCCTGTATCTTATGAAATCGCTCAGCAATATCGCACACTATATTTAAGTATGTAAACGGTCTCATCGTGGACGAGGTTAGCATGATTGGGGCTGAGTTGCTGCAGCAAATGATTGAAACTAATTACAGGTACGTCGTCTAACTTTTTTTTTATTATAACACAAGTTATATTGACATTTAATTTATTCCACCTGTATACCACTACTAATCTTACCCCTTCAAGCCCGTTTATTATTATCTCTATAGATAATTACTGTAAAAATCATTTACTGAAGGTTTGGTACGGAATAAACTAAACTAATTACCTTAGATTTGGCCGGCAGTCTAACAAGTAAATTTCTAATTTTATTTAAATTGTTTGAATTTTTATCTAGTAGAGTTTTCTCAAGTATTACTTATAGCACAGACAAAAACACATCGGGGAACCGCAGCATAATCTACCGGAAAAATATTTCATGTACTTTAGTTAATTCGACGTGACAGTTTATAATTTTATTTTACCTTCTATGGCTATTTTGTGGCGATTTAGACTAAAATTTTGCGAATTTAAAGCTGAACAAAAAATAAAACATGTTTCCAATGAATGATCTATCTATTCCACTGTATGTAAGAAAATACTACTAGATAACATTTCAATTTTGAAAAAAAACAACTGTTATTGTTATCAAACCCAATGATAGCTCAAAATATCATGATATCAAAAATAGTCAAATGTCGTCTGTCTCAACAGACCCTCTTTATATGCTCGTTAAATGCTTATTAATAGATGTCACCTCATTATATGCTGATCAATAGATGTCGCCATTAATGCTAAACGCATCATTTTTGGGAAGTGCCAACCTTAAAATTTTAGAGGCATCGAGCTATTAGAAACCCGATGAAATAAGTGTATTAATAAAGGAAACTAGGCAGAGAAAAGGCATAATTTAAGTGTTTTAACCAGTTCAAAAAACACCGTATTTCAAAACAAAATTATTTCTAATTACGGAGACGTTTATCTCTAAAAAATTCGATACAAGCTAAAATATAAATTTGCACACAAAACATATAGAAGAAATACTCAGTAAATCTTGAAATTTGTCATATGACAATTATATATTTTCCCAGCCTACGGGGGATCAATACAATTTTCACTCATCCACTTTTACATATCTCCCCCTTCCCGCCACCAATAAAAAAGGAACACAAACCGATTACAAATTATAGGCGTATACAGGTTAGAGAGGCCGGATGCGAGAAAATAAAAATTAAATATTTATTTAAAATTAGGATTATTAAAATAATTACATGTTGTTGTATTTTTTGTGTTAATTAGAATCTACATGTACGTATGTTTTTGGCTTGTAAATATTTAATCTTGATTTTGTAAATATATTTTATAATATGTAGATGAGATACATTGTAGCTGCTGTTGATTGTTGAGCTTGCAAAAAATGAATTTTCGTAATGTATGTTGGTGTATGATTATGTAAATTTTCTATTTTCTTTGTACATACAACAACATTAAAGCTATATATGGTATGACTTAAGTCATAAAATTAAAAATTTTATGTTTTTTTTTTGTTTGGTTGACAGCCCCTACCAAAAAATATATATGGTGAATATAAACTATACCGCTATTAGCCCGAAGGAATTGCACCGCCTGCAAAAAATGTACTATCGCGCTCTACTTGGAAGTATTTTTTACTAGATTTTATTATACAACACACAGACAAGATAATTGATGCATCTTAAATAAATTCCGAAAATAATTTTTATGGCATTGACCTAATGACTCTCGCGTATACATCGCTCGGTATGTGTACAAAGATAGTAAAATTAACGTTAAAAGACATATTTCATTTGAACTCTGTGAGTTATGATCTCATATAATTCCAACATGTGTGTGCACAGCCGCCTTAAATATTTGTATAGTAATTCGCAATTTGTCATAGATCTTTTGATGTTGCGTGCATATCATGATCTCATTGGGTAATTTAAGAGATTTTGCGACTTTGTTTGTGTTGTATACGTCCGATCGTAATAAATCTTGTGTTTTTTGCTTCTCCCTCGAAAACAAAGCCCTTATACAGATATAGCGAGAACTCAAACTTTATGAAAATCAATTTTTCCATCAATCACACAATATTGGTATGCATACTCTTCCGTCCTCGCACTATACGCAATCAAAATTTTTTTAATAAATTTATGCTTTCAGGAGTTTATACATCATGACGACGGGCCATAAAAAAAACAAAAAACAAATAATAATTTTCTTTTGCGGATAAGACGACAAGACGACGATACCGAGTCACAAAAAAAAATCACCACCTGTTTCAAACGACATCAAATTATATTCAAATGAGGATAATAATATTATTGTGGTTCCCTGCGTGTATTCTCCATGTATATTAACCCCGGTACCTTTTCCATGTGATTTTCTCAAATTTTATTTGTTGGTTTCGTTTGGTTATGAGAAAAACCAAAAGGTAAACTATGTATATACCATCTACGAAAAATGAAAATTATATTGAAATTTTATTATATATTTTGTGTTGTAGATATTTATTAAATTGTAAATTTTTTTTTGATTTGAAATTGAAATTTATATGATATTTTGTGTCTCGGCTCTTTCCTTCTAATAAAACACTGTGCTGTGAGACAAAGTGAAAACCAAAAATTGAAAAATGATTGGAAATTGAATTTTTTTTGTTTGTAAAATAGAAAATTTATTGTATTATTATAATTTATATATTTATAGAGATTTTCCGTTATGACGAGATAAAAGTGACAGTAAATATGGAAATAATATTTTGTGTGTGTCAATGCTTTGATCTTTGAGGCGTTATATTTTCGCCGTCTTGAAATTTTAAATGTTGGTGGTGTGATTGTGGTGTACCAAGGTATTTTGATTTATTTATTTATTTATCGATAAAATAATCGCATTGATATTGTTTGAAATTTTTTTAAACGGAATAGTACAAATAATAATATATCAACTGTTGGGGAAAATGAATTTATAAAATACTAGCTGACCCGGCGAACTTCGTACCGCCTCAAAATCAATAAATGTTGTTTATAGTTATTATAGCTTAATTAAATTGAGTTTTTTATTAAGATAAAATGAATTTCGCTCTCTCTCTCTTTCTCTCTCTCTCTCTCTCTCTCTCTCTCTCTCTCTCTCTCTCTCTCTCTCTCTCTCTCTCTCTCTCTCTCTCTCTCTCTCTCTCTCTGGCACTATATCCCATCAAGAGATTTGGACGCCTTAAATGAGGTTTAATAATCATATTTTCATTTCGGATAATGACTAATGAGTGATTAATTCATTGATCCTAAACCAGTCGTGCAATTTTTTCCCTGTCACTACCGGGAATTGAACCCGAGACCTCCGGGGCGGATAAAATGAATACTCCAAATTAATTAAATTCAATCAAAATGAAATATATTTTAATTACATTGAAATGAATATAATTCACGTGGCAGCAAGGATTTCGTTTTATCGAATTGATTCGAAATGATTCGCGTAGCATTGTTGCACTACTTTCTTTTAAACTATTTCCTGAGTAAGTTGCAATAGGGTGGATTCCCTTTAGTAAAACATCTTGTGATATACGACATTTTTTATTTTATTGTCAGGTGCGATAACGAACAAAGCGGATGGTTTGCCGACACGTGAACATGCTATGTACAATTGGCCGTGAGAGAAACATTCATTTTCTAGATTCAGGCCACAAACATTCAAGGATGGGCCTTGTGATTTGTTGATCGTCATGGCGAATGCAAGACGAACCGGAAATTGAATTCGTTTAAACTCGAATGGCATATCGGTTGGGATCATCAGAATTCTCGGAATGAGAACTTCCTCATCTTTGAACTTTCCTTGAGATTTCTCAAAATAAAACGCGTTCCGTTATATAGTTTTGGTTGATTCAGGTTTCGTAGCATGATGATTACCGGCAACACACCAACTTTCAGTTGTAAATTGTGCGGTGGCAAGCCAGCCAGATCCAATGAGTTTAAAAATTCAGTTGGACAGTTGGTTGATTCGTCTTTGTTTGTCACACAGTCGATAGATTTGAAGGAATGAAGTGGACCGACTATTAGATTTTGAATTGTGAAATTTAAGTGATCCCCATTTTTGTTCTTTGCCGCAAGAATTACTCGTTCACTCACCCCATTGTGCTTTTTGTGGTTAGTAATATTGTTCGGGAATACTTTGTTGATGAGCTCGTCCCTCGTTGAGACAAAATTGCAAGAGTTCTGAGGAAACGAAATCAAACCGTTCGATTCGTCGACCGGAAGACGACCATTACCGATAGTCAGCAATTGCTTGGAGAAATCTTCGGCAGATGGATCGTTTAACCACAGACAATCAAATTAAATTTTTCGTTCGAGCTAAAAAATCAAAACAAAATATATTTCTGATAATTCCAATATCATCGTTGTATCTGCCATTTTTCGTTAAACTGCGTATACGTATACGCAAAAAAACAAAATATTTTTGGTTGTTTGCGGCTATTTACAGAAAATGAACTCGCAGTTTAAACTTTTACGTTTACATAGAATGAAATATCTCTGTTAGGTTGTCTCTGGTTTAACAATGCAACTCGTATGTTTGTCGTCAGCTGAAGTTTCATCACATAGCGCCACGCAGAGTCGATGATTTGAGGCAAGCGTTTATTTCATCGGCAAGCGTTTATTTCATCGCCTGACAGTTGAATCATCGCGCCTCCAAAACATCTTGAGTCATTGCGTAGATCTTTCATAGTTCGATTGAATGCTTCAAATGCGCATTTGTGTGCCATTGTACATTCATAATCGATGATGATTTTACTTGCTAACAAAACTTTCGCCATTGCTGAATCAATGCTATGAGGAATTCCTTCCCAGTTCCACCGGGCGCATCGAAGAAAAATAATCCACCATTTCCATCATGAATTATATAGATAAGTAAATGAAATAAAAAAAAAATTGGATAAAAAATAAAATGGTAAATGTGCATGCAGCCTCCAGTCGGATTCGTATCCAGTACCTTGCGGTCCAAGCGCCGAAGCTTTAACCACTGCACCACTCGTCACATACAAACTACACCTATACAAAATTCATATAAAAAAATGTTTTTTTATTAGATTTTTGGGACATCCCTTTTGAGTTTTTCCGACTTTTCTTTTTTCCTAAACCACCACTGTATTGAGACGAACAAAATAAAAAAAAACAAAATGAGCTAAATGTATGAGAAAATGAATTTTCTTGATAAATTTTTATTTGGTGAATTTTTCCGATGTCTTAATAGTTATTATGCTATTCGGAACGGAGTCAAATCCAACAAAACAAAAATCATAAAAATCGGTCCAGCCGTTCTTGAGTTATAAATGGTGTAACTAACACGACTTTGTTTTATTTATATAGATAGCAACAGTACGGAAATTTCCACGAAAGTACAGTTTTACAAAAACAACAGTTTTTCATTTTTTGCGTTATATGTACCAATATGAAGAAAATTATAATAAAATTTATCATTAAACTCAAAAGAAAAGATGATTGTATATGTAAAATGAGAACATTTGGGCATTTTTCAGAAAAGAATACCATTTTAAACTTACAAATATTACTTTGACAACCACCGGCAACTAGCTCACGCGAACTGTACCTCCAAACCAAAGTTAACCAACATAGAACTTTGGTATTTAGGGCTGGTCCGCGGGATGTACAAACAAAACGGGCCACAAGCACGAACTAGGATGGTCCTCGACGACAATTCTTAGGAAGATAAGCACAAGCAAGGATGGCCGCTCGTATCAACTTTTAATATCAGGAAAATAATCTAGAAAGCTCCAGAAAAGCTAAATAAGATTCCTTCAGCCTCATATGATACAAAGATTACTGAAATGAAGCAAGGTGTTCCTCTGATGGCTCTCTACCCAAAAGAGAGGAATCGTATGTGGAATAAAAATAGAACGCAATGAAAACTAATAGTCAGTCCACAGTCCACGAAGGTGCAGGCCGCCTTTTTCCTAAAAGTTATGAGATAAAACCCTAAACCCTCTCCACCTTGCGACCAATAATCATTGACCGTGTACAAAAATATTGTAGAGAGCCTAGTTGAAGACTGACCTGGTGTTAGACTAGTAGTTACTAGAGAGGATATCCCCCTATAGACGTAGAGCGAAAGCGTGGATCCCAGAAAGAAAAAAGTTACCAGAAACAAATTCTGGAAATGCTACAAATTAGCAATCCTGAACTGTCGATCGTCGTCTAGATAGTGACCAGGTTAGAAGACGGGCGCTAGCGAGAATTAATGGTTTAAGTGGCTATGGTGCAGTCACACAAATATTTATAAGAAAGATCAGAGTGATATCTTGAGAGCGCCAATACCGGTAGAGCTCCGACTGACTACCTTGTGGATCCCTGGAGAGATCATAGTCAGAGTGAAGGTTCAAGTAAAGAAGCAAGCCTAATGCTGAGGTTCATGCAGATTAGCCTTCATCATCCCAAAGCAGCTTCGACTGTATTTAAACTATCAGCAGACGAGATATTTATTGCCTTAGTGGGTTAATGGTTACCGGATACTTCGACTTTCGACTGCTAAAAAAACTGCTATATGCAAAGATATAGATAAAGTTCGTTACTGCATTCTTGCTAAAAATAATCTGAATAACTTACTACTATCAAATTACAGTAATGCTAATGTCGTTACAACAAGCATTGATATGGATGGTCAAAATCTCCAGGGGAAGATATCCCACCTATCATTTTAGGAAGTTTGTTAAAAGAGCCTCGAAAACAGAAAATTGGATTCATCCTGGGAAATGATGCAACTTGAAATATCACAATTTGGGGAAGCACAGATACGAATGAACGAGGTGAGTTCTATATAAGCATTGGCTGTAAACCAAGGTTCATAATCACTTTCCAGGTAGCTCCAAATCTGCACCAACAGTTCAGGCATTATAAGCTGGGTTTTAAAAAGGAGAAAAATCCAGTTGGCTAGACCGGATGCATTGTTCCGGTGGATGTCCTACAAACGACTGACCTAACCTTACCGTGGCTGGAACTTATCTTCAGGAGAGCCAAATACTCTGTCACATTCCTAGTAAATGGGCTGTGTTAAATTTAATATTTATACGGAAACCCCTACCATTGAAGACCAAAGACCTATCAGTTAAGCCTTTTCTCTGTAAAAATTTTGGTAAAACAGATAGAAGCACACATTAGGAGTTCGGTTGAGCCAAATAGGATTTCAAAATTCATATGCATATTACACGACAAAATTCATGGAAACTGCACCCCACTTTCTTACTGCTCCTAGATGGGACCGCCAACAACGATTTGTGAGTTGAGACAAACCTCAAGGTGGGTTAATGGTTATGTGTCGTCGGTAAATATTTCGCATGCAAATGGTACATGGTTGGCATTCATATGGTACAAACAGTTGCGGTTTGAATGTGAATCCATAAAATACTGAGTTACTCCTTTTCTTTACGAAATACAAACTTCATCAGAACGGCCCCCCTAGCTTAAATGATATAGGATAGACCTTCCCTGAAGTATCCAATCAAATGGAAGAGTTATAACGCCCAACTCCATGCGAGGACTGGTTGTAAAACGCATTTCTGAATACTGAAGGTATTAATTTCTTCATTGATGGTTGAAAAATCGATGGGAAGGTTGGAGATAGATTGTTCTGTGAATAATTAAATGTAAACCTCAATTTTAGTTTATCGGACTACTGCAGCGTTTTTCATGCTGAACTAATTGCGATAAGGGAAGCCTTTAAGTAATTTTTGAATTTTTACGGACATGTTTCAATTAAGACTCTCAAATGATATTTCCTTGCGCCGAAAGTAGCTCAAAATTGTATCTCATCGCTTAATGAGTTGGCAGATCAGTTAAACATCCACCTGATGAACTTGCTTGGCAACAACCTGCATCTTTCACCAAGCAAACAATGAAAGATAGATGGTCCAACAGTACTTGATTAGTAATAACTAGGCAGACCAGATCATAATTAGACCTGTCAATATCCAGATTGCTAGTGTAGAAGCAGATTGGAAGTCTTCGCACATGATAACTGTCGTAGTTACGAAGATGAAAAAGAGGAAGAAAATGTACTGAATTTGCATTAAATCTGTCCCCGTTTAGCGCTTAGCAGACTGAAATTCATGAGACCTCCTCTCCTTAATGACTTGGCGGACCTCAGCGAAATGGACGACAAGTATTTTCTACGCTTCGTTGAGAGCGCAAGATAGTTCGATAAGTAAGTGAGGAGAAAAAATAATGTAGCTGTATGAAACAAAGCTTCTTGCAATTCAGCGGACACATTTTTAAACAAACCTTTGGGAGATGTATGGCAAGTAAGATACACCGTATTTCGAGAATACAACCTAACAACTATAATAGGCATCAATAAAATTCACACACCAAGAAGAAATTAATGGGATTATGCATTAGATGTTAAGGTGATAAGAAGGAATGAATTTTGGAATTTATTACAAATCCACAAATACCAAAATTTTCATCTGCTATGATTCCCATCACTAAAAGGAGCCTCCCTCCCATCCCGAAGGTTTTCGTAATATTTACAATGTAGTTGACCCCCTTGCGTCTAGGTGTTCCCATTCTATTTTTACCAAAACGTAGATTTTTAAAATTTTTTTTTTAGTAATCCGAGGAGTTCGTTCGCAGCATCAAAGGACGTTCCTCAGCAGATTTTCGTAACATTTTAAACCTAGCTGACCCACTTGGGTTTAGACGTCCCCATACAATTTTTTCCAAAATGCAGATTCTTTTAAAAACTTATTTTAGTAGGATCCAGGACCTATCTAGGCAGGTTTTCGTAATATTTTAAACGTACTCAACCCTCCTGGGTCTAGGTGTCCACATACAATTTTTTCCAAAACGTAGATTTGTTTTAAAACTTTTTTTAGTAATCCGAGAAGTCCGTTCCCAGGATCAAAGGACCATTCTAAGCAGCTTTTCGTAATATTTTATACGTACTCGACCTCCTTGGTTCTCGGTGTTCCCATAAAAAAAATTTCAAAACGTAGATTTTTTTTTTAAACTTTTTTTTTGGTAATCCAGAGTCCAGACTCCTCGGATTACTAAAAAAAAGTTTTATTTATTTTATATTTATAGATCAAAATGAACAGGTTATTGTAATATTTTAGAAGGAAGAACTGATCTTCATTAAATGTTTACCATGTTTAAGTTGCATGTTCAGAACCTGCAATATTTTAAAAGGAGTTCGAGCCCCGGTACAATTTTTTTCAAAAATTTCATTTTTTGAAAATGTATTCACAGGAATGAGTTTAAGAAAGGGACAATATGAAATAAATGACATTCGAATGTCGAATCCGAGGGGTCCCAGGATCAAAGGACTCTCCTAAGAAGGTTTTCGTAATGTTTTAAACGTAGTCGATTCTTTGGGTCTTTACTGGTTTTTTTAAAACTATTTTTAGTAATCCGAGGTATCCGTTCCAAGATCAAAGTACCTTCCTAAGCAGATTTTCGTAATATTTTAAACGTACTCAACCCTCTTGGGTCTAGGTGTTCCCATATAATTTTTTCCAAAATGTAGATATTTTTTAAACTTTTTTTAGTAATCACATAAAATAATCCTAGCCTGTCTCCATTTACTTGAAATTACGACGAAATCCAGTATTTCAAAATCTCGTATAAAAAAATTCCTTCCAATTATGAAAAATTTAGGTTTGAAAATGGAGTTTTAAAAATATTTTGGAAGTATTTCAAGAATATGGCCTCCTGGGACGGAACTCAACCATTTCTTGACCGATTATGATGGAATTGGGTATGTTGGATGGAAATGGGGTTCTAATAAGTTATTGGAAGAAGTTTGGGAATACGGTCACCTAAAACATTTTTAACCGATTATGGTGCAATTGGGTATGTTAGTTGGAAAAAGGGCTTCATCCAACATGCCTAGTTTTCTCATGATAAACGCCAAATCAATTGGAGTTGATTCAATTAACATACAATCAAAAATAATATGGCCCATGTGATAAGATTAGTCAACAAATGCCAAAGGAGAACTGCAAGCAACCAAGAATCCCCCACGGCAGACTAATTAAAATATTTTACCAAACTCTTGATCAAAATGGCACAAAGACAACACTTAAAATTCAAAAACAAAATCAACCATCTTATAAACCTGAAAGGAGTAGAAAATAAAAGTAAGATCATTTAAAGAAAATAAAACAATCTCTTAGAGGGAACACATCTAATTAGCATATTAAATTATTGATTGAAGAAGCCTATAAACAAACATGCAAGAACACAAATAACCCTAGCTCATCTCCGCACCAGGTGCTGGATCATACACATTCGAAATCTAAAAGGTGGCATGGTTTCAAAACTAAAACTGGAGCACAGCTAATGGGAAATTTAACAACTACAGCAGAACTACGGCAGCTGATATTTACTCAGCTTGAGCGCGAATTTGATACCCGAATTTGCTGCACTAGTTCGTAAATCAAATAAAGAAATTGCTCAGCTATTGGTAAATGAAAAAACAACATGAGATTTCATACCGCCATCTTCATTCCATTTTCAAAGATTTTGGGAAGCTGTAGTTAAGTCAATAAAACAATAGTTAGTAAAGGTCATTGCGGAGAAGCAACATTGACAAGCACGTTGTAAACTGGTCCAAGAAATTAAACAGATTTCTGGAGAAGATAGCGAGTAATTGAGCTAATTTCAATATATGGATAACTAGAAACATGAGGATTAGGGAACTCATTCTTATCAAAGAGGACAACATTCCTCCATCAAAATAATCAAAAGAGAAGAAACGATGCGGCTAATAATATTAATACTTGGCATGATACAAGAGCTTTTCTCCCATATAACATCTGAAAACACGATAAATTCACTCAATAGATTTTAGCCTCAAGTTTTGCAACACCGGAACTGTCAACGTGATGGCTTTGTGGCGGAAAATTATTGCAAATTGCAACCTATCAGGATATTGGGATGGCATCAACTCTATAGAATACTATATCAATCATCTAAATAATAATACTTGCTAAACTTGAGTGGAAGGCGGAGCATAAACTTAAGCCTTGTGAAGTAGTGATACACCAGCTAAATGGACAAATGCAAAAAATTGCATCGCAAAATGCCTTTCTCATGTCAACTAACAAAAAACACGTGCTTATAAAACGTGGCATTATCATGCTGAGGCCGTATATCCGGATCTTTGTTTAAGAAAGCTATGAAAATCTTGAACAATTTCAAAAAATCGCCAGTGGTTGGTGTAACAAAATCGGGTAGTTGTTTTGTAATGAATGTTTTCACATCATCAAATTTCCACTCGTCGCGCTTGTTAAACTCGGCCTCTACATCCCCCATCATATCCACAACACACCATTCTCTTTTCCTCTTCGCTTATGATGGTTTCGTCGGTCAAATACCACAATTGACCACATATTTTATTTAGTTCAGCCATCGCCAACTTTTAATGTGTTTTGTAGAAATAAATATCTTGTAAATAGTTCAAATCCAGCTTTGGTGCTTTAGCAGCTTTAGTGTAATGGATCCAAATTTTCACATAAAATCGTACGACAGAAATGCAAATGTCCCGTAAATTCTTCTGTTCTTATATGTTGTTAACTTAAATTCTTCACCAAACATAAATAATTTCAATGCATACCTACATGGCTTTGGATATTCTGCGAGCATAATGCATATGCCCTGGCAGACGGAAACGGATATTTTCATTTGGTATCATGCCCAAAAAATTAGAGCGATTTCCGATAATTGTTCATAATCATTCCGAGCATGTGCCTTTGCCAATTCGTTGCTAAAAAAAACCGCTAATTCTGCTTTCACATCATTTAATTGTACATGAACGTTGGGATCATCTATGCCTGCTTTAAAATTATCCATATTCCAGTCAATCTTGAATCTCACTACCAGTTACTCCTGATGTATCGCACAGTATTGATTCAATTGTAGCGTGCATAGTAATTTCACATATGTGATGTTGACAAGAAAGATATAATAAACTTCATTCCAGTTAGATGTCATTTCGCTGTCACTCTCCGATGACGAAAATAATGCTTGTGAGTCTATTGGAATTGATTTACGTTTTTCTTCAAGACATCTTCGTTTACAAACTTCCTTCTGCCTACATGGCCCCAGTCAAATATCCGCGACGACTTTTCTCATGCTGTGATAGTAGGAATCACTGGTCGTCTTCACTGTTTACCAGTAAAGACATCCAGTTTACTATTAAAAACATTTTATCTTTCACGGTAAACTTTTGAAGGTTTATCTTTATTCTTTGGAAGATTTGTCCACTCATCACGCAATTTTTCCAATTTTTCAATGGTTGTTGTCCCTTTTCCATTGCAATTTGTGTTTTTCGCCAAAAAATAAATACTTCCTGGATTGTCAGAGCTGCACTTTCACGAATAGGTAATTTTACAGTAAGGTGATCGTAAAAAAATTACCCAGTATTCGCTTTTTTAGGGTAACCTAGCAACAATAATTTGACATTACTCATTGTCAAGAAAATAAATTTCTGTAGTGGATCGTAATTTAGCTGCCATTTTGTCAACTTTAGTTTCACTTTCGTAAAAATATTAATTTGCATTTCTTTTGTTTATATATTATATGATCCAAGGAAACATATTGGTCATAGTAAGTCATAATTAATGCGGTAGGCGGATTTAAATACAATAACTAATGAGACGGATGAGTTAATTCCTTTTTACCATAGTTGGGTTTTATGATGATGACATCATAAGTCATAACTATGTTGAGTTTTTATGACTCATACGGCATGTTATGACATCATAAAACATTCCTTTCATTTTCGATATCTTTGATGTTTTGGAAAAGTAATTATATCTTCTATTCATTACAATTTTTATTTAGGCAGAGAAAAAATATTAAATAATTTTTCTGTTCGTTTGAAAGTGAAAATTTGAAAAAAAATATCGTTTTTATCGAACTTCGCGCTTAAGTCGCGACCTCTAAACAACCATCTCCGATTGACCCAATATTTTTCCTGTTTAAGTTTTTAGCATAACCTCATAGTTCTAGGGGGTGTGTCTATACATATTAAAATTTTCGAAAAATAAGATCCACCCTAGTGCAGACTCACAACAAATCATATTCCATTTCTCATCCAGCTGCTACATTATGTCCGATCAACAAAACACCTATAGTAGTAAATCTGCAACAGGTAATGTACGCTCCTCTAACTAACTGATACGCATAATATTTCGCCAAATTACAACATACAATTTAACCAGTCACAATGTCAGATGAACCCACTAAGATATGTAGAGGAGGATTTGAACAGTTGTATAACACCACATTGCTGCATCAATAAAGCTTCAGAGTGAACTAGAAGATTTATAATTTTTATTTTAGCTGCCCATTCTAACAGAGAAAAGCACCAACAATCAGACTTGGCTTCAGTTTTAACAAGGGGACATAATCTTGAATGGGTCCTTGCTCTTCAAAACATCTAAGAAACAGCTTTATCAAAGTCAACGGACCGAAAAACACCAAATGGTACAATGGTTAAAGTTTTGGCATTTGGATCGGGAAACACTGGGTTTTAATAATGATAGAGTCATGACCCCCCTGTCGGAGTGCAGAACGGAATAGCCCGACCCATCTTCCATATCAGTACTATAGGCTGGCTTCGAGCTATGCAATGTGGATATGGTAATGTAAATCGAACCTGTAGCCTACGTACTCGATTTGGCAGACAACTGCGTAAGGTAGGATGGGAAAAACGAACCACGAAAGAGTTGGTATTGCACCGGTGTGATGTTTTCAACATTTATCAAAAGTGTAGATTTACAATTCAACAAAAAGTGTAGAGCTACATAAAAAAATTACGGCAGGGTTGAATTTGTTATTTATCCCACTAAAATTAGTTTTTACAAGAAAAATGGAAACTCGCTAGAGAAAAATTTCAAATAAGCAAAATATTAAAGAAATATTGGTGTCGATTCCGTGTGCAAGTTCTATTTTTCCTTCCGTCCATTCGTCTAAAATTTGCTGACTTAATGTTCAATTCAAATTTTGAACCTAAATATATAATTAAGGGACCTGAATATATAATAAGGGTCATTAACACTTAATTCTAGAGATGATAGCACAAATCTGCGTATACTGGCATTTCGGGGATACTTTCGAGAATTTTTAATTAGTTAATCGCGCACACCAGTCCAACTCACCTTTACCTCACTAGCATAATTATCCCACAACATGCGTCTTCAATATGGAGAGGCCGTTTCAACGGTAGTCCAATTCATTCAATTGAGAACTCGTTGAAAGAGACCATTCACACTGGAGAGCCCGTTTATAGGGATCCTCATTTATACCTCACTTATCATTCATATGGAGAGTCCGTATCAATGCAGTCCATTTCATACAACGGAGAGCTCGTTTATAGAGATCCAATTTACATTGTACAGCCCAGTGCGAATGATCCAATTTACACTGGACAGCCCTCATAGGGATCCTCAATCATTTCGAAGTGACACGAAGAGAACACATGATGCGTTGCACTCGGTGTGGCAATTATTAATTAATAATTAGTAATTAATATTTACTAATAAGTAATTAGTGATTAATAATTAGTAGTTGGTAATTGGAAATTAATAATTAGTAAGTGATAAATAGTAATTAGTGATTAGTAATTGATAATTAGTAATTAAAAAATAGTTATTAGTAATTAATAATTAGAAATTAATAATTATTAATAAGAAAATAGTTATTAGTAATTAATAATTAGTAAAAAGTAATAAGTATTTAGTAATAAGTAATTAGTAATTAATAATTAGTAATTATTATTTAGTAATAAATAATTAGTATTACTAATTGCAAGTAAAAATAGTAATTACTAAATAATAAT
Source organism: Nephrotoma appendiculata (assembly GCA_947310385.1). Lineage (NCBI taxonomy): Eukaryota > Metazoa > Arthropoda > Insecta > Diptera > Tipulidae > Nephrotoma > Nephrotoma appendiculata. Next base: position 342,883,053 of record OX371224.1, read on the forward strand.
TAGTGATTAGTAATTAGAAGTTTATAATTAGAAATTAATTATTAGTAATTAATAATTAGTAATTACTGATTAGTAATTAGTATCTAATAATTAGTAATTAATAATTTGTAATTAGAAAATAGTTATTAATAATTACCAATTAGTAATAAGTAATATGTATTTAGTATTAAGTGATTAATAATTAATAATTATTAATTATTAATTAATAATTAGTAATTAATAACTAGTAATTAGTAATTAAAAATTTATAATAAGAAATTAGTATTAAGTAATTATTATTTAGTAATTAATAATTAGTATTACCAATTACAAGTAAATAGTAATTACTAAATAATAATTAGTAATTACTAAATAATAATTAGTAATTACTTAATAATAATTAGTTATTACTAAATAATGATTAGTAATTAGTGATTAGTAATTAGTAGTCAGTCATTAATAATTAGTAATTAAAAGTTAGTAATTAGTTATCCGTAATTAGTAATTAATAATTAGTAATAAATAATTATTAATTACTAAATAGTAATTAGTAATTATTAAATAATTATTAGTAATTATAATTAGTAATTTGTAAAACTTTTTCAGGATAGTTGTACTTTATCCGAGAAACGCACTAATTTTTTCGAGCTGACAAAAATTCTCGAAAGTGTCCAGTATACGCAGATTTGTGTTATCATCTCTAGAATTAAGTGTTAATGACCCTTATTATATATTCAGGGCCCTTAATTATATATTTAGGTTCAAAATTTGAATTGAACATTAAGTCAGCAAATTTTAGAAGAATGGACTTAAAGAAAAATCGAAACTTGCACACGGAATCGAGACCAATATTTCTGTAATATTTTGGTTATTTGAAATTTATCTCTAGCGAGTTTCCATTTTTCTTGTAAAAACAATTCTAGTGGGATAAATAACAAATTACACCTTGCCATAATTTTTTTATGTAGCTCTACACTTTTTGTTGTAAATCTACACTTCTCAATTGTAAATCTACACTTTTGACAAATGTTGAAAACTTCACACCGGTGGTAGTGTTTCGGCCCCAGAACAGATTGCAGGGATTAAATCATTAAAAAACGTCAACGGTAAATGTCAGGCATCAGATTCATCATTACGTTACGGTGACATACACAATGGTGAACATCGGAGTGGTCGTAATTTTGATGTGGACGCAAGAGAAATCAACGGTTCGCGCAGCAAATTCCACATCTATATTCCAAGTAACATTTTCAATCATGATCGGTTATGATGTCCAACTTCTGTTTTTATTGGCGAAACTTCAGAACTTCAGCCAAAACTCACTTTATAATCCCACCCCCATTTTGTAGTGTCATTATACCTTATTATTATACTCCAGAGACTAATGTTCGTTATTGTTATATTCACTTTTTATTTCCATTTAACGTCTTTGATGATCATGCCAGAACTTTTTGCTAGACAAATAAACTATATTTCATATTGTTTGGTCTCATCCACGGCTCAATAGTTATTATGCTTATTTATTACACAATCATAAGAAAAAAAATTTTATATTTGTTCCAGACGCCATAACTTAAAAAAAAAATCACTACAAAAATAAATTAAAATACTATTTCTCCACAAAACGGTTTCAAAACCCCAATAATCCGATGATAATATTTACAATCAGATAATATACGAAATTATTACATTATAGCCATCATAAAAATCCCATCAAGCCTTCTGTACCCTGTTCCTGTATATATGTACATTGAATCCTATATAAACGAAGTCACAACGTACTATTCAATTATGTTATTTTATATCGCTTCGAACCTATTAAATGACCTAAAATTTTCATGTCTAACGGCTATCGAAAACAATAACCATTTTCTTATCATAAAAAAACCGCTCTATATACCTCGACTCGAGTATATATTTTATCACTCCATTACCGTTGTAGAATAAAAAAATAAACTCTCGTAACCAAAAAATTAACCCTCAATACCAAAAAGCCGGCACCAACAATGTAATATACCAATGCGAGGGAAAAGCACACGGAAAAATTTAATAAACCGGAAAATCCGAAAATTCATAATAATGTGTAGATGTGTGCGGGTAAACATCCCTTTTTGGCCTAACATTTTCTACGCTATTTGTATATCGGGTATATCAAAAATCATCTCTAGGGTCGGACGAGTACATTACAGTGTGTGTGCGGTGATTTCAATTTCATATGTAAAATTAAATTTAAATAAAAATCATTACGTCATAATTTTAAGTAGGTATATATAGACCTACACTAATATTGATAAATATGTATATGTAAATGTTAGTAACGTTTAGAATAAAAATATATATGTATATGTATTAGTGTGTATATTGTGTTTGTATGTAAACGGCTTACCTTAACTCCGATATGGACTTGAGGAAAATCTGCGTGGAGTGCTGGAGAAAGAATTGGTAAAGGCAAGGGAAGGGGGCAGGACATCATGGCCGCTACCTGCAACAAAAAATAAAGGAGAAAAAGAAAAACTCAAAATCATACATAAATCATAAATAAATTAAAATCAATCAAAAATTATATAAAATATAAAATAAAAATATACAAACAGTTTGTGTATAGAGAAGTAAATAATTGTGGTAAATGCATAAAGAAGTGAACAGTTAAATTATAACAAATATTTGAGGTGGTATAAGAAAAATAGTAGTTTCCCAGATCGATCCTTATCTTGCCGAAATTAGTCGTTTTGCCCCGCTGTACATGTAAGGTTATAATTTAAACCGTAATATTTCCGATTTTCACCATTTTTTTATGTCGACATTAAAATGCAAATTACTTTGTGTGCGCTCGGCTCGTATATACCTTGCAATTTTAAAATCATCGAACAATTTTTTTTTATACATTTCTTTTGTAATTACTTTAAGTATTTTCTACTTTCTTTGTATAGTAATTTATTTTTTTTATGCGGCAAAAAACAATTTGGATCTTAATCTTCGCGTTTTTTTTTTATTATAACTTGATGTGGCTCGGAGTGTAGGGGGTATTAAGTAATATGAAAGGAAATTTTTTCGGATATGAAATATTACCATAAATGAAAATTATGCTATAAATTTTCCAATTTTCTTTTAATGCTTATTTTTTTTTTTTAATTTTCTTGTTTAACTGTTTAAGTATTATGTGTAACATATTTATAAACTATGATTTATAACTTTAAATAGTGAATTAATTCAATTTTTTTTGAACGTTCCAGTTATGAAGCATTTTTGTGAGGATTTTTTATGCTTGTAGTTGAACTTAAGTACTTATGATTTTTACATGCATGGTAAATATACAAATTAATTTTAAATTATTCATTTTAATGCTCTTCAAAATACAAGGGCTGTTGCTTCACTTTATATGATATGCACTATTTATGATATGTAGAAAATGAAGTTATAACTAATTTTAGGAATATTTTAGCACAAAGTATCAAGTTGATCCTAAATCAACAAAAATAAATAAGAACGTACTAACAACAACAGGGATGCTTGATATATTGAATAGTAATTAGTCATGTTTTTAAAATTCGCTAACTCAATATGTACATAAGAAATATTTAGCTTAGAATTTATCAAGGATAGAAAATTAAAAATATTGCATTGATATTAAATGCTGGAATATCACTTTACTAGAGTTTGGTAGATCAACCAGGATCAGATAAAAATTTTCTACTGGGTAAATAAGTCGGTGAATAAATCGCAACGGATAAAGTACATTGTAAATTTTTATTTATTTATTTATTTATATTACGACTGAGTCTTGTACCCATTTAGTAATTTACATTGCGTAATAAAGTATTTTGTCTACTGAAGTCTACTGACCTCGTGGTAAGTCCAGTTGTTTGGTTCTTTGCACTTTTCTTTTTGGTGTGGTAATCAGCATACAGCGAATATCCAGATTTTCATGCTAGTGCAGACATTGTAGGTGTTTTGTTGCATGATGCTTAATTTCATCCGCAACAAGCTCAAATTTTAGATCTCGGTGGAGGTTGTCGTTTCAGTAATTCATCAGTAGTTCCATAGTAGAATGTTTTTCCCTAAATCCAAACTGATGTGAGGGGATAAGATTCCTTTCTTCTATAATTAGTTTTAGTCTTTTAAGAAGAACATTTTCAAATAGTTTCGATAATGTTGGTAGCAGTGAAATTGGCCTTTATGAAGCTTTATCATTCGGAGGTTTGTTCGGCTTAAGTATTATAATTACTTCTGCAACTTTCCATTGTCTTGGTACATACCATAGTCGAAATGCTGCACTAAATATATGCACTAGTTTCCTCAACGCTTTCTCCGGTAACACTTTTATTATCTGACCCTTTATAGGATCATAACCTGGAGCCTTATACGCATTCAGCTTATTCTTGATTTCCCATTTAAGTTCTTTCAATGTTACAAGTGTAATTTTTATTTCATTTATCGGAGTGATATTTTCCTCTTCTGTTTGTTTGAGATAAGGCTGGAATGTTTCTCAAGGTGATTTGCAAACAAATCTGCTTTTTGTTTAGCATTTCGAGCCCAATTTTCTTTATTTTTAATTGGAGGAACCTGCGAAGTTTGGTTCTTTAAAGATTCTTAGTTGCTTTCCATTATGAATAATTAGTACCTTTATGCTCAGTTGAAGTGCTGAGGTATTTGTTAACTGACTGTTTTTTAATTTCTTTCATTAGGTATTTTAATTTGTTACACAAATGGTAAAATACACTCTTATTTTCCGGGTTTCGATATTTTTGCCAATTCTTCCGTGCTTTTCTTCTATTTTTAAGAAGTTCTCTCACTTCCACTGGATAAGTAGTATTGAGCTTTATTTTCTTACTATTAATAGGAGTGCTTTCTCACGTGCTTTTTTTGCTGAATTTTCTCCATCTATCTAACTGTCGTTTACGTTGGGTGGTCGTTTTTTGTCACGCTTGCTTCCGCTTTTTTGATCCGAAGAAACAAATTAATTTAAAGGGTTAGCGTCCGTATTTCTTATTAACTGTCTACTATCAGTGTTAAGAAGCGTTTGGTTAACCTATAATAAAAACACACACAGACCCGAAAGCAAGTTAGTAGAAGTAAAACAAACGTAGAAATTAAATGTTTATCCGAAAATCTGAAATTAAATGTCAAAGCTTACTCCGATAATATCCGCGGACAAATAAATAAAAAATTCTTCACTTTGAAAAGAAATTAAATCAAAATGGTTACTAAAACTAATTGTAACGGTAAATAAATGATTGATGCATGCATTGTCATCGGAGTGATCTAGCTAGTCAGGAAGTGGTTTTAATTTCGATCGCAGGATTCCACCGTAACAGACACAGACACACAATTAAATTATTTTTTTCTCGCATGCTAAAGTAAAGAGTTAGTAGTAATTTTTTTGAAAACAAATTAAAATTTGGAAAAATTTTAACTGACAGTTTCACTATGAAAATAATATTCCCAATTTAAGTTAAAACAGAAAATATATGTAAATTCTGTCCCCAGTTCCCTATTCCCGGGGAATTACCAGAATAGATACATTTTTTCTAATTTATCCCATTTTTGATACTGCGTGTATTCCATCGAGTTAGTAAACACGTGCCTCCAGAAGAGTTGATCGCACTCCTCAAACAAAACACAAAATTAGATTAGGGTAGGAAATCAAAATTGTTATGTTGCATCAACATAAAACATTTTTCATATTCACAGGAAAATAATAAATGGGGAAAAAGTTTTTCTTTAAATCTTAAAACATTTTTCCATATCAATAATATTAAATCTTTTGGTTTATGCCATTCCTTCGTAATTTTAAAGAATTTATTAATTCACTTTTCTTCTCTGTCCATCACATACATCCATACATACATACAAAAAAAATGATGATAAAATACAAAAGAAAACATTAAAGGAAAACCCAAAATTAGAAAAATTAAATAAATAAATCCGAGAGTATTATTCTTTCATTAAAAAGATATTTCATTTCTAAGATTTCCTACAAATCTTTTATTAATTTTTAGGGAAATAACAAAAAAAAAATTAAAATCTCCGTTTATCTACAAAAGAGTTTTTCTTTTATTTTATTGTTTAATAAAACAAAAAATTTATTTTATTCGTTATTTGTAATACAAAAAAAAAATAGAAAACCGAAAAAATTTCATGTCTTTGCGGAGAACGTTCCGTGTATCATCGCCGTATACTTAATCTTTAATTTCTTTATTTTAAATTTTAGACAACCAAGAAATAGTAATTATAATAGAGACAAGAGATTTTCATCTTCAGTGACTTCTTAATTTTAAATTTTGTTTATAGAAGAGTTACGTAGAATATTCTTAGAAAATGATGAAATTTTGTATTTTCATGTTGGAACTCAATTAAAATGGAGCAAAATTAATTAAGTGTGTATGATTAAGATTATGACAATAATCTATAACAATGAAAATTAAGTGATTGTTTGATCACTATATGGAAATCATTACTGTTATAGTCACTTGGTACACAATCTTTTCAAGCTCTAGCTCCAATCGTAGTCTATATACTGATATGTTTATAATTCAGAGTTTAATCTACCAAACATTTATACGGAACAACACGCCATACACAATTTAATTAATTATAAAGAATTTTCCCTGCTCAAATGATACTCGCAATGGAACCCCCCGGGTAAAACTGTATCTAAATTTAAGACAATATTTCAAGGTACACTAACTTAAAACTGTGGTCCTGTTTCGAAGTCACCCCATAATTATAATTTTATCAAACCACACATTTAAGGTCCTATATTTTGGTACTCTTGCTTATATCACGATCAAAATATAAAAAGGATGAATTTTGTGCTATGGACGATTTTAGTGTAAGTTGTTGGTGGTAGGGGACGATTTTAGTGTAAAATTAATTTGGATCATTTCTAATTTTACCAACAACACATCATAGACTTAACGCAAGAAACAACATCCGACATTATTCAATACGTAAACTGCCATTGATAGGCAAAATAGAGAATTTGGAGGTGGTTTTTTTAACGGCGCGACGCGTAAGGTAACAAATGAACGACAAAGCAAAGATGGATGATGTCAGCGACTCGTGTTGGGTTGGAAGTACCATTCCACGCCATTAAGTTCAAAACTGACATTTTTATACTTAAATTGGCAGAAGCGGCAACATTATATCGACTGTAGGAGTCTATATCAAACCAGTGGCCCTATATACTGGGTTTCTCCGGTTAACATCATTATTCAGAACCTACTACGTAACTCCTAAAGAAAATTATTTTTAAAGGAGTTAATGACAGTAAAGAGTGGTCCGGGAGGAACACACATAAAAATAAAATCTTTTTCTAAAACCCTTTACTATTTCAAAAATACAACTTAGTCAAGAGTTAACAAAAGCAAAGCAAAAGTTCTACTGGAAAACTGCTGGACAAAACTTTAACAGAATTGAACAATTTATGCATGTTTATCTCAGGAAGTTTCAAAGAGTTTCGAAAGATAGAAGATAAACAAAGAAACCCCACAAAAACCGTCCGGTGGTGCTAAGAAACCTTGATGGGCTTGGTTTTTTTTAAGTTCTTTTCAGATCACACAATCTTCAAAAACGTGCAACAAGTAGGTAATTAAAGAAAAGAAAACTTTAACAAAGTAATCTTCAATACGTGGTGATGCACGTGCACCTAGGAATAAATGACCAATATTATACTTATGTCGATAATCGGAACTCAGGAAACCTGGGGCCCTCCAGTTTCAAGTAGCCTTCCCACAGGATGAGGTTCTGCTGTTGCGGATCTTATTTCCTCAAACTTACCGCATGTGATAATACTGAAAATGATGACGATGATCCTTCAAACGCATCACTTCCTATCACGGCAGTATTGGTTTATGACAACTCTGACTCATTAAGTTCAATTACCGTTTACCAACTCCCAGAAAAAGTTTTCAGGGTGACAATGTAAAAAAACAACACTTCCACATTTAGAAATCAACCAGATCTTAAACCAGCCAACCACAACACACGACTGAAGACTTAAAAATCCATCAAAATGAGATAAAAATCCTATCCTTCTGTGAAAATGGTCAAAGCACCACGGATTACAAAAAAATTGGATGCAGGTGATGCGACAGATGTCGGTCCTAAAGAATAACGGCAGTCGAGTGCCACTATCACGTTGAAGGCTATCAAATTGAAGGCTAGCAGTTCACGACCACATGTTGGGTGCGGTGCGGAGCACCTCACCCAAAACAGCGGAACACCTTAAAGGCTCCAAATACAAAACAATGGTCTAGGATTTTACCCGCGGACAATATTCCCCGGATGATATCCCCGGATAATACTCGTCCCGTTACCCCCGCCCAATTACCCATAGTCTGGCACTCTCCCAGCCATTACCCTGCTCCGGTCATTATCCCCGGTCATTACCGCTCCGATTATTACCCCCAAATAAACAGAAAAAATTGATACGTTTGGTGAGGACATTCAAAATGTAGCACAGACCGAGCCTATGGAAAAAATCACCGATCCAAGGTCCTTTGGGTCTTACTAATATATCTGTACAGCACCAAGGCATAAAATTGTTCTGTTCTGTTGTCCGGAAACAGCGAAAACGCCTTCGGCCGAAAATGGAATGATTCTTGCAATGAAATAGATGAATTAATCTATAATAGGGAAGATGAGAGAGAAAGTACAGCCATTTTTGCTGACTTTAATTTAATGTCTTTATATCAAAAATATAAATTCAACCAGCGAATATTCGATTTGGAGGCATACAGCGGCCCTTTTTCACTAGACGGAATGGTTTTTACCAAAATTTGATAAGCTACCATCGTCTTGCCGACTATAAAAAGCCCTTCCCTAAAATATAAAACCCGCTGGGATCAGTTAAAAATTAGCCAAATAATGAACTGGCTAAACGAGAAAAACTTAGAACATAAGTAAAAAGTCCGCTCACATATACCCATTTTGCTAAATTTTAAGGCTCTTAAATACCACTTTCACTCCTGGAGTAATCCGACGGGTTACAAAATAAGGTGGACGTGAATAATTTAAGAAGGGATTAGTGCACCTCATACACTTTTTAACGAGGTATAGAAATATTTCAACGTCTACTTGTTAGGCTGTTCAGGGTCAAATAGAGCGTGGAATATTCCAGATGCTGATAAGACGTAAGAGTAATTTTCATACCGAACGGGTAAAAGAAATCTAAGCTAGAACATCCAGATCATATAGACCTAGTATTATGAAGTATCGTACTCTCAAAACCGTCAAGAAACGTTGCGGTACTATATCGAATATACAGAATTAGGAATAAAAAAATTGTTGTGTGCTTTTATTGATGTACGAGACACTTTTGACAACACGAATTTCGAAATTATTAAAGAACGTACAAGCTCGATCAAAGAGTTTTGACTATTTCTCTAGAAGAAGAGCAGAACGATTTAGTCTACCTTGGCTGGCAGTACCATCACTATCGCAGTGACTAGAAGCTCTCCTAAAATGGGAATCCTCACACCTCTTTGAAAACTTCTCACATATCACAAACAAAGCTGATAACACTTTTCACTTGTCAGCGAATGAGTGGCAACACGTGGGGTATTGTCCATAAATGACTCTAGGGCTATATTTTAATACAAATCATTCTATTGTGTGCTTAGCGCCGATTTTTTGGTCTACTTTCTGACCAACTAGCGATGGTTTGTTTATACAAGCTATTGATAGATGTCTCTATAATTCATATACCAAGATAGTTTAGCCCAGATTTATCAATTGCGCATTAGGAATATTTTAGATATTGATATATCTTTGAATTGGTTTATTTAGTGCCATCTTTGACCGACTGGTTTGAACTGACAATCAAAATAGTTGCTGTCGGAAAATTAGACAAAATAAACTTCGTCAGACACACACTATTCGAACTAAAAGATTGCATGCGGCTTTAGATTGCAAGATGAGCACTAAAAGTCAAAGAAAATGCTGCTTGATAGGTTGTAAAGCAAAAAATATGGCAACATATATCCGTATCCCGACTAAATCTGGCAAGTACAAGATTCGATTATGTAAACGGGTTTTCAGATAAATCTCGATCAGGATTCGCATTATGCATCTATATGTATATTATACTAACGGAACAAAAATAAATACGTGGCAGAGTAATTGAACCTTACACTCCGCATACCCTTAGAAATATCCCCATTCGTATTTCAAGCGGAAATTATCGCAATGATAATAGAGGGCGACAAACGGAAGAAGAAAATACAAGAAAATTTAGATCTACATAATTTTTGACAACAAAGCCGCATACCTGGCACTTACTGGAGCTGTATTATATACTACGATCTGGAGCTGCAATTCACTTTTCAAATCAACTATTAGATTCTAATTGTTGCATTCGAAGACTGGAGGAGCAGATAAATGCGCGATGGAGGGAAATACAAGTAGCATTTTAACTGATTCCAAACCAAAAAATACTTATTTCAAAAGCCAATTAAATATAGAAATTATAGAATGGTAAAATACATCAAAGAAGCAAGTTAGGTTACATGGACGAATTGTTCATTGAATAAAATTGAGAAAAGGTGAACGAGCCGCTGACGATTCTGCAACATATAATTCTCAATTCTCTTAGACATATCACATATCACGTCATGTGACGTGGCTATATGGATCTTCCTGGTTACTAGATTTTAAAATCAAAATTTACTAAATAATTGTATGCAAAACTCTCAATGAAAATTTTTTAAATCTTAGTAGGCTGCATTAGTTTGAAATTGTTTATATTTATTTGTCACGTCAACATTTCAAGCGATAGAAATTGTCGTTTAAAGTGATAGCAGTCGCAAGGAAATATTTATAAAGCAGCATACTAAGTTTCGATTTATTGATCTACTACCCAAGTAGATGAGTAGTCACATCACTTGAAGTGATGCGACTAGGGGAATAGGGGTGATAGTGTTCATATATGAAGACCACACTCTTAAAATGCTTGGCGTTCTTCAAGTCTATACCATGGCTTGAAATAGTGATATTTCTCAAGTAATGCACATTTCTTCTAAATGTCACAGTGCAAAGGGAATTATGCCTAAGTTCACATAATTGTTTCAAAAAAAACAAATTCGGCGACGGTCAGTTCTGCCAAGATCCAGACAGCTGACATTTTGCGAAAAGTTCAAGTAACGTGTTTGAAGGTGTTATTTACAGAACACTTTACTACAACAAATGGTAGCAATTTTCTATCACCATTAAAATTATGGAAAGTGTTTCATATTAATTGGTTGTTTGTTTTCATACGAATTTATTTTAACTAATAGATTTTAGAAGAATTATTTTTCGACAAATTATGTTGGAATATCAGATATTTTACTTTTCACTGGCACTACATTCGATGGAGGGTTTTGTCTCCAAATGTAGATTCCAGTAATAGATATATGTATTTGGAATTAATGAATAGTTGATCCATTGAATTCTAGGTAGATACTATTGGCATATCGACGAAGGGAAAGAATTGTCCATTTCTTTTAACTTTTCAATATTATTTGATCTCATTCTACACTTACTATATGTCTAATGAACAAAGCGACAAATTTTTGCAGACTCATCATCAATCTAGTATTGCCTACAATTGTGGGTCGTGGTGTCACGAAGTGTTGGTTCCATCTCTAAGTTGAAATTTAAATCTACTACACGGTTAAGCACAGTACAAGACTCCCATTATAGAATGAGATAAGAGCTTTTAACAAAATAACTGTAGGAAACAGAAACCAGATTTCGGAAAGTTTGAGCTCAATTCGTGACGGTGGCCACATAATGTGCCTAAAACTAGCTGATCTTAAAGGTCGTTTAGTCGAAAGAAAAGATATAGTTGAGTCGCTACCAAATTGCACACAAAAATAAAATAGAGTTACATTCGCGCAGACACTAGTTACCAGAAAACCACAGACACCCGCAGTTTACACAGATGTAAAAGTCATCCTAAAGCCTCAGTGGCAACCATCCAACGTTGTAACTGCAAAACAAGTAGCTTGGAAGGAGTCTACCCTTATTAGCAATAGCGAAGTGAGGAATAAGTTGCGGGAAACAATAAACACAACAAGTAGCAATATTACAAAAACGAAGATCAGTAATATTCGTGAAAAAGGAGTGCTGATCAAAACTGCAAAAACGGAGGAGTTGGTATTCTTTCTGAATATTATTATTATTATTATTCTCTTTATTTAGAAAAACAGGTTACATACATTAATACAAATCATAAACTATTTCTAATAAAGTTAGAGCTCCTAATAGGTTTTTAGAACCTGTGGGGGAGCAAGAAAGAAAAAAATCATGAAATTTAGGTTGCCAAAAGTGTACAAATAAAAATAATAAATTAAAAACTATCATAAAAGAATAAATAAATAATACATACAAAAAAATTAAAATTCCAGCTCATATTTAGTGAATACAATACAAAAAAGAAAAATTAGAAGTAGGTTTCAATGTTGTCTATATTAATCAGCCAATGTCGAATCATTTTATCAAAATAGTGTTTGCGGCCAATCGGAATGAATTTCAACTCTATTGGTAATTTGTGAAACCAATACAATCCCATATAAAAGTAAGACCTTCTGAACCTTTCATTATTACAACGTAAACCGGCAAAGTTGTTCGGATTCCTTAAAGTATACGTGTGATGAATACGACTATGGAAACTGGAACTCCGAACAAAAAACATCTTTAATACCTTATAAACATAGAGATATCTTAAAGGTAATAATTTCAAATCTCGAAATAAGGGAATTGTTGGAGTTGTTAAAGGCCGACAATAAATCAATTTAATAATCCGTTTTTGTGAAATGTATAGGTCCTCTATATTGGAAAAATAAATCCCACCCCAGCTTGATATACCATACATAATAAAAGATTCAACTAGTGCATGATATAGAACTCGCATTGTTGACGGTGGGCATAATTGCTTCAGATGGTAGAATTTATAAGCCGCAGTAATAACATTTTTTCTGACAATGGTGAGATGAGAATTCCATTTCAACTGCGAATCGATGGTAACTCCTAAGTACTTAAACTCATTCACGAGGGAAATTTCAAAGCACTGCGATGAACATGAGTGTCCAGAGCAAAATGGAACATGATACAAAACCTTAGAATTGGGAGATGCGGCCTGACCAAAAAACATTACTCTGGATTTATTACTAAGAGCCAGGCGATGGTAGTAAAACCAATTACCAAGATTCACTAAGTCTGTGCAAACTAGGTTCTGTAATTCCGAAGGGTTTGCTGAAGTGTTACTTAATGCTAAATCGTCCGCAAATGCAGTGGTGTGCCCCAGAAGATCGATGTCGAATATAGAATTTATGTAGATTAAGAATAGAATAGGTCCTAATACTGATCCCTGCGGAACGCCGCAATTTAAGTAACCAGGTTCACTAAATTTATCATTTATTTTAACAATTTGGCTACGATTGTTGAAGTAACTAACAAACCAGTCAAAAACTTTACCTCTGATACCTATATTTAATAATTTGTTTGCAAGAACCTCGTGGTCCACCGTGTCAAACGCTTTTGCAATGTCTAAAAATAACGAAGCGGATTTTTGCGAATTGTTAAAAGCCGAGTAAACATAACTGAGGTGATGTAGTAGTGCTTCTTCAGAGGATCTTCCTGCTAAGAAACCAAATTGACTACGGCTAAAAAAATTGATTTTCTCCAGATAACCGAGCAATCTACGTTTTATTATTTTCTCAAATAGTTTGGAGAAGGAACTTAGCAACGAAATAGGTCGATAATTATTTAGTAATAGCACATCACCTTTCTTATGAATTGGAATTACAAGGGCTGATTTGAAAACATCTGGAAATACACCACTTTCTAGGCTGAAATTGAAGAGGTAAGCTAAAACATCTACTAGATACCACACGCAATTTTTTAAGATTAGGTTGTCGATTCCGTCAATTCCACAAGAGTGTTTATTTTTCAAACTACTAATCTCTTTTATAATCTCTCTGGCGCTCATCGAATCAAACACACAAGGCATACTAGGTGAAGTGGTCGAGCCTAAAACATATCTGCTATAGCCTGGAGAATTAGGCGAAAAGTTAGTGTTGTTCAAATTATTTGTTATCTCCGATGGAACGTTGAGGAAATAAGTATTGAATTCATTACTTATAGATTGATAATTTGAAATAAGAACATCAGATTGGTATTTGTAAATTTTGGTGATTCGGTTTTTGTCTTTATTTGTTCCCAAAACTTCATCAATAGCCTTCCATGTGAGTTTAGAACTATTTTTAACATACTCAAATGTCTTCTTGTAAAATGAATTTTTGACAAATTTAATTCTAGCATTTACTTCCTTGGAGAGTTTCTTGACAAATTTTTCCAAACGTGCATTAGATGGATTATGGCATAATTTTCTAGAGAATTTTTTTAATTTATGAACCTTCAAAAGGAGATAAGAATTCATCCACGGTTTCAGTTTTTTTAATGTAGGGGCAGAAGATTCGACCTTAGATTCACGAATGTGCGATTTCAGAATAAATAAGAACCTATCAAAAGCGATATTGCAGTTATTCTCACCATAAACAGTCGCCCAACTTTCAGATTGTAGTCGAGCATTCAGACGGCTATAGTCAACTCTCGAAAAATTAGCAGCTACACTATTTTGAAGCACAGGGATCTGAGATGCAAAAATGTTTAGCTTTATTAAGTTGTGGTCAGATAGATGAATCGGTGTGTTTTCCACAGTAAAAATAAACGAATTTGTTGAGTTGATGAACACATGATCAAGACAAGATGAATGTCTAGTAGCTTCATTTAAAAGACTAAGAAATCCGTGGGAGGCTAACATGGTAAGATAACTAGAGCATTCATTGATATTAAGTAAATTTATGTTGATGTCTCCCAGAATAACTATGTTATTATTATTAATTGATAGAAGTAACTCCTCAATATCGACACAAAACGCGTTTACCGGTTTATTACAAAATCTATAAATGCAGATAAAGGTCCAATCATGACGCCCCAAGGTAACATTTAAAATTAAAACATCAGCTGTGGTCCAGTTGTAACAATGAAAAGAAGATACAGTTAAATTTTTATTGATAAACACACCAACACCACCAGATCTATAATCATCATTACAGCAAGCAATGAAATTATAATTTGGCAGTCTGTAATATGAATATTCGTGTGAGTAAATCCAGATTTCCGAAACAAATATTAATAGTGGTTGCACTTTTAAACTAGATAAATAAGCATTGAAAATGTCGAAGTTTGCTCTCAAACTTTGAATGTTTTGGTGAATTACACTACTCATAATATAAGACCAACAATTCAATATGCATACAACAAATACCAAAAAACAAATTTTGAAGAGTGAGAGCAAAGTACAACATTTTCAATACAGCAAGATAAATCACAACAACGAATAATCTATACCAAGTAAATTTCAAAATATTCCGACTAATTATAAATAAATTTGAAAATGTTAAAAAAAATAAGTTTTAAGTTTTTTGAGTAAATCACTAAAAAATAACTCAAACAATGTTTAAGCATCATCCAAATCATAACAAACACTACCACCATAAAAAAAAATAATTACCGGAAGCAAAACAGCTGACTGATTAATATAAACAAATATTATTTTTGACTACAAAATGTATAAAGAGTTAAGCTCTAATATGGAAAGAATATATAAAAAACAAATATGAGCTAATAAAGGAAAGATAAAAAAACTACTTAACGTTACATAATTTAATTCTAGATACCGAATAAGTGACATAAATAAGTGACATGAATAGCAAGAACTTGTTGGAAGTTGGTTTGATAGCAACGCTACCTGCTAAGAAGTTGCCTCGCATCATCACCTACGACATCGATAGATAATATTTCAATCGACAACCTCAAGGCGGCGGCCTTAAAAAATGAGGATTCGAAAGACAGATTAAAAACATAGAACACACAAAACACATTGAATTGACACCGGCCGAATGAAATATCTTAATAAAAAACCGTAAAATATATTGGTTCGTCCTTATGCAGTGTGCAAGATTTTATTAGAATCACAAGGTGCTCTATATGTTGCATTTGGGCGCAACACAAAATTTTGCAAAAAAAAAAAAAATCAAATTTGCGGACACTGCTGTGATTTTGGACATAAACAGAAGGTCCGTCCAAAAACAACAGAGGCACTATTTAACCACTCATCACGGAGTAAAGTGTAATCCTTATATAAAATGGCATTGGACCTTATGATGAGAAAGAAGGTTTATGTCAACTAATTCGTCAAATAAAAACATGCAAATTGCTAAGGTGCTCGGACCCAGAAATAGGCAATATTCAGGACACCGCAGAACATTGACCTGCTTCGTATGCAAGAACCAAACGCGGTAAAAGTTAATGTCGATGGCATGGCTATACGTCGGCACGTATTTTAACCGGATACGATAATACAAAAGCAACAATTGGCATCCTTAATGGTGATATGGAGGTACTCGAACTTGGACAGTAATGCGACTTACATTGCGTATGCATTGAAGAAAGATCAAAAATAGATCGGACGATCAGACGATGACATATGTAATCAAACTTCAAAACAGTTTGAATGGCCAAAAAACCATCCAATCATAATCATGGGTGATTTATTGCAATGTCACGAAGTAACCTCTTCGGTGTGAGTGACGTTGGACGGCCAAGTATATATAGTCTTAATGGGAAGTCTAATAGTACCCTTACAAAAGTAACGAGTGGACTGTTGAAAAGAGTAGCCGCAGAGTGATTATACTAAATGGCTAATTATGTTGCTACCGCTCTTATATATATAATACTTGAAAATTGAAATCCGACAAATTTTTGAAAATATTTTAGAGTAGTGGAAGATACAGTGATAAGCAGTTGGAAATAGGGTAGGAGAAAATACGCCTACAGAGTAAAGAAAGTAAAGAAACAAAGTAAAGAAGTCAGAGCAAAAACATGTTGTATCAAATCATGCCATGCTTTCTAAAAGCATAAATAAAAATTGTCCACAAAGCTCAATCTTGGGCCCACACCTCTCACTATTCTGGTGACACGTATTCCCTGGGAAGAGGGAACTGGGGAAAGAACTTGTATGTAATTTTCGTTTAAATATTTTTTCCGGCCTACTGAGGAGAACAGTTTGATGTAAATATTTGGCAGGGAAAATTATTCCCCATTTAATTTTGGTTTAAAAAAAATAATACTAACTTTTTACCTCAGTATGCCAGAAAAAATGTTTAAATAAAAATTATATATAAATTCTTTCCCCAATTATTCGAAAAGTGTCATAGTAACATAACAAGGCAGATGCAACCATTCCAGTCATGGTAGAACGTAGAACTACATAGTTATAGTTACTTGTATAATACAGCAGAAAGACTGGCGATTAAAATTGCCTTAAGTGTCCCGTTCGCGAATGCTATCGGGTCACGGAAAATTTGCACTCTACTGTAGGTCAATTCTGGGTTTCGTATAGGAAAAAAGAATTAGTAAAAATATTTTCATAGTATTTTTGTCGCAAAAATTCTTTTCTAGCATACTATGGTAAACAGTTGGTGTACATTTTTTCAAAAACAAAATTAAATTGGGAATATTTTGCCTATCCAATTTCGAAACGAAAAAAGTATTTCCTAAATTATAAAAATTTCGATCAACTATGATTCCGTAGTAGGCCAGAAAATCATATTTTTGACAAAAACGCTATGTAAACAATTTTTATTAACTTCTTTAACCTATAGGAAAGCCAGAATCGACCTGCAGGCACAGATTTAGTCTCTCGGATACAAATACATAGTTGCGATTGTGATCTCGCCAACAGTGCAAGAACTGACTTATGTATATAGAGAGACAAGTTTAGTCTGGAGAACTAGTCAGCCAGCAACGTCATGCCGTTCAAAAAAATCTGTTTCAACATTTTAAGTGCGAGACGGACAGACAAACACGTTACCGATTTTCAGGTAAACTTAGGCTTTTTCTTTATCTATAACGCCAGGTCTATGACCAACAGAGGTTTTAATTAATTTCAAATATTTCAACATTTTAAAGTTTGACGTAATGATCTTGTAGAGTTGAAAACCCCCAGTTTAACCACAAAACCCTAAGTGATGCAATTAGTACCTACAAAAAAAAAAGTTATAGTCCAGCTGACAATAAATTTTGCAACAAGAACTATAACCATTAGTCTCCCGAAATGCCGAAATCCTTTTTACAAGATACAAAGTACCACAAACATCATCAAACCATTAATCTTTACCACCACGACAATATTATTAAGGTAAACTGATTTCCATTTAAAATAATCTAAAAAAATTTATCTTTTCAATTTTCAAATTTTAACACCCCGAATTACACAAAAAATTCGTTGGCTTTTAGTGTAGTATTCGTGACACACATACACACACACACTTACATAATACAATTTGATATTCATGACGACTTCTAACTACAATCGCCGTTATCACAAATTTTTTATTGCAAGACGTACTATCACCAAATCATTTCGAAAACTTAAATAAAATTAGTATTAAAAAATCCAGGAAGTACAAGACATCCCACCCCTCACCTACAAAACACGCGAATAAAAAAAATTTTTTTGTTAAATTTGTCGCCGAAAAAATAAAATTTGGGGCGAGCGCAACAAATATTTTTTTTTTGTACTGGTGGGTTAGGATTTGCGGCATGATGTTAGATGTTGTTCTTGCTCTCTCGCTGTGTCGTGTTTTTTTTTTGCTTTTCAATTTCAAGTCAGGAAAAATAGATAAAGCTTTTGTCTTTCTCAATCTTGTAAATCCATTATAAACGATATAATAATTTTCGTATATTTGCTTTTGGTTGGGTGTGTGTGTGTGTGTGTACAGTACTTGTTGTATACTTGTTTATTTTGTCGTGTGCGTCTGTCTGTTGATATTGTAAATTTTTTGTATTCCTAGTGAAATGGAAAACGTTTTTTTTGCTCGTTTTCCGTTGCTGTTTTTTCCTATATATATTGTATTTTATCCGCCTAGAAAATATTTTGGGTGCGGGGGTCGTGGAATGAGTGAAAAATGTGTAACAAGTGGTTGGATTTTCTATTTGGATAAAATTGAAAGAAAAACGCGAAATTAATATACAAGTATATGTATTATGGAGAGGGTGGTTTTTGGGGTGATAACGTGTGTAAGAATATATATACAATTTATATCGTGATCACATATTTAGATATCATCGAAATGAAATATTGAATTTGGTGAAAGTTTTTGTTTAAAAGTGTTGTCAAGTGATAAAAATCTGCATAAGTGGTTTTTGGTTTTTATGAGTTTGTGGGTGAGCGTATTACTATATGTTAAAACAAAAGCTTTGTTTAGTCAAACACAAAAGAGCTTCTCAATATTATTATGATTGTAATGTTTATTCCTTCAATGAACTACCATATTATGTAAAATATGTTTAAAAAGGATGAACAACACGAACAAAATTTTATCTTTTGCATAATTCATGTAGAAAATTGAAAAATTCTTCCAAGTCTCTCTGTACATATAGATTGTATCCCGTCCGTATATCCATAGCTGTATTCAATAGAGGATGATTATCGTTCGAGTGTTTTTGTTCAGTCTTATATAATTAAGAGAGTTTAGAATGGAATTCTTTACGGATTATTTTATTTAAATTATGTATATTCCTTGTGAATTATTTAAGTCATGTTGTTGTTGTTGTTGGTAAACCATAAGTCATTAAGCTATTGTACGTGTTTGCATATGTACAAGAGAATAAAAACTTAAATATTATTATCCTCCTGGATTAAATTATTGATTGAAACATAAATAATGTATTTTAATATTTAATTTTCTATTAATAATTTTTTATTTTATGTTGTCGAATTTATGTCTGAAACATTAATAATAAATTCACCTAAAATCTTCAAAAGCAAAAATTATTTTAATCCGTTCAGATTAAGTTCGTATTAGATAACACTTTTTGCTATTTTGCAAGAAGGGGCCTAAGTAGTCAATTTGACATGATTTATTTGATAATTCGCATGTATTATCGTCAATTTGACAAATTTGAACTTTGTGAACTTTACAGCTAATTTAAATAAATTTTTGCATAAGATTTATTATAGTATGACGTCTCTTCTTTAACAAAATCTGGACATTTTCTGTTATTATTCGTTCGAGGTAGATTTTAAAATTTTGGTGACACCAACTTTTAATTTTACGTGAGCCAGTTTTATATAGTACCTCTCGACCCGATCACAATTAGCTGAAAAAATAAAGCAAATCATAACACGAAACGTTACAAATTCAATATAATTTGATTAATGTACAGTATTTTCGATGTTAATCGATAAGACATAATTTATTAGAAAGTAGTAGCTCATGATTTTTTTTATTATGCAATTTAATTTTGAAATGTCAAATCAGTTGTATATTTTTGTGAGACGAAAAATGTTTTGTTGTTCAAGTTTAAGATAAACATTATAGAAATCTTAATAGGGGCGATATTTAGTTTGTCATATTGTGAAAGAAGATTATAAATATAAACAAATTTAGTAAACTAAATTTAATTGTTTGAAATTGATGAACTGTCATTGTGGTTCCGTGTGTAACCAAAAACATAATCACAAATTGCAAATTTTTTCAAATAAATTTTGCTAAACAATTGAAAATGTGAAAAAAAAATTTCCAATTTTTTGTACAGTTTAGACTGAAAAATTCAAATGTTGTTCTTGCACTTGTAAATGCACTTGAATTTTTTTTTGTTTGTTGGGTTTTCTAAAAATCCTACACTCGAAATTTTGAGAATATTTTGTTTTAGTTTTTTAGTTTTTCGTGTAACGTTGAAATTAGAATACGCCTTAAATCGTATTTCTTTTTAAAAAATAAAATTATTTATAATATAAAAATAATTAAATATTTGTCATATCTTAATTTCTTGTAAATTTTATAATTAAAATAATTAATAAAATAATAATAATAAAAGTAAATTGTGTAGTTATTGTGCATCAAAATTTGAAACTCATTTACTATCGTGTACACGCAGTATGTACACAGCAATTCGTTTAATCAAACGCACGTATTACATAAGTATTACATTCTACATTAATGGTGACCCAGACGTGATATAATTGTATTAGAACACGAAGAATATTCCAATAAATAAAATAAATAGTGTTTTAACACGAAAAAACCCAAATACATTCCAAGTGGAGCCGGAGACGATCAGCCTTGCAACGAGCGAAAAACAAAAATTAAATAAAAAATATCAAATACGGTCAGCCATCTTTTTTTGCAACGAGCGAAAAGGGACATCACATAATACGTATTTCGGTAATTTTCGTTTATAAAATATACTCAACATAATACACCTAAGGAAATCAAAAAACGCTCAACATCCTACAGCTCCGGAATCAAAAACCATATACATACATAATATATCAAAAATCTAAGGAAATCAACATTGCAGTTGGAGAGAAGAATACCAGCAGTATTCTGTTGCAGTTGGAAGAAACTTTTCAGGTTTGACAAATTGCATCAATTTCAACAAAATTATCAATTTTAAAATTTTTTAAAAAAGAATATATTTATTTTTTATTAAATTCAATTATTTTTAAATTTGGTAAATTTATTTATGTGTCGATTCGATTGTTAACATCATTGGACAGGGCTCATATATTGTAAAAGCTATTTATAGTAATTTAACTTGATTTACGAACGTTAATAGTTATTGTTTTTTCGATAGTTAAACATATTTAATACGGATAGTGTAAAATGCTTGGTCCGTCAGAAGTGTCTAGCGGTCTACCACCTATCTCTCAAGCATCGACTAAACCATTGTCAGGTCCTTTTGATTTCAAAAAATTATTCCAAATTCCATGTTCATCAAACGATAATCAGGTTGAATTGATAAAAGAACCGCTGTCCAGTTTGTTAGGTCGATATAATGAAGTGAAGACGACAGTAAAAAATAGAAATTACGAATCTGAAAATAAGGAATCGTTTAAAGTAGCGATGAAACTCCCTCTTTTTTATATAACGGTAAGCCGGATATTTGGTTTTTACAAATCGGGGCCCAATTTCGATATATTAAAATTTCAAAAGATCAAACAAAATATGATATTGTCATTTCAAGACTCGATCAAACATATCTTGATTTATAGTGTTAAAAGCGATATCCGCACTTGTTAATGACTTTGAGCAATCTCAGGAAAAGCGATAGGAAAATCTTCTACCCTTTTACGAGCATGACGGAGACTTCCAACGGCATGTTAAGTAACACAATTTTAGAATCATTTTGGCTTTCTAAATTGCCAGAGCCGCAGCGTTCGATCACAGCAACATTAAGCACAAATCTTCGGGAGAGCCGAAGTGAGAGATACAATTTTAAATATGGCTAAGTTCGAAATCAGCACAGTTGCAAACATTCCTATAAACAATACGGATCTGAATGTAGAAAAAAGGTTATCCGCTCAAATTGAATCATTAACCAATGTATTCAAAGACATGTCCAGGAAATTCAATAAGTTTAATATTGATTCTCGTTCATTTTCGCGCTAACGCTCGTCTTCACGAAACAATAACGCATGAAGCCCCGTGCGGTAAGTCAAATGATAAAACACAAATGCACAAGATGGCGCAAATATAATCAAGTCGAAAAATTAAATTCAAAAAATTAATTTCGCCGTCTTGTATGACAGGCGATTCCGCGCAGTCTAATAACTGCCGATTATTCATTTTTGACAGGTTATAAAATAATCATTTTTAGTCGATACGGACTTGGACTTTGAAACGCCGGTCAAACTTTTGTTCAAAGGTATATCTCCTCAAAGCTACCTTTTGTTTTCAAATATATTGATGATGTTCAGATTGCGTCAAAAACTCACGAAGAGCATTACGAACACTTTAAAATAGTTTCTGTACGTTTTCGTAAATTCGGTCTGAAAATTAATTTAACAAAATGTGAAATTGAAAAATCGGAGATAAATTTTCTTGTTTTTAAAATAGACGAATTTGGAATCAAATCCAATCCGGAACAAGTAGAAATCATTTCGCAATTTCCATTACTATATAAGTCGCGAAAGATTTAAGACGATTCATAGCTTCAATAAATGTTTATCGTCATTGCATCAATAATGCTGTCGAGTCTCAAGGCATATTACAAAAATTAATCAAGGGAAATATTAAAATCGACAAAACACCGGTTAGTGGGGACGAGCATCCTATTAACGCTTTTGAAAGGTGCAAACACGAATTAAAAAATGCAGTTTTGTTAGCTCACCTAACGATCGCGTTGGTGCAGCATTGAACCAAAATAAAAACGGTATTCTAGAACCACTAGGTTTCTAGTCAAAACTGTTAACTACAGGGCAACAAAAATACGATCGCGAACTTTTAGCTTTCTATCAATCCGTAAAACATTTCCGAATTTCAATTGAAGGTCGAAATTTCACAATTTTTACAGACCATAAATCATTGGTTTTCTTGTTTAACAAAGACATGAACCAAGCTTGACCATTGATTTTATTGGTCAATTCAGAACGGATATACAATATATATCTGGTAACGATATAATATCGTCGCAGATATGCGCTATCGCGTTTAGAAGAAAAAAGTAGTTTCCGAAATTCACTTTCTTGACTATGTATAACTGAGAATTGAGCAAGATAGTGACACTGAATTACAAAATTTATTACGGAACAATGAATCAAGTTTAAAAATACCAGATATTCCATTTTCATTGCGAAAAACATATTTCAAATCAATTCATAATTTATCACATCAAGAGGTTTCGCGTATTGTCTAACTTGCATTGATAGATGCACGCGATGGCCGGCAATAATTCTGATATCCGACATCTCAGACGAAACTGAAACTCGTGCAATAATGTCCGGATGGGTATCACGTTTTGGTACGCCTCGAAATACGAGGGTATATCAAAAAGTCTTGCAATATCATATGAAAAAAAAGAGTGAGTGAGACAACAATATATTTTTCAAAACCATTTTTTGTCGCGATGAAACTTCTAGAAGAACATTTCGATGTAAATTTTACAGTTCGTTTGTTTTTGTCAATTTAGTAACACGTGTTTTGAATTTTTCTTAAAATGAATGAAATTGAATATCGCGCCATTATTAAATTTTTCTGTAAAGATGGACGAAATGCAATTTATATATTCAACTATATATCAAAAGTTTACGGCGAATCTGCACCATCATATGCCACAGTAACAAGGTGGGTAAAATTATTCAAAAGTGGTCGGGAGTCATTAGTAGACGACAACCCCTCGGGTCAGCCAGCAGATGCTATTAGCCATGAAAACGTAATTTTGGCCGAATCTATTGTATTGGAGGACCGGCGTATTTCTGTCCCAGGGTTAGCGTGGAGACTTTCCCTTTCAAACGGTACCACATATACTATATTACATGACCACCTTCACATGTCGAAAGTAAGTGCGCGATGGGTTCCCCGTTTGTTGAATGCAGAACAAAAAAAAATGCGTGTTCAAACTTCAAAGGCGATTTTAGATATGTACAAAGAAGATCCAGAAAATTTCTTGGATAACATAATAACAGGCGATGAAACATGGCTTCATCACTGGGATCCGGAATCCAAACAAGAATCGATGCAATGGATTAAACGTAGTGAACCACCACCAAAGAAATTCAGAACTCAACCGTCTGCTGTTAAGGTTTTGGCAACAATTTTTTGGGATTCTGAAGGAATTTTGATAATCGATTATATGCCACCGAAAACCACAATCATAGGCATATATTACGCAGAGGTTTTCCGAAAATTGAAAAAAGCGATCCGGGAAAAACGGCCAAGGAAAGTTAGGAAAAAAATCTTGCTTCTTCACGACAATGCACCAGTGCACAAGGTTAATATTGCTCAAGCTGCATTAAAAGACTGCGGCTTCGTGGAAATTCCGCATCCACCGTACAATCTAGACTTGGCACCCAGTGACTAGTTTCTGTTTCCCAATTTGAAAAAAATACTAGGGGGCCGGAAATTTTCCAGTGACTATGAAGTACAGTCTGTTGTAAATTAATATTTTATGGAGCAAAAGAAATCTTTTTTTTTAGAGGGTTTAGGCAAGTTAATTGATCGATATGACAAATGTATAAACCTTAAAGGAGATGATGTCGAAAAATAAAAATATGGCTGTCTCACTCACTCTTTTTTTTCATATGATATTGCAAGACTTTTTGATTTGCCCTCGTATAACAACTGACAGAGATCATCAATTTGAATCATCATTATTTAACGAATTGGCTAAGGGTTTAGGTGCCCAACATTATCGCACAACCTCATACCACCCCACCCGCAATCCAACGGGATGAAAGAAAGATTACATTGTTGTTAAATGCATCAACGCAAACGATTGAGTGGACATCGTTCGATTTTTAAGGAAGATATTAAGGCAACACCAAGTGAATTAGTTTACGGTATAACCTTACGTTTGCCTGGTGAATTTTTTGGTAATTCAGATTGTCATATTTCTCAGTCGGAATATATTAACAAATTAAGAACTATTTTCAACAATTTAAAACCAGTTGAAGCTTCGAATCACAATACTCGTCACAATTCATTCATTCAACAGGATCTGAAATCATGTAGTCATGTTTTGACACGCGTTGAGCCGTAATCACCTCCGTTAACCCCACCATATAAAAAACCATAAAAGGTCATTAAAAAGAAATGCAATACGTTCCTCATATGAGTCGAAGGAAAGGAGCAGGAGCTTGCTCTAGAGCGACTTAAAGTAGCTTTTTTGGAAAAAAACGATTTACAAATAGATAACAATATTAAAATTAACTATAATGAGATCCAGATACAGGGTAACCAAAGCAATGCAAGAGATACAGTGATTAAAAAAGTTACGTTTCAGCAATCACCTCCACACATCATGTAACCAAAAGAGGGCGCGTAACTAAAATTCCTCCTACGAATGTCAATTTCGACACCAGTGTTGTTGTTACATCTACCGTATACAAATTCTGACCCCACATCTGATTATTTTCTTCATGCAATCTAACAAAACTAATTCATTGGTGTCAATCGCAGATGCAAACTAATGATTTCTGCAAATATACTTCATTGGCAACTCAAATGATGAACGAATGTGAATTAACGTTGTGCAATTTGTTCGAATTCGTTCGAAATTGATGGGTGAAATTTGTTCCACCAAAAATCCCGTGTACATATACATACAAATCCAATGAGAATTTTTTAATTCACAACATGAATTAGTAATTTAGTAATTACACTGTTAAACTAAAATTTTGCCAAACTTCTTCTTATTCGATTTTTGTTTTGCAAAGACAGCAGAAATACAAAGAGTTGATGAATAATCTTAACAATACAAAATAAAACACTTTAAATAATTTAATTGGGTTCAATAAATTAATTTTGAACTATAGAGAATTTACTTATATAGATGAGTTTTCAAAACAATTGTTAGAGATCGCAAATGGGAAAATACCGTTAGATAAATTAATTGGATTTATAACACTTACTTACCACTTTTTGTAGTATTCCAAAGATGAACTGACACAAAGCGAACAAGCAATATTGGTAGCCGACACTTTATGAATCAAGATGACGTGTTGAATTATCACACCGAATTTTTTAATTCACTTGATTTGACAGAAATGCCACCACACACAACCTACAAAAGTTGGTGCACCAATTATTGGGAGTATCATTTCCCGAACCTCAACAGTCCCGATTTGCCACTAGATTTTAAACAACTTAATTTCCTGTTTGTCTTGTATTTGCTATCACAATCAGTAAGGTACAAGGCCAGTCTTTGGAAGTCTGCGGTATAAATTTAGAATATCCATGCTTTTCAAAGGACTCCTCATATTGCTTGTAGGTAAATGCTCGGCATTATTTCTTTACACAACAGATGGAAAAACAAAAATTCTACCAACAAGCTAGAATAAGCATTTTTTCAAAATATTAAAATATTAAAATTGAAAATACTGTAAAGATTCTCATTCAATTTTTCGTTGTAATGTTTACACTCCATGATCTTCTAATGCAGTGACATCTATTTAAATCAAGAGGAAATGCAACACAAAAGTTTACTTATGGCTAGCAACGCGTACCGGGCTTAGCTGGCTATTATTAATCATTGATGATAAAATAGTTCCACGTTTCAGATTTTGCGAGTTGGTCAACGATTTTGCTTTGGCTATTCGATAAAAATCTGTTTTTTGCCAGATGATCATTGTTCTGATTTTATGACTGTTCCATACCCCTGATCAGCTTCAGCTAGCAAAATATGTTAAGCACTCGTTCAGTTTGGTAAAAATGTAAACAAATTTGGCATTAGTGTCTAAACAACGTTGTTTCAGCCCCTCAACTCTAAAACAGAAAATGCTGACTAATTTTATATTGCAAAATTAGGAAAGATTTATAAGATATCAATTTAAGGATATTTCGATTTTTTATCATCTTTAATACCACAAATAACAGATCGAGATGTATAAACGACAGTTAGAACTTCAAAAATTAAATATTTTGGAAAGAAAGGAAAACGAAATTGAATAAACTTAACATTCTCTTGAGGTCACAGAACCAGTTATAGAAAAACGGAAACCTCGTAAAATCTAGCCGATCATACTGGCTCAGCAGTTTGCTCATTTTTCTGAGCAACAAATTTAAGTGACTAATAAAGAAAATACGAGAAAATACGAATACGCATAAATTAGCGACTTCAAGATCTTTCTAACTGACGGATGACGATTACTCACTTTGGGAAGCAGCGACGGGGTTAAAAACAAATAAAATGCACATGCGACTTATCAATAACTATGACGGACCCTGGGGTAAAAGTGACAAACAAAAAGTCAAAACATCTGACTTTGTTCGAACTAAAAATTAAAAATCAATAAAAATTTAAGCATCAGGCGTAATTAAAAATAAAATGACAACTGCGAAGAAGTGTTGTCAGATTAAAATTAAGTTTTTTTAAATAATTGATTTACTTGTCTAAAACAAACAAACGAAGCCTCCGCGTAATGGGAGCGAATCTGCCATAATCTGTACGGTTACACCAAATATCAAATTAATCAGCTGCGATATTGGTCGACCTATAATATTTCCACAGAATCTGATGATAGAGGAATACGATGTCGATAATTGATCGACGTTTATTGAGTAATAGCATCTGCAAAAATTTAAGTTGTGTCTCGTGGGAAGGCTGAGTGGGTCCACCCAAGGCTTTTGACTTAATGCAAAACGCACAAAACGTGTTTGCACCGATTCAATCCTCTTAATAAATACAGTATGAAAAGAAGACCGCGCTCGGAGGTGGTTCCCGGTACTCTTTCGACCAACGCTTAATAAAAGTTAACGTTGGATTTTCTTAATATCCGAACCACAAATATTTATGCTTCTACTGACCTGGGCAACATTAACTATGTAATCCATTTAAATAGTGTTATAATAGTTGTTCCGACTTCTGGTGGGGTCATAACATTGTTTGGGTTATATTCTATATTTTTAAAATTAAAATTTCAAAAAAATTCGTTACCATCGAATACCAACCACCTGCATTTTTTTTTATTTTTCCCTTTTATTTTAATTTCAATTTAATTTTCAAATTTCAATTTTTTCAATTTTATATTGTAATCAAGCGCCATAACGGTTGTTTAGGACGAGGACAGGGGAAGGTACTTTGGCTTTGCCAATTTTTTGTTTTTATCCCTTCTACCCCTTCTGAGTTTTCTTCTCGTTGGACCAATTTTTTTTTTGTTTATTGAATTAAAAATTGTACGGCGATTTCCGACATTCGGTTTTATTTTGCTCTATCGGCCTCTATGTTTCTCAGTTATTATTTTGTTTTTGCACTTACTCTGTTTTTATTTTCTCATAAAATAAAGTACACAATTTTTTTCGGGTTGGTATGATGGGAGGGGGATTCTCATTTCGTTTCGGTTCCATATTTGCAGGCTGGGTTTGTCACTCTCCGTCATCCCCTTGGCAGGACAACCACAAGGTTGGAGTGGCAAGTCCAGCATATGGTCTCTCCGTGGCACTCAGGCAGTTTCAATCTGTCAGAGTGTGCATTGCGGTCGTTCCTGAGCGGACACACCCGGTTATTATTAATTTTATTCACGTTCCTCAAATTTCGGTCTAAGGATTCTGGTGTAAATTTAATGTAATTTTTGTTTCTAGCTTGCTTTTGTCGTATCTGATCTTATTTGATATCGATGGTATACATAATGTATTCTAGTTACGACTTACTGAGATTGTCTTAGACTTTTACCAAGACCATCCGTAAGTTAGAGTTGGCGCAATCGGGTCATATGTGTAAATGGCCGAATCATTTTTAGGAACAAAATTCGAATTTAAATTAATAATTCCAAGGAACCTGGAATGTCTTCTGATTTTGATACAACATGATGGCCGCTACAAAAAAATCCCAAGACTAATGCAGGAAACACATGGGCAGAATTCTGAAAGCATGGTGTGAAATACATGTATTCTACTTTGCGAGCAGAATTCTGACTCATGTCCTCTATTTCGAATTTTTCTGCCTCGCAGTAGGCTGCACTACGTATAAGAAAACCAATCTAGCAATCGCAACTATGTTCATGTGATTTTTCCTTTATTTTTATTTTGACGTATTACCATTGAGTTATCAATCAAAATGGAAAAAAATATTAGAGAGCAATAAAACAAAAATTATGAATGTCAAAAAGACGCTCATGTGCTTCACTTGAAATTCTAACTGCAGCGCTGCCGACAAAAAATCTGCTCATGTGTTTCCGGCATAACCGTATTCAGTTTATATTTGAATTATTGATTTAAATTAATGGATGGATTTAAAAATTCTGGGTATTGCCTGATGAACATTTTTTATTTTTCTGGAATGAAATACTGGGATAATTTCACACACTTGTAGTAGAGTTGGTTACAGAGATTGAAACAGAGGATGAAATAGTTGTGGTTGCCAATTGTTTCTTCTTCCTCTTTTAATTTGGATTTCTTTCCCTGGGGTTGGGGGTATTCGTATTTTGTATACCTGTACAAATTAAATTGAACTGGAATTAATCTAAACTAAGACATTCAAAAATTTGATCAAACAACTCGCATCATCAAATAGAAGTGTCTAATTAATCCTATTACGTCTGAAGTGACAAATAATTATGAATTATTTTGACATAAAACATAAACTAATTTTTTAACGTGTGTCTGTCAAAATGTCAAAATGTATTTATATCATTATCTTCTAACAATTGAGGCATCCACAAGATTTTTGAAATCGAGCCAATATATATCATAGTATTTCAGTTTTAGACGAAGTTTTGAACAATGCAACAATTTTCGCTTTAACCATATAAAAACCAAAATTCTTTATTATGGATAATATTACGAGACCGACAAGCGGAAAATTGTTAAAAAATTTTGTTGGTGGTTCCCGCAACAAATTTATTTCGTTATTTTGTTGTTGCCTAACTATTAAATATTAAAATCAGATTATAACTACTGTAACATCTACAACAAATTTATATTATTTTCTCTCTAATACCTAATTTTTCCTATTGCATATTTAATGATTATATGTATTTATGTTTTCCCGCATATAAACAAAATTTAAGGGATATGAGAGAGTATGGGAGTTCCATACCCACACATATGTTACACAGATTATTATTTTCCTATTAAGCATTAAAATCATTTCCGGGTTTACTTATTTATATATAGACTTTGTATAAAACATAAATATATTATGATTTTTTAATTAATTGTCCTATATGCCTCTATTCTAAACTAACGTATCTGATAAAAATGCTAAATCCGATATAGTTACAGTGATTATTGCAAAAACTAAACCAAATTTGGATATATTTTATGAACCCTGTATAATACGGAAAATATATATGGTTAAGGTTTAACAGTTCTTAATATTTCATATCCATATTCGTAACAGGAAATTTATTATGAAAAGCTGTGCGCTGGTGGGTGGGGCATTATAGGCAGAATACGTTGTTTATTTATTTACTGCTTTGTTTAGGGAAATCCGATATATACATAATTAATTTGTTGGATTAATTTTCTCTATATTTTCTAGTTCATAAATTGTTGAAAATTGACCGTTGAAGTTTTCCGTTATACATTATATAGATAGAACGAGGGTAGTTAAAATGAAAACAATGTACGGGTTGTTGAATGTAAAACGGTGCATTATTGAGTAGATTTTCACTTTTACTTTACGATTCTGTTCTTAAGATCAAATATATTTGGTATCTCAATGATAAAACACGGATATGTTTGTAAAATATTATAATTTAATATTTATACAGATCGTCGAAGGAGAAGCTCGTGTTTTTGTCTTCCTTGATCAATTGTTCTCATTTCCCTTTTGGGCAGTTTCTGCTTCAACAACCCAAATACCCGCTCAAGGTCGTGCCCGACAAAAACCAGTCACACCATTGTAAAGATGAGATTTCAATCTATGTCTCATGTAAATTACAAGTTCTTACGCCATCTACGTAAGGCACAAGGATTTTTGAAAATGACCAATTTTCGTTATTATCGATTACACCAAGGGCGTGAGCCAAAATGGAAAAATCTTAACCGGTAGTCCGAATTTGCGCTAAATCCATTTTTGCGGTTTTTCGCTGTGCAGCCGGTTCAACCTTTTGGGCAGTTTCTGCTTCAACAACCCATAAGTCCACTCAAGATCGTACCCGACAGGGTCCAATCACGCCGTTGTAAATATGATCTAAGAAAAATCTAGACCGGTAGTCCGATTTTCATAAAATCAACGCATCCGTATGGATTTTCGACGCAGATTCCGAATGTGTACTCGGATTTGCGCTAAGTCCATTTTTGCGGATTTTCGCTGTGCAGCATCAACCACAAAAAAAAGCGCGGAGTGCATTGACGTCTTAGAAGACTGCCTCTTATCTATTCTGTGTACAAGAGTCAAAATATCATATCTTGGACTGTGGAACATTACATACCAATTTCAGATACAAGGATAACAAACAATTCCAGACGTTTATATTGATAGTTGCGTATGCCTGGAACGAAATATTGCCCAAAAATCATTGATTTATTGATTGGAAATATGCCTAACACGATTCTGGCTTTGGCCGCGAACAAGGGGCCGACGGTATATTATTATTATTTTTTATTTTATTTTATTGAAGTTTGAACGTCTAATAAAACGTGGTTGTATTTAGCAAGCACATCAAGCATGCTTGTAAATGTATCGAAGAGTTTTTGGGCATCTAGCGTTGCTCTAAAAAACAACGAATTAAAAAATTCAATTATAGGCGGGATCGAGTTCGTGGAGCAATAAAAGGCCAAATAAAATTCGGTAAATATAAGATTCATCTCTAATCATAACACCGTATGACGCCACGTTCGTTCACTGGCTCCCACAAGAAATTTTTTGGGGTCTTATGGCTCTGGAAATTGTAGCCCAAAAAGCCTAAATTATTTTTCATGCAATCAATTAAGCTAAACATCAGCAAAATCGAAGCACCACATTTGTAAATTGCCTCATCTGATCGAGAGCTTCGACATCTTTTTTTTCACGATCATCTAAATCATCATGTAAGATAACAAAAATTAAAAATGATATTGTAGGAAAATTTTTTAGATAAATAAATTATAAATCCCACATACAATTAAGGAAAAATCTTCAATACAAATCTTAAATCCCGCTGAATGGCATTTAAACACGGATTTTATCCTTCAGTTTTACAACCGTCTAAAGCTTTTTTGATATTGGACTCATTGTCAGATAATTTCGTTCAGAAAAGGGAATAAACAAGATAACAGAATAAACAAGTTCGAGATGTAGCTGATAGTCCTTCAAGAAGACGCTTGAAGGAAGCCAACCTCACTCCAAAATGGCCCGCTATAGGCCCAAAATTGACAGTACGCCTCCGCAAAGAGCAATTAGAATGTGCTCGCGAACATATCAATTGTAGCATCGAGCAATGGAGTACCGTTCTATTCACTAACGAGTGCAGAATATGTGTTCATGGTTGTGATAGAAGAGTTCAGGTCTACCGGCGTCCAGGAGAGTGATTTTCTCAGTGCTGTTTTGCTTAAACAGTCTCGTACGGCGAGGGTTCATGTATGTTGTGGACTAGCATATCGCTTAAGGAAAAATCAAATCTTGAATTCGTACTGTTGGAGGCCGTACAGGAGATCTGACCGCTGCAACATATATTGGGGATATCTCTCGGATCATGTAGTGCCCTACACAAGATATATAGGGGAAAATGTCAAAACGAACTAAAACGGAGGGTCCGAGCTAGAAATCCGGTACCATCTAACCTCTATCAGTGACCTCAACATTGCTTTGGATGAGGCGTAGTATTAACCAATAAAATTGTTTTTGTTTTGTTTAAATTTTTTGTAGTAATTTAATTTTAAATGCCCCCAATATTTTTTTTCATAATCATGAATATTGGTTGTGTTTTATTTCAAAATTCATTATAAAAAAAAGTACTGAACCAATTTTCAAGGAAATAGATCCATTTTAAAGTAAATATATCAGGCCTAAATCGGTTAAGCCGTTTTAAAATCGCATTTCTGTGAGCGCTGAAGGTTTGAGTTGATTTAGTTGCTCGCGAGTGTAGTTTAAAAGCTACACGATACATTGGGTCTATTTTTTAATTCAACCGGAGCAAGCAGGCTTACCCCGGGTAGTATACACCGAGCAAAGGTTGTACTGGGTAAAATTATCCGGTGTGCATAGAGTAAAAAATTGTTGTTTACTTTGCACACTCTTCGTACACTGACATTAATTTCAGAGTAAAATTTAAAGAACCGAGTAAGCGCGGTGTAAACACAGTTCACCAATAAAAATGCAGTCTGAAGAGTAAAATTACCCAGTTTGAATAAAAAAATACGGAGTATTTTTTGTTAGCGCACTGCTTGCTCGGGATGAATTAAAAAATAGACCCATTAACTCATTGATTTTCCTTGAATGACAAGAGTTAGCGTTGACGAATCCGTTTAGGTGCAAATTTCAACATCATTCATTCACTTGTTATGCGTAAACATTCAGCGGATAAATACACCACTCTTTTGATGATCTCCGGACTCCTTGACTAAACTTGATAACCAACAAGACATTTGATTTTTTTTCTAAATCTGTCCTAAAAAGCAACAATAACAAAATTTGTGTTTGTAGAATGTCTCCATAGAACGAATTTGACGAGCATAAATCATAATATAATAATAGTTTGTAAAAAAAAAAGTGTTAAATTTTCTGATTTTTTTTCCGGGAAATTCCCATAAACCATCATGCTAAATGGATTGAGATTAATTGACAAAATTGGAGTTTGGGATGTTTGGACCATTAATTGTATTTTAGAGAACACCGCAAAGAACCCATTCACCATGATCATATAAATTGCCTCCGATGTTTGTTTGGTTTTCGTTAAGCTTTCTACAAGCTTTAAGTCGATCTTAATGTATAAAATTGTTATGCTTTTGGTAGTAGAATCTCCAATTGACCATCAGAAATTGCCAATTTACATCAGAATTTTTTGAAATTATGGGACCATCAAATTTGGTTGCTAGTAAGTCGAGTTCACTATTTGTGTGAAATATGGCACCGTCTTGCTGAAATCAAAGATCATCTGAATCAATTTCATCAAATTTTGGCTACAAAAATCTAGTTAACATGCCCCGCTAGCTCACCTATTCACTGTTACTGCATTTTCATGTCCATTTGTTACTATTTCACGAGTACGAACTGGAAACACTTCCAATAACGGATGTATTGGTCATTTTTTGTTTTATCGGCATCGCGGAAACCACGTTTAGGGAACCTAGTTGCTGTCCTAGTACCAGTCTGCCGTTTAAGTCCTTCTGCTGCATGAAATGGAAATCTTTCAGAAACGGATGATTTTGGTTTGCTTATTAGGTTTGCTTATTAGGTAACACTGTACTTCAGTAAACCTCAAGTATTTTTGGGGCTTATTTAAGTTTTGAGTTTGAATGGTTGCTATAGTAGGCGTTTATCAACGCAGGAGCCTTTTGTGCATCATCATTCCAAACAAATTTACAAATGTTTCTGAACAAGTTGGAGATGTAGGGGAAGTCAATTCGGCGTAATTTTTGATGAACCTAATGTACCATGTTGCAAATCAATTAATCATAAACTTTTTTATACTCGACTTTTAAAATCGGAAAAACTTGGCGATACAAGACAAATATATCGGAAAATAGTAAGCTCGTAACTTCTCAAAGTCGTTTTTCATACGGTTGTACAGAACTAAAACAATATGTACGAGAGAATATAAAGATGTTACGTTACAACATTAACAAAGTATGTCTTTTCGAAAATGAAAGATGATGACTTCTTCCTCATATACATTTGGAATTTTTACTATTTATTTTAGTTTGTCTTAAAGTTATGACTGTAACATAAACGAGTAGTTGGCTTCAGATGATAGAAACGAAAATGAAGCATAAAACTATATAAAACAAAAAGAATAAAACTTTAGAAGAAAATATAGAAGAAACTTTACAGTAGTTTAACGGTAAATAAAAATAGTTTTGTTATACCTACTCGTATATGTCTAAAAAAATATTGTTTTCGGGATTTGTCTAGCTTCTTGTTTTAAGTCGATAATGATTTAACTTGAAAAGTTGCTTGGTTTTATGTTACAGCATAGACTCAATTAAACTGACCTGCGAAAATTTGGGATATTTAAGGATTAGGATACAAAGTTTAGAAATTAAGGGTATGTAGCCGAACTTCAATATTCCAACCTTTCTTCGAATTAAAAACCAAAATTAGTATAAACTAGCTGACCTGTGACTGAATAATCAGACACGTGAATACATTTTGTTGAATTTTTGGTTAAGAAATGATTAAGAAGATTTTTTAAGATATAAATTTGATGCAATTTTATCAAAAATAAAGTAAGTTCATATACGCGGTTAATTTTTAAATCTTAAATAGATATAGAGTGTCATGACAAAATTGTATTTTTACACTCACTTAACACCAAAATGGATGTAAAATCATTTTATGTTCTCTGTTTTGTTTAATTGAGATTCAATTACAAATTTTCTACTCATTTTGTCATCACAGTGGTATGACAAAAACATCGGCAATTTTAATAAATTTTGTCATTGTCACGGTGTAATGCGCATGATCATAGCTTCAATATATGCAAACATATTTTGTCATGGCATTCTGGCGTCGTGACAAAATTTTGGTGAAAACACCTGAGGTACGCGTTTCAGGTACTTCCCGGTGGAATTTTTCCGATTTTTCTGGCAAAGGCACACCGCTATATTTATGTCGACCTACCCTGAAAAATTTTAACGGATCGGATCATGTTTAGGGGTCATTTTAGCGTTGAGTTTGAAAAAATTAAGCGTATTAATATAATAGATTCTTTGAAAAGGGGTTTGATTTTTTTAATCATAGTTGGCTAAGCCCTCCAAACAAAACTAAAACTAAAAACTATTATTATCGTTCAAAAGTATCAATTTTATCGATCACCAGATCATGATCAGTTTATTTTCCAATATAATAGAAAATAGTCAATCGAACCGTACATCCTTGACATCATTTTTTTATGAAATTACCTTTAAATTTGATGCAATTTTTAGTAAATTTCTTAATTTGAGAAATAAAATATTCCATTTGAAACGATCTGAATAGAAATTACAAAAATTAATTAACAATTGGTCATATAAAACAAATTCAGAATCATATTCCACGTTTCACCCCAATCGATTGAAATGTTGTTTTCTCTCCATTCTCCAGAACGACGCACCACGTGTTCGCAAAATATGACAGCTTAACCGGAGGCCTTCTAAAGAAATTTTACCCCTGACACTCGGAAGCAATTGTTATGAAAATTGTAAATCATCAAGTGTCATAAACAAAATCATAAATTTATCATACATTTTTTAATAGTTCGAGTGAAAGTGCTAAATTGCCATTAAATTACTTTTTCAGAGATTTGAAGCCTTGTTCCTGTAGTACCCGAAATGAAATATAAGTTTGAGTAAATGATGAAGATACGATGGTTATTTTTTTTGTTGTGTTCGTAATTGTCAGGACAAGGTTTGTATGAAAAATTTGAAATTTGCAAAATTTAGGGAAAATCCGCCGGAAAAGTCGTAAATTTGGATAGTATTTTTCTATGCAAAAACGGCAAAGATATGGCGTCGACATTCAGTTTCATAGTTCTGCTATCACATGATTTTATAACAATGATATTTTGCGAAAAAGATGTTATCTGTAGTAGTCATATCTTTGGCGCATTGAAAATTCATCAGTTTGAAT
The DNA here is from genome assembly GCA_947310385.1 of Nephrotoma appendiculata. Taxonomy (NCBI): domain Eukaryota; kingdom Metazoa; phylum Arthropoda; class Insecta; order Diptera; family Tipulidae; genus Nephrotoma; species Nephrotoma appendiculata. Next base: position 342,920,274 of record OX371224.1, read on the forward strand.
TTATTTAAGGTCGTTGTAATTTGGGAATGGGTACAAAGGGCTGAATTTCAAAGGGCCGAATGTCGAAGGGCCGAATGTCAAAGGGCCGAATATCAAAGGGCCAATTTTTTATGTATTTTTAGAAATATAATTTTTTAAATTTGTTGTTTTATGGAATATTTTGTAATTTTTTTTTAATTAAATATAAATGAATTTCTAATGAATTTATGTATTTTGCTATTTTTTTATCTTTGGATATTCATGAAATTCCACGTATCCAGTCAGCGATACATTTTGGTGAAGGAAAATTTTGTCATGCGCCACCTGAGACATTTGGCCCTATATCAGCCTTCTGATAATAGGTATATGGTACAAAAAAAAATTAATTAAATAAAAAAAACAAAAAATTGCTAAAACCAGGGTTATAAAATTCGCTCTACAAAATATATTATTCTTTCTTTACTGATCGAACAAATGATTTTTACTACTGATCGTCTCGAATAGTGAATAGAAAGCAAAATTTTACTGATTATGGGGTAGATACTCGATCGGCTAGAAAGCAAGCAATTTACTAACGAAAATGCTGGCTACTCAATCAATTTTACCAATGAAATTTGAATTTAAAATTATGTTTTTCAAAAAAGTTTTGTTTATTTTTGCAATTGCACAGTAAAACCACACAAAAATTTGCTGTTCATTTTTTGAAACCGCAAAATTAACTGTGCAATCGCAAAACAAATAAAAAAATTTTGAAAAACATAATTTGAAATTGAAATTTCATTGGTAAAATTGATTGAGTGGCCAGGATTTTTTGTAGCAAATTGCTTGCTTTCTAGCCGGTTGAGTATCTTCCCTTATATTCGCCTTACATTGAATGAAAAAAAAAATGTCTCTATTCCCACTGTAGTGGAATATTCTATTATCTATTCAAACAAATATGAAAAGTAAAACAAAAGAAGAGAAAAAAATTTTGTTTTAGTTTTCGCTAAAGAAATTGGATAGTACGATCAATTGACACATGGAAAAAATGTACCCTAAAATACAAATGTATAAAGTATTCGCCAACTATTAGTTGAGCAGGCAGTAGAAAAATATAATTTCTGATCTATTCAAAACATCGATCTGTTTGTTTTTTCGTTGAAAACTGAATATTATTCTTAATCTTTTATTTTACTATTCACGATCGGAAAAATGAGGAAAAAAATTAAAAAATCATCATTTGAGAGGATATAAATGCTAAAAACAAAAAATTAAATGGGCCGTTTGACCCATTCGGCCCTTTGACTCATTTGGCCTTTCGACATTTGGCCCATCCCAACATTCGATCCTTCGACACATTCGGCTCTTTCAAATTCGGCCCTTCGACATTCGGCCCTTTGATATCATACCGTAATTTGGTGTGCTGCAAACATTAAACTGATATTAGTTCGTGGTTCATTTCTTTAGAAAATATGCCGCCAGTGAACCGTCGAAATATCAGCCGGCGTACGCCGAGCCAATGAGACGGATAAAGAGCGTGGACAGCATTTGGATGCAAATCGAATAAAAATTTCTCAAGAACGATCCATTATGACTCCCGAACAACAGATATTATCGAGTTCAACTCACTCAGTTGGAGCTTACACATTAAACAATTTGGAACGTCGACAAAATAGACGACTAAACGTGACAGTTCAAAATAAACGTTTGGCGTTCAGATACTATCTAATAGTCGATTTTTCGGCGGATGTGTCGGTCAACTTCTGTTTCTCAATATTGGAATGCTTTTAGTTTTCGACACGAATCGCCAGAATTATCTTGCGCGAGTGGAAGGTCACATTACCACAATTAATCCCGCCACCAGAGCTACTGGCATCATTGCTTCCTGCCCAAGGAACTCGGTCGAAGCATTTCTGGCAGAATTTATAAAATTACAACATTTCCTCCAAAAGACGTCATTTGGGGCGAATATTGACGAAGCACGAGGTTTTAATCCTAATTAAATTTATAACACACATACACAAACATATCGGACAAACTCACATCAACGATTCACAATGTTTTACTGCCAAGTCTACTAGGCTCATAAATTAAAAATGTACCTTCAATTTTACAAATTCAAGGATAAACTCAAAATCGTGCAGAAGCATTTTTACCACCAGTGAATGCTGATCACAAATTTATTCAGATTTATTTTCTTGGAAATTTTGATGATGAAAACAATCAGCGTTGTGCCATCATAGTCGAGCACTAAAATGCGACATTATTACACAACTGCAACAACGCTTACATGGCGAGAATTTGGGTTTCGCGATATTGTGGTTCGACAGCGTGATGGTGATAAACTAATCAGCAAAACCCATCGTATGATGAATATCATTTTTTTATCAAGATGATTGATCCATTAACCGCTTTTACAGGTCGCTTTTACGGTTACCTCGTTTATAGGTCAAGTAACAAACAAAAAGGTCAGCTCGACGAATTTTTATGCTTTCGTTTGATGATTCGCCGCTGTCTTCCAAACCATTCAATTCCGTTAAGTTCATCAAAAACATTTGCAAGTACGTCACGAAAAGAAATGGCTGGGCTGTATTTGGTATTGTAGCTTCTGATGCCAACGATGAAGTTCATTTGCAAGAACACTGCTTTACACGGAAATGCCGAGATATTTCGCATGGTTCGCATCATGAAAAAAATTTGCAATACCGGAAACACGGGCAGCTTGTTCCTGGTTACATGAATGTATATTCAACCGATACATTGGGGCCCATTTACAAAGTTTATTCAAGCAATGACGACTGTTTTACCTGCGTTATTTATTGGTTATGTTCGTCAATTGAATATATTTGAATTTCTACGAACTGTTAATGGTGACTTGTGCGCAACATATCGGGAAGCCTATTAATTTCACATTTGCTCGAGAATGACATTCGATGAGATCATACACTCGCTGATGCTGTTATTTCGTCTACTGCATATTTAAATTGACCACTTTTGCCGCCATTATTTCAACGTGTTTTCCATCGAACACACGTGCGTACAACAACAGCGAATCTCGAATTTGAATTTAACGCGGAGATTCACAAAGATGCGTTGATTTCTTTAGAGGATTTGTGTCTGATGATGTCTGGAATTAGGGATGCTAACGCCGAATCGTCTCCTGCACGATGTATTCAATCGAGAATTTGAACAAGAACGACAATACGATCGAGATGCTTTGACTTAATCAGTACGAACAAAAGTGAGATAGCTAATATTGTAAAGATTTCAATAGAACGTGTAAGCTGTGTTCGAAGTGGGTACCGAGTTTGCTCAAAATGGGTCAAAAACGACAAGGCATCAATGATTCCCAGATTTGGCCCCAGTGATTATTACTTGTTTGCAGACCTCAAAGAAATAAGCTCCAAGGAAAGAAATTTGGCTCCAATGAGGAAGTGATTGCCGAAACTGAAGCTTATCTTAAAGGCAAAGATAAATCGTAAAGAAGGAAATTAAAATGTATTTTTCCTAAAAAACTGTGTTCTCTTTTTTAGACGCGAACTATTCAAACGATGTAAAATTTATAATAAAAATTAAAAGTTAAAAAACAATTAACGCTATCACTTCTCGGTAAGCATTTGTTTAGAATTGTAAACTAGCTCCAACTAGCTCTATTGTGTTAGAAATCATGGAAAATTTCCATACAGAAAACACTACCAAATACACTTGGGCGTTACCAAATAAAAGAACGAAATCTATCATGTATTGGTTACCAGCAATATCAAACGTAACTTCAATATGCAAGGCCACCACAAGCAGTGGTGAATCCTGCAAAAAATATTCGAAACAAATACAAGAATGAGAGGCTGAGAAAAAGGGACGCAAGCACTTTAAATGATACATTCCAACTTATTTTCCCCAATGACGAAACCAGAACTACCGATCAGAAATGGAAACAAATACGTCCCTTAAGCTAGCAGAACCCATTCAGCAGAACATTACAAGATAGTATGGATAATTATAGGCTAATTAAATGCCGCATGAAAAAACTTTGGGCTCCACCCCCTACAACTAAAACGCGGGTTCTGCTAGCTTTAGAAAAATTTAACAGAACCCATATCAATAACTGATTTAAAAACAATTGAAAAATTAAAGGTTAATTTTAGGCTAATTAAATACACTATTTAAATTTATTTATTCTGCTCGATCTAGAAAATGCAAAAGGCTTTATCAATTTATCAATTCGAAGCTAGCAACACCCAAATTGAAAATCGGACCAAAATCGAAATTAGAACGCAAAACAAGATCTATTGATAAGCAAATAATTTTAGGCTCACTATGGGCTAATCAAATGCTCCATTTAAAAATTTTGGGCTCCCGTCTTGTTTTGCGTTCTAATTTCGATTTTGGTCCGATTTTCGATTTGGATTCTGCTGGCTTTAGATTAAATGACCTGAAGTCTGTTAAAAAAACGGGTGGAGCCCAAATTTTTTTAATGGGGCATTTGATTAGCCCATAGTGAGCCTAATATTATTTGCTTATCAATAGATATTGTTTTGTGTTCTAATTTCGGTTTTGGTCCGATTTTCGATTTGGGTTCTGCTGGCTTTAGAGTAAACGACCTGAAGTCTGGTCAACAATGGATGGAGCCCAAAAATTTTTAATGGAGCATTTGAATAGCCCATAGTGAGCCTAAAATTATGTGTTTATCAATAGATTTTGTTTTGCGTTCTAATTTCGATTTTGGTCCGATTATCGATTTGGGTTTTGCTAGCTTCGAATTGATAAATTGATAAAGCCTTTTGCATTTTCTAGATCGAGCAGGATTAAAAAATTTAAATAGGGCATTCAATTAGCCTAAACTTAACCATTAATTTTCTAATTGTTTTTAAACCAGTTTTTGATATGGGTTCTGTTAAATTTTTCTAAAGCTAGCAGAACCCGCGTTTTAGTTGGAGGGGGTGGAGCCCAAAGTTTTTTAATGTGGTATTTAATTAGCCTATAATTAACCTATAATTATCCATACTATCTTGTAATATTCTGCTGTATGGGTTCTGCTGGCTTAAGGGACGTAAACAAATATACACTGACAGAAACAAATGGAACAAATATACACAGAAAATACACTGACGACATTTAGGCCTAAATAGAATCATGAAATACGAAAATACACTTATAGTGGTTTAACCAAAAGATAACGGAAATTTTAAAAACTTACCACCAATAAAGGATTCAGGTCAAGTCTTAACCACAGAAAATCAACAGGAGATGGATAGTAAATATACTGAGGCAAGTGCATTAGATACCGCAGAGGAAGACGAAATTTAAGTCATCCTACTGACCTGGAATAAAGTGGTGCTAGGTGAAGCGAAACAATTCAATCGAGTACGCACCTTTGGCTCCTCGAGACAATTTACTCATTTAACTCAACTAAACTATATGTAACTTATTAATTGGGATTGTCAAACTGATATGAATTGTTGTAAATTTAGAGTTTAAATTGCCATTACTCATATATTCTCAAAGCTTTGAGCTCTGGTTGTTGTAGCAGCTTAAATAACGTAGCAAATTGGTTATTCTACTAACCTTAAAGGAACCTCTTAAACAGGAGTGCAAATTTGATTCGAAATTTATAAAAGAAACCTCTTTTTATGACAGCAAACTTATACGAATTTTTGTAAATTTAGAGTTTGAGATTTAAAGTTTCTACTTTCCGGAGATTTAGACTCAGGTTCTGATAACACTTGAAAGAGCTTACTAAATTGTTCAAACCACCCTAAACGGAACTTCTTACCTTGAGGTTAGCAAATTTAATACGTATTTTTGTTTATGAAATATGAGTTTGAGTGAAAGTGTTCGTGTATAGAATTATTCTCCTTCTACTACTCCTTAATAACACACCTGAAATAGTTTATAAAATTGGTCATTTAAAGAATTCAATGGATCCTCCTAACCAGGATAATAAACTTGACACGATTTCTTGTGAGTTTGAGAAAATAAGTTAAGCAGCCCTATACCTCGTCATTCCTGAGAATTAGAAAAATGACTTCAAGCACCAATAAAAAATTTTAAAGCATCTTTCTTATTTTAGAGTATGAGTGAAATTGATAAATGATCTTAAAATAAAAGGATTTATTTTTTTTTTCATCCAATTAGAACAAATATTCAAATGATCATGAATTCAATCAACTTGGAATGAATTTTACGTGATTCTACACACTACGTACTAGTACATAAGTAAAATTAGCTACTACCTAATAAACCTTGATCTCGTGATGGAAATATTACTATTCGCTAGGGTATATCGCCCAAGTACAAAAAATATTTTAAAAAATCTGTGCGCGTGTGTGTGTGTTTGGTTGGATACGTGTGTGCGTCGTGTCATCCAGACTAAATGTTGATGGTTCTCGTCAGTCGAGACGGATCAGTCAAATCAGGGTGAAACTTCATATTTAAGCTTTACCGGACAAATAGTGTAATGATTAAAGCTTCGGCACTTGGACCGAGAGGTACTAAGTTGGAATCCCAGCACAGGCAGGACGCAAAGCGAATGCGAATGGTGATGTTAATAAACGTTAAGAACCCAAGTATAGTGTAGTTTTGTGGCTAGGTGAATGGATGAATGTGTGGTGAATGAAAAGCGGGTATTAATGGACCTTTAAATGACATTAAATCCATTGGAAATTATTATTTTCTTTTTTAGACAAAAAAAACTCCTTGCATATGGAGGAGGATGATTTAATATTTGAGATAAAAATTCATATCTATCCTTTTTCCAATAATTGGGATTCGTTTCAAAATTAGGTGAAAATCTGTGTACTGGTACTGGAAGTCACAGCTATACAGTGAAATTGGGGTTGCAGTAATCAACTGTATATATAAAATACATTTTGATTAACAAGTAATATGTCATGGCATGTATGTTAGCAATATCTCACCGTGTGAGATCGAGTATAAAACTGCAAAGTTTCTTACAACCATCTCGAGGCGCTTGAATGTGAATCTGGAGGTTCCAACATGTGACGAAACCTGAGATTAATTGAGAAAAGGAATAGTAACCTGCTTAAAATAAGGCCCGATCGCAAATTCTATCAAAAAACCTGAAAAATCAACAGTCTTGCAGAATGCGGAATTACCTAAACAATACTCCACGATCGAGAAAATGCCGCAGAAAACGCTACGTACCGAAATAATATGGACGGAGTGTTTAATGCAATTCACAAAGTAAACGACAAGAAATTTAAGATACACGCCGCCATCAAAAATCGTGATGGAAACATACCTGTGACTAAGCAGTAACAGGTCATTAGCTGGAGAGCTCGTACATAGGTATAGAGTTTCTTAAGCAACGGTTCCAGCTGTTTTAAACAAAAACTCTGCAACATTACTATGCTCTATGCTTTCTAAGTGAAAAGGTTGCCTAACGCGGGCTAAATTTATTAGAATAGGCGGGAACACGCTGAAAACCATCCAAACCTTATTTAGGCCGCCAATACGTGGCTTAAAATTATTTGTGATGGTAATTCAAGGACGTTCACAACTCAATACAGCATAGCGAAAGTTATGTCGGCGGGAACACATTGTAATCCATACAAGTTTTCTATAGTGGCCTTAATAAGTGTGTGACAGGGTCAAGGTCACATTGATAGATGCGGCCATGTGCTTCACTTAAGATCGAAGTATAGCCTCTTCTTCATAAAACTGATAATAAGATAAATTACTAAAGTAATGAGTCAGTACCATGAGAATCGAATTACTCTGTAGCGTAACTTCTTAGTTGCAGAGTGGGGCAATCACTTCCGATCGTCACAGGGTTGGAGTGATTGTTTCGGCATATGAAACTTGTCAATCAGGGAGACTCGGTCGTATCCGAGTGAGTACACCCGGGTTAATTTTTTCATTCTTTCTAATGTTTTAATTAATTCTTTTGGCCTTCTCTCTCTGGTGAACGCAAATGTTTCGTTTGCAAACCCCACGCCTACGTTTCTGAAAATTAATCGGCTATTACAAATTTTCGCCACAGTCGTAATTACAGCCCAAAACTCGTTACTCATACGCTAACTATAACAAAACTGTATGTATGTACGAAAGAATTCAAACCTCGTTATCAATTATTAATTTTGACAAAATGCTCGTTTACATAAAAATTTTAATTAAAACATTATTTTCATTTAATTTGTATTTAATTGATCAGGTCATAGGGTTACCAAAATTTCGCAATCAAATGCTAATTTATGCAAATTAAAAAAACTTCAAACTATAATAATGATATCGAATAATACGAGTACGCGATATAAATGGAAGCGATTAAATATCCGGATCCCATTATTATGATATTACATAAAATCTCAAGGTCGTCGATATGTATCATCATCGCGTTACGTACTCGTATATAAGAAAATCAGTAGAAAGTAAAATTATGAGAATTGCTTTTATGCTTTATGTTGCTTTGTCTATACACATATTTATTATATTTTTTGTTCCCATTCACCATAAAACTCTTTGTGAGCTCTCTATTCAACATACGTATTGAACCAGATTGACCTTAAAGTGTTTGGTGTAAGAACCAATCCGAACAGTATAAGACTTTGTTTAATAAATTTCAATGTCAAATAGTTTACAGAAGATTAATTTTTTTATAAAAAACCAAAACGAAACCGTGGTTTGTTAAGAAACGAATATCGGTACCCCGCGATAACATTGAGTTCAAGGTGTTAAAAGGTTTGCTTTTTGTACTGATTGCGGAATTATTAGCTTTCAACTGCCCTTGAAATGTTATGTACATCACCTAAGGGCTCGATTTAATCCATTAAGCTTTTTGCGATAATTTGTAATCGATTAAGACCCAATTTCTAGACTCTTGTTTTAGGCAACTATCATCATGACATGTTGTTGCCCGTAGCTCAAGAATGATTTAAAATATTTTTTTTTAATGTATACGTTACCAAAAACGATCATCTATTGTTCAACTGGAACTTACCTGGAAAGAAAAAAAATTATTGTTAATATCATATAAAATTATACTCGTACATCATTATGTCAACCCGTTTTAACTTTCAGGGTACATTCTAAGTGAAAATTCGACTTCAGAGAGCAAGCCTAAATCGACCTACTACGACATTCCTGGCACTGTAACATTAAACTTGTTACGACGATTACTTATAACCTATAACCTTTCGCTCACCTGCGATCATTTTTTTGTATTTATTTCTAGAAAATTTCGTTACCGTCGAATAGCTATTGCATTTTACTGATGGCATTGCCATCTACCCTCGGACATTTTCACTCAATTTATTGGAGAATTACACCTACTTCTACAGTATCGCGCAAACGTCGAATAATTTTGAGAGCGAGACCAATGTGCACCTTGTGCGTGAGCGCGACCAGTAAGAACAGAGAAGAGTATTTTAGTGGTACGTTTTCGTTATGGCGTGTGGATTGGTGTTCGATGTGAAAGGATATCGATTCATTTTATGATCAATGTTGTTGGGTTTCGAACAATAAAAATTAACAGTTATTCAATTACATAATTAGTGGTAAACAAGAACACATTGTTTCAATATATTATCGAAATATAATATGCTCGAAATCATAAATAAAAATTTAATTGAAATTGGGTGACGGGAAATAATTTTTTTTGTCTTGTGTGAAGAAAGGTCCATTCATCAGCTAAAATCAAAGTAGCCAATAAAACATTTAAAAGAACTCTACGACAGTATATCCGAAAAAATGATCCGATCAAAAATTGTATACGTGAAAACCGAACGAGTTATATTTAACGGCATCGTCATCAAACGGTTAAGGGCGGCCGAATGAGGCTTGTTATACCTTTTTTTATGGGCGAACATGGTCATACGAGATCTCTTGTTGTACTGGTGCCGCATTAATTATTGATGCCGCAATTGCATTAAGAAGTGCCGGAGCCACGATTATTCAACGTACGGCTCGAATTATATTAACGGCAAGAGTGCCACATTTCTAAACGGACCTCACAATTTTTCAACGGTTGCCTACTAAGGCAAAATTTTCCGGCGCATGTGCCGCCACGTAGAATCACACCTTTACGGCGGCCACTCGAGGCCAAATTTATTAACACATTGAACGCCAACAGGATTTTTATAAAATGTAAAAAAAAATGCTCTGTTTTTAAATTTTATTTAATAAGAATGAGAATTCTGTGGCCAAGTTGTAGTAATGTGCAGAAGGGCTGCGTCAAGCAATATTAGTAACATTTCAATAGAACTCGTGACTCACCGGTGACTGACAAAGCGATCAATGTGTTAAAGGCGGGAAGACGCTCAACGTTTTAATTTTCGGTCAAAGGCAGGAAGACGCTAAACGCTTATTTTAGGTTAAAGGCGCGAAAAAGCCCAACGTTGTTATTTACGTTTAACGGTGAGAAGACGTCCAACATTTACAGGGAGCCCATCCAAAGGGCGAAAGGATCAACTTTTTATTTCTCTTAATTAACTTTTTTTATTTGTTCTTTTATTTAAATTTCAATTTAATCTTCAAATCTTCAGCAAATTTAACTACAGAATAAATAATTTTTATTCCGAAATATAACCAATTTAGCTAATTTGATTGGTTGTATTTGCTCTCTATCTCCTCTTCAATTTTAATTCTAGCTACAGAGTCAAATAAATTCGGCTTGAGCGACCATATTTTAGTTCGATTTATCACTTTTAACCCTTTCCGTTGGACAAATTTTGTATTTTTTATTTGAATAAAAAAACCGCACTGTGTGATTCCTAGCATTTAGTCTTATTTTTTTTTCTTATTAGCCTTACTTTATTTTTGTGCTGTTACTAACCTGGTTATTTTACCTATTTTTGTTTTGTGTTTTTTTTAACAAGATAAAGTACTAAATTACTTTTCGGGTCGGTATGTTGGGAGGGGGATTCTCGTGTCGTGTCGGTGCCATAGTTACAGGCGAGGCTGGTCATTCCCCTTCATTCTCTTGGAACGACATTTGAAGGGGCGGAATTTCGAGTCCAGTATATGTGTCGTCCATTCGAGAACGACCGTAAAATCAACATGGTCTCCCCGTGGCACTCCGGCAGTTTCAAGCTGTCAGAATGTGAATTATGGGGGATCCTCTTGAGGTCTCTCCTAGTGAAGAGGCTTTGTCTGTTGGAGAATGTCCCTACCTTATTATGCTGCTTCGTTGTGGCCTGGATATCAGCCTCTAGGGGTCGATGGGTTATTCGGGGGGTTTCTTCAGCAGACATTAAACTTGTCATTCGGTGGGAACCGACCGCTCCTGTGGGTAAACCCAGGTAAAATTATATTTATTTACGTTCCACAAGTTTCGGTCGACGGATTCTGGAGTAAAAATTCAATTTAATTTCAGTTTTTTATTTATTTTTATTTTTATTTTGACCGGACAAGTGGTGCAGTGGTTAGATTTCGGCACTTGGACCGGGAGGTACTGGGTTCAAATCCCATCAAAGCCTAAATGCAAATCGAATTTTTGGCCATCGATTACGATCGGTGATCTTAATGAATACAACTAAGACCCTCTGATAGTGTGCAGAATTCAGCGCCGAATTCATACTGCAGTTGTGTGATTAGGTGAATAAGTGAATGGATTAATAATGTGGCGTGAATGAGTGGTATCACGATGGGCCAAAATTGTGGCTTAAGTGTGCAATAGCAACTACTGAAACCTAACCTATTTTTATTATGTTCTGAATACGTTTCACGACCCAAAACCCTGAGATCTAGTACGCAAAATTTTGAGTGAAGCCTGTGCATGTTTAGAAGAAATCTGCGAGTTGGTTTAGTGCCACCCGTAACAAATTAGGTAAAGAAAAGATATGGAGGACGCGTAACAAAGAGACACAATGCAACAACAACGTCAAACAACCATTGCTTGGGCAAGTACAAATTTGGATTACAGCATTGGAACAACATAATAGTTATTGTAAAAATGAAAAAAAGGAGATCATCCTCTATTCATGCCGGTGTAACTCAACCAGCAGCAGAATGCACCTTGCAATAGCCCTGGACCCGGAACTCAACCAGCAGCAGAATGCACCTTGCAACAGCCCTGGACCCGGCTAGGATTTAGTCGACCAATCATGCATTAATCAATTAAAATTCATTAAGCATAACCTTAGAAATAAGGCCGTAAAATCCTTCAATCCTTAAAATAAATAAAATTATTGTGAGTCTTCCAGTACCCTTCGCGAAGTTAACTGTTTGAGTCCCAAGCAGCGCGATCAGCGTTGAGATTTTATGTTGAAAATAAAATAAATAAATATGACGAGAAGCGATGAGAAAAAGACGAGAATCGCGTTACCTAACAAATACAAGAAACTTTTGTTATCTGCGTTGGAGTTTATTTTTGTTGTTTTTGTCTGCAGCACAAATGGTTTTACCATAGACAAATAAATGAATATAGATCCCTAAACCAATGGAAAATTTATGTTTAAATCAAATTCTCGATGTCGTTACAAATGGAAAAAAATTTCTAGCGGCTGTTAGTATAAATATTAGTTAATACTCAAACCCTATTTTGGTCTACATTATGAGCACAATACATATTTCTCGCTCAATATATTTTTTCAAAACGCGCGCGACAAATAAAAATTTTTATATTTGTGTATACAGTAAAAAAAGAAACAAATGGGAAAATAACAAATTCAACTTATTTTTTATTTTCGTTTGAAAGTATCTTTTCTCTTATTCTAATATATATGTATGATTTATATTTTAATAAAACAGAATGAAATGAAACTAAAACGCACGTATTATGTATATACATACTCGTATATACATATGTACCATTTAAAATAAGGTTTGTGCACGATCGATAATTTCTTGTTTAGATATATAGAATTTAAACACGTGGTGACCATGAAAAGGAAGAGGATCTATTTTAGATGTAAGTATGTATAGCTACGATGATTGTTTGGTGTGCTGCATGAAGTATAATTTAAAAAACGAATATTTGGAGGAGATGATAAGAAACATCAAAAATTTATGAACGAAAGTATATTTGACGAAAGGGAAAAATATTATAATTAAATGGTTTTTTAATGATCGCAGAAAACAATTACATATACATATTACATATTTGTGTTTGGTTACATTATGTATATTTTATATGCCTATCTATACTGGTTTGTCCAAATTAAATACATTCATGACTAAATTTTCCCTAAGTATACTATTAAGGATGATGCATGATTTAAATTCGATAATTTTAAAATACCTAACAATTTTATAAATAATTTTATTTTTGAGAAAATGAATAAAATCAGCTTACACCGGAAAGATGTCTTTGGGAAAATGTACTATGTATTTGGATTTGCCTCCAAAAAATTGGTCAAGCATACAAATTTTTGTTAACATTTTCCCCTTATTCCAAATTATCTGAAGCATGGTAGGACTTGATTTGTTTCAACTAGCTTTTGCAAACATTTTAAGACATCGAAAACAAAAGCTAGTTTTTGATTTTAACTAAATTTGCAAAAACATTAATATTTCGATGGCGGTTGTGGTATATACATATATAGAATTATGAGTATACACAATATCCGTGCAATTCCATTTTTGATCTGCTAACCCCAAATAAAAATCATCCTAAGGTTTTAAAATGACAATATATAAATATTTCGTTGTTCGTTGTTGCCAATTGATTTACAAGCTCACATTAAAAGTACACTGCAATTTTTCAGATACCAACCACCCCTTATCATGAAAACTACCCCAAATTTCTCTAGAATAAATGACCACTTCTTTGAAAATTTCAAAAATAGACTATTCAATATCGGATAATGGGTATCGCTTTATAATCCACATCAGAAATGCAATTCGATTGTTAAGTTGTAGCTTTAAATCATGGACACAAATTTATTTAGCCACCCACTTTATTTATTAGGTGTATAACAATTTCTACAGATTTTGTCTTCGAGCTTAAAATTATATTTAAAATAGAAATATATTCACGGTATCTTGTGATTTTTACAGGATCGTGAGTTACATTACCTATCAGAATAGCAGAGTTTAGAATGGCAACTGATAAACAGCACATTCGGCACTGCATTCTATACGAATTCCAATAAGGAAAAAAGCTTCTAAAGCATGGGAATCAATTTGTAGTGTTCTTGGTGCCGACCTTGTGTCTTATGAAATTTGTAATTATTGGTACAAACATTTTAGAAGTGGTGATTTCCATCTTAGCGACAGCCTCGAAAGTTTGAAGATGTGCGAGCTAACCTGGAATCTACAACAGCAACAGACATAACTCAGAAAAACCTAATACCTAAATAAAATAATGCGTAATAATTGGATTCACATTAGTTTTCAATGCCTATAAAAATCATAAACATTTGATAGTTTAAATTCTCCTAAACTTCTGAAACTTTAAATGAATTGTAAGAAAATATGTACTATGGACTTGAAGGATATAAAAATTAATTAAATAGAGTAAAATATTTTCTGGACAGTTATTTTTCAGTAATTATCTTCTCCTGTACTAAATATTAATTTATTGCATTAATATGCCCAGTACCAAGTGAATTTTATAAAACTGGTGATGTAAATGTATTTAATTAATGTGTAATAATCCATCACCATTAGTCATACATACTTTAATCGTATATAGTCCAATGAGTTGTCACAGATTTTAGTGAGGCCTCATTAAACCTCATATGAAACATGTCTTTGTTTTCGGTAAGACTGCAGTGAGCTGAACTTGCTCGACATGTTTAAAGAGTTCGTAGTATAAATATTTTTTGTATATAAAATCAATAAGGACTTCTGCCTGATGACCTAAATCAAGGACAGGATCACGAACGCCGCACGGAAGTCCCAGAAAATATTCGAACCCAATTCAAACAAAATTAATTATAAACGGAACACGCAATCTAAATTTAATAAAATAAAAATCATTTCGTGCTAGCACAAAAGGTGTTTTTTTAGAGGTTCACAATTTAGAATTAAAATAGAACAAAGAAAAATATTTTGAATATCAGTGAAACTAGCTTTATTGGATAAATAATTTTATGCCATTAATGCTTGAATATGATTTCGGCCATATGACCACAGCGTCTGCACTCTGCAACGTAGATGGCGCAATCTGGATGTCCAATTTTTACACACTTTTCGCAGCAATTCGCAATTTTTCTTTTCGCCGGATGTTGTGTTCTAAGTGTAAAATCGTCTCTGGTTTACCAGCATCTACATGTGACTTAACATATCCCCAAAGAAAATAATCTAATGGAGTTAGCTCGGTGACCAATTAACAGGACCATTACGTGAAATTAGTCTTTTATCAAATATTCCGCACTGTGTGGCATGTGGCACCGTCCTGTTGGAGCCACATATCAGCAATATGTACGGCAGCCAATTGGGGCACAACAAAGTTAGAAATCATGTCCCTATACCGTTCACTGTAACATTCTGACCTTCATTGTTTTTGAAGAAATGTAGACCAATGAATCCGACAGCCCATAAAGCGCACCAAATAGTGATTGTCTATGGATGTATTGATGTTTCGGCAAAGGCTTGTGGATCACAATTACAATTTTTACAGAAATTATAATGTAAACATTTGTTTTTAGCTTACCAAAATATGGAAAATTGAAAAAGCAATGGTTGAAAGCAAATGGCTTCGGTGAGCAAGGTGCACTAAGTACATGATTATTCCATGCCACAGACAAAAGAGAATCAGAGGAGTTTTTTAAGAAAATCGGACGTGTGGATTTGACGTCATTGAAAATTATCTTAAAAATACATGCCCTAATATTAATCAAACCGTAATTTCATATCATACTGAAAAAACATGGTTGTTTGAAAATTTGTTTCCCAAGACGTTTATCCAACTTCTATAAATGATGCTAACGATATTATTGGGGCCAATTTAGAAGTTTCTTCTCAAGTTGAGGAAGATCCAATCTATGCGTTGAACTTATTAAATGATTTGGCAATCAAGTCTTTGCGTTTAAATAAAAATAATAAAGACCATGACCAGGATTATTTACCACCAATTGACGAAGTACCTGAACTAATGGTATTGGGAACTAATATAGATTTTACAATCGTGAATTAATAAAAATTTTTAATGACGATAATATATCCGATTTAAACAAAAGTCCTTCGAAATTGCAGACCATTACAAAAATCACAAATAGTTCACCTCTTGGTGCTAGCAATCGTAGTGGTACTACTTCTTTTTATTTTGTTAATAAAAGTATAAAACCTTCTTACATATACAAACAATTTAATAAAATAACGTTAAAGTGAGCAATGGCCTCATCAGGTGCTGATCTTTCTACGAGTTCAAGAAGGACTTCTTTAAGGACTAAATACAACAAACACATAAAGTAATAGGAACCTACGACAAACAAGTATGAGATAAAGAAGAAAAAATAGTATTTTGGGCTACCTGATAGACGAACTTGAAGAAAAAAATTTAATTAGTTCTTGCCAGAAAGATAATTTTTTAAACCATTTTGACCCAAATTCAATTGTTTGAGCTAAAATTAAAAATCGAAAGTTAGGCAGAAAATATCCAGAAGAAATACGGAGGTTTGCTTTAAAATCAAACTTTTATTCTCCGAAGGCCTGTGAATATGTTCGAAACCAATTTAAAAACTGCTTGCCTCAGATGAGGTCGTTATTGTAAATGTATGCTTGGATGAGTTGTCCATTCATCCAAAATGCGAGTATGATTATCATACCAATATAATACAGGTAACCCTCCAAGAACACGGGGTTTGAAGAACGCGGATATCCATTTTCGTTATTCTTTTTTATTTTGTGTTTTGTATATCATAACAAAAAATAAAACGTAACGTTTTTTTTATTTTATTTTTTGTAGTATCGAACAACACGATTTCAAAGAACACGGAACGAATTAATCGTGTTCTTGGCGGGGTTCCCGTATATGGATACGCCTAGTTTGAAGGTAGTGACCCAAATGATAATACTTAAGCTACTCAAGTACTTGTGTTTATGTTTGTCAGTTGTACTGCTCATTGGAAAATTACTCTTGGATATTTCCCTATTAGTAGCTTAACAGCTGTACAAAAGAAAAATATGATAGTTTTATTTGCCTTTATTACACAATATTGGGGTTGTAACAACTGAAACAAGCATAAAATTATCTATCCAATAAAGCTGGTTTCACTGATATTCAAAATAATTTTCTTTGTTCTATTTTAATTCTAAATTGTGAACCTCTAAAAAAACACCTTTTATGTTAGCACGAAATGTTTTTTATTTTATTAAATTTAGATTGCGTGTTCCATTTATAATTAATTTTGTTTGAATTGGGTTCGAATATTTTCTGGGACTTCCGTGCGGCGTTCGTGATCCTGTCCTTGATTTAGGTCCTCAGGCAGTTCTTATTGATTTTATATACAAAAAATATTTATACTACGAACTCTTTAAACATGTCGAGCAAGTTCAGCCCACTGAAGTCTTACCGAAAACAAAGACATGATTCATATAAGGTTTAATGAGGCCTCACTAAAATCTGTGACAACTCATTGGACTATATACGATTAAAGTATGTATGACTAATGGTGATGGATTATTACACATTAATTAAATACATTTACATAACCAGTTTTATAAAATTCACTTGGTACTGGGCATATTAATGCAATAAATTAATATTTAGTACAGGAGAAGATAATTACTGAAAAATAACCGTCCAGAAAATATTTTACTCTATTTAATTAATTTTGATATCCTTCAAGTCCATAGTACATATTTTCTTACAATTCATTTAAAGTTTCAGAAGTTTAGGAGAATTTAAACTATCAAATGTTTATGATTATTATAGGAATTGAAAACTAATATGAATCCAATTATTACGCATTATTTTATTTAGGTATTAGGTTTTTTCTGAGTTATGCCTGTTGCTGTTGTATATTCCAGGTTAGCTAGCACACCTTCAAACTTTCGAGGCTGTCGCTAATATCGAAATCACCACTTCTAAAACGTTTGTACCAATAATTACAATTTTCATAAGACACAAGGTCGACACCAAGACCACTACAAATTGATTCCCGTGCTTTAGAAGCTTTTTTTCATTATTGGAATTCATTCGTATAGAATGCAGTGCCGAATGTGCTGTTTATCAGTTGCCATTGCAAACTCTGTTATTCTGAGATGTTCCTGTAAAAATCACAAAATACCGTGAAAATATTTCTATTTGAAATATAATTTTAAGCTCGAAGAAAAAATCTGTAGAAGTTAAGTTATACGCCTAATAAATAAAGTGGGTGGCTAAATAAATTTGTGTCCATGATTTATAGTTACAACTTGAAAATCGAATTGCATTTCTGATGTGGATTATAAAGCGATACCCATTATCCGATATTGAATAGTCTATTTTTGAAATTTTCAAAGAAGTGGTCATTTATTCTAGGGAAATTTGGGGTAGTTTTCATGATAAGGGGTGGTTGGTATCTGAAAAATTGCAGTGTACTTTTAATGTGAGCTTGTAAATCAATTGACAACAACGAACAACGAAATATTTATATATTGTCATTTTAAAACCTTAAGATGATTTTTATTTGGGGTTAGCAGATTAAAAATGGAATTGCACGGATATTGTGTATACTCATAATTCTATATTTGTATATACCACAACCGCAATCGAAATATTAATGTTTTTGCAAATTTAGTTAAAATCAAAAACTAGCTTTTGTTTTCGATGTCTTAAAATGTTTGCAAAAGCTAGTTGAAACAAATCAAGTCCTACCATGCTTCAGATAATTTGGAATAAGGGGAAAATGTTAACAAAAATTTGTATGCTTGACCAATTTTTTGGAGGCAAATCCAAATACATAGTACATTTTCCCAAAGACATCTTTCCGGTGTAAGCTGATTTTATTCATTTTCTCAAAAATAAAATTATTTATAAAATTGTTAGGTATTTTAAAATTATCGAATTTAAATCATGCATCATCCTTAATAGTATACTTAGGGAAAATTTAGTCATGAATGTATTTAATTTGGACAAACCAGTATAGATAGGCATATAAAATATACATAATGTAACCAAACACAAATATGTAATATGTATATGTAATTGTTTTCTGCGATCATTAAGAAACCATTTAATTATAATATTTTTCCCTTTCGTCAAATATACTTTCGTTCATAAATTTTTGATGTTTCTTATCATCTCCTCCAAATATTCGTTTTTTAAATTATACTTCATGCAGCACACCAAACAATCATCGTAGCTATACATACTTACATCTAAAATAGATCCTCTTCCTTTTCATGGTCACCACGTGTTTAAATTCTATATATCTAAACAAGAAATTATCGATCGTGCACAAACATTATTTTAAATAGTACATATGTATATACGAGTATGTATATAGATAATACGTGCGTTTTAGTTTCATTTCATTCTGTTTTATTAAAATATAAGTGTATGACTTAAAGAAAGAAGAGAAAGGATACTTTCAAACGAAAATAAAAAATAAGTTGAATTTGTTATTTTTCCATTTGTTTCTTTTTTACTGTACACACAAATATAAAATTTTTTATTTGTTCGCGCACGTATTAAGAAAATATTTTGAGCGAGAAATATGTATATCCCTTTAGTGATTTACTAACACAATTGTGCGGGTAGGGCAAAAGTACCATGCCAAAAATTTAGTTTTGTATGTTTTGTGAACCAACTTACACATTTGTGAATTCCTTTTTAACTTATTTTCGTCCGAAAAAAACACTATATCTATACACACAATTGTGTCGGTTTTACTTCAAATAAAGCGAAATTTTTTATCAACAACGCCATTACATACTATGGTTTTTTACTCACACATTTGTGTGGGTTGGACTAAAACTGCGCCAATTTTTTTGTTTTCTTGGTTGATAAAGGGATATTGAGCACATAGGGTTTGAGTTTTAGCTAAGCATTTCTGCTAACAGCCACTAGAAAAAATTTTCCATTTGTAACGACATCGAGAATTTGATTTAAACATAAATTTTCCATTGGTTTAGCAGTCTTATTATAATTTGTCTATGGTTCAAGTTTGTTATGAAATCACAAGTGCTATAATTTGGAAATTTCAATGTTTATACGCGAGCCGAATTGTTGAAAAAGTATCAGCTCATTACCGGTAGATGTAATACAAGTGTAATATCTACATAATAGGGGTTTCCAGTAAACCAACAAAAACATTAGTAACAGCTAATTAAATGAAGATTAATCAAAAAATAATAATTTAACATTAAAATTAAATATTGCAACCACTACAGCGTGCAAATAAATTAAAATCAACTAAACTAGAGTAGTAGAATCTATTCAGTTTTACGATTCCAATGAAGAATAAAATTTTGTACCAAAAAAAAAAAAGAAAATCTGAAATATCAATGATAAACCAAACACTTTGGTTTGATCGAGATAAAATGATTTTCATTCGCTTGCATTAAATTCTTTTATATTTTCCGATTTTGTGCCTGCACCACGAATGCGGAGAATAGGGTAAGAAAGTTATTTAAACAGTAAAATTAAATAAATTGTTAGTCGAATTGTCGGGTTTATTTGGTGTTGAAAACAACAATAATAACAGCAACGACAACCCACTTGTCACTTAAAACTATAATTAACAACATTTTGTGTTTATTTTTAACGACGTTGTAAATTTTATATACGAGTAATAATAGCAAATTGTTGATAGAAAGGATTTTATTTTGTGTGGTGCAAAAAAAAAAATTAAATACACATCGAGTGAAATGATAATTGAAGCTTTGGCGATGGAATCTCCAGTTACACAGCAATAATGATTTTATATGTTTCGTATTATTAAATTTATTATACGGATTACTGTATGTGTAAGGGAGTTGCCGAAATTATAGTGCAGTCCGAATGTGTATTTATTTAGGCATCGATGTCTCAAATTACATATATAATCACTATTTTAGGGGGTTTGTGCTACACCAATTGGAAATTTTAGTGTGGAAATTATATTGTTCGAATGTGATGCAGAACTGTTAGGTCACAATATAGTTTTATCAAATTGTTGTGTGGCCTTGACCACGCCGCGGAAACGAAAACGTTGAAACACACTGAACGAACAGTATCTACTACTGCAATTTCTGATTTAGTGATTATGAAAGTTAACGACCAGGAGCACCCGGCTAGCACGAGTATATAGAAAACTACAAAAAATTAGATTATTTTATTTTTGCTTACTACAAATTTTATAATATAGAAATTTTTGTTAGATTTAAGTTTTAGTTTGAATTACAATTTGTAACTGGTGCCGAAATAGGGACCAGCCATATGATAGTTTATAAAAACTCGTAGTAGTAGGGAAAGTGAATTAATGAATCACAGTAACGAAACTGTAGTGGTCTAATAGGTGCTCTGCAACATTCAACGGGAAAAGTTTTAATCTAACTTTTAACACTTAACAAACAAAAAATAATATAAACCTCAATTATAATTAATTGAACGAAAATAGTAATAAAACTATAATAATAATTCTAACTTAATATAATTATAATATTTCTTGACAAATTCTAGAATAAAGATCTAATAATTTAATTCTTTAATTGTACAAGCAAAATTAATTAATAAAAAGGGATAATAACCTCAAAAATAATCTTAATAAAAATCCTAAATGTAACATCAGTTGATAATAATAAAAGTGTAATAATCTCAGTTTTAAGAGTCAGTCGAGTATTAGCATTGGATGCGATAACATCTAAAAGCAAATTACTCAACAATATACATACTACTCTATTGTGTAATTTTTGTTATTTTTTTTTTGTCTTTTGTCAAAATAAAAATAATATTCTATACATAATTTTAATAATAATAAGCAAATTTTGTGAATATTATAGTGAATTTAAAGTTTTTGAACAATTATACTTTCAATTCATGTTGGACGGATTACCATCATGTAGTTATAGTACAAAAAGTTACAAAAGAGCTAGAAGTGATTATGTGATATCGAACAACGAAAAATCTGAAATGCCTAATAATATAAAACGTAACCGTAACAACAAGTTTTATATCCCGTTGCGAAATAAATTTCAATCGTTTACAACAAACAACAATGATCACGTTAATTTGAGTGCAGAAGCTGCACAATCAAAAAAACTTCGAGTTCCACCCATTGTAACTAATAGTAATGCTAAACTAGTACATGATTTAATGAAACAACTAAAAATTGTGCAATACAACATTCAAAGTATCTCAATTGGAACAAAAATTTTTTGTTATAACATAGCGGATTACAATAAAACTTCGGCGGCGTTGAAGAGTGTCAATAATGAATTTTTTACATACACACTAGAGGAAAATAAAACAATTAGACTTGTGTTATTTGGCCTGTCAGATGTAACTGAATCTGAAGTATTTGAGGAGTTTATAGGAATTGGGATAACACCTATAAAAGTTCAATTGATCACACCAAAACAAGCCAATAAGCGCAAAGAATTATTATTTTCCGTGTATTTTAAAAAAGGTACTATGACCTATATAGTACCCTCAAGCTAAATAATAAATTATTTCATACGATATGCCGTTGGGAAACTGGATTACATTCTACTAGGGGACCCACACAATGCTTTCGGTGCTTTATGTACGGACATGCAAGCAGCATATGCAACATGCGTGCTAAATGTCAATATTGTTCATTAACACATCTGGATGGGCTAGAATGCCCAATTAAAGAGACGCCTATAAATCACAAATGCGCTAATTGCGAAGGTGATCATCCAGCCAACTCTATAAAGTGTCCTCACAGAGATAAATATTTACAAATGAGAACTTGTTGCAGCAAAACAACCAGCAAAAAACAAGCGCTAGGACAAACAATTTCACATTTAATCAAAGGGAGTTTCCTGCAGCTTTCAACCAACCGGGAATTGAACATAATTTAAGTATGCCTTATAGTTCTAATCATATCTCATATGCGAATGTTACTAACCAAGCTAATTATAATTCTGATTGTATTTTAGATTCTAATAAAACGTCGAACAATTCCTTATTTAATTCAACGGAGCTTTTTACAGTATTCAAAGATATTGTTGCTATATTAAAAAGTTGTTCCACTCGGGAGGAACAGTTCAACGCATTGGTTCAAATTGCTTTCAAATATGTAATAAATGAATAGTAGTCTAAACATCCTGACTTGGAATGCGCACAGCATTAAAGAAAAGAAATTTGAACTAAGCATATTGTTGAATGACTTAAATATAGATATAGTTTTAGTTACAGAAACATACCTCAAACCTAATTTACGTTTCCATTTACCCAACTATAAGATTTATCGCAATGACCGTATTGATCAAGGAGGTGGAGGTGTAGCCATTATAATCAAATCTGATATTAAACATATAATCTAATCTCTAATTTAAACTTAACCTCCATAGAATCAATAGGTATTGTTACTACACCGAGCAATCGTACTATAAAATTTTTTTGTTGCTACTCTCCAAAATCTAATTTATCATCTTATAAAAACGATTTACTTAAACTCATACGGCGTGATGAGTTGTTTATTATTGGTGGAGATTTAAATAGTCGACACACTCACTGGAATTGTCTGCGAAGTAACAAAGGTGGTAAAACACTTTACGATACAGTAAATGAAAATGGGCTGTGTTCAATTTTAGCTCCGGAAAAACCTACTCATTACAGTGCTAGAGGTAGTCCAAGTGTTCTGGACTTATATATTGTTCATAACCTTATTTTGGTTAGGAAGGTTGAAACAATAGAACAACTAAATTCAGATCATTTCCCAGTACTATGTTCTGTTGATACGGCGATTGAACCTTCTAGCTATTGTAGTAAAATATTTAATTATAGAACTACTGACTGGTTAATTTATCAAGATATTCTCTCTAATAAGCTAACAGAAATTGGCGATAGTGAATACTGATCCACAGATTCAGTAGATAAAGCGATTGACCTATTTACCAATTCAGTTTTAGACGCTCGAGATAAAGCAACACCGCTAGTATCAGTGTGCACATCTGATAAAATAATTATAACGGATGAAATCCGTCAACGGATAAAAATACGTAATCTAAGACGCAGACAATGGCAAAGGACCAGAAATCCTTATCTAAAAAGAATAGTTAATGAATTAAATGGTATATTCAAGCACAAAATACTTGAGATTGTTAATTATAAATGGCAAAACAAACTAGAAAAACTCGAAAAAGGTTCCAAGCCTTATTGGAGAGTAATATCCACGTTGAAAAAAACCAACTATGCTATTCCTGCACTAAAACGTAATGAGAGTGCTAGCCACCCTAGTTTATACCTAAATATTGAAAAGGCGGAAAAATTAACACAAACATTCTTTGCGGTGCACACTTCTAATTTACGTTGCCCCACTAGCATCACGCTGGCTCATACCAACGATATGCTAAACACTATACCAACAGAGAATGATGAAATCCAATTTGTCACTGAACATCAAATGACAGAAGTCTTAAATTCCTTTCCACCAATTAAAGCTCCAGGACCAGACTTAATGGTCAATACATTGATAAAAAATATACCATCTCAAGGTATAAATATCCTCACAAAAATATTTAATTCCTGTTTAAAGCTAAGTTATTTTCCATGTTCATGGAAAGTTGCCAAAATACTTCCAATAGTTAAACCGAATAAACTACCTTATTTAGCGTCTAGTTACCGCCCAATCAGTCTGTTACCATGTTTGGGTAAAATATTTGAAATTTTAATCAAACTACGGCTAAAAAGTTACATTGGTGATCATCGAATTCTTATTGACGAGCAATTTGGATTTCGTGATCAGCACTCTACGACACACCAGTGGCCCTATTCTGTCTTTCCCTGGGAATAGGGAATTGGGAAAAATATTTTCATAGCATTTTTGTCTAAATTGTATTTTTCTGGCCTACTGAGGAAACATGTTTGGTGTTAATATTTTTGAAACAAAGTGAAATGGGAAAATATTTTTCCCAATAAAAATTTTGTGGAACAAAAGTTTCCCAATTCACTTTGTTTTGAAAAGTTTTGCACTAAACTGTTTCTTTCAGTAGGCCAGAAAAATACAACTTAAACAAAAATGCTATGAAAATATTTTTCCCAATTCCCTATTCCCAGGGAAAGACAGAATAGGGCCACAGGTACATAGAATTTATTCTCATGTGAAACGCAACCTGTCGCAACGGAAATCAACTGGAATGGTACTGCTTGATCTTGAACACGCTTTTGACACGGTATGGATAGAAGGTCTACTATCTAAAATGGTCCCACTAAAATTTCCATTCTATTTAACAAAAATAGTAAAATCATACCTCAGCAATCGGCAATTTTATGTTACTGTATCTGGGGTCAATTCGTTTCACTATGATATTCTGGCTGGTGTTCCTCAAGGTGGAGTTTTAAGTCCATTATTGTTTAATATATTTATCAAAGATATCCCAAAAATTGATTCATGTCAATTAGCTTTATATGCTGATGACGCAGCAATATTCACATCAGACGAATTTTCCGACCCAATAATTGCTCGATTAAATAACTATTTAGATTTGCTATTTTCGTTTTTTAACGATTGGAAACTTAAAATAAACCCGCTGAAATGCGAAGCTATCTACTTCACAAGATGTAGATCTGCAGATAAAATTCCACATACAACCATAAATTTGTTGGGAACTAATTTGAATTGGAAATCGAATGTAAAATATCTTGGAATTTATCTAGATTCAAAAGTCACTATGAAACTACATATTAATAACACGGTTGAAAAATGTAAAAAACTCTTTAAAATATATTATCCTATATTAAACAGAAAAAGTAAATTTAATCTAAATAATAAGCTTTTGCTTTACAAAACAATGGCTCTAAGTGTCATGTTGTATGGTGTACCTATTTGGTGGAAAGCGGCTCTTACAAATAAGAAAAAACTCCAAATTATACAAAATACATACCTTAAGTTAATACTCAAAGTTCCTCGCCGATACAGCACGACACTTTTACACCAAGTTTTAAATATGAAGCGAATAGCTGACTATGCAACAGATATCAATAATAAATACTTTTACAAACTAAGTTTCATAGATAATCAACTGTTAACCAACTTAGCTGTATAAATCTGCAAGTAAACAACTTTGTTGCTATAAAAATATTTATATTAGAGTTAGGACTTAGGTTAAGTGGTCAAGAGTATTGTATAAATAAAAAGCAAAACTAGAAAATTGTAAATAAATCTATTTTTTTCTCAAAGTTAAGAATATCTGTTGTAAAGCTTTCCGGTAGCTGAACTCAGGACAAAATTTTTATTTTTTTACATATGTAAATAAAATCTAAGTTATATGAAGGACCAATAAAAATAAAAAAAAAAAAAATAAAAAAAATCTCAGTTTTAAAAAAAATGTCGTAAACCCAAATCGAACAGTTAGCTGAAGAAATAAAGCAATTGACTGGAGCTGTCAATGCTCAAATCGAATCCTCTAAAAAAATGGAAAACAGAGATTATTGAAGCTTGAGAATCCCAAAATTCACAAAACCGAAACACTAATATTACCGAGAACCGAACAAGATCTAGCCGAAATTAGTAGACTCACAGATTGCGTGAAGGAGTTGCAATCATTTGACGGTAACTCCACTCAATATATATCGTGGATCCACAATGTAGAAAATATATTGTATGTAATAGTACGCAACAAACCGATATACAGAGCGATACTTCAAAGTATCAGGCAAAAGGTCAGAGGCAATGTCGATGCTGCTCTAATATCATACAACATCTTTAGCGACTATTGGGTGCCTATCAAAAAATACTTGTCTCTCCAATATGCTGACAAAAGAGACCTCAACCTAATAACCACCAATTCTCGCAGATTGCTACCAGAGGCATATGCTTCGTGCCTGGAATCACAAAATTTATACTTTAAAAATTTGGTAACACAGGAGTTTTAATAATTCAGTAATAGCGCCTATAAAACGACTAGGCCCTACAGCAAACCCTACATAAGAAACCTACGTATACCCCAACATTGCAACACAATATGACCACATAACAACGAAATATGGCCTATAACATGCACACCAAAATAATAGGATGCCCCTCACTCGGCCAGTTGATCCGGAACTACCAACACCGATGGAATTAGGGTCATCTATTAACCCAACACAAGCTATAACTACCAAAATTGCCCAGTAAACGTTAACTATCAGACAGCATTCAAACGCGAAGCTTCGTATCAGAACGAGCCACGAAAAAATCAAAGAGTTTATCACCTTGAAAATGTCGAGGACTATATCCAAAGAAGAACAAGAAGAAGAAGGTAACTCTGAAGTAAATTGTATGATAGCAGCCTCTCTAGCGTACCCTACCTAGAGTACAAAACGAGAGTTAACAACACTCTCAAGTTCCTCATACACACAGGGACCAATAAGAACTTCGTAAAACCAGAATTAGCAGTAAATTCGATTCCCGCAGAGGTGCAATTCAACATCAGGTCCGCTGGTGGGACGATCTTAATAAAAGAGAAGACTGCGTGGGCCAATTTTTTAAAAGTGTTGGAATTAACAAAAGTATAGAATTTTTCGTACTGCCCGGACTCAAATCATTTGATGGAATAATTGGGGACGTCGCTTTAAAGAAATTAGGAGCCATCATCGATAGAAAAAAGAACGTCTTACTCTTAACACCGAATATAAAGATACCACTAAAAGAGAAAATATCAGCCCAAGTAAATAATCTGGAAGTACGAGACGACCACCTGTCAGTCACACAAAATCAAAACAAAACCTTCAAACGATCCTATCAAAATTCCGAAATTAAGATGAATACCGAAAAACCTATTCATGCTAAATCGTATCCCTACCCCTTAGCGTGAGGAGCAAGGTCGAGAAACAAATTGATCAATTACTAAAGGGTCATAACGATCTCCAAAAGCCCACACAACTCCCCAATATGGGTAGTAGAGAAAAAGCTGGACGCTTCAGGCATCAAGAAATATAGGAGGGTCATCGATTACAAGAGACGGAATGCCGTAACAATATCAAATGCGTATCCGACTCAAGATATATCGAACACCCTGGTAAATCTGGGTAATTCCATATTTTTTACGACAATCGACCTCACCTCTGGATTCCATCAAATCCAGATGAAAGAATCTGACACACCTAAAACATTAACTCAACGATGAAAGATAAATATAAATTCTTAAGACTTCCCTTCGGTTTGAAGAATGCCAATGCCATTTTTCAACGGATGATTGACAACGTTCTGAAGGAGTTTATTGGGAGAATATGTTACGTCTATATAAACGATATCATCATATTCGGTAGAAACACCGAGGAAGAACACCTGGCTAATATCGACCAAATACTCTCGAAATTGGAAAAAGACAACCTTCGAGTTAATCTCGACAAGACAGAATTCCTAAAACGTGAAACGGAATCCCCGATTCTTGCAAACCGATGCAAAAAAAATTTTTGCCATTCGGAAAATTAAGAGCCCAAAAAATTTAAAAGACCTAAAATCATTCTTGGGATTCACCGCTCACCGAGAAAGAAAATCGCGCATT
Organism: Nephrotoma appendiculata; assembly: GCA_947310385.1. NCBI lineage: Eukaryota > Metazoa > Arthropoda > Insecta > Diptera > Tipulidae > Nephrotoma > Nephrotoma appendiculata. Next base: position 342,948,720 of record OX371224.1, read on the forward strand.
TCAACAAATTAAGGATTTTTTGTCATCCACGGAAATACTGATCTTCCCAACTACAAAAATCCGTTCATCTTGACAACAGATGCTTCGAATACAGCAATTGAAGCTGTACTGTCTCGGGGTGAAATAGAGAAATACAGACCAATCACTTTCATCTCCAGATCATTAATTAAGACAGAAGAGAACTATGCCAATAATCTATCAACAGATGGTACAATTCATATTGCGCATTCATAAGAATGTTTACGCCTATGAAGAACGACAGCAGAATTACTACAGACATTTCATCAGTTTGTGGTATATAACTAAAGAGACGCTGATGAACGACCCCACAACAATTAATGGCGTGAACAGAACATTTCGTTTGATTCAAAATCCGCCTAACTCACAAAGTCGTGCAAGACACCAAGAATGAGAATAAATTCAGGATTATTCAGGAAGAACATAAATGACCACGCTGTAACTGGACAGAGAATAAAAAACAAATTCTGAACAGTATTACTTCCCACTTTTGACCAACCTGATAAAGAAGTACTTATACGAAATTGTGAAATTTGCCACACAAATAAATATGATCGCCACCCGGAAAAGATTAAACTTCAACCTACAGCAATACCGACCTATCAAACGGAGATTATCCACATAGATATTATTGAGATCAAAAGAGAAGAGTTCATGAAATTCACGAAGGTCTTTCGTATTAAGGACAGATCAGCTCCGCCTATAAGAGATAAAATCAACAAAATTTTGACACCCAAAATAATGGTGATGGACATTGTATCTTACTCCATCCCAAAAGAGTGTGGTAAATGATGAACAAAATGAAAAAACTAAATGAACAGTAGAGACCATCATTGGAAACACACGGATGCCGAGTGTTGATTTTTAATTTTAATAATTTATTTTTAATTTAATTTGTACAAATTTTTTGTTCTACTTCACTTGTTGACACTGTGGTTGTAAGAAGTAATGAATTTTTTGTTCTACTTTACTTGTTGACACTGTGGTTGTAAGAAGTAATGTGAAGAAAAATCGTCGTGTCATTAAAAACTAAAATACTCAATGTTGCCAACAATAAAAATATATGTACCGATAACGTTAGTATGCCATCTATCGAATAATAATGAAAATAACTAAAATTTACCTATTAATAGTGACATCTACCGATTAATAGTGACAACATTGATGTTCACAAATTTATCCAATTTACATTAATTTCTATTTCCATTGGATGAATTTATGTGGAGTTTACAATGATAAGTGGAGTAAAGCTATAAATATTGATTGTTTAATCACAAACTTAATATATCCAGACGAATTATTGGCGAATGAAGACATGGTTTTATCAAATTGACTGATAATTGCGCCAATTGTGTGGTGAGAAAAATTTAAACTACATCGAGGAACCCCATTAGCTATTTTGATATTCATTTGACATCTACTTACTAGTAGATGGCACTACCATCAACATAGTCGAAAACATCACAATTTTTACGTATGCAGATACACAAAAAACTGAAAAACAATTTTATAAGTGAAAACTGTAAATTATATTTTTTATTTGTTTTTATTTTCGTTATTCCATTCATTATGGTTGTTTTAAATTATATTCATATTGTTTATTTTCATACCTACCATGGATCAATAAGAAAATTTATTGATAAAAAAATTACTATTAGTATTAGCTATATGTATACGAAAAATAAAAACCATGAATCGCACAAAATAATATCGGCAGTTAGTTCGACACACATACACACAAAAAATGACACATGGAATGCACGTTGTTTTACTTGAAATTAGTTTTAATTGTTATGTTAAATAATTTTTTGTTTAATATCGAATTTGTCGTGCAACCATTATTATAATCAAGTAACTATACGATGAGTTAACCCTTTGACTGTCCTGCGCATCATATGTAATGATCATACATTTTGCCTTATTTTTTATTACAAAATTTTGTTTGAGACTGAGAACATTACTAACTGATAAAAATAATTAATGTACCTATATTTACTAACTGTAAAAACAGTTATAAATTTTGTACAGAAATAATAACAACATATGCTTTGGTATATTTTGTATTTAGTCTTAATACATACTCGTACATTTCAACTACATATTTTGATTTGATGCTAATTGATAACGAGAAAAATTATGAACGATATGCACAGAACGTCCGACTAGTAAGTTTTAATATTAATGGTGGTCAGGCAAAGGGTTAAACAGGTAGGGTATTGAAAAAGAATTGCGATGAGGTTATTCAAGAGAGTGAGGTTATTTGACATTAAATTTGAATTTTTAATCCCTAGAAGAAAATGTACATCAAACATATGTATGGGGACGTTTCCGTATACAATAAATCATCCATATACAATAAATTTCACTTGGTATACCACTAGATAAAGAGAAAGAAACCAGCAATTTTACTAGTTAAATTATAATTAATTTATTTAATCAAATTCAATAACAATAAAACAAATAAAATAAAAATTTCAATAATAAAGTTTTATTAAAATTAAAATAAATTTTAATAAAATTTAAAAATAAAACAACAACCCATGTGCGGTACATTTCATTATATGGTATAATTATTTGTTTTGCAATAGTATTTGCCAATTAGGATTTCGTACGGTTTTTAATTTTTTTGTATGTGTTTTTCCGCTAACCAGGTACAGTGTTTTCTGATTAAAACTAAAATCATGAAGTTTAAGGCTGCCTTGTTATGCTCATGGCATGGATTTTGTTCGACATACAAATCTTTGTAACACCTGCTGGTGTTAACAATACAAAGTTGGACAATATTCCTCTTCAAATCTTTCATATTTGCACGTTCTGAAAACATCCGGGAAAATAAATAAATTTGTTCTTTGCAAATTTTGAAATAATAATCAGTTGGAGCTTTAAGATTCTTCTTTTTTTCATCGTCATAATTTTTATTGCTAATCAAATATTCTGTCGGAGCCTCTAAAATTTCATCAGTTTTGATAAACATGTTTTCGCAACGGGAACATTTAATTTTACTCAAAATTTTGAACGCTACGTAGCCCACAATATACCGCATTGAAGCTTCTTGCAAAGGTACATCCAAATTAAAAAAAAATTCAGATATATCTGATATGTCATCAGCAGGTGGTAGCACCTCATAATGCACGATTTTTTTCGCGTTTCGCAGATAGAAATCCGGTTCATTAAATTTTTAACTGTTAATTCATGAGGTACCCAAACGTCAAGCTTTTTTTGTATCCAGCCATTTTCAAATGGTTTAAACCTGTTTTGTGATCAATATTGAGTTCTTTACCAATGGCATGGCTGCTTATATGCTGGTCTTCTTCAATTTTCTGCATGATTTCATCGAATTTTCCACTGGTTGGTCGACTAGAGCGAGGAGCATCTTTCACATCCATATTTCCAGGTTGAAAGCGAAATTTCTTTGCTGCTCATTTTGATAAAGCACCTTCTCCATGCACAATTTGTTCGCAAGCCTGAGCCGCGTTTTTAATTTTGTCGTAATAAAATTGTAAAAGTAAACGAATTTTTTCATTATTTATCTATATGTTTAAAATGTAACTTTTTATTCATTTCACCGATTTTAATGTTTTGTATGTCAAAGTGCAAGTTAAAATGTCACCTTTCAAACGCATACAAGGTTGCCTGATACGTTCAATGTTTACTGGGACATATGAATGTAAAGCGATCTACCCCGAAAAAGACCACGAAATTTTTCTCCTACACCAATATAAATGTATTAAAATGTTAACTCGCACAATTTTCCTTAAAACGAATTTAAAGTTTTCTTTATATTATTTATCCATAGATCATCGTTTTTTATTTTTAATACAATTTTCATTAAGAATTTTTCCTTTTCCACGTAGGTACGTGTGAAGCGCTCAAATGCGCTTCTATTATGTTTGTGTGTAAAAACATTTGTTGCTCATGATGCAGAAATGCTTTAGAGTATGCGACCAAACCAAAAACAAGTGGACGGCGGGCCATTCACCCACCCTTTTATATATAAGTTAATTATTCTGAAATGGACCCAGTTTCAGACTTCTAAATAGTCAATAGTAACTGAGTTGTTAGGACAATGAAATAGAATGTGAAACAGCAAGCTTTTGCTAGCGACATAATTGTTTTCAACATTTATTATAACTATATAAATTAATAAATCATCATCCTCAGCTATTTATCTACTATTTCGAATGACAACATAATCGAATGATTAATATTTTATTAAATAATAACTAAATTAAAATCTATATAACTCAATGATCGTAAAGATTGGTATTAACTAATTCAACCCGGACAAAAACTTTTTTCGTTTGTTGCCAAGTGAAAGTGAATAACACAAGAATGGCATTAGAAAATCTGGAACATTGGCCCCTTAGCTGGCGTTTCTATTCTAATTACTCCTCATCTGCGATATAATAAATTGCGAAAGTAGGCGTTAATTTAGGTGTATATCTTTTCATTGGTTGTAGAATACTGCAAAAAAAGATTTATTATTCAGAAAATTGAAACTACATTAATATATGGAAAAAATTCTTGGTTGGTGGTTAATGAATTCAAAAGTTGTTAGAATGAACAACTTATGCCATTTGCCTTGACTAAACAAATATTGAAGCTTCTGCTATTGTTCAGGACGCGACTGATGCAATTAAATTTAGGTGGTTACTTTTTATTACATTTTATTAGATTAGAATTGTCATAATTTTATTATGGTGTACTCCGGATGATTTTAAAATTTCTGTACATGTACATTAACAAATAAACTACACAGAATAAATATTTTATTTTAGTGATATCTGTCTTTAAATTTCAGGGACTTCTAGTTTGAATTTAGTTTAGTCAATGTAGTTGATTGCACACAGCATTAATATAAACCAAAAATTTAGCTTTCAAGTGAATGTGTAAAATCCTTCGGACTTAGAATAACTTCAATGTTTGTTTGGCATGGCAGAGAGAAACAATTTAACAATGTATCCCAACAAAGTCAAACTATTGTTGTTTTGGTCAGTAAATGGAAGGAAATAAATTCATCCTCCGGGCATGCTAGTATTCCTCATCCAGTAGCAATATGCCTCTTTCAGCTGCCCTGGGATCTGGCTTGGTTTCAATGAACTAATCATTTGCTCATTAATCCGAAATTTAATTGATTGTGTACCTTAGAAATAAAGCGGCTAAATCCCTACTATGTTTTCAAATAACTTTTGCTTACTACCATTTGCAAATAACTTTTGGCAGTTTTGCAAACAGCTTCGCATAAAAAGGCAAATGCCAATCAAACAATTAGCCGAAAACCAGTTTAAAACAAGAAACAAATATTATCCATACGTATTTTTCTATGATGAAAAGTAACTGATTGTTTTGTTTTGAACGAATTCCACCAATTATTTTAGATAAAAACTTAAGTATAGGAGAACTGGTATAACTAAAAATTAGTATATGTTACTAATTTTTAATTATATTCTTCGATGAATAGGCCATAATTTTGTTTTATTTCAAAATAGGCTAACAGTTTTTTTATTGTTTCACTGCAGAGTTCATCGAACAATACGCAGATATTTAATATTTTACAGAAATACTTTTTTATTTAATTATTATAAACAAATCATGAGAACTTAACCACTTAAGTGACGGCTTTTTGTGAGAAAGTGTGTCCATAAATTGTTAGGTTTTTTTTTTTACATTTCTTTAGAAAATAATACAAAATTTTTATTTTTCAATTATTGTTTCAATACAAGCTTTGCGCGAGCAAGACTCGGGCAAATCAAAACACAATCGAACTACGCGTCCGAGTCACGCTCGGGTAAACCACTCAAGTGGTTAAAGATGCAGTTTAGCAAATATTCTGGTGCCCCACTCCATATTGGGTTTAAATACACTATATGTGAATATATGGATGATATGTAGATCATACTGAGGATTGGTTTGGGTAAATTGTTTCGCGTTATTTTTATCGCAAATATATATAGTATAATGCATTTCTTTAATTTATCTATATGTAAATTCCATTTAAAGCTGGAGTCAATTACAAGCCTCAAATATGAATATGTTGTTGCTCTTTATGATTAATAAGAAAAGTATTAATTTTAGTATTCAATTTCAGGAAATCTCTAGATACATCCAAAATTTATATATTTTTTTTTCTTAGGTACTGATTTAATGAAGCAATTATTGAAGACCAATATCATCATTAATCTCGATTAAACCTATACTAAACCTTTAACCTTCCTTGCAGTAGATTAGAATTGAATCGTGTCGTGCCGTAGGATCGCTATGTGTTTGACACACATTTTTTGATTATCATTTATATGTAAATATTAATATAATTACCGAGACCGATTAAAGCATCTCGGCATTATGATGTATTGCTCATTTTTACACGTTTTTACAAACATAATAGAAGCGCATTTGTCTTCACACATATTTAACTCTATTGATTATCAACAATCAATAAATATAGGTACCTATATGGAAAAAGTAGAATTCCCAATGAAAATTGTATTAAAAATAAAAAACGATGATCTATGATAAATAATATAACGTATACTTTATAATCGTTATTGTGCGAGTTAACATTTTAATACATTATATTCCTGTAAATTATGGTTCGCAAAAATATCAAATGGGAAACGAAGCACGAAAAGTGAAAACTATATAAAATATGGCTCCCCGAATTAAAAAAGGCTGACTTAAAAATTGTATTTTTCCGGACTTAAAACCAGCGTTTTTATTTCATTTTAAAATTGACTTAAAATCTGTAATGAAAATGAAATAAAAAAAACCGTAAATGCATATCATAAGCCATTTTGAAAATGATTTAAGAAGTGTATTTATAAAAAGCATAAAATGTGTATTTATAAATGGCATAAAAGTCTACTTATAACGCATGCATTTCTATGTCTATCAAAAACAAATGTAAATTTTATGTTGATAATGTAAAATAAAATATGGCTATTTTAAGTCATTTTGAAAATGAATTATAAAATGTATTTTTAAAATGAATATGCCTTCCCTGTGTCATTTTTAAATTAAGTTTGTTTTTGTAAAACACCTTTGTTAAGTCAGAAAATTTGTTATAAATATGACTTAAAAAAGGTCTCATTTTTTCATATAAAAACATATTTTTTAAGTCTACCTTTTTAATTTCGGCCTTTTTCAATTCAGGAAGCCATAAAATATGTCTGAGTAATTCATAAAAAATTTAAACTACATATCCCCATACAACACAAGAAACAAAAAACTACATGCAGCAACATTATAGAAAAAAGAATTATGTATGTATTTTACGAAATTTATTTAAAATCTATTTTTCTGTGTACATGTATAGCGCACATGGCCAAGCTCCACGTGCTTCACTACCCATGTGTTGTGTTATACATGCATATTTTATTTTTTATAAATATTCATTATCCATACTACATACACACAAAACAACTAAACCGTGAATAAGAGAGCTCGTTTTTAATAAGCCGACACTATGATCATCGTGTTGTATTGTTATTGTTTCCTTCATTCATAAAGTTTTATTACTATGTGATGTGTATGTAGTTTAGGTGCGAAAAAAATACGAACGTTTTTTTTAGGCTGTTTCTGCTATGTATATATAGATGGCAGGGTTATGGGGTTCCTCGATTAGATTACAAAAAATAATGTAATATGAAAAGTGGAGCCACAGTATTCGACCAAACTTTCTTTCGCAATAATTCGTCTGTATATATTACGTTTGTGGTTTAATGCTCCTCAACACAAACTGATGTTCGATGCAGTTGAATTAGCCGCAAGTTGATACGGTAGATATCTGCGATATCGATCATGAGTTGATGTTGAGCTGGTTTTACAGTGCAACAAGTTATTTTGACGTTTGCAAGTGTCAAAATATTACCAAATTATATAAAATTTAAATAGTTTACGGTAAGTTAGTTAATCAAAGTATTTTAATTAATATTATCAACTGATTATTACTCTACGTATTTTAGATAATTTGGTGTGGAACGTATTTGGATACCTACGCAACATAGGTAAGTATTAATGCTAATTTTATATAATGCAATTATTTTTTGTAGGTGTAGACGTTGACGATGATGTTGATGATGCCAAGTTTATGCTTCATCGGATGCTTCTCCCCTTTTAGGATGCTTTCTCCTTTTTTGGTGTTTTACGAAGTGATATAAGATGAGAAACGTCAGGATACAGGTGAGTATTCAGTGGTGTAAACAATCATAGAGATGATAAAATGAGCTTAAGGATCTCCCCACAAAAGAGCAAGTTAACATTGCCGCCTATCGATACAATAATACGATCCATTCAGTCGTTGGAAGTAAACCAGCGATATATTCTTTGGACGGACGAGCCAATCGCATCAATCACCAAAATATGTTAAACTATAAGGTTAACGCTGATGTAATCCAACAAAATCAAAACTCCCAACAAACTAAGCTACAAAAAGAAAATTCGAGGAAACCCGAATCAAAAACATACAAGGTCGTAGGCACGAGATACGTCGCAATAACACAAATCTATAAGCAAAAGATAAAGTAACGTTTAGAAAGAAAATTTTGGCAAAGAATAACAACATCACAGTGATAATGCAGTTATACACGAAAAGGATAAAAGATACATAAAATGCATATAAAAAACATAGCTGGAAAATAGATTCAACCAACTTGGAATTCTGATCCCCGGATCGTGGATCTTAGAGGGGGAGGAGTTAACGACCAGGAGCACCCGGCTTAATTATAAAAATTCTGATTCGTTACAACGTTCCTTTAGATTTGCAACGTGCCACTTAATTCAGCGAAACATGAAGTTTCGTCATGACATCAGCGAAACATGAAGTTGCACGAGTATCCGGCATAACTACAAAACTAAACTTATTGTTTGTTAGTTAAAAGTGTGTTAGTGTGTGTTGAGACCAATTTGTGCAGTCGATCGTCGTTATTTAACGTGATAAATGATGCTAGTGGGAGGAAGGGAAAGGAAATAGCTTGCTTGACCTTGGTTGTAGATTTGGCTGGGCCCTACTGATGTTGAGCGAATTCAATTATTAATTATTTTTAAGATTATTTCCGTATATCTGCAACAGAGACCGGAGTGAAGTATTTAACATTAATAAAAAGTGTAGCTACACATTTTATCGAAAAGTGTAGACTAAAAGTGCGTAGATACACAAATTATCAAAAAGTGTAGCTGCAATAGTCAAAAGTTTGGAATTTTAAACACGTGGTTTAATTAAAATGATTAAAAATAACCAATAAAAATTGAGAATCACGGTACTATAAAAACGAGTTTATACACCTTCAACATTTTAAAGTATTTTAATTAAGAAAACCTTCGAAACCATAAGTACCGAGTGTGGAATTTATATAGTGTCGTTAACTTGGGATGGTGCCTGAAATTTGTAGAATTTTATTTAAGACAATTGATTGGCGGTATGACCCTACACGTAGAAGTGGGGCCTCATATCGCTAAAATTCGAGAGACACAAACGATAGCAAATAAAATCACTTATGAAATGCAGCTCAAAGAGGGCGTTGGTAATATGATGCAGTGCCAGCACTGCTGGAGTAGATTATCGTCAAGGATAGATAGGGTTGAAATAGAGCGGACCACGGCGACTAGCTGCAAGTTTGGATGGCGTTGGAGGCAAGAAGTTGAATTGGTTTGCGTTATGTTAATAAAATAAAATCAGTCAAATCTAGAAAATTCGATCGATGTTTAAAATTCGAGTGCAACAAAAAAAATGGCTGAAACTTGGTGCGTCAAATGGAAGATTCGGTACACGATTAAAAGCGAAAATGAGGAGCGAAAAAATTATTTGTTTTTGTGGTTTAGTGTTGGTTTAATAAAAGTGGGAGAATTATTGTAGGAATATTTCGGGAATATTCCAGTAGTGGCGTAATCGTTTAGTAAATATTTTGGAATTATTCAAAGTTTCGTTGTGGTATTTTAGCGAATATTTTGAAAGTGTGTGAATTACGAGAAGTCGAATTGTTACCATTTTTTCTTCATCATTGAGCCTCCATTTTATCTACAATATAGTAAGTACGTTTGAAATTAATAATGACAAATAATTAAAATTATTGTAAAAATAAGGAGAAAGAAAATATCAATTCGCCCCGTAAATTGTCATTAAATAATTGTAATCTCCAATGAAATTCCTTCTACACATCAAGCACAAAAAACCATTACCAACTGTATCACGTATAACAAATTGTTTTTATAATTACTGATGAAATTAAAAACTTTGAAATATACTTTCTCGAAAATTAAAAATAAAAAATGTATCTTTTATACGTAATAATAATATTATTCTCATCCAGACTTTTAATTTTAATTACATTCCTTCCGTTCGTCGCTACGATCTCCCTATGTTATAGATATCCTATATATAACTTCTTCTACTTCTTCGTCATATAAATGTACGAGTACATAGCACAAGTCTTTATGATGATGGATAATAATTGTTCGATTCTCATAATTAAATTGGACTTGTTATGATAATTATTATTATTGTTGTTGTTGGTGGTAAATGGATCATGTAAATAATAATAATGTTTATTTGCAGCCCCTCATCGTCCTCTTGTACTATATCGGAATTCATGAATCAATTATATCGTATATTGATCGTAAGATTTTTTTGTATATACAAAGCTTTTAACATTTTCTGCCAGCACCAGATGATTTTAACTCTCCATCATTTTTAAATATATGTATAGTATATAAAAAATAAAATGTAATCTCGAACCATTTTCTCAATTTTTGCTTGTCTAATTAATGAAGTGCTCTGATTTGATAAATTTTCGTTTTTTTTGCGGGTTTTGATTCGTTCGTCTTAACGAGAGATACATAAAAGGAAGATGGTTTTCTGCTAAATTCTGTTTTTGGTTTTTATATATATGTATGCGTTATCTCAGCGGTTTGATAAATACATTTTGTATAAAAGTCATAGAAAATTTATATCTTCGCTCGCATTGATAAAATGAAATATAACGCGATGCTGTGCCAAAACACAACCCTTCAAAGTGAAAAATGTGTATAAAGCTTCTAATTTTACTACGAAATCTCACACATAAATTTTCATTTTTCGGTTTTTTTTTTTGGTTAAGATGAATTTTCTTATTTTCCTATTTAGGTTTGATTTATAAAAAAAAAGTCTTCGTCTTCCTCTCAATTAAGTAATTGAAATTTTCAATTTTATTATTATGTTTTGTGCTTTCGTTTTATGTTACACTGTATAATATTATGTATATTCACCCTTAAGAAGCTTAAGAAAGTTAATTTCATTTTCTAACAAAAAAATTATCTAGCAATTATTATAATTAACATGTAACATAATTATGCTAATTTAGCTCGTGTGTATTTATAAGGCGCATAATATACAGCAGCATATAGACGTGTTAGTAGATTTTTATGGTTTATTGTTTCTTTTGTTTTTAATTCCTTTCCAGAAAAATTATACAGATTTTCTTTCCAGTATGCGATACTTCAGATTTTCTTGGTGCAGTTATTTGTATAAAATAGTGCGGTTAGGCAAGAAAGTTTTATCTGTTAAATGATGTCATTAAGTAAATAACAATGAAGATTTACCTTGCAAGAAGCTGTAAAACATATAAGCAAATGTACTTGAAGTCATAGTGCAACCAATCTCTCTGCAGCCCAGAGCGAACTGAGGAGGGTGGAACTTCATATTTAAGCGTTTTGGTACACGGTTAAAAATGAAAGTATAAAAATTAGTTTTAGCCCAAGTATGAAATTATTTTGAATAAATTTTGTTTAATTTGGAACATAAAATTCATTCTTTTCGTTAACTTAAATATTATTCTCGCTTATTAAATGATTTTCATTCTTATTTTGTTTATTGTTTATCTTTTTTATAAAAACAAATTTTATTCTTTCGTGCTATTCTTTGCATAAATAAAAATGTCACCTTTTAATGATGATGTTTATCTATATTAAACCGAGAATATTTTAAATGTTTGCAAAATTAAAACTCAACAAAATAGTTTAACCTTACAAGTATAAATAATGATTTTTTCTTCCATTTTTAGTAACCAAAGCATGATGTGCTATTTTTAATCCAAAATTTATATACACATCCCAACCGCATGTCCTAGGGATCCCAACTAATTTGCATGTCAATATCGACCGCATCATAAAAGTTTATTAATTTATCGGAACTTCACTGTTGATGCTAAATTAATTCGCAACTGCGGGTTAATGAGCAAATCCTTTATTGTTGGAATACGGATTCCTTAATTGAAATGTTGTGTCTAAAGGCACCTGATTTTGAAACATGATATATTGTGCTCTATTCTGTTCAGGTCAAATAATGCTTTCTCTCTTTCAAACTAATTTATCTTTAATTCGTTACACAGTGAACGAATTCGTCATTATTGTATACCTCAACTACAAATGAATCTTTCACTGTCTGCCCATAAATTGGTTAATGCTATCAGATGAACTAACTAAAAACTTATAGTTCAAATGGCAGCCTCTGTGTACCAAGGAAAATATTTTTTATTAATTTTTTTCATCCATAAGCTTCCCAGAGACTATTACGTTAATCTCAAAAAACTTAACGCAAGATTTTCGAAATTAGACGCCTCGAGTAAAACAAATGGATATGTAAATATGTACAGATAAAATTAGTTGATACTGTACCCGACAAACAAAAATGAACCACACACGAATAGACAGTTTCATGTCGGTTAAATGTAGGTTGTAAAAAAACCAAATTATAACGCTAAAAATACTGTATTGCAGTGCTGCTCTGATCTAAAACAAAACAAAAAATAAATTTAACAAGCAAGAAACCATTTACAGTGCAATATTAGTTTTTCGTCGGCTGTTTGGTTGCGTTACAAAATAAAAAAATTGTCCGAACATAGTCGAATGTGACGAACATGAAACGAACTCTAAACGTTGGTGAAACATGTAAAATCGGGAACGTCACGTCATAATACTCTAGCAGTTTACAAACTAGATGCAGTGCGATAGGTGTATACATATTTTAGTGTTATATATTATTAAATTGGTCAGTGTTTGTTATATACAAAATTAATTTTGTGCTGCTTAAATTTTCTGTAAATAAGATTTTTTGTAAATAAGTACTTATTTTTAACTTGCATGTTTAATTTAAATAAAAACCTATTATTTAATTTGCGGTGGTGCGTACTAAAATTAATGAAAATTTGAAAAAATGTAATGATACATATTTTTATCTATTTTGTTACAATATAATTTGTCACTGAGTTATTTTTTAACTTCAGTTTTGTTCTCGCGATGCATACTAAGTTTAATTGAGGGGTTCAATCCCATATTTATATTTCAATTCGTTTTGCATATTATACGCGTATTCTGTTAAAATAGAACAAACCTAAATTTTAATATATGATGTTTATTGATGGTCAGTTTAAGTGTGTGATACAAAAATCAACTTTATTTTAGATTTTTCTTAATAATCCTTAATGGTTCTTATAATTAGCTTCGCTAAACTTTATTATCAGTAATTTTCGACTGCAGCGCCGCTTTATTTTTAGAGTAAAATTTTATATAATTGAAATTTCAGTTATTTTTCTAAATTTTGTTGTTGAGTTTTTTAATTTTTATTGTGTTTTGATTAATTCCTCCTTCACCAGAATATACCACTCAAAAGCACGTGGTGGTGGTTATGATTGATCGGTAATATACTTAATTTTTGTGAATTAAATATTCCTGGGCTAAACGTCATTCGCTAAAGGTAAATATTATATTACGATTGTAAAATTAAAAATCTTTGCTGTAATATTTCAACATATCACTTTCTTGTTTTTTACAGTCCAATATTTTGGAACTATTCAGGAATATATTTAATTATTAAAATAATGACAATGTTGTCACAATGGACAAAGTCATAGCAGAGTGTTCATGAATTTTTAAAAAGAGCGAGTTTCCGTTCTACAAATAAATTAAAACAAATAAAATAAACCTTATTAAAACATTATATCAGAAAATAATTTTCTTATCATTACATTCAAAGAGCTAAGGAATGAAATTAAAAGAATAGAATAAATGAATTTTAAAAGAATAGAAAATGATTTTTCATTTAATTGGGCTTGAAATTGTACAATGTAAGCATAATTTAAATTTTGGTCATTAACGTATTTATTTCCCAAGGGACTTGACGGAACAATTTCATTATATTTTACTGTAAATAAATTTTATTCTGGCATACTAAGAATTAAAGTTAGGAGCAGTTTTGTGTGAAACAAATGACAAAGTTTATGTGGAAAATAAATTCCCAAAGATGCAAATTTATAATGACCGAAAAAATCTATTTACAGTAAAATCTGACAAAATTATTTCCCAAATTCTTTAGAAATTATCAGAAAGGAGTCACTGGCCGGTCTTTCCTAGTTAACAACGACTAAAATCTAAATTATGCCTAACATTTGACTATAAAATAACCGACTAGTCTTCATTCAGTTAACAAGCACCGCATAGAGTCGGAATTATGTCTAACATTTATTGGGGAAAAAACTATTAACCAACCGATGGGTTTTCGTTGCAACAACAAGTAATTTGTTACATCCGACTTCTGCCTAACACTTCACTGACACAAAACCAGAAAATAACCGGTCGGTCAATGTTCAGTTAACTAGTACCACGCAGAGTCTAACTTTTGCATTACATTTGACCAACAGAAAACTGCAAAATAACTGATCGGTATTGTCTCGGTTAACAAGCATGGCCCAAGGTCTGACAAATCGTGGTTATTTTAATGTACTTGAGGAAATGATTGCCCGACCAAAAACTACTCGGTACCTCAGTCCCTCATCGGTTAATTTACATTACTAAAATTGTGAATTGTTTTCCGGGGTATAATATGTATGCTGTAATTCTTGACATCCTGTAGTTTTAAACTATGCCATTTCAAGCTCAACATCTGAAAGTAAATAATTTTAAGTAACAAAACGGCCAGGAAAACAAAATATTGAGGTGAAAACATATATCGTAAACTACAACATACAACTAATATCATTGTGATTAAATTAATCAAATTAATATCATTGTGATATGATTTTACAGATAGAGCCGTTTTGACGATAAAACAGTTTTCTCCGCATATAACACATTAAGAAATTTAAACTTATCAACCCAACTCAAAATTAAAGATGTATTACGAGTGTTACTGAACAATACGTAATTTAAGAACGTTTCGTGCTTATTACATAATGTTACAATGGCATTGCAGTATCTTTAAAATAAAATACACATTTCACTCGACGCAACAAAAATTGTCAGAGTCTTTAAAACCGACGCACATAAGGGTTTTAAGTAGTGTTTAGTCCCAAAAATGTCTAGAGCCTAGAAAAATGCCCCAAATTGAGTATTTTTGATGGACTATTATTTATTTCTATGCAAACAAAAAATTTTCGGACAAAATACTCATGAGGGATCTTTTAAGAATCTCATAAGAGTATTTAAAAAAAAATACTCAATTTGGTGCATTTTTCTAGGCTCTAGACATTTTTGAGACTAAACAATACTTAAAACCCTAATGTGCGACGGAGTGACGGAGGCTTTCAATATTATTTTAATACTACCGCAAATGAAGCATAATGACATGGCCCGTTGCACATTTCAGCTAAGCTAAGGTACGCGACGTGGGCTATGTTCATCACTCTTGGTTGTAAATAAAGAGTTTTAATGGAACGATGCACACTTGAGCTAAACTATGCAAACTATATTTTTCTGTTTTGAGCGATGCAAACTAACTTAGCTCGCATTGTCTTTGGATTGCAAAAGCCAGTTATATCGCTCACGCATACATTGTTATATTGTGTACATATTTATGAAATTTAGATGACATTTGAGTATTGTTGTTCCCGCCTATGTGATTCTAATAATATTTTGGCAGACACAGCATTTTATTTGTATTGAAATGTATGGGTAAGCGATGTAATTAGTTCAAATGGGCAACGGAATGAACTGTGCAAGCTAAACTATGCTAATAGAAACTACGTTTCTCGCTCAGCTTAGCTGAAATGTGCAACGGGCCATAATAATGGAATTATCTTCAATATTTTGATAAAACGCCTGTTAACTCATATTCGTACTTGATTAACTAAAAATTGAAGAGAAAATCATATTTTGTCCTTTTTAGTATACAAATATTTTTGCCAGTTTTATTCAATTTTGCATAAAAATCTGAAAAAATTATTTAGCTTTAAAAAGATAAATTTGTATGTTTTTCAGTACAGGAGTCATTCAAAATTTAAAATCGTATGTCTTTATCTTCTTTATTACTCTTGTGGTGAAGTAAGGGATAGCACTATTTTTGGAAAAGTTATTTTAAGTTATTTCGACTTAAAAATTTAGTTATCAATTGCCGATCAGTTGAAATAGTTCTGCTGTGTATTAAGAGGGGTAAGTTTTTGTTCCTAACAATTTATGTGGTTTTATAATTATAATAATGATTATAATAGACAACACTTATTTTTAAATATTTAGTTTCTCTCATCAGAAACACATCCAGATACATCTATAGCGAGCCCACACTCAGTTACGCTACAGGAACACGGATCGAAATTTTCTATGGTTTGAAAATGTAGGGGTAAATAAACAATACAAATATGTATTTGATAATTTTTTCTCATAAACATTTAATTTATTTAGGCCAGAAACTAGTAAGATGGAACTAAACGGCGAGTTCGTAACACGGAGTATGTAATCGGCTTGATATTTCACGCAACATTTAGGAACATGCTATGAAATTCATGGATCCGTAGTTTATTACATGCTGATAGGATATAATCATCGTAATTTTCATAAACTATTGTATATATTATAAATTGCCAGTATTTTAAATAAAAAACTATGTTTTATTATCATAATTTCTAGTCGTTTTTAACTGAAATTTTATTTAAAAAAACATTGAATTTGATTTGTAAAAACAATAAAATTTTTCCCTCAATTGTATAAAATATGGTAATGATAAGTGTTTATTTTAATCTTTTAATTAGATAAATATTATTCTTTGTGACTAATTTTTTATACGCCAAAAACAGCAAATTTAGTCATTTTCAGAGAGCAAACTCTATTTTATATTTGAGCGCTTTTGACACTCGGCCAAAGAATAAAAATTATCATTGTCCGATAGATGAATTTTAATCTTTTAGACAAAAATAAAATTTAATAAAATTAGGACAAAATTTTTTAATTTTGAAAGTATAAATTTTATTTATTTGGGAAGTATAATTTTAATCCTTGGAAAAGGATGGATGTATATAGTTATTCCGCAGAAGGATAGGAAAAGGATGGGTTTCATCCTTTTATTTTTAACCGTGTACTATAGGTGCTGGCTATGTGCATTATGTTGTACGATTGTAGCGTACTGGCTTGGGTCCATCCGACGCTCCTCGACACACTTTGTCTGTAACGGATAACTGACAGTCGCTAGGGAGGGACCGTATTATTCAATAGGGTGTTGGAAGCCATTATTATGAAAAAAAATTAAAAAAAAAAATTTAGTGTGTCTACATCATGTGGTTCCATACATGGTACCATAATACTCAAGCTACATCCAAGCTCACCTCATTTAAAAAAAAAAAACTTCACAACATAAATTATAAATCATAAACATAAAAACGAAAATTAAACGAAATGAGCAGAAATGCGCAGAAATGCGCCCCAGGGCGCGTATTCTAGAAATCCACCGATATTTCCTGCATGCGAATTATAATTTGTATTGAAATTCTTTATATAATTCGTTTTTTTCGCCGGCTACTTTAATCATTTTTTCAAATTTGCGAAATCGGTGAGTATTTCTGACTGGGTATAACCAGGGATGATATTGTTATGATAATAAAAGTACTGAATTTGATAAGAAGTAACAGAGTACTGAATCTAATTTGAAAGTACTTTTCGCACATTTACCTACGTCCCCAATAACTGACAAGCAATTCAATTCAAGACAAACTCAAATTAGTCTGTTTTGACGCACATCAAAATAGCATGGAGCTGAAAGAAAAAATTCATGGTTCGTTTTGAAAGAAGACTATTTATTTATTACGAGTAACCTATTTTGAAAAATAGTAATTAACCAGCATATACAATATAGTTGGATATTGGGTCCGATTTTCGTGACATAAAATTGCTTAATTGTAAACATAATATTATTTTATTTCCCCGCTTCTTATTGGAATTTGTATTGAAAAAACAAAAGTAACATAAAACTTTAATTCCCGGAAATGACCCTATTAATGGCTGAGTGCCCCTCGGGGAATTAATTAGTTTCAACAAGAGCATTAAAACTGCTCCAATCCTACGGCTCAAATTTATTTGAGAAATTGAACTGCATCTGTTTATTAGATAGTAATTAAAATTAAGCAGGTTGCGATACGATGGAACGATTTGGTTGGTTGGTTCAACTGTCCTTCAATATCCTCAATCTTGCAGTTATCACAGGCTTTCATCCCGCAATTGGAAAAATAATACCACTAGCAGCGTAATTGTTAAAAAGCTCATCCCAGATTTTTCACTTTTATTCGTAGCAATATTTTCTTTGAAACTTGATTTTTTATAAATGGACGCCTTTGGAAGAAATAAATTGTACTGTTAAAATCTAAAGACAGTCGCCTAATTTTACAAAGAGTATTCTTCCTTCTCTGGCTGTCTTTGTTGATTTTTATAATTTCTAGACGCCTATAGCCATCTATCGTACGAGTGTGAGGCTCCGCTAATCGTGGGGTTCACGCTATGCAAATTTGAGTGTCAGTTCCATGTCCGCAGAATTGTTATTGCCAGAGGTTTCTGTACTCTGTTGGCCAATATATGACAAAACATGAAGTTCCACTGATCGTGAAAATTCGCACTATTCGAATTTACGTGACACGGGCAATTTATTTGTTCCGTTGAAAAATAGCAAATTTCTACTGCCTTAAGGGTCTAAACGGT
The DNA here is from genome assembly GCA_947310385.1 of Nephrotoma appendiculata. NCBI lineage: Eukaryota > Metazoa > Arthropoda > Insecta > Diptera > Tipulidae > Nephrotoma > Nephrotoma appendiculata. The sequence goes on from OX371224.1 coordinate 342,967,659, forward strand.
CCACAGATTTGTTGATCTATATGGAATCTCTTATATTGATCATCTATAAAAGCTGTCCATGGATCTACCCATCTCTATATAATCATGCTATCCAACTAATGAGGTAATTGGACTATAAATTTAATAATCCTGGTGGCCGGCACTAACTTGTGACATTTGTCGAAATGTTTGTATATTATTGTTTAAATAGTACAGAGGGAAATATAATAATGAAAAGTTAAATTTTTGAATTCAAATCGTCATGAACGGACTCGGTACATATGGCCGGTATAAATTGGCCAACAGAGTACTTAAAATATTGTTAATGATAGATCGGTGGACCTTTCAATAGAACGTGACCACCAATCCCGGAAAACTTTTCGTTGCTGAAATCCGTAGAATATCGTACAATTTTCACTCAGATTTACAATCGCACGGTCGATTGCTACAATAGTCTAGAACTTATCTAATTTATTTATTTTGCGGAGAATTGCTCTATTTTTCAACGGAACAAATAGGCTTTTCGTGTCGCTATGTCAAATTTACATAGCGTGAATTCTCACGACTAACTGATTCTTCTACTCGCACCGCAGATGGACATTGGAGTCAAGAATATGTCTAAATTAGCAATTTTGCGGACCTTTTAAATCCTTGGGTGGTAGAATTTTTTATTTGTAAACGGAACAAGTGCGTTTTTCGTGTCAAATTTATTTGAATTGTGGTGATTCCCACGATCTACGGGATTTGTTACTTGGGCTCGAGACAGCCACAAAAATCGTGGGATGAAAGTCTGGGATAACTTGAAGGCGGACCAAAATACCCTATCGTGCAAACAAATCTACCCTATCACATGTTTTGTTTCCCCTGGTCGTCTGCGAATATTTTGCTTAAAGTTAAAAATATTTTATCTTTTATGGGCGCAATTTGTTTGGGGGGAAAATTCGCCTTGGAGGCATTGAACTTCCCCTTCGAACGAAACATGTTCCCCTTTGAATTAAATAAAGTATGTTTCTTTCGACAAATTTGGACACAGGCCAATTCACAAAACACGAATTGTAATTTTTTGTGATTATTAGGGCAAATCTTGCAACAAAAATAGTTAAACGTTTAATTGTGAAAATTTGGTTAGAGCAGACTGGAATGGAAGCTCTGTGTCGTAATAAGAATAATCTTAATCACTATTTTTGGCGATCGTACAGACCAAGTTATCAGCGGTTTGGGTCCAATTCAACTGACTTAAATGTGAATTTAAATATTTTTTGTTTAAAGGAAAAAGCATTTTTATTGGTACATTTTAAGAAATGTCACACCAACCCTCAAGCATTACAAGTATTTAATTAATCAGTTAATCTTGGTGCAAGCTTTCCGAGAATAAATACGCATTAACTGTAAGGGTGGCGCCTTGCTTATTAAAAAAAATGTAGCAATGATGCCGCTTTTCCAAAATCGGCACCAAACGGTCAAATGCAACTCGTTGTGAATGCATCGGCTTCACTATGACTACGTGTGGATTTTCTGAGCCCCAAATGCGAAAACTTTGCCTGTTGACGTAACCACCGAGGTGAAAATGAGCTTCGTCGAAAAAAATGGGTTTTCCGGTAAAATACTCACTTTCTTCCAAGCGTTCCACAGCCTAATTGGCGAACCGAAAACTCATTACAGAACTGTGCGTGAAATGTTCAATTTTTGAACACGAGATGATGATGATAGATGCTCAGACATATTCTGAGCAACAGCTTCAATGTTCTCGGCTGTAAATGCACGTGCTCCTGTTGGTTTATCTAATAAAAATCCAGTTTTACGAACTCGCTGCACAAATTGATCTACAAATTGCCTTGTATGGGCATTTCATTTCTAATAAATTTTCCACGTACATTTCTTACAGTTTGGGTAGAAGACTCACCACTTTGAAGCGTCCCATTCCGCAGATGTCAAGCATTATACTAATTTCCTGGCATAACACAAGTGTTGCCATACTTGAAATAACCGGTAGTTGAAATGGCAACCTCTAGATAGATGGGCCACCCCTTACTAGATGAAATCCAAAGGATGGCATTTTGTTATTCTTTTTTTCTACAAAAATTGTCCCATAAACGGATTACGAGTGATACTTTTTATACAGCCTGAGCGTCGAAAAAAGTACTATAGTATCGGCAATATCATCCCTGGGTATAACTAGTCGGAAATATCCACCGATTTTTGCTAGTCGTGAAATAAATAAAAGAAAACTTGCAGGCACATTTGAAAAAATGATTAAAGTAGCCGGCAAAAAATTCGAATAATATAAAGAATTTTAATACAAATTATAATCCGCATGCGGAAATATCGGTGGATTTCATGAATAAGCGCCCAGTGCTTACTGCTACTAGCGTCCGAAAGCATCTGCGATATAATAGTATTACATTAATAAAGTTATTTAATTTGTATAATAATAAAAAATCACACAATTTAATGTTACACACTCAACATTGTGAAACATTGATTAAAAAATGTTGTTACAATTCTTCATGGAATTTTAACACAGTGGCTCGAAATATTCCAGTAAATATATATTGCACGCACAAGGCCGATTTTTTTCGGTAACATCGGTAACATGTCCATAGAAAATCCCAGCCGAAAAAGGTCGATAATCCAGATACAAATTTTATATCGGAATTTAATTATTTATATTAGAAAGTTTTATCTTGCTCTTCCTAAAAACCAAAAAAATAAAAATTTTAAATATGAATTTTTCATTCGAAACAATTAAAATTAATATCGCAAACAAAATTTCGCTAAGTGCTGTATTAAATGTTTGGAGAGGTAAAACGTGAAATGCATTTATAGTGACATTTTTGCCGGGAAAACTCGACAGAATATATCGCACACGCAAAATTTGAAAATTTCTAAAAATTAACCAAAGTATCATGGCAGTAGTTTCGAGAGTTCTCTCTTCGTCAGCTACTTTTACTATTCGAATAGTAAAAACAGCTGACGAAGAGAGAACTCTCGAAACCAATACGAAATAAAAAATAAAAGTAAAACTATCACATCAAAAAAAAAACATATTCTCACTTTTATTTAAACTTAAAATATAGATTTTGATTATCCAAGGATTAAAAAATCAGAATTCGCACTCTTCTATTAGGTGTGCAAGTAGAAACTTGGCTCTGAAGTTGGTTGCATTAAAATATACTTGAACGCATCCAAATCGGCCGCCATTTTGAATATATGTAGCTTAGTCATTGCTTTCTTGTTTCAGTTATTTACAAGCTGTCCGTGTCCGTGTCCATAAATTTTTTGAGATGGATGTCGCATTGTGAGTCACTCAAAAGTAAAAAAGTGGTTTGCCAGATTTCGTGATGGGAATTTTATACTTGAGGACGATCCACGTCCAGATGCAGTAAAACAATTTGAAGACAAAGAACTTAAAATTTTGCCGGATGAAAATCCGTGTCAAACTTGCCAACCTCGATTGCATGCAATGGCAAAAATACAGAAGGAAGGAGAATGGGTTTCTCATAAACTGACCAAAGAAAAGAAAAACCGAAGAGTTGACATCGACATAAATTTACAAAATCATTACGGGTGGTAAAAAGTTGATTTTGTTCGATAATCCGAAACGCAGAAAAGCATGGATTCAGGCCAGCCATCATCAACAGTGAATGAAATGCAAAAATGATTTTTCATGCCAAGAAAGTGTTACTGTGTATCTGGTGGGATTGGAAAGGAGTCATTTACTACGAGCTCCTGGAACCTAGCCAAACTGTTACAGCTGAACATTACCAGACCTAATTGATCAAATTAAGTGATGCTCTTGATTAAAAAATGCCATTTACGTGCCAAGGAAGACGGAAGGTGATATTGATGCATGACAATGCTTAGCTTCTCCTTAGGCTAGGAAATTTAACAGCAAGCGGCGTATTCTCGAGACTTGGTTCCCTTTGAGCTCCATGTGTAAAAATGGCTCGATGACTATTTTGCTTAGAAACCACCAAGTTTCTATCGTGAAGGCATTTATCATCTAATCTTTGTAACAATTATATTCTCCATAAAGTTGAATTTGACCAAAAAAGCAGTTTCCACTTGCCAAAATGTGAAATCCGGGATTTTATAAAATTCTGGTATTTATGATTTGCGGGATTTTGATTTCTGGGATATCGATAATATTCTTGTTAAAATTAATAGTAACCTAAACTTAATAGTAACTAAGACTGGATAGGATATGTTCAAGAGCTTATCTTAAATTTCGAGTGCGCACGCAGCAATAAAAAATTAATTTAGAAAATTGAATTTAAATACAAAAAGTTTGGTAACAATATTATTAAATATTTAATTTATTTTATTTTGTTAAACAAAAATATAAATATAATTTATCATCTGTCAAAAAATGAAAATCCTATTTTGCGTACATGTATGCGTGTGCGTATAAAAAAGAAATTTAAAGATGATATCGAGATAAAAAGAAAAAAAATTTCCTCTTTTTAAATAAACATAATTTTTTATGTGAAAATAATATGTTATATCATTTCCGTTTTTTTTTTTTCAATTATGTGTATTACATATTTTAATAGGAAAATAAGTTCTATGAAAAATATATTTTAGATTTAAGGAGAGAAGATTAAAATCTTTACTCAGCGCGCGTTCTGTTACCTTACGGAATAAGACGGTAATTTATGATGTGTTTTACTTTCCGTATCTGTATATATCGCTGTGTGCGAAGGGGGAGGTGGGTTAAACAAAAAAAAAAATAAAAAAAAAACATTTTCAATTATATGCGGTGTCTTATATAAATTGATATGAAATAATAATAAAACTTTTACCTTTTCGTTTCAATGTATGTATGTATATGGCTACACATATGATGGGGGTATGTTATTACCTAACGCAATATCAATCAAATATTGCTGCTTGAATAGAACGCCAGGACAACTAAATTACCTACTTTATGCGGTGTTGTAATATTATTATAATGCGCGCTGCTTGATTGATTTACAACCGTAATTCCGCAAAATAATTTATTTATTTTTAATAGACACATCTAATTGACTTTGTGGAAATAAATTACAGTGTAATCGGCGGTAAACGATCGAACTTGAAGGAATCTATTAAAATTTATTACCATCATCGCGCACCGCACTTAGCATATAAAATGGAGGAGGGTTAAAAAAATTCATTCTCAAACTCTTCTATTATTTAAAATTATATATAACATTATCGTGTTCTTCGACGATTTTATATTTCTTATTTATTTATTTATTTATTGTGCCTGGTGTCTAAATAATGCAAATTCTATTACATAAATTCAATTTGAAACAATAATAGCAATCACAAATCTTCATTATTTTATTAGAAAGATAAGAAGAAATGTTTCTGCCGTTTTTTGGTTTTTTTTTATATAAAAATGAAAATCTAATTTTTAATTTTATCAATAAATCAAATAAATAACGAACGCAAAAAAAAATTCCAATTTTCGTACTTAAGGCGCTGATAAAGCAATGATGAAATATTCGCTGTCGATATACTAAGAATAATGGAATAGAAAAGTTGAAAAGTATTATCATCATTGGCGCCGACATCATCGCAGCATCATCGACGTTGATGAATAAATTGGTAATTTGCACTTTGTGAACAAATTATATATTTATTATACTTTGAATAAATAAGCGATAAATCAATTGAATAATAAGGAATTTGTGATTCTGTAATTGCTGACTTCGAGATAGGTTTGAGGGTCATTCGAATTACGTAACGATTTATAATTAATTTAATGCACCGGTTGGAGCTTTCCATTTATATTATAGAGTTTCGCCGGATCCATAGCCTGTGGGAACATATCTTGTAATAAATTTTTAAGCCAGCTTCTAAAACTTGATTTCACTGTTATTATTTTGCACACACGCGTATCTTCGGTGACAACGCCTTCTATTAAAATTTGGAATCGATTAGACCACAATCGTAAAATGAATAAATTTTTGTGCAGCAAAACTCAAGCTGCACTTGCTTCTCCACGCAAAACTCAAGTGCTGCTCGTATCTATGTCTGTGTAAAATTATTTTCTTGTTTTACTGCTTCAGCGAAACGGATAGAAAAAGTAAAATTTTAAAAATCTAGTAGGTATTGAAACAAAATATAAAAATTTTCACTTTGCTCAAGAGTTTATTTTCTACCCTAAAACTTTTTTTTGTTTTCGTTTTTGTTAGTGAGTATGCAGCATGAGCCGCACATAAAACTATTGCTGCAAATGTGCTGCAAAATACCAGCACTGTAACTTCAAGAGACGAATAATAACGCATCGTGTAGCTGCACTGTGTGTGTGGAAAGGCTAAATATTTGCAGATATTTTATAGATCTAGTAAGCAACATAAAATTTAAGTTTTGACATATGAATGACAATTCAAATTATTATTTTAGAATTTTTCATCTATTTATTATAAATTACTTTAATTTATTATAAATTTAACGATTTATTTTCAAAGTAATTTGTTCAAAGTTATGATGTTCAATTGCGAATAATTTATTTTTCGTCATAAATTAAAATTGTTTCATAAATTCGTTCAGCATGTTTAAATAATGAAATGAAAAAAATCGTAAAGAAACAAAACGTCTATACAAACCTAAAGTCAAAGGCAACTCAATTTATTATGTTTCGAAATAAACTTTAAAATTAAAATTTGATTTCTTTGAGTTTATAACATGGTCATGGTGGGGCACATGCTCGATCAGCTAGCAAGCAAGCAATATGCTAGCGCAAAACCTGGCTACTCAATCATTTTTACCAAGCAAATTTAAATTTACATTTTTTTATTTTATTTTTTTGCGATTGCACTGTGATCTTTGCGGCTTAGAAAACTATCCAGCAAATTTTTGTATTGTATCGTCGACGTTTTTTGTTCGTTGTTTATATTCAGCAATAGTAATTACTATTGCTGAATATAAACAACGAACAAAAAACGTCGACGATCGATTTCCATAGTAGGCCCCCAGGTTTTGCGCTAGCATATTGCTTGCTTGCTAGCTGATCGAGCGTGTGCCCCGGTAACTCTTATACCTTTATCATAAACTAGAGTGTAAGTTGACTATTAAGGTCGATTTATATTATCAGCGCGGCTCAGCTCATATTGGGGGTTCGTATTTAATCCGGTGTGCGTTCGTATCTATGATTCTACGATGGAATAGTTGAGTTGTATTTATGTGTATGTATTTCGGTTTTCTTTTGTATCTATTCGTAGGCGTTTTGTTACCAATTATTCTTTTTGGATTATACGATATGCGCTGCACTGTACCGCACCGAAATGTACTAATAATATAAATACTCTCATAGTAAATGCATGTAACAATATTTTTTTGGTATTAGCTGTGCTGCACCGCGCCGATAATATAAATCGGCTTTTGGATACCATTGGTGTTGACAGATGCGTTGTACTGTTTAACACGTTCGCGGACGTGAATGCTATAGCATTCATATAACTTTTTCGTATTTCAACACTTTCGCGCAAATCAGTCATACAATTTTTTCGTTTTTTTAGAAATAAGACGAAATATTTGTCAATTCTCATCAGTATATTCCTTTCCGGTTTCCGCGACGAAATATCATTGCAATTACAAAAGTTATCAAATTTGTGAATACGTTTTAAAGGTGTCCGCGAACGTATCAATAAAATAAAATATTATTTCGTTTTTAGAGCAATGACAGTAAAAATGTTTTTTTCGACCGTTGCAATTAAGGATTCACGTACTCATTCAGGATGATTTTGGGCGTGAATTGATAATCATTTGGTAGCAGAATGTAAACGTGTGATAGTTATTTGGTAGCAGAATTTTGACCAGGATACTTAAAATTAAGTAAATAAATAATTAGATAACAAATACTTAATTATTTGTTTGACTTAGATTTGGAATTTACGCGTTTGAAGTTAGACCTAAAATAATCCTAAACCAACAAAAACAAACGAAAATTTGTAAGTAAAAAAGTAAAACAAGAATGTCATTTAGGCGAAATTTCGAATTTGTAAACTAATATAATTTCAATTTATAATAAATAATCAGAAGTACATTATTAAGATGCGATATAAGAATTAAAGGATTTTTTAGGAAATCGAATATCTCGAGACTAGAATGAAAGTCTAGATTAGGGCTATTTCCAATAAAAGCCATTTGAAAAGCTAATAATTTTTGCGCGATCAAATTAATTTTTTGCAATGAGTTACTAACCTGAGAAGTTAGGATTTTCTTAAGAAACTGAATATCTCAAGACCTAATATGTTTATCAGATGAGACCTATCCTATGAATATTTTGATTACGAAATGACACTTTTTTGATTTTACATTTTTATTGTTTACAAAAAATACATTTTTCTTGACTTATAATTAAATTAATGTTACAGTTTTCATGTACTCGTCTTCCACAATCGTTACACTTTTTAGTTATTGAACTTTCGATTAAAATTTCGAAGCAAACTAAACAATGTTGTATCATATCTAACGAATTTTCACAAATCTTTTTTTGTAAATATTTTCGATATTCTAAAAGCTCCGTAACATATTCACTTTCGTTATTTCCATGAATTTTTGGGCGATAGCAATTGTTTGTTAGGAAATCTATTGCATATATCACCAATTATCACTATCCCGTTGCAATGGTAACAGATACGCTGCTTCCGTTTTAAAATTTTCAATAGGCTCGTCCCAAGCTTGTCTCAACTGATTCAAAATTTTTGGCCCTTCCTGTTGAAATCATGCATGTTTTTCTGCGGCGTTATAGGATCGTAAGTTGTAATCTTTTTTAATTCTAGATCAATAATTGTTAGGACCCAATGGTTATGTATACATCGTGGTAAATATATTCGTCTTTTACCACGACATATTGATTGAATGAATTTACACGACAAAACGTAGCTGTTACGTGGATCATCAAAAATTCGAATATCTATTATAGGGTCGATGCAAACGTCATTCGTTGCTTTTAGCAGGATGTATGCACATGCATAAATTACATCTGAAGTTAAATGATTGTTACCCATCAGCGATGAAAAACACACATTGTTTAACGGGAAATCTCGGCCATGAATGTTAAACTTGAAAACAGTTAAACAATAGTCATCGGATGAATTTAAAATTTTATTGCAGTAATCGTCATTGATAAATTTTAATAATTTTGGTTGGATATATTTATGAACCGCTGCTCGTCCCGCATATTTATTTGTTCGGGTTCTGGATTTTCCCCAAAATTCCACCAAATGTAATGATGTTGGATCAATCTCGTCATGTCGAAACTTAGATGATTTTGGAGTTGACATCAAAAGTTTATTCTTGCTCTCCTTTGATCTGGAAGGTTCAACTAAATGTGGTGCTAATTTAATCGAATTATTTATCATTTTGGTTTTTTCCTGCAACTGAACAATAAACCGACCAAGTTTTTGATTTGGCTCCTTAATCAAATTATTTTTAATTATATTGAACCAATTTTCACAAATCGCGTATTTTCTTCTTTAAAATATTGCAAATAAATTGTACTCCACAAAGGTAAATAAGTGAAATATTTTTTAGTGCAAAATAGAACGAACTCATGGCAATATAAATTATTAATGTCATTGGTGAAAATGGTGAATCTTTATTATCGAAATTTTCATTATCTGTATCGTCTTCCTTATCTTGTTGGAGGTTTATCTTCTCCTGGCTTTCCACATTCCTTGATATAATGACATCAGATATTAATAAAAATTCAAAGTATGTTTTATTGTATAAGGAATTTTTAGACTCTGAACAACAAATTATACAAAATACTCGAAATAATTTGTCAATGTCAAATATTGACTTGCAGTCCACAATTAAAAATAAAAGAATCATAATAAATTCTCGTATTTGTTTTCTGCAATTGTTTATTTTCTGTTTAATTTGTCTTATTATTATGGCTGCGAAATGCGAACAGCACACGAAAACCCCAATTATGTTATCAGAAAATTTTTGTTTGATTATTGTTTTATAAGACATATTTAAGTATTGCTTCATAGTTATTCCGTCGTTTAGTTGTTTTAAAACGGAATTTATGAAGACCCAAGACCAATCACATACGAGCAGTTTAGGAAGTGAAACCTTTGGTTTGGAATGAAGGATTTCATAATACAAATATTGCATAAACGACCCAACAGCAGCTGAATCATGTCTACATGATATTAATTCCGCTACTGGTGTAATACTTCCTACAACTTTTATTACACATGCGTAATAATAAATCCGAGAAAAATTGTGATCCAACAATTTGGATTACGCACCACTCCACCTGTTGCATCGATATACATAATTTTATTAGTTTGTCCTAAAAGCTGTAAGGTATTGCGGCGCATTAACACTATATACAGAGGACCAGATGCCAAGTATATGTATTTGTCCTCCTGTTGATGTTTAAGTCTGTTGATAGCATCATGTACTTCGCATTCAAGTGCAATCGTTCGGATTTTGCTTTTCGTAAAATGTCTCTTCGCAAAATTTTTTGTGTGTTTCCAGAGCTCAAAAGATCAGCATCTACATCTTCTAATTGCCTTAAATAAACTAGGTTGGCGCAATTACTTGTCAATTGATTTTGCACGGCGACTCGTCTGGTCCCGCGTAATTGTGAAAATTGTTTTATTGGACCAAGATCTCGTACATCTTCCCCCATGGTAAACATATCAATGAATATCATATCTAAAATTTTAAATTTAAATTTCTGCCGATGACTTTTATATTTACAAACAGCATATAATGTTTGCAGTGCGTTAGTAACTTTATTCATGTTAGCTGTTTTAAAAGTGAGCACGCAATTATTTTTAGCAGGTTTTGAGGTATTCAGTTTCTTAAGAAAATCCTAACTTCTCAGGTTAGTAACTCATTGCAAAAAATTAATTTGATCGCGCAAAAATTATAAACTTTTCAAATGGCTTGGAATATAGATAGTACTTATCTAGACCTATCCGAAAAACAAAATAACATTCGTGATAAACATATCAGGTCTTGAGATATTCAGTTTCTTAAGAAAATCCTAACTTCTCAGGTTAGTAACTCATTGCAAAAAATTATTTTGATCGCGAAAAAATTATTAGCTTTTAAAATGGCTTGGAATATAGATAGTAATAATCTAGACCTATCCGAAAAACATAATAACGTTCCTGATAAACATACCAGGTTTTGAGGTATTCAGTTTCTTAAGAAAATCCTAGCTTCTCAGGTTAGTAACTCATTGCAAACAATTAATTTGATCGTGTAAAAATTATTAGCTTTTAAAATGGCTTGGAATATAGATAGTCCTAATCTAGAACTATCCGAAAAACATAATAACGTTCCTGATAAACATACCAGATCTCGAGATATTCAGTTTCTTAAGAAAATCCTAGCTTCTCAGGTTAGTAACTCATTGCAAAAAATTAATTTGATCGCGCAAAAATTATTAGCTTTTCAAATGGCTTTTATTGGAAATAGCCCTAATCTAGAATTTCATTTAAGTCTCGAGATATTCGATTTCCTAAAAAAATCCTTAATTCTTATATCGCATCCTAATAATGTACTTCTGATTATTTATTATAAATTGAAATTAATTAGTTTACAAATTTGAAATTTCGCCTAAATGACATTCTTGTTTTACTTTTTTACTTACAAATTTTCGTTTGTTTTTGTTGGTTTAGGATTATTTTAGGTTTAACTTCAAACGCGTATACAAGCGTGTGAAATTTGAGCTAAACTAGTCCTAAAGTTAGTTCTATACTATAGTTAGGTCTAACTTCACATGCATTGGAATTTTGCAAAGCGGTTCACTTGATATCAGAGCAGAGCTGTAAACATAACTTCAATAGCATTCCTGACGAATTTATTATGTTTATGGACGGATTTTTGGTTGGCGACAAACAAGATCCCCCAAACTACATCACCTTAGAAATCGCAAGAATTCAGTAGACTTTCCAGGTGTTCCCGTTTTCGTTAGCTTGTAGACATTTTAACAGTAGTTAGCAGATGTTTTAATTAGAGGTGGTGATATTGACTGTTCCCAAGATCTCATGATGTGATAACTCCCGATTTCTTCCTATTGAGCGAAAGGAGTACACCAATAAACCAACCACAACCTCGATGCTTAAGACAACAACATTAGAAACGAAATTACTGGAATAACAACAAGTCTGCGATAATATTATGAACAATTTGCATAAAAGAGCCTACCTTTACGCCACAACCAGAGGCGAGTACCTGATCGACATTAGACTTCATACACACTATTAAAGACCTATATGGTGAATCGATATACAAAAATTATACTTCATTTAAAATTTATTGAAAAACTCGCTAACTTCATTGGATTTTGACTGATTGAGTTATCATTGGTCGTTAGTGTCATGTTTGAATTACAAGACTTAAATTGGTATGGTGTCGTGATGACTAAAAAAGTTAAAAATATGTTCATGTTATTTTTGTTCGAATTATATTTTTCAGGCCTACTGATGGATTAAGATTGGTCTTCGATTCTCACTTTTCTTAATTTTTGTGTTACTTGTTGATCAGATATCACAATTGTGATGAAAACCGCACACGATATCGAATATTTTATTTTATGTGTAACTTGAAGCTTGTTTGCAACAAAAAAATTTGTATTACAGAAAACTGCCGTCTAATTTTACTTTAATGTGAATTAACGCCCAGATGTCACAGTCGTGAGTGCTAAAATTTGATCATTTTTGCTTACTTTATATTAGACAAGTATTTTCTTTTTCCGTATTTTGGTTCCATCTATTAATCGTTATGTTAACTCTAACAAAATGCAATTTTGTTCCAGTTTAAAACTATATAAGTTTGGTTATGTTTCAATCGTCAACATGTCTGGAGCACTAAAACCGACTAAGCGTAAGTATTTATTTTTACTAAGAAAATATTATTATTTAATTCTAGTTTTTATTTATTTTTGTTCATTAAAGTATAAAGGTTTATTTTCCCTATAAAACGAATATATTCAATAATTGATCATAATTTAAAATACTGGAATAAAAATTCACTGTCACATATATGACATTTGGACTGCAAGCTACACATTTTTTAAATTTAGCTTGCGAAAGGGGAATGGCTTGTTGATGAAAATTATTTACAGAAATTGCTTGAGGATTCTGATGACGACAATGAAGATGATGAATTGGACGAACCGGACAATCGTGTACCCGAATGTCTACATGAAGCACTCATCGAGGAAGTTGAAATCGAACATGAGACCAATGAAGAGGTCGATGAAATGAAGTAACATAGGTAAGTTCTTAAGTTCACATTTAAACTAAATTAATTCCCAAAAATTGCTAAATATTAATTATAATTGAACATATTTAAAGAAATATTACTTCTACTACAAATCTTCATAATCGGCACCTGCTCAATAGACATTGAGATAAAATTGCCAGTACAATATTTTCGTAGATACTTCGATAATAAACATTTTGAAGATGCTGCAATGTACACACATTTTTTTAACAAGAAATGGTGTGAAAAACCGTCAAATGGACAATAAATTATCCCATCACTTTATTGAGTTGGAGGTGGTTAATACATGGCAGGAGTACCGAAAAGATCGCGAAGCAAACAATATTCCGAAGCGACAAATTTTAGATTTACTCTACTCACGGTTAGAAATTGGTGATCCGTTGATTTCTACACCTCATATGAGAGCGTTTGTAAGCACCTAAAATGTGCAGACTAAAGTCATGCTCAAGCAGAACTAGACACCGCAAAAAAAAGTGGAACGTATATTTATGTAGCTCGGCGGATAAAAGCTGTTTCGAGTTATTTCACACGCAGTGACAACTTAACCTTGATTAATCTATTATTATTCTATTAAGTATTTATTTTTACTATTTATATTTTGTGCTAAAGAAGAAATAGTACAATTATAAGGAATTGAAGTTGAGCGGAACTCAATTCGTATAACCTTCAGGACTAATTCTCTAAATTTTTACATAAAAAATCGAAAATTTATTTTTGGATGACTTCAGATGATTAAAAAATTTAATGTAATATTTATGATATTTGGGCCTCAAAGCGGTTAAATAAAAACTAAAATATTACCCGCAACACAGCCATAAATTTAATATCATAAACGTGCGGTTTGGTCTGCAAGTATCGCAAAAAATATGTTTTTTTTTTATATTTAATGTAACCCTCACGTGTGTGATATCAGGACGCGAAAGGGATAAATATTTATAAAACATACAAATTTTTTAAAACAAAAGTTTCCCATTTGACTTTGTTTCAATTTTTTTACACCAAATTAATTCCTTCAGTAGGCCAAAAAAATACAATTGAAACCAATGTGCCATGAAAATATTTTTCCCAATTCCTAATTCCCAGATGTGAAAAGCCAGACTGGGGCTACAGACTGTTCAACGAGTATCGGGAATTTTCTGATTCACAGTTTGACGTTCAGTGAACAGTTGATCGGGGACATGCTCGATCAGCTAGCAAGAAGCAATATGCTAGCGCAAAACCTATATGGCTATCAATCAATTTTACCAAGCAAATTTGAATTTGAATTAATTTGGTTATCCGCCTTTTGTTTATTTTTGCGATTGCACACTAAAACAATGTAAACACTTGCTGAATAGATTTCCAACCCGCAAAGTCCAATGTGCAATCGCAAAAAAAAAAATAAAAAAAAATTACAGTTATATGTAAATTCAAATTCAAATTTGCTTGGTATCTGATCGAGCATTTGCCCCTATATTTTTTATCCTAACATACAAAAGCAAAGGTGACAAATAGTATAATTTCATCTAAATTACCACGGTATTCTGCCAGACTATGATACCTGATTCACAGCAAGCATACATTCCACAAACTTGTAAAGACATAAGTTTTCTTGTTAAGACTTATAAGACAAAATAATTTTCACTTTTTCTAATTATCGCAAATTTGGAAAAAATTGAAATCCGTAGATTATATGCGGAAAACCGAAAGCCTTTTGCTAACTATTTCGAATCCACTTTTGCGCCAAGTTCTTTGAAACCGTCTATTTCAACTGGTAATAAAATATCTGGTGTACCGTTGGCGTTGGAATTTTGAATTATATGGATGTCAACAAAGATTCTAATCTAATATTCATTATTTTGACAGCTGGTTTCTTGTTCCAGTTTCTAAGGAGTCATAAAAGGCCTATTGAGAACTATAGACTTATCTCATTTTTCAACGCGTTCAGAAAAATGTTTCAGTCACTAGCTGATTCACTGTTACATCGAGAACACAAAAATAGTTTAAAATGTTTTCAGCATTGTTTCTATGGGAAACGTTCAGTAATGAGCAACCTCCTCGAGTTTTCCAATTTTGTGTTTAAGTTGATCAAAGTATAAGTGGAATATATATACAGGGTTTTTTAAAAAAATGTACTACAGAAAATTGACCAACTATTAGAAAAATAGGTGACACTAATGCAGATTTTAAAATGTATCACACACCGGGCTATTCACAATAGAATGTTTTTTTATCAATTTTTTTTTTTTACAAAGTAAGTCGTGTTTATTAAAAAACGAACTGAACCAAATTTCGAGTTCTAAAATAGACGCTTTGTCAGAAATAAAGCAACATGAATCAAATAATTTTTATTTATTTATTTTAAATATTATTATACGGATTCCCCTCGAATTTTCCAGATTTTTATCGGATTTCCACAAGATTTCCTTGGTTTTTCTTCCGAATTTCCCCCGGTTTTTGCTGGTTTCTTCAGGATTTTCTCCGGATTTCCGGTATTTGCCTCGGATTGTTCCTGATTTTTCGGATTCCGGGGGAAATCCAGTGGAGATACGGGGTAAATCCAAATCAGGAGAAAATTTGAGGGAAATCCGAATAATAAAAGCGTCTATTTTAGAACTCGAAATTTTGTTCAGTGCACTTTTTAATAAACACGACTTACTTTGTGAAAAAAAAATTGATAAAAAATATTATATTTTGAATAACCCGGTGTGTGATACCATTTTAAAATCTGCATTAGTGTCACCTATTTTTCTAATAGTGGGTCAACTTTCTGTAGTACATTTTTTTCTCGCTGGCGTCACTTAAATATCAACAAAAAAATTTGAGAAACAAAAAAAGTTTACAAAAACAAAAATTTTATTTGACAGAAGATAATGCAGCTTATAAAAATGATTTTATTGGAAAGGCAGCTAGATCGTCTTCAAAAACAAAGTTAAAAAAGAACTCTTAAACACTAAAAGTGGAATAACTTTTGCAGCATCAACAGTTCGACAACATGTTACTTGAGTGTTTTTGTTGGAAATGAGCTCCCCTATCATCCTGCTTCGTTTTATCTGCTAATTTTGGGACACCCTATATACTGACTTTCAAAAGGCATTTGACACTGTCTCACGAAATTTTGATTGAAAACACCTTGAAATTGATATCTATTAAGTAAAAGAGTGCTTAATGTAAGCTAGCTTAGCTATACCACAAGGGTCTACTCTAGCACCCTTAATGTTCATGATATTTAATAATAATCCTGCCAAAGATTGCAACAAGATTGTCCTTGCCTTTTTTATGCTGATGATCAATATATTAAAAAGTACCGTATCTTTATGATCATCTTAGATTGTAGACTGATTGCAACACTGATTTCTCGTGCGGAACACAAAAAAGGACTAACTTGGTGTCTTCTAAACCTCTTACGAGAGCAACTAACCATTAAGTGTTTTTCTATTCTTCGAATCTCACTACATCATCTATCAAAAACTACAGATCTAATAGACAGAATTTGTAAAACTAAACATTAAAATGCACAATTTGGAATTGTTTAGACTCTACAGTAACCTTACTTGTATACCTGCCTTATAAAATTTACTATTTTATCGATTTGGCCAGAGAATTTGAACACAATAGATTCTACATTGTGGAGATTATGAGCGGTGGTAAGCACTGGTTTGCCCGATTAAAAAAAATTATTTAATGAGTTTCGCGCGTAAATTCTATATCGTCCTTTAGCAGCCGACCTTGCTCATGGCCCCTGCTCAGTTTCCAAAATTGTTTTAGCTGCCTCGAGTGGCAAAATTCAGTTTGATTGGGCTATTACCTATTGCTTTCCGATAGAATACTATGAGCTCTACCACAAATCGTGTGCTCTTGCATCAGCCTTTTTTCGAGTTAAAATTGCGTGCGTTTTCAATGTCTTGAGAAAAATTTAGAATGAAGCCACTGGAGAAGAGCATTGGGAAGAGGATTTGCGCATTTATTCATCTAAAGAACAAATATACGGTCGTAACCAGGCAATGCCAGAAATGTCCAGAATACAGAATAAAATGAGTAACAAAATAAAAGCGCAAGATCAGCTAGTTGATTCTACTTTGAACTATTTCTGTTTCTTGAATATTATCATCTCAAAAAATGTTAACTAAAGTGGAGGCTTTTAAAAAGAATTGGCAACAGTCGAAGTTGGCTCTGGAAGAAATGGTGGAATACTCTAGTGCTTTCATTGGCTTGAACTGTGCACAAAATACAAAGAAGTTCAGTGAACTATGGCGTAGTCTACTTGGGATCGGAACTGTGTGCTGAAGTTCATTAAAGGAGCTTGAAATCAAAAAATTAGACATCTCGAAGCTGACTACGATCTTTACTTGAGGTTTTATAGGATGTTTAAATCAATAACAAATGACGTTGTATTCAAAGTGTTGTTTTTATTTCTTGAACAAGTTATTTCCAGGTATATTTCAAGGGAACCCCAAATTTTATAAGTCCATCATTATAAGTTGGTGAATTGCTTGGATTTAGTGTGGATCGTATATGATTGAGTTTTTCAAGGCCTATCTTTTGAGTTACAAGTGGTGTGTCACCGGGTAGGGGCTGTTGAAATTGTAGTCTTGAAGGCTACTTTGCTTTTATTGAAGTTTTGCATCTGCCTGAGTTTTTGAGAAAATATGCGAGTTTTGACACATTTCTAAAGTAGTATTTCAATTTTACTTACAATTAATTATTACAATTAGCATTAATCTTCAACATCTCGGACTTACCTAGAAAAAAAAATAAAAACAACAAATTAATGTTACTCGAATAAAATAATTGTACACTATTTTTAAAAATATAATTTGCGATCTCTTCAAGTTATCATTAGTTTGCCGCTCTACGCCGCTTCGATGCGTTTGTGAATCCGAAAAAACAAACCCTCAAGTCATTTATGAGACAATACATGTATTATTCAAATCAAGAAATGAATTTGGTACAAGTTAGTTGCTGAAGCGACCAGCATGATATAATTCGCATTGGAATGAACAATTTTCAAAATATTGAAAAGATCTCCGCCATTTATTTTTTCCTGGGAGACGCACACAGATTGAAGAAGGTCAATCTGTGTATACGGCACAAACATAAATACCGTAAACAGAAAATTTATTTCATTTCGTTTGCCATTTGATAACCTCGACCTTCCTAAGGATATACATATGTATGCGTATGCATGAGTGTATGTCCCCCAAGTAAAACAGTAAACATATTCAAATAACAAACACACAGCACAAAGAAACCATAAACCAGAAAAGCTTTAAGGATATTTTAAAAATTCAGCTTTGGATTTTAATTTTTTTTTTGTTGTATCCAAGAAAATACAGTACAGTAAAAAACACTTAACGGTTTGAGGTAAAAATAACATCTGAGACAATTTCATTTTCCGAATGACAAAAAAAAAAATGATGTAGAAAAATAACAAAAATTTTAATTGAAATTTATACGAGTACATGTTTAAGAGGGTAACGTGTACAGTACCGTTCAGCGTCCCGAATAAATACGCTACAGCCTCTTAATAATAATTCATTGGGCAAATCAATTTCGTACGTTGTTTGTATTTTTCGGGGGGTTTATTCTCACTTGTTCGTGTATCAAAATTAAATTTAAATTATTAAATTAATTTTGATTTTCCTCGTCACTTTGTGTCCTGGTATACGTTTTATTAAAATGTATCTCCTGAATTTATTTACGAAATATGTACAAATACTAAAGAAATACAATCACAAGATTTCAGGGAGTGAAAGTTAGACTCCTCGGACACTGAAAGCCAATAATTTACGGAAAAAGCTTAGTGTAAAATTTCACCCCGTCCGGCAATGCGAAAAACAGTTTTTTGTCAAAAATAGTCCAGTTTGTTAAAAATGATACGAACTGACATTTGTTTTCTTTCTTTTGAAGTATTTGGCTGGGATACGAATTAATTTGTTCATTCTAAGCATACTATAAGGTCATTTTTCTCAATTTTGGTTTGAAGAACCTTCATTGAACAGCTGCTCCATTTTGCTCATTCCGAAATGGACTTAGTTATGACAGGCTTAAATAATTTTTGGTTCAGAGTGAGTCATCTTTGACATCACCAGATAATCAGTTCGTTAAATATTTTTTAAAAAGTACCACCATTATTTACATAATTATGATAACTGAACGTCTTTAGTGATACTCATGTAATTGAAACGCTGGCCCACCAATACTCAATCACAGTTCCTTTCTCTTCATGGTATCTTTAAAAGCGTCTCAATAGATACCTTCCTAAATCATGTTAGTCCTAAAAAATATACACGAATTTTAGCACTGTCACAATCTCCAAAACGAAATGCTTTCCACATAATTGATGAAGATTTTGTTTACGATTATTTGGAATGCAGCGGGGAGTTAGAAAGCCCAACCGGTGCTCGAAGAAAACTTTTGTTGTCCGTATATACGCGCAAGTATTCTAACTGGCTTGAGACAACCTTTAGAGACTTTAACGGAAACTGAAAGGGAATCCAGCTCGACCCCAATAATTGTCTCACATCCAATATTGAGGTATTTAAGATCAGAAGATCATAGATAAAAAGACAGCGACGAACCGTTAATGTTAATATTTGAGGTGCCCCATAATAAGTGATGAGCAGTATAACCGCAACAACTACAAGGGGTACGTGCTTACTCCTCATCCACTCAACAAAGCTAGCAAACTCTGCTGAAGATGGAAGTCAAGCAGATTGATTGATAAGATAGAGAAAGTGCTATACCAGTGGTTTGCATGATATCAAATATTGGAGGGTGACAAACACAGGCGTAACATCAGACTAGCTATATTGCGGATGAGACTGGCACTGATATTATTAGAAATAAAAATTGAAGCTCTAACCTTGGAAACGGCACTCGGCACTTACTCATAACACTACCAAAAAGGTATAAGGTTCCTGGATTAGATAGAAATCTATATGTGACACAGTAAACAGCGACCTAAGCTCAAAAGTGGTTGTTTTGCTATGATGCAAATTTATCGGTTTAAAATCGAACATGGAAGACATTTGAGTATGGACCAGCTAAAAAGTGAAATAATAAAAATCACGACGACCTTGAAATTACTTGAAGGAAATTCAGTCAACCCTTAAACAAACGGTAGGTGGTTGCTTCGCGTTTGAAATCATCAACCTTCCATCGGATTGTTCTCACAAAAACAGAACTTTTTCACTTTCGAAATAGCAACAGTTTGCACAAAAGAACGCGACATTTTTGCCGCCGGTACCAGAATGGTACCCGATACAACACGAACTCTTCTTGGAGTAACAGTTGAATTACTCCTTTGCCCTTGCTACGACTCCTGGTTGGGTCATAAAATTGCTTGGAGATGATTTTTAGAATTTAATGTTAAAAAAAAAATTAAAGGAATAAAATAAAAATGTTGGTTTCTATCGAATAATTAATGTATTTTGCTGATAGCATTGCCATCTGTTCTCGAGCATTTGAAACTAGGTTTTTTGTCAGTGTGAATCGATATTTATACTCTTGGTTCTCGTTTTGCATATTTCTATTTTATGGCGTGTAACTGTCGAGTAATTTTGAGAGCGAGACCAATGTGCACTTTGTGCGTGTGCGAGCGACAAAGATGAGGAGTATTATGGTTGTTTTCTTTCTTGTTTTGGTGCGTGCGTTTGGTGCGCGGTGAGAAAGAGTGAGCAACGAACAAAAATATTCTGCTTTAGTTGGTGTGAGAAAGATTTTAAGGATAGTATGTGAAATAATAAATGAGTACGCAAAATAGTAAACGATATTTTATTTGAAGTGTCAAGGTCAACTCTCCCAATTTTTTGTGCTTCAGTTTTAAGTGTATCCCAAGTCTCATAATATTTCGCGGAGACCGCCATCATCAAAAGTTTGAGTTTTTTTATTTTGATTTTGTGGAAAACTATTTAAATTTTTGAGTCTAGTATAGAAAAAAAAATATATTTGTTTGCGAGTTTTACGGTGACGTCATGAAAACAAAATGTTTCCTCCAACAGGCACTGCATTTTACAATGGTTGACAAATTTTCGAATAGTTAACGAGTAACATATTCTAACGGGTACCATAATTAATTTACGTGTACCGCATCACCAAAGGGTACCGCCATTAACAACGGGCAGGAGGCCAACGTGTCATTGGTATTTTGTTGACCAAAGACAGAAAGACGCCCAATGAATGTTTTATCTACGTTAAAATTCGGGACAACGCCCAACGATATTTATTTTGTTTATCAAAGGCGGAAAGTCGTCCAATTTTTATTTAAAGACCAAACAACGCTCAACGGTAATTATTTTCGGTACTCATATTGTTATCGGCCGCAACGATCCGGGTCTGGCGCTACCTGTGGCATGACGGCTACCCTACAAAGCCACAACAGTCAAAGTATCAATTTTTATTTGGTTAATTCTTATTTTTATTTCTTGTATTTTATTTATTTTTAAATTTTCATATTTCAATTTTCCAATTCCATAATTTGCAATTTTTAATTTTTAAAATATATTTGTAATCGAGCACCGACTAACAGTTGTGGTGTGAGCGGTTGGAGTGCGTGTTGGTTTCACCCTCAAAATTATCTTGCTCGGCGATCACATTTTAATTCTATTTTGTTTTGTTTTGAAGAGAGGTTTTGTCTATTGGAGAAACGTCCCTATCCTATTATGCTGCTTCGTTGTGGGGGGGTTGGGGGTGGGTTCGTCAGCAGACATTGTACTTGTCGCTCAGGGAGATCGGTGAGAATGGACACACTCGGTTTATTATTATCGCATATTTTTCATTTCCTCAAGTTTTGCTGAACTAATTTTGGTTGACTGATTTCGGTTCCTTTGAATTTTTTTTTAATTTCAATTTGTTTTACATGCGGTGGAATCTAGCACTCTGCATGTCTCCATAAACCTCACGACCTTTCACATTAGCCGGCAAAATATACACCGCGTGGAGACCTCTCTGCAGGGTTAATTGTGCTAACGGAATTGAGATTCTCAATTCCGTTACATCCTTTAACTACCCATACAATTGTTTCCCACCCAATTTTTGTTTACTCTTGTGTAAATCGAAATTTAATACCAAATTTCGAAAGTGAGTTTTGCCTATAAGTTCGAACTAAGCCTCTAACCTAATTAAAACTAATACCAAATATGGAACTGGAATACAAGTGGAAATCAAAATAAGATAAAACCGGAATAAGCGTTTTTCCGTTCCATTATAATTGTTTGTGTGTTTGACCGTTACTGTTGATGTGGCACAAATTAAAAGTTAATTTAATTATTGCTATGCAAACAGGTCGGAAAAATTTCAAATCTTGTTTCGCATGTATATCTCCGTACTTCGATCGATCCTATGCGTTGTATTGTCTCTAAAATTAAAATTAAATAAAGCAGCAGCAGAAATTGAAAGGAAATCTTTTTTTTTGTTGTATATCCTGGTACATATTGTTGTTGTCCTTAGATGATGATGATGAATTTTCATGTTTATTTTCTTATTTTTCATTTTTTGCTTTATCTTATTTCTAAAGAATAATAGAAAATGGTATAATAACAACAAAAAATAATAATAATAATAATAATGTGAACCTATAAAATGAAATGGAAAAATGGTTTTCATTTTTCTTTAGAAATGAAAATAAAAATGGAAAAACACGGGGACATGGAAAAATATGCTGTTATGAAAATTAGATTTTTATATTTTATTTCGGATTTTTTTTTTTGTGAGTGATTGTAATCAGTTTAATTTTGTTGTTCATTTAAGTTGTTTGTTTAATAATTTGAGAAATGATAACAAAAATTCGAAATTGTTTTGTCGTTTTACTGCGTACGTACGATAATGTATATTGCAAAATAGAGGGAATACTCCCGAATGGAAAAAATTGTTTAAGTTTTAATTTTTACACCAACAAGTCAATCTCGTAAACGCTTCAATTGAGCATAGCTCGTATTCTGAATGTATGTTCGTTATTAATTCGTCATAGTTGTAAAAATTGTACTAAACGAAAGTTTACCAGCGCGTTGGTAGAAATAATTGTGGTTTGTTGGGTTGATTATATCCGATTCCGGATATATCAAATACTTTGGCGAATCATGGAAATTTTAAGTTTTTCACAATCGTTGACCTAAAGTCTGGATTCTTACATAGAAAGAACGTTGTTTTCAGCAATGAACTGAAAATATGAGCCCTTAAGACTTCCATTTTGCATAAAAAATGCACCCGCCATCTTTCAAAGAATAATCGTCGACGTACTAAATTGGCCAAATATGTTACGTCTATA
This sequence comes from Nephrotoma appendiculata, assembly GCA_947310385.1. Classification (NCBI taxonomy): domain Eukaryota; kingdom Metazoa; phylum Arthropoda; class Insecta; order Diptera; family Tipulidae; genus Nephrotoma; species Nephrotoma appendiculata. The sequence goes on from OX371224.1 coordinate 342,991,132, forward strand.
GACGACTTAATTATAATTGGCGCAAAAACAGAAGAAGAACATATACGAATCATCGGGAAAGTATTCTCAAAACTGGAAAAAGCAAATGTAAGTGTTAATTTGGATAAAACAAAATTCCTGCGCAACAAAAATCGGAATTTTTGGGTTATCTGACCACAAACAAAGAAATTAGCCCGACCTGAGAGAGGAAGCAGAAAACAAAAACATTAAAAACCTTGGATCTAGAAGATCTTAAGTCATTCCTTGGACTAGCGTCTTATTATATTCGTTTTATACAGGACTTCGCAAAAATGCCAAGCCACCGACGAACCTCAAGAGTGGCGGAAAAGTACAAATAAAGGCAAGAAGGTTGAAATCAATTTGGACAAGGAAGAACCGCAATCATTTTTACACCAAATTTCAATTAACTCTTCCTTCTGATTACGGACGCGTCATCGTTTATACGTTTAAATAAAATGGAGGTAACTACGCTGCCAACGAAAAGGAGATGCTGGCCATAATTTGGGCCCTAGATAATCTAAGGATAATCTTTACGAAACAAAGACAGAAATCCCAAATCCCAGTGGGATTAAAAAATTGAAGACTATATTCAGATCCTCAGAGAGATTGTTAAAGAATATTTCTCATGTTACAAAATACGATTTACACGAAAAGCGGTTACGGGGATATATGCAATGAGAAGAATAAATTTGCAATTAGAAAATTCTGGTAAAATACTATTTCCGCTCGTATGGCCAGCCACATCAAGAAGCATACTCAAACCTGCGACATTTGCAACCTCAATAAATACGATAACAGTCCAAGTGGAAATCCAGGAGACACCTATCCCAACTTATCCGACTTATCCGTTTCGCATATTAGGGATAAACTAATAAAAGCACTGAATTTTTTTCGGTGCCTAAAACACTTTTGATGGACAACGAAAGAAGCCCAATAATTCCGATAATAACGGATTATCTAAAAACATCAGGAGTTCAAATTTACTTAACACCATCACAAAAAAATGAGATAAATGGAACCGGTTGAAAGGATTCACACACCACAATAAATTAAATCGTCAGATGACTGCAAAACAAAAATACAGAATTACCAGTGACAGAACTAATCAACGTTGTGCAGATTGCCACAATTCTATTCATACAGTCACACAACAGAAACCCAGCACAACAGTTTTTGGGAGGATACAAAGAATAAACTACCAAAACCTAACTGATTTTAACCCTTTAAGTGCCAACATGATTTTTAGAGAACTAGCTAAAAGACCCACGCCACGGTGCTAGAGGAAAATATGTACATTGTACACTCACAATCATATGAATAGGTTCACCTAAATTTTTCAAATTTTTAAAAACGGTAATACGGTTTTTTCAATCGTGAAATCAAAGAGTGCCATGGTTACGTAGTTTAAGCTTTTGTTTTAGATTTTAAAAAATGTATCAATAAAAATGCGTCATTAGAATAGATTCAGTTTTATTTTGACTTCGTTCGAGGTAAGCCATTATAATATTGCTCCTTTTTCTCAAAAAATTATGAAAATACTTCAAATTAATTGCAGAAAATTCATTGTGGCAATAAAATGGCAGCAGAAAAGCTATGAGCGTACCGAAAAAATCAAAAATTGATGTTTTACAAGAAGAAGGATATTCCGGTCGAAGTATTGGAACCTAAATAGGTCGAAGTTGCAACGTCGTCAATTTATATATAAAAGATAAAGGAAATTATCGGTAACTGCACGGGAAAATCAGTTGATCCTTAAAGAAGCCTCCAATGCCGCTAAATCAGCTGTAAAAATCGCAAGTAATGTAGGTTCTTCCGCCAGCATTTCCACGGTTCGAAGGGGCATCAAACAATGCTCTTACCTAAGTAGGCGAAAAATGATTAAAAAACAAGGCTTAAATTGCAAGCATCGAGAACATCATTTAATATTGGCAAAAGAAGTTGTGAGTTGAGTTGGTCTAAAAAGTGGCGAAAAGTAATTTTTACGGAAGAAAAGAAGTTTATTTTGATGGCCCGGACGGATTCAACTATATTACTTTCAGGATTTGAGAAAGGAGGAACGAGTTACGACAATCACTTGTTATGGGTCTATCGAATTACAATTTATAAAGGGTACAATGAAAGCAGAGTGATACAAAACCATATTGAAAAGTGCTCGTCTGAAGATCGATACAATTTTTCGATCGATGCAATGGCTTTTGCAACAGGATAAAGCGCCTGTTCATACGGCTTGTATAATTAAAAGTTGGTTCTAGGCGGAGCACATTGAAGTTTTGACATGGCTACCGTATTCACCTGATCTTAATATTATTGAAAATGTATGAGGATGGATGATAAGACAGGTTTATGAAGGTGGAAGGCTTTATACTTCTTAGATCGGTCCTATTAGCTGTACGTCCCCGAGTTTACTCCTTGGCACTCAAAGGGTTAAAGATAAACTTACCAAAGATATAATCGAAAGAAATCAAGGCGAAAAAAAAGTAAAGTTCAAAAAAGACAAAGTTGCAACGATAACGTTACCATTACAACCACATCCGACAAACGATAAGAAATATAACACAAAAATTTGGTCTATGCAAAAAAGCATTAAAATTAATCAAGGATGCCTACGTAACTTATATCTAAACAATATTGATCAACCCCAAAAACTCTTGGAACGGACATCAACAAGGTGTTGTCATCAATCTCTGCACCATCACTATTGTCATACGCTTAGTCCTTATTTCCATCATCAAGGAGGTTAAAGTTAGACATCGAAGGAGAATGCTGTTTATTCGCAAAAAACCCAAACACGGAAAAAATTTTGGACCCACGGGATACGGATTTTTAAGGAGGGAGAAGTTAAAACCAGCATAAAGGCAGAATCAATAGGAACAATATTTTAACGTTAACATTTAATGTGGAGTCAACATATTACATCACCTGAAAAGTTCCCGACCTGACTCATAGATGGTGCCACAAATTTAAAACACATATAATTTAAAACCCTCTCTTTTAAAATTTCATGACATTTCGATTAAGTTTACAAGTTCCAGTTGTTTTAGTGACGCTTCTTTTGTTAATTTCAAAATAATGGAAAAAAAGAATTTCGTGTGTTGGTAAAGAAATCTCATCTTTAGCGACTAATTTGGCGACTGCTAACGATTTTCTCTATTGAAGAATTGAATATTGCACTTTTATGGGTGTTTATGTCCCACTATCGCCGATCGCATCTTCTTCACCACGAGCAGCGTAACGCTTCCGTACGACTTGTAACCACTTGTAAACCACGGAAGTGTTACTTGAAAAGACAATAAAATCAAATAACGTGTGACTTGAGTTACAAAATTAACTGTTTTCAATGAATATGTAAAGTTGGTCTTTCCTACTCAAGGACAGAAGATCTAGTTATCTAATTAAAGATAGAATTCGTGAAGTTATCGAGGACAAACAGCCGCAAATGTGTGAATTGGTCATGGAAAATTTCATGAAAAGGAATGGTGCTGCAAGCGTTGCTGTGGCGGCCATTTGGCTGATATTGTTTTCAAATGTTAGTGACATACCTTCCTCTTTACATAGAAATAAAGATTCATTAATTTCTCTTAAAAAATACTAGTTTTTTTTTAATACCAAAATGAAACCTCTTATTGGAAAACCGTTTACTTTCAATTTACTGTATTGTGTTGGGGAGAGACGACTGCTTTCTTGTCTTTAGTAAATTCATAATTGATGATTATTCCAAGTAAGTAAGTCCAAAGGTTACAAAATTTTCAGTAGTACCTAGTTCTTCAAAAAAAAAAATAAAAATTTATATTGGAAAATCTAATTAATGTGGAAAAATAACCGTCGGCAAATTTTTTGCTAATCATCTGTTCCGTTTCTGTATAAAATATCGACCAAAAATATAACTTTAAAATGTATTCCAGAAATAAAAACTTTAATTTTTTTTTTTCAAGACAAGAAAATGACTAAACCAGAATGAGATTGAAACATAAACAGCAAAAAATATGTCAACAGAATTTTCATGAAAATTTGAATATTTTTATTTATTTTTTTTTTTTTTTTTTAATTTCGAAACAATCATCAACAGAACGAAATACTGAGATTCCTTGTCATCGCACCACAGAGTTTCCTAAACTATCTTATTATAAGGTACAAACACATAATTGCGGATATATAAAAAAAACTTTATTACTGTAACAATTATGTTTGGTGAGGCTTCAAGTTGAAATTTTAATTTTTCCTTGAAACGTCATGAAGGATGGAAAATGTCCCACGGCACATCAATCGAGTATCACTGACGTACACAAAATTTATGTATGTACTATTTCCATATATACAAATCTATATGGATGTATATGTAAGTGCTTGGAGGGTAAAGATATGTCAACTTCTTTAATTATGTTGAAAGGTAGAGATGAGAACATATATCTTCGTATACGCATATGTTTATGTATATAATGACAGTAGAATGTCATACGATAGCTTGTGGCCATTTCAATTTGGTATATAGTATAATATCTCAATTACAGATACACATATGTATATGTACTATCGACCCATATATATATATATTTATGTACGATAATTGATTTGATATTTAAAATTTAGATGCTCAAATTTATTCGAAATATTGTTAATAATTTATTTGACAGTATCCTGTCAGTTATGAACATTTTACAAATAACATAATTAATTTTTTCCTGTCTGTTAAAAATCATTTAAAATATTCTATTTATATAAATCCAATCAGATTATTAAACTTGGCTGTGAGTGATGAACGTCTATTGTTGATGTTGTGTGTTGAGACATGTACATGACAGCTAATGTCTTACCCACTATGAAAAAATACAATAATTACGGACACGGCTAATTTGAGAATTAAACTAATTTCGGAATGTAAGGTGTGTAATTAACGTTATACGACATACAAAATACACACGAATTTTCCGCCCTATTAGTCTAATGGAAACGAACCAATTAAAATAAACCGTCGATCGATGAAAACCCCAACAACAAATTATCGTTTATGGTTTATGTATACGGGGCGAAGTTGATCGAAAAATTCCCATGCCTTGTGTCTTGTGTCATGTCATGTCATGACACATGTGTTATGTATGGAATGACTTCTTTTGTGCCAAATGATATAAAAAGAAAATTTTTATTGTTTTCTTCTTATTGGTTTTACTAAATTTATCTATTTTAAAAATAGTTTCATGTATCTATATTAGAACCAAATAGATTTGTACGGTAGTTACGATAAAATCGGAAATTTTTTTTATTTCATTTTGTGAGGTTTTGTTGTAAAAAGAAATCTGTTGATGGAGAAATGCCAATTTGTTTTTGGTCGAAATGTTGTTGTTGTCCTGCTATAGATAACACAAAATACTAAACATCCCATAATTTCAAATTGTGTTATGTTGTCGGTTGGGAAAACTTTTTTTTTTATCACAATATCTATTTACAAACGATGTAGCGTGCGGAAGAGGAAAAACAAGAAACCGAAAAATTGAGGTTGCATTATCAGAAAGTTAAGTGTGGGCGAAATAAATAGCGCACCATTGCAAAGATTAGCACAATATTAGCATAATACTTCATAGTTTTGTTTTTGTGGTTAAATTCATACTTGTGCATAATTTTAAATGCAAACATTTTCACAATTTCAACAATTTTGTAAAACTTCTTTAGACATTTTAGACCTGCTTTTAGTATAAATGCTTGCTTTAAAATCGGGGGACCAGTGTCGAAATTCGATTGCAAAAGGTTTAATAAAAATTAATTGTAGATGGTCAACGCGGGATAGAAAGGTACCTGATCGACTTCAATATTGGTAAGAAAATTAAATATATTTTCTTTATGTATCTAGTTGTATATAGAGTCAAGTTTTATATTTACATATAGTCGTCTAGTAAATGCTTTCTTTCCTCTACATGTCTTATAATCATCTATCATTCCTCTAAATAGATTAGAACTGTGTTGTCTTTAGCCGTACTATCGCTAGGTCTCTACAACGGGGTCGTTCCGTCCTAAAAAAACAAACATAGACGTGTCCTTCCCTCTTGGTATTTATAAAAAGGGTGTAAAAATAGACCCGCGTTCCGGATTTCCAAATCCGGAAATCTCGCCCAGTGCTTGATCTTACGAGTAATCAGAATAGAAAGCTGTTCATGTCCAAATAAAATACGTGTCGCGATATAAAATTATTTACAACCACAAATAGACCAAAAATACGTCCACGAATTATTTATTTCCACATAATTTATTACTTTAAAGCTATTTGTCTCTAAATGCGCGAGAGCAGTACAGACATCTTCGGTATAGTTTTTAAAAAATTTAAATATTTTTCAAGTCATTAAACATTTTGTTGTTTATTTATTACATAGTTTTTTTTGTGAAATTCTTAGTTTTATTTAAGTTTATTTTTTGCTATAAATCAGCCCTGATTTATTACTTAATTTGCAACGAAACGAAAAGAAATGGCTTAGATGATATATTTAACAACAAAAGCATAAAAAGAAAATTTTAAAGAAATACTACTGCACACAGTGTACACAACGATGAAAATGATTTATGTGGTAAGAAATTTTTTACCACATAGCATTCGCCAGTTAAGGATTTATGTGCAAATACTATCGACAGATCTTTATTAACCCGCCAAAATCGAAAATATAGCATGAGTACGCAACCAAATTATTTAGATACCCCATTTCTAAATAATTAACCCCCGTAAAAATTTTTAATCAGATTCCGGATTGTTTTTAAACTTCCCGTACAGCACAAACAAAATTATTAAAAAATGTTATCGCAACTCGCTTGTGTACCTAATCATATTTTCATTCCTTATTAAATAATAATAATTATTTTAAGAATATGAATTTTAATTTTGTTCAAACTTCATTAAAGTTAAAGAAAACTTTTACAATTAAAATTTAAAATTATTTTTAGTAACGTCTTTAAGAGTACATCGTATACGTACGAATATGCCTACGTACAGAAATGTATACCTTAAATAATAATAATAATAAACATTTTGTGATAAATCTACAATATGAAAAATAATATTTTTATGTCCATTAAAAATTAATTTTTTTTTCCTTAAATTAAAAATAATAATAATTTTATTATCAAGTTTATTTTTTTAAAGTTAACAAAAAATGTTTTTACTGTAGAAAGCTATGTAGAGTTCCCCTTGCTCGTGTATAGCAAAGTACATAATACACAAGAATACGTACTCGTATAATTTTCTTTTCGAGTAGGAGAACAAAAAATATTTTTTAAAGAAAATTAAATAAGAAAATGAATTTATATTTTATTTTATTAAAATTTAAATATTTTATATTAAAATACTTTTACTGTACGGTATTATTATGATTTTAATACACTCGAAGTACAGGCGGAATTTTTTGGTTAGTGCAAATATCTAAATGTTGTGCTATAAATAGGATTTTTGTATCGTCATGTGAGAATGTACGAAACGTTGATCCATCAGTAACTCCGGAATAAAAACTGAGTGAACAGGAGCCGGTAAAAGACGACCGGATTGATGAGCAAATTCGAATTTTACAATAAAATAATTGTTTAATAGTTAGGCTTGAAACTGATTGACGACTATAATGAACGAATAATTTGACACCGGCACCAAAAGAGCGTATTTGTATAAACTAAAAGCTCGATTTGTCCACCCCATAGAAAATGGTCGATAAGGGAATGAAGTGGTTTATAACAGAGTTGTGGCTTGATCCTATACATTTCAAACAGCCACATGATTATGTCGAAACGAGAACGTCAAAACGAATGGCGTTGTTGATAAACAATTTCGCTTGATTTGAAGTAAAACCAACACAATTGTTTGTATAGATTTAGTGTTTTTTTCGGACGAAAATAAGGTAAAAAGGAATTCACAAATGTGTAAGTTGGTTGAAAACACGTACAAAAATAAATTTTTGACATAGTACTTTTGCCATACCCGCACAATTGTGTTAATAAAACACCAAAGGGATAGATTTATGAACGAAAATGGTTTGGGAAAATTGTGGCCTTTCAAACGATATACAGCATAAAGATATGAAAAAAAAATGAAAAGGTAAAGTAAATCCATATCGTGGTGATGCATGTTTTACGATTAATTTTATATGACAGTTTCCTTCTTGACGTATACTCAGTACGTATACAATTCTCCGAATTAAAAATAGAAGCATAGACGTACAGGCCATCCATAATGACGATCCATGTATAGCGCATACCTTGAGCAAGTGAAATCCAATATCAAAATCATATTTAGAAAACGAATTGTACTAATAAACGAATCGTATAATAAAATATTAAAAATTCGAAATTTCCTTAAATAAAGTTTTCGACAAAGCAAAATGCAGTACTGGTTAAAATAAGCAAATATTGGCCGGCAGGACTCAAGTAAACTTTGACCATCACATACAACTATCTGTAAAGCTTGAAATCCAGATGAAGATCCAAAACTCAAAAACTTGTTAGTACGAAACCTCAGTAACCTTTTCGTTTGGTCAAAACGAGCTCAGTAAGCAACTTAACAAACAACATAAAGCTGGGTTGCCACAATTTGAAGATTTATAAAAATATAAAAATCCAGTATATCTCTTTCTCTACTCCAATGCATGCCAACATTGCACGACTCGCCGTCACGGACTTTTGGATCGCTCTCTCTTCAGCCATCAACCGCTCTTCCGGACTCACCCTTAATAATGGTACTGCAATCTTCTGCCCAATGATCTTTGCTCCATTTTGTAAGCAAATTGCCGACTTGCAATAACCGAGCTACAATTAAGCAATTGTTTCTGCGGACTTGTTTGTTCCTTGAGCCATCTGTGGTTTTTTATACCCGATGTTTGCTCCTCTCGCCAGTGTTCACGTTGATTATCTCGGAAACCATGCTGCCACGAAAACAGCATTGTTGCGTTGCCGGATGTAGTGACCTAGCTTCCTGCATTTAAAGCAGCATAGATGACTTTTTATGTCGCTTGGTTTCACACTTGACCGACACAGTTCTTCTTGCCTCCGCAATGTGCCAATTGTTTCATTGCGATGTTGGTTTAGTGGATAAATTTTCTATTCCTATGTTGTTTCTCAGACCTAATTGTGTCGCGACTCGATCGTAACATTCCTTTATCTTGGGTGTCGTCTGCAACACATCATGCTTCAAAACTTCATTCGGGCTCCCGGCAAAAAGGTTCAGTGCAATATGTCATTCGTTTCTTGATTCGGTTCTTCGATTCTTGATTTTTAATTCAATCTTTTCAGGTCGGACGTCCCACCGGTTTTCAATTTCTTGTACTTTCGTTAGAATAAACTTAATCACAGCTTTCAAGTTCTTCTACTTCATTCTCTTGGACCCATATAAATTGATCCAGTCTCTTGATCTGGGCGTTCTGTTGTTTATCCAGCTCGGCAAACTGATCATCTTGCTGCTCAAATTTGGGATCGTTTATTCTCTCTACCTGAAGCAGAAGCGTATTCATCATGTTTCCTAAATCACGCGCTGGTTTTTGTTGCTCGACAATTAGCGATTGCACAAAAATAGTTCCTTTTGTTTCACACATCGATCCGATTTCCTCATTTTTAAACTGTTTTTCGATAGGCTGGAAATGTTGATGTTTTGGTTCAACAAGCATCATTCCTGATGGTTCTGAAGCCGTTGGTCTATATGGACTCTTATACTTGATTTTGCAAATACAATACAACACCTTTAATATCCGCAGCAATTCACTAGTTTTGCACTTTTACTTTTTTACTTGCACTGTACACTGGTTAAACTACAACTGTGTCTGCCTCCCAAATTGCTCTCGCTTATATATTTGTCTATTGCTGTTCGAGATTATTATTTTTATTGCATCTGGCGATGTAAGTGTATTGCAATTGCAAATCAGTTCCATGCATGTACTTGTATTATTCAATTCCCAATCAGTATTGGAGGAATACTTGATCCGACAACATCGATGGTGCTAATGAATAATAATCGTCTTAATAAAATTATGGACTCTGGACTAGATTCGAAGACGAGCTCTTTGGGTCGATTACACTTGGCGGCGCACACCTTAACCCCTCGCCCACTAAGTGATATACTCGAGTAGAATAGAATTCGTAACAATATAAAAATTGGGTTCAAACTTTTTAAATGTGTGGTAAGAATGAAGCATTGGAGAACCTTGGAATGAAGAGAAGAGATGAGAAAAGCTTTTTGGACACCCTTTGTATTTTAATTAATTATAAATTCCCGAATGATATTTTGTTTTAAATTCATTGCTGTGACACTATTCTTGTAATTCCCCGGGAATCGGGAATTTACATTTAATTTCAGGTACATATTTTGTTAAAAAACAGAGACTTGAGATACCCCCAATTGTTGCTGTTTCACTAATCTACCAGATGCACAAAATAAATGTTATTGTAAATAATAATTAAATTTTATATTTACATCTAGTGTGCTGATAAAATAATAAAAGAATAATCATCACGCCGCGGTTTTTGAACAAAATTCTTATGCTCAAATATTTTTTTCCAGCCTACTGAGGAGAATAGTTCGATATAAATTTTTATAAATTGGGAATAATTTTTCAGTATTTAAATTTTTAGGGCAAAATGTCTCCAATTTAATTTTGTTTTCAAAAAAATTAGTACATACTTATTAGTTTTTTACCTCAGTAGGTCTGAGAAAAAATGTTTAAACAGAAATTACATATAAATTCTTTTCCTAATTCCCTATTCCCGAGAATTACCCGAATAGTGAAACTGATCATATTTTTTAAACCAAACAAAATCCTGTATGTGGTAATAATCAGTCGGAAGCTTTCTACAAAAATTTGACTTTGTACAGAAAATACAGGAAGCTTGTTGGAGTTTTCAAAGTATAATGTTTTCCGATCACCTAAAAATTTTAGTGCAATCAGTTCAAAGGGCAAGATTCAAACTAAAGACGTTTTAAATGTTTCAGTATATTTGTACCATATTTAAAATGTTCCCGAGTCTTTTCCAGACACCAAAAGTTTAATTTAGAGAAAAAGCTCAAAAACAATTAATTAGATATCAGTCTCAAGATACTTTTTTGATATACAAATAAAAATTTGACTTACAAAATTATAAATTTTCTATATAGAAAATAAAATATTTCTTCAACCTTCTCGAGATTTTCTGTTACGGGCTGTGTTTGGGTGTATCATTAAAATGATGTTTTGTATTGTTCTTTATTGTTGTTGCTGCTGCTGTTTTCGGTTTGGTTTCGTTACACAGTAATTACACAGATATAAAATCATAATCATAATTATTATAATCATAAAGTTCCGACTACAAAAAAAAATGTGTACAAGGTTTTTTATGTTGCTTGTATTTGAGAAAGCACACAAAAAGCTCCAACGAGAAAAAAAATGAAACAAAAAAAGTTTCTTCTCGGTGTATCTTTGTTTCATATATTGTTATGTATTAAAATTAGATATTTTGTACCAATTTTGTTGTTGGTTGTATTTGGCTTCATTAAAAGTTGAATTGTTTTCGGTGGTATGTATATGGGGGGCGGCGCTGTATATTGTATTATAACATGAACATAACCAGCAGTCATTTTAATATTCATATTTTATTTTACATTTCTGGGGAATAGGGCGCATACCCAACATATACATGCGATTCTCCCACAGTCCCATTTTTTTATGTTTTATGAATTTTGTGTGTATGTTTTGTACTCGCAATATTTAATTGAATTGTAGGTAAATTTTTATTTAAAATTAATTTCATTTAATTTAGTAATAAAAAAAAGTTTTTAATTAAACCGTATGTACCTGTACTGTAAGTGGAATCTAATTAATTTGAACTTTTAAACAATAATTGGACGCCTACATATTGTTTGATAACTTTTGTGGATAATTATATAGTTAACAAAGTATGTTGCAGTCGCCAATTAATTTTAGAACAAACTGTCTAAATTTCTTAATCTACAGCCCTAGTATATTGTTGGGTGTTTGATTTGCATCGCTATGCCAATCGAACACCCAAAATCTGAAAGACTGCTAAGAGCACTGGTTAAGTCCGTTAAACGAATTTTGATTTTTTGTTTGGTTTCAAACATATAATCAATAAATTTGAAATAAATTTCTCATGAAATACCTAAAAAAAAGTTCATAGTGAATTGTTCACCAAGCCATGCCATTTCTAACCGCCACCCTTGGGCTAAACAAACTATACGAGAAATGGAATATTATAATATAAGAATTGTTATGGAACGGACTATTAACTCAGAATTATTTGGACCATGGTTATCATATGTGAAACAAAAGCAGATTCATTAACTCCAATGAAACTATCAACAAGTAAAGGGAAGACGACTAATAGAAGCGTAAAGAAAGCCGCTAACTCTTAATGCAGTTGAATTCTTTAACTATATTTCATCAGACAGAAGTAAAACACTGGACAAGCAAATGGCACTCTCTCGAATATCGAGGAAATGTAGTATTTGAAATCACACGTGCAGTGAGGCAGTAAAATCATGATCAATCGTCTATAAAAAGGAATGCTACTAGACAGTCTAGAGAGTATGCTAAAATTGAAAGTACTATTTGCTGACAATTGTTGTTTAAAAAAATCAAATCAAATAAAAATCAACCATTTGAGATTTTATTGGTTAGCGATCTTTACCGGACTCTTCAGTAATCAAGCCGAATACTAAATTGAATACTTTCGGCTGGATGATTTTCAGTGCGGAGAAAATATATACAACAATTCATGAGAGAAATTCGTATAGGTTTTTGTAATAAAACCAAGGTCAGTACCAACGAGGTAAAACCAAACGGCCAGATTTCGATATATTCAAGAAATTTATGAGATTCAACGAAAAATAATTTTGAGTGATTACCGTAATAAGTCACGTGTGAATTATTTTTTCTCTTTCGAATTTTTAACACGGATGCGTTATATGTTGTTACAACCACATGCCAATCAAATACCTAAAATCTGATAAACTGGTACAACTAGTAGCCGTATGAGTACTTTAATCGAAATTCTGAATTTTGCCTAGTGCTTTGGATCAATAAAAATTTAAATTTCTGATGAAACATTAAAAAAAATTCTGGAGTGAATTATTGACAGGGTCTTAATCAATCATCACTCTTGTGCTAATCGAACTAAGAAAAATAAAATATTATATGATAATTGTTATGCAAAAATTTATTGACTTTCAATTATTGTATTATATCTCTATCTCTCTATTATACTCTTTTAAAATGACCAGTAAAGTGAAGTCGAAAAAAATCCAGAAAGCCTCCTCATGTAGTTTAACCCTAGATACAGTTGACCGGCAAGAACAAACAAATTGGACGAGAAGCTCGAAATAGATGAATTATTTAACAAAATTTAATCATACAGAGGTAAAACAAAACACAAGCAACTGGACGAATGAAATCAAACCACCAGAAGGACCCTGAGTTCACTACAGCAACACTACCAATGTTAGAGGTTTCATAATATAAGAAATTTGTTAACAAATATAATATATTCTCTATAGAAAAACTACCAGTAGCACTATTCTGGCTTTCCCTGGGAATAGAGAATTGGGAAAAATATTTTCTTAGCATTTTTGTTCACATTATATTTTTCTGGCCTACTGAGGAAATAAGTTTGGTGCAAAAATTTTCAAAACAAAGTGATTTGGGAAACTTTTGTTCCACAAAATTTTTATTGAGAAAAATATTTTCCCATTTAACTTTGTTTCAAAAATATTAACACCAATCATGTTCCCTCAGTAGGCCAGAAAAATACAATTTAGACAAAAATGCTATGAAAATATTTTACCCAATTCCCTATTCCCAGGGAAAGCCAGAATAGGGCCACAGAAGGTCAATGGTCTGATTTGGAACGGCTGGCTGGTTTTCTGTGTATCCGATGAAAGTATACAATGGGAAGAAGGAAAGCGACGAATTTGTATCGAATCTGGAACTAAGAAAAAGTTCATTAGGGCAGTTGTTTATTGTTTTTTGCTTAACGATAAGGTGGGAAACGGCAAGACTCCAGTATACTCTAGAATTTGATGAGATTCAATGTAAAAATAGTCACGTCTGAATATTCTTTCTCTCCCGAAATGAGACTCAAAAGGTAAGATGCGTGTTTCTCCTGCCAATGAAGGAGGCGCAACTCACCTTAGGCGGTTAATTAGATAGCTCGAAACCGGAAGCAGTGCAAAGTTTACTACAACAGGAGATTAAACAATGAGCAGAATCCAACCAGGAGTTAATAATTAGAATAACAAATTTCGCCGAGTGTTTTAACCTTTTCACCTAATCTAAAATATCGACTAATGTAAGGTTACTGCCATTCAGAAAGCTGATTAAAACTTTGGGAATGCGATGTTGCTGTTTTTATTTAGGCTTAGTTTGTATTTCACGTCAAACAACCGTTTAATAATAGCCAAATTTAGAGCGTAAATTTCCATCCAAAATATTATAAATGAATAGCTCATTGGGTTTGGTAACACGGCTGATGAATTATCAACGCTAAGATTATATACAAGACCTTATATAGAGTCAGTAGTTAGGTTGAGGTGACCCACTACCAAGAAAATTTGGAAGTGTTATTGGATCCGATCAAATCAAAACTGAACGATCATCATCAAGCCTAAGATAATGTAGTTAAATCAGCACCACCACGAAACTCATCGTCGAGCTCTTAAAAAAGTTTATATTCTTCATTTAGAGCTATGTCGCCCAATATAATTATCTAGTTGGTTGAATCAACATCGAATTCTGCGAGGTTAATACACTGGCATTACCATAATCGTCAACGACGAGCACTACAGATCGATCATAATCAACTTTTTGTGACCTAAACTAGATGATAGGAATACTGACGACATGGGGTTTCAACAGGCCGGTACTACATGGTACTCAAGTCATCGTAAATTGGACCTCCCGAATACGTGCTACCAATCAAGCCACGGCAGACATTTGACGTTATTATAAGGTTTGAGCAACATGTAGTACCTTTACTCTTAGGGCTATATTTGAGAAATGTTACGAAAACGAAATCTCTGTTCACAGTCTCCTTGTATAGATCTTCAACAAAAATACGACACAGAAAAATACGCTATGAAACATTTTGTTCATTCTGGATATGCCTTCGAAATGGACGTTTTTGTGCCAATTATTGATGAATGTTCAAATTTTGATGTAGAATTCGAAAGCACACTTTCGGAGGCCTTTGGTGTACATCCAGAATACACCTCCATCACTTTTTAACTTATCTTATGAAAACGTTATCCTACAAATTAACAAAGAATCATTAAGTCGCCCTTGTTACCATAGCAGGTGGCTATTCGTGATTACCCGATATATTTTTATATTAGATAGTAAAAATTATTTCAACTGTCGCCTGAATGCCTTGAACTGCATTACTAGGGCTATGTTTAGGAAATTAAATTTGAGTGCCACAACTTTCTCTTCCACCTCTTCCAAGAGATATGAATATATCTAGATGTGTATTACTGCTAATTTTGTATTCAATTTAGCATGGAGTTCACGCCTATCAATCATCTGGAAAACTTATAGTATATTTTAAAAATTCGAGAGAAAATTAAAATGTCATTGATTCATAAAATTTTAATTTTATGAAAGAGGTTCAAATTTAACCTAACAGTTATCAGTGTAAAAAAATAATTTTGTGATGACATTCTATCGAGATGACAAAATTTTGCTAGTGCAAACCGAGCATCACAGTCACAGCCACAGTCAGTCACAGTTACAGTCACAGATTAATCATCCAGTGGATTTAATGTCCTTTGAAGGTCAATTAATACCCCCCTTTCATTCACGCACAGACCACCCATTCACACAATTACAGTATACCACCTGCACATTGCAAGCTCCATGTCAACCTGTAAACTGACATGGACGGTGGGTCGGCGCTGAATTATGCACTCCAACAGAGGGTCTTAGCTGTGTTTATTAACATCACCGATCGTAATCGATGTCGAAAATTCGCTTTGCATCCAGCCTCTGATGGGATTCGAACCCAGTACCTCACGGTCAAAGTGCCATCCCATTGAAATTGCGAATGTATAGGATTAAAATTAATCTCATTTTAGATCTTTTGGAAAATGGTTCTGAAATAGGACCACCTGGGACGGAACAAAGTTATTTCCTAACTTATAATTATAAAACTGGATATATTGGCAAAAATCGCTAAAAATATAGAAGATTGCAATAAAAACTTTTTAGCCTTTTGTGGCATCGAAACGAGGAAGCTTAAGCTTTAAGTTCGTTTGGATGGAGTCGAAGCGGAGTATATAATTGTATGAGGCGATTAATATTCTTGTTATGCGATGACATTTCCGGATGAAATATATATACTCTAACACGAGTTGAAAATTAAATTCTACAATGGCACTCCAAGTAAAGGGTGATATGGAATTAACTGTCGGAAATATTCTGGGCATTCCTTAGTAACATAGAATAGCGGAAAAAATTTGTATGTAATTTCTCTTTAAACTCCTTTTCTGGTTCTCACATTACTGTAAGTTAGCGAACTGGACCGTCAAGAGCAATCAACCAGTGATGCACTACGTTCAAAAGTACCTACGACACCATCGATTTAAAATGGTACATCATGACAGCTGATGCGCAATGGCAAATTAGAGCATGCTTAACATTTCCAAATCGGCGAAGTCCAACATCCATAGAAAATCAGTAGTACAAATGGAAAGGAAACACATTAAAGGAAAGAGCCATTCTAAGAGCCAAGTCATATAACATTAACAGTTAACTTTAACAATTTCTGAAACAATACAACCATACATAGTATCAATGTAGCAGTCCCAATTTTGGCCACAGTCACCGTCACAATAGCCATTACAGTTATAGTTACTGTCACTGTCACAGTTTCTGTTACTGCCACAGGCATAGTCACAGTTACAGTCATGCTCATTTTTCACCCGTCTAATTTTGTCATGACGCTAGAATGGCATGACAAAATATATTTGTATTGAATGGTAAAGAGAAAATTTATTAAAGTTGCTGATATTTTTGTCATAACACAATGAAAAATTGAATTTTGCTCTCAATTATACAAAACAGCGAACATAAAATGATTTTGGTGTTAACAGTTATCAGTGTAAAAAAATAATTTTGTGATGACATGCTATCGAGATGACAAAATGCAAACCAAGCATCACAGTCACAGCCACAGTCAGTCACAGTTACAGTCACAGATACAGTGACGGTTACAATCACAGTCACAATCACACAAAGCCAGCGTCAGAGTAAGAGCCGGAGTCTGAGTGGATTCGAGTTGTTCGAACGGGTCATAGTCACGGCCATAGTCATTCACCGTCACAGTCACAGACACAGTCACGATTGCAATCACAGTCCCACAAATTCAGCGTCATAGTAAGAGACGCAGTCTGAGTCGGATTCAAGTAATCAATTTTTAGTACATGGGTGACAGAGGCGAAGTCGAATGCGTAGTTTGTGTTGCACCTTTACAGTACACATAAGATTAGAACTTAAAATTCTCTAACGAAACATTGAATCATTTTGCGTGTAATTACCCGCTTGCTACTAAAAACATTGAATTTTGTCCAGTAAAAGGCACAAGCTCACCTAAGGCACAGAAAGAAGAGACGATTATTTAAATGTCAATCTAACATATAAGATAAAATACGATTACGTCATATACTCGAATAATCTCCCTATGTCGATCTCGGGGAATATCTATTTTCCCGATGAATGATTTTACCAACGTAATCGGCAAAGAATCTCATAAATACTCGATTGACCTTATGATTGCGTACATATTAAAAAAAACATACGATTGTCTCATAATATTATGTTTTATTACACGTATTATGAAGAGATGACAAATCGTCGGCAATATTTTATATTTTTGTTCTTTTTAGAATTTCCGGTACTCTACTACTCTCGTATACGAGTATCTTCTATACCTATACTAATATCTAGCTATACGTACGATACATTTTCTATTTTCACTTATTTAATGTTTTATCTCTATAATCATAAAATTTATAAAAAAAAAATGAAAAATTATGTGATAAAAATAGCAAAATATATAAATTTAGTTTTTCTCCATCATCGGTCGTCATAATACATAGTTTTTTGTTGTCAACGTTGTTGTGCTGAAGCCAATATCGTGTATAGATGGAGATAAGGTTTCTTCGGTCTATCAAATATAAGAAGGTTAAAAATGTAATTGAAAAATACCTTATATCTGTGTTGTGTATCTATTTTATGTTGATAGACATTTTTTCTATCTTAAGACGATGATGATGACGACAACGACGACGAGAGGTTAATATCATAGATTAATGTTTTTCGATTCGAACTTTTTTGCCAAAACATTTATCATAAATGTTATATGTACTGTAAATATTATATGGCGTTTGTCTATTGTGCTGGCTATAATATGCTGCGGTTTTTCTTGTGCGCTATATGTGATGGTGGTGTGTATCTCTTGCAGGTAGGTAGTCAAAAAGTTTTTTGGGTTTTATGTTGCTGTTATGTATTGCAACTGTGTCCAGTCGGTTGCGGTAAGATTAAATTACATAAAAAAAGAAAATTTTTAATACTTGGATGATTTTTTTAGATACATTTTTAATCCAATGAATTTGTGAATAGGGAGAATGAATGGTTATGAAAGGATTCGTAATATGCATTGTGTATTTGACATGCTGATCTTAAAAATAATTTTTTGTACGTTTTTAAAATAACCCCTAAGATATTCATATATGGAGTGTGTTTTCTAGGACCAAATATATATTTATAAATAGAACCGTACCTGTGACAATCAATTAAATTTATAATCTTGCTTTATACTTGAAGCCGCACGTGACTTACCTGAAAATATATAACAAAAAAAAAAAAATAGATAAATAAAATAATAAATATAATCTTAGAATTAAAATTGATTACTTTCGGCATATCCTTAATCGTTTAGATAAAACTAGCCCCCTAAAACACACACTTAACTCATAAACATATTCCCAAATTTTGATTTATGCGAATAAAATCATCTGCCTTAATTGACATTGATGAAGATATTCGTTTTAAGTGGAGACGCCCTCGCATTATATCACCCAAAAAATAAAACAATATCTAATCAATTATCCAATATTTTTTTTTTTTTTGATAAATTCAATGCGAGAGCTAACGACTCTAATCTATTTGATAATAATTTACAATTCATATGTGTGTACATATACGTATTCGTATGTATGTTGAAAATCATTTCTCTAAAGACATGATAATCCTATTTCCAATAACAATAACAACAACAACAACGACTACAAATCAAGCATTTTCCGAATAATATTATTGTTGTTGCCATTTTTTGATATATCAATAGATGTACGAAACGTATATCGAAAGACAATCCATTAAAATTCCCCCGTGGCTTTTATATTATTTAAACAAAACAAAGTGAACAAAAAAGTGAGTTTTAGGATTTTATTTTAGGAAAAGCACAATTCAAAAGTGCTTACAAATTTTTGTTCCTAAATAATCGAGTTGTGTACATATTATGGAAAATATATAGGAGATTTGACTCTACAAAACTTTTTATTTGCTTATTTATTAAAAGCAATTGGAATTTGTCTATAGTTGTTGCCTATTTAGCTCCAACTGAGAATAATAAGTTAACTTTCAAAATTTTTAAAAATGTATTAGATATGTAACAGATGACTTTAGGATGGAACTTGTCAATATTTATTAGGGCAATAATGTTACCTAAATTTTAATCAGTGTAATATTCCTAAAATGGTATTAGAACCGTTAAAAAATTCCAAAATTATCTGCAACATGCAAGACGTTCAAACCATATCAGCAAATTAGATAATTAATATTCTTCACGTGTAGAGAATGAATGTAGACAATTAAAAAATGATGTCGACAATATTGGGAGTGTGAACAATGTCAAAAATTATTGTTCTGTTAGCGCAAATAGCAAAATTTCTTGATTTCTTTATTTAATGGAAACATTGGGCTTCATTTTTATCTTACATTAAAAACAATCGAAACAAAGTTTTAAAATGGCAATAACGTACTCCTTGTGCGAATGTGTCAACGACGTAACTATGAATCTTCCTGGATACTAGATTATAAAATCAAAATTTACTACAAAAAATTGTAAAAACTTTCAATGAAAATTTTTTTAATCTTAGTTGGCTACAGTAGTTTGGAATTTTTTTTATTTATTTGTAGGGAACAAGGAAAACAAGGAAAATTTTTACTACAGCATACTAAGATTTAATTGGTGAACAATTATTTTTCAAATTTCGATTTAATAATCTAGTAACCAAGAAGATGAGCAGTCACATCGTATGAAGTGATGCGACTAATGCTGGAAACAAATGGACAGAATTCTGAAAGCAGAAAAATTAGAGTAAACACGTTTATATGGTGTGAAATACATGTATTCTGTTTTGCGATCAGAATTCTGACTCATGTCTCTATTTCTAATTTTTCTGCCTGGCAGAAGGATGCGCTACGTAGAAGAAAACAAATCTAACAATCGTAATTATCAAAATGAAGGAAAATATTATAGATAAAATAAAACAAAAAAGCAATAAAAAAAAATTTTGCTAGTCAAAAAAGACGCTCATGTAGTTCACTTGAAATTCTGCAGGCAGCGCTGCCACTCTCGTATGATTTACGAAGAATCAAAATTAGGAGGTTTCGCAATTAAACGTAAAATAAAAATATTCTACCGGACCCAGGATAGATTAGGTAGAATATTTTTATTTTATGTCGAATTATAAGAATACAAAGTTTTATAAACACAAACGACTTCATGACTTTTTCACCCGACTGGGCGAATCGTTTCACCAACAAACATTTTTAATTTAAATTAAACCAAATTAATTATTAAATCAATCGCACACGATGAACCCTTCATAATTTTCACAAATAACCTTTTTTCCATTCAATATGAGTAGGTCCACGTATATATACCGATTACGTACATACCGTTATTTATAAATAATATACAATACATAATTAAATTAATTATCACATTAACACATTTTTCCATCACATTAATTGACCGAAAATAAATAATAAACCATTTTCAAAGCTCGTGTGTATTAAATAAACAACAAAACAAGTGGAAAATTAAATACAAGGAAAACAAAAATGCACTGTGCGTCTGTCTCTGTGCTTATACATAAAAAGCTCATTAAATTCCAAAAAAAAAACAAATTGGTTTTAGATCAAACGGCATAATATCTTACATAAAAACATATAAACATTAAACTCACACACACACACAACATATTTATGTAACGATGTTGAAATTATCTAAAAATAATTAAAAACATAAATGTTTTATTACATAATTTATCGAGTACGAGTATGTGCAGTACTTGGAACGAAAGAGAGAGAACGAGCGTGAATTAAAATTAATTTCCATGTCAAAAAACGTTTCGTATCCTAAATCCTTTTCATAATTTTTATGCTACATATCTTTATGCGATTTATAAATGTATGCTGTATTTTGTTGTTGTATATTGATGATGAAGAACATAAATGTTAATCCCTTATATTTTATGTGTGTATGGCTTGTTACGATGCTGATAGCTCTTCGGATCATCCGCCTATGTTTTTTTCGCCATTATGATCATCATCATCATTCCTCTTAATTTATTATATTACATTATTAAATTATTTATAAATAAAATATATTTGAATATAATTGTTGGATGACCTTTTATTGGGTGGTTCGGTTTGTGTGGTTTAAAATGCGTTTCCCGCGACTAGAGATTTATTATTTTATCGGAATGTTTTTTTAAATTGAATTCAGCAGAAAAATATTACGGTTTATTCACTACCGTAGTATCAAGACCGATGACCGAAGGTTTGACCAGAGCCATCTGGATGTATAGATCCTATCTATTCGGACATTTTTTTCTAAAAATTGGGTACTCATTTTTTATTGTCCATTGAAATATATGGAAAACAACCGGTTTAATTTTTTATTTGAAGTCTATTTGAACAATGAGCTTTTGTAATATTTTTCGACAGAAATATATATATAACTATACTTAATTTCACGAGCCTTAATTTTGTTAAATTTTTGTAATTTTTGAGCAAAATATGGCTAAGAGGACGGAGCTGAGCGACAGCTCGAATAGATTTTATCATTTGCGATATTACTTTAGGAAAAATTATTGCTCGATAATAGAAAAAAATTGTGCCCAAAATAGAACTAAACCATTTTTGTTTAATTTTATCTGGTGGTACAACAATTTAATAAAAGCTAACAACGTGTAGTAATAATTTTTGATCCGCAAGGCTAAACCAATCAAAACGCTTCAACATATATCACCTCCATTTGTTTCCAAATAAAAATTCCCCTCCGAGTTAAAATATTTTAATCTTTGCGCTACTCGGCCCGCAGACGACCATCATTATTGAAGGGAATAAAAATAATATGATTTGAAAATCTTATTTATTGATGACTGGGCAATCGAAATTTTTGTTTGATTGATAGGATGTCTAGACTTCTCGATGTATTTTACTATAGTTATGATTTGCCAACCTCGTGCTGCCCATCGCTTGTAAAACCAGAGTTCCGGAACTCTTGATGAAAGCGTTCAAAATTCACATACCTAGATCCCAGAATTTGGTATCTTCAAAGTTATCCAGCTGGAGTAATACAAGGATCTAACGCGTAGGACACAAAAATAATTTTAAATAAATGAATAAAAAATGTTTTGACGTTCAAAATGTCTGAAGAATACGGGATGGGCCATCTGTTAGTCTCTTTTTTTCATTTGTAAATAGAACACACATTTTGTGATGAATAATCAAAATTTTTTATTGATAAGGAAAAGTGATTCTATGCCATTTATGTATGAAAAACAATTTCGTTCATATGCCCATCACGGCTTCGTCTTCAGTGGCACTATTCTGGTAATTCAATGGGAATTGGCAACTGTGGCACTATTCTTGTCTTTCCTGGGAATAGGGAATTGGGAAAAATATTTTCATAGCATTTTTGCCTAAATTATATTTTTCTGGTCTACTGAGGAAATATGTTTGGTGTAAATATTTTCGAAACAATGTTAGATGGGAAAATATTTTTTCCTATAAACAAAAGTGGAACAAAAGTTTCTCAATTAACTTTGTTTTGAAAATTTTTGCATTAAACTTCTTCCTTCAGTAGGCCAGAAAAATACAATTTGTGTTACTGGGAAAAGCAATTATATGTAGTTTCTGTTCAAATGTTTTTTTTCCTGCCTACTGAAGAGAAAAGTTTGATGTAAATATCTATAAATTGGGAATAATTTTTCCAAATATAAATTGGGAGTTAAAATTACTCGCAATTGTTTTCAAAATTTTAACACTAGCTTTTTAACTCAGTATGCCGGAAAAAAAAATATTTGTGCCACAGGCCTGCGAATGGTTATCCGAATGTCAAAATTGTCAATTCGATAAAAACGGACCAATGACCTCAATTTCAGCTTCGATGTTGTTTTTAAATTGTTGAATTATTTGTGGATGATTAGCATACTCCTTCCTTTTAAAATAAGCTCACAAAAAATGAAATGGTGTTAAATGCGAGCTTGTTGGTGGCCAAGGACCTTCACAATTTCTTGAAGTTATGCGATCAACAAATTTTGTTGAAAATAAATGGATTGTTGCACGACTTGCGTGGCATGTCGCTCCGTCTTGTTGAAATCAAAGGTCGTTGACACGCAATTCAATCAATTTGGGCCACAAAAAAAAGCAGTTAACATGTTGCGATAACGTTCCCCATTCCCTGTAAGGGTATTTTCCAGTTCGTTTTCAAAGAAAACCGACCCAATGATGCCACCACCCCATAAACAACACCAAATAGTGACTCTTCGAGGATGAACTTCTGCTTCGTGAATAACATGAACATTCTGCGCTTCCCAAATTCAACAATTTTGCTTAAAGACGAAGATGATTTTTGATGAAAAACCTTCATTTCGTTCAAGAATCCAATTAACAAAACGACGATGATTTAAATGGTCTGGTGGCTTAAATTTTTGTGTTAGTTTAGTTTTGCAAGGATGCAAATAAAGATCAACATACAAAAAGCGACGTAATGTGGTTTGTGAAATGTTTAGTTCTTATTAACGATGCCTTGTTGATGTTTTTGGTTCATTACAAACACTTTCAATACCAGCTGCCACTGCATCTGGAGTACGAATTGGATGAACATTGCAATTTGCACAGGACCAACAGATGGCCCGCCCTGTATGGCTTACCGCTTTCCTCATGAGATTTTAATATTTCAAGAATAATTGTTAAATAAAAATACGATAAAAGTCTATCGGTGAAAATAAAAACAGACTGATAAAAATTTCAATCTAATGAAGAAAACGTCAAAAATTGTGGACGAATTTAGCAAAACCTATACTAGATACTAATTTCAGACTGTGACTACGGATACAATTTCACAGTCGTGGAGCAAACTTAACCAATATTACTTTGTTATATACATAAAGTTATTTCACACATTTGATGAGGAGTTAACAAATTGTGTTGGGTTCAAACTTATGTTGTCCTTAATCCCATCTGCGATTGACGTCATCAGGAAGCCTAATTCACTAAAAACGATACACTTAATGGAGGCGGCCACAGCCACAACTTTTCACTTGTTGTAGAACTGTATAGAGTTGTAATGCAAACGACCGCCTTTCTGTAAATTACTTACGGAACGTGTTATAAAAGACAAGCCTCGAGGTTTTGTTATAGTACAGGTTAGCACAGTCGAAGATATAGACGTAAGTGAGGTTTTGTGGAAAGACACAAAGTATGTGACACTGTTAGCAAAGTTTGTAAGAGAATTACCGACCAAAAAATTCAAACTGTATATTCGTAGCAAAAACCAAACGATCGAAGTGGTTTGTACTAACATTATAACCAAATATAATAAACAGATGGGCCGACCTACTAAATAACCTTATCGGTCACCATAAAATTAAATTGAGATCAAGAAAGTGGTACGTTTGAGTTTTTTACCATCTTTTAGGCATTACAGTGGTTAATTCGTTGCTGCTCTCAAAAACAATTGCCAAAGAGAAAAGCACAAATTATCTCAGTCAGTGGATTTTCAGATTCAACTTGGTGAGAGTTTGTGCAGAGTAAACGAGAACCGGGATTGTTTGAAACGTGGCTGGCCGTTATCAAATGCAATTAGTGCGAAAATTTAAAATAAAAAGAAAAACCTAGTGCTAACCTCCACAGGATGTTCGTGTGGACAATATTGGCCATTTTTGCGATTGGATGTGTGACAGATAGATGCAAATTGCCTGGTTACTCAAAATTAACTTTTGTACAATGTACCAAACGCCAAGTGCATCTTTGGTTCAACAAAGATAGAAACTAAAACTGAACTGACTGTTTTATATATTTTTGTTTTATATTTATTAAATTTTGCTTTATTTTTATTTATTATTTGACTGTGAATTTTTAATTGTCTGAACATTGATTGTTAAATAAAACTATGAACCTTTTATTAACTATATTTTAATGAATAAATGTGTTAAAATAATTTAACATTTGGTATCATATATGATACAACCATGAAAATCCATTTTTCAGGAAAACTATTTAAAAAAATGTAAATTGGTTTTCTTACTCCGAAAATGTGACACCCAAATCTATTTTTCGTTAAAAATAAAAAGAAAATGCTTTGTAGGGTTATAACAAATGTAATACACCTGTCGAAAGGAAATTTCTATATAACCTGTGGCACTATTCTGATAATTACCCAGGAATAGGGAAATGGGGAAAGAATTTAAATGTAATTTCTGTTCAAAAATGTTTTTCCTGGCCTACTGAGGAGAAAAGTTTGATGTAAATATTTATTTTATTTATTCCGAATTTACTTTTGTTTCCAAAAAATTTAACATGACCTTTTTACCTCAGCACGCCGGAAAAAAATATTTGAAGAGAAATCTATATCTATAAAAATGGTGCAAAAAATGTATGTGCGCGCATCAGTTGAGAACGGCTGAACCGATTTGGCTCAATCTTTTTTTATTGTGGTCGCAATTGCCAGGAGATGGTTCTTACGAAAGAAAATTTTGAAAAAATTCACCGGAAAAGTCTAAAAACCCGAAATTTCGAATAAAAAGCCATTTTCATATGAATTTTGTGTGTACAATGTTTATGAGACAGGTATGCAGTGGTTAAAGAATCGGCGCTTGGATTGGGAGGTACTGAATTCGATTCCCACCGAAGGCTACATCTAAACTGCTACTTTGTTTTTTATCCAAAATCCAAAATCCGTAAACACGAAAAAAATCGAAACTAAATGGAAAACCGAAAAATCAAAAAAAAAAAAATCGGAAAATCGAAAATTGCGTTTTGTAGAGGAATGTTGTATGGAAATACACTTAACACCACCGATGAAAATTGTATTTTGACAATGATCATTCATTTAAATAGCCACTTCGGATTATTTTCAATAGATGGCGTTGGTTGCGGACTACTATAAATATAAGTTGTGTAGAATTTTGACAATCTTATCTTCTTCTTCTATATCTATAAAAATGGTGCAAAAAATGTATGTGCGCGCATCAGTTGAGAACGCCTGAACCGATTTGGCTCAATCTTTTTTTATTGTGGTCGCAATTGCCAGGAGATGGTTCTTACGAAAGAAAATTTTGAAAAAATTCACCGGAAAAGTCTAAAAACCCGAAAAATCGAATAAAAAGCCATTTTCATATGAATTTTGTGTGTACAATTTTTATGAAACAGGTGGGGCAGTGGTTAAAGCATCGGCGCTTGGATTGGGAGGTACTGAATTCGATTCCCACCGAAGGCTACATCCAAACTGCTACTTTTTTACGTTTTTTTATCCAAAATTCAAAATCCGTAAACACGAAAAAATCGAATCCAAATGGAAAGCCGAAAAATTAAAAAAAAAAATCGGAAAATCGAAAATTGCGTTTTGTAGAGGAATTTTGTATGGAAATATACTTAACATCACCGATGAAAATTGTATTTTGACAATGATCATTCATTTAAATAGCCACTTCGGATTATTTTCAATAGATGGCGTTGGTTGCGGACTACTATAAATATAAGTTGTGTAGAATTTTGGCAATCTTATTTTCTATATATATAAAAACAAGTGCATTCAGTTCCCGGTTCTTTTGGCGTTTGCTATGATGATTAACAAATCACAAAGTCAATTTGCAAAAAACAACTAAATTTTCGATAGATGCCTAAGTTTGAATCGACCTTTTATTCACTTTTCAATACATTATGCCGCCTTTATGGTTGTGTTCGTTCGCCCATTCTGACAATTTTTTCCAACAATCGTATTGCTCAAAATTGACGATTCTGGATTTTTGTACAAACGGTGATTGGTCGAACAAATGACCGAATGAACGAACGCAACCATAAACCTACTTTTAGTGTTGAATTCGGTAAAAAAGTGAATGGAATGGCCACTCAATCGTCTAACTCAAACGTCTATTGAGAATTGAGTTGAGTTGTTTGATTTTTCTCTCATTAAATTCAATTTTTATGAAGGTCAAAAGTGTTTGCTCGGACGAAGTAATTTGGGGCGAGACAAAGTTCGCCGGGTCAGCTAGTTACATATAAATTCTTTCCCCAGTTCTAGCGAATTTATAATAATTCGCTAATGCATTGTGTATATAAATTCAATATAGGCTTAAAATAGTTTTCTATTTTCTTGTATTTGGTGAGCGTAGTCTGACGTGACAACTGAATTTTTTATATACGGATTTTAAGGGATTTTATTTATAACAAACTTCGTAAGTTTAATAAAATCGTAAGCAAACAAAATCTAATTCGAAAAACATCTGCTTCACATTTCTTTTTTTAACGTAATTAGTATCGAAATAATTTTCAACACGTTTTGCATGCATTACATTGAATTTCCATCGCATTACGATGCAACTCATCGATACAGTTTCAATGCACACTAGCTTCACAATTAAACATACGTTTCATCAATTTGCTTTAAATGTAATTTATTATATACGTAATTATTTGCATCGCATAACAAATTTTTTTTCGAGTGTGTAACATGCAAAATATAATAGTTTATCTAGAATTTCCACTCATCTCCAAATTCTGGATCTTGCCACTCATATTCACCGTGTCGAAAACCTGTAATTAATGAAAGAGTTTAAAGTATCCATTCTCAAACAATGATGGTTTGGTTACCGGATCAGCCATTAAAATGGAAAAGGTTCTTTGTTAATTGGGCAAATAAAATAAAGTTTAGATTACGTGAAAATTGTTGGGAATGATGCTGCTCTGAATTTCCAGCTGGTTACGCCTGTCAAACTATTTTTCCGAGCAAGTTCAATAGATATCAATTGTGATTTGAGGTCGATTTAAATGGCCCCTTAAATAGATTCATTTTGATCACCTAGGCACAGAAATTATTAACATATTAAAAAAATCAATGACAATTACGGCCGTTCACTTCGTCTTACGGTCGAATCCTTTTCGAGTTTTTCGGATGTATAAGGATCGCCAAACATCGAAAAATTTTCCATGATGAATTGGGGAAGCTACCGCCATTATTTTGCGATGCACATGAATTGGTTTAATACGGATATAGCTAGCTAAAGACGTTCAAACTGTGGTTAAAACGGTTTGAAGATGTTGCTTTTGACGCTTTTCGTCGACGAGAGGGGAATAATTCGTGTTAGTTTCGTTCCTTTGCTGTTAAGCTAAACCGACCACTCGTTCCTCGAAAACGGTAACTGTAATAAAATCGGGATTTGTTGTAATAAGTGTGTATCAAATTATAATATAGGTTTCATTAAGGCGGGCAAATTTGGTAGGTGCAGGTTAAAAGCACTTTAAATTTCCCCAAGCGGAATACAATTTGCTTTGAAATTCTCTATGTTATTCGAATTTTTCACCGGCTACTTTAATCTTTTTTTTAAATTAAGAAACATAATTTTTCCCCCTACAAATAGAACAATTCCGACTGGGTAAATCGATTCGAAATTATGTAGGGAGACAAATATTAGTAAACTTGAGAACAATTTTCAAAAAAATGATTAAAGTAGCCGGTGAGAATTTCGAATAATATTCGCTTGGGATTCTTTCCACCGGTTTCAAGAATACGGCCCCAGGATTGTTTTAGTTACGTCGCTCGATGATTTCCTCAGGCATCTGAATAATCCCTTCACATGTGCTTTCTCATTTCGACCCCAATTAATTTATAAAAGCTGTAGTTTATTGTTGATCTTATGTGAATGCTTTCGCAGCCATACAGCAATTCTCTTAAGCAGTTCTGGCATTGTTGATTCGCTAGGATATGTATTATCTATTCCATCCGACTCGCTACCTATTGTACCTAGGTATTCAAATTCATTGACGTCTTCTTTTCTTCTTGGTTTTATATATTGGAGTAAATATTAGTCTCATCATTAGCCTCATCGTCCAAGTTTCCCCGATATTTAATATGAGACTAACCTCGGCGTGTTTGTGGTTAGTAGGTATTTGCGTCCAATCCAGATCATTGGTCTTATCCGTTAACCTTACTCGATGTTGTTGGGGGACAGGCCATCAAACTTTCTCATAACACAACATAATAAGGAACAGAAGTTGGTTTCTCACAGATCATTTTCTATGAAATCGTTATAATCAACCTTTTCTTCAATTGTCGCCGTGTTTAACCGGAACTTTATAATTCTGGTTTTTGCTAGTGTTAGAGCCTAGCAGGGTTGGTATATCTTCTTGAATATTTCAGCTTCATTGTCCGTAATATTTCATTTGAACAATGACTCTGTTAACTTAATGTGAGAATTTATCTAAACTAAAACTATACTCAAAACAGTTTGATTTACGAGAACGAAAAAGCATACCTGCCCCTAAGCTTAATTTGGATTTACAATTTCTTATTTCCATTTATATTTCTATGATGACTAGTAAATCCAAGTATTTAAAACTATTTTATTAAAATTTGGCAACCCAATCAGCCGTGATAAATGGTGAAGAAACATGGATACAAGGCTTTTCTAAGACAATTATGTATTTGGTTAACAAGCTTAACCAGAACAAAGTTCATAAAGGTTGTATATTATTTTGATATTACGATAGATTTAGGAATTGTATAGGTTTGAATTTCCGGTAAATTAGGCTCCTAGGTTGTTGTCGCATATGTGGAGGAGATTAAATATGTTTGAACCTCAGATAAGTTTGATGAAATTTGTTTAGAGCAAGGCGCAAACCATCAGCAAGCCAAAGTAGACGAACAAGGCGGCTAGTTTGACGAGTTAGATCAGGTGACAGAGGTAAAGTTTCCTGAAGCAAGAGTACTTGACCAGCTCAAGCAATTTGAAAATACAACAAGTCCCTTAAAGTGAAATTAAGTGGGACCGGCTTTGAAATCCTTATGTTGCCAACCGGTAAGGAAGGTCAGCAGCAACATTTAAGACCTCTGATATTCGGCGGGAACTGAGATGTGAACAGTCACAAACGTCAGTCAGTTGTGCAAGATATTATTTCCAAACAAGAGGCAACGACGTGGAGAGAGCTTGCAAGATCTAGAGAAATAACGAGATTAGAAGGATATTACGTAGATAAAGGCATTTATAAAAGAGGAATTAAGCAGCTGTCATAAAAAGTGAATGACTGCAAGAAGAAATGGTGCGTTAAGAGAGACGGTCCTTGTGGAAATCCCAGCTGCAGTTTCTATTACAATTTTTAGCAACTATTACGGCGGTGAAAAGGAGGTGATTGTTCGAGAGAAAGAGAGAGAGAGAGAAAGTAAGGAAGGAAAAACATGCTAAGATGGAGGGATCGATATGAGCATACATGTATAAAGCCGACTCAGATAGTAAAAAACGGTAAACGGAAGAAACAAGTTAGTCTGTGATCATTCGGATTAACGTGAATGTGTATGCTAGTGACAGGGAGTAAGACCTTATTTTTGGCTAACAAATAAAATCTTAGAACAAATTCCAAACATAGTACGAAGTATACTTAGAAGAATGGTAAATGAGATCACAGCTCGCCTATGATCTGATATATTTTTTATACCTGATAATGTAGCACAATCCTTTTTATCTAGATTTATTGATTTTATGTCTGTTAGAACGACTGTTCTGTGCCGAAAATATCTCTAAATAGCTACCATAGAAATCTAAATAGCTACCATACAGATATTGCATTAAAAAAAAAATCATAAATAAAATAAAAGAACGTATAGTTGATCTCCAGGGCACAATGCAGACACAACATTGCTAACGCAATTTGGTATATAAATTTAAATTTAACCTCTTTCCAACCGGTTAAATTCCCATGTCAATGACGGGCGACACACTTTCAGCCATAGAAAATACTCGAATATCTCATTGGTCCTATTCGTGCGTCGTCGTGTATGTTGATTTAACCGCACACGCACGATAATTAATATTTATCGTATCCGTTCTCTTAGCCTCGAATATGGGTTATGTACAATAAATCCCCCACCATTATTTACTTTACCAACAAAAGGTGCATACAATTTTTTTTTTGTTGATAACCTCCATAGAATATAACCAGACCCTTTTCATTATTTTCCAATCTCATATATACTCGCATGTACCGTACACATTACGATATAACAATAGACTAGGTAGCTGCTACATACATATAGAAATTATGAGGGGGGACATGTACTCTATATATGTACCATATATATACCCTTTCTCCGTAAATCTTACAAATTTGTTTATATGTCGAGCCAATCTCGCCAGGCTAATTTGAATTGAAACGTACGAGAGTACTAAACACACGATTTTTTTTCCTCCTTGCGGTGGTGAATTTTTCTAGTAAAATAGAAAATCGAACGAATTTAAAAAAAACGCGGATAGGAACAATGACCGAATTTATTTTATTCCTCGTGTAATATTCCACCCCGTTCCATACCGGGGATGCTAATACCTTTAGGCTTAAACACAGGGAATTTTTATGTTTTGAATTTTTTTTTGTTTTGTTTGTTGGTTATGTATTTTAGCGAGGATTTTTTTTATACTCTTGGAATTTGTTGTGTGTAGTTGTATTTTTGTTGGTTTTGTTTTTCCAACATATGTACGTGTATTTAGATTTTCTTTTCTATTATGATTATTTTCACTCTCTGTTAATATTTTGAATTTTTTTTTGAATATACAAAAAAAGGGTAATACAATGAAGTAACTAAATGTATTTATTTATTTGAATTTTTTTTTTGGAAAAACCTAAAAGGTATGTGAATTTCAAATATGTACGTATGAATTTATTATTATTCATTTTCAGTTATATTCACAGTGTTTTTATTTCGTTGTTGTTGTGTTCTTGTATTTTGTAAATGAAAAGCTCAAATTCAAATTCATTTATATAATAAATGCTGTATTGTGTATGTAATTCGGAAAATGGAAAATATGATGTGTGTTTTTATTTTACTTTTTTGTCGGTATTGTGTATGGAACGCTCGTGTTTATAACCAAAAAATAAAAATAAAATAAAAAAAATACATTATGACGATTCGAGAATGAGATTTGATGATGAATGGGAAATTTATCCTCTTTATCCTCCTTGCATATATAAAATACATAACATTTTTATTTTAGTAGACTGGGAAAGGACTTAAACCTTCACAAGAACTCTGGAAATCGGAATTTAGGTCAAAGTGTATGACGTAGGCAATTTATGCAATGCAGGAATCACTAAACAAACATGTACGACTAGTTGATGAAACATCATTTTAGAAGACAAGATAATCCCTTGGCTTGTACTACGCCTACGGCCTCTTAAAATTATTTACATTCACAGTTCTACTAATTACAATACACAGTTCTACTAATCTATGCTGTTAAATCTTAATAAATAAATTAATTAATTATTACAAAATAATTTTAAATAATGGGATGGAGAAAAAGAAACTTATTATTTGACATATATGACACTACATGGCTTTAGTGTGGTGATGGGTGGTAAATTTTCGTCTCTTATAAGAACTAATTGGTTTTCCTTTATTGGTTGTTGTTTTGTCCATTTCATTCGGTTCAGAATATTATAGAGATAATTTTTGCACCACATTTTTTACAAGTCTCCATGCAGAAACCTCTCAATAAGCTGCCACCTTGTCAATAGATTTTGGTTGGTAAAAGGTTTCATCATCGGGCTGGGCGAGCATGGAATCGTCAATTAAAAAATGCCCAGGTGTTAAACATTTAATTTCATTACGATTCTCTAGTAGTGGACATAGCGGTTTAGAATTTATTGTTCCTTGAACCTGATTGCCAACGCCAAATTCGTGACGTTGTCGTGACGTGTAGGGTGTTACTCTTGGAGGAGGCAGGCTTCCCATCAGTTGTGTTGCTCTGTTAGCATTAAATAGTGAGATGATCGTTTTACACTCCGTTCGTGTCTAGAAATGGATGTAAGGAGAGAAGTTTACTCTTAAAGCCCACTGGTCCATTTCACTTTAATTTACTTATATCGTCTTTAAATGACGAAACTTCTACACAACTTTATAACTGTTAGAGCCCCTTCCGCTTTTAATGTTTATTGTGGTTATTCCAATAGAAACGCCAAATATATGCGAGTACTGTACTGTTTTTGTGAGATGAAAATAATATCTCCATTTTAATAGTACTCAATGAAGGTTTGATACTACGCCTAAGCCAATCTGGGCCTAGCCACCATATTTTATTATCACTCAGCTCATCATGATATACACCACGAGTTGCACAGTCAGCGGTATTATCCTTTGATTTGACATGTTGAAGAAATTAAGAAGAAAGCCAGCCTGAATAGCAAGCCAAATAATAATTTTAAGGTTTTGATCACCAAGCCTATAGTGAAAATTCACCCTGCAAAAGTTTTATCCTTCCTATCATTCAAAAAGTACCACAAAAAGACGAAACTATAGTATGAAAGTGCTTTGCAATTTTTCTCCATCTAAAGACGTAGTGAAATCGTAAAGATGTAGTCAAATTTCGATGAAACGCCGTTAACGTTTGCAGCTGCATGCTCAGAGACGGTTAATACATTAGAAGTTTTGTAGCTGGGGCTATTGATTGATGATGAACAATTTGAAACTGTTTTTCATACTGACAGTAAGAAGAATGAAATTATAGTCCTGAAAATAAAATCACCAACAGTGATATATAATTAAAACTAATATTGAAGGATTGAAATCCCATTATCAGGAATCCAAGAAGGTTTGCTAAAAACGCTAATTAGTGGTGGTTAAAAGAATCTATTATAAAATAAATCTCTTTCGATTATGTAAGCACGATGGTGTTAGCCAATAAAAAAGTTATATCGAAAACGCTGTGCGTAGATTATATAGGATTCCGGAGCCGCTCGAAACGCGATATTTCAAAACGCGATATGGTACAGAACGCGATTTTTTAAATCGCTACACTTCAAAACGCGAGATGGTACAACAGGAGCGCAACGACCCGCCTGATATCACCCGATCCAATACTCCCGCTTTTATCGAATTTTAAATTCCTATAAACTGAAATTTTTTCTAAGGAGCGGAGCGACTTGGGCTCAGCGACCCGCCTGATATAACAACGGGCTGTCCTCCCGTTTCTATCGATTTTTAAATTCGTATAAACTGAAGTTTTTTTTCCTAACTAAGGAGTGAAGTGCTTACCTGAATAACCCGATCCTATACTCCCGCTAATATCGGTTTTTAAATTCATATAAACTGAAATTAAATTTCCCCTTCTCCAGAATGTACATTGCGAAGCGAATGGAGCGCAGCCACCCGCCTGATGTAACCCGATCCTAAACTCCCTCTTCTATCGATTTTTATATTTTTATAAACTGAAATTAAATTTCCCCTTTTCCAGAATGTACGATGCGAAGCGGCCTGAGCCGACCCGCCTGATATAACACAATCCTAAACTGCCACTCCTATCGATTTTTAAATTCCTTTGAATTAAAATTACATGTCCCCTATGTGGATTATAAAAAAATTGAAATAAAATAATTGAAATAACAGTAAATTTTTTTATTTGTATAAAAGTTGGGATTTGGGGCGGTAGCCCTCAATCTTAAGGTATAAAATGATTTAAAATAATCATAAAAGCATTTGTGCTTCGAAAACAGAAAATATTTTTTCGCTTTTGGGTTGTCTTTTAAGACCATTTGGGGCATTTAAGGCCACTTGGGATCATTGAGAGCTACTTGAGGTCGTTTCTGGATATTTTCATGGCCATATTTGGAATCAGCATTCTAAAGTACCTTAGTATATCGATTTTCAGAATTTTTGGAGTTATATAACCTATTCGGAACTATAACCACGCAGTTAAAATTTTCGGCCGTCAATTGATATCAGGTGCAAATTGAATGAAAAATTGAATTTTATTAAAACCTTCAATGTTGGGCATTTCTGTATCTTGGACACTTTCATTCTGTCTCTTGAAATTTCTTATTTTTATTTTTACAAAAATGGTAAAAATATTCTGTATATTGACAACCTCTTTCTTTATATTGTAACTTGGACACTTTAAAAATTTTCGTCTAATCTTTAACAAATTACCCTTTGTATATTGGACACATATCAGTAATTCGATTTAATGATAAAAAATATCACATTATGTACCATATCGCGTTTTATACCATATCGCGTTTTGAAAAATCGCGTTTTAAAATATCGCGTTTCAAATGGGACCCATAGGACTCAACGACGCTGTAATAAAAGACAAGAACAGATTTCCACATCTTCTGGATGTTGAAGGTGCAACATGCTTTACAACGCTCGATCTGAGTAACGGATTTGGCATGTGCCCATCGCAAAAGTTCACAAAGTATACTACTTTTTTCACGCTTTTCGGACTTCATGAGTTTTTACGAGATCCATTTGGATTATGTAATAGTCCAGCAGATTTCAAGCATTTTGTAGCCAATATTTTGCGGTATTTAAGTACTAATGGCATTGTGTGTATTTATTTAAATGGCCAAATTAGTGCATTCGACAATATTAATGAGGCAATGTTGAAGTAAAAAGCAATCCCTGAGGTATCCGACCAAAATCAACTAAAAATAAAATAAAGCAGTCAGTCTTTCAGAGCCAAAAACATAAGCGATTAAAAAGTTTACAGTGTCAAAAACCGTGGCGTAGTTTTACTTTACGTATACATCGAGAAAACCAGGTAAAAGTTTAAATTTTGGAAAATTTTAAATGCAGGAAATCTTTAAATACATGATAGTAAACCATCAAACTTTCACTTTTTTTCAATATGTTTTTTTTATTTTTACTAATAATAATTGCTTCGTCAACTTTGCAGACACAGATCAAAGAATTTCTATCGCTCTTATCGTTTTTCTGATAGTGCCACAAATGTTAAAAAAAATCAACTTTTGTAAATAGTTATAATTTTTTTAATGTAATTTTAATTCGTTGTATACCTTAGACCTTAGAGGATGACAGACCCCCAAACCCCCACTTTTCCAGAATTTATACTATCCTTCAAGTGTCAAATTTTATTTATAACTTTAAACAAAGTACAAAAAAATTGAAACAATTTCAAAATTTTCCTTGAAAAATGTAAAATTTTCCCGGCAAAAATACTTGTACTGTCGAAAAACTGTTAGATACAATCCTCATATCAAATCTATAAATATAAAAATGGTGTAAAAATGTATGTGCGATCAGTTGAGAACGGCTGAACCGATATGGCTCAATCTTTTTTTGTTGTGTTCGCAATTACCAGGAGATGGTTCTCACGAAAGAAATCTTTGAAAAAATCCACCGGATAAGTCGGAAAACCAGAAAAATCGAATAAAAAGCCATTTTCATATTTTCATATGAATTTTGTGTACACATGTTTTATGAGTTAGTTGGTGCAGTGGTTAAGCTTCGGCGCTTGGGCTGGGAGGTACTGGATTCGAATCCGATCTATTTTATCTATTTATCTATCTATCTAAAAAATTTTTCATTTCAGCCGGTTTTATATATATAGAAGACTACTTATATAAAACCGGCTGAAATGATTTGGCTTAATCTTTTTTTATTGTGTTCGGAATAGTCAGTAGATGGATGGTTCTTACGAAAGAAAATTTTGGGAAAATGAACCGGAAAAGTCGAAAAATCGAAAAGTGATATTTTTGTAAGGATGTCGCACGTATCCGAGATTTTACAATTTTTCTGTTCAAAAAGATGGTAATTTAGAAGAGAAAAACTGAGTGAAAAATTCGGAAACTTCCGGAAAAACCCGATGAAAATTGATTTTATTTTCTTGGGCATAGTTGAGAACGGCTGAACCGATTTCGCTCAATCTTTTTTTGCTATGTTCCCAATTTCCAGGAGATGGATCTTACGAAAGAAAATTGGAAAGTCCACCGAAAAAGTCGGAAAATTCGGAAAATCGAAAAATGATGTTTTTGATGTTAGTATCGGATCCAGATAGTCTTTTAGAAGAAAAAAAAATGTAAAATCTGAGTTGAAAACTCGAAAACTTCCGGATAAACCCGAAAAAGAAAATTGAGTTTTTCCTTTCTTGCGCATCAGTTGAGAACGGCTGAACCGATTAGAACCAATCTTTTTTTGTTGTATTCGCAATTGCCTGGAGATGGTTGATATGAGAGATTGCATTGATATGTATGTTAAGATCGAAACGAACCGTATAATTCCATCCGCTTCGATCAATTAAAACTATGTTCTGAGCAGTACAATCATCTGCGCAATGCCATCGCTTCGGACGGGGATGCAACCAACGTCGGTCAATTGACTATTCTCCCAGCAACATATGTTGGCACCCCACGGCATATGTAGGAATATGCGCAGAATGCTATGACGTATGTGTGGCACTACGGAGTGCCAGATTTGTTCATCACGTTCACATGAAATCTAAAATGGCCTGAAATTACCGCTAATCTACTGCCAGCACAAACTTCCAGCGATCGCCACGACATCCCCGCGCGTGTGTTTAAACAAAAACTCACGACGCTAATGGACTTCATCGTTAAACAGGTGGTTTTCGAAGAGCCACGTTGTTGGATGTACTCAGTAGAGTGGCAGAAGCGCGAATTACCACATGCACGCATACTGCTATTGTTAATTGAGAAAATCAGACCAGATCAAATCGATTCAATCATCAGCGCCGAAATACCAGATCCAGAAGCAGACCCGGAGTTATTCGCGATAGTCGCAACAAACATGATTCACGATCCGTGTGGAGATCATAATCCAGATTCATCGTGTATGGCCGATGGGAAATGCACAAATAAATAATCCAATATCCGCGTCCGTTGGTGACATACACAATTAGTGGAAACGTCGGTTATCCAATATATCGGCATCGTTCGGCAAGGTTCCAATTGGGCCGTTATGTCAGTTGCAATGAAGCGTTTTGGTGTATTTTCTCATTTGCATTACATGAACGTCATCCCACTGTTCAAAATTTGTGGGTGCACTTGGAAAATGGACAACGTGTCTATTACACGGAAGCTAAGGCAGCACAACCAGCAGAGCGACCATCAGCTACAACACTCACGAATTTCTTCGAAATTTGCCAAAGCGATCCGTTCGCACGAGCATTGTTTTACTGGGAAATGCCATACGCTATTATATTTGGAACCAGTCGACGAAGAAGTTTCAACGACGAAAGAAAGGTCAACCTGTTACAGGATACGTCGATGTGTACACCGTTCATCCACGACAAGAAGAAGGCTTCTATCTTTTTGCTTCTGTAAAATGTTCGTGGTCCTACTTCGCTCGAATTGCTTCGTACTATAGAATGTGTGTTGTGCGCCACTTATCGAGAACCTTGAGAACCTTTGAATTTGCTGAAAAATGACTCACATTGGGACCCAACACTCGCCGATGTCACTGTTTCTGCGCCGGCAAATCAAATTCGTACATTGTTCGCGATCATCTTAGCGACGTGGAACAAGTACAAGGACGAGATGGCTGATGACATTTTGCATCGAGTTCGCACTGCAACATCGAATTATGAGCTTAAGATGAACGACGAGATACGCAACAAAGCTTTGTTCAGGATCGAAGGCATGTACGCGCTTATGAGCGGCAGCAAATGATTTGTCGAAATTGGACACGCCAGCACCAATTCGCTTGATGTACGATGCATTTGAGAGATGGCACATTCGGCACATTCTGTGTTCAAGTTGCCGATGAATATCCACACGAACGACAAGTCAGTGTGGTCAATTGCCAAGAACTCGGTGATGGCCACGGTATTTCAAGAATTCAAAATCATCATCTGGGACGAATGCACGATGGTATATAAACGATTATTGGAAGCGTTCCATCAAACGATGAAGGATTTACGAAGTGACTCAAGACGTTTTGGTGGAGCGATTATTCTGCTGGCCAGCGATTTTTGTCAAACGTTATCTGTCATTCCGAGATCAACAGCTGCAGATGAACTCAACGCATGAAATCGTCAAGTTTGTGGCGCTATGTGAAGAAGTTGCAGTTGACCACGAACATGAGAGAGTCGCGTTACAGAACGACTCGTCAACTGCTGA
This sequence comes from Nephrotoma appendiculata, assembly GCA_947310385.1. Lineage (NCBI taxonomy): Eukaryota > Metazoa > Arthropoda > Insecta > Diptera > Tipulidae > Nephrotoma > Nephrotoma appendiculata. The sequence continues at coordinate 343,030,563 of OX371224.1, forward strand.
TTTTTCCAAACAACTGTTGGTGCTTAACAATGGTCAAATTCCTGTTGATGTTTTGACAGGATTGATTTCGTTTCCATCGATTTTTTGCATTTTCACGATATCAAAGGAAGAGCTTATCACGAATCTGTTTCAGCACATTCACTAAAATTGTTTATGAATCATGATTGGCTCAACAAACGAGCGATTTTGGCAGCGAAGAACAAGGAACAGTCTGAATTACTTGATTCAAAACCAAATCGCTGGGGAAATGCATTGTTACAAATCCGTTGACTGTGTGACCAATCAAGACTAGAAAACCTTCGACCGAGTTTTTTAATGCGCTTGATTTGCCTGGAATACCACTGTATAACTTGATATCAAGGTAGGATCTGTGATAATTATGCTACGTAATCTGAACCATCCGAGATTGTTTAACGGACCGTGATTGGCTGAGAATAAACTGATGAACAACGTTATTCAAGCGACTATCATCAATGGCAAATTCAAAGCAGAAGATGTTCTAATTCCGAGAATGCTTCTGATTCCAACTGACATTTCGTTGGACTTCAAAAGAATTCAATTCCCCATTCGTTTGGCGTTCGCTATATGATTAAAAAATCACAAGGTCAATCGTTTGGAGTGTGCGGAATAAATCTGGAATTTCCGTGTTTTTCTCATGGTCAATGAATGGAAAAATATTTTTTACCACAATGCATTGTATTGATTCCATTTAATTTCACTCGAATACAATACATTGAATTTTTAATTCCAACTGACTTCAATTCATTTCCACACTGAGAGAAAAAATCGAAAAAACAACTCAAATTTCTATAGATGCCTGAGTTTGAACCGACATTTCATTCACTTTTCAATACATTATGCCGCCTTTATGGTTGCGTTCGTTCGTTCGTTCTGACAATTTTTACGACCAATCATATTACCAAAAATGAAGAGTTTTTTTCTTCTTGATTTTTTCACAAGAGATGATTGGTCGAAAAAACGACGGAACGAACGAACGAACGCAACATAAACTTGCCTTAGGTGTTGAATTCGATCAAAATAGAATGGAATGCCACTCAACTCAATCTTCTATTGTGAATTGAGTTGAGTTCTTTCTCAACTCATTGTTCAATTTTCGTGAAGCACAAAATTATTTGCTCGGAGCAAAAAAATTTGGAGCGAAACTAAATTCGCCGAGTCAGCTAGTTATTTATAAAAATTACAGATTTGTACGTATTTTGAAAAAAATAATACACAATTTTTTTTTAAGCGATAGTTTTCACTGAAAATGGGGTAATTTTTTGGAAAAATTTAGCTTTCCTCTCCTAAAAACTGTTAGTAAACAATCCTGCATTTAAAAATTTTACAAATGCATATTCCTTAACTGATTTTCTCGATGTATACGTAAAGTAAACTTTAGCCAAAACAGTTAAGAAACTGTAAAGCTTTCTGGGACTCGCTGGCTATTTACGAAAATTCATGGAAGGTTATGCAAAGATCGTTGTCATTAATTAGTTTACTATAAAAAATATTGAACTTAGTTGTGGTCTGTAGCAAATGGCAGCGTTCAAGCAAATTAAAAAAGTTTTGATTAAGAATCCGGTTTTGAAAAGTTATTGGCCTCGGTGCAATACTGCTTTACAAAAATCAAAATAAGATAACCACTTCCATGCCGTATACGATTTTTCAAAATAAATGCTCCTAACTCCATGACAAGAATGATATTGCAGTTACGAGATAGAGGTTTGGACAATTGTGACAGCAATAAAAATTCTGGGTATATGCTTGACCTTAGTTTTAAAATTGTAACGGATTATAGTGCGATTAAATGAAAAATGGAGCGCTGGCAGCTGACATCAAAAATTGCTGGGCAGGTCTAGGAATTTATTTATGCGATGGAGAATACCACCGTGGATGTCGAATGCGTCACCTATAGATGCTTTAAGCCGCGAACCGGTGGTGATGGTGGGGTGAAGGAAGCGTGGAAAGGGGATGCTGATTTAAAATTATTTTTTTATCTGCTCGAGAACAATGAGTATGATAACTAATATAACAACAAGTATAACAATCCAAATTTGATTTCAGAAATGTTAGTCAAATCTTGGTAGAAACTAAGCGCAAATTTTACCTATTAAACAAATCAATAAAATGTCGATAAAATCATAAATAAAATTGTAGCAAGCTTTTGCTTTTATTGGGTGACCAAAAAAACAAATCTAAAAATGATTTTTCTTGATAGATTTCATTTGAAACAAAATAAATCTAGCATTCTTTGCTTTGTCTAATTTTCCCTAAACAAAAAATTTTGTTATGTTGATATTTTGTATCGATAAAATATCTGCTTGATTCATACCATTGCTTTTTTAAGTTACACAGGATAAAGAGTTATCAATAAAACTATGCAGGAGATAATGATATGTTCATTGAGAGTATGAACGACACAGTCTAAAATCAATGTTGGCTAGCAATTCGTTCAGCATACCAAATTCGGCCTTCCGTAAATTTAAAACGATATGAGGCTACACGAACTACTTTAACCGTACCTAACGTATACAAAATGTAGCTAAAATTGGAGTATATGGTGAGGAATAGGATCAACTGTTGGAAGAATGGAATTAGTTTCTGTAATCTTGCTTTTCATGTTATAGGATTAAAACTCAAGATGGATTTAGTGAGTTCATGTTCCCTTCAATACCTTTAGGAAAACTTAAAACTAGTCCAACAACAAATCAAAAGTTTGAAAGCATTTCTGACTTTCATCATACAGACATGATCAATTAAATTCTATGAGCTTAAAATTGGTTTGCACATGTTTCAAATTAAAAATTAATCAGTAATGAAGGCAGAATAAGTTTTGTGTTTAACCCGAGCTTTACGGAGAAATGGAAGAACAAGGAATTTTTGCTTCTACTTACTTCTACTTCTACTTATGTCTTTCATAATTACTTCCAAAAATACCAAGACAAATAAACTGGTACATATTAAAATTATTTAAAAATTAAAACTTCTGAAAGTAGGTACACACAAAAAATATAATAGCAAACGACGAGAAAGGAAATTGGAAGATTGGATACTTTCCGTTGAGTATATTTATTTTCCTGTTCTTATTATTACGTAATATTAATTTTCCTTTTATTTTTTCCTTACGCAGCGTTACATTTCCATTTTATTCCTAAATGACAAAATCAAACAACAAACTCCTCTATATTTATACACCGTAACTGTACAGAGTACAGTGGAAACATACACAAAAAAAAAACGGAAAATTTTTATTTTCCCTCCGTTTCATGTTCCCATTTTTTCCAAAACGAACGACAGAACCAAAAAAAAAAATTAACAAAAATGGCTTTAGGGATTTTTTTTTTTTTGAAAATATGTAATTCAACATACAGATGCACTAAGAATACACACAGAAATTCTGTGTGCTCGCACAGAATTACAGAAATACTCCATATAGTCGTTCGAATATACGGACAATTTTTTTATACTGCCGCTGTGTCTTACGTATGTACAGGAACGACGTACCGTACGACCAACGAATAATTTTATTATAATTGAATAACTTTTCTGTTTTTATTTCATTTTTAATAAGATAAAGTTTTCTTTGCGACATATAAAAATTGAGTTCAATAATTTATATTTGGCGCGCGGTACACGCGGCATAACGATTCTAAAACATATAACTTTGTTTTGATACAATTAAATATACAAAACCAGAATAAGGCAAAAAAAAAATCTGAGCAAAGTGTGGTACCACCGAACAATCTTTTCGAATACGACGTTTCGTTTTGGATGTGTATGTGTGTGTATGCCTTAATGAAATATAAACAATTGACGATGATATGCGGTGGCCCGTAAAATTATTTTTGAGAGGGCATCTAGGTGGAACACAATGTTAGATGCCACGCGATTTATTTAACACACAAAATTTCAACGTTCACCTCGCGGAACTTTTTCCCTTGAATTTTAGATATGTTATGAAAAATCAGCAAACTTTTGTTTTAAACTCTCGTTATAATGAAATTTTTAATTTGTAATATTTGTATAAGCAAATTGGGAATACAATAAATTTTCAGCACTTTTGAAGTTTTTTTTTTTTTTTTTTTTTTTTTTTTTTTTTTTTTTTTTAACGTCCTTACTTTACGCCTTGCGGCCAACTCGAGGACGTACGGCTATAGGACCGATTTAAGACCATCTGCACATTGCAAGCTCCATGCCAGCATATACCAGCATAGAAGATAGTTTTGCAGTTGATTACGAAATATTTCTCCTTTCAGTCTACTATTTTGAATGGTCCATTATACGGATTTACGAATACGTGTGTATAATCCTTCTAGCTGTACCATTAGGCAATTTTCAATGAGTTAATTTAAATAGGAGCTCGGTAGGCGTTTCGCTAATATCTTTTTTGAAAGAAACTTTTGAGCCTAATAAAATTCTTAACAAAATTTTCACACTATTATTTCTCTGTTGACACTTTAATGCAGCTGTAAGCGTTCTACGCCAACTCTCTATTATTCTATTAGCCTGTGAAGGAAATGGTGTCGCTCTTATGATTGGTACCTTAGGTTTGGTCTAGTGCCTTTAATATGTGAGACTCAAACTGTCTGCCGAGATCACTTAAACATTTTTCTGGTACTCCAACATTTTGTATCCACTCCGGTTTTAAATAGATAGCATTCATTTCTACCGTCATGTCAAAATTGAAACGCTCGTTTGGCATTAGGCGTGAAGAAATTTGCGTTTAATTGTGACGGTGAATTTTCGCTCGTTGCCACTGTAAATATGTCTGGGGCCGTATTCTTGAAATCGGTGGAAATTTCCCAAATCGGAAAACAATTTGCTTTGAAATTCCCTATATTATTTGAATTTTTCGCCAGCTACGTTAATCAGTTTTTCAAATGTGCTTGCAAGTTGCTAATATTTATGCTCCCACTAAAGGTATAATTTCGATTCAATTTACCGGGAAAACATAATATTTCTTAATTTAAAAAAAGAAAAGAAATTTAAAAAAATGATTAAAGTAGCCGGCGAAAAATTCGTTTATGGCTGCGTATTAATAGTCGGATAAAAATAAATGTAAAGTAAATTTTTCGGTAAATTCAATTGTTTTTCAAAAACTCTATGGCAAATTGATCGAGAAATTTGTACTAAAATCGGTGTTTACCGTAGTAAACGATTTACCCGACTATTGGTCGGCAGCCAATATAGAGAGTTTTAAAGCAAATTGTATTCTGATTGGGGAAATTTTCACCGATTTCAAGAATACAGCCCCTGAACGCCTTTTATAAATCGGTATTGGGCAGCCCTAGTGTTGTCATGTGGCAACTGATCTTACGTAAAGGTTGTATTTTACTTAGACAGTATATTTATTCGGAACGTTTCTTGAACCCTTGATATTCTTGATATTTTTTTTTGGGTTATAGTGATTTCAAAATTTCATTTCAGTGCAAAAATGGAACTAACTGTGATTATTTTTTACAACTTTCAACGTGAATCAACCCAACAACAATGCATTGGTGAACTAAATTCGACTTTTGGCGAAGAAGCGCTATCAAGGACCAGTGCTTATCGATGGTTTACAGAGTTCAATCGTGGCCGCAGTTCGCTAAACGAGAATTTAGTGAAGCTTGTCTCAAACTAGTTGTCGTTTCGAAAAATATTGATGCTGTGCATGAAATGATACTGCAAGATCGTCTTGTCGATTATCGTGAGAGGGAGGCATCCTTGGGCATTAGTGGGACCAGCGTATATTCAAATTGCATGAACATATGGCCATCAAAAAGATTTCTTTGCGTTGTAACCCACATAATTTGACAAATTAAAAAAACACTCGTGTTAATTGGTCGAAAGAAATTCTCAAAAAATGTGATCGCGGTGCTTCAAAGTATGTCCATCACATCGTGACAGGCGACGAATCTTGGATCTATGCGTTTGAGCCCGAAACTAAAGAGCAGTCCAGTCTTCGGTGAAATAAGGAAAACCAACCGCCGCCGACGGTTCATTCTCTACCACAAAAATGCGGGCTTTCACACATCGGCACAAACAACTGAATATTTGAGTGGTGAAAGCATTGAATTAATGGTTCATCCACCGTATGTTTCTAATTTGGCACCAAACGACTTCTTTTTATTCCCGCAAATCAAAAATAAATTGCAACGTCAACGTTTTTCGAAACCTGAAGAAGCGATTGATGCGTTCAAAATGCATGTTTTGGAGGTACCCCAATTGGAGTGAAAAAATGGCTTCGAAGATGGTATTGATCTTCATGGAGAATATTTTCAAAAACCATAAAGCCATTTTTGATTAAAAATATTTATTTTGGTTATCTAATATTTAAATATTAAATATATATAACCAATATTGTCACTAAACTGAGTGTGAGGGCAATTCTCATTGCTGTACCATCAATAATAGATTTAATTTAAGCATCGATACTTTGCGACTTGGCAATATATTCAACAATGATTTCACATTAATTCTGGATAACAAATCTGTGACGCTGTTCTCTAGCCATGAATTGACTGATGTAGTCCAAACATTGGAATTAACGTGATGGTGATTTGTCGCCTTTAATGAAAATCCAAATATTAGCGGCTTGTGTTCCGTATAAATATAAAACGGTTCATGTATTGTGCTGTATCGCTGTTTTGGTAATGGGAGAGCTTTATAAAAAAAATTGATAAAGTCTGAGAAAATAAATTGAAACTAAATACATACGTGAGGCAAGGGATAAATAGTATAAATCACATGCCTCCAGTCTTTTAATTTATAATCAAATGACCCTACCCACCATACTCGTATTGCCGTGGAAAAAGTCATTCAAGGAGCCCCGCTCTCTCTTGGCAATATGCTTGTACTATAAAAAAAGATGTAAACCTGAGCTCAATTCCAAGCCCAATTTGGTTTGGTCAATCTTGGAGTAGAATACCCCAGGACTTTACTGGAAAACAACTCAGTAAATGTACAGAAAGCAGTGCTGGACCATGCCTATAACGATGTTCAATTTGAAAAATGCGGGTCCATTTTCGTATTTTTTTCAAAAGCATTTGTGAGAATGTATTGATACGGTTGGAAGTAATTTTGAACATTTGTTATAATTTTTTGAAACAATTTTATTATTATTGATTTAATATTATTCTTATGAAGTTGATCTGATAATAAAATTTCTTCAGTTTGCATACTTCGCGAAATTTTATTACACTATGTCTATAGATTTATCATATTCTGTTTTAAATCAGATCAGCTTTGTTTCATATTTTCCGTGAAGGCGAGTAAAACAAATGTCTAGTGATTGTCTATGTTAAAAAACTAATATAGACTTTTGTAGAAATTGTAATTTCCGCTAAACATTTTAAAACCAGCTGACGGCCGCAGAAACCAGTTTTTTGATGTGGTGAAAATTATTTGTCGGGTTCAACAACGATAAAGCTAAGTTGTGAGCGTCGAGGCCCTGAAGAATACCAATCAAATGATAGGTATGGAAACGGCCCTTACTAGTTAAAATAAAAAGACACCATCTCGGTTTTCACTATGAGTTTTACTGATGACGAGAAACTTGTCAGCAAAAGTTGCTCTAAGCAGTAACGAATGGAATATACACCAAACCTCGATACACTATATAGAGCTTTGCCCACAATGCTCAATAAGAAACGTAACGTGTGTTACCTACGTAGATAAAATTAACCAATCAATGGCTGTTGGCGGGAGGTTTACGCCTTATTTGCAAGAAGGAGGACATTAACTATCTAGAGACCAATGAATCCAAATTCAATATGCAGTAAAAGCAAGGCTGTAATTTAAGTATAACCACCTTATCAAGGTTAATCTAGCTCAAATTAAAAAAAGCAAATTATTATCAATACCAAAACAGTTCCCAAAGAAAACCTAATTGAAAGAAGATCTCATCTGAAGTACAAAAACTGTAAAGTTGGAACAAACAATAATAGAGAAGACAGTATCTTGAATTTACTCCTTCTTACTACTTGAGAATTTAGTTCATCATTTCAGAACATTCTCAAAATGGCACATTCTCAAAACAAGAAAATGAAATATAAACATGAGAATTATCTGTACAATTCCAGAATAGTTTCAAAACCGACAATTCTTAAACCGAAATTTTAGTTTATCCTGGATGATAGCCAAACTTTTGTTTTGCGTCAAGATGAGGTTGGCAAAACTTTTGTAAGATTGGTTTTGAACTAAGGAAACTTTAAATTCTTTAAATTAAAAAAATCGATTGTATCCTCAGAGTTTTAAATCTTCGCCTCAGTCGATAGATACTTAAGTGAAAATATCCTGTCAACGTTTGTTCCGTACCAAGGGGTAAGGTACCGGATGAATATCCAACAAAACTTGGCACGAAAATGAAGGTGCGACAAATTGCGGGTTTTGTGTGGTTTTACCAGTATTGTGAACTAGACGCGGTAACACGGACAAAATAAAACATCCAGTTCACAATAAATTACAATGTTGGTATTTGGTTGTTAAGTAAAACCACAACTCGAGCTCTTTTGTTTTTAATATTTTATTTTGGTTATTTATCGACAACTTGTCGCTATGGTGGTTGATGACAAAGAGAGCAATTTTTATTATTATTTTACAAAATATAGTTACAAAATATTTTATGTATTTAACACAGAGGGTAGTCACCTCGCTTAATAGATAATAATTAATTACCACTAGATGGCATTACATATTAATATAGTAGTTAGGTGTTGAACCAATATTGCAATAATAGTTAGTACCAAATAATAAAAAATGATAAGAAATAATTTGCATTAGTGTGCTAACAAGTGTCAAAAAACAATAACAAACCGGTAAGAAATTAATCACATAGTACAATTCAATTTACATTAAATTAATATTATTGTTTACATATGATTTGATTTGGTTCGTAATAATAACATTTAATATGACATTCTAGGTAACTAAATGATGAGTCTATATAATAGTAAAGGTAACTAATAAATAATTACTAATGTTTATTATATGTTTATTTGATGTGCTTCAGCATGATGATTTGTTTCAGGATGAGAATTTGTTTCCAGGTAAGTACGACTGGACCCAAACACTAACAACGTTTTTATTTAAAGAACAATTTCACCCATTGTATTGCGCTTATGAGACAAACACAATAAGATACAACAGCTTCAAGCTTAGCAGGTTTTTTTCGTAGTTGTATTTTCAAATTTGCTGACCTTGGAATTTTAATAACATTTTTTATTAATTAAATTTGGCAACTTCGAGCCGTTTTAGAATAGTTTTCCAATACTATATATTTTACAGCAGTTTAATCGAGCGCTACCAATTCTTCAGTTTCTACATACGATGGAGTTTGGACAAGAAAACAAAAATTGATTATAATTTCAAAATTATGCAAAACTATTCATTTCGTATGAATTTAATTATGGGTGAATTTGCAATAATTAATAGTATTTCATAGGTTATATTTATATAAATTGTTTTTTGACAAAATGTTTTGGACAAAAATCTATTCCGATGAAAATGAAAAATAAATCTCTCAAAAGTGATTTTATGATAAAATAAACCAGGATACTAAAAGTCCAATATAATTCTCGCAACTTAATAATGGTTATAATTTAAATTTTCTACATACAAGTACAAAAAGGATTTGTACACTGTTCATAATAAAAAAAAATGCTTGCTGTACAAAAATTCATCAATTATTACAGTAAGAATGCGAGATCGCGTGTATTGCAAAACCCTGAAATCGAAATAAAACGGCATTATCTACTTTGAACTTTAAATGTAAAGGCAGATGTATGCCGACACATTCGAAAAATAGGCCAAACTTGTTCATGTACATATCTGAATTGCCCCCTCTCTAAAAATGTGAATTTATGTATAAATACATAAGTGTTTATATGTACATCAAATGATAACGATAATTTAATTCAACCACCACCACCCTCCAACATATAAAACAACAACACAAAAAAAAATATTTCAGATTTGTAGAGTTAAACGAGGAAAATGTTCAATGTAGATACCGCATGAACATACTCGTAAATAGCAAACTAGAAAAAAATACGCGGTTGGTTGTCAGTTATGCTGAAAATTCAATCAAAAAATGTTCTCCATGCAAATCGTAAAAAATATTACAGCATATCTATATAGACTGACATAACATTAAGACAATCGAATTGAAATCATCATAAATTATCTAAAAAATATAACCCTACGAACAGTATATATACGTATACAATATATATCAATCAATCCGTGACTCAGGCCAACCAAATGAAAAATAGGGAAAATTTAGGTCAAAACACCGTAAAAAAAAAAATCTCCACCAAACATGAAAAATTAATTTGCCAACAAAAATTTTTAATAATCGAATTTGATATTTAATTGATTTTGCAATTAAATTTCGTAAATATTGAAGCATCATTTAATTTTGATAAGGAATTCAAAATTAATAATTCAGCCGACGGGGTGCAGTAGTTCAAACTTTGGCACTTGGACCGGGAGGTTCGAATCCCACCAGTGGCACTATTCTTCCTCGGGAATACGGAACTGGGGAAAGATTTTACATAGCTTTTATATAAAAATCAGCTTTTTTCTGGCCTACTGAGTTAAAAAGTTTGATGTAAATATTTGTAAATTGGGAATAATTTTTCCATAGCGAAATTACCAGCGAAGTTATTCCCAATTTTATTTTGTTTTCAAAAAAATTGCCACTAACTTTTTACCTTAGTATGCCAGAAAAAAATTATTTAAATAGAATTTATATGTAAATTCTTTCCCCAGTTCCCTATTCCCTGGGAATTACCAGAATAGTGCCACAGAAGTAGCAAAAACAAATTGTCTTCCTCGATTACAATACGACAAGTGCATATGGCAAACTGTATTTTTAGATGGATCCTAATAGATGGCGAGTGCGACAATGAAGAAGGGAGTATTCATTGGTCTTTAAAGGACAAAAACCATTGGCTAATTAATCCGTCTTAACACAAAAGATTAAATGGTGGTATTATGAATGAAACTTTTCGATTATCACTTTGGATTTTTTATTGTGTTGAATTAAAATTTATTTTTCAATAAAATTAAATTAACGATTCCCGCACTTTTTGTTCACATCAGTAACAAAATCACCCGCCCCTGCGATGAACACAGATTCTTTTTTTTTTAATTCAATTTTTTTTTCAATCAACAATTGAATAATTTTTTCTCATAAATCGTGATAAAAGTCGACGAAAGTTTACATTCTGTATGAGGACAAGTGTTTCAGTTAAAATAGAACTGATTCGAATGAATCGATGAATGACTGGGTGAATTCCACTTTCACCGTGCCATAAAATAAAACGTATCAGCTTGGTTTCGGAGGGAGAGCCGTTATATGAGAGATCACAAGTTAGCTTTCAAGTTTATTTTTCAAGATTATATCATCAGGATTTAGTGAGCGTTACTAACAAAAGGCTGCACTGTCACAAAAGCAAAATTCTGTTGGTATTTTGTAATCAGCGGAAATTTTTATCATATTTGTGAAAAAACGACAAAATTAATCGAAAACAATAGTTTACCAGAAACGATAACAACAGCTTCAGCGAAACGACAGTTCAGCGCAAATAATAATTCACGTAAAATATTGTAAATTCAAACTGACAATTAAAAGTTCGTTCTCGGTCTGCCAAATATCTGATTTAAACAGAAAATAGTTTTGGGACTAAAAAATGGTCAACTTACGCAAAATAAAATCATTTGTGTACAGATTTGTATCCAGATGTAGTGGCAAATAATTGGCGATATGAAGGGAACTACATCTACTACTACTTCTTAATTATTTCAGTTTATGGAACAACATTAATTTTGTGTCAGATATATTTGTATTCAGATATGTATATAAAATAAAATTTACCAAATGGAGATTTCTTCAAATTTCAAGCTGATTCGCCGGAACTTACCTGAAAATAAAAGAAAAAAATATTTTTAGTATATTTTAAAAATTTATAGGGATTAGTAATTCTTCTAAGGTTTTAATTTAATTCAGACTTGTTTGCAAATAACTACAAAAGTTTGACAGATTATGACTTTATTGTGAAACAGAGTCAATCAATTTTTCTTTCGAAAAATCGAATCTATTTTTCCTTCTTTTCTTTGTTGCCGAAAAAGTCGAAGTTGGCAATTTGCTCGCGCGATTCCATTTATTGTATCTGTCGTTGTATGCGTATTGCAATTGTAAATCACTTGCTTCTAGTTATATTCGCCAACATTCCAGGTCAACAATTCCCCTGCTTTTCTGAATAGTGTCGTTATTAATCATTGCCGGCTCATCCTGTTGTTGATCCATTCCAAAATCTCAGATGTAGTAATCTAGCTTCCTGCATTTGAAGCATCTTTTTTAACTTTTGATGTCATCTGGATTTAAACTTGAGTTTTGTTATTTTCAGTCACTCTAATTACCTTTGTGCTAGTTGCCTCAACTTCACTGAATTAGTTGAAATTTTAACAAATACAAGTAAAATTTTGTTTATTAACGAAGAGATAACAAACGTGGAAGATTTGAGTGTTGCAGGACTGTCTGACTCAACATAAAAGCGATGAACTTTATCATCAATACATGTGGCGTTTTCGGTCAACTGAACATCCTAAATCATTTACAAAGTGTTGCAATGAAAAGTAGATTTCACCGTTTTAGTTTCAAAATTCTATCATTTTCTCATTTTAATTGGAATTTTTATTTTCGTATAACTCAACAACTGTTTAACCCATTTACGAAAACCACATACTTTGTAGGAAGTATTGAAATACCTTTTATAAGATAAATCACAGATATTATATTATAAAAAATATTTGCCCCCAGCTATGGTGCCCCCGCCAAATTGAATTGTGGCATCTGGACTTGTGGATTTCTGTTTAAATTTAGAATAATTATGGAGCACACAGCGGTTTATATTTAAGAGTTTGCAAGTCGGATGATGTAATGGGAGTGTAATTTAAGATCTTGCCCAGCGGATGTTGATCTGATTTTGCCGAATCAATAAACCATTACTTTATGTCTATGTTGATACAAGAGACAATCTTAGACAAAATTCATGTTTAGGTTTAATGCAATCGGGCCGTTCCGTCCTAAAAAATACCTTTCCTATTCGTCCCTCTTGTAATGTTTAGTCAGGCTGTAGGAATAGGACCGGCGTTATTCGGCACAGTTGTTCAGTACTTAGTCTACTAACAACATTTCTTAAGGAATTTTAATGAATTTACAAAGCGAGTGTCAGGCCAATATTTTGGTTTATGTCTATGTGGTTTATACCTGGTTTATGTCTATGCTGGACGGAACCCTGCTGCACTGCTCTTGCTAACATGTATTTTAAATTAACTTCGCCTTTTCGTAACCAATTATCATAAAATTGTGGTTTCTAGGGAGAAATTTGCTCTATAATTTTTTGAGTTTTAGATGCATATATGTTAGTTATAATATCTGCCCAACCTCTCAAAGTCTGCCTCAGAAAACTTAAAAACTCAGTTAGACCTGAGCTATCAGAAAAACAATCGTATATATTACTTTCCAGTGGGAGATTTTTTTTAGATATTGCCCAGAAATCCAAAAGTACTTATATATGACCGAAAAAAAATCAAAATTACTTAGCGAATTCTAAACCAGAGAACCTTGTGCAAGATACATTCAATTCATACCCTATTTAGCTAAGCCATATTTAAGAACTTGCTTCAAAATGCATCTTATAATCGACTTTAATTTTGAAATGAACACAAATCGGAACTTCATCTAAAATTTATGTTTGTATCCAAAACCAATCCAAGAAACCAAATTTCATAATAAGATGATTACGAAATGGTGATATTTAGCACAGCATACACAAATCCCAGAATCTTATCCAAATCACACTTTGGAATCTCTATCCAATTCTACTGACCAAATTTCATCAATATTTCGTTATGAGATTGAAACGGTCCATCAAACATATTAAAATTCCAAAATTCCCTATATCGAGTTTCTTGACTTTTGAGGTCAACCTTTTGACAATTTAAGGAACACCTTTAAGATATATTCCGTTAGCGTATCCGTTTAAAAGGAAATGTGCATTATCACCCTTAATGTTTTTTTTAAATTAGGCATAGCAGCTGTTGAATCATCAGGAAGGTTATTTTACGGAATAGCCACTTCCTAAATCTTGTAAGAATTTATAAACAAAAATGTCGTGATTTCTTTGCCAATGTTGGGGGTACGTCTGGGTTTTAACTGGCTACGGCGTAGATGCTTTCAAAGTTCCTTGCCCGCTATATACGACACTAATTTTCTTTAATCTCAATATAAAATTATTTAAATTATAAACTTCTACCTAGTGCTTTTAGAATACATCGATGCCAAATACCAACAGCTTAATTCAATTACATAAAAGTACGTCAACATTACTGCAAAGTAGGAAATTTCAAAATATAGTTATTTGAGAATGACACCAATACATAATTTAATCTAAGAAGGCGATGAAAAGTTTAATTTAATTTGCATTAATCAATACAGATCTCAATTGACAGTTTCCTGACAGACAGACTGCCAGACCGACAAAAATTTTAAAATCACTTGATTCTGATTATTTATTTCATTAGAGATGCAAAATACAAAAATGGTGATTTATTTCAAAATTACTGACAAGCGATTAGGAATTATTAGACCCCCAGGTTACACTCTGACGTATCAAATCGAATGTAAATCAATTTTTCTAAAATTTTCTAAGAATATAGCAGTTTATCGCCGTAACCAATGCAAAACATATATGATACCATGTCCCAAGTTTGTCCGTCTGTGTTTGACTTAAAACCAACCGAAAAAATCATTTTTTATTTTCTATCCCCAAATTTTTTAAATAATCGTCCTACACACAAAATATTGGTCAAAATTATAATCACAATTTAATTTTCGGTTTTTGATTTCGAAAGGTGTCCACTTGGGTATGATTAACTTAAAAAAAAAAAAAAATTCATGGGAATGGAAAATGTTTTTTAATCTTTTGGCCTAACATCCCAAATTTAGGTCGTTTTCTGTAGAAGTAATAGATTAAATTGATTTTTGCTTCAAAATTATTAATAAAATATATTTAGGTTATTGCGATAGGCTTCCCAAACGAAATGATCTATCCATTATTTTAATTGACTGTACAAAGTATCAAATTTTTATCCATAATACAGAAATCATAAAAATGTAAATTATAACTAATTTTACATTGAGATCACGAAATCTCTTTTATTTTACGATTTCTAAGAACCGTGCATCTAATTAAACTTAGGTAAACCAATTTTTAAGTCATGTGTTGTTCCTAAAACGTTAAAATGTAAAGGGGTGTGATCCAAATAGAATAACAAACCAAACAAAATATTTAAATTGTTCTTGAATGGGAAAAATACATTAGCGAATTTTCATAAGAAAATAAACCGTAAAAAACTTTCGAACAACAAGTGAAAAAGGAAAAAACGAATTTTCTCTTAAATTAATTTTTTTTTTTTTAAATTTTTTATTTAAAGTTTTTTTTTTGTTGTTCAATTGAAAATTATATAAATATAATAAAAAATTTGTATATGAATATAAATTTTTATTCTATTGTATACGTGTGTATATATGAAAAATGAATGAAAAGAAAATTTAACCAATTTTGAAATATAAGAAAAGCTTCTTTATGTATGCGAATAAATATTAAAGAAAAGGAAAAGCTTTTTACTGCCAACCATTTTTTTTTATCTCTACAAAATATGATGATCGAAGTTTTGTTAGCTCGCACAGCGATTTATTCTTTTGTATCTGTTTGAATACAGCAGAAGCAACTCATTAAAAAAAATTTTATTCGTTACATCCAGGTTGATACGATTCATAGAAAATTATTTGGGTGCTTAGGGCTTTTGAACGTGTACATTTTGATTGTGATACATCGCGGTAACTATATAATGATTATAAAATGTTTTGGGTAACAATATAATGATTGGAAATAATAATCGGGCCAGTCGTCAAATAATAAATATAATATAAAGCGAAGGTACGATCCAGCTGTGACGAGCAACCTTCTGGTTAACTTGATTGTACTGGGTGTCTACAATTGGTTAAATTTTTGGTGGATCTCGTTTCAATCCTTGATCAACTAAGTACCCTAAGTAACGAATTTACTTCTGAAAAAAAGCTGTTTTTTTCTAAATTGATTATCAGTGTGGCTCGTATAAGGCGACACGTTGATTAGGGTACGTTACACAGTCCAAGAGGCTACACTCTGGAAGACGAGCAAGTAGTCTATAAATTTAATGAAACGGATATGCCTCTTTTTGCCAGTGCGTTGAATTTGCGGGCATCCAAGCAAAGCATAATCTTTTTCCGTTTGATTTCCTAACGATTGTGACTGTAAAGCTTCAAGAGTTTTTCACTTCATAAATTACGCGCAGATGAAGTATGCTTTCTATTTCTACTGCTCGGTGTGTCGAAATTTGGAACTAAATAGGATATTTTTAAATTTCATTTGACGTCTATATACGAAATAGAAGTGCATACATAATTTTTAAATATGTTTCAGTATTTGTTCTGTTGTTAATTGTAACCTTTGGCTGATTCAAGCATCATTGATCGTAAAGAAGATCTCAGATAATTCTGAAATATCACATTTAATGGGAGCGGTTTTCGACGTAATTGGAGGATACAACTCATAGAAGCATATTTTCCCCTTAGAATATTTTTCCTTTGCACGCTGCCGCACACTTGGCTTACCCGAAATTTATTTTTATTACGTTTTATAATAAACATTAAAATAATCGAGAAAGCCGTGTTACAAGATGTTTTTTACTATTTAAAAGTTTGTAGCTGTTAAATATAAAAACGGCCTACTTTATGTAGGCGCAAGATGGCAGTTAAGTCAAAGCTTCAAGCGAATAAGTAGTTTGAGCCGCTGGTGAAACTGGATAATAGTGCCGCGGCTTGATTGGCTTAGCAACTTTTCACGATTTTAATTTCGTGTTTGTGTAGTCCAATTCTAATGAGCCCATTTTTGGTGAAAGAGGTAATCCGATCCTGTTCGTTTTGTTTTTTAATAGTGAAATCATAGCGATTTCTATTGAAAGCTCTCCATTAATTCCGTTTATCGTTACTTTCGGAATAATATCCAATTTTCGCCAAAAATCATAACCCAAATATAAAAACTCGGAAGGGCAGGGAAGATTGTGATTGCAAGCTTCTTGATCAGGTAGTCTATTTAATTACTTATGCTTTGAGGATAAACTCAATACAATCAATATGTTAACGATGCAAACACATGGAATGTTTTTTTTCGACAATCTTTCTGTCGACAATGCTGTCGAGTCATTACGAACGTGAAATCCCTTGGTTGGAAAATAGGGCAAAATAAGGTTATATGGGGAGTTGATCCGTAGATGTGAATTAAATAACCGAACCAGTCTGACTGATGCCGATTACTATGATGAATATTAGTATCCCCCCTTACCTCAACCACAACTAGCCCAAACACATTTTTTTGTTTTGAATTGTTTATGACTGCCATATTAAATTGAGCGTTATTTATATAGTTTGGAAATGAAAACTATCACATTCTCTCACAGTTTTTCCATTAAAACTCTCAACGACTATAGCAGTCATTTGCTCATCACAACATTTTTTCTCTTACCAGAACAAATGACGGCAACAGCCGTCATTTGCGCGTACGTGGTAGGACGGCTATAGCCGTCATGTCTCTGTAGGCGGAAATATATCGAATTGTTAAATATGAAAAATCAAAACAACAAAAAACAATTGATATGTTATCTGGAATGTCACATCTTTTTTAACTTCGATGTATAATTGAATAATTAACAAATAAATGGTTAAGGATGCAGGCGACGCCTGGGCCCGCGTGATGCTAAAATATTATTCGCATTCAGATATTTATTTATTTATTTACGGACATAGTCCAACTATACAAAATCACAAACAATTTTGAGAATTAAACACCATATTTTGAGCATGATAGCTCATTTGCAAATGAGGTGTGCAGCTCAATTAATTTGAAAAATTAAATTGCCTTCTGAATATTGCGCTTCTAAATATAGTACTGCTTTTAGGGGCTCTAGGTTATCTTTCATTGGTTAATTATATTGCGCTTAACTCCGGCCTGCTTCAAATTAATGGATTTAGTAGTGTCATAACTTTATATCTATATTTATATTTTGGTACTTGTTACATGGCTTTAAGTTTACATCTCGTTTTCAATTAAATTGCGATTATTATAGAAAACTAATAATAACCCAAAATTATTTTATAAAAATTGAAATAACATGAAAAAACAAAAACACGTCCGTTCGATAGAAAGTCAAAGGCAACTCAGATATAATTTTTTATTTGATTGTTGATATTTCAGGATTATGGTAACGTACCTAGGATTGCCGTTATGGTTGGCCTTTACGCCTCTATCATATCATATCATAAAATAAAATAATAACCAAATATAAAAACGAATTAAATAATCCAAATTCTATGTGGTAATACTTTGTGTTGATTCGATGTATTTACGCAATGCAAAATAGAAATCGACACGACACGACTAAAGGACAATCGGATTAAAGCTGATTTCCTGAACATTTTGGCATTACATATTCGCTATAAGTAAAAAACCTTACCCGGAAAAATCGCAATATTTTGTCAGATTTTATACAAATTTACGCATACATATATACAAAAGTAAACGTCACACAAATATCAAAACAGAGACACCGCGTCATTTGTACAATTCAATTTTGAATTAATTTTAATTTTTAATAGATGTATTAAAATTGTAACGACAATTTGTAATTTTGTGTGACGTATTTTCAAAATATCTTGTGTACTAAAATGTTTTGTTTATATACGAAATTATATAATTTCTTATACATATTATTAATTAAAAATTATTGATATTGAGTTATAAATAAATTAATAAAATTGAGATACGGAGCCACTATTGAAAATTTTAATAGTACTTAACGTTATGATTGTTTATTATATCGATGCTAACAAGTTGAAATGTAAACCTGACGTTTTTAATAAACAATTTTTTGTCTTTCTGTTCACCAATGCTACTACAAAAGTCGGGTAAAATTTTTTCATTTTCGTCTACATAAAAACCGGGTAACTTTTTGTTGTGTGGGTAACTGGAGCAGGCAAACTTTCGAAATTCAAAATGAAAATTGGCATACCGATTCGGCCCAGGAGCCGAAAAAACGGGAAAATAAAATTTAAATGTCCCCTGAAAGACGAAAAAAAAAACACAATTTCTAGAAAAAATCAGAAATAATTTAACCTTAATTTTAAAACTTCACAAAAGCGACTCCAACGAAGAAATTTGTGCTTATCCTAGAAATATGATTTTCATAAATTTTCATTAATAAATTGAGGAAAAACAAACTAGCCCCTAAAAGATACTATATTGATCAAGAATAAGCAATTCAGATAGCATACTCCTGTCAGGCACGTTCATTGCCATCCGACAAAATATAATGGCTGAATTTGTGTTAATCCAGAGTTGATAACCCTGTACTTTCGATTTAATAATCTAGTAACCAAGAAAATAACTGACAGAATGTAATGAAAATTGATTTGCATGTGTGTGATTTAAATGAATTCAAAATAATAGCATTATCGTTTGAAAATACAACAAAAGGTGTGGGTAACTGCAGCAGGGAAACTTTCGAATTTCAAAATGAAAGTTGGCATACCGATTAAGCCCAATTTGTGCTAATTAGTGCTCACGGGAAAAAATTAGTGCTAGTCCAGGAGTCGAAAAAACGGGAAAACAAAATTTAAATTTCGCCTGAAAGACGAAAAATTTAAACCCAGTTTCTAGAAAAAACCAGAAATAATATAAGCCTGTTTTTAAACTTCACAAAAGCGGCTCAACCGACGAAATTTGTGCTTATCCTAGAAATATGATTTTCATAAATTTTCGTTAATAAGTTGAGGAAAAACAAACTAGCCCCTAAAAGATACTATATTGAATATACAAAATACAGATGTATACCGTTCAATAATATTTTTGTTGAACAACAAATTAAAAAATAGAAATAAAATATTATACAATCCAAGAATAAGCAATCAGATAGCATATTCCTGTCAGGCATTTTCATTGCCATCCGAAAAATATAGTGGCTGAATTTGTGTTAAACCAGAATTGGCCAAATTCCGTTGAACAACAAAGACCGTTGAATGAACAATCATTCTTGATATTGAAATATTTTTTATTAAATTAGCATTGTGGGGTTTGCTAATTGTATTTCCCTCTTTCCATCTGGTAGGTCATGCAATCAGAAGTGCCATCATCATTGGTTTCTAGAAAACTTTTTGTCATAAAGTTGTTCATTGAACAGTTTTTGTTGTTCAACGGAATTGGGCCAATTGTGGATTAACACAAATTCAGCCACTATATTTTTCGGATGGCCATGAACATAACTGATAGGAATATGCAATGAGAAGTGCCATCATCATTGGTTTCTAGAAAACTTTGTGTCATAAAGTTGTTCATTGAATGGTATTTGTTGTTCAACGGAATTTGGCCAATTCTGGTTTAACACAAATTCAGCCACTATATTTTTCGGATGGCAATGAACGTGTCTGACAGGAATATGCTATCTGAATTGCTTATTCTTAGATTTTGTAATATTTTATTTCTATTTTTTAATTTGTTGTTCAACAAAAATATTATTGAACGGTATACATCTGTATTTTGTATATTCAATATAGTATCTTTTAGGGGCTAGTTTGTTTTTCCTCAACTTATTAACGAAAATTTATGAAAATCATATTTCTAGGATAAGCACTCAATTTCTTTGGTTGAGCCGCTTTTGTGAAGTTTAACATTAGGCTTAT
This sequence comes from Nephrotoma appendiculata, assembly GCA_947310385.1. Classification (NCBI taxonomy): domain Eukaryota; kingdom Metazoa; phylum Arthropoda; class Insecta; order Diptera; family Tipulidae; genus Nephrotoma; species Nephrotoma appendiculata. The sequence goes on from OX371224.1 coordinate 343,051,387, forward strand.
ATTATTTCTGGTTTTTTCTAGAAACTGGGTTTTATTTTTTTCGTCTTTCAGGCGAAATTTAAATTTTGTTTTCCCGTTTTTTCGACTCCCGGACTAGCACTAATTTTTTCCCGTGAGCACTAATTAGCACAAATTGGGCTTAATCGGTATGCCAATTTTCATTTTGAAATTCTAAAGTTTCCCTGCTGCAGTTACCCACACCTTTTGTTGTATTTTCAAACGATAATGCTATTATTTTGAATTCTTTTAAATCACACACATGCAAATCAATTTTCATTACATTCTGTCAGTTATTTTCTTGGTTACTAGATTATTAAATCGAAAGTACAAACAAAATCATTGTTTACAAAACTCGTTGTGGTAGTTTTTTAAGACTGCGTACATGCCATCGTGAGGTAATTAGGAAAAAATACCATGGTACCACAAAAACTGTATTAAAACAACAACAAAGTGAAAACTATTTCAACTCGAGTTCGGAACTAGTAAGCGTGGTATAAAGAATTTCACGTAATTTGATTGGTTGTAAGTACGTTAGCGAGTATGCAACTATTTATGTCCGATGTCTTGTACGCGACTTAAATCTTAGTGCATACTGCTTTATAAATAATTCCTTGCGACTGCTATCGACAATTACCGTTTTCCACACACTGCGTTTTGCAAACAAAACTCAAGCTGAACTTGCCTTTCCAGTTTCCACGTAAACCTCACCTCTAAATTATTTTCATTTTATATTGAATGCTTGAGTGAAACGGATAGAAAAAAAACAAAAATAAACTTTTCAAAGCATCTAGTAGGTGTTGAGACAAAAAGTAAAATTTATCAGATTTAAATAAAAAAATCACCGTACATTTTGTTTTTGTTTTTTCGTTTGTGTTAGTGAGTATACAACACGAGCCGCACTTGAAATTATTGCAGCAAAGGTGCTGCAAAATACCCCCACTTTAAAATTTAGTTTATAGGCGAAGAGGTAACAGACGAATAAAAACGCATCGTGTTGAGGTACTGTGTGAAAAGGCTGTCAAATAAGGCAGCCAACTAAGATTTAAAAAATAGTAAAAACTGTGACTTTTCTACAAAATTATTTAGAAAATTTCAATTTTATATTTAATCTAGTAACCAAGAAAGTATATACATTGCCACGTCGTATGAAGTGATATGCCTAAGGCAATAGAGGCCTTAATAAAAATTATGTTTTGAAAACTTAAAAAAGTCGAAAATATTGAAAGATAAACCCGGTCTTGCGATTTGAAATTACTTTCAGGTGGTACTCCTAAAACCTGAGTTTAATTTTAAACCGCAAAATAAGTGTTCATCTTTCAAATAGTACGATGCTCTATTGAGGACTGTTAAAGTTGGGAATGTGACATCTAGCGCATTAAAAATAAGCTAATTGAGTCTTTTTTTACATGAAATTTTAACACGGCATACTTTATGAAAATAAAAATTAGCATACAAAAATAGACCCAATAAGTTAAATTTTTTTGCCGTCAGATCTACAAACAGTTCTCTATAGTTTTCATTTTTTAACCCTCGTCCGGCGGCATAATTTTACAACGCTAAAAGGCGGCAGACGTACAATTATTCTTTCATATATTTTATTTGAAAATCGTCACTGTAGACATAATTTTTGTAAATAGATAATATTTGGAATTTCCACATTATTAAAATGTAGAGATCTCAAAAAGCTTTAATTCTCTCCGGCTTCTACAAGCAAACTTATTAGTATTTAAAAACAGAAAAGGTACAATTGTACCTATGCCGCCTGACGAGGGTTAAATTGTCAAACACTTACAGAAATTAACTGAAACAATAGAATTGAAAAATGAAAATTAAAAATGTATAAAACAGTTATTTCATATAGATTTACCGAACTTATTGAACCCCTCTTGTATGATGTACTTCTTTGCTTTATACATCGCAGCTTCAACCATTTCTTCACACTAGCATCAATTAAAAATAAACCATTTATAGTATTTAAGGTGTTTTCCAGACGCCGACTTATTACAGACATATTAACTTATTTGACGCCATCTTGAATAAGTCGGACAAGTCATTCCAATTCATTGTACCGACTTATTTGTGACGTAACAAAAAAAACCCAATTTCTATTATATGAAAGAAAATAAGTTTCTTGACATGTTGGTCGTTGCCACTCGATTTGAAAATAAAAACAGCATGTATTACATTTAGTCAAGGCACATTTTTGGAGACATTTATGTGTAGACGTACTTATTCAAATAAGTCTCCTCTTAGGTGACTTATTTGAATACGTCAGTGTCCACAAATAAGTCAGCGTTTGGAAAACAGCCCTAGTCGAATAAATCTCAGATTTAAAAACTAGGAATTTCTTCGACAAAATGGTGGACGAAGTCAATTTCATATTTCAGCAACTTACCCATAACAACAACCCCTAATGTATGTTTTAAGGGTTACAATAACAACAAATTAAATAAATGTATTTATCTACTCCTTGATATGTAATTCAAATAAATAAAATAAAATTAGACAAAAAAAGGATAATATAAATTGTTAATTATTTATTCATCATATCACGTGACTGAGTGTAATAATTATATCTCTATACTCGTACATCCGAGAACATTTTCACAGAGATATAAAAAAAATTAAAGAAGAGACGTAGATTGTGCTACCACACAAGTAAATAGTTTGGATTAAGAAGAAAAATCAAATTTGATTATCTAATGAAAATAATTAGGATCATTTAAGGAATTGTAATAGGATCTATTATGTGGGCATGTGTGTAGCATATATATATGAGAACAAAACTAGGCGATTTATAGCGTACATTATTATGTTACTAATTGGTTTTGTTGTAATTAACGAAAAATCAATTTTTTGGTGTTGTAATTATTTGGTTGTTAGCCAATTGTTGTGTTAAATTAAACAGAACTAAGTCGGAACAACAGAATAGTCAGTGAACGGAAACTTGGTACATTGAGAAAACTTAAAGACATTTTTAAATAACACAATTGTATATACCCTTAAGCCTAGCCTAGGCATCTCTAGGATACCTTGGCTACTACACTTTGTATTATAGTGAAATATAAAAATTTTAAAAATGGAGTCATAGATGCCCCCCCCCCCCCCCACCGCTGCCTATTCTGCAACACCAAGATTGTTGAATTCGCGTGTAAAATCAGTGTTCTGTATAGTGGCGAAATCTGGAAGCATAGTTGTGGAAATAAAAAACTCACAGTGAGATGAATTGATCACACACGGCAAAAACAAAACAACTTGGAAAGTCATGGGTGCAAATCTAAGCCATAGCATTCAACAGAGTTAGATGATTCAGCCTAGTATAGATGCACCTTTTCTCCTAAATTAGAGAAAAAGAAAAAAAAATTTGAGTGTTATGAAATTTTTGTTTTGTTGATGATTTATAATTAGTTCGAACAAATCGTAAAACCATTTTTATACCAGTTGAATTTAATGTTCAGTCACACCATAAATATGTCGTAATAATAGCTTGAAAAATATTTTTTTTTTAAATTTTTTTAAAAGTCAGTCGTCGATAAAACAAAAAGTCCGAATTTTAAAATTATTTTACAAGACAAAGAAAAAATCTTCAGCATTTTAATACTGTCAAAGCTCCCAGTGAAGCGCTGTGCACCGCAATCAGCCCGAGATGGCCAACCCTGTAATTAAGCAATGCACAATATCATCACATATGATTCACCATTTTGTATTCCGTACCATTATACCGTACTTCATCTGCGACCTGAATTGTGTCATCAGTTCAACACTGTCGACCATGGATACAATGCTAACTAAACAAAGAGCATTTCATTATTCTGATAACCGCGATATAAAAACAAATATTTTCACATATGTACCTCGTTCTATAACCACGTATCGCGATGATGAATAAAGCAAAAGAATTTTACTTTGTTTCTGGATCGCGTATAGAACAATATCCAACCAAAAAAAAAATGTTTGATGCAAACTCACAAAATACACACACACACACAGACACACAATGTTCGTAACAAAAAGCTCATGAAAAGCATTCTACAAGTTTTTTTTGTGTTTTTGTATTTCACATACCGAAAACAGTAAAATTATGAAAAAATGTCACAGTATATAAATTTTAATTAAATTTTTTTATGATGATTTTCCTCCCTTTCGGAAAATCTGGTTATCATTTTTCGGTGTACAATTTTTTTTTTTGTTAAATTGTTTGTGTACCAAATAAGGCAAGGTAGAATGAGATTTGTACATAGTATTTAAGATAATTTTCTAGCTGCAAAGTGTAATTACTACCAAAGAAAGCTCGTATAGTAAAAAAAAGCACAACCGAAAATCCCTTTTATAATTTTATCACAATTTTATTATTTAAAGGTTCATAAAAGCTACGTTATGATTATCATTATTATGTCTTAAAAATAAAAAGAAGATTTTTTTTTGTAATATCGTAAACTAGACTTAAAATAAAATATGAAAAATTCAAAGATTTATGAACCAACAAACAAGATTATATAGGGCTATGATTTTATACGAACATTTTGTTCTGCGTTTGTGTATCCGCGTACTGTTCACGACGTACGTAATCTACAAGAAAATTTTAAATTTAAAAATCCATAAATAATTTAAGTTATTACTGAATATAGAAGATTTAAGGTTTCAAGTATTTTTGTTGTTGTTATCGAAATTAGCTATAGAAATGTTCGCGAAAGAACATCTTAAAAATGAGCGCACGAGAAGAATGGGAAATTGATTTTTGTTTTGGAAACTAATCCTACTGATAATGAAGTGCCAACGAAATGGGTGATTATATTGTTTTTCCGGTGAATCATAATATTTTCAATGTATTTTATACGGATATAAGCTGTTTCTTTGGTGTATCACATTAATACGATAGTTTAGGGTAGCTGTGATAGAAATAATCTTTGAACCGAGCATTGTAATCGCAATTCTAAGTGAGGAAATATTTAATTTCTTAAATGTGGTTGATATGAGTTTTTGGGACCTCGATGCGTCCATATATGCGACAGAATGCCGTTACGTCATGTACATGCGAGCTGAGTCTCCAGTTGATGAAATATATGCTATTTGGTCGCAATCCTCTTACCAGTTTTGTTATCTGTATTGGCGACATTTCTTGCGACACTTTACCCCGTCTACATTGATTTTATTGTAAATCCAGCACGTATTCAAATACCAGCGGATGGAGCGTCTTCAACAAGCATATAGTATGAAACCATTTGGTTGGGTCGTTGCCCATGTATGCATTATACTCTGCAACAATTTTTGGCTTAAAATGTTTGGCAAATTAACGACGTCCGCGCGGTGGTTTGAAGAGATCATTAAGACGTCGATCTGTTCTTTCCAGTTCAAGACAATAATATTTCATGGGTTACGCCGTCTTGTAATTTCGCCTGATTTTAGTTAACGTTTTATAAAATATGACGAGTTTATTTTCCTGTGACACTATTCTGGTAATTCCTCGAGAATAAGGAAATCCTGAAAAAAATTATATATAATTTTTATTCAAATATTTTTTTTTCCGGCCTACTGAGGAAAAAAGTTTAATGTAAATATTTTTAAATTGGGAAAAAATTGTCCATACCTAAATTAGTAGGGAAAAATATCTCCAATTTAATTTTGTTTTCAAAAAAATTAACAATAGCTTTTTACCTCAGTACGCCAGAAGAAAAAATGTTTAAATACAATTTACATATAAATTTTTCCCCCAATCCCGTGAATTGCCAGAATAATGCCACTGTTTACAATTAAAGTTCCTCACATATTTGTTTGACGTCTAAAAATTCTGCCAAATCCAAATAACCCTACAAACAATTTTTCACTACGCCATATGATAGCGTCCCTTTTCCGGTAAATAAGCATATTAAACAAAAATTCATCTGTAATGCAGAACTCGCAAAACTTAATGCCATATCCGTATCTTTTGTTTAGCCTAGTACCCAAGCATATCACCGGGTGGTCGACTGGATAATTGATGAGGTGAGCTGCTGAGAACGAAGATCGCAACAATCATCACAAACGCCAGAACCATCAGGTATTCCTACCGCCAGAGAAACCATAGCAGTACAATACAGCTCAACAGCCAATCTTTGGATATAGGAGACATGATGCAGGCACTTTTACTTCAACTCAAGAGAATGAGCGCCAAATTATACCATTTTTTGCTGGTTCATATATAATGGAATATGGCCTAGATAAATGCCTAATCCTCGTTTTATATTATTGAGAGTATGGATAAAGTTCAGAAATAGCCCTACTAATCTAATAAAATCATCTGTTACATCTGACAACCTTATTTATTTTATAGGCATCAGGAGACGGTATGATTTAAAGGTAAATTATTATTATTTTTCGGGTTAAGAGGCTTTTTGATGCATTTTAGTGAGGACACCCACCGTTATGTAGAGCATTTTTCTGGGCTATCTGTAACCTATGCTAGGGTTACAATAATTTTTACTTCGACTGTAAAATTACTACAAAGTAATTTCTGGTTTTTACGACTCTCTGATCGATATGATTAGGCTCAACACAATCAGGTGATTGAGAGAATATTGGTCTGTTATCGTTTTTGAAATGAAGAAGAAAATAAAATCGGATGATATAGTCAGTTGAGTTTTGATTATTAAAATAATTGTTTCTAGTGAAATATCTAAAAGTTAAATAAAACAAAAGTTTTTCTATCTTCTATAATAATAATAATAAGTAAAAATAATTTCGAAAAAAAAACTGTATCGTGTCTAACATTGATCTAATTTTGAACTTTCTTTGATCAATTTAATTAAGTTTATAAATAGTGCTGTAATTTTAAATTTGAGTTATATTTATAATCAATTTAGGGTTAAGAATACGTAATCCGAATATGCAGAACGGTTACGATCAAACTTAAAATTTGGTGGTCATGTCGCACGTCGCACGTGCAAGGTCGGCTTTCTACCGCATCTATAATAAAATTATAAAAACGGTTACATCAATACTATACTGTATTTAGCCTAAGATTAATAAATAAAGGTTAATAAAATAATTACAATTAATAATAATAAAAGTAATAGGGAATTATCTATTTTTAAAATTCTACATAAGTGGACAATATTAAGTGCCTTAAACGAATGTGAAGTTCTTTCGCAATTAAAATTCAATTTAAGTGATGCGTGTATGCGATTGGGATTGTTATTAAGTGTAAAGTTAATCATAGCAGTATTTTCATCCTGCATCAACTAACCAAAATTGAAATAATCTAACTTGTGCACAAAAATAATAATTTAATTAATAAATAATAAATACTAAATCAATAAAAGTTAATAATATTTAATATAAAAAGTTACGTTTAATAAGTTGATTAATAATAATTAATCATTAATAAATTATCTTCGCGGTCACCAGTTGCAGTATAGTACCAACGGAATAAACCACACCATCGAAGGATATAAAAACTATCAACGGTTCGTTCGGAAGAACATTTCGGATAACAACGCTACGTGGTAACTAATTGCATTGATTTTGTTTACTATAAATTTTGTTTTAAATTTCTTTTGTTTTATATAATACTTATGCTGTGTGCCTCAGAAGACTTTCCAAACTAAACTTTTCAAATTTTGAAGCTTCCACTACTGTCTCATAGGCAATAATTAAAAAGTCAACTCGTGAGGATACTTTTCAGACTTTTCATTTTATTGTATGACTTGTATGTTAATTTTTATTTTCATAAAGTATGCCGTGCTAAAATAATAGTGTACATAATTTATTTTGACGTTTAGATAATATTATACAAAGAAAAAATGGAAAAACGGCCGTACTCTATTCGATGTAAGTTTATTTGTATTATTAATTAAATTCTATATAATGTACATTATTATGTAGATGTACTATTTTACATATCGAAAAATATTTTTCATATACGAGGGTATATCAAAAAGTCTTGCAATATCATATGAAAAAAAAGAGTGAGTGAGACAACAATATATTTTTCAAAACCATTTTTTGTCGCGATGAAACTTCTAGAAGAACATTTCGATGTAAATTTTACAGTTCGTTTGTTTTTGTCAATTTAGTAACAAGTGTTTTGAATTTTTCTTAAAATGAATGAAATTGAATATCGCGCCGTTATTAAATTTTTCTGTAAAGATGGACAAAATGCAATTTATATATTCAACTATATATCAAAAGTTTACGGCGAATCTGCACCATCATATGCCACAGTAACAAGGTGGGTAAAATTATTCAAAAGTGGTCGGGAGTCATTAGAAGACGATAACCGCTCGGGTCGGCCAGCAGATGCTATTAGCCATGAAAACGTAATTTTGGCTGATTCTATTGTATTGGAGGACCGGCGTATTTCTGTTCCGCGGTTAGCGTGGAGACTTTCTCTTTCATACGGTACCACATATACTATATTACATGACCACCTTCACATGTCGAAAGTAAGTGCGCGATGGGTTCCCCGTTTGTTGAATGCTGAACAAAAAAAAATGCGTGTTTAAACTTCAAAGGCGATTTTAGATATGTACAAAGCAGATCCAGAAAATTTCTTGGGTAACATAATAACAGGCGATGAAACATGGCTTCATCACTGGGATCTGGAATCCAAACAAGAATCGATGCAATGGATTAAACGTAGTGAACCACCACCAAAGAAATTCAAAACTCAACCGTCTGCTGGTAAGGTTTTGGCAACAATTTTTTGGGATGCTGAAGGAATTTTGATAATCGATTATATGCCACCGAAAACCACAATCACAGGCATATATTACGCAGAGGTTTTGCGAAAATTGAAAAAAGCGATCCGGGAAAAACGGCCAAGGAAAGTTAGGAAAAAAATCTTGCTTCTTCACGACAATACACCAGTGCGCAAGGCTAATATTGCTCAAGCTGCATTAAAGGACTGCGGCTTCGTGGAAATTCCGCATCCACCGTACAGTCCAGACTTGGCACCCAGTGACTACTTCCTGTTTCCCAATTTGAAAAAAACACTAAGGGGCCGAAAATTTTCCAGTGATTATGAAGTGCAGTCTGTTGTAAATGAATATTTTATGGAGCAAAAGAAATCTTTTTTTTTAGAGGGTTTAGGCAAGTTAATTGATCGATGTGACAAATGTATAAACCTTAAAGGAGATTCTGTCGAAAAATAAAAATATTGCTGTCTCACTCACTCTTTTTTTTCATATGATATTGCAAGACTTTTTGATTTGCCCTCGTACATTATACATATGTAGGGACACAAGATGAGACTGAGAGATTTATCCAAGCCAGAATTAAACTTGAACATTTATTTAATGGCAAAATGTTTGATTTAAAAACCAGTTGGGAGTATGATATACCTATTCATGTCATTTACGAGGATTGTGTGTAAGTTATAATGTTAATTTATTTTACAGAAAAGTTGGATTAGAAGCCGATTTACAGGAACGTAAGTGGAACAAATTAAAAAAAAATGGAGCAACTTAATGGATCGATATAAGGTAATTTTTGATAACTAAATATGCCACAGTAATTGAATTTACAAAATTTCTTATTTTTAGACAATAATTGAGCCGCCAACAGGCATGGGGACGGAAGATACAGGTCCCAAAGCGGGCACTTGGCCGTACTTCGAAGTGCTGCACGAGTACTGCTCGGCACGGCATAATATAAATCCGCCCCTTATGGTGGATACTGAATCCGATAACATCGCATCGGCTAGTCATATAGCACCATCAACGTCACACGGGCGTAAACGAAAACGTGACGATCGAACAGACGATGCCAAACAGTTAAAGCTACTAGAGAGAGCCACCAAATTATACATAAAGTATATGTCGACTTTGATTGAGCTCTCTAGTAGCGATGACAGTGATATTAACAAATAATAGTATGATTTATATAATATGAATTGTGATATGATAAATTTACCTGTTTTTATAAGGCTGAAATAATTTTATTTTTCTATAAATAATATTTTTTAAAAATAATATCGTATGAAATAAAAGATTGAATTATTAATTAAATTAATGTTGATTTATTATATAATATTCATTTAATAATATATCTACGGCAACTCCTGCAACAGGTGCCTGAGAAACTCGAGAGCACTTTCATCATTTGGTTCACTGGTATAATCATCGCCTAACACTTCTTCGAACGGCTCCAACTCAAATGTATCGTTGATACAAATATTGTGCATTACACAACATTCTGTTATTACTTTCACACAATTTGAAATGTTCAGCTCCAGTGATTTTAGAAAAATTACCCGCCATCGTGATTTCAATATGCCGAAAGCATTTTCGATGATGCTTAGGGCCTTGCTATGTACTTGGTTAAATTTGTTCTCTAATGCTGTTAAATTACCTCTTCTAATAAACGGTGTAATAATAGCTATAGGGTCAAGAGAACACTTAAACCACTTGTAGCGATTGATGAAAATCGATCGTTACAAGGATGAGAGGTTTGCCATTCCTGATGCACAATATATATATAATGTTTCATTGAGTATTTACGGGCATTATTATTGTGTACATATTGGTTCATCTAACGGACTAAAATTTTGTCTACGTCGAGCTTTATGGCCTTTGCGTAAGGGACAGACTGCTTATTTGTATATTTCTTTTTGGTGGGGGATGCCGTTGTCATGCAAATTTGTGGGTATAAAATTCGAGATAATTTTAATATACGGGTCAGTTGTTTTGATTTAAATTTTGAGGTATGATCTATGAAACTGATCATTTATTTTTTTGTTTTGTGATTGATATACAGTCTAGTGGTGGTTCAATAGTAAAATCTAGAACTTTGAATTTTTTTTGTGATATATCGTGAACACAAGTATTCTGTGAAATTTTTTTTTTGTTCGCAATTTTAGTTAGTGCTAGTGAAACTTGTTTATATAAACTCATATATAAAATTTAAAATTACATGTAGAGCTTTAAATAAAAAAAAAAAAAAAAAAAAAAAAAAAAAATCGAATGCGAGGAAAACTGTGAAAAAACGTATGTACGAGTATACATAGTTATATCGATTACGTATATGAAATAAACTGTACGAAAAGTGCGCGATTTTAAATGGACGTTGTGTATGAAAATGAATCCTCGATCATTTTTTTTTACCTAAACTAATTACCACCGAAATCAAACGATGAAAAGCTCATAAATTCAGGTGGTATTTCCGATATTTTTATAAATAGTGCCAGTGATTAATAATAACTTAAACGATAAAACTAATCAAATAATATTAATCAAACGTATACAAAAGTTAAAATACAAAAATAATAAAAATTAATAAAATTATAAAATTAACCCGTTGACTGGCTGGAAAAAAAATAAAATTTTTTTTTGGATAATATGTGTAACATTGTTTCTACGAAACTACATATACTTATAACACGTTATAATAAAATATCGAGAATTTTATAATAAATGTTAATAATTATAAATCAAATTAACCAAAAACCAACTAATAAAACCATTCAGTGGGTATACGAATACCGTACATATATATCGGAGTATAAAATGGAGTTCAACTTGATCAACGAGGGAGCAACACACATCATTCGCAAGCCGTTACCAAGTTAAGCTTTACGTTTACAATTTTCTTTATATCTTTTCTTTATAATAGTATTATTATTTTTATTTTTTTCAATATTATCATTATTATTATTAGTATTAAGTTTTCTTGATGTTTCTTTTCTTTTGATGCATGGTTTTAGAAAAAAAAATACATATTAAGTTTATTTAGACTATAAGTTAAGGGGTTGGTAATAGTTAATTATTTCCTATTCTAAATAAGTCGTTTATGAATTTACCGTGTTTTGATTTTTTTTTATGCGCGACAATAATTAATTATTATCACAGTCGACTTCCCATAGTTAAGTATAAAAATAGGGATTTGCTAATTACAAAAAAAAAAAAATTCACAATTCATTTTATACTTATATTTAATATGTTTGATTTAAATAAATCGTTTGAATTTTTGGTTAATTACAAAGCTACATAAGCGTTTCTATATTTTTTTTTCTAAGTGCTATTTTACATATTGAACTTATTTCTACTTTCATGCTATTTCGGTTATTTCTTTTGTTTTTCTTCTTTTGAATTATACAGAATGGCAAAATAAAGTATAATTTTTGGATGATGTACGGTAAGTAAGTATTACAGCAAGCCCTCGACTATCTTCTCCCTCCTATTTCCTCATCCCAGTTCTTCCTAAAGCGGTCTATCAAGATTCACAAATTCTTTGGAAAACCCCACGACCTACCCTGAGCTTTAGCCGGCCTTTGCTGACCGCTCCAAAGTAAATGCGTGAATAAATTTTCTGATGACGGTTGGTGTTAATAGATGTGATTTTAACACATTACGTATGTTAAATATAAAATCAACTTACACCACGTGGCAAACCGTTACACACTGTCACCCAAAAGAAAAAAGTCGTTTGGGGGGAATGATCTTTTCAGATATAATTGGCTATTCCGTAACACCCTCTGATCATGTACCGAACCCGTGTTGCCGCAACAGATATTAAGAAATTTGCCTGAACTATCACATACCGCCATTAAATTAATGCTGTAATCTAATTTTCTATTTATGTATTGGCTATGTATAATCTAGTTGGTACAACAATTTTAATATGACAGCCATCAATAGCCACTAGTGCTTTCGAAAATATTGATGTACCTGATCACTGATTAAATTTTTCGCCAATTGCCCTATATGAATCCAAGATGGAGGGCTATTATGAAATTTTTTTCGATTTCGTAAAATACGAGATCGTAAATTCGATCCGCCGCGAATATTCCTTTTATGAATCTTTTTTTGATCGTACAATTTAAGACCATGAAGTTTGATGTTTTTGTGGTTTAAGCTAAAATTTCAACCATCAACAGATTTTTCAGATGGGCAGTCGGCATTCAGTCGGAATTTAATTCGTTTGTAATTTCACTCCACAAATGTTTGACTATGCCAACATTTTTTGCACAAAAAAAAATTAAAAGTCAAATTGGCGACCATTGGTAATTGACCTACAAAAACCACAATAATAAAGTTTCAAATAAATTGTAATATATTAAACTAGTTAATTTTTATAAAATTATAGTTTTAAAAAATAAATAAAGTATTTTATTTTAATACAAAAATAATAAGTATACACGTATGTTTTCGTAAATACGATATTCGTCACCTATTGAGTAGTCGAATTTTGACATTTAATTTTCGTAAAATACGATTTCGTTTTTTTTTTGTTGATTCATAATAGGGCGGATTTACGATTTTCGATTTTTACGAAAGCAAAAAAATTTCATAATACGAATTTTCGCGGCGGATCGAATTTTACGAAATCAGAAATATTTCATAATAGACCCCCTGGGCAATTTTATGACTGTGGGTGCAAGCTTGACAAACATATCCAACAGTTTGTGAACAATTATTCTAACTGAATATCTTGATACATATATTGAAGCTTACACCGCTAACCCGATAGCTCGCTCCGCTGGCAAGCCAATACAAAAACACAGAAACTCGAAATCGTAGTGTGAATTTAAAACCTTTCATGGTTTGCTGCTTTTCAAGTAATTCACAAATTTTTTCTAGAGAATCAGCTGATACTCTTAGGTGTTTTCGGATATACCAATTGTCTTTAGATAATATATTCTTGTATATATCACTTTGGTAATAATTTCGTGGCCACTACAAATAAGAAAAATATATTGCTATAACCTAACCTCACAAATTATATATTTCATAAATTACTATTGATAATCGTCTCCGTTTATTTTTTTACGGCAACTTCTAAGTAATGTATACTTGTAATAAGTCAACAGAATGTTGGTAAACAATAAATGTGGCAATATCATTTTTTATTATAAATATATTTAACTGTGTATATATTTAAATCTTAAGATTCTTCAAATTTTATTTTTGTTTATATTTTAATAAACTTCGGATGACACTTATATTAGTTTAGTTGAGAGAGAGGCACAGATGAAGACTTTAATGCTAGGGACATCTGTTGGTATATTGCTTGAACTATTAGTATATTGAAAAGTTTAGTTTGAATAGTCTTCTGAGGCACACAGCATTAGTTACACAATTAGTTAGTAAGAAATAATATAATTTTAAAATTTTTTCTTAGGATTCCTTAAACTTAAACCTTAATTAGTTTTCTTAATTTTTAAGTTAAATTTTGTAGATCACACTATTTACAACCATAATTAATAATTTCAATCAATGATTTTCTTTTTAAATAAACTATCTCATTTGTTTATAAAATTTTCTAATCTAGAATTTTGCATTTACATTTTTTTTTACGAGTGGACTATGAAATGGTAAGTAGTTGTGAGGAACTGTAGTGTTCTTAAACTTTTAATATTTGTCATCAAACACGCAATGGCATCTCATGGAAGATTAATTACACCACGACCAATAATGAACCTCGACGACTTGAGCTGCGGGATGAAAAGATGACATACCCTTCCATGCCCATTGATATCTTTATGCTAACGGATGTATAAAAATTATGTACCCCGTTACATATCATCACATACGTGCCGTGCCATCACCTCCCAAATGATGTGATTTCTCTTTAATGTAGCGGTTCAAATTGAACTCTATGGCGGTAAAGATTTTAAGCACGCTTTAATCATGTCTACTCGCGTTCTTTTGGGGATTACGCGCAATGTTTGGCGAAATTCTCCAGTGAAGACCAATTAATTAATTAGCTTAATTAATCAATTTTAAATTTTTATGACGCCTTCATTTTAAACACTGTCTGAGCAAAGAAAAGAGTGATGATATCATTACTTTGTTGCCGCTCCCTATCTCGAATGTCTTCACAAAGGTCTGCTCGAAAAGCTTGCCATAATTGGAGCGGCTCAGACGGTTGGCAAAATAACAAAATGATCACGAATAATTCTCTTAATTTTAAAGGTGATTTATAAACGACTGCATCTACTAACGTATGGTTCCGTCATCAATTCTGCCAAGCGTAGAGTCTATTTTAATGCCGGAATGTCCATCGATGTTTTATCCACGTTTGCTTCGCGAGAACTTGTTGT
The DNA here is from genome assembly GCA_947310385.1 of Nephrotoma appendiculata. NCBI lineage: Eukaryota > Metazoa > Arthropoda > Insecta > Diptera > Tipulidae > Nephrotoma > Nephrotoma appendiculata. The sequence goes on from OX371224.1 coordinate 343,066,403, forward strand.
TAGCCCAGCTGTAATATTGAGACACTTCGTTATATATGTAATAAGGTTTTCGCGAAGTCATCGTGCAAACATAATCCGAAAAAATCTGTAATTGTTGCTGAGGATGGATTTTCAAATCTTTGTTGGAGATTGTCTGCCCCCTGCCCGTTGGCTAGCTCCACTCCTTTATTTATATATTTACATATATATTTTATTGCCCGAATGGAATGACAATACTCCTAATTGATTTAAAGCCCTTACCCAATTCAGGAGAATAAGCAACAATGCATCTGTTAACTTTTACTTTCTGGTAAATCCAGCATGCAGGATAGCCATCATCTCCAGTTTATGTTTTTGCAAATAAATTACGAGTATACCTTTTCTAGCAAACGCCATTGACCATGCAAAGCAAGACGGAAACAACACGACGGTCGATGAGCATTGCAAAACGAAAACAAAAGCACGATGATAGACTTTCTACATACAAAAGTATACAGTTTTGACTACCAAACACAGATTGCCGCTACTTGATATTATATTATGCAAATAGATCAAAGAACGATGATTTTATACTGCGCTCGTCGTATACATTTTATAGAGATGAACTCCTTTCACAAATCGTGCGAGGGAAGATTACCAAGTAAACATCAAAACGGATATTGAATTTATATTTTTTTTTTTGAAGAATTGGGCGGTACAATTTTCATACATTTAATTACGATTTGATTAGTCCCTTTTATATACTTCCTTTAAAACTTTTAAAACAAAAACATTAATTATAAATTAATTAATTTAAAAAATAAAATTTTACAACACAACCAACCAAAAGTAAATATAAAAATCTCCTGTTTTGAATTTTAATTTTTGGAAAACTTTAAAAATTTTTTATTTTTGTGTTAATATTTTAGCACAAAAAAAACTTTGGGACTTTTATTTAATATACAAGAATAATAAATAAATGAATATTTATTTTAATATTATTATTCTTTTTATTTAAGCATAATATTATTTTAACACATTTAGACTTTGTATAAAAAATTTTTTATGTTAAATTAATATTTAAAAATATAAATTTTTTTATGTGTACGTACTCGTAAGTATGTTGTCTTGTTACAGCAACAAATAATAATAATAATAAAAAATTATGCAAATTTTATTTTATGCTTGATTCATTAAATAAACATAAATTTATTAGGAAAACAAAAAAAATATAAAATGTTTTGTCGTATCTGTATCTAATTGTATTTTAGAAATAATATTAGATTAGTACTATACATGAATATATCCTTAAACATCAAAAAGATTATTGGGTTGTGTATGCTGTCTTGTTTTAGCAGCAAAAGGAATAATATTATGTAACAGTTTTTTTTGTTAGGGTACATAAAAGTGATGAAAGGATATTTTTTGTTGTTGTTATTTGCTTTATTATGGAAATATGGTTAATGGTATAATGTTGTGCCAAAAAGGATGTTGATTTGTTATGCGAGAATACATTTATTACATAAGGATTAATTTTATATTTTTTTTTTTGGCTTTGTGATTTGTGACACAAGTTGATCTTTTTGTAAATCAGGATCAGGAGCATTTGTATTTCTGAGTGATAGGCCATTTTTTGTTTCGTATTTGGACTTAGAACGTTACAACGTTCGGTGGCTTGTGGCACGAAGTAGCATGTAGTATAAAATAGTATGTGCCACGTCAAACTAAAAAAAAAAAATTCTCCAGAATAACTATATGCTCAAAATAATGTCGATTTTTACAAATATTGGACTTAGATTTCGGACTTCCAACCGAAAGTTCCGGTTGGTTATTTTAATGTGTCATTACAAAAAAAATTGTTATAACTAAGGATCATCGATTTGATTCAGCAAGTTAAACAACTTCAGATGACGCATATTTTTTTACTATCGTTTAAAATCTACAGAATTGAGGAAACTGTAAGCACCACATTTCTATTTCTTCATTAATCTAAATAACATGCATTCACAAAACATTACCTTAAACATTAACACAAAGCAACATGCAAAGTAGAAAAGTACAAAACAAAATTTTCTTGATGTTTAATTCGATCAATATATCAATTTAACCTAAGCATGCGATGCAAACAATAAAAAACAAATTTTAACGTTTAAAACAATTTTACTTGTCCATATCTGACACGTTTCTATTTTTACTGAAAAAATCGGTCAATTAATTTTTGCGTGAAAGGATAACGAAACTTGTGCGGACAGATGGCTGACAAAAAATTTTAAAAGCTTAATTATGCAATTTACCCAAATGATTTAGACAGCCTTAGACAGTCCTTTACATATTTCAAAATGACAAATGCAAAACAAAATAACAATTTCTAATGCACTTTATAACTATTTTTTAAGGCCTAAGGATCATGAAATTATACGGCGAGAAAATTTTCGGCAATAAACCGTTAGATATAATGGAGATAAATTGATAGAATATTTCACCAAATTTGTTGAAGTGCTTTCGCAATTCGAGATATGATAGTCTCACAAACCCTTCACGATCCAGTAAGAGCGCAAGCTTAGAAAAAGGTAACCCAATATTGGATGATGTCGAAAAGTGAATTATATTCGAACGTGAATGAGTTGAATTCTTAAAATCGTGCTCAGTTATCAGTCACTCAATCGATGTGTGTCGAGCATGTGTCATCGAAGTGTGTCATATAAAAATGTTTTTATGTCTTATCCAAGCTGTGTATGAAAGCATGATCGCGGCAAATGTCGATTTTTGAATGCCGAATACCAGAAATGTTTAAAAGTTGGTTACATTGCATCGGTATGTGATTTGCGAAAGAGTGGCGATCGAAGTCAATACAATAACAATTAGGTGGACATTCTCGAAAGTTTTGAAAATTTCCGTGACTAATTATTCAAAATTTCAAAAATTTCTTCAACAAACCAATTGAAGTTGAAAATTCTAGCAAACAGGAAAACTTTAGCTGTTTTGCTTTCACAAAGCCGCTTAGCTTTAATATTAGAGGCCAATTTTGATTTTAGCAATATTTGTTTGTGAATTTCCAGTAACGGAAAATAATTTTTCATCATAGTTGGCGTATTTATCAGTAGTAGAGATTACAATTATTACTGACATAATTAATGTTTTTTCTGTTTTGAATCCGCAATCGATTCGCTCACGCGGATTCTATAATCGCGTGAATGGCATTTCATGCGAAGGTGAATTTGGAAATAACGAAAGCAATTGTAAATGGCGTCGATAGTCATCATGTAAAATACTGCAATTAGTGCTAGTTAGGAAGTAAAAAGTGAACAGTGCGAAAAGTGAAAGTAAATATTAAATGTGAAATAGTGAACAATGATAAATAGTGATTTGTTACGATAAGATATAGGTGTTGGTGTAAATAAACTTTGTATCTTATACGCTGAGTGTTAATATGCAAAATCCAGTACGACAATCGTAACAATACTCATAATGAGACGTGGATAGATTCACATGGTAACTCGCAACGCTAAATTAATCATGATTTAATTTCGAAACAGTGGATTTGAGTCACACAAAACGTTAATAATTGGTGCTAAATTTACGGACAAGACCCGTGGGCAGAATAACAATTTAAACATTTCGACTGTGACTTGTTGGTAAATTAAGCTCAGAAGCAGCCGATTCATTATTTGACAGAGCAATAGCATTCTTGTATCCAACTTCTACATTTCTGAGATTTCTGTTATAGGAAAGCTAATTACATAGACGGAAATAGAGTGATAGCGAAGATTTTTGTTAGAATCAGACAGCCGTCCCGTTTGAATTAAATACATATTTTTGACCAATTATTTATTATGCCTTACATTATAATGAAAAATATTTTTTGCTTAGTGCTTGCAGTACTTTTTATGAAAATGACAAAAAAACTTAGTTTAATTTTTTGTTAGAACTGCAAGTTCCACTTTGTTTTTCGCCAACTATTGTTAAACAGTTTCGGTTTTCTCAGACAGTTTCTGACTGACGCCGTTTCTCCCACGGATTCCTATTAGTCAACCCAAAACGGCATTTAACCTCAAACCGACGAATATAAAACAAAACTTGAACAGCTTCATTACCACTATCACCCGCACATCATCTTGGTCGAATTGCATATTCATCGTATATTTAAATTGTTATTGCTATACCATTAAAATCATCTTGACATAAAAAAAATATCCAAATTTACTTAAACATTTTCATTTTCATCTTTCGGGAAATTTGTTTTGTTCTTTCCCGAAGTTTTTCCTTCACAATTTTTTTAGTTTTATACCTTCCTCTTATGTTTTAAACCAAACAAACACACGGTAAATCTTTATCTTCCAAATGAAAAAACAGAAGGATTAGTTAGTAAAGTCTGCTGTTGATATTTTATATATCTGTGTTCAAAACAATAAACAGAATATAAGATGAAGAAGAAGTCGGAAATTGAAGTAAAGTAAAAATTCGTTGATTTGATAACAAAAATAAAATAAAAAGTTAAAATCAAAGTGAAATGTACTTGAGAGTTAACGATTTTTTTTTATGGTAAACTTTCATTTTTATTGTATGTATGTATGTGTTTATATCAGTAACGTGTATGTTGTTTATTTTTTACAATATAAGGAGATTTTACGGGTGATAATGAATCCTTACGGGAGCGTGGCATTATATATATACTTAATATAATATTGGAGGTACACAAACAAATTTGTAATGCATAATACATTTTTATATATCTAGATAAAATACTCCTTATACAGGTGTGGTAATAATTTACCGCCATTTTTATGGTTGCATAAAAAAAATTTCGATATCAATTTTAAATTTTAATCAATCTACACCATAACATGTTCAGCGAATATATTATTTCTTAGATAAGTCTGTACACTCATACATATATATATATATATATATATATATATATATATATATATATATATATATATATATATATATATATATAAATAAGGTGTTTAAGTACGCGAGAGGTGCCTAACGCACCTGAAATAAAAATTTGGACATTAAAATAAAAAATTTATTTTCATTTCGAATTTTATTGTTCTGTTTGCTGATTTAACTTTCGTTCATCTTAAAGATATTAAATTCAATTTTCGTATATTTTTATCACCCAAGAAAATGCCTTTATATACATCTCTCCTTTGTACGTATGTGAATGGTAAGGTACCAAGTATATTATAACATATGAGGAAAAAATTTAGTCACGCATTTTCCAAACATTTTCTTTAATATTTAATGTAAAATATTCAAGAAAAAAAGAAAAACTGGGTAATTTTTTTATTTATATTTACGTGACACCCTTTTTTCATCTTAACTTAAACAAACAATAGAAATATATAATCATGCCGAGGTACATTTGTTGTTATATACGAGCATGTTTGTTTGTTTTGTTCCTGTATATAGGTAGCTGTATTTATGTTTGCTATATACATAGAGGTAGGTATATATGGAAAACCATTACTTTACTTTACTAGCCTGGTTTTCCCTTTAGAGACAGTTAAATAAAAATAAATTGCTTGAATTCATTAGAAAATGTATATAAATGGAACTAGAATCTATGTAATGTCGTTAGAAGTCGTTTGTCCAAAAATATTTTATGGTTGAATAGTATCGATATTACAGGAAACTATAACGGTAAATAGAACAGTTAATTAAAAATGTATGTAAAAGAGGTGGACGGTTTTTATAAAACTGTAAGGAGCTTTTCTATAAAAATTATCATAAAATATCGGAGTAATATGATAATTTTTGGATCTTGACAGTGCCCTGTCCCATAAATTTTGAACAGCATCTATTTTGTTTATTCGAAAAGGACAGCCCCAAACTATAACTCGTTGTTTTTATTTGAAAATAAATGTAAAAGGTGGACATCAATTCAACAATTCTTACAGTTAAATTTACGAAAGTTAATTTACAATTCACGTCGAAATAAATTCAATTTACAAAGATCCTCAAATGGTGATATTTGCTGTGTATTCGCTTTCCGGGGTGGGCTATTGAACGCTAAACGGGAAATCATCAACTTCTTGTGTGACTTAAATCGACTGTTTCGAAATTAAATCATGATTAATTTGGCGTTGCGAGATACCATGTGAATCTATCCACGTCTCATTGTGAGTATTACGATTGTCGGGCGTTTAATACGGATTTGTACCGGATATTTTGCAAATAAACACTCATCGTTTAACGTACAAAGTTATTTACATCAACACCTAAATCTTTTCGTACAAATAACTATTTATCATTGTTCACTATTTCACATTTAATAATAACTTTCTCTTTTCGCACTGCTCACTTTTTACTTCTTAACTTGCCATTCACGTTCGATTGCGATTTGAAAACTGCATATAAAAAACATAAAACAAAATTTTAAATCACAGTTTCATAGAAATTCCTATGAATTTTTGTTCAATCATAAAAAACGATTTTTATGAAAATTAATCCGAATTTTCTTGACTACTTTGATTTATAGCAATTGTTTTCCATTTTATTTATACGCATTTTTCAATCCGCATTCGATTTGCTTTCGCGGGTTCGATAATCGACGTGAATAAAATGCAATGATTGGGAATTGGATTTTATTGGAGGAATACGTGAATCGCCTCAATAAAATTACGGACTCTAACTAGGTTCAAACCCGCGACAATTGGTGATATCACTTGGTGGTATACATAGCATTTGACCACAAAGTAGTGTTATATCTACGAGGGTGAATCAAAATGTCTTGCAATATCATATGAAAAAAAAGTGTGAGTGAGACAGCAATATTTTTATTTTTTGACATAATTATCTTTAAGATTTATGCTTTTGTTACATCGATCAATTAACCTATATAAGCCTTCTGAAAAAAGCTTTCTTTTGCTCCATAAAATATTCATTTACAACGGATTGTACTTTATAATCACATTCCTTCATCACAAACCTGCGAATAAATGCCTGCGATTGTGGTTTTCGATGATATATAATTAATCATCAATTTTCTTTCAGCATCCCAGAAAATGTTTGCATAAACCTTACCGGCAGACGATTGAGTTTTGAATTTCGTTAGGTTTGGATTCCAGATCCCAATGATGAATCCATGTTTATTATATTCCCCAAGAAATTTTCTGGATCTTCTTCATACATATCTGAAATCGCTTTTGAAGTTTGAATTTGAATTTTCTTTTATTCTGCAGACAACAAACGAGAACCCATTGCGTACTTACTTATGACATTTGTAAGTGGTCATTTAATATGATATAAGTGGTACCATACGAAATGGGGTCGCCATACGCTTACTGCTTCAATACAATTGATTCTGCCAAAATTACGTTTTCATGGTTAATGGCATCTCTCGAGTGGTTGTCGTCTTCTAATGACTCCCGACCACTTTTGCACAATTTTATCCACCTTGTTACTATGGTGCAGATTCGCCGTAAACTTTTGATATGCGTAATTGAATATATAAAGACGCCTTTATGGTTGCGTCCTTTCGTTCATTCAAACAATTTTTTCGACAAATCATCTCTTGTGAAAAATGCAGAAGCAAAAAATCGTCATTTCGGAGCAATCTGATTGGCAGAAAAAAATTGTTTGAATGAACGAACGCAACCATAGGCGACTTAAATTGCATTTCGTCCATCTTTAAAAACACGTGTTCTCAATTGAAGAAAACAGACGAACTGTAAAATTTACATCGAAATTTGTTTCCATAAGTTTCATCGAGAAACGAATTTTTAATATATAGTTGTCTCACTCACTCATGATTTCATATGATATTGCAAAACATTTTGATTCACCCTCGTATGTACAGTACAAACTGTAACATAACCCCCATCTTGAATCTTTTCATCCCGAACAGACATATTCTAAGGCAAATCGCTTCAGCCCTGTATAAATGTTCGCCTACCTACCAGGTTTTCTTTTATTTGATACCCATCATAGCTGATTCTCTTACCAATTTTGTATGGACGTCTACCGTCTCGTTGTGCATCTTATGTCGTATTTCGTTGTGTATTGATGGCGTTGTGCTTTTTCTTTTCCTGAAATTGTACTGCTACATTAAACCAGTGTTTCTCATTTATCTCTGGTGCTCGTGATGTTGCTTTCTTCTGCGGTGCAATCTTTGTGCATTCTCCATTGTAGGTGGGCTAGGTTCCATGGTCAGCCACGTACTATTTGGCTATTGCATTGTTTTGACTCGTCTATCTGAACGCTCTCCACTATCGGCTCATCCGGTTCCAGATCCTTTCTCTGCCTCGTCACATTTCAGCACTTCTTCATCGCAGGCCACCTTAGCTCGCCCCTCCATCGCGGCCTGCTAGATTGTTGTCTCGTTAACGATCAACTACTTCTTTTCTGGACTCACCCTAAATAAGCGTACTCCTCGACTCGGTAATCCAATTCGTCATTTGAGTCCTCTTGCCGTTCAACCTCTTTTCGCAGTCCTGGCTTGTTGGTTTTGGTGGTTTCTTGAACACTATGTGGTTTTCTGTAGTTTGCGCTCTCTGTTCTTCTCGCCAGTTTTCCCTTTGGTTATCTTGGAAGACAGGCTGGCTCGCAAAATAATCATTTCATTTCCAACTTCCCGCATTCGAAGTGTCTTCTTTGATTTTTGATGTCACCTAGCTCCTCACTTGACTATTGTCAAGACCACAACTCTACTCTTATTATGTTTGTTATCTTCGTAATATTTTCAGAACCCATTTTACACAACTTTACTGAAAAAGTGGCTTGCTTTAGCTGCCTCATATTCTAAAGCCAATGACAATTAATACTTCATGGTTTTACCTCAGTAATGGTTCTTAAATGGAGTTTCAGATCGTGTAAGTTGCAAATTTTATTTACCCCAACACACACACAACTTTTCGAATAATTCGCTATTTCACTATTTAACACTGTTCACTATTTCACTTTTACTATTTAATTTTACTTTTCATACACGTTTCTTTTTACGGTTAAACTTGCACTATTAACAAATTACAACTGTGTCTGCATGGCATTTTAGTCGCACTTATATACTTCATGTCATCTATTCAACCGCCTTGATGATGATAAACAGTGTTGTGCTTTCGCTATTTCGCTGTATTCCACTCCACATGGAGTGCTATTCTAAAATCCAACTCTCAATCAGTATTGGAGGATTGCTTGATTCGGCAAAATCGACGCGTGTAAAGAATGATGATTGGACTCGGATGAAAAGCGCGGATGAAATTTTGCTGAAGGCTACTCAGGATCAATCGTGTTCTTTTTCGGATCCAAATTGTGTAGCATCATTACGATGACGCCAGTTTTCAACAGCAAAATACGTGGCGGCGGAATACCGGATGGTGTCAGATTGTTCAAGTACTCAACGGCTAGATTTTGTGTATCATTGGGATCATCAGACATGATTGAGTCAACACTGTAGTAAACTTGAGCCTTGCCTGTAATAATAATGATCTTGCGGTTCATCGCGAGCGTCCGTTGCTTTGTTGGAGCAACAGTGACTCGCTTTGATAACTCGTCGGATCGCTATCATGTTCTGTGAGACTTGAACTGAACCGCCATCGAGTGTTGAATGCTCACCCGATTTGAAGGGGCCATTCGTTGACTTTCGCTGCGCATGTTTGTAGTCAGTGTTAACTCTGTGCACTGACTACAAATACTGTGCCACTTGAAACAACTATCGAGCACGCGAGTTCCTCTTGACTTGACAGGTATCCAGGAAGGATTTGTCACTGTTCATCACCTCACGCAAAAGTCGCTCAATGCACTGGAATTCGTCTTTGGTAAACATTGTGATTATCGAAGATCTTTCGATTAGAAACATCAAGCGCATCGATGATCAGTGTCATGTTTCAAGAAAAAAAATTTATTATGAGTTAAATCTATAGAAAAAACTGTTCCGCCGCCTTGTAATAATGTTCCAGGAATTGTTGTCATAGCAAACGGGAGCGTGTTTTCCTCGCCCTCGCATTAATGCCAGCAATTTCTTTCCTGAATGTCTTTCCTGAACCACTAGGACCGTCGAGATACAAGCAGCGGCTGATAATTTCCGGGTTTGCTATATGATGATTTTTTAAAATGCAACGATTTGCTTGTCGTTCAGCATCACAATTCGCTCTTTAGCTAATTTTCGTTCTTCAGCTTTTTCGTAAAGCTTAATTTGATGGGCTTAGAAGACCAAACAAAGAGCACAAAAGTGAATGTTGTTTGAGCACCTCTTCTATTTCGTGAAGTGCCAAAGTTCGGGTATCTTCATCTGAATGATTTCTGTTGAAATCAGGAGCAATATCGAGAGAGAGCTTGCTCCACAAATTTAGTGGACTCCATTAATTGCAGAAATAGCAGATGAAAGCGAATGAGTAACGGTCTCAAATATAAACGTTCATCTCTGCGGCTGACGGAGTACAGTCTCGTAATGACCTTCCATATATCTTTAATATGTACAAACATATACAAAGTGGTGTGGAATGTGAGTGTAGAGGTACCACTGAGCGTGGTCATTCAAGCGTGACTCAAGCATGATCTTACTAGTGAATGTTGCCAGTAAAGCCTCTTCTTCATGTCCCACTTGAAAAACCATTATTTGTTAGATTGGTAGATGAATGGGAAGTCAAATCACAGTATGTGAACGATAATGTATTTTCGATTCAAAAAGTCTCCACTAACATGACGCAGATTGAAAACATTTCAATTGTCCGTCACAACGCCTCTCAATGTGGCTCGAGCACCACTGCTTCAACGACGGTTTTATCGAAAATCCGACAATATCGGACATAAGGTTACTTCAGTAAAGGGGTTGTGAAATTTTTTTGAGCAGTGACCGTTTTTCATGCATATCTCGTTTCGATTGTGAACTTCGCAGAGTCAACCTCGTGAGTCATGGACTTTCGTTCGCGCACCAACGATTGTTGCGTCGACTTTCATAATTGAATTGAAGGTATTTTGGTCAATCAATGTGAGGGCTGCTTTGAACTGATGCGCATGCTGATGTTTGTGCGTAGCTGGTTCGTTTGGGCCCCTCATACGCTTCACACGTTTATTTTGGCTGTTGCCCTGATTCTCTGTACGAGAACAGAAGTGGGATTTGGATACAGAAAAGGGCTTAAAGGCTTATGTTAATAAACTGCTGAACTGAATCAACCGGAATAGAATTTGTCCGAGATGTAAATCCATGTTGACAATTGGAACCGCTTCATTTGCAGTGCCAGCTTCCTCTCGTACTTTTGCTTCAACATCAGGAGCAACGGTCGATTTCGTCTAAGATCCAATCTAAACATCCTTGATTTGCTGGATGATTTTGTCGGCGCTCTCTCCTCTGTGTGCTGTCAATCACGTAGAGCCGAGCGAAATGTCGGGACGGGGTGTCTTATGACGTTGTATGAGAAGCTCTGTGGTAAGTTTGTCTATGAATCTTGAACATTTAAGGTTCCCAGACATCTCTACGATTTAAGCTCCCATACCTATAAATGAAACAGCGCATACAATAACCGGAAATGGTCAAAAAAGTTTTTTTTTTGTGTGTTTATCCCTGCAATCTGTTCTGGGGCCTGTTCAGCTCTCCTTGCTCTTTCGCGGGTTGCTTATTTCGGCCCTTACTCTTACGCCAGTCAGCCAATTCGAGGACGTATGGCTATAGGACCGATTTTAAGACCATCTGCACATTGGAAGCTCCATGCCGCATCCTATACTGACATGGAAGATGAGTCGGCCCATGAGTTTTGCACTCCGACATGGGGTCATAGATGTGTTACATTTCATCCCAGATCGTAATCTGTTATGAATCTGTTGTTATCAATCTGTTGTTTGGCCTTTAGAGAAAGGCGGGATAACGAAGCTCAACGCTGTGATCGTCTTTTGGATATGGTAGTTTGACTTTACCCTTCTGACAGAAATGCCAGTTCTGTTTGTTCAGACAAGCTCCGAACTGACAAAGAACGTCGAGTATTTGCAGTCGTGAGAGCCCAACCGAAACGTGACTAATTTCATTGTGAATCAGCTCTGCATGATTTTGTTGAGGCAATTGCTGACCAGCACTAATAGCGACTCGCCGTTTGTAAAAAAGAATTGAAATTGAAATTTTTAAGCAAAACAAACTTTAGCGATAACGAGAAGCGAACTCGAAACCTCCGTCGCTACATAACTATAGACCGCAATATACGAGGGCAAATCAAAAAGTCTTGCAATATCATATGAAAAAAAAGAGTGAGTGAGACAGCAATATTTTTATTTTTCGACATAATCTCCTTTAAGGTTTATACATTTGTCACATCGATCAATTTACTTGCCTAAACCCTCTAAAAAAAAAGATTTCTTTTGCTCCATAAAATATTCATTTACAACAGACTGTACTTCATAGTCACTGGACAATTTTCGGCCCCTTAGTGTTTTTTTCAAATTAGGAAACAGAAAGTAATCACTGGGTGTCAAGTCTGGACTGTACGGTGGATTCGGAATTTCCACGAAGCCGCAGTCCTTTAATGCAGCTTGAGCAATATTAGCCTTGTCCACTGGTGCATTGTCGTGAAGAAGCAAGATTTTTTTCCTAACTTTCCTTGGCCGTTTTTCCCGGATCGCTTTTTTCAATTTTCGCAAAACCTCTTCGAAATATATGCCTGTGATTGTGGTTTTCGGTGGCATATAATCGATTATCAAAATTCCTACAGCATCCCAAAAAATTGTTGCCAAAACCTTACCAGCAGACGGTTGAGTTTTCAATTTCTTTGGTGGTAGTTCACTACGTTTAATCCATTGCAACGATTCTTGTTTAGATTCCGGATCCCAGTGATGAAGCCATATTTCATCGCCTGTTATTATGTTATCCAAGAAATTTTCTGCATCTTGTTTGTACATATCTAAAATCGCCTTTGAAGTTTGAACACGCATTTTTTTTGTTCTGCATTCAACAAACGAGGAGCCCATCGCGCACTTACTTTCGACATGTGAAGGTGGTCATGTAATATAGTATATGTGGTACCGTATGAAAGAGAAAGTCTCCACGCTAACCGCGGAACAGAAATACGCCGGTCCTCCAATACAGTAGATTCGGCCAAAATTACGTTTTCATGGCAAATAGCATCTGCTGGGCGACCCGAGCGATTGTCGTCTTCTAATGACTCCCGACCACTTTTGAATTTTTTTACTCACCCTGTTACTGTGGCATATGATGGTGCAAATTCGCCGTAAACTTTTGATATATAGTTGAATATATAAATTGCATTTCGTCCATCTTTACAGAAAAATTTAATAACGACGCGATATTCAATTTCATTTATTTTAAGAAAAATTCAAAACACGTGTTACTAAATTGACAAAAACAAACGAACTGTAAAATTTACATCGAAATGTTCTTCTAGAAGTTTCATCGCGACAAAAAATGGTTTTGAAAAATATATTGTTGTCTCACTCACTCTTTTTTTTCATATGATATTGCAAGACTTTTTGATATACCCTCGTAGCTGTTTCGCTACACATGCAAAATTATTTTTTTTCCAAAGATTACTTCGATAATTAATATACAGAACTGCATCTGGTGGCAAAAACTTTAAACTTGTTAAGTATTTTTTGTATGACCATTTTTATTATCATAAAGTGTGCCGTGCTCAAATTTCATATAAACAATACTCAATAAGTTTTTAAATGCCAAGATGTCATGCCCAACTTTAATAGTCGTCAATATGTATAAAATAAACTGATCAGCTAAAATTGCCTTAACAAGAAGCCGCCCTACCAAATTGTTATTTTTTGTTCATCATTTTGTTCAGCATCATAACAGTTAACTTACTTAAATTAGAAGTTTAGAAAAAAGTCAGACCCTTGAGCTTTTTATAAAATACTGGTATAATGACAGTCAACACATTTCTTTCCGCCAATAACCGTCAAACGGTTTCAACGGAAAACAACAGACAGGTCCTGCAACTGACTGATACGAATGATACGATTGGATTTTTCGATCAAAACGTCAAATGACTTTACTTGTAACTAGTGTTTCAACATATCACTTAGTACTTGCACCCATTATTAGATCACAATAACCCTTTATTGTGTTTGGTGATACCTCGAAATAGACTACACATCTCCAGCCCCACCACAATACATAGTATAGTTGATACATATTATCTCAAACTATCGCAACTAATATTCTTCAGACCAAAATAATGAAGTTTGGTAATTGGCTGGAAACCTAAATACCCGGCAAATAATTACTGAAGTACTGTAAACAACAATCATTAGCAAATAAATTCTACGAATGATTAAATTTTGAAAAAAATTTCTAGACCAAAACTGAAAATATCAAAAATTTTATCTTTGCTATTTTGGTCAAACTAATTTGCCACAAACGTACATAAAACTGTATTCCTGAATACGTAAATATATTAGACCAAGGAGGGATAGATGGAAAGTAAATATTTTTGTTGACCAAAAAATCTACTTGCCATAATAACCATTTTGTCTTTATCATCTCCAGTCCAACAATTTTTTTTACATTTTTTTTTTTGTCTGGACATAATACCTTTACATAATAGAAGAGATATTTTGTATGGACGTAACAAAAAACCTAGACCATATAAAATTAAACCAAACCAACCACAAGAAACATATAAACTACATATTATGTAATTAGAAATTATCATCTGTTGAATCGGTTTGATGATACACTCTGTTGTTTGAACTTATTTTTTGTACTTGTTGTAACTGTGTAAAAACATTGTTTTTGAGCTTTTGAAGTTTTATTATTAGATTTTATATTTTTTTATGTTTTAAATTGAAATAGAAATGGCAAAAAAAAATTTATTTTCAAATTGTAGAAAAGTAATAACATTTAAGTGTTTTTGTTGCAGACTCTCTCGCTCTCGATGCATGCATACAATACAAAATTGAAATTGAATTAAAAAAGCACAGAAAACTTTGAATATACATTTATAGAAATGTTTTTTCTTCTTCGCCAAAAGTAGATTAAAAACCATAAAAACCATTGGGTAATTTAAATAAATAGATAAAAATAATACAAAGTTTTTTGTAATGTAAAATTGGAAATCATCTCGTTTTGTTTTAGTGCGGTTTGAATCTCATCGAAGATTAAAAGCTCTCATGCTGTGCTAATTTAACATGTTGCTTAATTTGCGTAGATTACGCGAGCAATTAATGTGTTGTATAGCGAGAGTTCGTGTAATGTAATTACTGCATACTGTTTTAGCGAATTTTATGAAAAAGAAAAAACAAAATCAGAGATTCGCGGATTCAAAACAGATGTAATAATTATGATGATTCTCTCACCAATCATAATTATATCCTCTCCTGATGGTTTTAGACAAACTTTTAAAATGATTGGACCCCGCCGAGATCATAGGGCTCCTAAGCATGTGGCCGTTTGTAGTGTATATGTAGAACGTATACTTCATGTATTGAAGATTTCGAGTTCGAATCTTTTGCCTATTTTTTAAGGTGATGTTTAATTTTTAGGGTCTTTGGTTTTGGCGAGTTCCCAAGCCGCTCCAAAGCAAAGTCGGCAAGTTAACATTTAATGTAGATGCAAAGAGAAAAAAAGCCTTGACAGTAATCTTTTATGTTTAAACAGACGTCGCCAAACACACAAAATAAATTCTTCTTTGGATTGGAAATCATATTCAAATCATTTTTTCTTCCTTTCGAAATCACTTCCAGTTTATTTCCTTCTTTCATATATTTTTTAAGTATTACCTTCTACATGTTAGAAAATCTACACAAAAGAAACTAGGCCTAGAACTCTATACGACGGAATTCCAAAATCAAAAGAAAAATGAACAAACTGGGATGATAAACCATACAGAATGTATTGTGCTGCCGGCAAAATAATTTTGCCTTAGGTTCTTGAGCCACCACAGTTTATTGAAGATTTGTTATTAGGTAATAATCCACTATCAACGTATTTCTTAAATAATATCAGAAAATATAATACCTATTCCAAATGACATCCTTCGGCGCGAATGAGATTAGGGAAGGAAAATTTTGGCCAACGTTCAAGGTACAAGGCCAAATATACCATCTCATCGGAAGTTTACTCCCTCAGGTAGCAGTCCTGGATAGTTGGAAATATATTTTCTTTCGCATCAAAACCAATTATCTTCTCGTAATCTAAAAATGGAATTGTTCGCACAACTACAAAAAACATTATAAGAACATAGTTGTTATGTTCAAAGTTCCAAAAACAATCTTGAAAGAAATCCAGGAGCAGATGACTTAAAACTCATAGTATATGCAGAAGAACCACCAGCAAATGAACGCTTTATAGTACCAAGAAGATGGGTGCTGCCTGAATAAGCCACACACAAATTCACTTCGTTATAAAATAATTACCTGTATGCAGTTTTATGTGTTTAGGGAATAACGAATAGTGAAATAGTGAAATCGGTATAATGTGTATATCGGTAATATTGTGTCGGAATTTTTACATGACATCTGCACAAATTAAGCAAAATTAAGAGCTGAAAATTATGTGCATATGAGAGATGCAGTGAATGAACATCAAAATATTAAACCAAATAAATATGAGTCAATACGTCATTCTGCCTCGACGTTCACTGGATCACGAAGGCACATGCACGAGAATAAACTATTACCTATGCCAGAAATTTTGGCAGACCAGATGGGAGATGAAAATTTTTTAAAAAAATTTCTTTATAGGATTGCGTATCTGTCATTTTTAGGAGGTGCAAGCCAAAAATTTCGGAAATTTTTGTTTTTTCCATTCAAAAATGAAAAATCTGCGGTTTTTATTTATCAAATCTCAATTTTAATTATAAAACTTCGAATTACACTATCATGAAACAAGTAAAACTTACATTTGCGTTGTTTTAATTCATTTTATACATTAGAGGATGGGGACTGCCGCCCCCTAAAGAAAATTAAAACAACTGCTTTCATATTAAAACAGCAAATACTAAGATTGCAAAATTTTTTCAGAACTGTATATGTTTTTATGTAAGTATATCATGTATTAGCATTCATATCCGCTTAGCATTCATATCCTCCGCGCAAGGATAAAACCTAAGTTAAAGAAAAATTCTAAATATTCGCCGAAATTGTTGCAATTGTACCATAAATTCACAATTATAACATCAAAATCTATTAAAAAACTTATGATTATTTATTATTTTTAACATGCCACCAAAAAAAAATGAAAATGTCAAAATTTTCCCAAAAAATGTGATAATTTTTCCGAAATTTTTGACTTGCACCTCCTAAAATCCTACAAAGAAATTTTTTTTATAAAATTTTCATCAAAGATGTTTTGATAGGCATGGCATCATAGCACGAGTATTCAATTTAAGAATAAAAAAAAGAAAGGAAATTGTTAACCTAAAATGTTATATTCGGTGACACAAAGGCTTTTACACCGCGCGTCATCTGGGCCAGATAATTTTTGTTTGATTTTGGTTCATAGCAGGCTTTGCTGTAGTGATTGACAAGTTTTCTCGTCCTCGTACACTTTTCAACCATCTCCAGACATTCTCCTTTATGTTTAAGTCCGGCAAATACGGTGGCCTGTATAAAAGGTCTATACCTTTTGGTTTTTGATCTAGGCTTTAATGATGTTTGTTGTATGTATCGGTACACCGTTAAACCCATCGATCGGTAAAAAAAAATATCGCATTGTGGGATATATCCCTTTCCAGAATATTTCTGTGAGGTCATTTTGCATGTCTCAAAACTTAATTCTATATAGTGCCATAGAAGGAGATTGCCCCAGCCCAATATGCAGCCTTCTCTAGTTGATCTCTAGGTGATCGTGATGTCTACCCAAATTTTTTTTTCTTCCCTGAAGTCATGTAAATAGCAATTAAAACCATCCGGGACATTAAAATTAAATGTTTTTAAATCGAGAACACGATATTTTTACACTCGTTAGTCTACGGCATTGTATTCTTAGCAAATTCTTGCCATTTTGCTTTTTCTCTGTGAATTATGTGGTGGTTTTAAAGTTTTCTTTGTTGAAGATCCCCGGATGACTAAATGATACATCGTATAGATGTTACACTAGCTGTAAGCCCGATTTCTGTTTTGATTTTAGCTGGCGATTTATTTGCATTGGAAGCCGTTCACATTTTTGAGCGCCTATCTTGTGCTGAAGTGGATCTATAAGTCCCACTCTTTCATATTATTGCCATAGTTTTCAATAAGTTAAAAAATTGCTCACTAATGACTTACTTTTTCCATTTTTATTGTTATTAAATTTAAAAAAAGTTGATTAATAATTGATAATTTTAAATATAACTAAAACTCTATCTTGTTACTACAACGCAATAACTACAACCAGTTCGATTCTGTTGACACAGTTTAATATGCATATTTATCCCCCTACTGAAAACAAAGGACTATAAAAACAAAAGCAATATTGATAAAATTCTTATTTTTTGTATTAGTTGTATTTTTCTACATTCTCTTACTCATTTTGAGAGAGTCCCTGTACGCGATGCAAATTTTACAAAATTTGTATAAGAAATAGCCGAGCTCGCTCCAGTTTAAAATTTATTAATTTCATATAAAATGTATAGGACTTTTCATAAGGACTGGTTATGAAATGGCCAGTTTAGTCCAGCACGAACAGATCTTAGAATTTTGTCCAAACTTAATTTAAAATCCTTGGTCAATACTACTATCCAAATTTTATCGTAATTCGTTTAGGAATGGCGGAAAGACGGAATATTGTTAAATTTCAAGATTTCATTTAACGAGTTCCTTTACTTCGGAAAGCAAACAATTTGCCATTTTAAGGATCACTTTTAATATTTTATTCGCTGAGATGTTTTATTTAGTGAAAAAAGAGATACATTACGAATAAAAAAAATTCCGCTGGTAATTACATACACTTGCGACGAGTAGCATAATCTCCTATTTTCCACTGTCAAATTTCCGCTAACTTATACAGTATATTTATTAATATCCTTGGTAATACAAATTATAGATAAGTAGTAACCTAGCACCGCCCGATGCGATTTAGGATGTAAATCCACTCAAACGTCTGTCATACTAAGTGAGCTTCATGATAATTTTATGAAACTTATTGAGTCAGTAATATTATTATCTTGCTCCTTTGCAAATTTCCCCCAATTTGGGGAATTTCCCCAATTGGGAGGGAATTTCTCCCATTTAGGGGATAAATGGGAGAAATTCCCCAAAATTGGCAAAATCCACCTAAATCGGGGAAATTCTACAAAATGGGAAAAATTCTACAAAATAGGGGAAATTCCCCAAAATAAGGGTAAATCCTTCCAAAATGGGAGAAATTCACCCAAAATGGAGGAAATCCCCCAAATTATGGATTTTTCCCAAAATAAAGGAAATCCCCACAATTGAGGGGTTTTCCCCAAACTGGTGGAAATTCCTCAAAATAGGGGAAATTCCCCAAAATGGGGGAAATTTAGCTAAAATGAAGGAAATCCCCAAAAAGTGGCGGAAATTTTCCCAAAATAGAGGAAATTCTCCACAATAGGGGAAATTCCTCAAAAAGGGGGAAATTTCCCCAAAATTGAGAAAAATACCCCAAATTGGGGTAAATGCCCCAAATGTGGGAAATTTCCTCAAAATTGCGAAAAACTCTCCAAAGAGAATTCCCCAAAATTGGAAAAATTTCGCAAAATGGGGTATCCTCCCCAAAATATGGGAAAATCTCACAAAATGAGGGAAATCCCCAAAATTGGGAAAACCCTCTAACATGAGAGAAAGACTTCAAAATGGGTTAAATTCCCCCAAAATTGGGGAAAGTCACCCCAAAATGATCATACTCTACTCCGCATTAATACATTTTATCAATTTTTGTTACGTAAAACATTTCACATCAAAGTTATTTTTTTCATGTGGACATAAACTACTATCAAAATATATTTTTTTACATTTCGTTACTAGCTACTTTTCAAATGACAAATCTTTGCGATTTTAATGATACTAGATTAAAATTGTTTATAAATAAAAAGAATTATATGAATTGTGATTATTGTTACTATTAACTAATTTTTTTTTGGAAAATGGACTTTAACCACTTTCAAAATAATCGGCTCAAATGTTTCGCCAGAACTCCAAAAGGATTGTTGTGATCACGAGCAAATTTCAAACGTTACGTTTGATTATCATTTATTGGTGTATTTTCTGATACCGTGTTCCTTCAATATACGGCAAATAGTTGGTTGCTGGCTTGCTTTATTTTCTCTTTGATATTTTTTTTTATTTTTTGGGTATTTCGTTGCGCTGTGGGGGAATTATCTTTTACAGATCTAGTAACCAGTAAATCACTTAAATGCTGGACACAGACGTGCACGCAAAAAACAATTTAGCGTATTTATATGAAATACAAAATCATAAAATATTTATTATGAATAAAATTGTTTTATTTTGTAGTGGAAAAACTAAAATCCAAATGGAAGAAGTTGAGGGATAAATTCCAAAAGGAAAACAATAAATTAAATAACAGTGCAAGATAGTGGAGATAGAGTATCCAGTCCTAAGAAGAAATGGAAGTGGTATGATAGTATGCTATTTTTGATTGATGTGAATACGTAACGTAAGAATTTCTCAAACGCAATGATTTGTTGTCCAATAATTTTTATTTTTAGAACTGGCAATTATATAAAGAATAAAATTGGCGAATACTCGGAATTAACATTGGGAATTGATTCGAGCAATGCATCAATTTCTGTGTACGAAGTAGAGTGGAGTAACAGCAGTTACGAAGCAGTTACCACATATTTAAGTATGCCAATTAAATTGACAGCACAACCATTCGTTTTGAATTTTGATAGCCATTTAGGTTCTGATACTCTTTTGGAAAGAGTTGCTCAGGGTATGGCCGCATAAAAGTGTGTCGTAATAGAAGTACGGCATCACCGATGAAGAAAAATGGCATTTCTACATTTGTTCGGGACAATTTTCTCGTATGGTATATTGATATTGCTTTGTAATGTCTGATTCCCGAAACCGCTGTTTCAAAATTCAAAATGTCACCATCACTCTGGCCTCCATATGCACCAACATCTACGGCCGAAAATACATAATTGCTATCACATGCAGCTAGCAAAGTAATGCTGTGACACTTTTTGTAGTTGAAATATTGAGAACCAGAATGAGGTGGACATTTTATACGTATGTGCTTCCCATCAATTGCACCTGCGACACTTGGCATTCCCGTGTTGGTATAAAAGTCTTCAATAATTCTCTCGTACTCGCCTTCAGTCGGTGAAGATAGGTAGATGCTGCTCAATTCATCCCTTACATTATTTCACGCACGGTCAACAATCCGATGCGAAAAGACCATGACAAATTTGCCATGCTGGACCATAAGCTAAATATCAAAACGTAACATTTAAATGAATTTTTAGTTGTCCTTACACTAGTGTCAAAACCAATCTAAATTCGGGACCAATTTTTTTTTTTTTTAAATAAATTATGCAAGATTTCGAATTGAGTTATTCCCATCCTTGTGATTTTTCAAAATTGCACCGGATCTTGTTCTCTAACTTTAAGAAACAGTTTAGAGAGGAAGCCATGCATCTCGCATTCATTCTCCGTAAATATTTCACGGGTCCATACTCGTCTCGTTTTCGAACTTCCGTGGAAATCGCACAAGCGAACTAATTTGATATATTGTAGACAACATAAATAAACCAGAATCAGTCTATTGAAATTATCATACTTGAAAGTAAAGGTCAATTTTAAGAAAACTTTTCGGAAAATTCTTTTATTTTTCAAAAATTTTATGGCAAACTGATCGAATAATCTGTTCTAAATCCGATTTTTACCATAGTAAATGATTTACCCGACTATTGACCCGCAGAGTAAATTAGAAACAACTGAACACTATAGATGCTACGAATGCAATATATGATAATAAAACAAAATTTAGTTTTATCGTTATTAAAATTCTGAAAATCTATGATTTTGTTTTGTACAAACAATTTTAAATCAACATACCATTGCACAATTATGCGCAGAAATAAAAAATAAAAACAAATTATATTGAATTGACATTGCGCAATTATTTGTTTCATAAGAGTTTGTTGCACTGAAAATTTAGTGTGCACAAACAATTTTGAATAGGATAGTATACAGTGGATATAAAAATGATGAAAAATCGTTACCGAAAAATAAGAAAAGATATATGATTTTAAGAATATAATAAAATATGAATGAATTTAATACGTATACATAAAAAAATTTGTAATTTCCGCATTTTCCGTCTTACTTTTCATCAATTGGTATAACACTGACATATAGTATACACACAGGTACATGATAGCTTTCCTTATAAATTTTAGATATTAGATTTTCTTTACTGCTACGTACCATTTCAGATATTATGATTATTATAAATACGTAAGTAGAGGATAGAATTTTCTTTTTGTAGCGCAACAGTGATCCGTACACAAAAAAAAAATCCACTTTGAATAAAATATAAGAGGAACAATGGTTATTGGAAGCAAAAGGATTATCACAATAGAGAAATCGAATCGTATATAAGAAAGATGAATAGATTAGTTTTCTTTCTGTATAAATTCTATAAATGTACGATGATATGGAAAATTGTGTATAAGATGCTATAATAAATTAATTTACTATTATTACCGACATTAATAGTAATAAACGTAATAAGATAGTTTTCTAAATTATACACAATAACATTAAAAACGTTTTTAATCCATTTCTATGGTATCTACTCTGCTCGTGTGTGTGCTAAGTAGAATTTAGTCATCGGAAATCATTAGCAACAGTTTATTAACTAGAAAGCGTGATTATATGGATAATGGGAAGATTTTATCTAGTGTGAGTTTCTGTTATTGGCAATAATATTATTAGGACGAGTAACACTGTTTAAGTGGATAACAACCCTTAAATCTTTAGTTACATCACAATACAACTCGTTTTCTATTGTACTTGAGCTTAGACAATTTGGAGAATCTGTGTATGATAGAAAATTCTACTGTTTTCAGAAAAATCAGAGAAGACTAGCTAAAAAGTAAAGCAGAAGTTTAAATTGAAATAGCCAATTTTACATGCTGTATAAGATAGCGGAAAATAAGAGATTACTCTACTCGCCACAAGTGGCAGTACTTACACAAAAGAAAATTGTTGATTGATCTCTGAAGTAAAGGAACGCGTTATATGAAATCTTGTTATTTGACAATATTTCGTCTTTCCACCATTTCTTAATGAATTGCGAAAAAATTTAGATAGTAGCATTGGTCAGGGTTTTTAAAGTGAATTTTGGACAAAATTTTAGGATCTGCTCATCGTGGACTATACTTGGCCATATCAAAACTAATCTTTATCATGCATTGTACAACTTTTTAGCTGGAACCTTATAAATCCAGCAATACATATACGATTTTTCGCACAGAAACCTTACAATTTCAGCCGGAACCATACTCTCAACAGCCAAACTAACTATTGCGCAAGTAACACGATGCATTGTGCACTATATAATTTTTCAGCCGGAGCCTTATAAATCCAGAATTATGTGATTTTTCGGGCGAACCTTATAATTCTACGCAGAAACGATCGTATGTTATTTACAGCCAAATTTCCTATGGCACAAGCAGGACTATAGTAGGACCAAACCAACTATGTCATAAGTAGCACATAAAATGCATTGTGTATCATTGATCACAATATAATTTTTACCCGGAACATTATAAATCTAGCTATATTCAATTTTTGCGGAAACAAAACCTTCTAATTTCAGCCGGAACCATACCTTATACAGCCAAACTACTTGTGGCACAAGTAGTACAATGGATTGTGTATCATTGTGCACTATATTCTTTTTCAGCCGGAACCTGATCATTTAAGCCAAAATGTGACCAAATCAGCCAAAACCATATAACAGCCGAACTACCTATGACACAAGTAGCACAATGGATTGTACATCAGTGTGCACTATATTATTTGTCAGTCGGAACCTTATAATTCCAGCCAGGACCTGATAAAGCTAGCCAGAAACATACTACAGCCAAACCAACTATGGCACAAGTAGCACGATGCATTGTGCATCATTGGCTGCGGGTCAATAGTCGGGTAAATCATTTAGTATGGTAAAAATCGCATTTAGAACAGATTTTTTGATCAGTATCCCATACAGTTTATGAAAAATAAATGAATTTACCGAAAAGTTTACTTAAAATTGACTTTTACCCGGCTGTTTGCCAGCAGCCATTGAGCACAGTTTATTTTAGCCAGAACCTTATTAATTCAGAAATAAACGATTTTTTGTTTTGAAAAACCTTATAATTCCAGCCGAAATCATACCATGTACAACCAAACTACTTGCAGCACAAGTAGTGCAATGGATTGTGAATCATTGTGTACTATATGCTTTTTCAGTCGGAACATGATAATTCCAACCAAAACGTGACAAAACCAGTCAGAACCACATAACAGCCAACCAATTATGGTACAAGTAACACGATGCATTGTGCATCATTTTACACTATACATTTTTCAGCCTATAACTTATAAATTCAGCATTATATGATTTTTCGGTGGAACCTTACAATTAAAGCCGGAAACTATGGTATGGTATACAGCCAAACTAACTACGGAACAAGTAGTACAATGGATTGTGCATCATTGTGCACTATATGTTTTAGCAGCCGGAACCTGATAATTTCAGCCAAAACGTTACAAAATTAGCCAGAACCATATAACAGCCAAACCAACTATGGCACAAGTAGCACGATGAATTGTACATCATTAAGCACTATATTATTTTTAGCCAGAATCTTATAAATTCAGCAATATACGATTTTCGGTTGAAAAAAACCTGAAAATTCCAACCAAAACCGTACCCTTCACAGCAAAATTACTTGTAACACAATTAGTACAATGGATTGTGAATCATTGATCACTATATGCTTTTTCAATCGGAACCTGATAACTCCAACCAAAACGTGACAAATCAGTCAGAACCATATAACAGCCAAACCAATTATGGTACTAGTAGCACGATGCATTGTGCATCATTGTACACTATAAATTTTTCCTGGAACCTTATAAATCCAGCATTATATGATTTCTCGTTGGAACCTTATAATGATAACCGGAAACTATGGTATGGTATACAGCCAAACTAACTATGGAACAAGTAGTACAATGGATTGTGCATCATTGTGCACTATATGTTTTAGCAGCCGGAACCTGATAATTTCAGCCAAAACGTGACAAAATTAGCCAGAACCATATAACAGCCAAACCAATTATGGCAGTAGTAAGATACATTGTGCAACATTGTGCACTATATAATTTTTCATCCGTGACCTTAAAAATCTAGCAGTATATGATTTTTTCGGTGGAAGCCTTATAATTCCAGTCAGAACCATACCCTCTAAAGCCAAACTAATTACAGAACAAGTAGCACAATAGATTGTGCATCATTGTGCACTATGTGCTTTTTCAGCCGAAACCTTATATTTCCAACCAAGACGTGATAAAGCCAGCCTGAACAATACTACAGTCAAACCAACTGTGGCACAAGTAGCTGACGCATCGCACATCATTGTGCACTATATAATTTATAGTTAACGACTATGTTATTTCCAGTGTCAATATTGAAAGAATTTGTGATAAAGTAAAATAAACTGGAAAGAAGTTGCCATTGCTTTCAACAGACATAAATGAAATGCATTCGAAAAATGTGAGCAACTCAATAAAGATAAATATTCGGGGATCTTACTCTAGCTTTGACAACTTACATAATGTAAATAAAGTATATAACAGTTTAATAACATTGGAGGTCGTTAGAACCATTAGAAAATCAGCAAAAGTTTCCTATAAGTGACATAACGAAACCGTGGCATATGGCGGAGACCAATACTAACAAACCAAACAAAGTTCGTCTCTAAACGATGAAATATAATCAATAAAGTATTAGAAAATAAAATATTTTTCCGCGAAATAAATAATTCCGCGAATTGATTATCGCTTTTACCGGATCAGAAATTATTATGTGTCGAAATAATTCCAGTTGAAATTTTAGCTAGTTCACAATGACCATGTTCATCAACCATGTTTATTGTTTAATGCTCCGAATGATTCACACCTGCTTCATATGGTTTCAGCTAGCCTTGCTGGTTCTGGTTGGCTGGCATTATAGTGCATAACGTTTTGAACATTCTGAAAACCTCATTGATCTGAAGCTATCATCCAAATTGCACTGCGAATATTGTGCAAGCGTCAACATTATTTTTGTAAACATTTTGTTTCGACTAGATTTCTATGGTTCTGGGTGGCATTATATGGTTATGATGCACAATCCATTATCCTACTTGTGCCATAGTTAGTTCCGGCTGGCTTTAACGGGTTCCGGTTGGATTTATGAGGTTCCGGCTGAAAAATAATAAATTGCACAATGATGAACAATCTACATGTTTCACATTCAATGGAATTATAAGGTTCCTACCAAAAATCATATAGTGCTGGATTTATAAGGGTCCAGCTGAAAAATATATAGTGCACAATGATGCACAATTCATCGTGCTACTTGTGACATAGTTGGTTTGGCTGTAGTATGATTCTGGCTGGCTTTATCAAGTTTCAGTCGGAATTATAAGTTTTTGGCTGAAAAATCATATGTGCTACTTGTGTCGGTAGTTTGGCTGTAGAGAGTATGTTTCCGGCTAAATTATAAGGTTTCTACCGAAAAATCATATATTGCTGGATTTATAAGGTTTCGGCTGACAATGCATTGTGCTACTTGTGCCAAAATTGGTTTGATTCCGGCTGGCGTGACAGACACGAACATTTATTAACTATAATTGTCACTATAATTTATTGATTTTTTGCGGTCATATATGAGTTTTTTTCATTATCTGGACAATATCTCAAAAACTTCCATACTAGTAACCAATACTTTTGGTTGTTTTTTCTAATAGCATAAGTCATACTAGCTCATAATAGTTTAAGTCATACTGAGACTCGTGATTGTCATTTTGTGTACATTGTCGGGCACGACGGGAATTAAGTGATAGTGACTGACAAAGTCGATTTTGGAGAAAATTGATTATCTATGCAAATGCATTAAGAAGTTTTGGATGTGGGTTTCGGGTAACGATCGATGACCAAATTAAGTCATCGGTAATCTCCATATGGTCTTCAGACATTATCTTTCTTCATGTGCAAAGGGCAAAAGACGTGTCATTTAAACACAGTGATGCCGATGCGGAGCAAACCCCTAATTCCACCATATGTTGAAATTCAGCGTGTGCCGCTGCGTGACAATTTGGATCTAGTTTTCGTGGTCGAGATAAAGGTAAATTTCCTGCCGTTCTAATATTATGATGAACCACGGAATGTTTAAGCTTATTTAGCAGCCACCGAAATCGTTCTTGATCGCGAAATGTGTTGGAGTGGATGTATCGACTGTGATTATCGTGGCATTGGATGACAGCTACGTCGACTAATAATACAAGTTTGCTGAGAAAATCAGAGCCAATGATCGGTCAATTTACTACAGCTAAAGCGAAAGGATGGGGGAATGGGCGTTTTAATCCGATATTAGCCAATATTGGCGGCTGATAAGGCCTGCTTCCGTGCCAATTAAAAAATTCAGATTGTTTGTTTTGTCGTCTAAGAAGTCAGATTTTTGTCAAAGTTTATTAATTGTCGACTCGACCGGGTGATTTACTCGATCTCGATTTTTTTGGCTTGTCGCAGTGTGTTTTTAATATCGATGTACCATATTTGCATGGAGATCTAAACGAGATCGTGAAAGTAATCGCGCTCTAATTTGTTGTTGTGTCGGAAATTGTATATTTCTGTTCGGATATCGGCTATTATTCCTCCTGCATGACATGTTTAATACTGCAGTTTCGAGACGGGTAATTCAATCTTAGATCGTTAGTGCGATTGTGAGAATTGAAGGTGTCTTCTGTTGGTTCAAATTGCTTGTCCGGTTAGGGGTAGTCTTTTTACTCGATTCGATTGAAATGGTGGGATGGAGGCATTTCCTAAATTTTGAACCTCGCACATCCTGTCAGCCATTTTTGCTAATTTGTCGTTATCCATTCCGTCAGGTTGTGCGGCGATTGCTGTGTGGATCACATCCGTCATTTTACACGTCCACGGTGATCTGATTATTTTATTGATAAAATTATTGCCCGCGAGGTGAGTTATGCGTCTAACACTCTGGCGTTCTATTGTCGCCGTCATTCTGTTGGTCGAGATCTATCTTTTTGCTTTGGTCAATGTTGCCGTCCATTTTATATTGTCGTTCGTGTTCTCGACCAGTCGAGTATAAAACACTTTATTTAATATGCAAACGCGTAAATTATGTGTAATTAAATATAAAGAAAATGCTTGCTAATTCAGGAATGGATATCTTGAGTTGAGTGTCGGAGACGTTGTTTTTCGTAGTCTCGACGGGACGTGGGAGTCGTTACTCTGACACAATATACTTGTAGTAATAGATGTTCGAGTGTGTGATTATGTGGGTGAAAATATACTTGAAACGGTTTAAATTTCTTTTTATATTAAATTTGGTTTGCTCAAGCAATTAGTGATACATATCTAAAAAAGCGCCAAATACCAAATATCCTATTTGGGGCAGGTATAAATATTTTTCAAAGGATTTTAAATAATGAGGCATATGTAATGTTGCAACAAGAAGTTCATCTGAATATTATAATACGAAAAAGAAAATTCCAAATTGTAGTTCTAATTAATTAAATTTTTATAAATTTTAGTTTCAAAAGGCTTATTTAATAAAAGAAAATTCGGAAGCAAAGATTTCATGCAAAGATCAAAGCTCAGCTTATATCATCTAAACAGAAAAAGCTCTCTATACAATCAAGTATAAATATGAAAAAGGTTGTGGTCACATGCATAAAGACACAAAAAATAACATGATACATCATCTCAGCTACATGTAAAAGGATATCTACTCATATGTAAGAATGCAATATTTTAATGAAATGCTAATTAAACATTAAGGTTATATAAATAATAAAATAGGATAATATACTTACAAAGCACTATATATAAATAGTTATAGAATTGGTAGTAGTAGTAGTAGTTATAGTAGTAGTGGCAGTGGTAGAAAATAAACTTTTGGATAATATCTCAAACACAATAAGTGGTTTTTTGTTGTGATCTTACCTGCAAATATAAATAGAATTGAATAAAAATTAATTAAAAAAATTTATTTTTTATCATATTAATTAATTAAAATTTCTGCACGCACACACACACGTACAAGTTTTTCCTATTTACTATGCATATATGTATATAGATAACATTCGCAGTCATAGTTATTATCACTATCTATATTCAGTGTAGCATTATCATCATCATCATCATCATCATACACGATGCATAGAATATTCAATTTTCAATAATAAAAACCACGTAACACACATTTTATTGTTGTTGTTGGTGGTACTGTTTCTGTTGCGGCGCGTCCAATACTGTTGCTCTACTATATAATGGCTTATGGTATTATCAGAAATCCATTTAAAATTAACAAATCTACCTCTCTAAATAAATTTAAAAAAATTTTAATAATAACCATCACCACCACACATACCACCTCCACCACCATCAAATACGTGAATTCTCATACGTATATTTGGATATAGAAAATTTCGCGATTCCGCTTGTACAACATACCAATATAACAAAATATAAAATGAAATTAAAACGAAAACCACATTTTATCCCAAAAACAACAAAATTATGCAACGCACATAGAATAGTCCCCGATGATTTTCTTTTTTTTTTTTTTATTTCATGCTGGTTCCGGAAAATTTATGTATGTGGATAAAAATTATGTTGTATGATTATTATTATTACAATGTGATTGGTTACGGTATACATTTTCCGCGATGGTTGGTTGGCATTACTATACGTATACATATATCGCAACGGATATATATCCAATCCACCTGTACTAATTGCATAAATTATGTACTCGCGTATAATGTGCAAGCATAAATGTCTTTTGATCTTGCTGGTCATTTCAGTAATCGCGTAATATGTGATAAAATATAATTTTTGGTGTAATATTGAAATTTTATTGAAATGAGGTTTTCAATTTTCCATAAAGCATATATGTCGTCATATGGATATAAGAGATAATCCTGTGTAGGGGAGTTGTTTGTTGTGGCCTATTTACGTCAATATATATGGATTGATAGGTAAGTAATTGATTATTAATATGGAAATATTGTTTCCGCAGTGGTTGACGAAATTGACACTTATATTTATGACCCTAATTCTACTGCAGCGCACTTATAGCACAATCTAATGTAAATTGTACTGGAATTTTTTACAGGTACCTTTATCCTGCAATTCGTGTGTGGGCTGGCGTTAGGCAAAGCTACACCACACTTTTCGTATTTTTGCTAATATTTATTGTATCGTACGGGGGGTGGGTAATGTATTTTTTACAAATTAACTACAACATATTGACATAGCTCAACATCCAAAAAACTTTCCCTAAGGAGTGCAATTTTTTAAAAACCTTATTTTTTCGTCACACCACGAATTTTGCGTTTCTGTGAATTTTTGTTGTATAGTGCTGGAGGTGGTACTGGATTTTTCATTACAAATTAATTACAATAAAATGGCGTAATTTAACCCTTAAAAAACTACCCTAAATGGGAGCAACCATTTAAAATCATTGAATCGTACTGGGGTTGATACAAGAAGTTACATACATACATTTTTTAACGATTTTTGTGGGTGTGGGCTGTTGTAATAAATTCAGAAGTAGCTATTTGAGGGTATGACCTATATAAAGAAATCTTGTTTTAGAGAGCTGCACTTTTTAGGGGCAGATTTTGTCAATTGAACTAACTATTCCAATATATTGTAATTTGTTTTGTAAAAACTTCTTGTATATCAACCCCAGTATACGGAACAATAATTTTAAACGGTTGCTCCAATTTAGGGTAGTTTTCTAGCGGTTTAATTACGCCATTTTATTTTTATTAATTTGTAATAAAAAATTCAGTACCACCACCAGCACTATACAACAAAAATTCACAAAAATGCAAACGGCGTGGTGTGACCAAAAATAAGGTTTTTAAACAACTACACCCCCTTAGGGGAAGTTTTTTGGATGTTGAGCTATTCCAATATGTTGTAACTAATTTGCGAAACCTGCCAGTGCCACCCCCAGTACGATACAATAAATGTTAACAACAATACGAAGTGTGGCATATTAAAGTGTACGTGTTGTGCGGTAAAAGTGGAATCCCATATGATTTTTTTCTTTACCAAGTTAGAAAGAATAAGTTAGCTTAACCAAGTTAGCTAGCACATACTAGTGACGTTTATCCAAACTATTCGAAATATTCGAATACAACAACAAACTTATTGTCATAGTATTGGTGTAAGTAAACATTCAGGAGAATTTATATTGTGTAATTTAGACGAGATGTGATTTATTAATTGGCCTTAAATACATTCCAAAGTCATTCTAAGTATTTTCTAAGCATTTAGCATGAACTTAATTCATGGGACACCCTGTACACCCATTAGAAAATCATATACATAATTTACTAATCACTCGTTTGGACTTAGACAGTCTACCAATGTCACTGAAGTTCATGCTAAATGCTTAGAAAATATTTACACTGCGGTCCAATTCATGACTTATTTTGTGTAGACTCTTATTTGATAGTCTACAATAAGTCACCTCACAAGGAGACTTATTGTAGACTTTCTTGACTTATTTTGGAGAGTTTACACAAAAATGTCATTTCATAGATTTTTTGTTTGTATGTAATAAAATTTGTATGTAGGAAACTTTACACTTTACGTTGTAAGTGCATTTTAAATTACATATTGTATGTTCATATGTGGTAATCACCTATAATTTTTTTTTATTTTAATCATAAATTGTGTTTAAGGGGCTGAAGAGGAAACAGGTGTCCTAATTTGTTTAAGAATAGAAACAGTTTCCTTATTTAAACGAAAAAATGTGGTACGAAAAACTTTATGGGAGTAATACCGTAGACAGACACAAACTAGATAATTATGAATTCTTGATTATCGCGATATTTCTCCGGTCTGTCATAATACGATTTTCATCAAAACAGGATTATTACGTTTATAGAACAAGATTATTACAATCGGGTTGTAGGAGAAAGATAAATGTGGAATATAAGAAAAAATCAGTAGGATTATTGTATGAGACTGGGGAACAGTCATTTTCATTGAATGTATAAAGAAAAATTGTTAGATTGTAAATTAAATTTTAAAATTTTTAAACTGTCACAGAAATTATTTATACATTTAGTTTATATTAGCTTATAAACAAAAATCGGCTAATACGCATTGAAATTGTTGTATTTGATTATATAATATGAATTTAAACATTTGCAGAGTTACAAAATCGGGTTTGTGTCTGTCACCATAATTAAAAAAAACGCGATTTTATTTGTTTGACATCCAATCGCGATTGGAAGAAATCGCGATAATTTTTGTGTATGTCTACGGTATAAGTTTACTTTATGGGAGTAATTTTGTGAATTGACAGTTTAATGCGTCATTTTTCTTTATAGACAACTAGCCGAAGATTTAAATTTTTCGAAAAACGGTATTGTGAGAAAAAATGGAAAAACCATATTTTTAAACTATAAAAAATTAAAAGAACCTCCAACTGGACAAAGCATGTCAACAAACAAAATAAATTCAGATAATTGGCCATTTTATTTCAAAATAAATGATTTCATCGGTGGCATACACAATATAGCTCAGATGGTCTTACTACAGTCGATCCCAGATTACGACATTGAATATTTGGTCAAAGAACCAATCAGATACCCAGGAACGCCATTAATAAATACGATATAATTCGAAAAATAAAATTGGTTGTTCAATATTTCAAACCCTAGACCAAATACGAATTAGATAATATAGGATTCAAACAATAAATACTTTGAATACTCTTCGCATAATACTCGTTTCCAAATACTTGTTTGATGATTTTGGAGTAAAGCCTAAATTCCTGTTTACTTATATGACCAGTAACATCATTTGACGCAGACGATTTTCCATTTTAATAATTTTTTCAAATGTGCAATTTATATTTCCACAAACAACGAAAAAGACCGCTAATTATTAGAACTGTGAACAGTCAATTGTCAATTAATGAAATGTAGGGTTATGTTCAAATAAGTCTTGATTTGAATTAGACCAGCAGATGACTTTTTTCAAGCCACCATTTTGAATAAGTCAAATAAGTCGACTTATTTGAAACAAGTTGCGAGTTGGACCGCAGTCTTAGAATGACTTTGCAATGTACCTAATGCCCATTAAAAAAACCACATTTTTAAATCTCATGGGACACCCTGTCAGACCTTTTAGAAATTCATATATAATTTACTAGGGACACTCATTTGGGTTTGGGACAGTCTACGATTGTCACTGAAATTCATGCTAAATGCTTAGAAAATACTTAGAATGACTTTGGAATGGCCGATTTAATAATCACAACTCGTCTAAATTACACAAGATAAACTCGAATGAATTCGCCTGTGCACCAATACTATTACAAAAAAAAATTGTTGTTGTATTTTTTGGATTAGTTTGAATAAACTTCACTAACATGCTAGCACTGGAATGCCATCCATACATTTGAGCCGTTTCGGTTTTGGAGCCAGCCTGGTTTTAAAGCTTGCAGAAAGACTACAAAACCCAGGGCACAATATATATTTTGATAATTTTTTTAGCTCTTATAATGTATTGGAAATTCTACGACACCAAGAAATCAACGTAGCTGGTACAGTTTGTATTAATCGATTTGCAAATCCACCTATAATGAACGACAAAGAAATTACAATGAATACCGAGGTTTCTGTGATTCGGTTACTAGTTGGCTAATATAGAGTATTCTTACAATCGAAAAAATTGTCATTACGTGTAATCACACATTTTATCGATTTTGCAATTTGTTCAAGTTGGGTTGAATACAAGCACAAGATTGTCAGCTAAATAACATTCCTAAAAAAATGTCAAGGATCGTCCAGGATTCCGAATGGAAATTGGAAACTGTTTAGATTTCTCAGGAAAAGCTGTAGACACGGAAAAACGAGGTCGTCCACACCGTACACAAATACGAATGAAGACTCTTTTGTCACTCCAGCTCGAAAATCAAAATAGGGGTACGGCCGTATGAAGATATCCGATATACGATGAAATTGGCCAAAAATCTGAACACACCAGATGTAAAAATTTTGGATTGTCAGGAACGAACCTTTTTTAATTGCCAAAGGGGTTCTGCTCATCTTTGCATCAACAGCATCATGTACAATATATTGTACAATTTGAATGAGTCCTGAATATTGGACCCGGTGGGGATATTTTCAGCTAAATAGAATAGCTGTGTTCCAATGGAAACAATTTGCTACTCACAAGTACTTGTGAGTAGATAACCAAAGGAACGGGCAAAATTATGACAGCAACATATTTTGTTGTACAAAATCAAATTTGTTTGAATATTTTCAGACAATTTGGTAATACATAATGTCAAAAATTGGACATACCATGAAGGCAAAGTCTTAATCTGTGCGTACGCTGGCAGGAAAGAGGAGTATTGAGGTTCTAATAGTGAAAATGTAAATAAAATTAATTTATACCTATATATTTATTATAAAAATCCACCGCTTTAATAGTCGAATTAATTCCATCAGTTTAGTAATTTTATATATATATAGTATATGTATTTGTATAATTGGATTAATTTAATAATTGTAATTAGTAGCTAATTGTAATTTTACAAATTTTATTGCAATTTGATAAGTAATTTTCCACAAAAATCCCTTATTGTCAATCAATCGAATATAAACAAACAAAAAATTGTAATAAATCTGACATTTCAACATAAACAAACCATCACAAAGCCATCTGTTAGATTTTTTGAAATTAATATACCTACCGTCAAATTTATGCGTAACAGCTTTCAACATCTACACCATCGTTTGAGTATGAGTAGCTGCGAGTAGATACAAGTACTTGTGAGTAGTTTGCTTTCTCCATTGGAACACAGCTAATGACTTAAAATTACCGTAATATTTTTAAAACACCCGAATGAAATTTTTCGCCCAGTAGGTTGGTTCTAGCTTTCCGATAGGAAAAAGGAATTAGGAAAAAATATTTACATTGCGTTTTTGTCAAAGATATCATGTTTTCTGGCCTACTGAGAAATCATTTTTAGATAGGACAAATATTCAATTTACTTTTTGAAAAATTTTACACCAACGAATTTTTTTTAGTATGCCAGAAAAAAAATTGTTTTCGACAAAAATACTATGAAAATATTTTTCCTAATTTCTTTTTCCTATAGGAAAGCATCGACCTGCTGGATAGTTTTAATTGGTGTTTGAAAGGGAAAGTAAATCGCTAGAATTGAACTAAAGCCAGTTTTCAATGCAATCTAGATCGACGGCCATTGTTTTAGTTTTTATTATATGAAGTTTTTGACTGCCGCAGGTGTCAATCTTACACTTTACACAATAAACTGAGCATAATAATGATAATGGTCCAACGGCGCACGAATACAGCACATCTTGTATAGTGAAAACGGTAACGTGTCAGAGCAAAAGTTATAGACTTTATCTTTTAATATCTTTATCTTTGATCTTAGATATCTTCGAAAGCTGTTATAATAGGTATTTTTCCGTATCCCAAAAACAAAATCAAATTTAATCTCTAAAATCGTAACATAGTTTGTTAACAACATTAAAGCGTTTGTTAACAACATTCTTAGGAATGAAAAAGTTGTTACAAACCAAAAAGCAGCTGCAATAAACCATAATTAATAAAGGGCTCGTTAGATAAATGTGTTCCAAGGTAGGACTGAATGCCTTAAGATACTTCACCAGTAGGTGGTCCATGCAAGTTAGAAGTGCATTCAGCGACTGGCGAACGACTTTTAAAATCAACTAAGTAATGAACCCTACACAAAGGCTTCGGATTTACATATCGGATTCATCACAAAACACAACCTCGGATTGTACACGGGCAACGCTTTAAAAATGAGTGCTTAGCCTATTTCGACATGGAGATCTCCTTCGTCTGGGAGTGCGATCCATGACATCGCAAATGGTTAAACTATTCATTATAGAAACCACCAGACTGGAGAAGAATTAGAAGTTGGATTTGACATCCATAGCCTCGTTCCTATATTTAAGCAACGTCTGAGTCTGTATTTATACCTGTAATATGACAAACGAACTGTATTCGAAATAACATCGAAACTCCACGTTGTATATTTAACAAATCAGACCAAATTCTTGGATATGCAGATATTATCGTGATTCTTGGTAGGAGACCCAGAGCGATATCAAGGACAGTTTTAATCCACTCGTTCGGTATGCAAGACGATTAGGTTTGAAGATGAACAGCACCAAAACCAAATTCGTAGCAGTACACAAGAGCATCCCCATGGTAAATCTTGGAAATAGCAACCATAATTTTTATAGCCTTACAAAACTACAAATACCTCAGAACATCATCAAATTACAGGCAAGCAGAAAACACAAAGCAGAAAACACGTATCGTAGTCGTGCAAACACGCACTTTATAAATCACTCGTATATATAGTATGACCTGTGCTGGATTTTGGAAAGGATGTCTATCTTTATGGAGGCAACGATATTATCGGATTCATAAATTCTAATTGAGTTAGATATCTGAGCAAAGATGCATCGTCAAACAACATGAACATAAGAACAACATGAGAATAACTAGTTTCTCTATGAAATAAGCTACAAAAGTTGTTTCCATTTGCCCTCTCGAGGGTTTCTAGGAGCACTCATTCAAAGGAAAAGCTACAATTGCTGAGGTTTTAGGTACACCGTCTTTTAAAAATACTCATGGACACACTAGCATAATATTCTTCATCAGTCTCCAGATTCGTTCCATTTCCCAAAACTCAAAAAGCCAGCTTTGATGCCACTTATCATCTGCAATAAACCCGAGGAGTTCGCAAGAAAATTTTCTTTGCTGAGAAAGGTTACAAAAAACCGAAAAGGTAAATCTATTATCACCTTTTCGGTTTTTTGTAATCTTTCTCAGCAACGAAAAATGTCTGCACTAGGACCACAAAGTAAGTACATGGTTGGTTATGTTAATAAGCACAACAGTAAACAACACAAAATGTCTGAAGAAAAATCTGCTCAACGATATGTATATGGTGACAATTACGGTTAGAAGAGCGATGCGAGGTGATACACACAGCAATCCAATTAGGGGGGGGGGAGGTGTTTAAATTTGGTTTTACTTGAGTTAATCAAATAAAACAAAATAATAACCAATTTTTGTAACCAACGAGTTTCATTAGTAACGGGGGTTACCTCTTCCATTACCCAGTCAATCATTTCTTGTAATAAAATTTCGCATTCGGCCAAGAGTACATTCCCAAGTTCTATGTTTTTTAACTACTGGAACTAACTCTCTAACATGTCTCAGACGTGCTCTTTCGAGTTCAAATCTGAAGAACTTCCAGGGCAGTTCCGCTAGTTATTCCAGCCTCAGACAAAAAAGTTATTACAGAGGGTGCTGTATACGGCCCGGCATTTACTGTCTTAGAACAAAATCTTCTCTGATAATTGGGGCAAATGGTACCACATGTTGTAGCGGTAATATATCGATGTCCGCCATCAAGAGATCTGCCACTAATTCGGTACTGGCACCTAAACAAATACTACTTCCCTCTCCCAATCCACTAAGAAACAACTCTCGTCTATCAACAAAATATGGACGCCCCTACTGTTTCCAAGTCTAAAATTGGTGATCTACAGCAAAACTGAACTTTACTACTCGGTGATTTCTCTGCAGTAGGGATCCCTTGGCTGGAACATATGATCTCAAAACGACTTCTTCAAGCTTTCATCTCACAGTATGTTCACTTATTTGCACTCCTCGCACCTCTTCTAAAGCATTACGGGTTTTAGTTACTGTTCAACGCCTGTTTCTTAAAGTTTCAAGGACAGTAAAACGGTGCGCTCTAGAGTTTGTATCGTTAAATAGACCGATAAATGGTATACGTCGACACACCGAACCATTTGCATCATTAAAAATACAAAAAACTATTCGTGAAAAGGTTACAGCGTAAACACACATGTAATACTATGACAAATTGAGTTTGTTGTTGTTGTCAACATTGAAATGGAATTCCTTTATATTCGAAAATTTTCTATATTACATTGATATTTTCCGAAAAATGATAATATATTTCATATTATTATAGATATAATGTGATAATTTTCATTATTCCAAATCGATTATGAGAATGAGGGTAGTTCCACAATTTTTTTTAATAGAAAATTTGTATATGTTGATAACCTAATAAATATAATTCATTAGGTACTATACAACAACAATAAAAAGCTAGTATACACATTGTCATACAAAACATTCCTTTTAGATCAAGCTTTTTATTTATTTTGTATTAAATTCAATAATGAAAATATTTTATAAATTCAGGACAATTATCATCCAGATATAAAAATAAATATACCTTGGGAAAAACGTTTTCCCTACATACTCGTATATTATACGGTAAATACACAACATGCAAAGATCACAATCAAAATTGTTTGAATTAGTAAAAATATGAAGGTAGGTGAATTCTTTATGAAATAGTTTACGATTTTTTGCTCGTTGAATGGATATCAAAAAGGCCTGGACCCGCATGTTTAGATTTTTTCGGTAAAAATTCATTCAGATTTATCTTATATATTGTTACACAGTGTTTTCAGTATATATTGTCAATACATAAACTTTTTCGTTTTAATTAAATAATTGTTGAATGTACTGTTGTTTGTGATTAGATAAAAGCTCTTCAGTACTTATACACACACATAAAAAACCCTATTGTATGTTTTATGTTATAACGTATATGCATATGAGGTCCTATATGGTATATGTGAATGGACTAACTAAGTATATACAATAGTACTTTATGGATAAATATTCTATTGAAGTTTTGTTTTCAATGAAAATATTGCAAAATTTTCTATGTCTAAATTTGGTATATGTAATAAAAACGAGCACGTTAAACTCCTCAGTGATGACAAATTTTGTGTGGATAGAATCCACAAATCCCAATTTTATAATCGATTATGTAGTACATGCAATTTTGTACTAAAATTAAAAATTTGTGCATGGCGCATCTTAAGAAATAACATTGCAAATATTTCTTAATTAGTTTCAAGATTAACCCGATCGTCTACCTCCATACCGTATAATAAATTTTTATCATTTGGACGTGCTGCTCAATCGTCATAATGATTTGGCCTCAGTGACTGAAAAAAAACACCAAATTAGACAAACGCCACCAAAACAACATGGCAGCCACCTCATTCACCGGTATCAAAGAAGAAAAAATGGGTGTTGGTGTACTTGGTTCTAAACCTAGATGCAAGTCGGCGCGCGGTAAACAATTATTAAATATTTTTTGTTTGTTTGAAGCTTCACGTTATATATCTTCCACTTCATCAAGTGTCGATGTGCACAACTCTTTAATTTTTTTTTAATTACTTAGTCCTCTATTCCCTTAGTCGTATCATTTCATGCGACGTGAGCTATGGATCTTCTTGGTTGCTAGATATAAAATAACTTAGCTGGCTACCTTAGTTTGAAAAAGTTCTATATTTGTAAAAATTTCAAGTGATAGTAATTTGTCGGTTGAAGTGATAGATTTTAGCAAAGTGAGATATGTTTTGAGATCACAGCTTCTCGATTTAGTTTAAAAAGCCTAAATAAGTGAAATCGAATTTGCGAAGCTTAGTTTAAGCCACTCGTACGTCCCGATTTATTTAATTTCTTTATTTAAACCTGTGAGAT
Organism: Nephrotoma appendiculata; assembly: GCA_947310385.1. Taxonomy (NCBI): domain Eukaryota; kingdom Metazoa; phylum Arthropoda; class Insecta; order Diptera; family Tipulidae; genus Nephrotoma; species Nephrotoma appendiculata. Next base: position 343,106,153 of record OX371224.1, read on the forward strand.
AGAAACATAGCTCATATCGCTAATTTTCTAGGTAATATGAGCTAATTAATTATCTCCAAGGCGAAAACAAAACATTTAAATTTATTGCTTTACAGATTGGGTAGACCTACGATTTATTATCTACAATGTTTCTCGTATTCGAGTTTTGGAAACCAAATGAAAACATAGCTCACATCAGTCAAAAAACATAGCTCAAGTGTACAACTGGCCTAAGACTTGAAAAACAACCACAACGAGTTTTGTAAGTTTTGATTTAACAATCAAGTAACCAAGACAATGAGGAGCCACATCGCATAAAGTGATATTTTCATAAATAGTGTTGTCAGAAGCTTTACCGTTTGTACCCATACCGATTAACAAAAATCGAGAATGAGCATCTACAATAGCCAGTAAGACGAGGCTATGGAACCCTTTAAAGTTATAATAATCTGATCTCGAGTTGGATAAATAATTCTAATATGCTACCCGGCGATAGCACCTATTATATTTTGATTTGATTTTAACCTAGCGTAACTATACAATTTTATGACTTCAGAATATCCTTCAACATTAAAAAATAACAACCAGAAAAACAACAAAAAATATAAATATGAAGCTGCAATATCAAAACTATGCAGGACCTACAGACAATTCGAAACCGTTGTCAATTTTCAAGAAATTTGCAACAACAGTGGCGGGTCAAGTGAAGCAAAACTATAAAATGGATATCGCCTACGCTTTCAGTGTTATGCAAGATATGCAAAATATTATAGACAACAGTTTGCGTAAATTACGCTACTTCTACAAGTAAATGCTTAAATTCGATGGACTCCAATATAGCTGATTTTTTTCAAGATACAACACAATCCCAAACTTTACATTCACGTACCATTTTAAATATTAATTTATAAATTAATACAAAGCCTTCCATAAGACTCTACTCCAGTGCAACATCGACAATACAAGTCTATCAGTTCATTTGACTTCTTACAAGATTTCAATTTAGCCAAAACTTTCAAAATATCACCACCTATATCAAATAAAATACATACTAACCAATCATTTACTACAGCGAATGCAGGTGACAAAACAGAAATACTCCGATAATAAATTCAAATTCACCACCATAAATAATATCATCTGATATATTGAGCATTAGATCACCCGTCCCCAAATTCACACAATTCTGATTCCAACTAAAATATAACCCAATATTATAAACCCTCCTAGATTATTAATTCTAAATTCAGTACCATGTTATATTTACAATCTTAAACCGCCTAACACCAAATTTGCTCATAAATTTAATTATACATCAACACAATCACTAGTTGCAGTACACCTAAGGGTAATTAATGGCAAGCCGAATTCGAGCTCTCATTGCTTGTCGAAACGGAATATCTTTTTTTTTATCCTCAAATCACCAAATACTCACCATTTCCAATATTTCATTAAAATGTTCATAAGCAAGTCTTGTAAAATTACGGAACGAACCAAAAAGATCGTTTTCTTCTTAATCGTGTGTTCCGTACGACGTTTGTCCATGGTAAATACTAGTTTGTTCAGTACGTTTAGTCATTCGATAAGAGATAGCGCTGTTAGGTTCGTCGCTTTATTTTTCTAAAAGTGGTACTAGTTTTTTATGAACACGTGTGAAGTTTCAAGATCTGTCAACGCATTCGTATATTAACAGCTGTTCAAAGTTGATGCGTTACAGTATTTTTTAAAATGGAACAAAATTGAATATCGTGCATTGATAAGATTCTGATGTTCCAATTGAAGAACCCATCAGTTGTAGAAGAATGTCCTACTGCTAATGAACCAGGATTAGAAGAAAATGACACACTATTAGCAATGGCGACCGACTTAGTTATTGACAACAATTGATTGATGAAAGTTGGCAATTTCAAACTACCGATAAAGCAAAAATTGCATGGACAAAACGGAACATAGAGCCAACCCGTTTTTTATTCGAACATGAGCTCTGCGAAGATTTCCAATTCATCTCCTTTTAAACCAACGTCATCCAACGAACAATTAAAATTTTTGGGTATTCAAATGTTAATGGGTACCCTAAAAATGCCTCGAATTCGTATGTATTTTAATAAATACATATCTATGCAAACAGTTATTCACGCTATGTCGCACACGAGCGGTTTTAAAAACCGAAGACAACCGAGACCAATGTTACGAGCGAAACAATGTTAAGAATATTTCTGTAAATGAACAGATTATTCCATTTTAAGGCCGGTTAAATATAAAAAAGTATATTAAATGAAAAACCCTGTTCCTAGGGCATAAAGGTAAAGCCACAGATCGATTTAACGAAATATTTAAATAAAATATTTGACCTTAGTTTTAGGTATTCTTGTTATGCTGTTCAGCTCATAGCAATTATTTGAATGTTTGAGTCAACTTCAGATAAACGCCATTGGAACTGTTCGTCTCAATAAATATCAAAACCTGCCTCATCTCGATGGCAAAGCATTGAAAAAGCAGATCAAGTAACAAGCAGAGATGGTAAAGTGTGAAAGTTAAATGGCAAGATAATAAAGCGGTTTATCTCGCTTCAAATTTTGTTGGGATCGGGGAAGAAGTATAATGGTACGTCGATACGACAATCTCAATTCAAAGTTTGTCTAAATAAAACAACCACAAATCGTTCAAATTTATAATATAGTATGAATATGGGTGGTGTCAATTTGTTCGACCAATTATTAAGCTGTTATCGCTTTTTCCATAAGTCGAGAAAGTTGATATTGCGGGTGATTGCGAATTTTATTGACTTTGCAGTGGTTTCGAGCTGGACTGAGTATAAAAATGCCCATAAACGAATTGGCACCCCTTCTAGAGATAATATGGATTTGATCAATTTTCGCCTTTTTTTGTCACACTGGTTGCTGGTGAGAATTTCCAGAAGTTTCTGATTTGGTGATATAATTCGCTAAATCGATAAGTTCTTGTTTTGTACTACAGGTGCAAAGCAAAAGTTGAATTTTTGCGGTTTGGTCGTTGCAACCTGATGAGTAGACCAACTTTTTATCAATACGAAACCAAGCTGTCAAGAAAAGACCTGAGGAAGATCTCACTTTTGTAAGGGTTTGTGTATCTTTGCACAAATACCCAGAGCCCCTAGTTTTGAAATCGGTGGAAATTTTCGCATTCGAGTGTAATTTGCTTTAAAATTCTTTATATTTTTCGAATTTTTGGCCGGCTACTTTAACCATTTTTTCAAATTTGTTTAAAGAAAAAATTTCGACTGGGTAAATCGATGCGGAATTATTTCCTTAGTAACGATATAAATAATAAAAAACTTGCAAACAAATTTGAAAAAATGATTAAAGTAGCCGCCGAAAAATTCGAAAAATATAAAAAAATTTAAATCAAGTTATATTCGAATGCGGAAATTTTCACTGATTTCAAGAATAGGGCCCTAGGATCAAAAATGGGGGGGGGCGTTGATTTATCTACTTTTTGTGGTAGATATATGTATTGTGAGTAAATGGCCTCTTCGTTTTTTATGACTAGAAAAGTCGAAAACATTGTATAAATGCCATTACAAATAATTCACGTCGATTATACAATCGATTGCGGATTGAAAATTGCATATAAAAAAACACAAAACAAAATTTTTAATCAAAGTATAATAGAAATTCCTATGAATTTCCCTACAATTAGTAAAGTAACATTTGTTTTAGATCCACAACTTTTTTATAGCGTTTGTAAGGGGAATCATAAAAAAACGATTTGTATGAAAATCAATACAAAATTTCTTGGCTACTTTGATTGAGAGCAATTGTTTTCCATTATATTTATATGCATTTTCTAATCCGCATTCGATTCGCTCCAGCGGATTCTACAATCGACGTGATTTTGTCCGAAAAGCCGAAAAAATCTTAAATAAATTATTAATTCGGTTTTTTTCCGACAAGTTTTCCCTGTATAGGTATACAGATTCTTATGTAGATGTGTTATAATTTATATACACTGCTTTGCGCAAAACGAAACAATAAAACTTTTAGAAAAATACCCTATTTTCAAACGCTTTTATCTTGGTGAAATATCTGTTTAAAAATTTTCTATTTTTTTTTTTTTTTACTTTTTAAATATTAGAAATTTAGTCTACTTCCCTATGCTGGGTCTATTTTTTATTATTTTAGTTTTTTGATGCAACTTAGGACAGCTAACAAGCTTTCCCGATGTTTCATTCACGAATCCAAATAAACCATTTTGTACAGAATTTAGAAATCTTGTACGACTGTAGGCTGTTGAGTTATTGCAGTTTTAGCGAACTATTGTTTTCCATAAAATGTGTTTTTATTAAGAAGTTTGATATAACAATTTTTCGTGGAGTGCTTAGTTTACAAGATAAAACTTAAGATATGTTTACAGCGTACAGTCGTACATCAATTTCAGTGGTCTCATGTTCAAGGTTTCTAAATTCTCCACGCTTATTTGAATTCGTGAATGAAACATCAGGAAAATTCGTTGGCAGTTTTAAAGTTTGGGAATTTTTTCCCGTTAAAAACATTTTTGCTTGACTCATGAATGCCAAAATATAGGGTTTTAACAGGCAACCAGGTGTTTATTGTTGATCTGGAAGGTAACCGAAACCCTAAATCTTTTAGAAAATTGAAATATTTTTGAATATATTTGCTTTACCGATTTGTGTCGAAGTAGCATTAAATAAAAAGATTTAGGCATTTCCTTTGCGTGTGTAAAGCGTTAAATTTGACTAACTACTTCGGTGTAAAAAATCGCACATTGCTCAATTTTCCACAAAAGTTCAAATATATCAAAAAAATCCAATATTTGTTTATTTTTTTTTTCATGCAGATTCAATGCATGAATATTATTTCAATACCTATCCAGTGGTATCTTTTTTGTATTTATAAGTGACATCAAACTGATTCTTGGGGGTCATCTGAGGTACACGTTTTTTTTAATTTGTCAGCATAAAATTTAGTGGTAAAAATCGAACTAAAACATGAAAATAAACAAAAAAAAACAGGTTTGACAGCTTCTATTCGATGCTGCATTGATTTCACTAAAATTTTCACAAAATCTTGAAGTATCGCCTCCCATTCCTCTACGATCGCCTGTTGAAGCTCCTGGAGACTTGTTGGAACAACATCTCTGGCTCGAACCCTTCTTTTCAACTCGTCCCATAAATGTTCGATAGAATTGAGGTCCGGGCTTCGAGCTGGCCACTCCATAACGGGCACATCCACTTCTTGCAGGTACTGGTATACTACACCAGCCGTATGCGGTCTCGCATTATCCTTCATAAACAGAAAATTTTCATCAATAAACCCGGCAAAAGATACAACGTACTTCACGAGTACTTCCTCAATGTACCGTTGAGAATCGGCTCAAATTTAGTTGTAGAGCCACTTCACTATGGTGCTGCCCGCATAAATTAGTGCAACCACATGCGCAGCTACCTCTGGTGTGGTATCCATTTCTTTGCTCCTGTTTAAGACGTAATCAATAGCGGATCGTTCAGGCTAAGCGTCGATATGCGAATGATCATAATTCCGAGCGAGATATTTCATGGCATGCTATTGAATTGATCTTGTTGAATTATTTTTAGAATTTAATTCGAAAGCCTGCTATATGCATTTGCAAAAAATCACTTTGTTGGCATGGTACAAGTACAAAAAGGTATCACTGTTTTTTGTATTTTTCAACTTTTGTAGAAAATTGAGCAATGTGCGATTTTTTGTGATATATTTTATTACTGTTTAAAAATTTTATCACACACGACTCTCATGTAAGTACTATGCAAATATTTTTTTGTAAGTTTTTTTTTAAATTTATTTGTATCTCGTGGATCAGCTGGAATAAGCAGTCTAAGTATGGTATTCAGAATCAAGTGTTATTGTTTACAATGAAATTAACTGATTGAGACAATACAAATATAATCTTCCTTGCCACGTAAACGCTCGCCTTTCTGCATACACTAAGAGTGGCACTATTGTGACTTTCCCTGGGAATAGGGAATTGAGAAACATATTTCCAACATTTTTGTCTAAATTGTATTTTTCTGGTCTACTGAGGGAATAAGTTTAGTGTAAATATTTTCGAAACAAAGTTAAATGGTAAAATATTTTTCCCTATAAAAATTTTGTGGAATAAAAGTATCCCAATTAACTTATGTAGTTTTGAAATTAAAACTAATTCCTTCAGTGAGCCAGAAAACTACAATTTGGACAAAAATGCTATGGAAATATTTTTCCCAATTTCCTATTCCAAGGGAAAACCAGAATAGTGCACAAATGTAAAAAAATAAGAGGACTCTGGCTAATAGACGACAATTAAATGTACTTCATGAAAAAACACTCACCTTGCTTTATTGGAAAAACAAATATTTATGATCCTACCATGAATCTTAGACAACACGATTTTGTAAAACCCGAGCTATATAAGACTAATTATGGTAAACATGAACTATTTAATAAAATGTCGAAAATGTTTAATGCAGTAGAAGCCTTAAAACTTCAAAAGAAAACTGAAGAAACACATTTTACAATTCTAATTTTTAATTTTTTTTTTGTCTTTAATTTTTTTAATTAATTACCGAAGGTTGTATTTTGGATATATTTTGGAATCATTTTCTTTCAATAAATAAAGATAACCTAAAATTTATGTTCCTCAATATTAATGCTGATGACTATCAAAGTTAATACCAAATAAATTTAAGTTATTGAAAAACAAAAATATCTTACACTCATACAGTTTCTTCAAGTTGTCTGAAACTTACCTGAAAATAAAAAATAAAACAAATTTATTAATGGTAATTCTTCTTTAAAGTTCAATATAATTGGCAATTAAACAAATTTAAAAATAAAAACTGTCATAATGCACAGCGGTTATTACAGTCACAATTGTTCGATAGAATAAATTATTTGACCGGTATATTGAATACAACGTTGTTTTACAGTTATGCAACAGGGAGATGTTTAAAATATAAATCAATTGACCTAAAGTCTATTACTAGTTCCCAGTGCGCACAATATAGAAATTCAATTTATTTACATTATTTTGTTTAAGTCTTCTTACCAGCGAAATCCGCCTATAAATCTAACCATCATAAGCTTTACGGTCCTATAAACTTTTCAACTCCTTATTTTATTTATTTGGCATTTTCGATTTTTCTACTTATTAAAGACAAATAAATTTAAATCACCTCATAAAGACTTTAAGATGTGAATACCAAAAAAAGAAAAAAAAATGCAGACCATTTCTTTCCCCAAGTAAAAATAAAAATACAAAAAAATCTGAATCAATATTTTTATTTTACCCTATAAATCAGAAGCTGCTGTATACATAAAGACGGACGAATAGAACTTTCTAATCCTTTTCTACGCTACTCTAGTAAATATTATTATTAGAAAACAAAGCATAAGTAACGAGAGAAATAAACATAAAATTGTAAGAAAAATTGCAAACCATTTTCGTTATAGTGCCGTCTATATATATAACACTAGCAACAATATTGCTATAGCATTCGTATCTAGGATTTTCGAATTTTAAATATTTTATTTTCTCGAATAATAGAAAATAGGATACAGTCTCAGGGGACATTTTGATATAAAAAAATAGAAAAAAAAAACCGAAAGAAGTTGGTTGAAACCCCGTATATGTCTTGAGAAAATAATATACATACTTTCGTAGCTAAATAGAGCGAACTAGAGGAAAACTTTCTATATATACATCTACATGTTCTATTTGAATTCATAATTTGCAAATATTGATTTCTTATTCAAATATTTTAATATTTTATAGCTCTGGAAAACGATAAAATGATTTTTTTTATCCAACTACCTTCATCGCAGCTCTATGTACTGTACCATATACTAACTGATTTTACATCACAATTTTATATACCTACCGACGAGTATATATATAGGGGATACGGTGCGTGTTCCAATAAAAATATTTTTTTATATGCCCAATGGAGCTTAATTGGCACGATCAATTTACCACTCTAGATATACAGCCATTCAGATATGCACACAAAACATAGATAAAATTGCATCAGGAAATTGCCAATTCGATCAAAATTTTATATCACATTCATACGCCATCATAATACAAAATACATAAAAGTTCGTCGTCGGGAGGACGGACATATCCATACAAAATTTACTATCAAAATTCAAAACTATTAACTCTTTGTACCCCCTATTGCACTACACATATGTAGATATATGCACACATATATCTTTACGTATGGAGGCGAAGCACCAGGCATTTTAATTTTAACACAATTCGAATTCGAAACTAGAAATTGAATAGTGGAACAACCGACCTACACCTATACAACAACAAAAAATCTAAATAACCAAAAATTGCTGTAAATTCTGTTTTAACACTCAAACTATTGTATGGCTGGGCACACACTCATATCAATCCATTTTACGGTCAATAATTTTTTGTTATTTATTCGTATATTTATTTACTAACGACTGTAACAGTGATACACAGTGCACACATAAAAAACTATAAATTTTATTCAGTATTTTGTTGTTGCTTGTTAAATTTTTAAAATTGATTTTGTTTTCATCTGCATTCAAGTACGTTTATAGTTTGATGGTAGCCTTTTCACTTTGTCGCTTATAAAGGTAGTGTGGTACGATTGACAATAAACTAGCGACTTAACCCTAACTCTGTCCATTGGGGTCATATTGACCCCAACCGTTTTTAAAACCTAAACAATCATAATTTTTGTAATATAAACAGTGCGAATAATTTAGATAGCCTCAACTAAAACCTTTTACATAGAACCCATAGCTTTTAGTTGAGGCTATCTAAATTATTTTCACTGTTTATAATATAAAAATTATGATTTTTTAGATATTAAAAACGGTTGGGGTCAATATGACCCCAATGGACAGAGTTAGGGTTAAAAGAGCTTTCGTTTTAGCCGGGGCGGCTATTTTTTCCCCCTACTAAGAGGAAAAATTCCGACTGGGCAAATCGATTCGAAATTATTCGCTTAGTAGGGAGACAAATATTAGTAAACTTGAAAACAAATTTGAAAACATGATTAAAGTAGCTGGCGAAAAATTCGAATTCCATGGAGAATTTCACAGCAAATTGTATTCCGTTTAGGGAAAAATCCACCGATTTCAAGAATACGGCCCTAAGATGGTGAGTAGCAACGTTACAGGAATTGGCCCTCAGCCATAAAAATTCTAGACAAGTAAAGTCATACTTCAGAAAATCAGCGAAAAGGCTAAGGTTTCGAAATGAGGTAGGTCTATCGACAGTATTTTGGTATAGGAGACAGAATGCTGAATTGTAGATAGAACTTTGCAAGATGCTCCTAATAACTTAAATCAATCTACATTAGATAAGTAAAATCAGGAGAATATGTAATTCGTATTAAAAAATGCGAATATACGGGCTCTATAACAGAAGTTGTGGATATGCGTTGCATGAATGCTAGAAACTCAAAATTCTTCAAGGAAGTTGTTTGTAGGGTCATCTTTGAGAGTAAGCATATATTTATTAATTTTATGGGAAGATATCACAGGACCAACGATGTCTAGAAAAAACTAAAAAAACGCTTTAGAAGAGACGTTGAAGATATACGAACGGATATGGTAAGGGTATGTCGACTTGTTCGAACATTTCAACAATTAAAGTGGATATCACGACCAATAAGAAACTTATTGCATCGCTCTCATCGAAGCTTCACGAAATTTCAACCATTGTTTCGTCCTCTGGATCGTCGTCGAGGCTACTATCGAGGAACGGAGATACTATAATCATAGTAATAAATTCACAATCTAGTACAATTTTAACACAATTTTGGAACACAATGTTCATATACAAACGCTCTTGTATTACATATACAGAAAAAATCGAAAATAATTATTTAACGAATTCAAGTTTGTGTGCAAGTTAAAGTTGTGAACCATCATAAAAGTATGTTTAAATTTATTCTTTTATACATAGTAAATTTCGGTTTAATTAATTAGTTCATATTTTAAGCCACCAAAATGAATATGCACAATAACGCAAATCAATTTTATCAAAGTGTGTGGGACAAATTTTCACATAATAAAGATAAAAATATGGCTACAAGTAAGATGTGTAAAAAAATAGCCTGTAAAGGTTCCTCGACTACTGGATTACATCGGCATTTACAGGGTAAACATGGCATAAAAAAAATCAACGGGACATCCGAAAATTTAGCATTAACTGAAAAACGAATGTAGTTATCCAGTGAGTCCAACTTCACAAGATTTTTTGTATCTAAAATACGTACATCATTAAATGATTTCAAATTTTGAAGTAATTGTAGCTAGATTAGCTGCACTAGATAACCTGCCGATTTAAAAAATTGTCGATTGCCAATTTATTCGACATCCCTTGAAACTTCAAGGCTACGATCTTCCCAAACAACCAACTAGCGTTATGAAGTTAATTTATAAATACTGTGATAAAATTAGGGGTGAAATTCGAACGAAAATCACTACAATGAAAGCTGACAATCAAAAACATCGATGAATGGACAAGTTTGCGCAATCGGAGGTATTTATATTTATATTTTTATTACGAGAATGGTGAATCGCAAAATCTTGGACTGGTTGGTATACAGGAAGTTGCCCAGCCAAAAAAATGATTGATTTGGTTAACGAGAAATTGAACTCGTTTCAAATTAATTTAAAAAGATGTTGCCGGTACAATAAGCGATGACGCCAGCGGAATGATTAAATTTGGAACCTTATCTCCGTCAATAATTCAATTGTGTTACAACCATACCATACATTTGGCAGTATTTCGGGTATTTTACACCAACACAAAAATTATACAAGAAAATATATGCGATTACGATGAAGAAAGTGAGACCGATGGCGAATATGATGAATTTCCTGAGGAAGAAGTGGAATTCGACAGCGACGGATATGAACTAATAGACGATTTATCATTAATAGCGCCGAAAGAATTTTAAAATTCCTTTTCGAGTCCCTTCAAAACAATAATACGATATTATCAACCAGTTTGTCAAACGAAATTCAAACTGAAATTGGCAAGAGACGAAACGTACCACTGGTTTTGTTTTTAAAATTTTTAAATAATCCTAATATCCTTACAAATTGGGAATGCGGATGCGGACGTGAGTTCGTTTAAGGAGTTTTTCAAGATGAAAAAAATGAACTAGTAAAAACTTCAAAAGCTCTCATGAAAAGACAACTTGTTTTCGTTAAGATTTATCCTGGGGGTCTATTATGAAATTTTCGACGCGCGTATTTTTTTCGACAACGTCGAAAATCGCTATTATGATTTAAATTAATTATTTTTTATTAAATTTAAATTAATTAATTAATTTTTATTAATTAAAATTTTATAAGTTTAAATTATTAATTTATTTTTACTAACAAACTTTTTTATTTCTCAACACTTTTCTTTTATGTACTCGACACCTCAAGAGCTGTCGTAAAATAATCGACGTTATCTAAAAAAAAACGCGTCGAGTATTTCATAATACAAAAATTATAACAAATCATAAATACAATGAACAACAAACATACAATTCTTCAAGGATGATCAGTGTGAAGGACAAACTACAAATTTACAACAAATCATAATTTTATTCTTTTTATTTATTGAATTTAAAACATGTAAACATTAATTAAAAATATTGGTCGTGTGGATTTCGATTCAGACCTTAGCAAATAAAATAAAAAAAAATAAAAAAGAAAAAAAAATGCGGTCGAAAATTTCATAATAGACCCTCTGAGAAAATGTCTGCAGTATTAATTTGGTCGATTTGCAACTAAAAGTGCCGATTGTGCTTCAAAAACTTAAGAACAATTAGAAGATGCTACCATTCGAGTTTAGAAACCAATAAAGTTCCTAATGATATAAATACTGTACTAAAAGAAATTAACTTATTTGAATTAAGGCCAAATATCCCCAAACTTAAATTTGATTAGGAACGCTCTGTTTATACCATTCGGCCTACTTCAACGCAAAATGAGCGAAATGTTTCGACATCAGGGCATTTTGTATCTAAAAAACGAACTCGTCTGTCAGATAGTGCTATAGACGACCTATGCTTTTTGAAATTTCATTTTAAGAAATAATTCGTTATTACTAATTATCGTTGTGCGAGTGAACCTAACCGGTCTACCTGAGTATACTTACTGCATATTTTGTAAGAGCTATTATTTTATTGATAGCAAATTAGAAAAGTGAATTTACCAAATTAAAATTCTTGTTTGGCCACAAACTCGCAATTAATTATTTGATTTATTTTTAAGTTAATATATTAGTTTGTCTTATAATTATAATTTATATTTTGGACTAACCAGAATGGGTGTATTGTTTTTTTGTAATAGAGCAAGCATGACCTGAAGTAAATCAGTGCAATACAAACTAGTGTTTGGTTATGTTTTTCAAAATTGAGAAAAATTCTCGGGAATTCTCGAGACTCCTGTGTAAAAAATAAGAGACTCCCGAATTCTCGAGAAATCAAAAACGTCGGAAAAAAAATTATTTCCCGGGATTTGAATTTTACCGGAAAATCGCAATCTCTAGTCGCTAATAGCATAGAAGAATCCACAAGCAAATTGCAAAGGGCTACTAATATTGTCAGCACCTGGACGAAGAGATGGCAAATAAAACTTAATGAAACAAAATCTATTCACTCATTCATTCTATTCTATTTCAAACTTTACCAACAAAAAGGTCAAACGGATAGCAGTAAATCTGAACTCGCACCAAATTCCCAATGCAAACACGGCAAAATATCCAGGCATGACTCTAGACGCAAAACTAAAATGAAAAGAGCATATGAAAAAGAAAAAAGAAGAGTTAAACATCAGATATAGAAAGATGAATTGGCTTTTGTCAAATTCTGAGCTAACTCTACTTAATAAACTGCTACTATACCGGCAAATCCTAAAACCTGTGTGGACTTATGGTATTCAGCTCTGGGACTGTACAAGGAAAACCAATGTTAATATCATCCAGTAATTCCAGAGCGAAGTCCTACTTGGAATAGTAAATGCACCGTGGTACATAAGAAATGACAACCTCCATCGAGATCTGAAGATTGATTTCGTTAGTGAAGAAGTAAGCAAACACGCGAGAAAACACATGCAACGTATTAGTCTACAATGCTGATATACGTCGAATGTTAGATGATCCACACTCAGTAAGATAGCTGCGAAGGAAGAAACCGCTTGATCTACTAGATCCAATCAGGATCAACTAAAAATATAATAAAATTGTAAAGGGGGGCTAGCCAAAAGACTACAACCCTCCAAACAAGAATACAATTGATGTAAGATATATTAATTAGATGATTTGTAAATCAGTTGTAATAGATAAGTAAATAAATAAAAAAAATCCGGAAAACAGCATTTTCCAATTGTTTGCGAATCAAATCCCAACTCAAGTGCTCCTTGGCAAATTCTAATCTTTGTTGCTTACGTACAGGGTTTAGTGGAGTGATGTTTTTAATTTTTTGAATTTTAAAAAATGCAGCACTTAAAATTGCTCTATGAACAGATGATTTGCTGGCATTAAAGACTGAATTGGACGCTAGCCTACAAATTTATTTTGCGGCATTATAACTGTCGCCGACCTTCCTTGTCTTTTAAATAATTTCGCATCAATGCTCACTACGCTCGATTTTACTGGCTAGAGCACGGTTGGAAACTATCGGCCTTATTTAAAAAAAATGTCTAGCCTTTTTAATTCTTGATCAGCTACTGACAAATTATTTTTAAAATCTTACGAATTTTAGTAACTTACACCGAAATTTACTCACTTTTTAAATTTTATAATGCGTCTATTCAAGTGAACCGATAAAATGCGTTTCATACAAACTATATTAAAAAAAAAAAACAAAGAAAAGTGCGTTTAGATTGCTATGTTCAAATTTTTATTCAATATTGTTTTACTGAGTACTATAGTTTCTCTTTCTTCTCAATAAAAATATTGTGCGAAACAGTGCGAATGCGAAAAGATTAGTGAACAGTAAAAACAAATTAGTGAGCAGTGAAATAAGTACATTTGCTGTAGAAATTAAAGCTGTTGGACAATAAAGTTTGTAACTTGAATCGCTGAATGTTCTATTTGCAAAACCGAGTACGAATCTAAATCGAACGCCCGAAATTCGTAACAAAATATTATATGGCAAAAGCGTATGCTTAAACTCAAATTTCTAATTCATTGTTTTTAGAGCTCGTATTATAAATTACTTGAAAATTAATTTCATGGTATAAAAGATTTCCTGAATTTTCAGCTATAGATTGTTAATATTTTTAATGAACCACATCAAAACGGGTCACCTTCCACGCTCCGTACCATTACAGGATTAAATCACCTCTTATTGCACTTTTTTATCCTTTATGCTGCAACCATAAAAGTTTCTTGTTTTATACTTTATTTTATTCCTTACAAATGATCTTTATTAATCATAAAATTTAAACTTTTTATTTTCTTATGTTTGTGCTTCGTACAGCATTTTCTTTTCATTTCTACAAATAAATTTTCCTTGATATTAAAACTATTGTGTTGTGTTGCACTTCTTATTGTTGTTGGTCTGTTTTGAAAAGTCTTATACATAAAACTTTAAAGTTCTTTTTTGTTCTTGTTGTGTTTCCTGTACTTATATGGAATATTGTTGTTAGATGAAATTTATTTATTATTATTTTTCAAGTGTATGTGTAAGTTTTCTTTCCCAATGTACACTGTGCATGCACAGTACTTATGGTATACACTTGTTCGATTGGTGTTTATTACTTGCAATTTGCTGCGCGTACAAAACTTAATTAAATTAAATTACATTTTTATTGATAGAAATTTTTCAGGTTTTCATCTAAATCGAATTTTTTTTTTAATTGAATTGGATGTGGCGTTTATATATTCTAGGGTTAAACTTTTTAAACCACGTTTATTTAGGGTTAAATGAAATTAGTGTTAAAAAGATTTTATGTATACACATACGATACATGTTTTAATACGATTGCTTGTACAAATTTAATTAATTTGTTATAAAAACAGTGCTCAGGTAATTTAATTTTGACGGGAACGTTCATATTTGGTTATAAGTTGATGTTTGTCACATTTATGTACACAATTAAACAAACGACCTGGAAAAACACAATACGTGTATTAATAAAAATCCGTTTGTAAGAACAAAGTGTTTTTTGCCCGTTTGTTTATTTTTTAATAAACTTTTTTTTTTTTAACAATTTAGCATACATAAATTCCATTATTAACCCTTAAAACCTCGGAACAAAATTTTTTAATTTTGTTTATATTCGCGAACACATTTTTATTTTTATTTTATTTTGCTGTTTTGTTTAACGAAAATTCCATTCTTTTTCACTTTTATTTATTAGTTTATAATACAAACACATTTTGTTGTTGGTGGTATTTTCAATTTTCCAACGCGGTTTTGTGTAATATAATTTTTTGTTGTGCGCTTGGCATTCGATTGTTTGCAAAAAAATATTTGAATGCTCCCAAATGGTTATCTTATCCTTGAGTGATTCTTTGATCAGTTTCTGATGTACCAAATATTGTGTTTTTAATAAGACTTTGCTTTGGAATGACTGCAGGGTATGTATAAATCTGATGCGGGTTGATTTTTGCCTGAAGTAACCGAAATTCGATATCCAATTGCTTATATACCTTTTAGTGCTGAGGTATGCTCTGCAGGAAATTAAAACACTTCACATTTAGTTGATTTTAAATTTTCTATTGGAACAAATTACAAAACGGGATGAGCTCTTGTTTATTGCAAACTTAGGGCTAAAAACGAAATATCATACATTTATAAATTGAGACTGTTCTACGTCTAAATTTAGATACATTGTAAGTACTCGTATCTAAAATTTAGAGGCCGAAATCCATAGTTGATACTCGAATTACGCGGCTTTTACATCAAGTAAACTTTTTAATTCATAAACATTTTTGTTATCCAAAAATCATATTTGTAAGTGTTTTTAATATGAACAGAGACCATTTTTAACAACTTTTTATCTTGTGTAAGCTATTAAAAATAACTAGAAATTTAAAGCAATGGAAATTATGAATGTATAGCGAATTTAATCTTCTACAAAATGTTCGATAAAGAATTAACTTATCGAACTCAAAAGTTTATTAAAGAAACGCCAAATCGACAAAAAGGTTGCGGTTGTCGATAAAACTAATTACTTCTACCAGGCTATTTCACTTTTAATGTGATTAAATCGAGTAACCCGCGCTTCTTAGATTATATTAGATATGTCAAAATATTGAAATAGGATGGCGAAGAAATTATATTTATTTAATTTTATTATTTTTCACAGATTTTTAGCAATAAGGTGGTATTGTATAATTTAAATTAACAATTTACGCAATTGTTATTTTAATCTAAGAGTGTTAATTGGTTGGTTTTTAATTGTTATCTTTCTATTTGAAAAAACAAAAAAATCTATTCAAATTTAAGTGGATCCGCTTAGTCCAGCCATTAATATGACATACACAGTTTTCGTGTCTTATAAAAATTTAAAATCAAGTCAAACGAATCTCTGAATTTTCCGTTTATTCAAAGTATATGAAATTATCTTTTTTGTTTTATTTATTAACTTTCAATAGACATAATTGTATTGCATTGTTTTACAATTCAAAATTCTGACAGTTTCACAGTATTCACAATGTTTAATAGATGTCGCAAGAATCATAAAAAATCTATCAAATATATTTAATGCATGTTCGATTGATGTAAAAGCCGCGTTAGAGTTCCCTAAAATTCTGGAGAAATCAAACAATCCATGATTATTTTTATCGCCGCATTTAAGTGCTTATCGCGCCATAAACTTTTAACTTCGCGCCACTTAAACATGCTCTCTTGCAATCACATGCACCGTATTCAAATTTCTTACTACAAACAGCATATTTCAGGGCATTTCATTTAAGGCGCACATGACAAAATTGAAGTTCTGTTCTGCTATTCATGTCTGTGTTTGTATTCCGCCTCGGTTAATTTGGTCGATCGCATACTGTGGCTGTGTCCCAAATCAAAGGGACGTTGCATTAGTATTAGTGCAAATCCTTTAGAATCGTTTACAATCAACTGGTGTGCAATAAGCTTATTTCAAGGTTCTTGATCAATACCAAAGAATGTAGTACACTGGCCAAAGCTAAGCGTGCGCATTAATCTTTATTTGGTAATCGTTTATTCCACTGGGACATAAAATGCTCGATATAGTGCATTAAAATAGTTCAACTTACCCAATTTTGGGGCCCAACCACCTCATCCCAAAAGCAACCGGTTATGGTAAATTACTAATTATTTTAATTTATGAACTTCGAACTCTAAAATAAGGAAGAGTTAAAAATATGCTGAAATATTGATCGAGCTTTGTCTAGTTCATTGTGTTTCCATAAAAAAAAACAAATCCGGAATAATTTCAGCAGCCACTTTCCGTCTTGCCAACTTAACCGTTTTTTTGTAAATGTTATGCTAGATTTATGACCAAAATTGGGCTGTCAAAATTTCAAACATATTAAACGCGTTGTGGAGGATAGAGCACAATGCACACTTGCATAGGTACAACGTTCAAATATACACCAAACAAATCTTCGGGCACGACACTTCTAGTCCCACCATTAATTTCAAAATTCATATAAATATACTTCAACAATTTATCATATTTTTTTGTGATTTAAACAAATTAGTTCATAAACCATATACTAACTCTGTTCTATATACATATTATACACAAACTACGTCGACCGCACTTCACCTAATTTAAATCTCATTTACATCCCATAATTAAAAATGCATAATTAATTGCCATATCATAAATATTAATTAAAAATGTAATATTTTTTTTTTAATTAATAATTTATTTAATTTTCGGCAACAACAATACATCAAAAAATGCTAAAATAACAACAATAATATTATTTAAATATTTGTTTTTTAATCTAATAATAATAATAATAATAATCGTAATTAAAAGCAAGTATACAGGGTGGTTTGTATACTATATAGTTAAAAATTTAACTCATATGTAGATTTATAAGATTTACCCTGTACCGTACTGTTTGCAATAAGATTCATCATAAATAAACTTTTTTCACACTAATTCGCACACAAAAAAAAATTTATATTTGCAAAAAATAATCATTAAAATTTATATTGTCTTAAAGAATAAAACAAATATCATCATTTTCATCTTTGTATCTTCGTATGCTTAATAAAACTTTCATCTTTAATTTCCTTCTCGTAAAAATGCAACAACTTGAAAATTATATTTTCTATGACAATAAAAAAAAAATATTTAACAATAAGCGAGATGGTAAAATACTTTTATTTTGAATAGTTGCCAAAATACTTCTCGCTACTCCTATACAGTGACAACAGCAACCTGAAAAAATTGTTCTTGTTTCTTGCACGTTTCTGTTAAGATGCATCTGACAAATTTTTGCATCATATCGCACTAAAACTATAAAAAAAAAATACTCATGCTGTGAAAAAGTTGTATCGTTTTTTTGTGTGGTGTGATATCGTTTGCTTTACAAAGCTGATTTGCATTATGAGTGCGTGGTATTATAGATGCTGGATTTTATAGAGTCTGTTTGGCAAATAGTCAATGTTGTGCTTGGCAAATAGTCAATAAAAGATGCGTCCAGACAACATTAAATATATACATTAATTATGTAAGAATAATTTTCTCAGCTGGGATGTCATACGTGAATATTTTTTTCTAATCGAAATAGCCTACTAATCATCAAACTAAGTTGAATTATTTGCTGTATTTCATGACACCCATTGATCCGGATCAGTTCAAATGTTATATGGAAAACTTGATTCAAATTTTGTTTTAGATTTTGATTTGAAATCTAGTAGCCGCCTTCGCGGGTTTTTATGAAACATGAACTGAACCGGATCAGATCAAGAAACATGGTTATTAATAGTACAGCACAAAGTGTTAGCCAATGATAGCTGTATTTTGTTGAGAAATAAAATATTAGAGTCCAGTTTTGGAATAAGCATTATTTGTATTCTAAATTATCATAGTGAAAGGAAATTGTTCATCATAGTTGGCGAATTTATCAGAAGTAATAAAATTCGGGTTTGAATTATATAAATCAAAAAAATTGAAGGTTTAGATAAGAATCATAATAACTATTGAAAAAGAAGCTAACTATGATGAAAATTTTTTTTCCGTTATGACAAATTTAGAAACCAACTTGGCTAATTCCAAAACTGGCCTCTAATATTTTAATTCTGAACAAAATACAGCTAATAATGTATTTTACACCTTAGGGACTAAACCAGGTGGGTTACTATCAGTTTTTTTTCAATTTTCCAAATCTAATAAAAACAAAAATGAAAAAACAAAAGCATATAATATAATTCAACTAATTGAGACAAACTTGCTTATACATATATCAAAACAAATTTTCAATAAAAACTTCAATGAAAACTTGATATCAAAAAAAAATTATATTAAAGATAATCGAAGAAGAGGTGCAGTAGTCAAAGCTGTGGCATTTCGGATCGAAAGATACTTGGTTCCAATCCAACCTATAGGGCAGGATGCAAAAAGGAATTTTCACGACATGATTACGATGGGTAATGTGAATAAACAACAAACTAGGGATGTTCCGAACTCAGTACTGATTGATCACCGTACCAAGTTGACAGGGAACTTCCAATTGGTAAGTAGTAAATAGTTAGTCATGAAAAAGTGAATGAACGAGAAGTATTTGTTTCGCCTTAAAAGCACATTCAATTCATTGGCGAAGAGAATTTTTTCTACAAAAAATTTAAAAAAATGTTATGATAACAGCTTTTAATTTGTGCATAGAGATAATTTTAGTTTAAAAGTTTTCCGATAGCTTGAATCCATTGTGCTCTAACTATCAATAGTAAACTTACCGAATGCAGTTCGTTAAGAAAAGGGCATACATTTTAATATTCGAATTTTTCTATAGGGGCACTTTTCCTCTTTTTAATTTGTTAAATTTTTAACTTTGGGACTTCTTATTTATTTACGGAACTTTTTCAAATATATAATTCTTAAAGTAATGCATTCTATATTTACAATGCAATTTTAGGACGACAACTGTTGGCATCGTGATTAGTGAAAATTTTAAAAACGTTGGCCTTGATTTTACTAAACATGTTGCCAACCGTTTGCTGACCTGAATGCGCCCTATTTATACTTATAAATAAGTAAAAACTGTGTTTGCAAACCTCAGATCTGTACGTTTTGTTCCTCAATTTTTTAGTTACGTTTTATCTGCCCTATGTCACATAACGTCGAGGAGAAATGCAGAATGAGTATGTCCAAAATCAGCATCAAGTTTCAAGACATAGTTAGAACGCCCTTACTCTCATCTTTGCAATTAAATAATTTATTTTTGATAGAAATTTTCTTAAAACTACCAAGCCTATTTTAAGAAAATTTCTATCAAAAAAAAAATAATTTAATTGCAAAGATGAAAGTAATGACGTTTTAACTGTGATTTGAAAATTTGCGATTTTGGACTTACTCATTCTGTATTTCTCGCCGACGATATCTAGGTGCATATGTAAACCAATCATTCAGAAGCTAAATACATCAAATGCTGAAAAGCAGAGTCTTGGCTAATTATTCTCTGGATAACCCACTCGTTGAAATTAAGCTTACCTCATTTTATCTTGCAGGAAATACGTTTAAATACCTCTTGTGTACGTACATACACCATTGCATCTAGATGGATCTGTGAGACTAACTAAAGGTAGATGAAAAAAGACTGCTTCATCTGCAATAAGACAGATTTAGCCTAAACTTAATCCGTCTAGATCCAGACCGGCATTTTGGAAGAAACTGTGCACTACGCACTGATAGGTTTAACGATGACGAGCAGTTTAATACGAGATAAAAATATAAATTCTTTACTTGTTAGAGAGAAACAAAAAATTGTTCACTACAATTTACTGGCAAATCATAGAGTAAGTGGAGAAAATGTTGACATAAAAAGTATTAAACTCAATGGGAACATATGGCAACATTTTTAACACACCTCCAAAAAATAGTATGCGATGAGAAATATTTTTCGCATACTACGACAATTTTATGGTTGAAAAAATATTATAGTCAAATGTCAAGGGAAAAATGAAACGCCGGATAATTTGTATGTGCCGCTACGTACAACACGTTCATTGTAGAGTTAAATTAAATTTTGAAAATTTTTTGTTTCATTAAAATCGTGTATTTTCAAATTTTTTAAATTATATATCTGTAATGTAATTTTTTATCTGTCACTATTTTGACTATAAATTTTGCTATATACCTAAACATACAAAAGTTACTGTCCTTGTCGCTTTAACATAATTTAAATATACTCCTTTCTTTTCGGTTTCCCAGTATTTTTTACTGAAAAAAATTGTTTCACTGTGAAATCCACGCATGATGAACGATTTACATGTTCCAATTTTCCCCCCAGTAAAAAATTAAGAGTTTATTACGATTTTCGTTTGGGAGCACAAAACAAATTCCAGTAAAATAAAATTGGAGTTTTTTTATTTTTAATTTGAGCAAATGTTGGCATAAAACTGGGAATGTTGCCATAAAATATAGCTTCTGCAATTATTTTTATAGCAGTAAAATAAAAAAATTCAAAAAAGTTTCGAATATACATCAAATAACCATAAACATCATTCAAACAAAAAGGGCAAACTTGAGCAGCGGTAAGTAATTTAAAATTGTTTTATTTTGCAATTCGATTTCGATCATTATCTAATTGAAACGCAAGCTGTTTGAAGTGCCCAAATTTATGGGACATACAAGCAAATTATAGCATCGCCATGTTTGTTTACATATTGCTGACTCTTTTTAACTAATAACTTTTTTTTATGCGTGCAGCTCTATTTTTCAGTTAAAAATTTGTTAGAAAAAAATTGGAACATGTAAATCGTCGATAGGAACATGTAGATCGTTGTGTGTATTAATTTTGATGTGATTGTCAGTTATGTACGTATTGACGATGTGGATGTCGGCCATGTTAGTGTGTGGGCGATGTGATTGCCGACGATGTGAGTGTCTGCGATTTGGTTGTGTTGGTTATGAGGCTTGAACCCGGTATGATTGTGTTGGTTAAATGGGTTTGTCGTCCAAAATACCTCTGGGCGGGGAGGTTTCCGGCCATCTGGCCGGTCAACGATATTGTGTTCGGTGATATGGGCGGATTACGAATTTATTTATCAAAAAATCAACAATTAGTTCCTTAAAAATGAGATACAAACAAAGCAGCCCAGTATATTTAAACAATGGTTATTTCCTTTATTATACAAAAGAATTTTCTTTACCGATTTTATGGACATGACTTAGACTTTAGTATAAAAATGTTAAATGGTCAGTCCCTGGCTCCGATTTATATGATTAACAAGCAATAACTGCAATAGTTGTTGCATGAAACTTCAATCAAAAATTTTGTTGTACGACGTTAAAAGTTCCATCTATAGACATGGTGGTTTCAGAACAATGAAACAATGACAACTTCAATAAAATGATAGAGTTGAGAACTCTGACAAAATAACTACTAACAAAGTAAATGCTTAAATTACATTATAGTGGAGATTACATATGTATGTAGTTCTTTTTATAAGCGATATTTAGAAAAGTATAATTTAATTATCAAAAGTATTGAAATTCACAAGAAAATCTTATAAAGAAACCTTTATTTCAAAAAGGAGTTATTATTTTTTTTGGTTAATTTCAACTTGATGGATAATCAATATATGGAACAAAAAATGTACGCGTTGGAAGACTTGCAAGCATTTTAAAGAAAAGCACCTAACATTAAAAAAAACAAATAAGACAAGGTACTGTCAAAAAAAAACCAAAAAAAGATGAAAATGTGGATGTTACTTCGCATACTGATGAAATGGCCAACAAAGAAAATTGCCAAAATAAAATAAAAACACCAAAACTTCCTAAACAAATGGATCAGAACGTTGAAAGCGGTATGGTAATACCAAAAGTTTACCCAAATTAAAAAAAAAAAAAGAGTTGGGAAACCAACGTTGCCTTAAAAATCTATCTAGGAACTAAAAGTGCCTTCTTCAAAATTAATTTACATTTGCGAACAAGAATTTGCACCGATGGACAAAGATTTCTTATGTTTACCCGTCGGTTTAAGGAACTTTCATGAAAATTATTTAAATAATTTCATAGCAAAATAAACAACTTGCAAGAAGCGAATAGTTGCAAAATTTGGAATTGTAGTTGTCGATGTTTAGCCTCTGATATCAAGCCAGATATATAAAATTGAATTGAAATCAATTCAGGCTTAAAGGAGTAATTCCTTATGAATTGGCTTTAAAGCACTATAAAAGCTGTAATCATACTTAGTTATTTCAAACATAGTCGATTAAAACTATAAAAATTTAAGAAAGAGGATGTGATCTTGACGCACAGAAATTTTTATAATATTTTCAATTCAATTCAAACTTTCATTTGTTTGAATTTTCATACAAAATATCTACGCCAACTATGACCGTATTTGGAATTATTTTGTATTTTTCATTAAAATATTTTGAAACAATTGACTTTTTCGGTCGGATTTCATTATCTCGCCTCTGTATAAAGAGACCAAATAGATACTGGGGTCTGGGAGGTTCACGACGATTTACAACCGAGCAGGCGGCAGTGCACTGTCAAAAAATACTCTGTGTTTTTTTTTATTCAACCTGAATAATTTTACTAGGTACAATACGTTTTTATTTGTGAACTGTGCTTACTTGGTTCTTCAAATTTTATTTTGAAATGAATGTCAATGTACGAAGTACAGTACCGAGCAAAAGCAAAGATTGCGAGTCAAACAAAGTCACGTTTAATCCGGATCTCCAACAAAGAAAAGCTTATTGTAAACTAATTATATGGGTGTACAAATTATGTAATTAAAAGTTTAAAATTGAAACTAATTTTATTGAAATATTTTGTGAAACTAAGGAGATCATGACTTTTGTTTGGTTTGAATATTGTACGCGTCAAACTGCAAAGCTATAATTACAATTTTTCTTTTCTTGCGAACAAAATGTTTGACTCAGAAGATTTATCAAATTTACCACCGGATGCGGTTCAAACAGCAAAAGAAATTTTGTTAAACCTTTCCATCAAAATCACGTAAGATTTATGAGTGCGCATATACGCGGTTTTTGCAGTGGTGTGACTGAAAAAAATGTACAATCTGGATTATATTCAGAAAGTGTTCTATTGGCTGCGTTCAATAGCTAAGACCACATTGAATTATAAAAATGGCGTAGATATCGACAAATATTCCAAATTTCGCGCATTTTTAAAAAAACAGAATATTGGTTACACAGCAAAAAAAAATCCAGGGTTCTCGATAAAGCATAAATCGACTTGTTTTTAAATTTTGTCCCCGATAAGACATATTTAATGATGAAGGTAAGCTTTAAAACTTAAAGATAATATATATACTTATTTTTTGGTATTTTTCTGGAAGGTTGTTTTAATACTGGGAGTACCTGGTGCATGTCGTTGCGACGAACCATTCCATTTAATGATAGATGATATTGAAGAGGTTTAATCAGCTTTGTTGGTAAAAATGTCCAACTCTAAAACAAACAAATCGCGACTCTTTATGGTTTTAGGAGAAAATTATTTAGGGATTTGCAGAAAATCCTTTGCTCTTCGTACAGAAAATTTCGAGGTACAATGACTGTTTATAAAATACCAAGGTGGAGTATCTCATCGGATTGTTGGTATTCACAAAATTAGCAGCATTACAAAAGAAGTGGCATTGTGTTTAAATTTAAAATGCAAGTGAATATACCGGCCATTGAATACACCGTACTTTTAACATTAATATCCAGAACAAATAATTTCTTTAAATGAGTATGTAAATATTGAGTTAATCAATAAAAAAATTATTTCCGGAATAAACAAAAAATAAAAATACTTATTTCATATACATTATACATATCATTGGGTCTTCACTATAATATGTTTCTCCTTGTATTAAAAGTACCTACTTTTACACCAAGGATTAAAAGTGTAACTTAGCAACACACATATTTTTAAAATAGTAAGAAAAATGCCAACTTTAGCCAAAAACAGTAATAAAACAAGAGGCTTTTAATTTATTACTCTATGCACACTGGATCATTTTGCACAGCTCAATTTCTTTTCGGTGTTCAATACCCAGCGTAATCCTGCTTGCTCGGGTTGAATTACAAAATAAACTCAATGTTTTAAAAAAACTTTAACAACACTGTAACAAACCACACCAATTATAATAGGTGTTTGATCTGTCCTTACATATTTTATTCAATCTTGCTATTTAATAATAATATGATCTGTCAATTCAAAAGAGGCAATATATTTTCCAAAGAATTTCCAAAAGAAACTCGCGGAGAAATTTATAAATAGCCAAACGACAATTTTCATTACGTATATCTACAAACTCAAAAATAACAAATATTTTTATTTATTTAAGCCGAAAACAAATAATCGTTTAAAATAACTTTTAATAGACAAATTTATAGAGATAGAGTCGTTTCTAGAACCTCTTAATTCGTAAAATAATTTACAACCAACCATATTTTATCGTGCTCTCATAATAGCTGACACCGCATATCTGTAAGATATATTTATATCGTCATTGTCACCAACTGTTCTTTAATCAAACCTCTCATAATTTTCGTTTATTTGGAAATTGTTCAACTTAGACGTAAAGAAAAATACGAAACACATAGACTTACATATTAACATAGCACAGCATATTAACATTATTCATGTCTTAAATTGTATATCTATATATATATACATATATATATATATATATATATATATATATATATATATATATATATATATATATATATATATATATATATATATATATGCGATCTCAAACTACATCTAGATGCTGTTATATATCATTAAATTAATGGTGTTTTACTTTTTTGTCTACCCAACAAAAAAAAAAATCGAAAAAAGAAATTTCCTTCTATGTGATTTGTAGGAAAAATACAAAATAAAATCTTAAAAAATTTTCCAAAGACGATGGTTGTTGTTAAATGAAATGAGAAATGAAAAAAAACTACTTGTTGCTTAAATTTTTCTGAATGTGTCTTCTGTTTTAGTGGGAACATCGCCAATAAAAATAGAATAGAACAGTGTACGAGAGTGAATATATGTCTGTTTGTACGAGTATATGTATAAGAAGTTTCGTCTCTAAATCATGTAGCACACGTTTCTTTCGTTAGATGAAAACGAAAAAAAATCTCGTAAAAAAAATAAAAATTTATGCTAGAACGTGTCTAACAATATCAAATTAAATAGATTTTTTTTTTTATTATATTCCGTGGTAGTAATTGTTGTTGTTGTCGTTTTTCTTTTTTGTGATATTTATTTCCATCTCGTCATTTTCCGCTGTTCAGTGTTAAACGTTGTTAGAAGAATTTGATTTTAATAATCGTGATTTTCGTTTTTTTTTTTTTTGTGTTTTGGTGTACTTATAGCTAGATAAATTGTTGCGCGCTTAAAAAACGTACTTTTTTGAGATACCATAAAATATATGCTCTTTAAATTTATCTAACCGTATCATTAAATGTTGTGAACCGAATACATAAAAAAGTGAGGTAAATTTATTGGGCGGCATAAAAACGGGAAATGGGATATGAAATCGAAAAAAGTGTTTTTGTTGTTATATGAGTGTTTCGAAATTAGCAATTTCAAAATGTATAGCATATAAATTTGTGTGGACCTAATTATACGGATCCTAATTATAGTACACCTATTAGCTGACTAACCAACCGGATATCAAAATAGTTTTCCATAAATACTATTGGAAAAATCGAAACAATAATAGTTGTGTTCGTGAAGCGAATTAAAGAAAACTGTTTGTAAGTACTTCTTTGAATCAAATAATTGCGTAGCCGAGTACCCGCTGCCGCATTCGATTCTCCCGCATAGTACTATTCGACAGCAGTTCATTCGGAGATATTTTCGAAGAATATTCTTTCAGAGAAACAGTAAGTTGTGGGTTTCCAACAAGACCCAACACAGCAAGTAGCAGGTAATAAGCAACAATATAGGCTAATTGAATGTGATCGTTTCAAGGAGTAAACAGTCGACCAACGCAGAAGTTTAATTAGCACAAACAGAAGATGTTTCGATTACCTCAATCTAGGCTATTCCGTATATGATTGTAGGTTCCAAAACCGAAAGTCCTAACCACAAGCAGAGATGAATCGAAAGGTAAATCAAAAATGCAGACTAAAACTCACATCACGAATATAGGTGAACCCCAGAATAGACACGGCGTCGAAGTGTTCATTGCAGACCGTATTGGCTAAGGCAATTGTAAACTTAATAGATAAGTTCGGTATTCCAAGACCTTGTCGTGCCTAGATACAACCTGACATGCTTCATTCATAACCTGGCATCCAGATTCGTTCTGATCCATTTAGTATCTTTTAATGCGTTAATTATCTCAAAGATTACATCTTTGTTATCATCCTTCACATTTGATGACAGTCGCATTAAAAGCCTCGAAAAAATCAGTTTAGCCGATCTATGTTTTCATAAACCGGGCTCCACCGACAAACTGATCGGCACAGATATCGTTTTTAAACTATTTGGGGGACGTTAAGGTGAAATTAGAGGACTTAATTGCCCATGAAACCAAGATGGGCTGGATCATAGGAACCAGATTTATTTCCAATGCCATACTAACTACACAATTATTTACAATCACAAAAAAAAATTGAAACCATACATGGAATTGTATACATTAACCACAGTTACGTATGACATGGCGTCTGCGACATTTATGGCCAACAGGTGCTTAAAGGAATTGGAACAATTACACGCAGATGCACTCAACATCCAAGTCGCGCCATCGAATATTATGTCTATATAGACGACCTAATGACCGGCGTATTAGCATTACCAGATTTAATCAAATTGAATGATAACGTGGGGGAGATTTTAAGCAGCAGACGCTTCAATTTGGTATTAGAATTAGCTTGGGATGCTTATATGGATCACTTCACTTTTCAAGTGAATTTCGAACCCGAAAGTAAAAAGGAAATAAATAATAAATAAATAAATAAAGTTTTCTATCAGGAGGCAGGGACGATTTTTGAAGCAAGTAGAATAGTACGGTGCGGTCGTATATACACGGTCACAAAATAATCAAGTGTTCATCTCACACCTATAGTCTGCGCATAAACCAAGATGGATGACTTGCTAAAGCAAGTTAGTATTCCGAGGCTTGAGTTGATGAGTACATATTACTCTTGAGCAGACTGGTAAATCAAATCACAGATACGTTATCAATCACGGTTTCCTCAGTAACAATATGGATAGATTCAAAAATCGAGTTAGATTGGCCGTCCAATCAAATCAAGCCAAGACACTGGACGACATTCGTAGTCAACCGAACATCTGAAATTGCAATGCACAAAATGAATTTATAGCGACATGTTCTTCCAGTCATAATCCAGCCGATTGCACAACTAGGGGCGAAGAAGACAGCAGAAGAAATCTTTAAGAGCAAACAATGGTGGAACGGTCCAACTTTGCTGCCAAGAAATAAAAAATTATGACCAATGCTTGTGTTAAGTAAACAATATTCAAGCTACTTCAAATTACAAAATGTTTTCACATATGTGCTAAGATTTTGTAATAACGTCACTTGAAGTGGCGATTGTTGATAAAACAAACCGATCTGGATATGAGTGTCGGAGGACGGTTGGAAAAATCGACTTTATTCCCTACAACACTATACCCCATGTCTGAGAAGTTAGCCCGTAAACGATCCCAGAAAAATGCGATGGCAACACTAACATACAAATATCACGATATTTTTCAATGTCATCCCGGAAAAAATTATGTCATGACAGTTTTTTACTATATCAATTCATAAAAATTAATAAACAATTTGTATTGAAAACTGATGCCAATACTGATGACAATAAATTTTCTAACAAGAAAATAAATAATTTTTGCAAACAAAAAAAAAACGTGTATAATATCAAAAAAACATGATATAAAGTTAATAATATAGGAAAATAAACCAAAATAATAATACAAGAGGCAAACAAATTCTTTGATTTAGAACTCCGCTACAGCCATCTGAATTCTTAGTAGATGTCTACTCCATAAACCGGACTATATAGGTTCTGTAGTTCAGGGATTGGCCTGTTCAGATAATAAGAGGCAAAAAAATTCTTTGGTTTAGAGCTCCGCTATAGCCGTCTGAATTTTTTCTGGTAATGGACATCTACTAAGAATTCAGACGGCTATAGCGGAGCTCTATATCAAAGAATTGTTTTGCCTCTTGTTATTTAAATTCAGACGACGATATCGAAACTCTAAATCATTGTTAATCGGTTTTTATTTATAATGGCCGCCATTTCGTGTATTATTTTTCATAATAATTTTTCTTACTATCGTTATATTTTTATATCGTGATAGTTATAGTTTCATTATAATTTCTTAAATATATAATGGTGTTGCCATACTTAATCATTTTACGGGATGAATTAACGGGGTTACTTCACAAAGATCTATACCTCATACAATAACATCCTCCAACAAACACCTACGATTTCCATATGCCGAAACGACATCCTGTTATAAACCTCCTAATGAACATCGTGCGTCCGAACTATTGGATAGCCAGAGGAAAGGAAGTCGCGAAGGACGAATTTCGTAAATACATCCTATGCTTTAACAGAACCCTAAGATGATGCAGAAAAGAATGGGACAGCTATCTGGGTGACCAACACTGTGGCGTTCAGAACAGTATGGGTAGACTTTTGTGGTCAGTTAAAAGTTCATCCTGTGAGACGCAGAGTTTCGATTTCAATAAAAGCATTCATATGTATTTTTGTAAGTTTTAGCACTCAAAATATACTTAGTAATCTGTATGAGTCTCACAAATTGTTCTATGTCACTCGATATACTGTGACAATGCTATACTAACTTCGTTGATGCAAAGAATTATCTGCATAAAGTATATAAATTTTTTATTTATGATTTTTTCTCTTTTCTAGGCTCATTTTCCTAGGCTAGGACACAGAATGATGAACTGGAATTCCTTACGCCTACACACTTTTTAATCGGGCGTGAAATCCGCCAAATACCAAGAGAGGTCATTCAACAAAACTTCCATCCACGTATAAGATGGGATATCGTGAACCGCGTATATCTACATTTCTTGAAAAGAAGGCAGTTGGAATACTTAAGATCGTTACAGCTAGACCCAAATGGCCAGTACAGTACAGTTCAGAAATCTGCGATTGGATAATGTTGTTCTCGTTCAAGACCAGAATCTACCATCTATTCAATGGCTGATAGGACGAGTCATAAAATTATATCCTGGCGTAGATAATAACGTTCGCCTCATATAGAAGTTCTGTAAACTACCAATATTTGAATCTGATGATGATTTAACCGCGGCAGTAATTTTGGAATCTAAATGATAGAAAATATACCTTTATAAAAATTTTGTTGTGAATATAAATTGTAAGCAGAACTGTAAAAGAAAAATAAAATGATTTGCTAAAAACCCGGAAATGCGGTCCCTTGCCATATAGGTAAAAGGTAAATCACTTGATTATTCTTGAAATAATTGGATTTAAGTTACTTGGAATGGTTTCTGCACTGCACACTCATCCATCGAGTTGTTTTCATTTGTCTCTTTTCGCTGTCAACTATGCGTCATAGCAGTGAAAATAGAAACGAGTAGTGGGATTGCTGTGCTTAATTTGTCGTTTGATTTTTACATATATTGGTAGTAGTAAAGGGCTGCCAATTAAATTGGCTGTCACAAAATCCGAAAAAAAATCTAAACGGAACAAAAATCACATTATTTTAAAAATCCAAAAGAGAAAATCCAAATGCGAAAAATCCAAAAATCGAAAAGCCAACTGGGATGAATTACAAAAATTATTTATTTGCATAGAAAATTTGAGAATTTGATTTGGATCTCAAGAGGTGATGGTTTTGAAATAAAAAAATTTCTTAAAAATTCGAATACTTGTCTCTGTCTGATTAACGTACATTCATTTACATTTATGCACTTGAAATATATTGTTATTTCAAATAAAAACGTATGGTATGATTACTACCTCGATAAGAAGTCTAACAACATATTTAGATGGAGCTGCTCTCAACGAAAATCGAAGGACTGCAAATGTCGTGTAGACACCATTATTATAGAGTATTTTACTAATTTAAATGAAATCAACATTCCGGACAATTTAAGGCTTTTAGAAGCTGACTGAACTTTTCGTTCTTATAGCGATAAACAATTTGACGGGGAACGTTTAATAATGTTAGTCACCAAAAAATCAATCAAATTGCTAGGACTGTAAGTATTTGATAATGGAAGAAACATTTTACGTTTATTTAGCATTCACGGTGTCATTAAAGATCAAAGTGTACCACTTGTGTTTGCTTGATGAGCAGCAAATCTAAACTGGCGTACGAGGAAACATTTTATGAACTTTGTCGGTTAGCTTGTGAAAGTGGCATTTCTTTAAATCCAGATCGAATCATTTCAGATTTCGAAATAGCAATTTCTTCGGCAGCAAAATCATTCTTTCCATCGGCTGAATACAAAGGGTGTATCTTACACTTTGGCCAGATAATATGGCACCAAGTTCAAAAACGACGTTTAGCTAAAAAATATGGAAACGAGGAAGAATTTAATATACAAGTTCGCATGCTCTACCATTTGTACCATCGACAGAAAGAACCAGCTACTACAAAATTTAAAAAGATATATTCAAGATCCCGATTGGCAGAAATTGGCGTTTTGGTTCAAAAATAATTATGGAGCTGGCGTAAAAAAAACAGGATCGAAATATTCACCAGAATTTTGGTGTTAGGAGATACAGAATCACGAACCCAAAATTCCTTGAACCCAAAATTCAGTAGAAGGTTGGCATAATCGACTAAAAATTTTAATTTGTCGAAAAAATTGTGGGTTATATGAAATTATAAAACACCTGCGGAATGAAATGCTAGTGGTTTTCAATAATATCGAGAAAATAAAATACGGAGAAAATCAAGCTCAGAGAAAAAAGAGTATAATGCAAAAACTGAAACGAATTAAAAAAATTATTAAACAGCGGAAAAATATGGACTTGAGGGAATATTTAATAGTAATTGCCTAAAATATTTCATTAAGTTAACATTAAGTTTCTTTCAAACTAAATCCAAATGGACAAAATCCAAAAAAAAAAAATCCAAACTTTATAAAGTTTGGATTTTTTTTTGGATTTTGTCCATTTGGATTGTTTCGATTTGGATTTTGTCCGATTTAGATTTTGGTAGTTGGATTTTGGTTTTTGAATTTCGACTTTTGGATTTTATTTTTTGGATTTTGAAACAGAACCCATTAAATTCATAAATTTGTCACGAGTATGATAAGTTGGTTCGAAAATAGGCGCCGAGCAAAATGTTTCCATAGATTTCAGTTTCGACCACAAATAAAATTTTAATTTGACATGTAAAATATTTAATTTGTCGGATCAGGATATTATAATCCCGGGTTTACAACTATAACCCTCTGTCGGAGTGTAGGACTCATGGGAAGACCTATCTTCTATGTCCAGTACTATACGCTGGCATGGAGCAATGCAATGTGTAGATGGTTTTACGTAAATCACGTCCCCGATTTGGCCACTGCTTAAGGTAGGAACTTAAAAGCAAGCCACGAAAGACTTGGAAGTGCTCCGGCCTCAGAACGGATTGCATAGTTAAAAAATACCATTAAATTATAGTTTACTTGTGCAACTTAAAAAAAATGAAATATTATGTGCAAATTGTTAACAAGGTTTTGATAGTTGAACGTCATATCTCTGCTATTTAAAGAAACACCAAATAAACTGGGATCAAAGGTTTTAGGTTTAATACGGCATCCTTCTCAAGACAAATTTTTCTTTCATGTTGATGTGGATGCTCCAAATTATGTTAAATTTTGATCCAATTGGTTTTCTAGTTTTAGTGATGATAGAAGCAAAACTATTATCGAACGATTGGAAAAGCGGATAAATCTACAATGGTCAGTTCCTGCAAACTCAGGAACACCGTGCATAGCATTGCAGAGTATTTTCTGTTTTTAGGAAAATACCTAGCAAAACATTCCACAAACGAATTGCCAGCGACACGCTGATCACAGCAATTCGTTTGAAACAATGTTTTCAAATAACTAATTATTGTTTTTTTTAATGTTCATTAAAAAATTAGAATAAACCCTAAACTTCATCCAGCAACATATTAAACGGCAGAGCCAACAAAAAAAACCAGAAAATGGCAAAGGTTCCAGTTTTTACTCAAAATAAACGTGTATTTTTAACAAATAATAAACCAGTATTTAAATTAAATTTGAGTTATTGTGGTTTTATTTTATATAATTAATTGGGGATTATAAGTCTTCATCTAATCAAATTTTCCCAACACGACAACTGCAACGCCATAAATCTATCTACCACCCTTGATCCAGAAAATATTCACCTGTAGGCTATTAACAAAACGACATTATGATATTTATACCAAGACATAAACCATACAGTCTAACTATCACGATTACTATACATGATGTTACTTAAATTGAAACAATGATGGGATTCAGAGAATATTTCTTAATCAAAACATTAAAATTCAAATCATTTTAACTACAATGAACAAGAAAGTTACATAAAGCGCTGTCGTCGAACAAAATTATTCAATTACAACCAATTTGTTCGGAAAGTACATTTATAATCATATCTCGTTCGGTAACACTCTACTATATATACACAGCGATATTAGACGAAAACGATGAAAATCATAAGTAGTACGTTTCCAATAGTTATGCTTATTTTACCAATAGTCATAATAATGATAGTAATGATAGCAAATATAGATAATAGCAAATTGCAATTTCAACTTTTATCGCATAAAAAATTTGTAGTGAGCACGACAGCAAAAAAAAAATATTTATACGATAATAACGAAAGTAATCAAATTGATGATAATAGACTCAGAGATATAAAAATCTTACACCCACTATAGTTTTTCCACTTTATATTTTGGGTGGGTAATATTATTTTTATAATCCCTATACATAAACGTCGTAGACAAACGTCCTTATCTACCTGCAAATAAAATATATAGTTTTAAGTGCAAAGGCGTGCAATATTTGCTAACTATTCTACATACTCCTCCGCCCTACATACATAAAAAATTTGGGCGATGATCGTTGAAATGTCTGGTATAAATAATCAGTACAAAGCGTTTCAAATTTGTCCTGCCAAATTCGATTCGCATCACAGGATTTTGAATACAACGTAAAGCAATTACAATAAATTATAAAATTACTTTCATTTATACATTTTACATAATTTACTTTCCATTTAACCTTAAGGGTCCCGAATCTTTCCTACAACTAACTATGGTGCCCATCGTTCTTATGCTGAGATGCAGAGGTAAGCATTACAGATTAATTCAAAGAGAAATTTAGCACTACAAACATAGATGCAAGTGAACGCTTTCGGCGTGAGTTGGGGCGATTTTAATAATATAAAATTAGTTGGAGTGGTTTTAGAAATTGTTACTCTATAGAAATTGCTTATAGAGAGAAACATACGATATTCTATCAATTGGATTCACAAAGTGCTATAACGAATTAAAAATTATTTTGTGACGTACTCATTCTGACTCCGAGAGCCATACTAGGCTAGTCGAACTCCTTGTAAACTTCTCCCTTGAACGGAAAGTTATAAAAGGATCTTTTTCAAAAATCGTAGTAAGCACAACGGAAAAAATATGTAGTTTAAACTAGAAACAAAAGAAATTAAATCGTGTTGTTTCCGTTGTCAGCTTCACTTTTAAAATTGTGTGGATGTTTGCTTAAAATTAAAAAGTAAATCAGAAAGTGTGACTAATGGAAAAGATACCACATTAATTCGATTCCCATTATGAGTCGCACCAGGTAAGACGCGATAAAGGAATTTCCATGCAGATTTAAATTTACAATTTATGTACAATTTATATGGAAAGAAGAAAGATCGCCTTGCTTCCATTTGGAAATATACCGAGGTTACATTTGAAAATTAAAGTTCATCATGAATTCGCTGTACATATTTTGCTTTTAGCACGTTTTTCCTGATAAGAATCTTCAGCTTTGTCGCTTCGAGCTTTGCTTCGATCTATACCAACCACCATTGGTACCTTAATATCCTGAATTTACTTAAAACCGAAAATTTCTACCATTAGGCATATAAAAATACTTGATCACGAATTAGCCTTTAAACAGCTTGTGTCATTTTCATTTTGTATTGGATGCTTGAGCGAAGCGGATAGACTAAAACGAAAAATAATATTTAAAAAATCTAGTAGGTATTGAAATAAAATGTAAAATTTTTCACATTTGCTCTGGCGTTTATTTTCTACCAAAATTCATTTTCATGCTATTCGCATAAAACCAAAACAAAATCGTAACCCTAAAATTGTTTTTGTTTTTTTTTCTGTTTGTATTAGTGAGTAAACAACACACACATAAAATTATATAGTTGCAAACGGGCTACAAAAACATCCACTTTAAAATTTTTGTTTATAGGCGAAGAGGTAAGAGACTAAAAAAAACGCATCGTTTGCCGCACTTTGCGGAAAGGCTAAATAGTGGTCGAAAAAATTATGGCGAGAAGTTTTTGTTTATTTATGTTTTCTATAAAATATTCATGCCAACTTTGATTATTTTTGAAATATGTTTTATTTGTTCATAGAAATATTTTCAAACAAATGCTTTTTCAGTCCTCATTTCAAGATTCTAACCAAAAACGACTTCTTATTTTAAAATAAACTAACAATTTTTGGGAGATTTCTTGTCAAACGACATAATCAGTGACGTTCGTTTGTACAACTTAAGATCTAACTTTTTAGGTACACTTCGTAAACAACTTATTTCTTTCCAATGCACATATCAGGCGTATATAAAAAAAATAAAAATCTTAAATAATTCAATTACGAGTTAAATTACTTTACTCCAGCAAAAAAGCCAGTGAAAAGAAATTTACTAATATTAGAAAATTCCGCAGTTAACTTTTTAAAATTAGACTCCGCGTCATTTGAATAAGGTCAGCTATGTTTTATTACATTTTTGCCCATCTCAGTTTTTGTTATTGTAATATATACTTTTTCTATCAAAATTTTGGTTTGTAACGAGGCGACTCAGAGTAGGAGTTCGATTTGTAGAAAAAATTAACTAATTTTTGTCCCATTAGAATAAGGTCAGCTTTATGTTTTGATATAGAATGGAATGTACGATGACCACGATTTTTTAAGGTACACATTCTTGAGACCGTGATGTATCTAAGTAATGGGACTTTGAGGGTGGTCACGAACAATTACTTTCCAGTGAAAATGACGAGTACTCCACTCGTCATCACTCCGATGACAAAACTCTAAACTACTGTCTGTCACAACTCCTATACTTATAGTCGAGGCAATCAAGCAAAAATTTCGTCATTTTTTAGGGCAAGAAGGATCGGAATGCGGTTTTTTGCATTCGGTTCCAAAAATTATTTGTAAAAATCGCCCCTAAAAAAATTATTTTTTGAGACGGCTTTTGGAAGATTAAAGAACTTTGTAAATAAGAGTCAGAACTAGCCCCACTCGGGTTTCTGGAGGTTTTCGAGGTCGCTGGTCACGATTATGATGTTCAAATTGACCCACAGCCGACCTGGAGCTCAGGAACGCCGATGAACGTCATCTCCGTGGGACTCTCCCAAAATTCACGCGGGGAAGGAGAGAAACTAAGCGCCCGGCGGTTTTTCGGGTCGCTGAATTCAAATACGGCATCGGCGAAAACCCCCGGACACCTGGTGGGCTGGAACCTGGACGCGGACGTCATTCCCGAGAATTTTTCGACAATATCGGCAAAAACAACCCGAAAATCATCGTGGGGGCGTTTTTTTAGGCGCCGAATCCGAATTTCCCGTCGAAAACGACCCCTTAACACCTGATGCACCGGCTGGCCTTAAACGGCATCTCCGTGGGATTCTCCCAAAATTCACGCGGGGAAGTAGAGAAACTCGGCTCCCGGGGGTTTTTTGGGTCGCTGAATCCAATCCAATGGCATCGGCGAAAACCCCCGGACACCTGGTGCGCCCGAACCTGGACCCCGAGAATTTTCCTGACAAATCGGCAAAAAAAATCCGAAATTCATGAGGTTATTGAAGTTTGAAGGAAGCTTATTTCGTAGAGATGTAACTGAAAGTGTTGCGTATTAATGGATCAAAACTTTCTTGGTGACCAAAAATATTATCGAGGGCATAGAGGATTTCACGAATTGTGCATTTGCTAAAAACTACCAACATAAGGATTCAACATATTCCAAGTTCAAGGCAGATTTGAAATCTTTGAAATTGATTGAGAACTTCTTTCAGCAATACGACCCATTCCCTGAATCCATAGAATGCCTCATAAACATAGCTAATGGAATGAGTGGGAGTCCGGAAATCAATTGCTACAATGCTTTTGAAGAAGGTGTCAAGGTTATGCAAGATATTTCGGGATCAAATTTCAAGGATCTAAAATTGTCGCGATCAAGAATTGTTAAAACTATCGCCTGTAGCAACTCTAAAATAAAAGTTGGCAATAAACTGATAGAAATTGATCCCGACGTTCTGTTTCATCAAGTGGGAGTTGTCTCCATTTCCTCAGGGATACTTCAATAGTTTTGGAATGCTGAAGAATACAAAATCCGATTTGTATTCATTGTTCACGAAAATTCCCACGAATATTATTGATCCTGAGAGGACATTTTTTGTTCTGGATGGAGGGTTACTGATTCACAAAATCAAATGGACAATCGGACAAATATTCTCGGCGATTATGGACAATTACATAAAGTATATTTTGAACCATTACGACAAACGTGCGATAGTTATTTTTGATGGTTACCAAACCCTCAGTACTAAGAAATGTGAAAGATGTCGTTGCGCTAGTTGCGCTAGGATAATATTTTGTTGCTCCATGCAATAACACAGGTCGGCTGTTGGTCAATTTGAACATCATAATCGTGATCAGCGACCTCGAAAACCTCCGGGAACCCGAGTGGGGCTAGTTCTGACTCTTATTTACAAAGTTCTCTAATCTTCCAAAAGCTGTCTCAAAAAATTCATTTTTTCAATGCATTTCTGGCTGTAGCAATGCAATTTCCGGTTTGTTAAAAAAAAAATAGGGGCGATTTCTACAAATAATTTTCAGAAGCGAATGCAAAAAACCGCATTCCGATCCGTCTTGCTCTAAAAAATTTCGAACTTTTGGCCGTTTTAGTGCTTCATTGCCTCGACTATTATACAAAGCACTCATTATGATTGGTTCAATAAATTTTAATTTTGCCAAGGTAGTATATCCTGTTTGAAGATTGTAACGATATCCTCGATTAACACCATGAAAGCTATTAGGAATTCAGTACCGAACTTTTTAGGTTCTCGTTTAATTTTAATACATTTCTTTGGAAATGCCTTTCCTTGGAAAGTATGTCACTATCGGATTCATTATAAAATCGGCCGAGTTAGGTCACTTTGATTCCTACAAAATATTAAGATATGAAAATTGGCACATCAACATTAAGATAAAGTACTTCGCAACAGAACTTCTAGAACATGACAGGACGACTGACAGTTGGAAGATCGCCCTACCGGAAATAACTCTTCTGTGACATGTGAAGGCTATAGAGAGAAAAAGGGAAATGGCTCACGTGTTCTCCTTCACATATATAGACTTCGGTCACAACTTTCGTGAAAATGCAAGTAAAATATATTTTCCTTAGTAAATAAGGCTTAATTTTGTTTCAAATTCTTTTCGAAGTTATTGTGATGTAAACATAACTTAGTACAATGGTGGTTCATTTCCGTATGCAAAATTTCGTTGGAGAGTAAATAAACATAACGAATCCTTTGGCATTCATCAGTAGTGTGGTAAGAAATAAGCTCAATTTAAAAATGAACTGTGAACGCGAATTGTGACGCGATGCAAATTTGGCTTACTTCCTCTACCAACCGTAAGGCGAAACATTTTACCACTGTATCAAACGTGAGGTTGACCATAAAGTACGCCCTGACGTGGACAAAGAATTCTTTTATAACTTTCGTCTGATACGAGATCGTTAATCAGTTATAGTTTATCAGCTTATAGTTTAGCGATAGTTTATCAGTTTACAATATACCTGGAAACATCATGAATGTTTTTAAGAGTTACTTTAGCAACCGAACTGCAGAAATCAGAGACAAATATGGTTCAGTAACAAAACAAGTAACAAAAGGATGCCCTCAGGGGTCAATCCTTGGCCCCCTAATATGGAATATAGTATTTAACACGAGTATGATGAATAACCTGGACTAAATAGCATTTGCAGATGACAAAGTCATTCTGGTGCACGGCAACTCGAGGCTTGAACTTCAACGCCAGGGTCAAATCGCCATAAATAACATGATACAGTGGTGCGAAACAAATAAAATGTCACTATCTGCAGAAAAAACAGTGATGCTGCAACTAAAAGGCAAATTTGACTCTAGTCGACCACCAACAATATCACTAAACGGTCGAAACATGAAAATGGTCAAGTGCGTTAGATATCTTGGAGTTGACCTAGATGAACGAATGGGCGTAACATCTCACGTTCTTAGAGTCTGTGAAAACGCTAAGAATCTATTCCACTCATTGGCGAGAGTGTCAAGAGAGGGATGGGGACTGAATCACAAAACACTTGTAATAATATACAAAGGTGTGGTGGAGGCGCTTTTCACGTACGCAGCAGCTGGTTGGTATGACAGGTTAAACTGTCACCATATCAGATCACTAGTAAGTGCTCAAAGGAATATTTTGCTAGGAGTAACAAAGGCCTACCGAACGGTATCTAAGGACGCCGTTGTGGTTCTGGCCGGAGTGCTCCCGGTGGATATTCTAATCAAAAAGCGAGCGCTCATGTATCACCTAAGAAAAAGCGCCATAAATGATACCGGTGACCATATACATGTCGCAGATAGTGAACAAATTCAATATAGCAACAAAAATGAAATTGAGGAAATGGCGATTGACCTGTGGCAAAGCAGATGGAATGAATAAGCAGATGGAAGGCATACATTTGCATTCATTCCAAACATATAAGATCGTCTAAAAATGAAACTACAACTAACAAGCTCGATTAGCCAAGTAATATCTGGGCATGGTAAGTTTAAGGCTTACCTCCAAAGATTTAAAATAATAAACCATTGTCGATGTCTATGCGGATCGGAAGTAGAAGATGTAAACCACCTACTTTTCGAATGTAATGAGGTGACGGTCAAGTCAATAAAACAAAAGTGGTTTGGTAACTCAAACATACATGAATTACCACTGCCAGAATTACTGAGTGCCGAAGTACTCCCACAGTTTCGGGCATATTGCGCCGAACTGATCAATATCTTAAAAGAACGTAACAGTGCGCTAGAGTAGACCGGGTAACCGGACGGTACATGTCTCCAAGCGACTAGGGATGGTAACGATACAATTTTTGAATTGTACGGCTAAACTGTACCTAGCACTATTATCAGCGAACTTGCTAATTTATTAACAATGCAAATATTGCAAAATGTTGCTTGTGACCTGATACATATTTAAAAATTCTTAGTTTAAGGTTATACCTAGGTATAAGAATTAATGTAAATTTTACGGAAATGTTGACTACGACGGATAATGAAAAAATGATGATACGAGATCGTGGGCGCCGAACGGAAATTTTAGACGGTATTCAAATTTTATAAGGAAAAGGAGCAATAGTTTTAATAGTTGTTAACAAAAAACTTTCGACTATTCTTTTAAAAATTCATTCGGCTACTGTAAAGCCGGATCGTTAACGCAAAACAAAAATAGTTTTACAGGTTTTGATTAGTTGTTTCATAAAAAAATAGCAAGCTATAAAAATTCAAATTGGTTGATTTTTATCGCTTGCTATTTATTTTTTTATGAAACAATTAAGCAAAACCGATAATATTGTTGTATCCCACATAAAATTTTATTACCATCTAAAATTTTCATCCGGAGTTAATGATCCCGCTACTGTATATTGTTCTTATTTTAAACAACACTATCAAGTGGAAAAATTTAAACTCTGTATACAATGAGACAATAAATTTTCTAAATTATATTTTTTTCCCCTATTGTCTAAACAAATAGATAAAAGCTTCACATCAACACCATATGTCGGATTCACCCAAAGTCGCAAATCAAAATGCGTCCTGTACTAAGGAACCTTCTAATTAATCGTGAAACAGTTCGAAACATAGCCAACGAAGACCATAAAAACTCAAACCGCAAGCGTTTCACAGTTGAACAATGCTATAATCGTCAAAATGACAGTATTTGGTCAAAAGCACTTCACGTTCGATGATCGAAAAAGAAGCAAACAACCTAAATACGTTGCGGTTTGGGAAAAATTTAATTCTCAAATTCATCAATAAAAGGATAAAGGTAAACCAAACAGTTTGTCGCCGTGAAATTCTCGAAGAAATAATTCTTTCTAAGACTTATAAGACATTATCCAAACAATGATTAAACCTGCCAATTTCAGGCGGAGATTTTTCTAAATTATATTTTTATTTCTCTCCATTAAGAAAGTCGCTCACGCACCGTCAACAGTCCAAAGCTTTGCAATATCATTAAATGTCGGATTTTCCTTCCTTTAGTGGCCATTAATAAATTTTTGAAATATAATACACCAGAACCCTACATACCTATGTATGACTTAGCAAGATATTTTTATGGCGGCACTCAAGTCTACAAAATTAAATTAATTAAAAATTGCGTTACGGAAATTTCTGAAAATTTTAATAAAATAAAATTTAAAGAAATGTTCATAACTTTGTTTACCGTTTCGCCGAAATTACGTTTTTAATGGGTCAAA
This sequence comes from Nephrotoma appendiculata, assembly GCA_947310385.1. Lineage (NCBI taxonomy): Eukaryota > Metazoa > Arthropoda > Insecta > Diptera > Tipulidae > Nephrotoma > Nephrotoma appendiculata. The sequence continues at coordinate 343,148,063 of OX371224.1, forward strand.
TTTTATTATCAACACGAATTAAGTTGACAACCTATATTTAGTGCTAATTTATTTGCTAGCTAATTTTAGAAAATTATTTTTTTTTGTACGCTAGAGATCTAATCAAAATTATACGAAATCCTATAAAAATGTCACATTTACACACTAAAAAATTTTTACACGCGGTCGTTGTTATTGACACATACAGTTTATTTTGAAATTGCAACATGCCAACAATATTTTTCCAATGTTGTCTGTTATTTATACGATGGGTTGAGTAAATAATTAATAATATTTTTATTTTATTTTGTTATTAATTTATAAATTCGTTTCGCTCATATATTTTTTGTGTTGTTTAATAAACAATAAAAATAAATGTTTTATTTAATAAAATTTCAAAACTGCAAGCTATATTTAAACATATACTACGGAGGTATACATACGTACGACACATAATATATATTCAGATGAAAAATGTCTCAGTTTTGTGCAGGAGGATTATAATTTATTCATCATCATACTAGACAAAAGTTCAATGTGCATTTTGCAACACAATTCATACAGCAACAGAGCGACTAAATTTATTTATTTGGTTTTTGCACAAAAATAAAAAAAAAATTATTGTTATTATAAATATTTTTAGAATAAAATAAAAAATAAAATACAATTTGTTGCCGCTTGCTAAAATAGAAAACGAAAAAGTCGCAAAAAATACAAACAAATAATAGAATTCCATACTTTTCATCTTCAATAAGGTGTACAGGTACGCTTCGTATGATGTAATCCATTGGGTATCACGAAAATAGCAAAATATAACAAGAACACGAAATAATTTCTAGAATCTAAGAATTTCTAGAATCTAACAAACCCTACTTACAAAAACTCATAGTTTTTAATAAATTATATTGTCATTTATACCTCTCTATTGGTTTACTTTATGTAAAACGCGTTTACTTTAATTTTGCAAGCGTGGTTGTGAACGAGATGAATTAATCTTACATTTCCGGTTACATTGGAACCTGGTTCCTCACCTAACTAACTATTTTTTCATACATACTTTCCAGCCCATTGGACCATTACCACACATGACACTTTCGCAAAACACATATTTAACGTTCTTTTTCCCCCTGTGGTTAGAGAACACGCCTAGAATTCCACTATAGCTCCCACTGCTTGTCGTAACAGTCGTCTAATTAGTTGGATTGTTGGGCTTCACTCACATCCGTAAAATGATTTCCTTCCACTTTTCTTTTCTCTGTTTTTAATTTTTCTAGTATATTTTATTATTATTCGATTTTTGTCTATCTTATGTTGGGATAGTTTTCCTGCATTTTCGCGCACAAAATTTAACAAAATTTAACATTTTTTAACAATGAATAATAATTGAAAATTGCCGAAACTACTGCCAATATCCCAGGAGTTGACTATCAAAAATTACACACATTAACATCTCGACTAACCGAAACAAAAGTATCTCATAACATCTACGAAAATGAATTTTGCTTCAAGCGCTACAACGCGTAGTTTAACAATATTTTACACGTGTAGACAATTTATTTAGATAATTAAAAACATAGCGCATACAATGTAAACAATGTAGACAATTTCAAAAATTGTTATTTCTGTTAGCAATCAGCCAATTGTACAAAGTTAAATTGTTAAATGGAACTATCTTAAGAGAGAGAGAGAGCTTCTTTCTTTACATTTTTACATTTACATTCATTTATAAACTAAAGGCAGAGCTATCAAAATGTCAATACACAATCATATCCTAACCACGAAATAAACTGGTAAAGCACAAAAAAGTTTCCCAGACAAGTAAATATTTAATGATTTTACAAGTTCATCGATTCATAATCCTAATAACTGTGAAAGTTTGATAGAACTCTTTCTGGAAATTTGAGGCAATATAACTTCCTAGTCAAAAAGTAACAGGAATTTTTCAGCCAAATGTAAACCTCAGTTGATAAGACGAAAATATCAATCACATTATAAAAAAAATCCCCTAATCATAGGTAACACTGTTGAAATCAAATCTATACCGTCCGGGTGCATAAAAAACTGACGTTAAACTTGGCAATCAACGTGTATACAGTATTCTTTTCGAAGGTGTACGAGACGTTTGGCACATTGCAAAGGGAATTTCTTTTGTAGCTGGATTTAAATTCGTACTACGTTATGATTGGAAAGACATTACATATACCAACATTTTTTTGTCATCTCTTCACACTCTCTCTAAAGATGTAATTTGGTTTTGATTAGAATTGAAATTAACATACTAATATTTATAGAGCAGCTCTGGATGCAGTAAAGATATTTGTGGATTTGCCGCTTTTATTTTACGGATATATTAGCTGTGTTTGTTGGTGCTTGATCTGATTGCTAGCAAAAATTGCTAGATGTTAAAATCAAAATTTGTGATCTAAAACAAAATTTGTATCAGGTTTTTCGTATTAAATTTGAACTGATCTGGATCAATGGGTGTCATGAAACTCGGCAATTGATGAATGTTTTAGGCGAAGCGCATTACATCGGAACTGACAAAAAATAAGCCGTAAAAATCAAAGCTTTATATATTTTATAAAAAAAGCCAAAAATCTCAAACATACGCATAGGGAACACAATTTTTTATTTTGAAACATTGATATACATTACATACGGCTTAGAGCAGTGGTTCTTAACCTTTTTTTACTCGCGGCCCACCAAATAATTTATAATTTTTTTATGGCCCCATTTTTTTAATAATTTATATTTGTAATAAATTAATTTTTTCCTTTTATTTTCATTTATATAATATAATAAATATAAAAAATAACTTTTTTATTTCATTAACTATTTTTACTTTCATATTAGGTTGGGAAAATATATTTCCATTATTTTTTCGCTTGATAGCTTTAGTGGCATATATCTCGTGATGTATTTGCCGCAGTGGACCTTATACTCGTTGGAAAGGGCACGTACTAAAAATTATTTTTTGTCATTTTTTTAATTGATCGATTCAGTTGTGATTTATAGTGTGTGAATTATAGAAAATTTGCAATATTTTACAATTTCGCTTCGTAAAAGGCGAAAACGCAAGACGTATCCCAATACTATCACAGCCAATTTTGTGCAATTACGTCCGGGAATTTCGATATTATAGATGCACCGCGCACTGGAAGGCCTATCATCGAAAATGTCAATAAAATCCTGGAATATTCGAAGTAAACCGCATGTGACCTGTCGTTGCATCGCCCAAGAGCTGAAGATTGCCCACAAATCAGTTCAAACAATTTGCTTCATTTAATTAACCTCAATGTTTTGGTGGCATACGAGTTGACTCAAAAAAAACTAGATGTACTGTATTTCTTCCATCTGGGAATCCTTGACAAAACGGAACGAAATCGAGCCATTTCTGAAGCAGATAGTAGCTGGTGACAAATAAAGCGGCCCAAACGGTGGCCAAACCAGGATTGACAACCATGAAGGTTAAGCTGTCTGTTTGATGGGATTGGGAAGGAATCATCTATGAGCTTGTTAAATGGCCAAACCCTTAATTCGGACCTCTACTGGCAGCAATTGGACCCACTGAAGGCAGCAATCAACTAGAAGCAGCCAGAATTAGCCAATATTAGAGGCGTCATGTTCTGCCAGGACAACACACGTTTATGATAACTCACCAGAAGCTCCGGGAGCTTGGTGTTTCGGTCCGGAGCTAGTATCAAACGATTTTTAACTCTTGTTGTCCATGGCAAACGTTCTTGGTGGCCCCAAGAGAGGCTTGTGAAAACTGGTTATCTCAGTTTTGTGTTAATAGGGACCAGGCGTTTCGGGATAACGGTAAAATGCAATTGCTTTCTAAACGGCAACGAGTTATCGAAAAAAACGGCGCATATTTGAGCCAAAACGAATGATTGTAACCATGTTAAATAAAGCCCCGAAATTAACGTAAAAATAATGGAAATATTGGTTACGGTTAGCAAATTTGCATTTATTTCTTTTGTACTAACAAAGTTGTGTGTAGAAAGAAGTAAGAAACAAAAATAAAAAAACTAAACAAGAAAACTTCATCTTTCTTATTTCAATTTTCAATAAGATATTCGATTATACATCAACTTTCTTTTTATTACATTCTGAAGGAAAATTTGCAAACTTTGCCCCCCCCCCCCACCCGCCGCCCCCCCTTCCTTCCCGGCAAACTTCTTACGGACCCCGGAATGCCGCGGCCCCCCTGTTACGAATCACTGGCTTAGAAGATCATTTTTCGCGGTTTTTTATTTCGCTTTATATTCTTGATTTAGATCAAAACATGAATACTAATTTAGCGTTAATACTAAATTAGCGCCCCGTCAACACACTTTCATCTTATATACAAAAATAGATCACGATTCCTGAAACAGTTGCGAGAAACAAGCCGGTCGATCGTCTAACAACACTATTAGCACAGTACGGAATAGCAAGCGGCCCGACGGTTGCAATTTTGCGCGACAATCGTCGTTTTATAAAACCAGCCAGCCATTACTGCGTAAAGCTCTATACAAAAACACATTGAACCAAGCAGGTAACAGTGAAAACAGATTAGCACTAAGACCGAATGTAATAGCTAACATACTTTAATCATACAACCTAAAATTTGTATATACAGGTAGGCCGACAACGTTTTTTGGCAGATTAGGGGTCATTTGGAAGCTTTTTTCCCATGGAACTTTTGTCCTAAGTCTCATGGTAACTTAGATATGTATGATATTTTTAAGTTTTTTTTTTAATTACTCAAAATCTCACCTTTAAATGATCATAACCTTTTTGTTTGCAAACGTAAATACACGAAATAACTTTTATTGTATTTTGCAATCGGTTTAAGAAAAATGGATTATGAGCTTCCAAATCCTAAAAAATGTATGAAAGTATAAAAAGTGTCTAATTTCTACATGCATTTAAAAAAAAACTAGCGATTGTTTTGAAATAACTTTTATTTAAAAACTTTTCTAGTTTATGCCCTTTCCAACGGTATGCTAAATGTCGTAGGAATCACTCATTTTGTGTACGAAATAAGAGATGCTATTTGGGCAGGATTATTTGTGTCAGGATTAAGAAAATACCTTTTCATTTATTGATAAAATATTAAACAACTTCATTTATTACGTTTTGTTCAAAATGACTTCCACTCCTCCGAAAAACATACACGACATCGTTTTTTTATCTCCACGGTTGTTGTGTGGAGTTTCATTTCATTTTTCATTTGGTCAAATGCGGCACTTAATTTTTCTATTAAAACTTCTTTTGTGGGTACCTCCGTTGCGTACACCAATTCTTTAGCACGTCCCCAGACGTAGAAATCCAGGGGTGTGAGATCTTGGGACCGTGCGAGCCAAGGAATAGGGGCACCATTACCAATCCATGAGTTTGGGAATGAATCATCCAAGTATTCCATTACCGTTCGTTGGTAATGTGCCGGACAGCCGTAATTTTGAAAAATAATCCAGGTAGCCTATTTTGTAGAAATTTGAGATAGATTTCTCCGGAAAAGCGTTCTGGCAAAAAATATGGGACGATAAGGTTTCGACCAATAACACCAGCCCAAACATTTACACTGAATTTTTTTTGGAAAGAAACCTGCCTTTTATTGTGAGAATTTTGGCCTTTCCTGCTCCAATGATGCAGATTGTGTAAATTTACAACTTTCTCACGACTAAAGTTAGACTCATCTGTCCACAAAATCCTTTTCAAAAATTAATTATCCTCAACATTCGTATGCAGTATAAACCTACAAAACTCGTTCAACCGTCTAGCATTATCATCCTCTTCGAGACCTGGAATAACTCATGGATTTAGAGTTTGTGACAATTGCTCAAATATGATACATATCTGTAAACTGACAAAACAGACTGTAATTACCATTAACTCGAGTGTAATGGAATGCATGCCTTCCTTCTATCCATAGAACCGACCACACCTTCCAAATGTAAGTTGCCGGTCTCTTTCAGACGTCGATAGTTTGTTGAGAAGGTTTCATGGTGCGGTAAACGTCGAACAGAATATCGCGCCTGATAAATTTTTCTCGCTTCATGTCCATTGCAATTAGCAGTGCCATACGCCAATATGCACTGCCATACGCCATATGGGCATCGTAACAACAGCGAAGACAAACTCAACGAAAGTTTTTAACAATTTAACACAAACAACGTAAACAGTAGCAGATAGTGAAATATCGAGTAAACAAGTGAAAGCAATTAACACCCAGTTTACTTATTTAAATTTAAATGTAATAAATTGATTAATTTATCAATAAATTAAAAGGTATTTTCTTAATCCTGACCAAATATTATTCCTTATCTCGTCCTATCTCTTTAAAACGAAAGTTATTTCAAAACAATTGCTAGTTTTTTTTAAATTTCTATATGAAAGTAGACATTTTTTATACTTTTATAAATTTTTTAGGATTTGGAACCCCAACTCATTTTTCTTAAACCGATTGTATTAAATAATGATTTATTTAGAATAAAATCACATCGCAGAATACAATTAATGTTATGACGTGTCTTTACGTCTGCAAACAAAAAAGTTATGACCATTTAAAGGTGAGATTTTGGGTAATTTAAAAAAAAACTTAAAAATATCATATCTCAGTTACGATGGGACTTAGGATATTGGTTCCATGGGATGAAAGCTTAAAAATTAACCCCTTCAATCTGCCAAAAAACGTTGTCGGTCCACAAAAAACCCTGTATATACCATCAACCACAAATCCATCACAATACTTAAGAAACCACCTATAGCAACAAATAATACAACGCACATAAATAGGCGAATATTTTTAAGGTCACATTATGCAATCTTTCAAGACATACGTACGATGCATAACTACTCAGCATCCAAACGAATATTAGAGATCTCGTCTCATAATCTAAAGTGAAAAAAGTGGACCAACACGCCGTGATGTCATTGACAAATTGAACCAAACTTGTTTCCAAAAACTACGATAAAGGTCCCGGAACATCCAATCCAGTGAAAACCAACAAAATTTGTGATTGCTTTGATTTAATCATAAATAGCGTCAGTTAGTCTTGGCTGACCCAAGGTTAGATACGCCTGCCCATATTGATAATTAATTAAGTGCTGATGTTTACGAAGATTTAGTCCGGGATCAAAAAAAAAGAATAAACACTACCAAAAGGACCTAAGAGGAAGATACGTGAAACACCTGCTCATAACGGAGACACAACTGAACCAATTAGGAAGTTAGAGACTACAAGCATTTCAACGCTTCCTACAGCTAGAGAAGAAACTAGAATCCAACTAAAATCAATATCCAGTTCATGACAGAGTACTTCAACAGGGTAACCCCTATACTAGAAAAATCCCATCTCGCGGGCCAATACTACTTAGCCCACCGTGCCGTGATGCTGAAAACATCGGGGTTTTCTTACCCATTTGTATTCTATTTTTTCTGTTACTTTTTTGATAAATTAATATTATAAAACTTCGATTGCTCACAACAGCCTCATTATAACTTGTCGGTTCTGATTACATCGACACTTGCAAGAACTAGCGCCACACTATTATGACAATTGGAGTAATCTTGACAAAATTCTGAAGTTATAGGCAAACTTAAGCCAACCGAAGAATTTAAAGACTATAGTTTTTATATTCTACAAAACTTTATACCACTATAACTGAAAGTTTTCATTTCAATTGCCTTTGGAACTCGATGTGTCAGTTGACACGGATACTTTCAAAAATGAAATTTAAATAAACTATTCAAACTGAACTAAACGTTCTTCGAATCTTTTTTCGAAATTACTATAATTGCGGAAAGGAATAACCATGTAATTTAGAATTTACCAGTAATACTATGTGGCACGTGGCGTAAACTTAAATTTGAAATTGAGTTTGAATATTACGTGAAATTAGTTTAAACGTATTAAGCTCATCTGATTGGGTTGCCAAAATTGAATTTATGTGTCCTTGTACTGAAAGCTCCATTAGAAAACACCAACAAATAACAATAATCTGCATTGTCTACGAATTATCTACATATTCTACAAATTGTATCAACAATTGACACCAACACGTAGACAATTCTGAAATACGCGTAGAAGCACAACACTGGCAACTTCGAACAAGTATTTGAGTTGTAATGTGAAGTGTGTATCGTACGCTCGACACCAGCAGTAGGAATTGTGGTTAAAATACTCCTACCTTGTAAATTTCTTTTCTTAATTATATTAAATAGGCTCCCTAATCAGACGAATTCAGAAACCATGAACATTGACAACCAGTATCCCGACTGCTATCTAATTTTTGCTCTAGATTTTTCCACTATAAAGAATCGTTAAATCACCAGGATACGAATTAAGATAGGCATCAAGCGGGGTGGTTTGCCGCATGCCTTGACCTCACGCATATTTTATTGATTCCACATTTGAATATCAAAATCTCTGTAAATATATCAATAATACAATTTTATTCTGGATCTTTGTCTCACATCAATCCCCTATTCCATGGAATTGTGACCATAAATTGATAACCGTAAAAATATCTTTTAAAACACCACCTGAGTTCGGACGGCAACCAAAGACGTCTTTGGCATTTTAACGAGGAAGGCTATGATGAGTTTCGGATATTTTTTAACATATCCACCAGACAGATTTATCATTACCAGACCAAATAAAACTGCCCACAAGAAATAAAAGCACAACAAAAATTAATTGAAAAATTTAAGACCACAAGAAATACCGGTTTCAAAATATGTACTCAGGAAGCGAAAAGACCCGAAAACAAGAAAGCCGCCAAGGTTTCCGATTTGAAAATCTCCGATCCAGTGGATCCATATTTACAGGCCGATATGAGTTGCGCATGCGTCAATCTGAATTTTGCATACAAAATGGAATCAATTATCGTCTGAGAGGAAATTGTCTTCATAAACCTGAAGATAATGGACGTAAATAGAGCCACTGGACCCAACGTAATTCGAGTTCAAATATTAAAAGAGTTTTTCACCAACTTGGCTCTAATATTAATAAAAAGTTTCTCCTTTTTTATAAGCAATGTAAATATCTGATCGCCAGGAAGAGTGCGATACAACCAGTTCTGAAATATGGTTGTGATAAGACTGGCCCTCAAACTAGCGGCCAATATCTATTGTGTTAGCCGTCATTAAAGTTTTTGAGAAATGCATTACTCAACATCTAGTGAAGTATCTTTTGACGTATTTTGCAAAATGGAATCTGCCCTAAAACAACATGGAGGGGCCTCTGCAACCGCTTTGAACATATGGAAGGTTTTTGAAAAGGTCTGGCTGGCAAGAGAATCCCATTTGTAAGCTTGTGGCATATGACTTTGTTACGACTTTTTTTGTCGTAACAATCATTTCCTTGCCCACGAACATTTTTGGTATTTTATCATTCTTGGTATTACCATAAGGCCGCGTGTCATCGGTTAAATGAGAGAGCGAGACCAATGTGCATCGGGTGTGCGAAGCAATGCGCTCTAGAGGAATATATTTTGTTATATGTTTCTCGTTTGCATCAATGTAAATTGATTCAAACGAAAGACAGAGCAGAAAAATGATTCTTCTAGAGCGTTTTGGCGTTCGTTGTGGTGCGAGAATTTTTTTTTTAAGTTTATAGTCGTGTTTTGGAAATTAAAGTAGACAGTTGAGTACTGATTACAATTGAGAAAAAAACATACAAAAAGTCTGTTTTTGGAATTCGGTAAAACCAGCGAGCTTAAGCTTTTTTTTTGAATAAGCCGAAATTTTTTTGATATAGAATGATTTTTGGGGCATTCAATAATTCTTGAGTGAATTAATATGGTGAATGTTAAGTTTATGTAAAATAAAATTAATTTTTCTTGTATCAAAATTGATATACAAATTAAAACTGTAATTATTCGAGAATTATTTTTTTCTTTAAAGTTGTACAGTTTGTGGTTTTTGGTGTATAAAGTTAATTTGAGATCAATTAGACAATGTTTACGATTTTTAGTTGTGAGTTTGTAAGTGGAAGAAAACAAATAAAAAATCAACGTTAAATTTTTTGCTGATGATAATTGAAATCTATCTGCGATCTCCGAGACATTTAGACCTAAAATAATTTTATTAGAATAGAACAGATTGTAGTGTGGCGTGAATTACGTCGGCTGGCATACCGCAACCTATTTTTTTAAGGCTGCCAGATGGGGCCTAATATTTGTTCATCTGTTAGTTATCATTCATTTCGGCAAGTGAAATACACCGACGTCTACTCAGGCAGCCAAAACGTTATCTTTTCTTTACTGCGGCATCATATGCTAACGGGTGGCCAACAACGTGGTCACTGTTTTGTTTTCGGTGGAAGGCTCGCTTAGATCGATAACGGATAGTCTAACGTGTTGTCATAATAATAACGGAAAAGGTGTGCCGCAACCATAACAGTAGCCCAACGGGGCATTAAAATTTACAACAAACTTTTAGCACCTGTTTGGGGCGAGCACAGTGGCAGCGTTGAAATCAGCGGGATGATGTCCAACAGAGGTGGAAGGACGCCTACCGAACCAGCTGGCCGACTGGCCAGTGGTTAATATTTATAGTTTTGGCGAAGCAACGCTTATACATTTATTTACGGGTGGCCAGTTAAAGCCACTCTGTTTACAACGGATCCGGCGGCAAGTTGAGGCCAGCCCCGATATTTTTTGTTGGAGTTTACCGGTGGTTGGGTCGAACCGGTGGAATACAGATCGGCATCAAGGCCGCAACGGTCCGGAAGTGAGGCTTGTGGCATGACGGCCACACAAGGCAGCAACGGGGTGTGTAAATAGTATTTAAGGTACGATTCATATTTTTGTGGTTGTGATTTATTTCTGATTGATTCTGGTGAGAGCAGAGACTCCCGTCTGTGTCGGCGTGTTGGTTGCGTCCCGTTGGTTTCCGCATCGAAAATCGAAACCAGTGCTTTGCACTGTTTGAGTTGGATCGGATGCGCGCACCAAGGCACCTCACTCGGTTATAATTATTTTTGTTCATTCCTCAAGTTCTGGCCGACGAATTTCGGCGGAACTTCGGGTTTTTTTATTTTTATTTATAATTTGCGTTTTTCATTTTTAAACTATCTGTAATCACGGTGTAAGCCAACAGCCACGCAAGCTTCAAACACCACGACCCATAGCACTTCTCCCTGAGCTGTAGCCGGCAAAACATCACCATGTGAGGCCTCTCACATGGTGATGTTTTGCCGGCTACAGCTCAGGGAGAAGTCGAGGGATTTGACGTTACAGCTTTTAACAACAGGTTCCACAAAAATTTCTTAAAAATGATGCAACGCCATACGAAGCATACCTGTTGTTCACAAAAACTTTAATAGTTAAAGAGTACAATAAAAATATTATTTTCATTATAAAAATAAAAAAAAATATTGTTTTGTTAAAATAGTTTTTTAAGTGGAAAAAAATTTCGTTCGTTCCTCCTCCATCTTCGTTATATACTGCACAAGTAGTTATTTGACACATAATGTATCATCTTGAATTCTTTTCTTTACTTACATTATTTATTTTTCAAGAATAATATGATTTTTATTTAATTTATCATTAACGTCTGCATGTACTCGTGTGTACAGTGTAACACTAATACATTAACAACTGTGGAACGAATTTATATATATATGAAAAAAAATGCAACGATGCACACAGAGACTGCAATGTAAATATAAGAACAAAAATGAAACTTGTCAATGTAAACTATTGATAAGAAATGTGATTAGCTGGAACTTTTTTTATTTTGTATTGTTTGCAAATGATGTTTGTGTACTTAACATACATGTCGGGTGGAATTTCATGTGTTGAGTGGTGGTGTAAACTGATACATTTTTTTGTGTGTTATCGCTGCTCGATCAATACACTTTTGATTTATGAAACTTTTATATTGCACACCAAAGTCAAATAGTTAATGATCGGGTGACATCGAAAAATATATTCCTGTTGCTCGTTATAAATTTATTCATATCAAGTTGCATCATAAATCACAGTACAAAGTACATTTGGAAGGTTAAATACCTATAAAATATATATAGTCACATCGAATAAAGTGCTTGAATCAAACCACTAAATCCTCTTAATTCCAAGTACCAAATTCGTATAAATAAAGAAACAAGTAGGTATTTACGTATAATCTTCACACAAAATTTAAAATATTCTTAATTTCTATAAAATTAACAGACCCAAAGATAAATCTCCTAATTTGTATTACGAATAGATGTATAAAAATAACAAACAACCCACGCACCTTTACTCTAGTACACAAATTGTTTCTTATTACTAATTTATTAAGATAATACGCCAGAACCAATGCGTCAATATTGTCTACCTTGATATTACCAAAATTACGATTCCGGTTTATTGATTTGCATATCGTGTCATATTACTCAATTCTTGGTAGGCATGATGATTAATTTTCCAAGTTACTAACGAAAATTTTCCGGAAAATTGTATTTTTAATTTTATTAGTTTACAAATTTTAAAATTTATGATCTATGAAACCAACAAAGGCATTTTTCGTATAATTTTACGCTAATAGTTTTTCATCTTAGAAAAGTGTCATAAAAAATACAATCATGCATAATTTTTTTTAGATGGTTGGTGTATGATGTTCGGATTATGTATGTCGGATTAAACTGCATTAATAAGCAAGATTAAATAAGATTGATGATGCAGTAAAATTGCAATATGAAACTCGGTGTGAAGCTCATGGTAAATACACAAATTTTACGCTGCTTCATACAAATTTGTGTTTCAGCGGAATTTGTATGAATTGCAATCGAGATGTATGAAAGTTAACAAGTGCAAAAATTTATTAGACGGTGAAGATAAATTTAGTTCAAAGTTGTGGTCAAATTTGTATGTGCAATAAACGGAAAATTTATTGTTAGATTGCCATTCAGTAACCCAAGACCGAAATTAGGAAATTCATTTTGTAGTGCTAAATCAAGGAGTTTGTCAAATCACCAAAATATCAGGAACATTACCAACGTTTTATGGCTGAATATATCGAACTAGGCCAAATGTTAAACAATTCCTTGGTCAGAAGTACCACGAGACAATAATAATACATATTTCAAGCCGCATCACGCAGTGGTTAAAGAAAGTACTACTACCAAATTGCGAGAACTGTTTGATGCTTCCTGCAAAACCACAACAATGGTCTCATTAAACGATTGGTTGTTGACTGGACCAAAACTGCAACCGAATCTAACAACCACATTACTTCGGTTTAGATTACATGCCATAGCGATATACCGACAGATACTGGTAGATCCATTAGATGCCAAATTCCAGTGCATTTTATGGCGACGAAGTCCCCAAGAAGAATTAAGTCCATTCAAGTGTATGATCGTATACGCAATAAAGCTAAAGGATCATATCATTGAAATCAAACTCTCAGTTATTTCTGGAATCAGTAGTAGTGGATAATGCAGAAGATGTACCGAAATTAATCGAGGACGATCAAAGTACCAACACGTTGGGAATTTTGTGGTACCCAACAAGCAACATCTTTACCTTTAAAATGAATCTGCTTCCAGAGGACGTTCCTTGGACCAAACGCAAAATGCTGGCTGAAAGTGCAAAATTATATGATCTATTAGGATGGATTTCGTCAATTATAGTATGGTTTAAAATGTTGCTGCAAAAATTATGGCTAACCAAAACTGATTGGGATGAAGAGGCGCCTAGTCATATGAGGAAAAAAATCGATTAGAAAATATTAAGACACCTCGGTGTTTTCTGACATCGGCCAAACATGGAACAGTGCAACTACATGGTTTTAGTTACGCTTCTGAATCGGCATATGGTTGCGTTATCTACCTGAGATCTTGCAACGACAACCCGCGAGATATAACCTGTCGCCTTGTTTCTTCCAAAAGTAAGGAAGCACCTATAAAACAAATTTATTCCAAGACTCGAGCTATGCGGGGTGGTTCTTCTCTCTGAACAAATAAATTATTATCGAACGTCATTTAACAGATAACGTTTGAAGAGGAGTCGAACCAAAGGTAATATTAACACTTCAGACTTGGTGGCACGGACCTAGCTGACAATCCTTATCCGAAGCTAGTTGGCCAAAAATTAAACAACAATCTCCACTCATGGGAGTAGACACTGAAACCCGAAGTAGAGCAGTTATAGTTCTAACGGAAATAGCACAAAACGAATTTGTCACCCAATTGGTAGCCTAATTTGCTTCTTGGTTTCGAATTAAAACAATAGTGGCCTACTTCGAGTTAGCAGAGCGCATAAATCAGATAACAAGGAGCAATAGCAAAAAGAGTTAGCATTTTGGGGGTACAAGAAAGCCGAAACAGTTCTTATTCGCGAGATTCAAGCATCCAGTTTCTAGCGCGAAATTATTAAACTTCGGAAAAATGTGCCACTAGAAACTAATAGAGTATTGAGTTTACTGCATCCCTTTATCGATCCTGCTGGCCTCGTACGCATTGGTGGTAGATTAATAAATGGCCAATTGAATTAAAACAGCCAGATCAATCTGTTGATCATTCAAGAAATAAACATTGGTAATCTACATGCTGGAAATACATTAATGTTGAGTATATTGCACCAAAAGTATTGGATGATAGGTACGAGATATCAAATTAAGCGACATATAAAATCCTGTCTAATCTGTATAAGATACCGATATACCCAGATACGACAGAAAATGGCAGATTTACTCCCAGAACGATGCATCCTAGTCAAATATGGTGTGATAACGGATCAAATTTTATTGGAGCAAATAATGAACTTCAACAAAATAATAAGTTCATTTCTAATTTTATTTTGCAGAAAGGCATTGAATTTAAGTTTAATCCTGCTACCGCACCTCGTTTCGGAGTGTTATGGGAGGCAGCCGTTAAAACCGTGACACACCATTTTCGTAGAAACACTAAACAAGCCAAATTTAATTTTGAAGAGACGACCACTATAATAACTCAAATTGAAGGACTTATATACTCTAGACCTTTATGTCGTGTGAATGATGATCTAACTAGTCTTGAGATGCTTACGCCCGGTAATTTTTTTATAAAACATGCAACGACGTGTGGAATCATTTTGGAAAGCCTGGTCCAGGGATTACCTAAATACGCTACAAGTAATAAATAAATGGAGAAAGGGGAGTTCAGCGTACAACATAGGAGACGTGGTATTATTTAAAGAAGACCACTTACCACCAAGTCAATGGCTCCTCGGCAAAATAAAGCAAACCCATAATTATTTTGTAAATTTCGATTTAATAATCTAGCAACCAAGAAGATTAGTAGTCACAATAGCCTCGGTCCAAAAAGGCAAAACTAAATCGTGTCCATCAATACCTGGATGTATGTACTGACGATATCTCAAGAACGGCTTCAGCGATTTGAATTTTTATTGAATTTTCTGATATTTCTGGATGAATTAATCATTATGACGTAGATTGCATATATGCTGCATTTGAGTGATCTGGACACTGGCGCTGTCGATCATTACCAATAAAGTGTTTTCCAAATAGAAGATTTTGGTTTTGTGATTTTTATTTATGGAATCTTCCAAAATATTCGCGCGCGTTCAGAAATTACTTTCTTAACTGTATTAACAAGTATTATACAAATTTAACAAATGTTGTGAATCGCTGAATCGGAATTTAGCTGGTAACTTTACACCAGATTTTTGACTGGACGATTAACTTCAGTGTGTGTAGTTTTTAAAATTACGACGCGTATGATTCCATCATGGCCAGCCATTGATTAGAAGTTAAATGGTCATCTTTAATCAACACGACGTCGTCGACAGCTAATTGTTTGGAGTTTGTTTCCAATCATTGTATCCAAAGGCCTCTCACTCGATTCGCAATAACAGTGGATTAAACCTGCGAAAATGGAAGTCAAAATCATCCTAATTTTTACGATCATTCACAACAAGAAATTGAAAAATCCCGAAACTAATAGAAGATGATTCATCATTTGAAACCTTACGGTTAATGTGGCATGCCGATTCTGACATTTCTTTATTTAAAATTCTAAAGGCTGACATCAGAACCAATTGGACGAAAAGAAGCATATTGTCATGGGCGTCTAAAATTTTTGATCCCTTGAGATGGCTAGATAGTTATTTCCTTCTAAATAATTCTTCAGAAACTTTGGTTGCTCCATTAAGATTGGGATGTCAGTCTGCCTGATCCCAGAAATAAGATGTGGAGAAATGTTTACTAATATATGCAAGAGCCAAAACATCACTTCAATTACATGCCTTTTGCGATGCTTCTGAAGCAGCATATAGTAGCGTGATTTATTTGCGAGCAGTAAACGAATTAGGTGAAGTTACAGTAAATATCGTCTGTGCAAAGGGTAAAGTTGCGCCATTAAAGCAAATTTATCTACGACCCACGCGTGGACAATTTCCATGATTGTCTAGCATTAGCTTTCCGATATGCCAACAAGATGAAAAAGTTTTATCGCAAATAGAACATCAAAAATTTTGGATATCGTTCCTAGAAGCAACTGGTGTATCGGGTACATATCGATGAAGAACACCCAAAATTTGAAAATGTTTTGCAGGAAACTGGTACACGAGAAGATGCAGTCGCACTACTCATCACCAAATGTTCGAGGGTTTATCAAACTAAGGAAAATTATGGTTTTTGTATTGAGATTTGGGAAATATCAGACACAAAAGGAACGACGAAGAGTCATTGATCCTGCTGAAATGAGTGAGGCCGAAACAGTTTTACTTCGCAACGTGCAAAAACTATCGTTCATTGCTGAGTTGGCAGAAGTCGCAAGCAGTCTGAATACAGAGTCGTTCTTAGCAGCGTTAAAGAGATTCATAACAAGAAGGGGAATACCTGAAGAGATTTGCCGTGATAATGGTACAACATTCATTAGTGCAAATCGAGAACTACGCAGTCTTAGACAAAACATTATTGACCAGCAATACCATCTATTACAGAAAAGTATAACCTTTCAGTTTATTACACCCCGTGCACCTAGCTTTGGAGGTTTATGAGAGGCATCAGTAAAGTCCTTTAAATATCACATCATGCGGGTTATTGATGGCACTTTCACTTTCAACAATCACCACATAAATCGATGTGGCATAACACAAACTTACGATTGCTGAAACCAAGACGTTTCCTTATATAGGCGAGCTATTTCTTGCAATTCCAGAACCAGCTTTGGTTAGCATCCCAATTGACAAACTTTCCATCAACACTACATCGCTACAAAGGGAAAAGAAACTCCGAACAATTAACTGTCGAGGACGCAGATCTAAACTGCTATCTGCTAGCTAAACGGTAATGCAGAGAGCATCCTTGGTTTGACAGCCGAAAATAAACAAATTCGGAAAAGTTGAATAATATTTTCCGCCGAAGGTTATCAGTCAATATTTTAGTAGATATATTTTTCCAATGGAATGAAATTTATTGATTAATTGCAGTTCATTGTAATATATTTTTCAGTAAAACCAGGGGCTTAACTATTGAATTCGACGTTCATTTTCGAAGACTATCGTTTTCCTATAGTAGACAAAAGAAGAAAAGTGTGTGGCGTCTTTCACGTCTTTTCAGAGACATCTCAATCTTACGTTTCGATTCCTTCTTACACCGGAACGGTTGCTCGAGTGGCATTCAAACCTCCACAACCATTACATTTACAAAACCCAGAGGTTTGGTTCGAAATACTCGAGCAACAGTTCACGGTGGCGGACATAAGAACTGAGGCAACGCGGTATGCTCATGCGGTTGCAGCTTTGGATTCACGACTCCACGACACTTTCGCATGTCTGATCACCAGCCCAAAAGGTAATGAACCTTATACGGTATTTAAGGCTGAAGTGATCCGGGTTCTCGGTGAATCGGAAAAGGCGAAGCTGAACAACCTGATGCATGGCTTAGCACTTGGAGACAGAAAGCCATCACAGTTGTTAAGCGCCATGAAATTGAACGCTGGGAACAACTTTAATGAAGCAACACTTCGCCAATTCTGGATGAAGAGGTTGCCCCAATCCGTTCAAATGGTACTCACACCGTTTGAAAATGCCAGTCCTGGCAGAATGGGCTGACAACGTCTTCGAGACTATGACACAGTCTCAAGTGAATAGTCTCGAGACATCTACACCTTGTTCGGTTTTTCCAAATTCTTTGTCGTCTTTAGATCAACAACTTTCGAATGTTAAAACAACATTGTTATCGGAAGTATCGGAAATTATTAATCAAAATTTTAGATCTCGTTCAAAATCAAATTCAGGAAGTCGCAGGCGTTCACGGTCAAATTCTAAATTCAATAGATCGCGACGAAATTCACCAAATTTTGGAACAAAGTATGTTCCAAATTATGGTGAACCTTCGATCGAAAATAATTTTATCTGTTTTTATCATTATTATTTCGGAACTAAGGGCTTACATTTACTTTGCAGATATGTATCTTATAATACTTCCGGTAATAATGTTACAAAAAACTAAGTGGTCATTCACAATTGGCGGGGTGTAATGACGTAATAAAAACCAGCCGCCTTTTAATTTTTGAACTATTTTATCAAACTCATTTCCTAATTGATACAGGTGCAGACGTCTCAGTCTTACCCGCTCGTTTTGTCAGGAACCCAAAGGTTGACCCATCATTTAGGTTGTTTGCGGCTAACGGTTCCTTGGTAAACGCGTACAGGACAAAAATTTTAAAAATAGACATTGGACTGCGCCGCGAATTCTCCTGGGAGTTTATTGTTGCTGACGTGTCGATGCCTATAATCGGCGCAGATTTTTTAAATAAAACTGGTTTACTGGTGGATATACAGGGACAGAGGCTCATTGACCCTTTAACCTCCCTGTATTCGAAAGGTAAACCTTCTACCTACAATTGTTCTACAGTATAGGATCGACAAGTCAGCAATGGACCCAGGAGTGTTTAAGGTAATATCGAAATTTAGTACGGTAATTCACGGAAATATTAATATCGACGATACTAAACATAATGTAACTCACAAAATTGAGACGAACAAACCACCGATTGGATGCAAACCTCGACGACTAGCACCGGACAAACTCATCATCGCGAGGACAGAATTCGAAAAGATGATGAAACTCGGGATTTGCAGACCTAGTAGCAGTCCTTGGTCCAGCCCCTTACATTTAGTACCTAAAAAGAATGGAGCGTGGAGACCATGTGGAGACTTTCGGGCCCTAAACAAAGTCACAATTCCAGACGGGTACCCAATCCCACATCTCCAGGATTTTACACAACGACTCGAGGGCTGCACTATTTTCACAACAATAGACCTTGTCCAGGCCTACCATCAAATTCCTATTGAACCGACCGACATTCCAAAAACAGCAATTTTGACACCTTTCGGACTATTCGAATTTTGTAGAATGACTTTCGGCCTTAAGAATGCAGCACAGTCGTTCCAACGTCTTATGCATTCAGTACGAAATTATTTTTTTAGGCCATTTGGACAAGGTATATTACCGTCGCATGAACGGGTTCAAGTCATCAAAAATTTCGAACGACCACAGACTGTTAAACAACTGAAACGCTTTTTAGGTATGATAAACGTTTATCGACGCTTCATTCCAGGTGCCGCTGCTGACAAGGAATTGTTGAACGATTACCTAAAAGGCTATACCAAAAACAGTCTAGTTCCAATTCAATGGTCAACGGCGGCTATCGAAGCGTTCGATAACTGCAAAATTAAACTTACGAACGCGACTTTACTTATTCATCCATCATCATCAGCACCTCTGGCCATCATGATTGACGCTTCCGATACTGCTCTCGGAGCGGTAGTTCAGCAGTTTGTATCCAATTCTTGGCAACCACTCGGTTTCTTTTCAGTACGTCTCAATGAAACGCAAAAAAGATACAGTGCTTATGATCGTGAACTTCTCGCGGCATATTCGGGAATAAAACACTTTCGATATCTTCTCGAAGGTCGTACTTTTACGCTTTATACCGATCATAAGCCACTTGTCTACGCTTTTAATCAGAATCCGGAAAAAGCATCTCCTCGTCACTTTCGACACCTAGATTTCATCGGTCAATTCACAACCGGATATCCAGCACATCTCTGGACTGTATAACGTTGTTGCAGATACTCTTTCACGCATTAATCAAATTTCTATTCCCGAAAGTATTGATTATGCTATCATCGCAGATGCTCAGACCAATGACGAGGAACTTCAAGAAATTTGAAGGAGTAACTCTGTTCTCAAATTTGAGAAATTTCCTGTTTCTATCACTTCAAAAAAATTAATTTATTGCGATATTTCTACTACTACACCTAGGTCATTCATTCCCTTTAAATTCCGAAAACAAGTTTTCGATGCTTTTCATAACCTTTCACATCCTGGCGTCAAAGCTTCCATCAAACTTTTGACTCAGAATGTCATTTGGTCATCGATTAAAAAAGACGTTCAGAAACTGGCTCAAAGTTGTGTAGCTTGCCAAAAGGCTAAAATCTCTCGACATACAAAATCTCCGATTAGTAACTATAAATTAACTTCTCAACGTTTTTCGATTATTCATCTCGACATCATCGGTCCTTTGCCAGTTTCTGATAATCAGCGGTATTCCGTAACATTGATTGATAGGTACACTCGCTGGTCTGAGGCAGTTCCAGTTCCGGATATAACTGCTGCAACCGTCGCTTTCGCTGTCTACTCACAGTGGATAGCTCGCTTTGGTGTGCCAGAGTCCATTGTCACGGACCAAGGCATGCAATTCGAATCACAACTTTTTCACGAACTGGCTAACTTACTTGGTTTTGAGTGCAGGAGAACAACTAGCTACAATCCCAAATGTAATGGCATGATCGAAAGATTTCATCGAGTCATCAAATCTAAAATTATGTCCTATAATCGTGCTGATTGGACTAGTGTTCATCCTGCAATCTTACTTGGACTACGGACGACGTACAGTGACGAATTAAAAGCTACTCCAGCTATTTTTCAATGCGACGAACGAACAAATTTCACAATCAGACTTCATTACTAATTTAAGACGACACTTTGACGAAATTCGACCTGTACCGGCTTCTCGACATACTACGGACAACATTTTTATTAGTAAAGATTTGCTGGCTTGCTCGCACGTTTTCCTACGAACTGACGCAGTACGCAAATCACTGCAACCACCGTATACTGGACCGTATTTGGTTATCGACCGTACAGACAAATTTTACACTTTGGATCTAAACGGACGACACGCCAAAATTTCCATCGACCGACTCAAACCATGTTACTCGGACAATCAACAACAAACTACGGATGCACCTGTTTCGCAAACTGGATTACTTGTATCGACTGACCGACCAGAAACTATTATTTCGGCTGACGGACCTAAATCATCTACCGTGGAACTGAAAGTTCGCAAACAGGTTCGTTTTGATCTCTCGTCGAGGCCTGTTTTGATTACAAGTTCGGGTCGTGAGTCCAGGACTTTAACCAGATATAGAGATTGAAGCGATAGATCTGCGATCTCTCTGGGAGGGGAGTATTGTGGCGTCTTTCACACCTTGCCCAACCAAATCATGTAATAATTTATAAATAAATTCCCTAAATTGTCAAGCACCGTAAATGGTTAGTTGGGTACAGAAAAACCTTTTAAGAGGTTTTTTTGTATGTACGTTAAATAGGAGCAAGCCAAAAAATAAAAACAATATTATTAATATTTTTAATGGTGAACGAAAAAGATTTAAATAAAAGCTCTAACGAAAGAATTAAAAATAAAATAAATAAAGAGTGTAAATTTTATATAAAATAAAGGTGATTACATTTATTAATAAAGTGAATCACAAAGAAAAAAACAAAATACTTAACCACGAATACCAAAAATGCATGAAATTTTTACTATTCGTTTCTTTTTTGTTTCTACGCTTGCTTAGAAAAACGATAGTCGTCGAAAATGAACGTCGAATTCAAAAGTTAGGCTCCAGTATTTTTAAATAGTCTAGTCTCTGACTATTTGATAAGCCTTAATTCCTGCTAAATCTAGCCTAATTGTGACGACTTTCTGATGAGGCTCCGAAGCAATACAAAACGGAATGTAAAAGCTAGAGAAAGAGAGAGGGAGAGAGAGAGAGACAATAAAATTATGTAGAAACATAGCATTTAAAAGGCTGTTACGGCACCTTGGGGGTCCTAATATAATTTAATTTATTGTTTTTTTATTTTTCATTGTAAAAAAGAAAAAAGAAAAACATACAAATTTCCTTAAAATTGAATAGGTAATGCCATCTGTGTTCTGCCAATTCCACTAATAAATAAAACTGGGTGGTCTAGTAAATTTTAATAAAATATCAGTGAAAACACCGCTCCATACGGGTGGCCAGTTGAGGCTATTCGAATCTGTGTTCGCGTGTAACGGCGAAAGTGCAGCAACACGTACGTTTGTTCGGGTTGTCAACCAAGGCTTATATCTTACTCTACGGGTGGCCAGTTGAGGCCACCTTCTCATTTCCGGTTTTTCTTTGACAAAAAGATCACCCAACGGGAAAAAATATATACGGGTTTAAGGCGAACCAACGCCCAACGTTTTTGATTACGGGTGGCCAGTTGAGGCCATTTGTTATATTCGATCGGAAAGATGCTCCGACAGGGGCATCAGACAAGGACACCGCCGCAACCACCCTACGGTGTGACCTTGTTGAAGGTCAAAGTACGATTTTTATTTTTAATTTAAACTTTTTTTATTTTACTTTCCTCAATTTTTTAAATATTTAAATTTATTTTTTAAAATTTTTCATTTTTTTGTTTGTTTAAAAAATATAAACTGTGTAATCAGGCACCACATAATAGCGATAGGGCGCGCGACTATGGTGCACGTTAATCTCGCCTTATAATTTTGTAGCGCGCATTTTTTTTTGTGTGATTATTTTTCTATTCCCTCTCTTTCTTTCTTTCTCTATTGCTTCTTACCATCTTTGTTTCTTAAATTTGTATACGGGTCGATGTGGCAGAAGAGGAATTCTATTCTGTGTCGGTTCCATATGTACCGGCTGAGCTTAACCCCACTCGGAAATTTTGTGTTGTGAATGAAAGAGAGAATTCAAAATTATTTTTGGAAACCGTGCTGGAATATGGGCAGCTAGGGTGGAACTTAACCATATGGGCCCTGACTACTAACAACTGTAGAATATTATCTACTTTTCGAAGAAAGGTCATGCGTTCAATCTTTGGTCTAACGTCACAAAGCAACTTCTCCGAGTCAGCGATATCATCGGATTCATCAATTCCAATCGAATTAGATGGGTGGACCACGTAGCAAGGTCCTCACAACAACGAATGATAAATAAAGTGTTCCAACAACAAACAGCTGGTTTAAGTCGTAGAGAAAGATCGTGACTGCGCATGGCGAGACGACCTCGAACAAGGACCTAAATGCCGAAATTGAATGCCGCAAGCGATGGAGTGCGTATAAATCTAACAATATTAAAAATAATAACATGCCCTGGAATATGGCCAGGTAGGAAATCACTCATTGCTTATCCGACCGTGATACCCTTGTGTATTGTTGATGCAAATGGGATTCAAAAACAAGTTTTGGAAGAAATTCAAGGATGTGAATAGTTACTTAACATATCATGATGTAAATGGATGTTGAGTGGAAATGGGATTTTAAAATGATTGATGGAAGTTCTAAAATACGGCTTAGGATGGAACTTATAGTTATTTCTTCGCCGATCATGATGAACTTGGGTGGTGTGGATGAAAATGGGATTCCAAAATGGTTTTTAAAAGAAGTTCAAGAAAATGACCAGGTGGGATGGCACTCCGTCAATTTCTATTCGATGATGATTCTATGAAATTTTGAATTGTGAATGGAGAATCCAAAATGATTTTGAAAGCGGTTTTGGAATATGGGTCGCTGGAATGCAATTTAGACGATTCTCAGCTATGAATAGAAAAAGGATCCTAAAATAACTTTTGAAAGAATTGGTGGGCCAGCTGGGATTGAGATCAGTCATTTTCAGTTAGATCGTGATTAAATTTTATGTTAATACGGATGAAAGTAGAATTGCAAAATGATTTTTAGAAGCATGTTTGGAGTACAGGTAGGTAGGATGTATTTAATCATTTCTTACCCGATCATGTGGAAATTAGCTATTTGACATTGGATTAGAATTGGTGTTCAGATTGTGCATGCAGGTAGATGGAATACCACAGGACTTACGTTCGGTGTCGCCTCTCTATGCAACTACAGCAAGAGCAAGTACTACCATCTCCTTGTGCCGGCCACTGGTAATTACTCCGTAACTGAGGTAGGCTAACTGAGTAAAAGTTGTGATATTTCTACAAGGATTGCGTTGGGCTAACATCTCAAACTGGAAAATATTCGTACAACTTTGGAGTATGTTTTCTTATCGGCAATCGTTTATGTCAACGTATAATAGATTTTCGATCAAGATTGCATGTGAATCACTTCAACATCCCATTTGTTGTTCAGCATGCCCCAACGGAAGTAAGCTCGGAACGTAATAGACACTTCATATGACAACCTTGAAAGTGTTTTAAACAAAATTCTCGCGGTACCATCGACCCAGATTCCTTGCACCCTACATCAAACAACAACGGGCTGTATGCCTTCGAGCTAGCTCACGTAATTAATCCACAAAGGCACGTTTAATCAAACGATGGAATTACGGTCAGACCAATAGATTACTTCCTCGTATCCAAAAGACATTTTTCTAGCATCAATATCAAGAGCAAACGGAATATCAACACAACATCGATTCTGACCACTTTCTTGTAGATGCGAAATATGTCGTCCATCTATCCAGCACGTATAATAAGCAATTCCAATGAATCTCACGTACCGAAGTATTTTAAACAATCAAATTACCCGGGCCAACTGCGAAGCTATCATTTAAAAAACCCATTAAATTTTACCCCATTAAAAACCATTTAAATTTTAAAAAAATAGCTCGGACACGTTATTCATTCCCAAAATCTGGAGTATCTGGAATATGGAGACGGGATATTAAAAGTCTACTATTAGGTGGATGGACGACGTAGAATAGGACCTTCAAACTCTTAGTTATTGTGTTTGCTGCCCTTTAGTTTTCGATCGACTTATCTGGAAAAGTATTGTTGACGTAGCCGAATCCCTTCATGGGATGAAGCGCCAGCGAAGAAGAAGAAAGATTGGAAATAGGAAAATGACCGATTTCGATTATTTCGCAATTTAACATGCAATGCTAGACCGCACCCAGCCATATGAACTAATTGCCTATGGCCTTCTTTTTAACGGGAGATTTACGATTACCTACACATGACACACAACAACATGACTACGTGGGAAGAAATACTTTTCAATGCGGCCGGAGAAATACTATTCAAATCACGCGCAATTCAAATGCAAAACACATGCATAAATATTTTTATGTGCAATTTGCTGACCAACGTCATTAGGTGACAACATTTAAGTTTAATAAACGATTTTGTAATTAGATATTAAGTATCGTGCAAATTACAACATATAAAATAAAATTTAAATAAATAAGACAATTTCTACGCGATTCCACCAAGCGCTGCTTACGATCAAATTTTATTCAGTCACAAATTAGCATTACACCATGATTTACTTACGGTCACGTCATTTATTATATCATCTCAAAATAATTAGCAAAATAGCTTACCTGCAATGCAAAATAGAAAAAAATAATTATTAGTCATTAAATTTTACTTTGTATAACAAACAAATAATTAATCAAAAAATTTCCTAAACTAACAAATACACACACCACCACAAAAATTAGAGGTCGTCACTGGCTTGTAAACGAAATTAAATTTGGCCAATTGTGATTTGCCCAACTCGCATTCGCAATCAAACATGACTAAAGCAAATCACACAATAAAATTATAAATTTATGTTCTAACTTACAGGTGGATTGTGAAGTTTAGCAAGCTACTAATAAAAAAAAACTACACAACAACTATAAAAAAAATAATTTAATAATTTACAAATCACAAAAATAAAAATTATTGCGTGATTCGTACGTTAATAGCCAATTTTGATGGTATTGCTATTTCCTGGAATAACGTTATAATAAAAATAACGTTACTATATAATGAGGGGAGGGGGAAATAAAAAGACGTTTGTGTAACAGATAATTAATCCGCACACAATAATTATTTATTAGGCATTTTGAAAATTTTATATGTTTGCTGATCATTTCTAATCACGAACCATCAATTCTTGAATAGTTAATTACAAATAAATTAAATTGTATCGTGCGTTTATAAAAATGTATATATGTATATGTATGTAATGTACATGTGGGTGGAGGACACCATATCTACTCATGTAGAGATGCGTAATAATAGATTAGTAGGATTTAAGGTTGTTTCGTATATGAATTATTTGTCTAATAAATTAGTTGGTCTATTCGAATATGAATTAATTAACGAACAAAAAAAAAATTGTTAAATCAAACCCACGCCAGCCTTCATACGGCGCTGAGTCTCATAAATTAATTACCGATCACACAATTATTGACCAAATGGTTTAACAGTACGTTATGAATAATATAGAAAACAAAAATCTTAAGTAAACGAATTAATCAAACAAAGCTATCTCCAAAATCAACAACCACGCACACCACTTCAAAATATTAGTACGAATATTAATCATTCCAATAGAGCGAGCGCAATGAGCTAATAACAAAATTAAACATTAAAAATTATGTCACAATTTGCTTTGTTGCTGGCTTTTTTTATGAATGGCATACCACCAAACACTAATAACACCAAACCCAAATATTAAAAAAAAAAAACGATTTCTTCCTCCCAAGAAAACCACCACCAACAAAAATATCTTAATCCGAAACGAACAAACGAAATCTTAATTTCTCTATTGCGAAAAATAATATTTGTGTGCAGATTTGGTATACCGATGAAATATATAAAACAATAACAACATTAATAATTAAGATACAGATAAATAATAATTAATAAAAATAAGCTTAAAATTCGTAAAAGTGTTACACTTTAGCTCATGTTCGCAGGTATGATTAACGATTTCTTTTTCGTTCCGTAAAATTTCGTTTTCGTTCAGTTTTAAGTATTTTGTGTTGTCAGCTCATAAAGTAATAAATAATAATTATGACGGCCCCATCGCGGTACCAAGAACCTCAGGAATTTTTTAGATATTCAAAAATCATTTTATTTGGATAACGTCGCATATTTATAGAAAATTTGTCGTACAGTTGTTATGAGTACGCTTATTTATTATATTCACAAGCACAAAAAAAAATGGAAAGTTGTCAAAATATCACGCGCACACTTAAAAGATAGATCCCACCTACAGCGTGTCCAGTATAAATGTTTAAACAATATATTTAATCAAACAAAACAAATGTTTGTGTGTTTGTTCAAAATTATTTTTAGTGGCGAGGTGCATTTGCACGACAGACGAAAATAGATGAACTTGTGCTATTAGCAAAAAACGTGGGTCCGAATTTTGCTAGCAGCTAGTAATTTGTAATGGTCAAAAATCTCAGTCATATCGTGTATGTCAATGATTTAGTGTTCTAATTTTAAATCGTATACGTTTCAAATTAAAAGTTTAATTCGTAAAACTCTTTTATGAAATATCTAGCGAAATTAAATGATTTCGATATGAAATTTTGGGTTATTCTGGAAAATAGCCATATAGTGTTTTAACATCAAGAGGAGGTTACTTCCAACACATTGGTAACGAATGCTGGGCGTCTTCGCACTTTTAACAGAAGTATGTAGGGAGTCTTCCCGCCTTTGACCGTAAATGGTCGGCTGGCCACTTGCTCATTGCGACTTTTCACCAATAACCGAAATAAAACGACTGGCTTCGGTTGGCTACCCGTAGGTTGCTGTACTTTCGCCGTTATCACAATTATCCGTTATAAGTAGGATCTAGTCTCGTGTCGGCCGTCCGTAATAAGTTGCGGCACACACTGGTTGATAACAATTATTTCCGCGTTCAAAATTTCACTACTGACACGGATTTAGACGAGACACGATTTGGCCGCCTTTATGGTGGCGGCGCACGCTGATTTATAAAATACTACTCCGTTAGACAATCATCTATATTGTGGATTAAATTATCTCGCCGATGAAAAGATTTCTGCGGCACTTCACCACTTCAAACAAAGGTTTTAATGTAGAACATCGTATTATCACACAAAACCACAAACTATTGCAGAACCAATCTTCTCCACTAAAAAAAAAACTTATTTTCAACCCCCAAAATAACACAGTTTTCTTATATTTTTAATATTTTTATTCTATCACAAATTTATCAAAAAGTTCCATTGTTTTTTTTTTTTGTAATATCAGTTGTTATAAAAAAATTATTTATAAATTTATAAATCAAAAGGGACTTTCTACCCCAAAAAAATCAAAACTCACACAATACCATCAGTAAAAGCGATCTCATATAAATTTTTTCGACAAATTTTATTTTAAAAGAGCGGACGAATGCTCAGTAACCACACCATGCGAACACTTGTTTTATTAAAAAAGTTTAGCTAAGACAACAATTTTGCGCGACATCTATACGTTTCATGAACAAAAGTATACGAAGTTTAAATTTCTTTATCGATCTTTATGCTTTAATTCCATGGAAAAAATTTGCTGACAGCAATATTTTTGCTGATAATACGGAAAAAACAAATTTTTTTAATTTCATGAGAGTGACAAGGAACAGAAATATTTTTTATTTCATTTTATAGTAAAATTTAATGGTTTTACATTTTGGCATAACCTAAAAATTTCATAAATATTTAATTTGTACATTTTAGTACTATTCAATTTTTTTCTATATTTTAATTTTAATATATATACCACAAAAAACCACTAACGTTATAAATTAAATAATAATAAATTTCAACCCAAAAAAAAAATTAATCGACATTTGAGTATAAAAATGGCGAACAACTTATTTTATATGAGTGTGAGAAAAATTTCTTATCTTTACACACATTTCTTGCAGATGTGTGAAAAATGCTGCCATAAAAAATACTCCAATTTACATTTTTTTATGGCAGGTTTATGGCAGTAAACTTCCCCTATCACACTTCCCCTCTCAGTAAAATTTTACTGACAATATGTTTTGTTTCGTACACAACCAGTAAAATCTATATTTTTTTCTCGCTTTTATTTTTGCTGACAGCAGATTTTTTCATGGAATAGGGCCATTATTTTCAACGATTTGCACATACTGGATGCACATGTTTAAGTATGTACACTACATTCATACTTGTTGAATAAAAACGTAAACAAGAAGCAAGATCAACTTTGAATTTTATTAATTGTTTTTACTTTTCGTAAAATATTTTTTTTTTGTTTCGTGTCCTTTTATTAAAACAAAATTGTTTTGTGTCCTTTGTTACTTATAATGAATGATGTGTGAAAATATTTTATGATACGTTAGACTCCATTAGAAAGAAGTTATTGTAAATAAGACTTATCATTATTTTAAATTTGATCAAAATACAGGTAAACTTCCAAGAACACGATATACGAAGAACACGGTTTCGAGAAACACGGATACCCATTTTCTTAAATTACACGGTTTCAAACAACACGATTTTGCTTCGTTATCATAACAAAAAATAAAACGTAACGTTTTTTTAATTATCTTTTTTATAGTCTCGAACAACACGGTTGTAAAGGACACGGAACGAATTAATCGTGTTATTGGAGGGTTTCCTGTAATTGTTTTTGAGTTGTATACATACAACATTGTTATTTGTATTATTAACCGATAATCTGGATATCCGTCGATATTGATAGTAGGGATAATAAATATGTAGATTATAATTTTTTAATTTTAAAACTAGGCACGTGTATTCGCCAATTTTATCTTGTCCTTACGAGTGTGTATTTTGAAATCGCATATGAAAAAAATCTACCTTGAACTGGTTTACGAACTAGACATTTTTGTTTTATAAACTTATTCTTAGTCGAACACCGTCGATGACATAAAACTAGTTCTAGCTATAAATAAATCAATTTTTTTATTTATTTATTCTTGGACCGATTGGTTTTGATACCGAAAAAATCTGACAAAGATAAAATTTCATAAAAGAGCCCCAATTTTGAAATAGTCAGGCATTTTAGGAAGCAAGAATATTATTAAATTATAGGAGCCTATTATAATGTAAAATATTATTTCATTATAATTGACGAGTTTTTGATAATGAAATCGACATCGTTATTTGATAAAATGAAAAAAAAAATAGGCCCAAGATAAAATTAAACAAAACAAAAATGTCGTACTAAACAAAATTTTACGTTAGAAACTAGAAATCTAGTTTAAAAAGAGTGACGCCAATATTTCCTCTACATTCATTTTTGCATTATAAATACACATATTACGTTTCGATAAGCACTTTTTGATTGTTAATACAAGAGAAAAATATACATATTAATATACACTATTTTTACAGTTCATATAATATGCAACTAAGATAAATAAAACAAATATAATTTGTTTAAACAAAATGTTAGTTCAATCATGTTGACTATTCGATCATTAAGGATAAATATATACCTATGTACACACGAGTATTCACCCAGTTCCGCAATAGATGGCCTTACTCCAGAACTTCTTCCAAAAATCATATAAAAATTCCATTTCAATCCAACATTCTCAATCCCATCATAACCGGTTAAGAAATTGCAGAGTTCCGCACCAGATGACCATATTCTAGAATTTGTTCCAAAAATAATTTAAGAACCCCATTTCCATCCAACATATCTATAATCCCATCATAATCAGTTAAGAAATGGCAGAGTTCCGTCCCAGGTGCCCTTATTCCAGAACTTCTTGCAAAAATCATTTATGAATCTCATTGCAAACCTATCCAATCCCATCATAATCGGTTATGTTAATCCGATTTCCATCCAACATACCCAATCCCATCATAACCGGTTAAGAAATGGCAGAATTCCGCACCAGATGGCCATATTCTAGAACTTGTTCCAAAAATAATTTAAGAATCCCATTTCCATCCAATATATCCAATCCCATCATAATTCGATTGAGAAATGGCCGAATTCCACAATAAATAGCCTTACTCCAGAACTTCTTCCAAAAATCATTTAAAAATCCCATTTCCATCGAACATACCCAATCTCATCATAATCGGTTAAGATATTGCAGAGTTCCACCCCAGATGGCCATATTCCAGAACTTGTTCCAAAAATAATTTAGGAATCCCATTTCCATCCAACATATCCAATCCCATCATAATCGGTTAAGAAATGGCCGAGTTCCATCCCAAGTACCCTTATTTCAAAACTTCTTCCAAAAATCATATATGAATCTCATTTCCGACCAACATATTCAAATATTCACATTCTTTATACAAAAATATCTAATGTTTATTCACAATATAATAGAAAAATGTAGGGATATAATAAAATAACTTTAAAACAAAAAGACTTACCAAGTAGGTAAATGCAGCCATAACTCACAATCACAACTAAAACTTTCACTTCACTTATGTATTTTTATCGATAATTAATTACACAAATACAAAATTCAAATAAATTGAATTAAATTTAAAAATAATAAATAATAAAATAAAATTTTTATTTAATTTTATTTAATAGTCGACTGTTCTCGTCGACGGTCAAACACCAACTGCAAAAATATGACAGCGTGAAGTTAAAGTTTATGACAAAATAATACGCCCTACACGCTACACACGACCTGATTTGGTCAGGCGGTTTGATGGTTGGATGACGGTTGGATAGATTTTCCACCTGACATCACCCGACAGAAAAATTGTCATGCGACAAACCTACACACGACCTGATTTTATATCTGATCTGTTTTAATCAGTCCGACGGCCTAACCAAATCAGATCGGG
Source organism: Nephrotoma appendiculata (assembly GCA_947310385.1). NCBI lineage: Eukaryota > Metazoa > Arthropoda > Insecta > Diptera > Tipulidae > Nephrotoma > Nephrotoma appendiculata. The sequence goes on from OX371224.1 coordinate 343,179,869, forward strand.
TGTAGCGTGTAGGGCGTAATATTTTGTCATACGCTTTAACTTCACGCTGTCATATTTTTACAGTTGGTGTTTGACCGTCGACGAGAACAGTCGACTATCAAATTAAATTAAATAAACATTTTATTTTATTATTTATTATTTTTAAATTTAATTCAATTTATTTGAATTTTGTATTTGTGTAATTAATTATCGATAAAAATACATAAGTGAAGTGAAAGTTTTAGTTGTGATTGTGAGTTATTATTTACAAGGATGCATTTACCTACTTGGTGAGTCTTTGTTTTAAAGTTATTTTATTATATACCTAATTTTTTCTATTATATTGTGAAAAAACATTAGATATTTTTGTATAAGAAATGTGAACATTTGAATATGTTGGTCGGAAATGAGATTCATAAATGTTTTTTGGAAGAAGTTTTGGAATAAGGGCACTTGGGATGGAACTCAGCCATTTCTTAACCGATTATGATGGGATTGGATATGTTTGATGGAAATCGGATTCTTAAATTATTTTTAGAACAAGTTCTGAAATATGGCTATCTGGAGCGGAACTCGGTAACCTCTTAACCGATTATGATGGGATTGGATATGTTGGATGGAAATGGGATTCTTAAATTATTTTTGGAACAAGTTCTAGAATATGGCCATCTGGGGCAGAACTCTGCAATCTCTTAAACGGTTATGATGGAATTGGGATGTTGGATGGAAATGGGATTCTTAAATGATTTTTGGAAGAAGTTCTGGAGTAAGGCCATCTATAGCGGAACTCGGCCATTCCCTAATCGATTATGATGGGATTGGGATGTTGGATGGAAATGAGATTCATAAATGATTTTTGGAAGAAGTTCTGGAATAAGGGCACCTGTGATGGGACTCGGTAATTTCTTAACCGATTATGATGGGATTGGATATGTTGGATGGAAATGAGATTTCTAAATTATTTTTGGAACAAATTCTGGAATATGGCCATCTGGGGCGAAACTCTGCAATTTCTTAACCGATTATGATAGGATTGGGTATGTTGGATGAAAATGGGATTTTGAAATGATTTTTGGAACAAGTTCTGGAGTAAGGCCATCTATTGCGGAACTGGGTGAATACTCGTGTGTACATAGGTATATATTAATCCTTAATGATCAGATAATCAACGTGATTGAACTAACATTTTGTTTAAACAAATTATATTTGTTTTATTTATCTGAATTGCATATTATATGAACTGTAAAAATAGTGTATATTAATATGTATATTTTTCTCTTGTATTAACAATCAAAAAGTGCTTATCGAAACGTAATATGTGTATTTATAATGCAAAAATGAATGTAGAGGAAATATTGGCGTCACTCTTTTTAAACTAGATTTCTAGTTTCTAACGTAAAATTTTGTTTAGTACGATATTTTTGTTTTGTCTAATTTTAATTTTAATTCTAATTAATATTTTTTAAGAAGCTTACAAAGGATTTTCATGATTTTTTGTGAGACCAGACGTGGTAGGAATAATCATAATGGTGCTATCGGGTTTTCTAATAAATTTGATATTTCAGCGGATAATTGAACTTTTTGGAATTAAAGTACATGCAGTAACATATGGAAATCAAACTAAATTCAAATTTATCAACTATAAGCACGAGTTTGTTCTAGTTCCTAGCGAACATCGCTTTAATTACAATAAGTATCTGAAGCTATTTGTGTAACGAAATAATATTTTACAATATAATAGGCTCCTATAATTTAATAATATTCTTGCTTCCTAAATGCCTGACTAGTTCTAAATTGGGGCTCTTTTATGAAATTTTATCATTGTCAGATTTTTTCGGTATCAAAACCAATCGGTCCAAGAATAAATAAATATAAAAATTTATTTATTTCTAGCTAGAACTAGTTTTATGTCATCGACGGTGTTCGACTAAGAGTAAGTTTATAAAACAAAAATGTCAAGTTCATAATTTGCGTTATTGGCGCGTTTGAAGGAAGAACTTGCGGAAATTTTGAGGCCAAATATAAATCGTGCTACAAAAAAGTCATTCAAATGATATAGAAGCCTTCATTGAAATGTTATTCAGCAGTTGAAATGTGTTTAAAAGAAATTTAGATCTCAGAAAATCCTGTCTATAAACATATATTCTCGATTCTAGCGCACAAAATGATTAATTTTGCACGGCTTGAAAGTTTACTAAACGGGCGAAGCGCAGGTCGATTCGGGTTTCCCTATATAGAAAAAACGAATTAGAAAAAAAAAATTCATAATATTTTTGTCGCAAAAATTGTTTTTCTGACATGCTGTGGTAAACAGTTGGTGTAAATTGTTTCAAAAACAAAATTAAATTGGGAACATATTTTTTATAAACATATGATTTCTCAGTAGGCCAGAAAATGATATTTTTGAGAAAAATGCAATGTAAATGTTGTTTGTTTGTTTCTTAGTTTTTTGCGGTCAGATATTTCTATCCATATGACCTAATGTTCTATTGGTCCAGAAAAATGTTCTAGAACCTTCTCAAGGGAAGGACTAGAACTCTGGATAAGTTTGGTTTTCAAATTATATTATTTAATTTTTATTATATTGTTTGTATTCAATTATATTTTTGTTGTATTATATTTTAATTGTTTATTATTATTTTTAGTTTTAATTATTAATGCGTATTAACGATTCGAATTCTAGCACCCAAACGACGAAGTTATCGATTCAAGTTCTAGAAAACGAATGCAATGTAAATGTTTATCGTAATTAATTGCTCCCGTAGGAAAAGCCAGAATCGACCTGTTGTACTGAAAAAAAAATCAGATACTCTAAATTGTCTGCCTAAAAATAATTCAGTTTGAGTTTTTATTTTATGTAGTTTGATTTAAGCAGTAGTGCATAAAACACTTTTAGGCACGCTGTCAATGACAATCAATATAAATAAAATTAAATGAATAAAAGCATGCTTCAGGCATTATTATCAGTTCAAAAGCAGTACCATTTTGAATGCGATGTAGGAAAATTCTTTTATAGTTTACAGAAAATTCTGTGATCAAGCGATTAGTTCTCAACGACTTCTATTCCTATAGGGACGCTCAAAATTTGTTAGGTTATAGCACCACTTATAACAGTGCTTCGTTCGGAAAACGTTCCATGCATTACGCGATGCCGAGGCGACTATAAGACGTTTGGTGACCAAATTCGAGTTACTCAGTTCGATAAATAAACGTCACCAAAACGCTGTTGTGCGCCAAAATGTATACGAAAATGTGTACCAGAGGCATTCAATTTATCGTGGTCCACAAACACTTAGTATTTCTGCGACTTCTACTTGGCAAATTTTTCGTCGGTACTTGGGTACTGCACTTCGGTACTGCACCCATATTAAATCCAACTGACCCAAGAATTTAAGGTAAAGGACCATAGACAACGCCACGTCTTCACTGATTGGGAAGTAAAATTGTCGGATTCGGTTCATTACCGGCAAGAAAGTCGCTGTTTGGTACGAATTATAGTCGGGCGGAATCATCGGTTGGCACTTATTCCAAAACGAAACTGGCTATGCCATAACCGTCAAAGGCGAACGCTATAGATCGATGATAAGCAACTTATCGTGGTCTAAACTGGAAGATCTGGTTACCGACGAAATATATTTCCAATAGGACGGCGCTACGTGTCACGTAGCACATGCATGTCACGATGAACATTTTGCATGAGCGACTTGAGGGCATAGTTATCTCGCACGAACAACGTGATCTGGCCACCGCGATCGTGCGAGTGGATATCTCACGTTATCAACATTTAAAAATCAAGCGTCCTTATGGGAATACCTTTTAAATAACCTAAATTAGCATAGAAACTAATCAAACACTAAATAAAAATTGGAGTACAATATTCAGATTTTGTTGCTAGACTTTTAGAAAGTGCTAGAATGTACTGGATAGTACTAGATTGTTCTAGAGAACAAAACTTCTTTTCATGGTGCCAAAAAAATTCAGAGTGCTAAATCTAACCGCGAAAGGGTTAAGTTGGCAATAACAACTTCTATAAAACATAATAAAATCCATTATAAATATATCCGCTATAGACCCCTCGCTATATAGACTGGATGGTCTATTTGAAAATGTTGTTTAAATATTGTTTGAAATCTGTCAAAAATGCCCAAATTCCAAAATAGATCTGAAAACCAAGTCTATGCTTTACCTTCCCAGAAACGTTAACTACAATCTGCAGGTATTTTCTAGATTCGACGGCACAACATTTAGATTTTTTTTAGCATCAATTTCAATATCATGAGTTATCTATTGTTATTTAACATACATTCTTTGCAGATTTAGCCACCCTTTTGGTACTGCAATTTTTGTAAAAATGAATAATATTCAAAACCGATATACAATATTGCCTTGTTTTTATATAAAAATTCAAAATATTTTGTTTCAATATTTTTGAGTTTTTAATCTCTCTTTATATAAATAAAATTATAAATATTTGATTTTTAATTAATAAATAAATATTTTCCATTTCCCTCGTAAACATTTTTTTTTTTATTGTACAAAATTTGTTTTATATTTATTTTGTAGTTAATTTATTTAATTAAAAAATAATTTAAATACTGTACATGTATTTTGATGTGAGATATGAATGTCATATGGCAATGTTTCACACAGGCATTCTTGCATTCCATGATATAATAATGCGTGCATGCATATATTACAACTTTATGCGGGGGAATAATTTTGTTGTGTAAGTATTTCCATATTTTATGGGTTGATGGATGGTTTAATAAGCGGAATGATTTAAAATCGGTTTAGTTGTGGTGTTCCTGGTTCATACATTTTGTAGTTTTATTTTGGGTAACGAAGCATAACATGCTATGCTTAAATAATAACAATACATTAACATTGAAACGTGATAGTATGAGAAATAGAATTTATAAATTGAGTTGTTTCGGACCAAAGAGTGGTCTGTGTAGTTAATAATTATTCTACATGTGTAGACAAAGTATTCAGATAATTTAGAAATGGTGTCGACAATGTAGAGAATGTAGCCAATAAATTACAGTTTCTGTTAGTAATCGGCAATTTTCTAATATTTCTTTGTTAATAAAACTACTTCCAGTGGCCCTATTCTGGCTTTCCCTGGGAATAGGGAATTGGGAAAAATATTTTCATACCATTTTTGTCTAAATTTTATTTTTCTGGCCAACTGAAAGAATAAGTTTAATGCAAAAATTTTCAAAACCAAGTGAATTTGGAAACTTTTGTTCCACAAAAATTTTGTAGGATAAAATATTTTCCCATTTAACTTTGTTTCGAAAATATTAGCACCAAACATGTTCCCTCAGTAGGCCAGAAAAATACAATTTAGACAAAAATTCTATGAAAATATTTTTCCCCAATTCCCTATTCCCAGGGAAAGCCAGAATAGGGCCACAGGTGGAGAGCTGCCTTCTTAATCCACACTAGATAAAGCTTTTGCTGTTCTAGGACTAAAAATCAGATGATGAAAAATTTATTTTGCATCCCGCTATATAGAGAAATAAACGTTATTTTCTAGTTGGTCACTGCAACCTGATGACCAGAATGATCGTCTTTTATTTAAATGTTGTGGTCAATCGGACATATATATATTTTGTCTGCGTATGCGAGAAACATTACTAAATCAACCATATTGTTACACCACGCCAAATTTGGTATATCTTATAGCTAAGTAGCTTCCTTATGTTACTTCATGTGCAGGATGACATTAACCACATGTTGCTAAAACAAAACTAAAATTAACTTAGATGCAATAACTTTTTTTCGAAATTTCGTTTATTAAGGGATTTAAATTTCACACGCAACAGATTGAAGAGACCAAGTTAAAACAAAATCTGAAAAACCAGGAGATCCCAAATTTTGTGTGAAAATATTTGAATTTCGGCGATTTCGCGAGATTAAAAACTTTCAGATATGATTACGTTTTTCCCCAAATCTAGCTAGGATCCTGTTTAAAGCTTTAACCTAAAAATACCGCTTGTGATAAAAGATGCTACATATTTTTTCAAAAGTTATCCAGAAACACCAGTTGAATCCTACTCACACCAGTAAATTACACTTGAGTTCCGTTGCCTATCAAAATTGCAGTGCTTCATTAAACGTGAGTCAGAAGCTATACTTAACCTGCGAGTAGAAAGAATTTCTACTAAAGTCCGAATAAGGAAATATATAGCTCGCATAGACCAAACGTGATCTAAAAATATTAGTCTCATTTATGGGGAAAGCCTATAGTGGTTTCTGGAATGTAAATATTGAAATTTTGTCATTCAACGTATGACTTGGGTCAATGACAAGAGGAATTTATCGAACTGTGCATTTTGAATAGACCAAGCATGGTCTTAAAATATTAGTCTCATCTATGGCCAACAGCCTTTAATGATTTCTGGAATGGAAACATGTATTGGGACTTGGAAATACAACTTATGACCTTGGGTGGTTTTTTCTTATTTAATGTTAAGGCCAAAAGAATTTCCTCAAACTGTGTTTGCATCGTGAATAGAGAGTAAGTTCTGATCAAGTGACAAATAACAAATGCCCCTATTTAATAAATTAGTACTAAAAATCGAACTAATGTAAAATGACAAAATATTTTTTTAAAATCAAATTCGCATCAAGCAACATTTTTGAAAATGTGACAAGAAATTGCGTGACGTTTTGAAGAAAATTGTCACCGAATATACTTTCAGCGTCATTGGTCAGTAATTTAGAAAAAATTATTTTGTAAAATTGGAATAATATAAATGTAAAGTGTAGTTGCTGCTACAAATGGCACAACTCATTTTATCAGAATCATAAATTTGTTGTGACAATTTTTGTTCTAATAAAACATGTCACGAAAAATAGTCCCGATATAACGGGATCTATCGGAAATAAATTATCAGAAAAAAATCCATAAGAGATGAACAGTTTATTCATGAATTTGTTACAAACGAAACGAAAACTGGTTATCAAGATATAATATCTCAGCAAATTGAATCTTTGAAATTTCATTATATTAGTAAAAAAGGCGAAGGCCCAGAACTTGGAAAAAATCATGCTGATGATAACCATCCCAAACGAGATTTTGACTGACATGACAATGATAAAGGTTCTGCATGTAATAACATATCTAAAATTACCGACTCAAAAATAAAGACTTTTGGGAAAACAGTTAGAAACCAATATGGACTATGTAGATGAAGTATTATCTGAACATATCGTAAGTAACAGAAAAGCTCGAAAATTAAACAGAAATGTTGGCAAAGGAGTACATCAACGAGAAAGAGAAACAAGTGCCTCCTCACCAATCTACTCGTTTATTCCTTGTCGTAATAAAGGACAAGCAAGGATTTGTGGGAATTTCCCTAGCTATATTTTATATTTCCCATTTTGGCACTTAGAAAATAAATTGTTAGTTGGTTTTTCTTATCATGAATGCTTTGAAAAAAATTTTGTTTTGTGAACGTTTTGTTTTTCAATTAGAATTTAGGAATTTTATTTACACTTCAAAGTTTTGGTAATCGCGTTTTAATTGTATTTTTTGATGTGTAAACATCTTTACTCGCGCCTACCAAAAATTTTTGTATTAGAGTAAACTTGTAAATGAAACGAACGGAAATGACGTACCTACTTCGTTTGAAAAAAGCAACAAACTCAATAAAAACAATTTTGTACTATACATGGCATGCTTTTTCATCTATCAGAAAAATCAAAAACAAAATTACGACACCAAATACGAATTACGAAATTACATACTCTTTTGCGATTAAAAACACAATCAACAATTTGTGTATGTTGCTTTAACACAAGTAATGAGTCTCTAGGAGCTGTTCATCACGTTGGCTATCAATTATTATGTCTTCTACTAAATGGGGTTATAATGACGTTTCGTTTTTAACATTGAACTGCCAGTCTTATTAATACGAGCATGTTAATATTCCTACGTTTGAATGCTGTGTTCAGTTCAAGAGAGATAGAGAGTAGCAATTCCGTCAAAAGATCCATAAAATGAGCATAGTTGACTTCCACTTGTCGAAGGTTGGCCTTACTTTCTCAAAACCAATATTGACGAAACAGATGGACTGGCGAATGGAACTATGGGCTGTCTTAGGTATGTCGAATGCAGCCGTCCTGACCGGGACAACGAGAACGATGAAAACGTCAACAGTAAAAAATGTTAAACGACTCTGGATGGATTTCGGTACAAGTTCACAAGTTGGCAAGAAGGTCAGGCAGCTTAAAGCTGGATGGACACAGAAAACGAATATCGACCGATGATTGGTGCCCATTTCTAGAAAAACTTCAACTGATAATCGAAACAACAATCGGACAATTAATGCTAAGCGTAATCATTTTCCATAGCTGGATTTCCCACCACAATTCATGCATCACAGTTGTTACGACTGTGTGGTCGCAACTACGATTTTTGTGTTATTTTATTCACCTCGGTTGTTGTCTTCGCTTTCGTCTGTTAAATGTGTGCTGAACGCACTCGCGACGTTTTGTTTTGTACCTCATCGTGTGGTGGCGCAGAGGTGAGAAGAACGACGGGAGAGAGAGAACAATGCGCATCGAGTGTGTGCAAAGTAAAACGTTTTGGAAAAAATGTTTTTCTTATATGTCTCTCTCTTTTATATCAACGAAAATTTGATATAAAGGAGAGACAGAGAAGAGAGATTAATTTCTTCTAAAACGTTTTACGAGTTGTGCGGCGCAAGAATTTTTTTTCTTGTTGTCATTGGTTTTTGTGATTTTTGATAGAAAGTTCGAGTTAAGTTTTTGGAAACAAAAAAAATAAAAAAAAAATAATTTAAATTGTAATTTTGGATAAATTCAAGTTGTTTCTTTTGAATCGAGTTTTTGTTTTTTTTTGATAAAATGTAAATAAATTATAAACAAATTGTTTGGTAAAATAAAACATTTTTTTGTTAAAAAGATATAAAATAAAGTTGGTGATTATAAACATTTGTAAAAATTTATTTCCTACGATTGATTTGGCCGTGTTTTCGCGAATCGGTCATTCATATTCCGTTGTAAATTATCAAGTACAGCAACAAGATTGATGAAATTTGTCTTTAATATATGTGCAAAAGAAAAAGATATATATATAATATACAGTTTGTGGTTCTGTTGGATTTATAAACAGGGATTGTGAGCAAAAGAGTATAAATATAAAACAAGAATTTAGTGAAAAATATTCAGCTCAATTTTACGTGGTTGCATGTTAGTGAAAACAAATCACACGCATTAATATCTTATTTTGCAAATACGAGTGTATCAAACGAGGTACAGAGTGACCAACCTCGAGCGCATTAATTTGGTGCGGTGCATCAAAGCGATAGTGTGTTGTGGTTGTAGTGATAAGGGGTGGCCAGTCGAGGCCACTCAAATATTTTTTTTTTTTGATTTTTGAGGCGAGGCAACGCCCAGCTTTTGGCGGCCGATCAAGGCGAAAGGACGCCCAACGTTTGTTATAGTGCCCAACCAGGCAAGCGCTCGAGTGCAAGGCGGGAGTCGCCCAACGACGGCACCAAGACCGCATCGGTGGGGTAATGGCACATCAAGCCGCAACGGTCCGGGTGTGGCAAGGTCACCTGTGGCATGACGGCCACGCAAGGCCGCAACCCATGGTTTTATCGAGGAGAGGCCCCGCAACACCAACGGCACCAAGGCCGCAACAGTTTTTATAATTAATTAAGGTACAATTTTTTTTATTTTTTTGATTTTCTTTTTTTATATATTTTAAATTTTTTTATATATACAATAATTTTTCAAAATTTTTTTTGTAATTGAGCGCCGCACAGCGGGTGCACGCACGATGCATATTGTTCTCGCTTCTCTCTATCGTTTGTTCCCTTTTTCTTGTTTTTCTTCGTGGGAAGTTGCTTTCTTATCGTCTTGTTTTTTTTTTTTTATAAGTAAGATGAATTACTAATTTTTTGGATTTGGTATGATGGGAGCGGAGACTCCCTCTGTGTCGGCTTAGTGTTTGCGGTCCCTTGGTGCCCGCATCCAATTCCGTAACCAGGGCTCGACCCCGTTTGAATTCGGAGGGATGCGCGCACCAAGGCACCTCTTCCGTTATCATTATTTTTTTTATTTATTCATTATTTGATTATCTGCTGTTCGTTCCTCAGGTTCCGGCCGACGAATTTCGGCGGAACTTCGGGTATTATTATTATTTGCATTCCCTTCAACTTTCTGTATGATCACGGTGTAAGCCAGGACCGTCCTGCAAGCCTCAAACCCCACGACCTTAGCACTTCTCCCTGAGAACGTAGCCGGCAAAATATCACGGTGGAGGCCTCTGCATGCGCTTAGTGAAATCTGCAGGTTGGCAGTAGCCAGCCCGTAACACAGTGTGATACCTTTAACGAGATAGTCAGTATATACTCTTACGATAAAAGACACAGTCAACAACTTATGTATATTGCTTTATCACGAGTAACGAATATCGAAAGACTGTTCATCACGTCGTCTCGTCTATCGATGATCATGTCCTCTACCATAGATTCAAAAATGGAACCTCAACTAGAAATCCGCTAAGTATATGTAGCTCAGGTTGTAATGGCGAATTTTGTACTAGATAATAATGACGTCTGGTTTTAAACATTGAACCGCCAGAGTCTCAGGACACATCATCTCGACCTAACTGATACAGTCACGCAGGGATGCTCAATTTTCTTGCTTCCCAAGATCTGGCTACGCAATGACGAGCATGTTAATATTACTAATATTGAATGTTGCGTTCAGGTCAAGAGAGATGGTTAGTGGGCTGCTCCTGCCGGAGTAGTAATATATATATATATATATATATATATATATATATATATATATATATATATATATATATATATATATATATATATATATATATATATATATATGTCGGATCGTAATTTCTTTGATCCAACAGATATTTTCTTCAGACAAAATCTTACAATTTGTCACAACTACGCACGGATTAAAAAATGAAAACACATCAACTTTAACTTAAATAATTATAACAATTTTTACAATTTATTTCTATTCGTCTATACTTCACAATGCTCGCAACTTGAATGTCCCTCGTATCTTTATTTTCAATCATCCAAAATTGTTAACCGTAATCTTCAACATTAATGCCAATAACCAGTTTATCCACTCTCTTCTCGAACCGTTAATTTCAAATAAGTAAAAGGGTGCTTCTGCAATTCTACCAATGTAGTAACACAAGGTGGTCCCACAATTCGGCCATCCTGAGAATTCGTCGACTCGACGAATCTGTTTATTTTATTACCATCAAATTCTTCTGATTATCTTTGTATAATCCTCTCACCATGCTTAAATATTAGATTATATCTCGTCTTTTTTCGTCTTATGGTAAGTTTATCGTCTAAATTAAATACATTCGTCTTGCTTGGACCCCTTATTTGAGGTTAGTATTTCGTCTTTTAATCCAATTTCGTCTATGGTAACATCTTACATGAACAATTCGTCTTAATTGTTAATTTCGTCTTACTGGTGAATATGGTTTAGATTAACAGAATCGTAGGAATTTGAAAAAATCTCCTCATCAGTGGCTAAATTGCGGGTAAGTATATGTAATTTTCGTTATTGGTTATCGTCGACTTCGTTAACTTCGTCCTCACTCGACTCTGGTTGCTTCATTTGAAGATGATTTTCGACTTTCTTTGAACACTCTGGAGCTTTATGTCCAAATTGCATGCATTTAAAACATCTCGATCCCTCACTCTTCTTATAACATTTTTTTTACTGGTGTCCAACTTTTCCGCAGTTGAAACAATGATCATTTTTACGTGGCTTCATTGAGTTTGAAACACCGATGGTACTAGCGATAGAACTTGTTGGTCTTGATTGTTTCGCTTTAAACTCTTCGTATATATTCAACTTTTCTCGAAATTCTGTAATCGTTGACGCTCCATACAGCAGTAGTTTATTTGGAGGTATATCATCTATGCCATCGATTATGTAGCTGATTATCGAAGAATCGTCCACATCTCCTAACGATCCTAATTGCCTCATATCATAAAAATAGTCTCTTAGTGACTCCTCCCTTCGCTTCCTTCGTTGTCGCAGCTGTCTATGTACTTCAGCGCTTGAAATTTTCCTACAAAATTCTGCTTGAAGAAACGCCTTTAATTCTTCCCAGGATGATATTTGTCTCGCTGATTTAGCTGCTTTCTCCGCTGTACCCTTTAAAGACTGTTTCGCGAAACTCAAACATTGTAATGGGTTTAAATTGTATAATGCGCTTACTCGTTCAAAATCATTTATCCATGTTTCAACTTTACAAGGACCACTTCCATCAAATTTAGGAATAGTGTTTTCTAAATCCCGAAATTGTATGGGAAATGTCACATTGGTGCGTCGGTCGTCCATATCATTTCTATCTTCATTATGGGAACTGCTTTCAAACGTCTTCGATTCCCGTAGAGCTTTAATTTCTTCTCTTAACCTATCTGCCTCTTCTCTTGCGTTACGCAATTCATCCTCAACGGAAATATCTCTGTCTCTACTTCGCGAACCGAATACATTTTCATTAATGCGGCGTAGGCTTATCTCAAGTCGCGAGAGGAATTCATCATCTTCGTCCTCTTTGTTAGCGTTTTGTCTGTCTCGCTTGCTTTTGTTTCCCATCGGTTAAACAATTCAAAATAACTTTATTAACCTCAATCGGCACTATGAGCAAATTCAATTTCGGTTTTGCTCCACTTGTATGAGTAAATTATCGATTGACAAGTTTACCATAAATCACATAAACTTAATTTTGAATTCAAAATATGGCTTCTTCCCGCTGTAACAATGCTTGTAGCGGTAAACACTCGCGGGATAATTTAGTCGTCTGGTTTTATTAGGGTTGGATTAATATTTAACAATTAGACACAGCACATAATTATAAAGCAGCAGCTTATTAAATTTAAGAAATTTGTACACGACTTGTATAAGATATCGTCAGTAGTAAATGCACGCGGTGGAACTTTCTTTTCACGAACGGTTCACAAAACTTTACTTGTACAGTTGAATCTCTGATGCACTTAAAGGTCGTCGACGATATACACATGCGGTCTAAGTTTTTTCTTTTGAACTGTTCATTAAACTTGCTGGCCTTTACACCAAATTAAAATATAATTTAACACACGCACTAAATTTAATTTTACTGTCACTACTATGATGGATCAATCGTTGGTAGATCCCGGTTGAGCCCCCAATTTTGTCGGATCGTAATTTCTTTGATCCAACAGATATTTTCTTCAGACAAAATCTTACAATTTGTCACAACTACGCACGGATTAAAAAATGAAAACACATCAACTTTAACTTAAATAATTATAACAATTTTTACAATTTATTTCTATTCGTCTATACTTCACAATGCTCGCAACTTGAATGTCCCTCGTATCTTTATTTTCAATCATCCAAAATTGTTAACCGTAATCTTCAACATTAATGCCAATAACCAGTTTATCCACTCTCTTCTCGAACCGTTAATTTCAAATAAGTAAAAGGGTGCTTCTGCAATTCTACCAATGTAGTAACACAAGGTGGTCCCACATATATATATATATATATATATATATATATATATATATATATATATATATATATATATATATATATATATAAATACAAGTAGAACTTATACAATCACCTCGCATAAGGAAATCATCGTTGGACAAACAACTGGTGTGAGCGTAACAATACAACCCATTGATGATATATACACGGCTGAACTTCAGCTTCTCAATGGGAATAAGATGCTTTCTATAGTTGTATTCACCTCGCCGAACAAATCTGTCGAAGACATAATGAAGTTCATACATTTCGTTCTTGCTCCATATTCTAAAAGAATTTCAAAAATTCTCCAAGGGGACTATCACCTTTTGCCGATGATTATGAGCGGGGATTTCAATATTTATTTTGCTGTTCCTCAGGCTGAACCACTTATAAACTTCCTGCGAGACAAATTCGATTTGCACATGAACTCGAAATGTATCTACTACGAGATATGGGACGACCATTGTGCAGTTTTCAATGAAAATTAGAAAGGTTAGAGTCGACAGGATATGTATCTTATTTTAGCTACCATAATTCAATTGCGTCGATTATACCGAAAGAGTAATAGACCAATTTAACGATAATTAACAGGTGAAAACTCTGGTTAGTGAAATTGAATTCCTTCTTCCTTCAAAGTAAACTGTACACACGCCATGTTTACACATCTCATTGAGAGTACTAATTTACTCACTCCTTTTTTTTAAATACTATTTTTATATAAGATTAAATAAGTATACAGTAAAACCAAATTAATTTTTTATAAAATAAAAAATATCAAAATACCAGTGGTGTTCACGTTAGTGTGATTCCCCTTAAAATATAAATAATTGTGGCATACCCCAAAGATTCTCAAAGATTAATGAGCAACACCATAAGCGCTTGTTTAAACAATATTTAGCAATAGCTAACTAAAACAAAGGAGTTGCGAATGTTATTTAGTTAGCACAAAGGAGTTGCATCACATAAGCTATTTGCGAACAGAGTAATTCTACAAACGGATCTGTGAGAGAAGCATGATAAAATTGTAAATTTGTTTACACAAAAAGCGTTTGCGCTCAATCATATGTAGATTTTCTAATCCGCGACGTTATCGTTATTCCCCTCACGAACAGACACGAAACATGTGTCTACAGAAAAGAAATCCAACGCTTGAGAATGTAATCGAAATAGCAAAAGCGTATGAGCAAGCAATCCAAGCAAAGATCACCGTTCTCGTAAATCGTTGAAGTCATGTCCTCAATCACGATCGTATAAATTTTCCGTATTACAAAGCTACGATGCAGAAAATTCGGTCATATCGCCACCACATGTATGTCACAACAACGTGGTTAATCATCAGGACAACAACATGGTAACAGTAGAGGTCACCGTCAAAGGTCGTTCAAATTTTCGACTATACGCTCTAACACTCGCAACAGCTCGTACTCACCACAATATAACAATCGCTAGCCTCAAACAACGCATATGAGCAAATAGAATTGATGTTTCAACGTTTTTTCAAATCAACAGTGGTGCTATGAAAAACGTAATGTGGATTGTGGTCCGCCTTAATTCCTAACCAGTTCGAATTCAACTAGATACTGGGGCATCGTTATCAATAATCGGTTTAAATACGTACAAGGCAATCAATTCCCCCACATGTCAACCATCAACAACTCGTTTTGAAGCATCCATGGGTTAACACATTCCAATAAAGGAAACCGTCGTTGTTGAAGTATCATACCGTAATAAAAAGCACATCTTACCTGTGATCGTCGTTAACTCAAACGATGCTGCAGGTACTCTTGACATGAACTGGTGTCAAGCGTTAGGTTTCCAGAGAGTCGAGTGCGTGAAATTTGTAATCGTCATCAAAAATTGTTTGATTCGTCACCCCTCGGTCATTGTACGACGTGCAAAGCAAAGATTATTTTGAGCTTACGCAAAGCCCAAATTTTTCAAGCCACGAATTTTACCGTTCTCCATAAGAACAGCGGCAAAAAATGAGTTGCAACGATTGGTTTCAAACGTTTTAAAACCAACCTAAACTTCATCATGGGCTACTCCAATCGTACCAGTGAAGAAATCGAATGGTGGAATACGAATTTGAGCTGATTATAAAGTAACGTGTCAATCCACCAGTCGATATGGATTGTCACCCAATCCCTCGAATCGAAGAGCTGTTTTACAAATTACAAGGTGGTAAATTTTTTTACAAAAGTGGATGTGAAAGATGCCCATCTACAACTCGAACTTACTGATCAATCCAAAAAATCCCTTATAATAAATACTCCGATCGGATTATACGAATATCAACGCATGCATTTCGGAATATCTAGCGCACCAGGAATTTTTGAAACACTGACGGAGCAAATCACACCTGATTTAAATTATTGTGCATTATATTTAGACGATTTTGTTATATCCAGCGCTAACAATGAAGAACATTTTAAGAATGTTGAACAATTATTATCACGATTAGAATCCAACGGATTCAAACTAAAACTAAACAAATGCAAATTTGCGAAGCCTGAAATCGAATGCTTGGGTTATATCATGGATCAAAACGGAAATCGTCCAACGTCAACCAACGTCGAAGCGATAAACGACGGCCGAGAAACGTCAAAGAGGTGGAAATTTTTATTGGTAAAATGAATTATCATAATCGTTTTATGAATAATTTTTCTCAGGGAGTTGCATCGCTTAATCAACTACATACGTAGGCAGGACGTGAAATTTTACTAGGGTGAAGCGCAAGAAAAATCGTTCAAAGAACTGAAGTCATCGTTAACACAATATGCTGCTCAATTGGTACATTTCCGAAACGATTATCCAATCAATTTAGCAACGGATGCTTTTTTGTACGGTATCGGTGTCGTAATTTCTTAATCGATACTCTGATGGGACACCCAATTGCGTTTGCTTCAAAAACACTCAACAGCGCACAAGAAGAGAATTGGCAAATCGAAAAAAGGCATTCTCGATTATCTACGGTGTTTCGCAAAATCGAATTGGTTGCCGACCATAGGCTATTGGTCTCATTATTTAACCACAGCAAAAAATTACCGGCTCAACCGTCTTCAACTGTGGGCAATTATCCTAATGAGCTAGCTACACATTCAGAATAACGTATAAATTTACAAAATAGGACGGCAACGCCGACGCACTATCACGTTTACCTTGTAGACTGACACTCGCTCCGACCCTCTCCTTCGTAAAGTAAAGTCCTACGTAATAAATGGGTGGCGTGAAAAATTGAATATCCCTGAATCATGTTACTCTGATTCAGCATCGTCATAGCTTGAACAAATTTAATGATGATTTAATGACATGATGGACATTGGGGCATCACCCGTATAAAGAAATTGGCTAGTCGAAATTGTTGATGTCCAAACATCGACCGTGACATCGAAAAAATCGTGAACACTGTCAAGCGCAGCGTCATCGAACAAAGAATTTAGCAAAGAGTTCATATCGACTACGCGGGGGCATTTATGAACAAAATGTTTCTGTTGTGTGTGGACGCATACATCAAATTTCTATTCGTCGTACTAATGACGAAAGCAACATCATCCCTCACAATTCGGACGTTAGAACAATTTATGTCTGGATTCTCAATTTATGTCTACAGAATTCGTTGAATTCTGTCATATCAACAACATCGAGCATTTGACATCAGCACCATTTCACCCACAATCGAATGGCGAAGCCGAACGAATGGTCCAAACTATCAAAACTGACATGACAATGCATTATTGAAGTTTCTACACCGTTATCAAATGTAGAGAAATCACCCGCGGAACTGTCACACGGTCGACAGTCTCGCACTGTACTGTCATCAATGAATTCGTATTTCCACCGAAGAGAACATTGCACCATATCGAAAAAATACAACGTCGAGAAGACCACAAAACAAAGCCCTTTTAAAAAATTGACTGTCGAAAGGTTTAATTTCTTATTGAATGATGAAAACATAAGGGCATATTTAAGTTCTCGAATTTCTGAAGCGCGGAGTGAAATCTGACGGGTTTTAAGCCGATAAATATTTTTTTACTAATTTGCTTCAGAGGACTGAGAATATTAATATTTTAATGTTACTCGCAGCACAAGCTTCTTTTACAGGCATTATGTTATAGAGAAAGAGAGAGAGAGAGAAAGTATATGTATATATAACTTTTCACGCCCTATTCAATATATTGAAGACTGAATCAATTGGCGATAATATTTCGACATGACTAATTTTAAAAAAATACAAAATAGACGTATTCGAACTTTTTGTAGGTTAACCTTAGTTATAACAATTAGGTCATTTGCACGCAATTAATGTAAAGATAATAAATTCGTGTAGTAATAGTTCCCATCTTCACCTTATTTCAAAAGCAATCAATTTGTAGATAAACAATTATCTGAACAATATTTACATTCAAAGAAACTAACAACTTTGTAAATAATTTGTGTAAATAGAAAAATTAAATGTTATAAATTAAAAAAGAAATTTTCTTTTTCAAGTATCGATAATTTTGAAATTTTGTAACAATAACAACAATTAGCTCCTCTCTCTATGTACGCAAGCAAGACGTCTAAATAAATAAACCTAAAAGAAAAAATTTTTTTTAATTATTTTTGGCATCATGGGTGGTTGGTCTGTGGCGGTATGGTATACTTTAGTTTTGGGTCATAAATCATTTTAAATATTTTTTTGGGTTACGTACGCCCGTACCCGATAGAGCATATCAATGAAATAAAACCATGGCCAGGTTATTTTTATGACATCATTAAAATATTCGTGTATCAAGTTGCATTATATTATCCCCATTGGAATGTGGAACAATCCAGAATTTTTAAAAATAAAATAAGCGCGCAAATATAAGCAGAACGAGATTGGGAAGAACACACGAAGATATATAACAACTTTTTGGCGATTAATTTATATTGTTGGACGCAAAAGTAAAATTTATTATTAATTTATTATAATTGCTAGTTGCTAATCTGGTCTTTGAAAATATTTCTTGGATAATATTTTACATTTCTTACCACGCTAATTAAGATGGTAAATTTATGGCGCCATCTTTAATTGTCCGCTGCACCAATCCCAACCAATATTAACAGATCAAATATTGATTGTATGTAAACAATATTTCTGGTGTTCCGTACTAGAATCGAACAATGCAGATCGATAAATATTAAATGTTTATATAAATTTTCGATCCGGACATGAATCAACCGAACCAACCCATTTTATATCCAAAATATGTATAAAAACAAGAAAATAGTTGGAATATACATAATTTTAAAATGCACATCACGAATTCTCGATGTACATACTTACTTATATACGATTGTATATAATGCATGCTGTATATACACAAAAAGACGACTTACACAGCACACAAAAAATAAATAAAAAATTAAGAAAATTGCTTATAGCCAGACTGCAAATTAAAATTCAAACTCAAAAAAAATAATAAATACAGTCTGTCGTATAAATACAACAACATTTATAACATATCTTGATTCATAAAAAAAAATTAATTTTTAATTCGATAAGACGTTCCGTCCCGTCTGTATATTTGTATATTTGTATATATGTATATGCCTGCAAATAACGTATTATTTTTGTTGGGGTATGCGACACGCAAAGTGCATAATTTTATTAGAAAAAGCGAACCGAATCTGGGTGCCAATAAATACGTCGTCTGCTTCAAGTGCGAGGATATTATGTCATTTGCAACTCCAACTGCTTGCGGCATACTAAATTTAAATATGTTACCATTGAATTTTACTTTCATTGTCATCTTGCATGAAAAACGAGCGCGGTGAGCAACGACTATGCTCAGCCATAACACATAAAGTAAAACAGAAAAGTAAAAAAAAAAAAATGTTGATTATTAATGAAAACCAGCAAGACACGCTGCGCTACACTGGGTACATAAGACACCGAGAGATGGATAAGACATTTTTAGTGGATTTCGTATTGGTTTAAAGCTTTTTTACGTCTTGTATCCAAACATTTTATAATAAAAACTCTCGATACACGAAAAAGAAGTTAACCTTGAAAATATTCTTCATATTCACAAACCCAATAATCAACTTTACGATTTGTGATTTTTTTCGCGTTTCTTGCTTAAATCGTCTTCGTTTACAAAACAAACAACAAAATATAACTTAAGAAATGTATAGTCTTTTTATTATTATTATTATTGGTGGTGTCTAAATTGTATACAGTGATGTAAGTTTTGTGTCTTGAAGATTTTTTTTTTTTTTTTTTGTGGAGAGACGAGTAACGATGACCATGACCGCGTCTAAAATGTATGTTAATTGTATTGCTGCTGCGTGCTTATTAAGTTAACATGAATACGCTATACTGAAAAAAATCTGACGTTTATATTGAAAATTGGTTATAATTTTTACTATCACTCGTATATTCAAAACTCATTTTCTAAATGATAAAGATGACGATAAACTTTGGAATATTAGTAGATTTGGTTTGGGACCCTACCATAAAACTATTTTCATTTAATTCCGAGCTCACCAATTGGTGAAGTTTATATGAGTAGTAGTATTGTGCGTCTACGCGTATTTCGGAATTATCTACATATTCGTGGCTAAAATAGTGTAGGTAATTTATTTTTGCGTAAACAATGTCGATAATCGATAGAGTATGTAGACAATTTGTAGAAAATTAAAATTATATTTGTAAATGTTCTCATTGTTTGTTTTTTTAGTAAGAAATAGCCATTTGCGCCGAAATGCGAGTAGTATGAATATATCTGGCCCAGGGCCCAATTTCACAAAGTTGCCACTGAACGATTTTTTTCTAACTTTTCTAAAAAGAATGCATGAGTGTGGCGATCTCAAAACCATTTAGCTTTATCCGACAAATTTATACTATTGACGTGCCAAGTACCTTTATGGTGCCCAGTGTAATTTTAATTCGTACAAATGCAAATTCTATTGATATAACGTTTACCTGGCTAAACTTCTCATAATTTAAAAGTTAGGATTTTTTTTTTTAATTTAACGTGATTTTTATTAACTTCACACAAGAGCAAATGGGGTTTTTATTGATTAGTGTTGTCTGGTGATTTTTTTTTATTTCATGGGATAGAATCGTAGGATAACTTCACATACATTTAGAATTTTTAAAGACTAGACACGCCAAGCGCGGCGCGTCAAATTCCAAATGATCCATACAACTCAACACGCACATCCATTCACAGCAAGAGTAATGATACAATTGAAGTATCATTACTTTAAGGTTATGTTCGGCAGCGTTAAACAATTTCTTAAAAATACAATTTTTCTATAAAAAACCCAAAATTTGTAAAGGGGTTGTAAAGTTTTTTTTGTAGCTAAGTTCGCATAACAGTCATCTATCTTGACGTGAAGCTTGAGTGCGATCTGTCATTTAGTACTCTACTTTGTCAGTTCATCTCAAGTGTGTTTTCCGATTCTTATATAATGATTAAAAATATCGTACAAAGAATTTGTCTCAAATTTTATATTGCAAATGGAATTTCGTGTGCCGAATCACTCAAAATTTTACTGAATGCTTACGGTGAATCAAAAACACATATATAGGACTTGTACAGTGCAATCAAAAGCGGTCGAAATGTGGTGGAAAATTTGCCTCGCTCTGGTCGGCCTCAACTGAATTTAACATCAGTAAAGGGATAATGGTGACTGAAAATCGTTATTTATGTTTGAAACTGAATTGTCTTTAAAAAAGACATGCTAGAACGAGTCAATTCAGACTCCACGGAGAACAAGCTTCGGAATGGCACCTTAAAATAGAATATTTTGTCCACTATTGGCAAAGAAGAAATTTGGGCATTTCGTATCTTACTATCAAATTGAAATAAATTAATCTTTGGAAATCTTAAATAATACTTTGGTAAAACGGGTTGAATGTTAATAGGTATTTTGAAATAATATATTGTAAAAACAAAAGAATAAATTTTTCTTTCCCTCCTCCACTTTTGTGTTCCTTAGAGTTTAGATCTTTGTCTGTTAGTGCGGTCTGGCCAAAGGTGAAATTCTTGAGTCATTTAAATGAGTCATTTAAAACGTGAACGTAATTATACAAAAAAAATGTTTTATTTTAAGCAATTTTGAACCATAGTTTCTAATGGTGGTAAATTGACTAAAAAAATCAAATTTAGAATTTGTTTCAGTTTTGTGTTTTCAAAATCGTAAAAGTAAGTAATTTTGTTTTGCCTAAGTAGTCCGTGAAACAAATTTGTTTTTCGCATTTTTCATTTTTTAGGCAAAAAAAAAATCTACGTATACTGAAAGCACAACGTTACATTTTACAATCTATCAGCAACCTTAGTTACCGACTTTTGTTTTTTTTTTTTGTGATTAACTTGACGTGGAATGAAAGGAAGAAGAATTACAGTTTTAATCGTTTAATTTGCACAAAAATAATTAAAAATGCCGCAAAAAATTGAAAAAGTCAAGAAATGTCGCAAGAATCAAAATATTAGAAAGCTAATTGTTAAGCTACAAAGTGAGAGTAAATGTTATGCTGAAATTACAAAAAACTATTGGGAAAAAATCGTTGAACGGTTCAAATAAATCGAATGTTTATCTGTTTTTATTTTTTCTATCTTACACCAATGCGCAGTCCTAGCATTTGCATTTAACTTTTTTTAATAATACGGTAGGCTTTTATTATTTAATGTTAGTATGCCCCTAATCAAATCCCCTAGCAATAGAATTAAACCTCATCCAACCAATTTTAACGAAATCTTTGGAGCCCAGGTATTTTATATGCTACCTGTGCCCCATGGCCCACAAGTATCATCAACATTATTATGTCGTTTCCAAAAGCATTGGAAAATTACTCAGTGGTTTTAGAAATGACATCCACATCAATAATTTTGATGGTACTTGTGGAGTGAGATTTAAATTCGTTAAAGCTCGTTTATAGGGTCGGTCTCCAGTTTAACCGGTATAAATAAAATTAATAATTAAACGTTTTTTATAATAAATATTGAAAATCGAGGTTTCGAATGCCGATAAACGGTTCAGTTGTGTCCGGCAGTATGGTGCCTGAAATTTTTTTCTGCTCGCCACATTCGGTTAAAAATTGATTATGTTTGTTTTAGAATACTTTGTATGAGCTTATATTTCACAACATTTCGTAAATGGGTTTTAATAAAAATTGTTAACCTTACAGCTTGTCACGTGCGAGCAAGAAATCTATAATGTATATGCTTGGAAGGTGGGTCATTTTTTAAATTATGTTCGGCTAGAAAAATTTCTTATAAATTGGTAAGGGTCGTCTTTCGGTTGTGACTAAACAATTCCAAGTGTGACTCAAAACAATCTCTTGATTGAATTTATTTATTTTTCTCAATCAATTAGAAAAAATCGCGCGATTTTTTGAAGAATTTTTCGGTTATTAATTTTACCAGAAAATGACGGTCGAGTAATTGTTGTTCGAGCAATTTTATTTTTTTTAGATTTTTTATTAAATATTTTATTTTTTTTGGTTACTTATAATACAGTATTGTATGCAATTGCAGTTAAATAATCGGTGATTTCCATAATTAAATATTTTTCAGCAACATTTTTGATTCTTTGATTTAAATCTCGATATTTTTTGTGTTTTGGAGGCATTAGAGTTCCAGCAAGAATTTGCTCGGGAACTATTTCATTTTTCGATTGTTCTAGTTGAAGTTTTTCAAAAAAAAAAAATCAACAGATGGATGTTCACAACCAACTAACCGGGAAAATCCATTATGCCAACCTTCAACGCAGTTATTTGTTCGAGCGGAATCTTCTAGTGTTGCAGTATAAACATTCCACGATTCAATACAATACCTGGGATTGCGCCTACCAGTTTCATTTTTAGACCGCACATCAAATATGCCGATATAATTATCCTCAAAATAATCCAATATTTCATTAGCTTCTTCTGGGACAAGATTGTTTTCAGTTAAAGCTTGGAAAACGTTAATAACATCGGCTGGCGACACAAATGCAACCGATAAAATCATATGAATTTTATGAGCGAACGCTGCATCCTAGTAAATGATTTTCGAGTAAATGCTTTTCGAGCAAATGTAGTTTTATACATTTGCGAGAAAATGTTCTTCGAGTAAATGTTTTTAGAGCAAATAATTTTCGAGTAAATGTTTTTCTAGAATAGTTTTTTCGAGTAAGTGTCGGGATACCAAATTCTGGATAGAGCGTGAAAATTTCCTTCTGTGGCACTATTCTGGTTTTCCCTGGGAATAGGGAACTGGGAAAAATATTTTCATAGCTTTTTTGTCTAAATTATATTTTTCTCGCCTACTGTTGGAATTAGTTGGGTGTAAATATTTTTGAAACAAAGATATATTGGGAATAATTTTTCCCTATAAAAATTTTGTGGAACAAAAGTTTCCCAATCAACTATGTTTCGAAAATATTTACATCAAACTAATTCCAACAGTAGGCCAGAAAAATATAATTTAGACAAAAATGCTATGAAAATATTTTTTCCAATTCCCTATTCCCAGGGAATTACCAGAACAGTGCCACTGATCAAAATTAAGTACTTTCTTAACCGATATTCCAGTAGTTTCTGAACTATATGGATTACCTAAAATAAATAAACCAATAATATAACTTACAGACCTATCGTGAGCTCAATACTGCCGTCCTAAAGAAAAAAGTCACAAACGCCAAAAATTTAAAAATTAGTTAAGAGACATATTTGGATTCAGCGAACGAATACCTACTTATCTGCTTGATTGAAAATATACACAAATTGACGGCATTGAATATGGCTGATGATAATATGACCTTTCAATCAAGCATATAAATTGGTACTAGTTCACTGAATCCAAATATGCCTCTAACTAATTTTTAAATTTTTGGCGTTTGTGACTTTTCCATAGGACGGCAAAATAGGTGGTCCCACATACGGTTTATTGGCATTTTTAGGCAACATTCTTAGATTTAGTGTAAGAAAAACTATTTCTTTTGCCCTAATTTCCAAGATTTTAAACAAAAAATTCAAAATTTCATTATACCCCAAAAATTTTTATTAATTTCTTTAGACGTGACTTCTTTATTTATTAATGTAGATCGTCTTTCGGATATTATCAGAAAAATTGGAGAGACATTAAAAAGAACGATAAAATCAAAGTCCAATTTTATGAAGGTTTAAGCATTGTTTTAGATAATTAAGAATTTTCTTTTAACAATAAAAATTATAAACAAATTTTTGGTTCTCCAATGGGTTCTCTCATAAGCCCTATATTGGCAAATTTATTAATAGACAATTTAGAGTGTTGGCATTAAATTCTTTAGATTTAATATATATATTTTGTCTTTAACAAAATTTTTAATCGAATAAAATTTACTTTGGAAAAGGAAGTTGACAGCAAAATTTCATTGTAAGATTTACTTTTGATCCACGAGCCTGATGGCAAAATTTCTTGTGATTGGTATAGAAGAATAAAGAAAAGATAGTTGGTCTGGTGTAGATATCTAAATTTTCATTCTTGGTTTCCTACTTTCTATAAAATTAATGCAGTAAACATTTTGGCTCAAAAAACTTTAAAACTTTCAGATCCAAAATTTCACAATAAAAAATTTTAAAATTTTAAAAGAAACATTGTTAACTAAAAATCCCATTATCCCGCAAAATTAATAAATCGATGTATGTATTTGAAAACAAAAAAATTAGAAGTTCTGAAAATCGACCCATTCGGATAAAAATGATTTTTCAATTCCTTATGTCAAAAAATTATAATAAAAAATAAAACAGTTGTTCAACAATTATAATCTAAACTTAAAGATTATATATCACTCAATAAACAGTCAAATTTAATTTATGAAGTTAAATGGGATTGTAATGTTACTTATACGGGTTTAACGAAACAATTTTTAAAAAAAGGATTTATCAACATAAAAATGGTGTAAATAAAGATGAAGAACAAGGTACTAGTGCACTTACAAAACATTTAAAGAATTCAGGCCACATACACAATTAGTCTAAATAATGTCAAAATATTAAAAAAAGAGCGAAATTTTAAGAAAATATCAATTTTAGATCGGCAATTGCTACAATTATTTTGTCTAATTTCGTTTTTTGTCTACTTTATTCCTTTGCTAAATTTATTTCATTGCTTAATTTATATATACAATTTTCATTTATATTTTTTTAATATTTTTAAAATCATATTCATATTTTATATACTTGTTTTAAAAATTTACTCTAAAATTTACTTTGTATTTGTAAAAAAAAATATTTACTAGGCTTTTTATATTTGTGTTTGAGAATTTTTATTAACTTGGGAAATGATGCCCATGAGACATCGAAAGCTCAGTTATTAAATTGTTTTTAAAATAAAAAACTAAAATACCATAAAAAACTTTATTAAAATAGTTATTATTGGCTCAATAAATAATTTTTAATTAAAATTAAAGGGTTATTAAAGATAAAGAATGTCGTCAGAAAGAAATTGGAGATTTTATTTTACCATTGATTCTACTAATAAAGACAAAACAAAATGCAATAAATATAATTAAATGAATGCCTATCAAAAACTTAACGCGTTTCCGAATTTGCCCAATTTAAAATAAAAAAATTATTATTTTTTAATTAAATAAATTAGATTTAATAATCCTCTAAGTATAAACGAAAAAATCTATCATAAAACTTGTATAGTTTTCTTGTAATATCGCTTGTCTGCATAGTTCTGAACTACTCCATATTATACAGAACTATAGAGAACAACGATAATACAAGAAAACTATACAACTATACAAGTCCCATATATAAATATGATTTTTTATAATTTCCTTGGTATGCACTTAAATATAAAAATGCCAAATGGTCGGTCCCTGGGGTCGGTCATATGAATGACAAGCAATAACTATATATATAGACATGGTTTTTTATAATGTCCTTGGTATGTACTTTATTACAAAAATGCGAAATGGTCGGTCCCTGGGGTCGGTCATATGAATAACAAGCAATAACTGCTACAGTTGTTGCACGAAACTTCAATGAAAAATTTTGTTCTACAGAAGTCAAAAGTCCCATACATAGACATGGTTTTTTATAATGGCCTTAGTATGAACTTTATTACAAAAATGCGAAATGGTCGATCCCTGGGGTCGGTCATATGAATAACAAGCAATAACTGCTACAGTTGTTGCACGAAACTTCAATGAAAAATTTTGTTCTAAGTACATGACATTATAAAAAACCATGTCTATATATGGGACTTTTGACTTCTGTAGAACAAAATTTTTCATTGAAGTTTCATGCAACAACTTTTGCAGTTATTGCTTGTTATTCATATGACCGACCCCACGGACCGACCACTTCGCATTTTTATAATAAAGTACATACCAAAGACATTATAAAAAACCATGTCTATGTATGGGACTTTTGACTTCTGTAGAACAAAATTGTTCATTGAAGTTTCGTGCAACAACTGTTGCAGTTATTGCTTCTTATTCATATGACCGACCCCAGGGACGAACCATTTGGAATTTTTATATTATAGTACTAATACTATCATATAAAATTATTTTTTTATATGTTCAATATATTTACTTAATTAATTTTAATTATTAATTTATTTTTATCACGCAACAATTGTTGCCAGTATTCCTCCTAAATGTATACTAATTGTATATTCGCACACATGTATAGTTTTTGTTATTTGGTAGAAATTTGACTTCGGTTTAAATGATTGTGATAAAGGGATGTTCCAAAAATGGAATGAACCGTCATTGTATAATTCGATGCGCCAAGTATTTCATCACCGGATAAATCTATTTCAGGGAACCAAAATTCCATTTTAAAACATATAAAGAAACAATCACTGAAAGAATTCCTTGCAAAAGTAGCAGCTGTAGATGGAACTTCCATCAATGTTATTTCGAAGAGTTTATTCGTGAACCTATTTCTGCGAAAGGATATTTTCTTCCTAAAAATCCTTCACATGTAACGAATCGTAATTAAATCTATTATGCCGAAATCAAATCAGAACTTAAATGTAAATTTTCAACTATTTTAAAAGCAAATCAAAAATTTTGCTTAACTTTAGATGAGTGGACAAACAAGCAGTCGTAATCGTAGATACATGAATATCAATGTGCAATAAGTTTATTGAAAATGTTCGTGTTTTGTTTTATTTAAGACTATTGTCGGCCTTATCGGACAAAATATTATTTTTAATGGCTCCCACACAATGTTTTACGACTATTTCACACAATGTTTTACGACAAAAGAGGCCATCTAGCCACAATATTTCTACCACAAAGTAGAAAATACTTCCCCCCACCCCAGGGTACAATTTTACGTACACAGAGATACATAAACCTTCACAAAAATGAGAAATTTGCTTAGGTCTCTTTTTGGCAGTTTGGTT
The DNA here is from genome assembly GCA_947310385.1 of Nephrotoma appendiculata. Lineage (NCBI taxonomy): Eukaryota > Metazoa > Arthropoda > Insecta > Diptera > Tipulidae > Nephrotoma > Nephrotoma appendiculata. The sequence continues at coordinate 343,207,768 of OX371224.1, forward strand.
TCGTAAACGACCAAACTGCAAAAATACCACTCTTATTTTATACCAATAGTATAAAACAAGAACTTATCGATTTGGCGAATTATATCACCAAATCAGAAACTTCAGGAAATTCCCACTCACGCATGTATTTTAATACAATGTGTTATACAAAATATAAGGCTAATATTAAAAATGTTTAACTGGCTTCAAAGTAGAAAATTAATAAAAAATTTGGAAATTCTCTTAGATGCTCTCCTTTGCATTAAATCAAACCCAAAGTGAAAGAGAATTTTCGACTGCTGGCCTTTTTGTCACCAAAATTAGGACACGGCTCAATGACAATTCGGTTAATGCGATAATTTGTCTCGGCACTCATTCTAAAACTAAAACTCTTCTGATAAATAGTTTTTTTTTTGTTCTATTAGTAATTAAGTTTTTTGTTTTAATGAATAAATTAATGAATATTTTATGATTTTTAATTGATTTTTTTTTAATTAGTAAATATTAAAACCTAGTTTACCCTATTATGAAAATTTTCGATTTCGATTTTTTTCGATATCGAGAAAATTCGCCTTATTATGAAACTAAAAAAAACATTGAAAAGATTTTTTCCGAATGCACTATACGATGACTATTTTAGTAGACGAATTTTGTATTTGACCGTTTGAATTTTTCCAAAGATGTTATTCATTTGTTTGTGGGAAAAATGTATTTAAAATTTTTTATAAAATTATAGGATTAAGGTATATTTACAGGGTGTTTGGCACGTGGACCGAAATTTTTTTTTGGCATATAGAAGAGGAGGGGAGGAGGTCATTTTCCAAATTCAAATTAATTTTTTTGCTTTCATCCCACAGAACTAATGTCCTAAGTGCCTCGGTAACTGACATATGATATTTTTAAGTGTTGTTCAATTACCCAAAATATCGTCTTTAAATGGTCACAACTTTTTTGTTTGTAGTCGTAGAGACACAGGTTGTTGTGTTCTACAATGTGATTTTATTCTAAATAAATCGTCGTTTCTAAATATAACGTTGACTTATATACAAAGTCACATCATCTTCAGCGTCTTCTTCAATTGAATATATATTGAACATAAAAACGAAATAACAAAACCACTGTCAAAATTATTATCTATTTTTCCCGACTTATCGAATTTTCTCGATATCAAAATTTCATAATAGGGTAAATCCGCGTCGAATCGAATTTTTCGATATATAAAAAAATCGAAATCGAAAAATTTCATAATAGCCCCCCTGGTATTCCCGGGCATTATTATTTGCTGGGAAATGAGAAGCCCTAACCAAAGTTTTATAATCGTGGACTAATCATGATTTCATTATGGTGAGTTTACAAGACTCAATAATTTATTGGAAATTGAAGCGGAAACTGCGTTCAGATGTGCACCAAATATTTAAGAATATGGCATATTTTATAAAAAAACATATTTATATTTTTCTATTTCCACTGTTTAGTATCATCGACTTAACTCGATGTTTGTTTAAATGATTTTTTAATAAGCATTCGATGCTGCTTTTTATTGGAGGATTGTACCAAAAATCTTTATGATATTTTTTTATGGTATAAACAATAAAACCATGATGATCGTTTCTCAAAAAAACCTAAAACAACTTTTTGACGTTTCTTTCGTCGAGTTATGGATGTACGTACTTCATTTTATATCTTGAAGTGACAAAGTTTTTTTGTTTATAATTTGTGACTTCCTTTAGTTGAAAAATAAAAACAACCGAAAATTGAATAAACAAATGATAGGAAATTGTTTGTCTAATTCCTGGAAATTTTGTCAAAATTTAATTTTAATTGGATAACATAAAATGAAATCCATCAAAATTATATTGCAATCGGATGTTCAGTGTTTGGAGATATTTAAATGAGAGAAATTTAGAAAGAAAACAGAGGCGGAGACAAAATGTTTGTATCATATTTTAAGTTACAACAGAGATTTAATAATTTAAAAATATTAAATCTAAGTACTTAAACGTCTTTGTTCAATTAAAAAATCACGTTTCACTTAAAATAATCATTGTATGTGGATTATGTTAATACGCTTGCGTTTCGGGAAGAAGGTGGCATAATATTGTATGCTACTTTTACAATATGACTTTTGATCAAGTAAATCGGTTTAGCGGACTCTTATACATCGTGCTATCCAGAAAATGTGAAACGTGTTTTATTAGTGTTAAGTTCACTCATTTTAACCATCGTGAGTTAGCCCAGAATTTCATCCCAGAAAAATAAATAAATATTGGGTAACACTAAAATTGCAGTGGTATCCTCAGGCCAGATTTCAATATAGTAATTTCGTTCAATCACCCAGAAATTGAACTCAAATTTTAAATATCAAAATTAAAAGTTAGGTAAAAATAATAAAAGTTTAAATTAAAAGAACTGATTTGATTTAGCACTGGGTGGGTCAGCTCATTGATTCTCGGCAATAACTATTTTTTTTTTTTTTTTACTTAACATAACAGCGACTGGATGTGTCACAAATGTCAAGTCGTATTGATAAGCTCTAGTTTTGTAAGCGAATCAAAAAAAAACGGCCTTGTCTGTCCAGATGTATCGGTGGCCTGTAACGGAACGACATCGGGTCGGATTGCTCTACATTTCATTTTAATCCTGTTTGCATCTAGTTTTTATGAGATCCAAATGTTGACTGCCTGGTGTGTCTTGGTGAATCGGAGGATAGTAACGGAATGTGTTCTATTAGACATGAAGTCAAATTGCCTAGCTCTAGTTTTAATCTCAAAACGGTTTTCAAGTTGTGAACAGAGCTATGATGGTTTGTCCCAAAATGGTATCGAGTTTCAATAATTTCCAAGACTACATTGAAGGCCAGAATCTGAATGTATTCTATTGGAAACGAAATCACATTAGCTAGCTCTACTGGCGTTCGTTGCACCATGTCATGCCAGGCCCTTGACTATTTGAAATCATAAAAACTCGATACCTCATTGACCCAAACCACCATACGTCGCTCCAACTCAAACTCGGACATCATACGAATAAATTTTCAATTTGAAGAAAGTTAGTTAAAATGGTGGTTTGGAAAAAATTACAATGTTTTTTAATAATTATACATATTTATTACACATTTCAAAAAAACTACAAAGAAAAAATTATATCTAATAAAATATTTATAACAACAAAAACAAAATCGGTAACGAAAAATACGCACAAGCGAAACTCGGACAAAGAAAATTATTTCAAGGTAACTTTATTATTAATAGAATAGATTATTATGGAGATCCCCAAACAGTAGACATTGAGCTTCCCATTAAATGTTTTATTTAGTTTAACACAAATTTCACAAGAGCAACATCAGTTTGATCAAAATGGGAAGACAGAGGCCAAACATCCGTCGAGGTACGACAATTGATCATTACACAAAACGAAGAAGGCAACTCACTTCGAGAAGTATCTAAAATTGTCAATAGAAGCCATTCTACAGTTCTTGACGTCATTAAGCGGTTTAAGATGACCAAAAAATTGGAAAATAAACCCAAAGAAGGACACAACAAAATTTTTAGTGGACAAGATGAGCGGTATCTATTACCGCGAAACATATGCTGACGCACTTTGTTACACAGTGCTAAATCAATTCAGTTCTTTTAATTTAAATTTTTATTATTTTTACATAATTTTTAATTTTTATTTTAATATTTAAAATTTGAATGAACGATGATGGGCTGAGATATCATTGCAGTTTTAGTGTTACCTGATGATATTTTTTTTTATTTCTCTGGGATGAAATTCTGGGATAGATTCACAAGGGCAAAATTTTAATGATTCTACAGTGTACTACAGACAACCATAAAAATTATTACACAATTTAAATTGCCCAACTATTTTTAAAGGCAATTACATACATAAAATACCGCGGCGTAAAGTATACATATACAATTCCACGATTTTTAATTTTTGTTGCAAACATGTGGGATTTAGCGTGATTTTATGAAATATGAGTAAGCGCGATAAAAATTCTTTGAATACCTAAACCATACATTAAAAATAAATAAATTCCTTTATATCACATTATACTGTATGGACATAAAATATTTTTTATTCTGTTAACAATATTGTCAACAGTTTTCAATCACTGCGGAGCGCATCATATGAATATTTACATTAGGTGTGGTCTCCTAAACAAAAAAAACGTATCAACTCTAAAATTCCGCATCACATGGTGTTTTTATTATTAATTTAATAAATGTTAATTTAATTTTTAAACACAAACACCAATTTAAATGTGTAATCGTACAGCTATGACATCATATACTAGATACGTATGGGTATAGCGCAGATATTTTTGATTATTAGATTCCACGAGCTGCGGCTATAAATTGTAGACGGAATACTCAAAGGTCATAGACCAACTATATTAAAACTAATTGTGTAATTGAACGAATTGCGGAATGAACGATGCATATCGAATTTAAATTTCGTGATGACGGCAGAACGGGTTAAATATATTTTAATATCGAGATGGTTATTAATTTAACCTTCAACATAAATCATTGAAAATTAATAGTTGAGAGATTTTGTTATTGCTTAATTTTTAATTTAAATATAAATATTTGATTTGTTCTTTATAATTTTATACCAAATTAGCTACCATTTTGCACACGCCGTTTTGCCCACCAAACCGCTTAAAGTCGTGGGAATCGTTTTCATGCCATAATCAAATGTATACGATGTAAATTAATCATAGTCACTCGACGCCGGTGTCATTAGCATAATTTTGTGTACGACACGCACTATTAATGGCCCCGACTATAATTAACGCGCTAATGTTTTAAAAATTTTATTGCGTATTTCCCAAATTTAACGCGGTCGGCTCATACACTCATAAGATCAAAATCAACGTATTATTTTACGTTGTTGCAAGCGCAAATATCAACAAAATGTCGTTATCCAATAAATTTCAATTAAACTCAATTATTTGTCATGTACAAGAAACGCGAATTTTGCATTAAACGTCTTTTTAACCCTTTTATGTCGTCGCAATTTTAATTTATTTATTAATAAGTTATCGACATGGCTGCTAGAGTCGATTTTGTTTGATGATGTAACGGCGGTTAAATCACTTACGTTATGAGAGATTTTCAAAAGTTCCGCATACGCAATTAATTAAGTCAAGGTTATACAGATTCTCACGTTCAAATACGAAACAAAGTGTTTAATGAGTATTAGCAATGAGTTTTAGTTTAGTAAACCGCTTACCCATAACCAAATTATCTAATAGTTCACAAACTAATTTTAAATTGGTTAAATAATTTTGTTAAAAAATTTATATACAAACACTTACATTCATTCCATTTCGTGTTAGCCAAAACATGAATATTTAAAGTTGCTTACCTAAAATTAGAAAAAAATAAAAAACAAAACTATTAGCATTTTATAAATGACTTAATTACACAAAAAAAATATTAACCACGTGCTTCCGATTCATCAAGATTTTATGTTTGAAAACAATTAAGAATACAACATCGCTCTACAATCCACCTACGATTTTTAGAAAGGAAGTCTGGGCGATTGTGACATTGGATGGGTGTGCTACTTTTTGTGTGTTTAATTAAAGATCAAACGTGAACATTAAACAAAAATGTTGGTCGCTCCGTATACCTCAATTAAATTTTGTTGGGGCTTTTGATCTCTTTATGAAACTATACTGTATGCAATGCCCCACATGAAAAGAGCGGTCATAAACATTGTGTTTCACATTTTGGAAATTTAGCAAGGTTTAATTGTTTGTAAATTATTTTTATTTACTAATAGAATATTAATTTGTAAAATAATACATATCAATAGCCGCCTATAGCTAAAAACATACCATTATGATGGCATTGGCGTTTTAGCAATTAAAAAAAAAATTTAGTACACTGTTATATTTCTTATACGAATTTTGAGTGAAATAAAAAACTCAGCAAAATAAAAATTGTTTTTTTCCTTATGAGAGTCTCAAGAAGCATACTGTCCTGTCTTACTATTTGTTTCAAATAATTCAGCGATCTAAATAAAGTTTTCCGTTAAGTGTCAAAGTCAAATATTAAGTGTCGTGTACATTTTTATAATTATTTTAAAGTGCTCGTCATATCTTTCTGAATTGATGTGAGTTTTGAAATATTTTGAAAAGTTGCTATTACGAGATTATGCACTTCCGTACTCCTATGACGATTTTTTACGATATTTTGCAAAATGTATTGGTGAGTATTTCCTTGTGTACAGGCCGAATGCTATAAAACTATTATGTATTTATAAGATGTGGTGTAATGCAATCAGAGACAAATTAGTTTCAGTTTAAATTTATATTTTTTGCTCCGGTTCGGGTTCAAAACGGGATCTGATTTTTGATTGATCATAAAACTATGTTACGACTGGTCAATGGTGATAACAATTATTGTATTTTCCTCTTTACGTTCATTCTTGCTATTTAGTTCTATGATGAGTAGAATATTTTGTTTGAATGCAGTGTCACCTGTCCTTGAGCATGGTGTACTTTTAGTACTAATATTTTTTCTTTACTGTCAATGAGCATCGTTTAAGTGTGGGAGCGAGACACCGGGTATGTGTGTGCAATCGCGCGACGATTGTAAATATTTTGTTTTGAAAATATTTACAATAAACTTATTTCCTTAGTAGGCCAGAAAAATACAACTTGGACAAAAATGCTATGAAAATATTTTTCCCAATTTCTTATTCCCAGGGAAAACAAGAATAGTGCCAGATTTGGCGTGTAGTGTAATACGGTACGATTTTTATTGTTGTTTTTTTTATTTTTATTTATTAGCTTTAAGGTAAATTTTGACCCACTGTTTCTTTAAATTTCCTATTTTTCGGTTTTAAAAGAAAAAAAATTTCCAATTTTTTTTCAAATTTTCCAAATCTTCTGCGATCCCATTTCCTTGTATTATTTCGGTGTATTTTTTTTGTTTTCCTCGTTTCGGCCCATTGGACTCTTCCTCCTGTTGGTTTAATTCCCAGGTTGGGGAAACATTTTATTCTCTCTATCTTTCAATTTAAATACAAATACAGAATGGTGATTCCAGGCATTCGGAGTTATTTGTTTTTGTCCCTTTTCTTTTATTCTTCTTTAGCTTTAATGGGTTGTAATGAAATGAATCACTAAATTTTTTCGGTTCGGTGTGATGGGAGCGGAGATGCCATTCCGTGTCGGCGTTTTATTTTAGGTACCTTTGATGCCCGCATCCGGTTTCGAAACCACGCTCAGATGCTTGCATCAAAGCACCTCACTCTGTTATAGTTATTTGGTGTCGTTCCTTAAGTTTCGGTCGACTAATTCTGGTGTCCGTAGTTCAGTTTTTTATTTGTATTTAATTTGCGTTTTCTTTGCATATAAATTTCTGTAATTTCAGCCTCAAAGACCCCATTAACCATAGCATTTCTCCCTGAGATCTAGCCGGCAAAATCACCGTGTGAGGCCTCTGCGTGGTTTAGATGATATCTGCGGGTTGGCTGCTGAGCCGTCCGTAACAACTATATGTACTTGTACACAACACAGTGCGTTTACTATTTTAAGCAAGAATCTGTTGTTACATTTTCAAAAGTAGTAATCGGTTATACAGAGGTCCCATTTTTCCGATATATATATATATATATATATATATATATATATATATATATATATATATATATATATAGGATAAATTATTACCGGCATATCGAATTGATCATTGACTCTAATCGTGAGATTTAAATTTGCAACTCTACCCTCAAATTCCCAGATGTTTCGTACGTATTACCGATGGTGCGGTGATATTGTATTCACCGCTTCAAGATAAAACATTTGTTCGGATTATGGTCTCGAACTGTGGAGGTATATGATAATCCGCATCACGCCACGACAAAATGTTGCACATCTGTTAAAACGATGATCACTATTCGTTTCGGGCACCTAATTAAATTCTATTTGACTAGAAAAATGCTCGATTTATGCCATTATAGTGAAACCTGCTCAACCTGAGCGACATTCCCATCCTGCATGATGTTAGTATGATGAATGCACATAAAATTCCACACAAATAAATTCAATCAAAACCTTGAGCTGCGAGGAAAATAAATTCATATACTATTCAGCTGACCTATAATTCAATTCAACTTCACATGTTTTTATGTTTGGTAGTAAATATCAGCAAAATATATATGATTCGAATTTTTATACTATTTTTGGAAGAAATTTTTGGTTAGTCTATTAAATTTGACAAACCTGATCTCAAATTTTTCTACTAGTTAGAAAACTAGGTTTCTGTAGGATTAATTTTTCAAACGACATAAATTAGGTTTCCAAACGAATTGGCAGCGATAGATGTTTTTGAGTAAAACTCGTTCATTGAATTGGATGAGTGACAACACATTGTCTGGCTAATAACAGGACAGCGTAGAGTAAGTCTCAAAATTACATTATAAATATAAAGATGACACCTATGGACTTAACCTTTCAAACAGGATCGGTGGCATTCCCAAACAGATTGATACTAATTGATTCTTGAGTAAAATGTATTCAGTGTACTCATAGAGTTTGAGTGGCATCCTTTGAATGGCCAATAACAGGATATTTTATAGTTTGTACCAAAATTCAATGAGGTATAGGTGACACATCTCAAAATAAGATTTCGAATGATATCAATGGCATTTTTGAGAAGTTTGGGGGGTTTCTTTTTAAGGACCCATACCAGGACATCGCAGAATTTATACCAAAATGTGACTACTATCGAACGATTAGGCCTAACCTTTCAAAAGACATAGGATTAGTAGCGATAGATTTTTTTGAGTAAAACTCGTTCAAAATTTCATTATACGTAGATGACACCTATGGACTTGACCTTGCAAATGGCATTATAGGCATTTCCAAACGGTGTGATAGAGGAAGATTCTTGAGTAGAACTTATTCAGCCACTCATACAGTTTGAGTAGTTTATTTTTAACGGCAGGTGTAATGAGGACATCGCAGCGTTTGTACCAAAATGCCGCTACTATCGGATGATTTCTTTAGGCTTCACCTTTCAAATGACGTAGGTTTTTATTCCAACCGATTGGCTGTGAATCACAACTTGTGAAGGATTTTTTGAATAAAACTCGTTCAATGAATTCATTGAGTCGCACACTTTGACTGACCAATAACAGGATATCATATAAATTGTATTAAAATGCCATTACATGCATCCGACACCTATGGACTTAACCTTTAAAATGACATCACGCTGCAATTCCAAACTGTATCCAGTGAATATGCGTTTATAAGACATTAATCCGTTTGGGAATGCAACTGTTATTTGAAAAGTTAATTCCATATAATTATTATCTGTGTAATGGTATTTAAAAAAAAATGTACGACGTCCTGTTATTGACCATTTAAAGGGTGTGTCACTCAACCATTTCAATGAAACGGTTTTAGTTTAAACAATCTCTATAGAAGAGGCTATATAAATCATCAGATAATAGTGACGTTTAAAATCTTTAAAAGTAAATCACTCAAACGTTATGAATGCAATGAATAAGCTCTACTCAAAAATTTTTACGTATCATTCCGTTTAGGAATGCCATTAATATTATTTGGAAGGTGAAATCCGTAGGTGTCATCTTTCTATAATGGAATTTTGATACAAACTCTACGATATCCTGCTGTTGTTGGAACTTTAAAGTGTTCTTTTTATTTTATCAAATGAATAAATTTTGTTTAAATATAAATGTAGTGATGGAAAATTTAATTGTTTGACCAAAATTATTATTTAAGTCTCGACTAAATAATTTTAGAAAAGTTGATTTGAATAATCAAAGATCAGATTTCTTTTAGTAATATTGTAAACGAGAGCCTGGTGGAAAACGCTGAAAATTCTAGTGATAGATACGATAATGAAAGCGAGTTTATTCATTCGCATCGGACGTAACAAAGCAGGTGGAAAAATTTTCTATACAAAATATTGCAAGTGATATTGCCGAATTGCGTGTCGAGAATAACATTACCAACAGAGCAGCCAATTTTCTATTTAAAATTTTCATGAAGTTCCACCTAAATTTACCTAAGGACACCAAACAACTAAGCAACAGAAAAAAAATCACGTGAACTTATTCACATATTGAAGTTTCAAAAAATATCATAAAATTTTTAAATTAAAATTTAATTTTAAATCTAATAAATTATTTAGACATTGGAACTGATGGATGGTGTTCGCTCACAAAAAGCTCGAACACAAATGTTTTTTTTTAAATTTAGTGGAAATAAAAGAAATGTTTGAGCCTTGTTACAATAATCATGAATCTGAATATCAGGCTTCGTTGTAATTTTGTCTGGACATTGATTATATTGAATGTGTCAAAGCTAGGACCATCGGCATATTACAAAGAGATTGATATCAGCATAGTAATGGCATAGATAATGGACCGACTATACTACAAGTTCAGCACTCTGACGGGGACCGTTAACTTCACTATAACGATAAACAAACATAGTGGACTCCTACAGAGAGTAGACGTTTTAAAGGACTACACGAGTATCGAAAACAATATATGACGATCATCTGACTATTCACCTGTGGTAACGACTCTGAGTATATTGATAATAAAAAAGGAAAACTAGAACATGAATGAGAAGCATTCAATAGTATTATCCAACAAGCAACATGGGACGTTTAAGTAACATTTCAAATTCCCCGGGAAAACTAAAATAGGGCCACTGGACTAAAAGCGATATGTAGAAACCCACTCTAGTTGGTGCTTACATTCTTGAAAGAGACTTTGAGCGGTTACCGAGACAATCAGCAAATAAAAACACTACAGCCAAAATTTGAAATCAATTAAATAATTTAGCAGATTACCGTTGAATATTCCAAGCACGCTACCTTGCGGGTAGCGTACTTGGAATATTCAATGTATGTACTACATGCTCAGACGACACAGCCATCCTAGTTAGAAAAAATATATCGGAAGCAACAAAAAAAACTTCAAATACAGTAGACACCGTGAGTATAGACTAAAAAATGTACATTATAAAATGTAGTTTATAAAAAGAAACCACATCAGTACATGTCAATTTAAAGAACCAACATGTAAACTGGATTACCACGGTTCTTAATTCAAAGTAAATCGTACATGCAAATAAAGTTGATGGCGCTTAGCTAAGATGGAAAGAGCACATCAAAAAAAAAATAAACCAAAAATATGAAAATTGAGGTTAGAAATTTTGAGCTTACTCTACAAAACAAATTGCTTCTGTACCGGCAAATTTTAAAACTAGTATGAACCATGCAGGGATGTGGGGTATTTCCAATACTTTTTAAATGTTAAATAACATTTTCACACTTTGAAAATAAATTTTTGGTACATTTTTTCTATCACGTATGTGTTCTTTGACCATGTAAAACAAAAAGTTTATTGAGAAGTTTTTGTTTTTCATTAGAATTAAAAAAATTCTTCCTTTACATCCTCGAAGTAATATTTTTGAAATATCGCGATTAGTAGCTATAAACAATCATAATTATAAATATATATTTTAGTTAGACTTTTAAATTTAAATATAAAATAAACGTAAGTGTTGGTTTTTCATAAATTATGTTTCCCGTTTAAAATGTAAATTATATACTTGTAAGTGTGGTTTCCATTCATAAATATAAATAATTTAAGGGGTACGCTCAAATGCTACCAAATGGTTACCAGAAGACCAATGTACAAGTGGTCTAATTCAATGCTTTCAAAATAACGAGCCAATAAAATACAAAAACAAGCAAAAAAAATACGTACAACATGAAAATGCAGACATACGTTGCATGTTGGACCCCACCATTGCAGTGAGAATACTTCAAAGGCAGAAACCATTGGATGTCAGAGTTCTAAACGATACAAATAAATGATTGTAACAGGAGTAAACAATAGGCTATCTTTTGTCAATCGAAAAATTTATTTAACATAAATAGATTACGAAAAACTAGAAAATATCTAGGAAAAGGGGGGGGGGTGGTTCCACGTGTGATTTTCAGTGAATTTAAACAAAAATAAAAAATTGCCATTGGTTTCATATTTTAGTCGAGGTTTCAATAACGACAGGCCTTATCCATTAAGTAGATTAGGCCTCGCGTAATGCCGATCAATTAAAGGCTCCTTCAAGAGTGAAAAAATCCATTTACTCGTACTAGGTTCATCAATAAATAGTTCTTTTACTCGTACTAGGCTCATAACTTAAAAAAAAATCAGGCTTTTCCACAAAAACAAGGTTTCTGAATTCGGCCCAACATTAACGAAAATCGGGGCGTTTTCTCGCCAATTATTTATGTAGCTGAATTATGATTAATTTAAAAGGATCAAATTTCAAATGGAATTTGAATTCCTAATTGTGGTAAAAAAATCCATTGCTAAATTGAATATTCAAATATCCTGAGGGCATTTTGCTCAAAACTCAGACAAGATTACCGGAAAAAAGACTCATGTTATCGAAAAAAATTTAACATAACTGTTGAATGGTACCCAACAACGTGTTTCGCAACGTATATATGCAATGGGATTAGTTTAGAAGCTGCAAAATTGGATGCCACATGATTTGAAAGGAAGGTACTGTGGACGTCGGTAAACCGATGCTTCAACGATGATTTCAAAGATGAAAAGAAGATTGATTATAATATTCTAAAGCGCAAACTAGCGTGATGGAGGTGATTATCGATGATTCGATGATAATTCTATTCATATGGTAGCAAATAGAGACGATAATTTATTGTTTTAAGGTAAATTATGGCTGAAAAAAAACCGGAATGATACCACAGGAACAGTAACAGTATTTTACATCATGACAACGTTTGGCCACCCATTGTGATTCCTGTCAAAAGCTACCATGGACTAGCGTTCTAATAAACGGAGGTTATAGTTTTCGATAGAGCACCCTTTGAATATCTCATTTCCTTTTCAATCAAATGTTACAGATTTTGAAAGTTTGCATGTTTCATTTTCAACTTTAAAATATCCCAAAAAAAAACTCTTGTACACAAGCAACAACAGTTCATCCTTAGGAATTTTAGTTTAAATAAATAAAAGTTTTCGGCGTAAAAATACAGCCAACTTCATCAGAATATAATTCGGTAAATATGTAAGCATATTTTATGTAGGAATGCGACGCCCAGTAGAATTAGATAAACCAAACCATTTAACTTGGCTACTGTACTGCTTTTGCCAAATCATTCTGATCAGTGAGTTGCGGCTCGTATTTAACATTCTGATCGCTTCGGTTGACATGAATGTTCTGGTCGCGTTTTAAAAAATCGAATTTCAAAATAATTTTTAACATACAATTAAAAAATTAAACACAAGGTGTAATAGTAGCACGCACCAAGACCTTGGAATCGATATTTGCAACGAATATCGAGGTAGAGATCCAAGAACCAGTCAAGGAAAATTTACCATCAACCAACGTACAATAAAGCAACTAAGAAAACAATTAACTAGCAAACTTCGATTGGCCATTTACCAACTATGCAATGAACATCAGCGATTTATTGCGGCCCCATCCAAGTGAGAAAAGGAAACAACTACAATTTCAACCTGTTCTCAGTAAACGAAAAAACTATCAAAACTATAAACAGAATCGGCATAAGAAGGCAGTTCTCGTGGTCTTTTGTGTTTGAAAGGCAGAACCTCATCGTAGACTAAAATTTCTGAAAGTAACGCGTTGTTCTATAAACTATAAACTAACAAGGGTTCACTAACATAACAGATTAAAATTTTCAGCAGTGATAAGATTCGACAAGGATTCGAGACAAGGAATTTGACTATAAAATATCGAAGTACGAAGGAGACATTTCCGAAATTACCACGTCTACTGCTTTCGAAATTTTAGAATTATTATGTACTAAATTCAACTTATTCCCATGCAGGCGGTAACTAAGTCATTGCTTAAGATTCTCTGAAATAAAACAGGCAAAACGATCAGCAAACAGTGTTATACTATAACCTAGGACAGATAACTTAGTAGCTTACTCCGCAAAGAAGAAACAATTTAGTTATAGATCGCCAAACTATATTAAGCCCTGCGATCACAAACCGTTTTTTGCGCATTTCGGAGCTGCGTTAAAGGCCTCACCAAGCAGGTTATCATGATTATTCAGGACTCACCCAGAACAATAAACTTAGGTACAAACACACTAAAAATCTATGAACAATTATCCGGTTTTCCGTTTAGATTCTCGACAACTCTGAAATGCAACGAAAATTAATGAGTTGTCTAAAGTCAATCTGCATCGAGTTTTAGTTGATAATAAGGTCCAAATCAACTAAGCCTCTCTAAGTTCTACGATTCGAGCGCTTAGTTAAACCAATGCCTTCTAAACTACTGGCCGTTGACACCAAATGATGACGACACGCTAAGTCGACGTTGTTGTTGCTTTCTCTAGTTGCTATGTTAGTGTAAATATCTTAAAATTATTACTGCGCAGTCTCGGTTTAGACTTAAATTGACGTCATGTGCGAAAAATGAGAGTAGTAAAAGGCCAGTAGTTTAGAAGGCATTGGTTAAACACATCATTTAGGTAGATACTCGATTGGCTAAAAAAATGCAATCGCAAAAAAAAAACAAAAAAATTTTGAAAAACAGAATTCGAAAATCAAATCTCCTTGGTAAATTGATTGAGTAGCCAAGATATTGGCTAGAAAATTGCTTGCTTGCTAGCCGATCGAGCCGAGGGCGTATATCCTCTATCCGGTCGCAAATTACTAGATTTATTTTGCCATGCCAACTGACACATTTTTTTAAATTTAGATTTGTTTTGCGATTGTAAAGTAGAAATACACGAAAAGACTATTACGCAGTTTCCAAGGTCGCAGTCTTTTCATGTATTTCTACTTTATAATCGCAATACAAATTAAAAGTTAAAAGAGATGTGAGATTTGGCATGGCAAAAAAATCTAGTAATTAATTTGCGACCGGATAGAGAATATACGCCTTAGTCTTACTTCTTGTGATGAGAACCACAAACGATATCAAGACACATGGACACCTAAGGGCGCGGTAACGCAGAAAATTACTGAAACTCATTGGTAATTTAAATACCGATGTGAGACTAGCCCGATATAAATTTTTAAACAAGGTCCATTAAGTACACAAGATTTGATTCATAAATCCTCAAGAATTCGAAAGTCGGCAGTTAAGATGAATATTTGTTCATCAAAAATTCAAACAATGTCAGTCCACATTACAGTTTGTTGTAGAGTAATGCCGATGCCAATTACAAATCAAGAAGCTTGGGATTAAACTCAAATATATAAAACTGACTTGTAATTTACCTTTTCATTAGCACGTATCAGTAAAGCCGTTTTATGATAATAAAGAAGTTAAGTCGCAAATCTACAGACAAAATGTTGGATGGACTCCCTTTCTACCGAAACTGACAATTTTCTAAATATAACACAGTTTTTGTCTCCTTCCTTAAAGATTTGTAATAAAAACTACTTTTAAAAATTATGTCACTAGTTGGATGTCATTGACATTCAACAGTTCAGAGATTCAATATATAGAAATAATTTAATTTAATTTTTATAAATTTGAAAAAATTATTTGCCAATATAAGCTGCATTACTGCAGAAAACATATTATTGGATTCGTCAAAATATTACTGAATTTTATAATTGTAAATGGTACAATTGTATCAATTGTCCAAAAAATCGCCTAATGAAACTTTTTGTATGTTTCCGCTTTCATTAGAAGATTTTTTGTAATACCCTGTAGATTTAACCCTTGGCAGTTTGTAAAAAGATTTAACCACAAATAATTGCGGAGCCACCTTGTGGTTGGTAACTGTAAAAATGCTTGCATATTGTAATGATTTTTATTTACCTTGCCAAATGATACTACATGATTCCGTTACTAAAGTTTTTACGAATCACATTCACACACAAACACATAATGTTGCACTAAAACTGTTCCTTGATACACCATTTTCACTAAAACACTTTCCCGTTAAAACTTTTTTACGCACAATCAATTCGATCAAACAAACACGATTTCAATAAAATAATTAACGAAATTGAAATATTATAAGACGAAGCTCTTTTATGAAAATTTAAGTCTCGGATACAGTTAAGTTGAAAAACATAATATAAATACTAAAAATTACAATTAGATGCTTAAGTATACAAAACCGGAATAGTACTGACGATGTGCAACAAATCAATTTCCTAAATTTATTTTTCACAATTTACCGTTCGTCTGTCTGCGTTTGGTTTACATAATAATTTTATACTTTTAACACGTTGGATGTTAGGTATGTTGGAATTTATGAATTTATGTGTGTTGGAATGTTGTTACATTTAATAAAAGCTTTGGACATTAGATAGTTGATAAATAGTTCATAAATAAAATTTTAATCATATTTTGGGCGTCGCGATATGATTTAACTAGGGCTATATTAGCTTTTACTAAAACCAAAGATGGTAACCAAAGTAGAAAAGCTTAATAGTTAAAATGTTTTGGTTTTGTTAGTTATAAACTTTGCGATAGGAAAACACTGCAATATTAATATGTAGTTTAGTAGTTAGTTGTATTTTGTAGCAATTGGAAAATTTCATCTCGGAAATATTTTCGTTGGGGTTAAAGCAATGTTAGCAATGTGTTATGAATAATAGTATGGAAATGTGTTAGATCTGGCTTTTTTACCATTTGGACATGAGATGACCGTATCGACGTGTGAGGATTTGGCTCGATCGTCTAGTATTTTCCACTCTCCGTTGAATATTTCTGTTATGTTTGAAAGTTGTGAGTTAGTCGAAGAAAATGTTAATTCATGGATTTATAACTTTAAAATGGGCGATTACCATTCTTTAAATGCATTTCTGCATACGTATGATTGGTCGCGTTTTTATGGTTGTGATAGTATCGGCGGTATGTTAAGCGAATTTTATAGAATTATTAATTTAGGTATTGAGAAATTTATCTCTAAGCAGAAAGCTTTCCGCGTTATGAAGGAACAGTGGTATTTTTGTATCAGTTTAGACAAAATTGGTAGACGATAAGACGTGAGACAGATGATATGAGATTACATATATGAAGCCCATATCATCTGAAACCAATTCCGTTTAATCAGACGGGGCTTTGTTTCAATTACGGGGCTTTGTTTAACATGGTTACTATCATTCGTTTTGGCTCAAATATGCGCCGTTTTCTTCGATAACTCGTTGACATTTAGAAGGTTAATGGAATTAATGGAAATATACTGATTTTACCGCTATCCCGAAACGCCTTGTTCCTATTAGCAAAAAACTGAGATAACCGGTTTTCACAAGCCTCACTAGGGACCACCAAGAGCGTTTGCCATGGATAAAAAGAGATGAAAATCGTTTGGTACCAACTCTGGACTATAAGGTGAAACGTGAAACAAAGCCTACGGAGCTTTTGGTTGGCCATCATAAACGTGTGTTGTCACGGCGCCTCTAATTGGCTAACTCTGGCCGTTTCTAGTCGATTGCTGCCTTTAATCGGTCCAATTTCTGGCAGTAGAGGTCCAATTTAAGTGTTTGGTCATTGGACAGCAGCTCATAGTAGATGATTCCCTCCCAATATCATCAAACATACAGCTTAACCTTCCTGATTGCCAATCCTGGTTCAGCCACCGTTTGGGCCTCTTCATCGTCCTTCAATCATGATTGTTTCCGCTTGACAATGTCGTATGTGACCCATTTCTTGTCACCAGCTACCATCCGCTTTACAAATGGCTCGATTTTGTTCCGTTTGGCCAAGGATTCTCAAATAGAAATACTGTCCATCTAGTTTTTTTGAGTCAACTCGTACGGCACCCAAACATCGAGGTTATTTTTGAAGCCTGCTTTATGCAAATGGTTTGAGCTGATTTGTGGTCAATCTTCCAGGCGACTATTCGAGTGCGATTGCGACTGTTCGAGTGCGATTTTTTGTGTGAATATTAAGAATCACACTTTTCCACCAATCAAATTCCACCCATAATAGATAAAATATTTTTAATGTTAATCAAAATATTTGCAGACGACCAACCTAATTATAAAAATAAAAAAAAATTATGAGCTACATTGTGTCCAATAAATCCAATAAGATCTTGGGCGATGCTACGACAGCTCGCTTGCGGTCTACTTCGATAATTTTTAGGAATTTATTGACATTTTCGACGATATGTTTTTCAGTGCGTGGTGCATCTTTATTACCTAAATTTTCGGACGTTATTGCACAAGATTGGTTGTTATAGATCGGCACCATAGATACCATTCACAATTTCAGCCGCCTGGCTTGCGTTTACGTCTTTATCGAAGCAAAATAGTAAAATACTACGATTTTTCTCTTTGATTACCTCCATCGTTGACACGCTATAACTCACAACTGAATCGATCAATCAAAACAGTGACGAAATAATATTTTTAGTACGTGAAAGTACGTTTTAGTGCTCCTTTCCAACGAGTATAAGTATGGTCCACTGCAACAAATACATCACGAGATATATGCCACTAAAGCCATCTAGTGAAAAATTAATGGAAATATATTTCCCCAATCTAATATGAAATAGATGAAATAATAAAGTTATTTTTTATATTTATTATATTATAAAGCGTTTTAAAATTGGCGATTATAAAAGCTGGAAAATCAAGCTAGCGGAAAAAATAAAAATTAAATTAGCTATCCTTCAATGACATTTCGTAATAACAAAAATCACGCGTATTTTCAAATTGGCATATCTCGTTGAGTTTTAAATTTTTCCGCTAAGTGCTACTCGTGATCCTCCAATTGTCAATAAGAGGTTTCAATTTGAATAGCTTGCTATTTGGGCAGCTGTTAATTTTGAAGCTGTCATTTTTTGACATATGACAAGTAAAAACTACCCCATTACTAAAAATGGTACGATACACGCAAAAATGGTGAAAATTTTGCACTGACATTTCGCAAAACTAAAGCACTTTTGGGTCGACGTGAAGCAACTTCTCGGCCGGCAATAATGAAACTGGTGGACAAGCTTGCGCTGTTGGAACAAGTTAGTGATTTGAAGAATCGAAACCATGTGCGTCGCTCAAGAGCAACTGAGAATATTGCTGCTGTAGCACGTAGTGTGTAGCCCGAAAACCAAACTTTGTCGGTTCCTCGTCGATCTTTTGAATTAGACATTCCACATACCATATTATACACCGTATTTTGCATAAAAATTTAGGTCTTAAGGCTTTTAAAGTTCATTTAACACAAGAACTCAAGCCAGCCAATCACCATAAACGTCGTATCTTCGCTGATTGGGTCCTTCAAGTGCATCAAAATGATCCGGATTTTCATCAAAAAATCATCTTTAGTTATGAGGCCCATTTTCACCTCGGGGGCTACGTTAATAAGCAGAATTGTCGCATTTGGGGCTCAGAAAATCCAAGAATGATTGTTGAAAAGCCTCTTAATCCTCAACGTGTCACTGTTGTTTTTGGACTGGCAATGTGATTGGACTTTACTTATTCGAAAATGAGGTTGGTACAACTGTTACGGAGAATGGATTGCGCTACCGCGCTATGACAAGCAACGAAACAAGAAGCCGCGATTAAAAAAGGTTAAGAATCACTGCTCTATAACACTCATTTAGTGAGTCTTTTTTTTAAATATAATAAAAGTAGGCTTACTCCGAATATTCGAGCAAAGTGTGTACAGTGAAGAATGATACCGGTGTGCATAGAGTAATAAATTGTTTATTACTATGCACGCTCTTCGTACACTGACATTTATTTCGGAGTAAAATTTGAAGAATCGAGTAGGCGCGGTAAATACATTTACAAATATAAACGCAGTGTGCAGAGTATTTTTTGGAAGCGCTCTGCCTGCTTGGGTTGAATTAAAAATAGACCCTATAACTAATGTTCCTATATGGAAACTGCGGTCGGATGCCGGCCTGCTATAAAAATTATCGAAACTGGGAAAAGCGAAATTTTTATTTTATAATTGAAGCCCATAACGTCTTAAGCCAATTCCATGCGAGTACTAATCTGGACCTACTTTATACAAGGATCATGTACTAACGTGAAGCCCAATGATCAACTAGACGTTTTCGTTTTAATCATGTTTGAGACCTATTTTTCAAGTTTTAACCCCAAAAAATGTTTGATTCATCTGAACTGATCATACTGATTATATCATTTTTCAAATATTAGTAGTTTTCATTTTTGATTTCAATGAATGCCTAATGAATAATTGTTTTGGGATGAAAATTATCCCTAAATTTACCAATAAACCATCCCGATATCATAGCTACAAGTAACAGTTTTGGCGGTGCAGGTTTAGTTTTAAGCTAAAGCAACCACTCATTCCTCGTTCCTTCTCTAAAAAATATTCAGGACTAAGCATCTATGGAAGCTGTTGTTCTCTCAAAGAACAAAAAAAAGATTTGCTCGTATCACGTGGAACAAGAATATCAATGGTATTCATCGATACTCATACTTAGTAAGCATCTAATAACGAGTCTTCCTGACTTCAACCTTATAGATCAATAATTAGTGAGAAAAGGGATCAATCTAAATTGTTGAAAGTGGGGCATAAGTACACACATAATCGTTTGGGAGTACAAAAGGTACGGGGATTAGCATATTCGACATTTAACTATTAATTTAATCTTTTTAGTCTTTGAATTAACTTTATTGGAAAGAGTAATTAAATGATGGTGTCTATAGAAGTTTAGTACAAATTCCTGTGCGGTTGTTCCTGTTGCTCGCCTGTTGTTACTAAAGTTAGTGTAATATCTAAAACTAGTTTATATACTCTATATATTTATTATTGCTAGTAGTAGATTTCAAAAAAAAAATTAGGCTATAGAAAGCAATTTTGTTTTATTCTTAATTTTTTTAAATTAAACAATTTTGTTACCAATTTAGATAAGGCTTTAAATTATTCGTTGATTCTATACTTTTCGAATTATTTGCCATAAACATTTATTTGGAGCCTAAAGTAGCTTCCGGTCGCCCGATTTCTGAAACATCAATGAGACCTTAAAATGTCCCCAAAATAATTAAACTATTAATCACTCTGTCTTGGCTACAAGGAGGCCACAAACTTCTAGTCCAGTCGGAATCACACACACACCAATACAATAGGAGTAAATAAATACGAGTACGGATGCAGAAGGGGGATACCGAACACGAAGTTTTCATGTGAAAAAAAAATGTTGAACAATACACGCATACTGCAATGAGCATAAAAAACTTTGTCTTTGTCGCAAAGAGACATACAAATTTCTCCTTTGCAATTGCTCGTGATAATAATCACGAAAAGTTAAATCTTTTTATTAGAAATAGTTCTATATTAGATATGTCCAGGTCTGACACCCTGCCCTGATTGACAGAGTTTATTGGGTTTCTTAAAACAATTGCAGATTATACAGACTTACTTCTCCCAATTGTATCTGCAATTGCTTGAATCGTTTCTACTGTGTAGCAGTTTAATTTAATGCATTCTTCCAGAGAAAGTTTCTTTCCTCAAACCATTCTTTATTTCATTATGTTAAAATGCCAACTTTTTCAAATAAGTTAATTTAATCTTACTTCAACTGGCTAATCCAATCCATCTTTGTAGGAAAAATAAAACAAAATAAAATAAAATCTTCTGCCATTAATTTATTTTTATTTAAATATTTTGATATTTTAAACAAGAGCTCTTCCTGTAAAAGATAACCATAAAAAATCAAAAAGATTTCGAAATATACCAAAAAAAGGTCGTTCCAAATCAAGTGAACGCAGTGTATATACCATGGAGATGAGAAAGGCGAGCTCCCGGTTTGAAAGTGTTTCTATACAGAGTGCAGAGAACGGCTACGGAATACGGACTGGTTGCAACTTCGGACCAGTTGACTGGGAAAGACTGAGCGAGGCCATGATTCAACGATTTAAAACACGAAGAACATCGGAAAATAAATTTTTTCCTCGATTTTAGCTTCTAAATAGGATATGACTTTTTCGGGTTTAAGCCGATTTTTCCCCTATTTTATCTCCTGAACGCAGTTTTTAAAATTCGGTTTTAGCCCGATATCTACCCGAAATCAATAAAAAATATTCTTATCGGAATGCATCGAAAATGCATAAAAAAATTAAAAATGAAATAATCATCTATCTATTTTCTATCCATCTCTCATTTAGATAAAATATTATTACTCTTTCTCTTTCTATTTCGCTGTAATAAGAATGATATACGACATCATTTTTATGCATTTTTAGTTAATTTTGGGAATTCCAGTGTAGCACACGCAATACAAAAATCTATACATTTTATTCCTTTATTTAAAGATTAAATAAAAAGTTATTAAATAAAAAAAATGTATTACTTCGTTGTTATTTGAAAAAATGGGGAAAAACACGGAAAATCCCATCAGAGTACTGATTTTGTTCGAAAACTGAGACTTGAGTGTTGCGAGTTTTGCTGCTGTTTAACTAACCTACTACTAGCTGCACAAAATTAACAACATTGTTGTTGATGTAAATAACAATCAAATTTTATATTTACATCTAGTATGCTGATGAAACATCATAAAAACTCCCAACTCTCAAGACGCGGTTTTCGAACAGAATTCATATGCAGAATGAATATCACAATATCCTGATTTTAAAATCTTTAAACCTGACGGTAATGACAATGAGTATGCAGTTGTGTGCAATTATTGCTGTTTCAAAATAAATGTGGATCCAGCAAAAAAATCGTACGATAGATTCTGAGAACATGTATCAAAAACAAGGCATAAAAATTCACGTGAAAGATCGTTAGATCCAGGTTGTTCTACATCCCTTCAGCAACCAACGCCGAAAAATATTCATCAACCAGTAAAATAAAAACAGAATTATCAGATTATTTTATCGAGTTTTTTTTATCTATTGACGAAAATTCTCTTTGCATCCTGCCTCTATCGGGATTCGAAACCGGTACCTCCCGATTCAAACGCCAAAACGCTTTAACCACTGTGCTATTTGCGGTCGGGTTTTCATCCAGTTATCTCATCAAAATTTAAATTTAGATGTGTTCCAATTTTTTATCCAGAATTAAGTAAACATGATACTATGTCTGCAAACAGGGAGCTGTTGGGAGGGGTTTTAGTTATTTGCGACATTTTGAATCACCTGAAAAAGCTTGAGCATCTGATGAAACATTGACAATGCAAATAATATTATACTTTAATAATAACGATCCGAATTAAATTTGATTTTGTAATTTAATTCATTTCTACCGAAAATTCGTTAATTTTTTAAATTTTCTGTATATTTTTTGGCCCGACTTCATCCCAAATTGAGTAAAATATGTATAACAATAATTAATAATAATATAAATAATTGCTAGTATTTTTATTTGCCGGAAAAGTCCTACCCTACTTATAAGTACCCCCTACCCCCCTACCCAGATGCACTTAATCTGTGTGGACAGTGATAAACGTCAAAACTTTGAATCGGTACAAGTTCGGTAAAGGCTGACTTTTACTGAATCTTACTCACCAAACGCTTACAGGAATTTTTAAAGGATTGGTCACTTCTACAAAGACTGCTTAATGCAGATCAAACTTCGTTTCGGCTTCGATTGTGGTGCATTGAATATCCTAAAAACACAACTTATAAGAGGTAGATAAGAAGCACTGGGAACCTGTACCCCCAAACAACCACGGGTCTACCATCAAAGCTTATACTAGAAGAAACGACAACAAACACGAATCAAAAATTCTAACGAACTAGTCTACAGAGAGACCCCAACAA
Organism: Nephrotoma appendiculata; assembly: GCA_947310385.1. Taxonomy (NCBI): domain Eukaryota; kingdom Metazoa; phylum Arthropoda; class Insecta; order Diptera; family Tipulidae; genus Nephrotoma; species Nephrotoma appendiculata. The sequence goes on from OX371224.1 coordinate 343,231,468, forward strand.
GAAATAGTTGTAAGGAGGGCTACGATGTATGGGCTATCATTAACAACCCAACCCGGTTCAATCAAGAATCAAATTTGAGTAGACGTATTACGCGAAAATATTTCAAATCCAGAAAGCGCTTGAAAAAAATTGACAATTTCATTCTTTCTACCCCAGGTGGAAAACCATGTCGTGGGCTATTGGATAATGTGGCAAACGCTATCTTCTTAGGTACCAAATCAGAAGAACTCTTTGGTTGAAAAACAACCAAATCAAAATAAATTGCCTTTCGTCAACCATTTTCACAAAAACTACAGGCGAGTAACCAACCAATTTCCACCTCGCAGAAAACTTGGCTTGGTACGTACGAGCCCGGTGGTTTATGAAATAGACAGTAGGAATTCACAACCAATTAAGCAGTACTATTATGCGTTATCAATGGCTAAGCAGGAAGTAATATATCGTGAACTTGATCACATGATGGCATTAGGCCTAATAGAAAAAGACCAAAGCTCATGGTCATTCCCATAGTCATGTCGGCTCTGTGTGGATGCACTCTGTGTGGATTGACTGGACCAAACTCTAATAGCGATTAAGGGTCAAGGGATAAAACAACTTTCACCGTCTAAAGGCATCCATTCTACCAGTTCGTTTGTTTTCCTTGGTATTTTCTTGTCATTTCGGCGAACTTTGAGTATCACATTTGATTGCTATCTGAAATAGCGAGATTCTTGCGGGCAAATGAACTCACTATAACCGTAGAAGAGTTATCCTCTTGCCTTAGAGTGAACTCAGAAAAGGTCGCGCTGTAGCAGAATTTCCAACACCTCACACGACCGAACAAACGGTTTCTTGGAATGTCAGGTTGATACAGGCGATTTATTCCATACTATTCCGAGCTATTAAAGCAAGGGATGAAACCTAAATAAAATCAACCATACTATAGTCGTTTTGTGTTAAAGCGCCCCGCCAAAATACGATACACTGTGTGTCGGCATATTCTTACATATCTATCTTTTGATGATGCGATGGTATTTAAAATTGTTTTCATAATTTTGATCACGAATTTAATTATAAAGTGTGATTCAATATTATTTTTCTCGTTTTGTTTTGTAAGACGATTATTTATGTATCAAATCCATAAACGACATTGTATAATATGCCCATAATGTCATATAAAAAATTAAACACGTTCATATCGTATAAATATTGAGCACAAGTTCAAGGCTCACGGAACAAAATTGGTTACGCGAAATGTTGTTTTCTATCCATCAGATAATTGATCGAACACGTTTATTTATATGGTTCGGGATTTCCAATGTTATAAATAATTATAATTATTACAGGTATTTTTGAAAAATTATCAAGATTTTTACCTTATGCAATAAGTAGTGTATATAGATGCGATAAATATTTTCCACCAACCTAATAATAACAAATCGACTCATTTATAAAAATAAACCAGACTCCCCAAACGAAATCTTTTAAATTATCATCACATTTGCATTCTCTAAGTTCGAGAAAAATAATAATCCAAAAGTGTATATAGAAGAAGAAAAATTTCTCAGTTTATTATCAATTAAATAAATCACTTAAATATCATGGTGGTTTGAACTTTTATTTTAGAAGAAAATGAACATTTAATTTAGAGAAATTTAACTTCTTAATTAATTAGACATAAAAAGACAATAATCAGATTTCACAAATTAAGTTGAATTTCAAAATGCTGGTACACTTGAGACATGTGCGCTACAACGAGTAATTAGGGTGGAAAATCTATGTTTATGTGTTACTCGGTACTCGCATATACAATTTGTGCGAGATACATAAATTAGTTAACAGATGTATTACTTAAAGACTAATTCATATTATTTACATTGAACGATGTCATTTGGATTTGTTTTCATGAAGCAAAAAATATTTCAAAGCAATAATAAAAAATAATATTTTATAATAATAATTATTATTATTATTGGTTTATTCAATTTTATAATTATATATTTGAAACAATATGAGTTGTTGATTTATTTTGTATTTACATTGAAATCGATAATAGCAGTATGGCAAATGTGTTTATACAATTATTTGTTGCATTCGTATAAACTATATTCGATCTAATAAGTTGTGAGTTTGTGACCATGAGTAATAGAGTTATTTTTTAATGTATGATTTAATAAATAATTTTCGATGAACAATGCTTATTTTTTAATAAGCGGTATTAAAATTTACTTTGCATTAATTTGAAACACTAAACCAAATTATGGACGCAGAATTATAAATAATGGGCCAAACCACGATATCTAGAAGCTCTCTGACGTACATAAAACTTCGAATAATAGCATAAACTCCTGTTCAATGACTAATAAAAAACGTGCATTGATTTTTAGAATGTTAACACATTCAATCCTATATTAACACATCCATTCTACATGGACAATCCAGGAAACCTCACGGGAAAGTGAAAAGTATAATATATATGGGGAATGCCACGTTAAACGAAACCAAAACCTTAATTGTAAAAATAGCTTTCGAATTTTTATGCTGCCTTTTTGCGACTCTTTGACATTCTAATTCGATTAATAAATGCAAACTAATTAAAATTATTTGGATTTACGGAAGTGAAAAAAAATGTAAACCCTTTTTTCTGCAACTTCTCATCGTTAATTTGTCCATTTATGTATGACTTGCCGAATAATAATTTGATCCAAGTTAGTCTAGAATTATATTTCTAATAGATAAAGTAAGTTGCTTTTATATTTCATTTTTTTAAATTTCAAATTTTTGTCCAGAAGCCTAACAAAATATTACTATTTTTTGAATGACAATTTAAATATTTCAAAAATTCTACAAATTAATGTTGCTTGCAATGAGCGACGATGTCTTTGTTTTTTACCAAATAACTTACCAAAATAAATAAAGGTAGGCAATAATAAAATCTTAGTCATTGGAACAAAATTTTCTGCAACAGAATAAAAAATAAAAAATTGAAGCTTTAAAATGACATGAAATAGTTCCCCCAAAAATGCAATTTGAAAAAAAACAGAACGAAGTAAAATATAAAATATTATTTAGAAAAAAAAGCGAAAGAATTATAAAGAATACCGCGCTCGAAAAGCAGAGAAAATTGCTAATAACTCGGAATCATTGACTATTATCCGTAAACACGAGAGAGAGAAAACAAAAATATCGGGAAAATTTAAGACAAAGGAAGCAAAACGTTGAGGAATATCGAGAAACGGATTGCAAGTGTCCCCAATCTTTAGGCAAAGCACGTTGTCCAGAGATATTTATTATATCTAAAATGCCTCATAACGTTTGTGTTGGTCCGACACATGCCAATGCAGAATTTTTTTTGACTTCCTTATGAAGGGAATTTTAAGATTTCCCCCAAAACTCTGAAAAAATAGTTTTTGAAATATGTTGCAATAACGAAAACTTCATATTGGGCGTTTGCGACAAGTGTTTTAGAAATCGAAGATTTATTCCCCATTAGTATACGGTTACTGATGCGTCATAAAAATAGTGGAAATTTTTTGAAACGCAAATAAAAATTGAGACTTGATCTGGATCCACTGATGATTTGTTAAACATACTAAAATGTATTCATTCGAAATTTAAATTTAAATAAACATTTATTGAAACTGTACAATCGCTTCATTTCGATAAATTCTACTTTTGATTAACGGTGGGAAGACTACCAACGTTTTTTTGGGTGGCCAGTTGAGGCCATTCAACTTTTTGTGGTCTGGCGAGACAACGCCCGATATTTGTATGGTTCTATTTACGGTTTACGGCAGGAAGACGCCCAACGTTTTAGCGGCCCATGGAGGCCGAATTTTGGATTATTGGCGGGAGGACGTTCAACGTTGTTGCGGCCTATCAAGGCGCCCAACCCAGTTAACTAGATAGCCTACCTCGTGGCCATTTGTAAATGTTATTTTTGATTAACGGCGAGGAGATGACACAACCTATTTCAGCGGGACCTTTCGGAAGGTCAAGTAGGTACCATTTTGTTTTGGTAATTTTAAGTTAAATTTTTATTGAGTTTTTTACAATTTTTTTTTTTTACAAATTCTTATTTGACTTTAATTTTCAAATTTTAATTTGCAAATTTTTTCATTTTTTTTCATTTTTCAATTTTTACTTAAATATTTTTGTAATTGAGTGCTGGTTGTTCGACAAGGGCAGGGGGAACGCACATTGGTTTCGTTCTTAGAATTGTTGCTATCATACATCAAAAATTTATTTACACCGCTCGATAGCTACAGGATCAAAGGATCCGTTACGTTGAGTGGGGACTGTGACGTATCACATGCGGTGGAGGGGAAAGCACTGCTATTTTAATTTTCGCCGTTAGTATTGAACTCTGTATTTTCTTAAGCGATTATGATGGAATTTGGTATGTTGGATGGAAATGCAAATGGAAGAAGTTCCCGATGTATCGCGTGCGCCATTTCCTTCTCGAAACATTGTACGTATTCATGTATATGTCCGTACACGTGGTACAGACACCCACTTTTTTGTTACCTCATTTATTCGATTCGTTTTCTTTTTTCCGCTTCATAAATTCTGTCAAGGTCATCAACCCTATTCGTATTTTGTTCGGTTTCCATTTTTTTTTTCTTGTGGCTGGCCATCGGCCTCTCAGGGTAGATGGGTCATTCGAGGGGTTTTTTCAGCAGACATAGTACTTGTAGCTCGAGTAGAACCGGTCGTTCCTGGGTAGGCACACTCAGTTTTTATTAAGTTTATTCCGGTTTCTGAAGTTGCGGCCGGCGAAATCTGGTTCTCGTGTCATTTAATTTAATTTCAGTTTTCAATTTGCTTTTTATGTTTATTGTTATTCTGTTAAACGGGAAAATGAGACTCGTAATGAACCAAGTAAAAGTAAGTTCGTCATGCAAGAAATACCATATTTTGATTTTATTATAAGCGATCGGAGGTTCATATCTAGCTCGCCTGACATAACCGCACCAATTATGAACGTTTTAAGTAAATCAGTTCTCGTGAGCCCCAACTACAAAAATCTATGATGAAGGAAACAAACGGCCTACTTCTTTCGTTTCCCAGAAACTAATATCACCCAAAAGAATTATTCCATCACGGAATTAGAGTCTTGCTGCCTTAGTATCAATACACAATTTCCAATCCTATAATGAAATTTTAATTTCACGATAAAAATTCGTAAATGGTATAAATGTCGAAAGGAGGTATATGGTATGCTCGTGAGATGGAGCCTAAAGGGTTTACTTAATATCGTCCCTGACGTCCTTTCCCGAGCTTACTATGATACGTAAATTGAACCTTACAATCTTTTGTCGATTCTACGTTAGATCTCAATTCTGCGGAAACTTAATGAAGCGCCCTTAAAGTATTCAGATCTACAAACACAAAATGGAAAAAATTTATATCGAAATTAGACCTTTTAGATTCGTGAATTTGTCTAGCACAACAACATGAAAATTGTGGATCCCAAAAGCTTTGCAAAATGATTTAAAAAAATTAGACGATATCAGTTCTGGCTCGGCCTTAACAGGTTCGAAAATTTATTGATTCCTGCGATACCCGTAAGATAGCAAAAACGCCTAACCCGCCCATATGTGACGACCGATGTAGAAATTATACATAGATTATTCTTACGTAGATCCACGGTACAGAACAGTCAACTCTATGATTTTAATAACAATAGACAAACTTACGAAGTTTGGTTTCCAGAAACTTCATCATAAGGTTGAGCCTCGAAAATAATTGATTATATAAAGAACGAAATATTTTTCGTAAACGGAGTACTCGATGCACTCCGACAATGGTCCGCAATTTGTGCGTAATTAGATCAAACAATTAATGAAACAATGTTGGGGTCATACACATCTGTACAGCGATTTGCTCACCACAATCAAATGCGCCGGAACGAGTATACTGTTCCATCGTTGCCACCATGTAGAATGTACATTAAGACTAACCACCGTGTAAGTGCTGCTTCGTGCTGCTTTTTGGTGATTCGGTATATAAACCTGCTTCTTTTAGCAACTTAAGTGTGTGGCATTCTTCAAGACCTTTTCAGTTCAATACTTAACTACCAGTACTGAAACGTTGAATTTGTGGGCAATCGTCGTTTTTCAAGACCTTTTCAACGATATACGACAAATATATTATGTTCTACAATGAACAATAAATTCGCAGCTTTGGATGCAAAAATGGTGGATTTATGAACTAAAGCAACTCATCAAAGTGGAATTGGGTGAGTTTTTGGGGGACTACGGCAACTACTCTCCTTGAGGTGCAGATTAGAAAAGTTCCTTATTTCTTTTCTTAATGTCGAAATAGTCAGAATGGATGACTAATTTTTTTTTTCTGAACTGATGAGTTCAGGCCATTTTTAGGTCAAATATTGATCATTTCCTTTTCATTACGGACAGAGTTTGCAAAGCCTCTCGCCATCCGTCAAAATACATTTTATGCTTTGTAACGGCGTATTCAGTAAATTTTGGTCGGAGGTTATGAAATAAGTCAACCGTTACAACCTGTGTAATAAACATGCTTTGCATTTTGAAATCTAATATTGTAAGTTATTTCGTTTTATAAAGTTATTCACATCTATAATCTACCAAGAAATTTCGATTTACGGACTATAGACAAGCAATACTAAAATTCTATAGATAATTTATTTAAAACGATGCCATCATGTTTCTATATGAGTTTACAGAATAATTAACAAATAAACCGAAACCCCTTATTTAAAAAAGCAACACGCTGAGTCTCCAACCCCACCTTGTATCACTACGTCACAAACAGCAGCACCTCATGAATTCATAAAATAATGATTCTCATATTGGCTTCACAGCGAGCTTTTTTCTATATGATTTCCTCTTATGTACTGGCAAATATTTTCCCCATTGGTCCTTGCTGTTTGTGTTCGCAGCACACAACAAAAATTGTTATTGTTGATCTCATTTATTGTTAACGTTTTTTTTTTTTTGTAAGAAAATTATTAAGATACATTTTTGTCTGTTCTTCGTATGTCGTATATGTTTATACATGAAATCAAGGTGAATTATTTAAATTTATCATTCTTCGAAAAATAAAAGAGAATTTTTTAACAACCCATTATTATGAATCTTTACATAAAATTTTATGTATTTACCTTTATGTACACGAAATTCCCAGACGAGCGCATAAGCTATGTGTATGAGTATGTATGTATGCATGTATGTATATAAGACAACAGTTTTTTCGGGTTATGCACATACATAATGTTTCTTTTATTAATATGAGATGATATTATAAAAGGTAGTATCTTATAAGTGTATGTATGTGTGTCTCCCGTCTTATTTACAGAGGTGAGTGCTTTTCTTATATACACACAAACGAAAATAAGTTAATTTGTGTATAACCGGTTCCCTACACTTTATCTTCGAATGCATATTTTATGCTTTAAAAACTATAATAAAGCAAAGTTTTATTTTCTTTAAGATTTGGTTTAATAACACAGCGCGAAATGCTACAACAACAACAACGTGACAAAGACGAATACGTAATCTGCTGCTTTTTATATACGAACTTTATTTGATTTCTTTAGAAAACTTGAATTTCTTAAGAATCATTCTTATTACCACTCTCGTCATTTTTTTTCATCGTCTTAGATCGTTGTTTGTTGCCTTGTTCGTGCATACAATTTCTTTTGTGTGTGAATCTGATCTTCTCCAAGAATTTTGTGTGAGCTTTTTGTTTGTATTTTGATTTTACTTTCGGTTTTCTTTATGGGTTGCGTTCTATATTCAAATTCATTTTGTGTTTTCGATTGTATTGTTGCTGTGTGTGAGCAAGTTGGGTAGTGAATTGAGGTCAAACTAAGTGTCTGGTCGCAAAAGCTGTTACTCGAATTTTGTAATTTTGTTTTTACTTTTACTTATTTATTTGCACTTTAGTTATTTTGACGCTAGGTGTTAGTGATTCTAATTTAAAATAAATGAATGACTCGAATTCCGAATCGGCGGATTATTTTACAAGTATACGTTGTAACACACTTGGGGTAAGAACTGCAATATTGCAACTTCGAGGATGACTCTCTACTCTTGGACTTATATAGTTAATAGAATGTGTACCAAAACGTTAGTGCATTTTCTGGCATTCCACTGCACTTCGTCTTCATGGTCAACAAGTTTTAAGAACCAAATAGTCGAGGATTGTCTCGAACCACTTAAAACACGGTGGCTGTATGATTGAAATATTGAATATATTATCTGTTTAACAACTTGTCACAAATCACAAGATAAGCTTTAGATAAACTTGAAATTTCTGTAAGGAACTATAAGTTCAACATCTAACGTCCAGATTCACACTCTAAAGACAAACACCTGTTTAGACTAAGACTTCTCCTTAATAATCATCATCATTAATTCATAATTTTATATTTTATGGAGCCCGTCATACCTATTCTGCATAATCTGGTAATTATGCCAGCATCGATTCCGATTCCAGTGAACCCCGAGCTGAAACTTTAAAGCTACTTAACTCTGTAGAAGATGGGTGAAAACTGATAAAATCAGCAACTACTAAACTTTTGGTATCACCCGTCATTGGCTAACTTACAAAGTAATATTGCTGGTCAAATTCCATTTCTTGCCAATTCGTACAAAAATCTGGCGATTGTTTGCATTGCCTAGCTAATGTTTCAGCTAAGTCGTAACTGATAAAATCCAGATCACGCTTTATTCTGAGTATCATACTATAGAGAAATGTTAAGAAAATAATATTCCTGCTTCGGAACTCGTTTACGCCGATTGTACAGCTTCCAATGATTTGTCAAATGTAAATAAAAAATTGTATCTGAATTATATCAACAACAAAGTCTCAGAGTCTGATGCAAACTTTTTTAATTACCAATCAGCCAAAATATCATTTGATTATTAATCAGTCAAAATATCATTTGCCAAAAAAGGCAAACAGAATATTAATTAATCACGGAGTATCAACGGCAAATTATACTAAAGTTGGCCTAATGTACTTTTGTACTTCTGAAAAATATTATATCGAAAATTCCATCAAATGGAGTAGATCAGGTGGGGAGGAGAGAAGGGAATAAATGTTAAAAATCAATACGTAAAATTACTTCTAACTACAAAGCTACATCCGCGAATTTTTACTTTCCTTTCACTTTGTTTTATTGTGGCGCTCCTGTTTTAAATAAGTAATTTACTCTCCGATTTGATGATGTGGTATTTTTACTTGTCGTGGTAGCTGACTACTTACTCAGCTGGGTTAATCCGACTACATGCGAAAAACGTCTCTATATAATAAAGGCAGCCCTTCATTTAATTGAATATGTGGATGAAAATTCTAATATGGAAGACGTAATTGCCATTCCGGGGGCTCTTTCAATGGTACGCGACAATCTAGATAAATATAAGTGCTCGCCGAATTATAAGTGCTCTTCTTCAACGTGTATTGACCACTTTTTTGCTAGACTTAGGTCTAATGATCTTTCAGGTATAAGAACATCGGCTGTGGACTTAAAAATTTCTGACCACCACTTGATTGAGATACGGTTTAAGGCTTCTCAGATACTGTTACCAAGGTCTAATTTGAACCAAAATTCCACGAGAAGTAGAAAGAAACTCAATCTGTTGTTGTTATATGAAAGGTTGAATCATATGGACTGGGGGTTCATTTTTAACATCGACAATCCATCTCTAGCTCTTGAGGTATTTTTGGATAATATTTTTATTATCTTGGAACGCTGCTACACTTATTGCTCGTCTAAAATTAAACGCCTGCAGCCTTGGATCTCCTTTGACCTTGCGCAACGTATTAATAAAAGGAATAAACTGCGGTCCAAGTTAAATAAGCGTCCTGATAATGCAGTACTTCGTGATAGCTATAACAGAATGTGCACCATAATTAATGTAGATATCAAAAATGAAAAGGAAACCTATTATTCTAAGCGTTTTTCTGCTAACCGCGGTGATATAAAAAAAAACTGGATTTTAGTGAACGAGATTCTGACTCGTAAACCTAAAACCTCACTATAGTCAAATCTATTTTAGCACAGAACGGAGAACTTCTTACGAGTGATCTAGAAATTGCTAATGAGTTTAATTGTTATTTTTCTAGTGTTGCTAAAGATTTAGGTGCTAAATTTGACTCTGTCAACACGTCATCTAGTTTCAATTTGCCTTTTGATTTCGGTCCGACAACGTTTTTTATGACCCCAGTATCTAGTTATGAAGTTTTTTCAATCATTTGTGCTTTAGAACCTAAATACTCAATTGATAATGTTGGCCTGAGTAATTATATATTAAAAGTCATTGCTGGGCATATTAGTCCCGTTCTTGCACACATTTTTAACCTTTCCTTTGAGTTGGGAGTTGTACCCGATCGACTGAAAACAGCAACTATAATTCCCCTTTTCAAGAATGGTAATCGCCTTGATAAAGGTAATTATAGACCTATTGCCTTGCAGCCAGTAATCCTAACAGTTCTTGAAAAGGTAGTTAAAAATAGGGTTTCCAATTTTTTAGATAAAACGGGTGTGCTGAGTATCCATCAACATGGTTTTCGTCATGGTATGAGTACCGAATCGGCCTTGTTAGATTTTCTAAATACAATCAACACTGGTTTAAATAAAGGTAATAGCTGCGGTGCTTTATTTATTGATACAGCTAAAGCCTTTGATATGGTTGATCACAAGCTTCTGCTATCTATTATGTATGATATAGGGTTTAGAGGAGTGGCAAATAAGTGGTTAGCATCGTATTTAGATGGTAGATCGGTGAGAGTTAAGATAAATGATAATTTAAGCGATCCGAAATTTATTGACGTTGGTGTTCCCCAGGGTTCAGTATTAGGCCCTCTGCTGTTTCTCATTTATACAAACTCCGTATTTAAATTGAATCTTCATGGTTATTCAACCGGGTTTGCTGATGACATTGCTCTGGCTTACTGTGGGAATTCTCCCAGCAACGTTATTTCGATGATCAATTCTGATTTAAAAGTTTTACTCTCATGGTTCGACAAACATCGCCTGATCTTAAGCCGGAAAACTAAATTCATGTTGTTTAAATTGTCTGGTAGCTTTAATACGTCTATTTTGCCGCGGGTGACTAATCACAGCAGGTATGATTGTGCGTCTAGTGGTTGCCACTCTGAGTGCTTTGATATCGAACAAGTTGACTCGTTTAAATATCTTGGTGTTCACTTGGATACTTGCCTTAATTGGAAAACGCATGTTAATTCAGTCCACCAGTATCTGTCATCAACTGCTAGAATTTTCTACCTTCTTCGTGATTATTGTCCTCCGTCGGTTCTAAAAATAGCTTACCGTGCGCTAGTTATGGCTAAATTGGAATATGGATTGTCGTGCTGGGGTGGTTGTTATGCTGCAACTTCGTATCCTTTATATGTTCTACAGAAAATGATTTTGAGAATATATCTAACGAAACCAAGAACTGAACCATCATGGAATTTATTCTTTACGACGAATATTTTGCCGTTGAAACATCTGTATGTTTATAAGGTATTGAGAGTTTTTTTTAATCGAAGTGGTCAACAAATAATGAGAAGCGATTTTCGTTACAATTTTCGCGGTAACCATCAATTTCTTTGTAACATCCCAAGATTCTTCAATGACCACTTCCGACGCTCTATTCTGGTCGCTGCACCAACCTTTTTTAATGCGCTACCAATTTACATTAGGAAGGACATTCATTTGAAGTCCTTTTTACCTAGAGTTAAACAATGGCTATTTGAAACTGTTGATATCTCCTATTTATTCAGGGTTATTACATAAAACTTGATGTATTTAGTCACATATTATGAAGTTGAAATTTAGTAGTAAAAGTAGTAGTAATGGTAATGGTAGTAATAGTATTAGTATCTTAGTCATTTTATTGTAAGCTTTTATCACATTTTATTCTCATTTTAATCATTTAATTTTGTAAATATTAGGATTATGTTGTATTTTTATGTATTACGCGAATTTGCTTCTGCCGTTTTTTCGGCACAAAATTCGTTATATTTTTTTGAATAAATAAATAAATAAATAAATAAATAAATAAATAATTCAAAATTCATTGTTCGTTCGGATAAAAAAATAAAGCTACTGTTTATGTCACGCCTTCTGTAATCTGAACTCTAATCACTCCTAAAAAAACTATAAAATGCTACTTACATACGAGAAGCAGTTAAGTCGTTCCACCCTGTGTCAGACACGAGACTTGTTGACTTCGAGACAGCCACATTTAGGTTAGGTCATGTTGAAGGTCCTAACAACTGTGCGATTTATAATCAGAGCGAGTAGGGCCACTATGCTATAGTGCTTGATGGACTGTTCAATAGCAAAATTGGTTATTATTTAAAGCGAATCTCGATAAGACAAATTTACAAAATAATTTTACACTGCTAACCTGCCATGTTTTCTATAGTTAGGTGTGAAGAGTGCAAATTAGTATTTTGTTGTGCGAGCTAACCGTCAACAATAAAATTCTTACCGCTCGAGTTGCGCACAATATTTTTTGTACGTCTAACAATAAAATTACGTAAACAATTCTATTAATTCAATTTTATTTTATTATTTTTAGAAATTGACCGCAGTAGTTGAAACTAAAGACGACTGCACGAGTGTGAGCGAAAATTTATAATTTTTGATCCGCATGCTAAACCAATAAAAATGCTTGAAAATATTTCTCCATTATTTTTTTCATATAAAATTCCCCTGCGAGTTCAAATATTTTTATCGTTACGCTACTAAAAAAGAAAATGAGCAAGAGGTCTGCTATTTTATGACAAAATATCTGCCATTCAATTTTTTTTTTTGTGTTTGGGTTGTGTTCGGAAATTTTTATAAATGAAGGGAATCAAAGTAATTTGCTTTTCAAATCTTATTTATTGATAGCGCGAAAATGGAGAAAATGTAATGAAACTATTGTGTGGTCTAGCTAGGCGATATCGTACTGTACAAAATTTTAACGTACAGTGGAAGCTTTTTCAGAATATCCCGTTCGGGCGATATTTACTCATAATTGTGTGTATCTGCAAAAAGATTTCCTTCAATATCAGTACGTTAAAATTTTTGCCTCTATATTTCTGTTGTTTAACATATCGAAAGATATGTATAAGCAGCTTTTGTGCCAAATTTTTTATGAATTATAGTCTCAATACAGGCCCTTTTAGTTGTTCAAATTCCGCTTTCATGTTGACGACAGCGACTGCTCTCACTACCTCCGATTTTATTAAAGAAAGTCAATGGTCATAATCGATATATACTTATGCACCTGCATGGTTATTTTCTAATCATTTCAGCATGTTTGGATTTTTTATCATCCATTAATTTCTACGTACGGAATTGAATTTGAGTGCTACGACGATAAAATCCGATTAAAATTATCTAGATTTTACGATTTACCAAGACCCTGTCGTGCACCGTTTGTAAAACGTATTTGAAATACCAATAGATTTCAGGATTACCGGTGTAGGGGGCGGGGCTTAAAGGTTTTCGATGGTAATTTCAACACACAATGACAACAATTTCAATCGAATGAAGGAAACGTAAAATAATGTAAACCAATTTTAATGAGCAAAAACTATTAGTAAATAACTTCAGACTGTGAGTACGGGTAAAATCTCACGGTCGTGCAGCAGCCTTAAAGACAAAATAATTTTTGAATACATAGGCAGGCTGATAAATGGCCTTTGAATGCTTCAGCAAAATGGATAGAAAAACAAAATATTTAATTTAAAAAATCTAGTAGGTATTGAAACAAAATGTAAAATTTTTCACATTTGCTCAGACATTTATTTCTTGCAAAAATTCAGTTTCACTAATCGCATAAAATAAAAATAAAAATCTGACCCTAAAATTTTATTTTATTTTTTTCATTTGTGGTAGTGAGTGAACACGAGCCGCACTTGACATTATTGCTGCAAACTTGCTGCAGAATACTCCCACTTTAAAATTTAGTTTATAGGGGAAGAGATAAGAGACGAAGAAACGCATCGTGGCGTCGCACTGTGTGGAAAGGCTAATTATCTAGTTGGCATTCGAAATTATTTTGTAAATTTTACTGCGCAAGCGAAACTTTGTAGCCCGCTAGGAATAAAACCCTACTTTCCAAGATAATCCGTAGGGAAAAATATTTTTCAATTAGTTTTAACTACTATGTTGCCAGTTTTTGAAAATAAGTTAATCAGATATTGATGGCTAGTGTCAAGTTTTCATTTTTTTTTTTTTTGCTATGATGTCAGTCGAGTTATAGTTACTTACGAATACACATCATGGCGAGATTTTTTATAAAATATTTGAAAAACAACATTGAATAAAACTCAAATCGTACGTTAAACGTCAAAACTACGTTAAACAAAAAAGATGAAAATTACCACATCGCTACAATTGGCCTATCGAACCGGATTACCTCCTAATATGTTAGCTTAATTATTGTCATCAATCGTAAGTAAATCGTAATCGAAAACTTTGAAAATAGTTCAGCAATTTCGTAAAAAATTGTATAGTTACGAGGTTGCCAGATCTTGGGCCAGAATTTTGTGGAACTAATATACAAATTAGTTTAAGATAGCAAAGCAATCTTATAAAGCAAAATCTCTATCTTTGAAGGTTTGGATAGTTGTAAATTAATCAAAGTGATCAAAAAGTAAATGGGTTATCTTCCACGATACGTTTACTCGTCATATTCTTGAAAATCAAATTGTACTTGTGACATAGGTGAATTTTATTATTTTACCAGAACTCTCAAAAGGACTGAACCATATAGTATTGTAATAAAATCGCCTGTTTTTGATGGTCGCAACCAGTAATCATGACAAGAAATCTGTTAATCGATTTAAGAAGACTAGTTCCAAGTTCTGCTGCGATTTTGTCAAATTTAAAATTGTTAGATTACCCTACTGAGTATTTGAAAATATTATTATTCATATTGTGGTATCCAAGCTAGATACCGAGACTTTGGAAGCTTGGATATGTTTACGATGACTCATCGCCTACCTGCGAAATCCGTAGATTAATTTTTATTGCTTATTTTTTGTCCCTCCTTCTTTTATTTATATTTTGCTTTTTTCTGCTATATAACAAAATTTTTACTAATACAAATCAGTAGATACTCCTGATGATGACCTAACAAGTCGAAATCGATCGAGTGATTTTTTAAACTTTTTGAAAATTATTCAAAATAACTGCGAAACAAAAAACAAGTGATTAATAAAAAATGTGTTTATTAAGTATAAGTGTGTTCCGCCAAGTGCCTACGGCAAATAGCGTAAAAAGTACGAAACAAATTGATTGTGTGTTGATGGTTTTGAGTGTTCTCTTTCATAATGCATAAGTTTGTCTCTGTTTTTTTTCTAAATGATTTTTAGTTTTAATTTTTATAGGCATACTATAGGCGAGTTTTTATAAAATACCACACCAAGTAGTTGTTGGCCGAGACTTTGCCTGAAAATTGTTTGGTAAATATCTTGCAGATCGATCGACAAAAATGAAAAGTCAGCAACATAATAGGTTTTGCATCATATTTTTTATCTAAAATTTAAAAAAAGAAAGGGCGGTTTCTTATAAACATATTGTTCTTCCTGAAGATATCAATCCTAGTGATAAAAATCATTTAATGAACAAATGAAAAAATGTTCACAAATTTTTCAAACTTAGTTTGCTCAAGCAATTTGCAAGCAATCAAAACTAATTGGGCGAGTCCTCTACACATGACATTAAAAAAAGATGGTAGTTGCCGTTTATGCGGCGATTATCGAGTGATAAACGCGATACAATTATAACAAACACCCTTTGGCTTGTTTTATTTTCCTCGAATGTCATTTGGGTTTCGAAATGTGGCCCAAATATTTCAAAGGTTAATGCACTCATTGTTTCCAAATTTACCGTTTTTGTTCCCTTATTTTGACAACCTTTCAATCGTATCGAAATGTATGGAAGATCATGTGAGTTCGCAAAAGATGAAATATCATTTCTTTCAAATTTCATCTCAACGCATGTCGCGGAACAAACAGAGCGCGGCAATCGACAAACTTCTTAGATTTCTGGGAATGGTAAATTGTTATAGAATTTTGCTACCAGATGCAGCAACAACGTGGTCAACATCATTATATGATTTTTTGTAATGTCGGAAAAACAGATAAGTCAGTAGTTCCTTGGAGCGATGAAACAACCAAGATTGATAGTCTTAGCTGTGCTACAAAAATTAACAGTAAAAGGCAGTTGGCAACCTCTGTTCTTCTTTTCACAAAACCTTTGTGCTGCCGAGACTCGCTATAGTGCACACGATAGAAAATTACTAGCAGTGTATTCGGTCATTAACCACTTAAAAATAAAAAAATTCATTGAAGGCGTCATTACGTCGAATCTAGATACTGGTTCGCCGAGACAGTGGCGACACTTAGATTTTACAGTACAATTTACTTCAAACATTCGATAAATTGCAGAAACTTTTAACATTGTTAGAATATGGGGATCATATAGTTGGTTATGACAAGAACCCAAATTAAAATTTTTTAAAATTCCCAATATGTATTTGGAAAATCATATTTTATGTGATGACTCAACTAGCAATCAACATCCATTTATACTGAAGCCATTCCGTAGATAAAATTTATATTGGTATTGAAATAACTGCAGGTATTGAAATAACTGCAAAACAAATAGGGAAAAAGTTAATTTGGCCATCAATGATTAAAGAAATACGCATATGTTGAAAGAATTGAATTTCGTGTTAAAAATGTAATGTGACAGAGCATGTTAAGACCAAAACTGGTACATTTGGAGAGATCGATAAACGATTTAAGTTTAATTTAAAATTGGCTAAACTGATTTGGCATACGTAATCACGTGTGCAACAAACATATAATGGACAAAGTCATTACCAATAGTTTTAATCGGGGATAGTAGTTTTAATTCAGTCTATGGGCAAATGAGGCCCAGCAAATTTTATCACACCAAGTAAAGGCATTCGCCAATCGGAAGTTGTTTCTCGACTTCGAAAACAAATCAATGATATTTAACCTACAACGGCTTTTCATCATTTTATAGGGCATATATTCGTGCTTCAAGATCTGTCGAATTGTGAATTTATTCTTGTCAGCACAGATGGTTTACGACGTCCACTATACAACCTAGATACGTGGGACCTTTTCTGGTTATTAAGCGAAGCGAAAAATATTTACTTTATTGGTTAAAGAAACCACACCATGTTTTATCGAAACACCACAATCTACGGAATTAGAAACGTTATCATAAACGTAAAGCGAGTAGCATTATCGCCAAATGGGTCGAATAATAAATAAACCAATTCGTTTTCATCAATAACGTGTATCGTTCGCTCATCAGACTGCAGTGACCAACTACAAAAATATTGAAAATACTACGCACTTACATACAAAGCATACTCACATTACCTTACCGAATTATTATGTTTCGCTACGCAATTGTGAGCCCCTTCTAGCTTGAAGCAAAACAAGATCGACAAACAATAAAAAATACCGCCGCGATATCGCTATTGCTAAAACAGCCACAAACGATTCTATAAGTTAGCCTACTCGAATAATAAAAATTTCAAAATTATAAAAAATGTTTATCGTTTGTTTTTTGACACATGAATATTATGATTTAATATGGCCAAGTAAACGTTGGTGGATAAGGTCAGTGAACCGTAAAAGAACCCAAAACAGGTTTTTTTCACGAAGCTTGATAGAAATTAATTAACTGAAAATGAATTGAAAAAAATTATTACTAACATGCCAGTTATATGTTACCAACTTACACATATATAAAAAACAGTTGGCAACATTGTTTCGCTAGCGATCAAAATAGAAATAGACTCTAAATTTATTACAACGACAACAACGTCGTCGCCTGCCTCGATGGTTGTGTTTGTATTGCATGTTTTCGGTGTTTTGTAATATGACAGGCGATTTCGCTCTTGTTTTGTTTCGCCCTTATTGCGTAGCGAAACATAATAATTCGCTAAGGCATTGCGATTATACTTTGTATGTAAGTTCAAAATATTTTCAATATTTTTGTAGTTTTTTGGTCTGATGAGACGACAGAATTTTTAGTTAAGAGAATTCAATGTTTCATTAATTCGAAACCAAACTTCCATCGTCTTAGAATAACTCAACATTTCATGTTAAAATATAGCAATTGTAAAAAGATACAATTTGCATTACATAGAATCAAAATAAATAATACTAAAGCAAATTGCAATCAATTAAAAATAAAAATTATGTTTATGGAAATTAATTCGTGACTTAAAATTAATTAAATAGTGGAGTTACAATGAGACCCACAATCTTACCGATTTATTTTGTATGAATTGAACTGTAACGTTAAAAATAAAGGTAAAGGTTTACATATACTCTACCAGTTTTGGCAAGGTTTACTTTAAAATCAATTGTCTACGTATTTTCGACGCCAACATGTAGACACTAAATATGGTTAAATATGTTTAATTGATTCCCAAAGGGACTCCTACAGGTCAAGACGATCAATGGTCCCTCAATTCAATGCGTATCAATGATAAAAAAGGCCAAAATTATAAATTTTGATAAATACCTTCAGAATTAATTCCGTCGGTGCTGTCTATGGTGACAAGTAGTTGTGTTCATGTAACCGAATCATCGTAAAAATGAAAAAAATTTCAAATCATATCATAAATGATGTTGCAAGTCTGCAAATTCTTCCAACATAGTCGAGGTTGAAATATTTAATTTCGCATACTTACGTTACGATTACAGCGAGTATATCATTTTATATTAAGACGATAAAAAAGTATTTCGATATTAATAGACATAACAAATTTTTATATTTTATTTTTATCCAACATATGTTCAATCAAGCCGGCACCTTAACACACATCTGCCCTATTAATAAAATTATTAGTTATTACATATGTATGCGATGTGTGTATGTGTATATACTATTTCTAATAAATAACCTCGTTGTGTATTATTTTGCAAAGCGGTATGTCGCGGTTTTAAATTCTGTACAAGCACAGCTGAAAATTATACTCGTATACCACCTATTCACCGGTATAAGGCATTTATCTACGCTATGCACGAGTATATACGTATACGATTTTACAATGCGATGTAAAAGAGAGAACGACGTTATGCAAACACAAACTTATCTAATGTCATTAAATATTGTACACATATATCGCGCAAATACATCTAATACCAATGATAAAACACGCGTTTGATTTTATTGCATAGATAAGATCGATACTCAGACGGCGAATCGCGATAGCAGTATAAAATGTATAAATTTGCATTGCAAATCAATTTTTGAGGTGTATGTGTGTGATGTGTATTCCGCGGTGTATTCGATTTGACATTTATAAATAGAAATACGGCGTCCATGGCACCGCATTCACGCGATTTATAAATCGATCTTGCAACTATACAACAATGGAATGGGAAAAAAACATTTTATTCCTTCCCGCTATACACCAAAATAATTATAAATTTTGTAACCCTGACCTCTGCGGATAATATAAACTACAAAAAGTACAAAATGTATTACTTATATTTAAATTTTTTCAACCTGCGCTTACGTCTTAAAGACTGCTGCGTGTATAGGAATACTAGTACACACTTACTATATACAAAGATTTAAGTACGTAAGCGAAAACGCGAAGTATAAGAAATATATTAACCGCCTATTGTATTTCACGTATAAACAAATACTTTCATTTAAAAAAAAAATTCAGACTTTAAAGTTTTGTACATTTCGATTTCGTTGAGATTTTTACAAAGCAAACTGTGTCGCGGTATTTACATAAAAAAAGCCGCGAAAAATATTGGAATATACGCGTAGCAGATTCCAATACATAGATAAGACTTGTGTCGAATATCAACGTGAAACAATGTTGATTTGCTATGAGCAATATTTGTTGTGTTAACGAATAACCAAAATTTATGTTCGAAGTGGCCGACGTATTGTGAAATTACCGTTCTAGTCAACGAGACATTTTTTGTTGAGTACGTTTGAAGTGGCATATCAGAGAAAATGAAACTGTTAAAAGTTTACATAAAACCCCAAGTTAATATGTAGATGAGAATTTAAATATCTAACGAACTTTATATCGAAGCCTATATGATTGCCCAAGTGATGGATCAAATAACAATGTAAAGTGAAAGGAACACCGACAACATGTACCTTATTTGGCAATAGAAAGTTTAATACAATAAAGCATTACGTTTTACAAATTATTTTCATAAGCTGCTCACGTAATCATCAATGATTCCTATATTTACGATATATGTATATCTTATATGCTAAAGAGATTAATGGCGCTGCGGAAGGATTCGAAAATCTTACTAACTTACTATGTTCGCCGTCTAATGTCTTTTTAGCGATATGAAATAGCAAACCTTTCGACGTGATCGAAAGATTCAAAACCAGATACTTTCTCTTTCAGGCGGAAAACGAACCACCCTCTGAAATCTACTATAACAGATAAAAATCTAGAAACAATATTTTAGTTTACCTGAAATCATTATAATATCTAGTAAATTATTTGTCAGTCGGTATGCTATAGTTAGGAGCATTCCTTCATAATGATTTATCAGCAGTTGCTTGGCGTTAGAGTTGCTTGGCGTTCAGATTACTCTGAAATGAATTAAATGACAACATGAGGACTAAATGAAATGTATATGGTCTGCGTACCAATAGTCGGGTTAAATTCAATTTTAAGTAAATTGTTCACCTATAGAGTCTACACTATGCAAATTATTTAATATTTTCTATCAGGGTATCAATGTATGTGTGAGTATTTTATTTAAATTTTGACACTATCAGCAAATTATCAGGAGACTATTTCACGATAAATTATCATGAAATTATTACGAAATGTCATCCTTTTGAGGTTATGTTTCATCAGTTATAAATTTAATTCTGAGAGTGAAGAGATCAGTTGGTGTCAAATTCGAGTGCCAGTTCGTGACAAAAACAAATAATGGACAAACGTAAGCCACTTTTAAAAATTTTACTTATATTAAAGAAAATTGAAAAAATAGCGAAAAGAAAAGAAGAGAGTTTTGGGTAAATCCGTTCTTGGCGAAAAGAGCTCATTAGAAGAGGATTTATTACAAAGTCTTCTATGGGAAACTAATAAATCATTTAAAAATTGTACAAGACTTTCTATCGAACAATCCTACGAAATATTGGCAACAGTATGTATTTCCTGCTTTTCACCTAACAAATCAGAAATACTATGTAAATTAAATTTTAGGTTCAACGTGCGATATCCAAAAATAAGACACATCATTTCGTCAAGCAATGAGCGCCCGGATTCGTTTAGCCATAACGCTGAGGTATATCGCAACGGGCGATTCATTTCCCTCGATGGAGTTTTTATATAAGGTTTCAGGAAAAATCATTTCACGGTTTATTCCAGAGATTCTTACAGCTTTGTATGTACATCTACAACCTAAATATGTAAAAGTATGCAGCACGATAAACACATGTAGGAAATCGTGCATAATCCAGTAAAATTAATCTAGATTAATTTTATTTTAGAAGAATATCACGGAGGATGGATGGCAAGAAATCATACAAGATTTCCAGAATATATGGAATTTCCCCAACACTCTTGGTGCTATTGATCCAACTATTATAATTATAAAGGCTTTCACAGCATTATATTACTGGCCATTGTAGATGCGCATTCCAGATTTTTATTTATAAACGTAGGGGCGAATGGAATAGCATCGGACAATACGATATTTGAAAATACAACTTTATTTAAAAAACTTAGTGAAATAAATACCCCAGCTCAAAAATATTTAGAGGGTGAAGCTATGCCAGTGCATACTTATTTTATAGCTGATAACGCATTTAAACTTGACAAACACATGATCAAACAATACAAGAGATGCCAAACGTTAACAACAAAACAAAAAATATTTAACTATCGGCTATCGAGGGCTAAATTGACAGTAGAATGTGCTTTTGGTCGCCTTGCATCTCGGTTTCGGATATTTCACCGACCGATAGATGTAAAAATTGACACAATTAATTTAATAGTAAAAACTTGTTGTGTACTGCACAACTATTTAATGAAGCCCATTGAGAAAATAGGGGATTGTGAGGATATCCAGCCAACTGCATTACCACCGACATTTTTCAATGTATTAATGCAAGGCCAATTCGAAAGTTCTACTAAATTGGTACATAAAATGAAGGATACAATTCCCAATTTTGGTGTTGGAAAGGGTGACGTACCATTTAAATGGATGGAAATTTGAAAAAATATGTATCAATTTGTAGTTTTAAATAATTGTAATTTGAAATAAAAATAAAAGTATGTACATCAGGGATTCTTGAAAAACATTTCATTTAAAACTAAGTACAATGTATTGCTAATGAAAATTAATTTTATTTATTTATGAAAAAACAAATAATTCTTTAAATAACGAAAAAACACTGTAGTTGCTTCATTACATTAATCAAAATAAAAAAAATTAAAATTTTTCAAATATCCTCGGCATATTCAAAATCGTTTTGGCTATTAATTCTACCAGCGGAAATCGCAGAATTTTGTATTAAACTTGAAGTGTCATACTGAACTATAACATTTTAGGAGATAGCGAAGATGCTGAATAATTCGATGCTGTTGGTGTGAAAATTTGTAAAACTTCAGGTGAATTATATCGAGCCGGGTTGCTGGTATTCATATTACAGTCGTATGGTTTATAAGATTTTCTAGAAGTAGGTGATGGTGTGATTATATTGATGTTATATGGAAAATTTGAATCTACTGCGTTATCTCAATAATTTGGAGTGTTATACTATAAATTGATGTTTTTTGTTGTGAACATGTGCTGCAAGGGTTTCGTTTTGTTTTCAAAAGTCGTACAATTGTATTGCTAGTTAAATTTTGGATTGCTTGCATTGTTGTAAAGGCTACGGCAACATCTAATTTGTGAATTTGTTCCAATTGTGCTGAAATAGTTGAACAAAATGTTTCAGAAATTTTTGGTTTTGGTCCGACAAGAAAGAATCCTACAAGCTTCTTCATATTTGTTTCGTTTTTTTCTTCATTTTTGGCTTTTCTAGTTTTTACCTGTTCAAGTATTTTATTTGGAGATGATGAATTTTCAAAGTCACCAATTGGTTCCTCAGTTAAATCAAATCCCATCTAACAAAAAAATACTTTTAAATAATTATAAACCGCGTATAAATATAAATTTTACTAATAACAAAAAACTATTCACCCCAATTATGGTTGTCGTATCAATAACGATGCCACTATAAAACTTTATAAATTCATTACTTTTCCTTTGTCGTGGACATTGTAGTTTAAGACTAGAGGCCATAAAACCATCTGTAGATTTTGTTAAAAATCTTAAAAAATTGTTGACATCGACACGACAATCATAATGAGGGTCAATATTTTTGATTACAACACGAAAGATGAAAGGGTTGAACCATAGCTAATTTTGAATATATTTCGGTTTTTCCGAACACCCTTGGTGTAATCGATGTAACAAATTCGAATTATTATATTTTAAAACTGTGACTAGATTTGTACGATTACTCGGTGAGATGAGAATCATAATACGGGTATAAAAAATAAATCAACTTACTTTACTAAAGTCCGTTTCTGTTGACACCTTGTCAAATTCAAAACTGCTGGTTGTTTTTCGTAATAGAAATACCTCGTCCAAAAACATCAACTCTTCAAAGAAAATCCATTTTGAGTTCTCTCCATCAAATTCACTACCAGAGTTCATTTTACAATTGAATTTTTTTTGTAAATTATTGTAAGTATTTTTTTTATTTCTTCAACATTTATATTCAGATCGTCTGCAATTTTTTCAAATGCAGAATTTTTTATATCTTTTCTTCTATAATTTTTGCTGGAAACTTTCCACAAACATTCGTTTTTTCGATTCATATCGATTAATTTTGTAGTTTCAGTAGAAAAGAACGACATTTTAACACGATTTTCGATTATTACAATAACACAGAATACAGATTGAGCTAAAGCAAAATTCAAAATGATATATTCACTCTCAGAATTAAATTTATAACTGATGAAACATAACCTCAAAAGGATAACATTTCGTAATAATTTCATGATAATTTATCGTGAAATAGCCTCCTGATAATTTGCTGATACTGTCAAAATTTATATAAAATACTCACACATACATTGATACCGTGATAGAAAATATTAGTAAATTTGCATAGTGTAGACTCTAGGTCAGTAAATTCAATTATTTTTCATAAACTCTATGGCAAACTGATCGAAAAATCTACTACGACTCTACGCAGCAATGAAATATGTTTTCGCAATCAGAAAAAAATCAACGCAAACTTGATTAACGTGATTGAATAACTTTTTATCTAACTATTGGTTTCCATTTACCATGGTTGCAAATATTTGCAAAGGGAAATTTTCTTATCGTGCAGTTGTATTTGTGTGTTATTTTCATTTGTATACGAATAATTTTGAATTTTCCAAAACAAATCTCGTATTAACAACATAAACAAAACTAATGTACAATAGATTTTTGGATAATGGCTATAATAAAATTTTAAAATAACGGCAGCAAAAAATAGGATTTACAAAGGAAAAGCAACTAAGCGACGAGCTTCGCAATTAAAAATTTTCATTGAATTCTGGGAGCAACAATTAATTTCCTATATTAAAATTTATTTAAGAATTCAATAATAAGGATGTTCACTATTACAAAACATCCTACGGCCATTTATTATTTATTTACATATTTATTTATTAATTAAATTATTAATTAAAAATTAAAGTTCTAACAAAATGAAAACTAAAAATGGCACTAAAACCCAACCATTAACAACAATTAATAAATAATTGTAAATTACAATATCTAATTACATTCAATAAATGAATTTAGTGGTAATACAGGAATACAGTGGTGTTGATAAAACTCCAGAGTAGCGATTGCCCTCTTAAAAGCATTGCAAGAAATATGTAAATCAAAATACTCAGCAAAGGTGTTGAAATCTCGTTGGATGCGCGTTGCAGGCCCATGATAGCTGTAGTTACTGTCGGCAGTTGGAGTACGAAGAAACTCACGTGGGCGTAAAGTGCGTTGAGGAGCATAAATATTAAAGAGTGAAAGTATGTCAGCACAATAAACTTTACTACAAATAATATCACGTGCAAAATTATCATTGGCACATGTACCCCTAGAAGCCAGTGACCGAAGACCCAGAAAATAACAACGGCCAAGGTAAGGTGAGAGACTATAATCGTTGCATTGTAAAGAAGGTAATTTTTGAGAACAAATAACAGAAACTGGTTTTGAATACTCTCAATTCTCTTAGAGTGACAGTCATAGAACGGGGACCATATGACCATATGAACTAAAGAGGTGTACAACTGTACAGTGACTTAAAAATCAGTGAGTCGTGTAAATCTTTAGAATTTCGTTTAATAAATCGCAACATTGAATCGGCTTACTGACAATCGCATCCATGTGCGAGTTAAACGTTAAATCAGATTGAAAACAACCCCAAGATCGGTAATCAAATTTACTCTATTCAAAATGCAGTCGATTAAAGAGTAAATAACGACTATTGGAGACTTCGATCTACAATATGTGATTACTTGGCATTTATGGCTATTAATTGGCTTTTTTAAACAGACCATGGTCTAAATTCAACAATAACCGGTGATTGAGTTTATCGAAAGCTTTAGCGAACTCGGTATAAACCACATCGGCCTGAATTTGTGAAGCAATGGAATTGATTAACTTATTCTGAAAAACTGCCAAATTAGCGACCGTTGAGCGGCTCGGAAAGGATACGTGCCACGATAATTAGTCACATCACTGCGGGATCCATTTTTATAGAATGGAATTACATTTGATATTTTCATTTCATCAGGGGAAAACGCCTTGCCTAAGACTCATGTTAAACAATTGGCATAAGGGGCGGCAAAACCGAACCCTTGGACGCGTCCATATTCATCAATGTCTGGAACACATGAAGCTCAGAAAAAACCATTTTTTGTGTGTTAGAGATAGGT
Source organism: Nephrotoma appendiculata (assembly GCA_947310385.1). Lineage (NCBI taxonomy): Eukaryota > Metazoa > Arthropoda > Insecta > Diptera > Tipulidae > Nephrotoma > Nephrotoma appendiculata. The sequence goes on from OX371224.1 coordinate 343,257,477, forward strand.
ATCATTGGATTTTGTGAGATATCGTTAACAAAAACGCTACTGCAGTAATCGGCAAAGAAATTGCAGATTGTTAATGGATTATAGGATTTTTGACCACCGAATTCCATAAATGACGGTAAGCTGTTATTTTGGTTCCTCAGTTCAAAAATCTCCAAAAAATTTTCAGGTTACAGCATAAATCGTTCTCTACATCAATCATGTAATTATTGTACAGGTATCGGTTAAGAGAGGTGAACTGCCTTCGCAGAAACTGAAACCGAATAAAATCGAAATCTAGACCAGTACGCCTATATTTCCTGTAAGCTTTGTTACACAGGGCCTCCAGTTGCTTCTGTTCTTATTTTTTTTTTATTATCTTTTTAGGGACAAACTTTCGTGTAGCAATATTTAACAACTCATTGAAGGTTTCTAATAAACTTCAGCTAGGAAATTTTTTATAGAACAGTGGTCGGCATTCACATAACCAAATACAGAGCAATTTTTAATAAAATTCATGTTATTTGAATATCCGCTGGAAACCTGGATTGAAACTGGAGTGTGATAAATACTCGAAGATCTGGTAAAGTCATCGGCTCATGATTATACGATCGATTATTGTTGGTGTAAAAAATTAAGTTCAGATAAGTTCCGCAACTGTTTGGTATATTATTAATCTGAGAAGCGCCTATGTTTGCCATAAAATCACAGATTAAGACGGAATGATCGTTAGTATTAGCTGGAATGAAGACATTGTCGTCCATCAACTCTGGAAAGTTGAAATCTTTAAAAATAATGAAGTCAAAGTTCTCCTTCATAAATGGTATTAAATTACTACACTGCTCATCAAAAAAACCCGGACCCTTGAGTTTCTTCGTAAATCTTCAATTTCTAGAGCAATTACGCTATTTTAAAGGCACTGTCATATTAAATAGTACATAACGAAAAATAGGTGTAACAGAAACCGTATTTTTTATTTAAAATCCAATCACAGCAACAAAGTGTAATAAATGAAAAATATTCAAAATTTCGATTGTTACGTTTCTAAATAAATGGGCATCTATCAATTGTTTTGAAACATTTAAAGTAGCATTTATTGTTAGTATTATTATTACAGTTAACGTTAACAGTGCTTAGTTATTATTATAAGCAAATATTATAATTATGAAACCAGAAAATATCGCAAAGTAATCGCTTTGAGTGAGGTTGGCCATAGCGTGCGTTATATTGGTGCCCACCTAAATTTCCCTCGAAGAACAGTTCAAGACTATTAAACGATATCGTGAAACTGGTCAGTATGACCGAACGGTTGGATCAGGTCGTAAAAGAGCAACAAACGAGCGGGACGATCGGTTTATGGTATCAATGGTACTGCGAGATCGCCCAAATCGATCCAAACAGCTAGAATCGTCGCTGGTCGATGGGCACAGGTACGTGGTGTCAATATTTCAGTTAGCACAGCATCGCGAAGATTAAATGAACAAGGATTGCAGTCCATGAGGGCTGCTACAGGGCCAGAGCTTCTCCCAGCTCATCGAAGAAACCATTTGACTTTTGCTCGTAACAACGTCAGTTGGACTACGGACGACTGGAAGTCCGTGTTGTTCACTGATGAATCAAGGTTCAGTCTACGATCACCGGATGGACGGGAAAGAGTATGGCGGAGATCCGGAGAGCGATATTCACAATGTGCCATATCCCCAAGAGTCCCATTTCATGGCCGCTCACTAATGGTGTGGGCAGGCATTTCTATAGACGCCCGTACGAACCTTGTATTTCTACGCGGCGGCATTATAACTGCCCAAAGGTATATCGTGGAATGTCTAGAAGAATTTGTGGTTCCATACGCCCCATTTATTGGACAGCAATTTAAACAAATGCATGATAACGCCAGGTCCCACGTTGCAAACGTGGTCAACAATTATTTGGATGACGTGGGAATTGATCGAATTATTTGACCCGCTCGCAGCCCTGACCTTAATCCCATTGAGCACATGCGGGATATGCTAGGGAGTCGTTTAAGACAAAGGAAAGTCGTTCCAGAAACCTTGGATCATCTTCAATCAGCTCTGCAGGAAGAATGGGAAATGATACCTCAGGAGTACGTTGCAAACCTTGTGCACAGTATCCAAAAAGAATGCTAGATGTGATCAGAGCTCGTGGCGGAAATACTCGATACTAGAGTACGGACCACTTAGATTGATTGTTGGTTTTTATTTAAATAAATATGAAGATATATCAATATCCGTTTTTCGGTAATTTTGTTATTTCAAAGGTTTTAATCCTGTGGTTACTTTAATTAAACGAAAACTTGATCCATTAGTGCCTTTTGGCGCACATTATATTATTTCGTACAATCATAACGCGAATAATGCGAATAGTTACCATTAACACAAATATTTACTGAAAAAATGTAGTGTCCGGGTTTTTTTGACGAGCAGTGTAGAAACACTGTCAAGAAAATCGTGACAAAAAGCCATAGTCGGATTATAAAATTCCAAGGTAAAATTTTTTAGATTTAGACCGCATGCCACTGAACTAAAATACAAAATTGATAAGTTATTGATGAAATTATTGCCACCAATGATGTTATTGCTAGAATTAGATATACGTGAATTAGACTTATTAGTAGTCACGTGTTAGTATTATTAGAAAAATTTGATTGGTTAGTATTTGAAATGTTAGACTTTAGGCAATTTAAAATAGTTGGTTGACACGGTTGCGCCACAAATGTACAGGACAAATCTATATCATTAAAGATGAACAAGGCACTAAAAACTGCTTGGAAGATTGTCCAGGCCAAAGTGATGAATCTAGTAACTGATTAAATTTATACCCAAACATTTGACATAACACAATAATGTTTGTTTTCAAAACATAAAGAAGTTGCTGTGTTCATTGCAGGGTTGAAAATTTCCCTTTTAAATTTGGGAAATTTTGGATTTCGTTTTGTAAATGCAAAATTTGTAAAGCAAAAAGTTATGTACATATATGCCCGACTAATTTTGATTGCCAATCGCTTTGTAATTTTTTTATGTGAGTGTGTAAAAATGCAAATACCGATACGGAATTATTTTGAATGTGTGCTGTCGAAGAAATCGATTGAAAATAGTTGCGAAGCAATATCAGATGGAAACGTACAGTAATCGTTAAACATTTCAAGTCGATGAAGTTAGCCCGAGCCCGAATTTTTTGGTAGATTTCTTTGCCATCCCGAAAAAGTGTAAATACAATAAAAAATGTAGCACCATTCCGAAAAACCATTTATACATGAGAAAAACAAACAATATACAAAAATAAAATTAATGTAAAAAAATTACTGGTAAAACTTTTTTTTATAAAATATTTAACCCGAATAGCAATAATTTGTGTAGTTATTATGGGTTCACATTAAATTCTATACAATAATATCTGGAGATAAAGCCACCAAGCGGCATATATGGCCAGACAGGTCACAATACTAGCTAATATGTAGAATTGGCCCCAAGTTCATTGGAGAAAACTAAAATCATGGGCCGAATTTTTATTGAAAAACATTTTCTTGTCAAAAATCGTCATTTCCGCTTAATTTTAAAAAAACCGATCTGGAACTGCATCGTTGCAAAATTAATTTAGAAACTTTTGGTTTTTAATAGTTTCTCTTGTAAATGATATCTTTTCAAAATAATTGTAAAAACCGAAAAAACTCCCATGGAACCTGCCACTTCCGATGGACCGTTTTCGGCTGAAAATCACAGAATCACTCCTCACGTCCCATAGAACATACATATATATAATGTATATACATTTTTATTGAAATTAGCGCAGTAGTTTGTTGAGTTTATCGATCAAAAATGCACTATGGAAGCTGCAACTTCCCGTGAACCATTTTCAGCTATAAACCATTTTCATCCCTCATAGAACATATACTCTAATTTTTATCAGAATCGGTACAGCAGCTCTTGAGTTTTAATGTTACAAACACACACGTCGTTTTTATATATGTATGCAGAGATATCTAACTTGAAAAAATATTATTGAAGAAAAGATGGTCGCTAAAATCCTACTTCAGTTTCAGGCACATCGTTATAATTTGTAGTAAATTATTTATACGCCCGCGATATACACAGAAATGGATTTAACGATTTGATGGTTCTTTTAGGTGAAACAGTATCTTCACGAAAACTGTTTTATTGGAAGTGTCTCAAGATTTTGACCTCTGATATTTGTCAATCAGAACTGGCAATGAATTTTGACGTGATTTTTAGATTTCGACAAAGGTGAATGTATTTACGGATTTTTACGAAAATGTTTGTGTTATTAGTCAACTCTTGAATGAATGATTTTACCTCATCGGCACAGCTGGAAATCATAGCTTGTAATGCGTCTCTTCGTTTGAGCTCACCTGTGCATTTTACCATTTTGTAACTTGGTAATTTTTTCGCTTCATATATTAAAAATTTTAGTACGTTCCACCAAAGAAGACGAGCTTTCAGCTCTTTAGGACTTAAACCTCGTCTAGCACAGTTGACAGGATTCAATTTTAAAGCGATGTGGCGCCATTAGCTTCTCTGAAGGATTTCTAAAATTTTATGCTCTCGGAAATTTCAAAAGCTGTTGAACGTCTCTACTCAGTCTAGCTAGCAACCATTTAATTCCAGACGATATAGCGATACAACCTTAGTTTAAACCGCGATCAAGTTGGCTATGTGGTTGCCATTATAAAGCGTTCGTAAATATACGGAAGCTGCAAATGCAGTTTCGCTGGAATCGTAAACCCATGTAATTGGTAGTCTCCTTCGGCTATAAACGGCAATCTAGGTGTTGCAAGAGTTCTTTTGTGTTTTATCTCCGCTCGTAATTTGTCATCCTATCCTAGGTCTAATATCCATAATGCTTGGAAAAAATATTTGGTCGCTTAGAACTCCATTAGAACTGCTGACACCTTTTTAATTATACAAAGCAGTCTTAGTGGACTACCTGCTTTGAATCTGGAATTTCATTTGTTAGAGTGATATGGTAAGAAAAATGATTTGCAGTTGGTTGCCACTTGTTTTAGGTTCTTTTAGTTCGTCTAAAACTCCGAAGAATCATTTTCATAGACTGAACAGGAAAATTTTTGCGCCAATTTTACTGCTTCTGTGCTTCTGCCATCTCTGGTATTTTGCGCTAAACTGTACGTTGATAACGAAGATCACTGAGGTATATCCATATTTGCAGATATATTATTTTTATGTATCTGCTGTGTATACAATTTTAAGAGTGCGAAACGTATCAGAATTTCGCTTAAAAAATTCTGTAATGTCGGTTCTTTTAAAATATTGTCAGCGAAGCGGCGAACACGACACGTAGTTTTGTTATTGTGGATGTTTCTACCAGTATTCCATGATGAGGCAGAAAGAAATAGTCATAGGAATCGGTTAGTGGATGAACTTCTACTATATGCTTGAGTTATCTGTACTCTATCCATAAATTCTACGTATCGTTCGTGAAACTTGGAATTCTTTATAAACTTTTTCTCCATACCATGTAATCTTTGAATGGAAATTCCTAACGATCTGTTTAGTTGGATTCGCTCTTATCTAAATGGTAATGTCACGATATAAAAATGATTGTCAGATAATTTCGTTGTATGGTTCTATTAAAAAGAGCTTCGCATATCTGGGATTCGAGTAGAAATGGTGCCGAACTGAATACTTCTGCTGTTAGCCAGAATCTGTTCAAGTTTCTATCGAGACTGGTATGATCGATGAAAAATGAGCTGTAATGACGATTTTTCTGGACAAAGATGGGTACTGTGTGTGTAGATTGCGTTGTTGGAGTACTTTAATTGTTCTGGTCAAAAAACATATCGGCCCCAAGCAATAAATTAATTTTGGATGCTGATTTTAAGCTTATATCAGCTAACAGCAGGGATGACAAACCCCAGTGGTAATATTTGGAACTACACATGCTGAAACACCTATGATGCCCCGTCTGACAGGGATGGTGGCAATTAGGTCAACTATTCGATTAGTAGTAACAAATTTCTGTTTGTTGATTCCAGATTTTGGATGCTAATTGCTAATTCATCCATGCTTACGTTCTAATCCCAGTTTTGGAATGAATGCGTTGGTGATTAAAGACTTCTCCGATCCGGAATCGAGCACTTTGCGCAACTGATACTAACCGCTCTTATCTTGAACTCTATTTAACACGGTTAGTGCCAATAAATCATCCGTCAATTTTATTAACAAAGCAATCATTGATATTCCAATTATGTCGGAAGTGCTGTATTTTGACCATTCACGAGGCTCAAGGATTAACGTTCAAGCGGATTGTTTGTTTGCGATTCTTTCGCAAAATACAATAATTTCCTCTCATAAAAAATTATGTACTTCCTTATATATTTCTGACTGTATCTAGAATAATTACAATAGATATATCGCTAAATTGTGTCCGCCTTTGATTACGTCAACATTGTCCTCAACCATATTTTTGTAAGACACGTATTTTTCCAGATATTTTTCGATAACATTTCAAGTGGACCACGCCTGGTCCATCAATATATTTTGTTATAAATAAATAAAATATTTTGAATACGTCGTAGTTGGCTACGACCACACAAATTGCAGCCGACTACGATGTGTTTCAAATATATTTTGTTTTAAAGACTCCCAATAAACTTTGTTTTGAAAATTTTTGCACCAAAATTATTTTTTCAGTAGGCCAGAAAAATACAATTTGGACAAAAGTGCTATGGACATATTTTTCATAATTCCCTATTCCCAAGTAAAGCCAGAATAATGCCTTATTACTCGAATTTTGAGCGCATTTTTGTGAAAATCTTCGGTATGCAGGCGTGGTACATGAATGTTTTATGAAATTCTGGAATACGGTCGTATTCAATGGAACTTGAAAGCTAGAAAACACGTTCGATGTCAACGAAAAAACACGTTCGAAATCAACACAGAACAGTGCTACTTGTCCCTTGGATTAACTCATGTGGTATCATCGTAAAGGGCTGAAATTTCAAACCCATTTTAATGTGAACATTTTATGAGTGTTACTTCTATGCTGTGGTCCCTCCCGACTTCAATTCTCAACTTTTACCACTTTGATAATTATTTATTATGAACTTCATTTAATAATTTTTTCCATTATACACTTCGATTTGTACGAGACCCAATGAACAACCTTAATACTAAAACGCAACTCCATACATATAATAAAAACGTGTGATTTTACAGAAATATTAAGTATACATGCTGATTAAAATGATCATCAGCTAAATGTAATTGATCACGATTTTCATTATACTGAAGCATTGTATATACTGAAAGTGTAAAGACTTAAGGAAAGAGGCGGAATAATATTTACTCAAGAATATCAATTATTTTTGTTTGAGATATAATTATGGCTCATTACCGCGCTTTAATTACACAAAGAACGAGCAATTGTAAGAAATTATATATTTTCGATAAAACTATATCAAATCTAATCATTGCTTGATCAGAAACGCATTTTGTCACCATCAATGCAAATTAACGATTATCAGAGATTGAAGATCACAGTTTACGATTAATCGATTTCTATAAATTATAACTAATCGTAATTTTGATAAAACTTGCAAATCCATGGATTTTAAAATGCGCGGTCGACCGCATTATAATATAATTTGGTAGAGTAAATATTTGTTAGTTATTTTACTAAGCCTTTAAATTAATTAAACAATGAGTAGAGAAAGCACATACAATGATCACATAAGTTAAATTTGTGCGTATCCGCTTTCCACATAATTTTTATACGATCATATGTTCGCGTACATAACACTAAAGTTGAAGAGCGAGCGAAATGGTTCGTTTGTGATGCGCCGGTGTATAACCATAATAGTTTTAAATTATAAAAATCATGTTTTCAAGTTTTCTATTCAAATTAACAAGTATATACAGATCATAATGATCAAGTACACAATGTCATGAATCATTTCTATAAACAGAAAATAAAATTAATATTTATTTCGATCTAAAATAGATAAATCTTGCTAATAAATACATCACATGATCGATGAGTGAGATCGACCACAATATTAAATATTTAGAGTACTTACCCAACTTATAGATAAATGCACATAAAATGTGCTTACTCCAAAAGAAAATTTAAATTTTGTGCAAAAAACACAAAAATATTATTATATTTTTTTTTTTGATAATATTAATTAATTAGTAATTAATTAATATTATTATTATTTATATATAAATCACTGTAATCCACAAATTTGTAATGTGTAAAGATGAGATGACTCGATATATTGATATCCACACACGTATTTTTAAACTAAATAATTATAACTTCTTAATTAAGTGTAATTAAATATAATTAATTTTTTACTTTACAATTTTTATTTTCACTTTGAACTTGCTATGCACATAAAATATAAATTTCCTAAAAAAAAAAATTTTTTTTTAATATAATTATACACTATACTGACTGTTATTTATTAATTAATTACTTGAGATTTATTAATTTATACGCAGTCATATAAAATGTACGAGTATATAACTAATTTCGCGAGCAACGTTGCCAAATCTATATTGTTGTTGGTGTGTATAAATATATACGTATACATATATATTTATAAGGTGCGTATGTCGTCTAAGACATATTTGTAATTTAATTTAATTTCTTTTAATTTTAAATTAAGATTGATGATATTTTGGTCTTGTTTATTTTTTGGTGGCGGTGTCATGAATATATAACGACAAAATTATTAATTAGACAGTAGTAGACATAACTAGATATACAAATTATTTATGTGTACATATTTATAGGCGATCGTGAAGTAATACGATATATTTTGTCGAGGTGAAGTGAGTCGATCAATACTAGAATGGTATTTAAGTCACTATCAAATAGTCAGTCGAGCGTATGTGTTAATTTGATGCGTCAATATTTCAATGTGGATTCGTTTAATAGAAAATAACAAATAATTTTAAATAGATATGACACCTGTGTTAGCCAATACCAATTATGGAATTCAGATTATTATGAAAAATGGTTGCTTGAGGCAGAGAGCACTTTGAGACGTAAATATATTTTTTTTTGTTTTGCGCAATCAATATTTAATATTAGTACCAGTGATTTAAAAGTTTAAGATCTAGGATTGTTTTCCGACAAAAAAAAATGTCGAAACGTTATAATTTTTAAATGGCGAAAATATCGCAAATAATTAATCCACAAGTCCTGGCCCTATTTAATTGAAAATCATCTTAATTATCTCGAGCGGAGAACAATTAACACCACACAATTATATTTAGAGATAATGTAAATTTACAAAATTTGCACATTTTCTAAAATTGGGGGTACATTAATTCCCTAATTGAGAATCTCCATAATCTTATGAAAATACCGCATTTTCTAACATTTGCGATACAAATTATTTGGCAGCGTATAGAATATAGTGTTTAAAATGTTTTTAACACTCAGAACTATAAAACATTGACACTGAAAATGATTTGATGTATCAAAATTTTCTAAAACGATTGGTGCTTACATTTCAACTAAATCATGAGCAATTTTCAAATTATTGTTTAGGCTACAAACCAATGTTCAAAATATACAAAATTTAGTTCCCGTCATATAATTTAAATTGTAATAATATCGCAAACCAAAAATTCATTAGACAAGATATTAGTTAATTGAAAATCGTTGTAAAAGGTGACTAATTCTCAATAAAAGATTGCTCAATTGATTGTTGAGGACTATCCCTAAAAATATTTTCCATTAATTCCAGATAAGGTTATGTAATAATATCTAGATAATATTATCCATTTTAAAAAAATCAAAATCACTAAAATTATGAATAGTTTTTTCCCGTAAATAAAAATGACATGACTTTCCGAATAGGAACCACGTACACATTTTATCGATAAAAAATATCAATATACAAAAATAATGTTTTTAAGGGAAATTGGAGAAAGCAAAGGCTACTCGATTTATTTTGGTTCCATAGTGAATCAAATCTATAAAGAAAAATTATTTATTGCGTTTTGTTTTTTTGGTCACCCAGTAAATTCAAAGGCCTGCTACAATCAAATTTTATGGATTTTTATTGTTTTTTAAAGAATTATGTGGCCGAAAATATTTTAAAAACAATTTAAATTTCTTTCGTAAAAATTAATACAAAGGAGTCCGCAGTACGCCAGAAAAATTGATTCTAACACAATGCTATGAAAATGTTTTTCGCAATTTACTGTTCGCAGAAAGAGCGTCAGAATATTGCAACAGAACGGAAATAACCACTAAAAAAGCAAGTTAGTCTAGGTCTAGGATTTATTATTCTCGATGAGACATTAAAAACACCTAGTTAAAGAAATTTCTATTATTATAAATTATTTGCTCATACATACATTTTGTGAATCACGCATTCCTTTTGAGCATAAAAGCTGATTTATAAGGACGTGCGAGATTCATAGAAGCCCAAAAAACATATTGCCATTATAATTTTTCAGGTCATTTTTACTAAAACTTTCCTTGTAGGTTGTACTTTCAACTTCGTAATTTCTGAGTTTTCAGTTGAGTCCCTTCTGTTTTTTTGGTAGCTCAATATTTTCAGCTTCTGAACCACAGTTCAATATTTCAGTTTAATCAACTATGTAAAATGTACTCGAAAAAAAATTTACACTTGAAAGTCAAAGGCAATTCCCCAAAAACAAAAAGATAAAAGCAAATAAAAAGATAAACGGATTAATGTAGTAGAGAATAATCAGAGTTGAAGACTGGCAGAATGCCGTTACTACTTAAAGTTTTTGGTAGTAAGATATTTGGCATCGTTGAAGATGATCAGATTGCAGTTCGGATGCTGATTAGATGGCACATCAGATGGCAGATTGCAACATTACTCATATCTAATTAATCTTTTTAACACAAACTGCTAAAATATACATCAATCATCATATATAATCTGGAAAATGTACGAGGAAATCGGGAAAATCAAAAGTTTTTTTTCATAATATTTTGGCTAAACAACCAGCGTCATAAAGCCAACTTTGGATGAAAGAAGTGATAAAAAAAATCTGTTTGGCCAACAAGACCTTTCAAACGACAAGCCACAGGATTATATCGTAATTAAAATAATGTAACGGCCCCAAGGCCAGTTTTAAGAACTAGGGGGTTTTATGGTATGCCAAAAATGTTAAGCCGGAAAATATCGATAATGTATATTTGAATGTACAACCGAATGTCGACAATGGAAATTAATTTTTTCTTTAAAAACACAGGGCGCCTTCATTTCGCATTTGACAATCGTAGGGAGTGGTCGATAACAAGTTATTATGGAGCATGTAACACCGCAACAACGTGTCGAAATTATAAAAATATTTAGTTTAAATAATTGTTCAATTGCGAATACGCCAAGAAAAGTGAATGAACTATTTGAATAATTTTCAAAATTCGCATACAATGGGAGATAAAATAAGAACTGGGCAACAATTACACCAACGTACACCAGAAAAGATTGATGCAGTGAGGCAGAGTGTTTCTGAGTCTCCAGGCACCTCTTATAGATTGTATTTTTCCCGTATACAGTTTTATTGATACATGAGCTACATTAAAATGACCATGAACGACGGTGGGATTGAAGTGCTCTCTGTACAACATTTGCATTCAAAATTGCTCAATTATGAGATTAAATTTTCGATTATTTGCATTTGCTAAATATTTATTTTAGCCAAAAATTGTCACCGGCCTAAAATGGAATAGTTGATGATTTAGTCAAAATCGGAATCATAACAAATTATTAATTAAGTTTTTTAGTTTTCAGATTATTTAATGTTAATATTTACTTGCATAATTTTGCCAGCTGACCATCGCACTCTCATTATAACTATCCGATGTAGCATAGATCTACACAAAATGGTTGCTGAAAGTCGACAAGTGAATGTATTTTCCAATTATCTGATTATTCTTGCCAAGAACCACACTTTCATTCGTTTCTACAACGATGTAAGGATTTGCATGTGCAGAATATCATTCTTCGGTGGGGGTATTTTTGAAATGTGCGTAATGGCTTAAGTATAGTGATCAAAATGCGATGCGAATCTCAAAGAATCACATTTTTAGATCAGAAATTTCTTTATATTCATAAAATTTTCCAGTACAAATCTGGAAACGAATTTAGTCTGCGCAAAGAAATATAATACAACAAACACTTTAGAATGTTATTTTATCACCTGCAATGAAATTTTCAAGAACACACATTTTGGGCCCTGTGTGCTTCTCTAATGAATGGCTTAAAGTATGGTAATGTTCGAAGTCAAATCAAAGCAGAAGGGATCGACATCTAAAATTAGCAAAAATTGTTAGCGTAAAGGCTACTTGCTTAATCGATGCCTCAATGACTAGACAACTGCAAACAAAGTGAATGTAGTTACGATCATTCTTTTCGAAATAATCGTCACATATGAAATCACGAACAAACCGATTTTGTTGTAAATGTGGTTCGAGTATAGCTTTGCTTTCTGCAGACGAAAAAACATTTACGCCTAAAACAGCGAGTAATACGGTTCAATTGATACCCGAACTGTCGTAGCATCACTGTTTATGTGAAGGTCATCTTCAGCCCCAAGGGGTGTGCGATGTTAGGGGATGGTTTTTGGCTTCGTCGAATTTTGAGAATCGATAGAATCGAATAGTTAGAACTTCACTCACACCGGAATTTTTGAGACTCTATTTCTAGGCGATGCATTAAACAACTCCTTACCAGAGATTTTAACTCAAGGTCCGATAGTGTGTCAAATAGCTAATTGAATTCCTCATCTGACGAGCCTAAATACAAGAGACTAACCCGGGTCACAAAGTGTTCTCGAAATTTTTCATAGAAACTCAAAATTACCTTGGAACATTAAATGGCCAATAACTAACTCTCCTAACCAAATATTTTGACTCAAAACTTTGACGAGCCCAAATACTATCCCCTAATCCGGGCCTCAGAGCGTTCACAAATCGTTTTTGAAGAAACTAAAATTTGTTTTGGAATTGACAATGGTCAGTAACTTACCAGAGATTTAAAGCCTCTACCACTTCTTACTCATTAATTTTCCGACGAGCTGAAATACCATCCTCTAACCCTAGTCACAAAATGTTCCCGATTTTTTTTTCTTTCGAAGAATCAAAAATTTATCTTGAAACGTTAAACAGTCGTTAACATTTTTTACCAGAGGTTTTGTCTCAGGTTTCGATAGTGCGTCAAATAGATAATTAAATTTCTCATGTGACGACCCAAAATCTCCACTAACCAGGGTATCAAAGAGTCTCAAATATGTCTTATAACTGTAAATGCCCTCTTAACAGAGATTTGAACTCAGGTTCCCATAGTGCACCAAACAGCTAATTAAATTCTTCATCTGACGAGCCAATATACCATCCTCCAACCCAGGATACAAACGGTTCGCAATTTTTTCTGTGAATCTCAAATTTGTCTTGGAACCTTAAATTAGGTATTAGCAGTCCTTACAAGAGATTTAAACTCAGGTTCCGATAGCGCATTAAATTGCTAATTCAATTACTCCCCTAACAAATATCACAAATTGTTGACAATTTTTTGTCCGCGAATTTCAATTTTTTTTCAACGATTTTTTTATTTAAACTTGAAATTTACCAGCGGATTTTCCATCAGGTTCCGATAGTGCATCAAACAGCTTGTTAAACTCCACATCCGACGAGCCCAAATGCCATTCCCTAAGCCGAGGAACAAATTGAAGGCGATTTTTTTCAGCACCCATAAATACGGGTCACAAAGAGTTCACGAATTTTTTTCGAAGAAACTCAAATTTGTCTTGGAACTGAAAATGGTTAGCAGAACTCCTTGCTGATTACAATACATTTTCATCTTTGGGGCTTTGATTCATTTTGTTGGAGCTGCATAACATTTCCTAGGTTTATTTTAATAATTTTTCCGAAAAAAATATTAATATCATAACAGTGTACTAATACATTACTAAATCAATTAGAATCCAATTGGATTTTACGTATTCAAATGCGATTCGTAGACGTATACGTATGAGAATGAAATTGTGATAAATTTACAATATTTCTAACTAAAACTTGTGTAGTCATCAGTGAATGTAAAAATCGGTGCACTATCAATGAATCATAATCCATGCACGTGCCCACAAGAAAGGCAACCTTTTAATCCGTGTATGCAAGTTCATAAAGATTTCATACGATTTTAGAACGATATGTCTTGGGGTCAGTGCAGTTCGATCTACCACCTTAGACAGTAGCAAAAGATTGCTCAAATAATGACGTTGCATGGCGTGCAAAAGGCGTGATGTGAGCACAAATATTTTGCACTAGGATGCGAGCCGCACTTTGTGAAAAATAAAAATGTGTACTCTATCTCTAATATTAATACCGGCACTCGTGTAAGAGTTTTGTCCAGGAGCACTACCAGTGCTGTCCAATTTATAACGGTCTTTGGTGTAATACTGCACCTATGTCATTTCGTACTCCTCAATTACACTTTGAACATCAAAACTATCAAAAATCTTGGTCCTGATTGATAATTTGCACACAATTTAGATAATTTGCACACTTTAAATTAAAAAAATCGCTCGTCTCATCGTCCTGCAATCACAAAACCACAAGAATATGGAAACTGTTTTGAACTTATATTCAGAATATAATCACAATGCCTTAGCGAATTATTATATTCAACATTAAATAAAATAATTCGCTAAGGCATTGTGATTATATTTTTAATATAAGTTCAAAATATTTTCCATACTTTTTTGATCAGAGAATACCGCCTTTTGTAATTCAAAGAATTCGCCAAACCGCTAAACGTCTTGGTAACCTCACCTCGATATAAAACTATGATTTAATCGATTATTTCGTAATTCTCAAGCTATAAGAAATACAATTTTACATTTTAATTCTCGACTCTTAAGTTCCCAGTGTTGTAAGATGATTTGATCAGATTTGGTAGCAAAATATCCCAGTAATAAAAAATCTAGTTTGTTCTAGTTGCTAAGTTACCACCTCATTTAAATAATTATTTTATTTATCCACATAATATAATTCATTAGAACTAAGTTGACAGTATACACTATTATTAGATATTGTCACGAATAAGATTAACATACGAGGTTACTACTCTAGAGTACAAAAAAAAATTTGACCGATATACCACCCTAATAAAAGTGCTATACGCCAGTGATGTTCCAATTCAACAATATATATATAGATGTATACGCATGGATTCAACAATACAAATTATTTCAATTAAACCGAATAAGCGTATAAGGTACAGGGTGTATCATAAAATAAGGTATACACATATACACAATATATATAGTATATAGCAACAGGTATATTACACTACGTAATGCCATATAAACAAGCATGACAAATCTTAATAGATTTTTTTTTTATATAGTCGCGTATTCAACAAAATATATTTTTTAATGATTGATTTGACATTGAATCGAAAAATCTTTAAGGCGGGTTAAAATGCGGCAACCGAAAAAATTATAAATTAAATTAATAAATAACGTCAGCGTGTTATATTTTTTTTTACTTTTTTGTATACTGGAGATATTGCACAGATTAGTAATTTTCACTCTTGAAGAAAACAAAACAAAAAAATCAACTTAGATGATAAAATTTTCACAATATAAAACTTTATTTATTTTTTTTTTTTTTTGATTCAATTGAATTAAATTGAATATAAATTTTATTTTTTATTTAAATAATAATTAAATTAACCTTCACAAAATTTTTTATTCACTGTATTTCGTGAGAAATTTTTATTTTTGATTTTTTTTTTTTTTTTCTAAACACAATCGAGAAAATTTTTTATAATTTAGCCGGAAAACCCGCTTAATTTTTTTTTTATAAATTGCACTTTGATATACACTGTAAAACTTTATTTTTTGTGGAATTTTTTTTTCCCAAAAAAAAAAAAAAATTATTAACCAACACAAAATAAATTTTATTTGTAAGAAACGCACGAATTTCGCGATTTATACGAGAGTGGAGAAAATGAACACAAAACAGAAAAAAATAAAACCGTGAATTAAACCGCGATTTAGTCAACAGAAAAATTGAAACTAATAGTAGTTTGAAAAAAAATTCGATACGAAGAACGCATTCATTGTATATTTCATTTTTATATTTTTTATTTTAGTAAAACGACGAATACACTAAAAATACATATGAATGTATTATAAAATATAAAAATATAATAGTAGTAATAGTAATAATAGTAATAATAATAATAATAAAGGACCCGCGAAGAATAAATTTAATTTTTTTTTTTTGGGAAGTGGTAATTAAATGTATATGTTGTGTTATTATTATTATTTTTTTTTTGGTAAACAAACCAGTGGAGTCGATTATGCGGGTATCGAGCTATTTTATGAAACATGTGAACGTTGTTTGTACTAACAACATATTTTTGTGTGTTAGATGTTTTGTTAGATTTTTATCATATGCTTTTATTGTATTTGGTTGAGGTCATATCGTGTGATTGTAGTTTTATTTGGGCTTGGATTCACAATCGTTTTGTTTGTACAAGATTTGGGGTATTGTGTTTATGTACTTAACTCCAATTAAAAAAGCATATACAACGACGAAGGTTTAGGTTAATGTTCCGAAAACCAATTCACCGCAGTGATTGTATTTTGGAAATACTTCCGTTTTTCCACTCATTTATACAAAGTATTTTTTATGATCAGAACTTAAATTCTGAACAACTGACAAATAACTTTTTTTATGAATTTGTACTAAAATTATAACTGCTATAAAATTATAATTTTGCTGTGAGTTCTAACACACAAATAGTACAATATTGTCACCTATATTCGATGTCTTTAAATTTTCTTATATTTTGTAAACAATTTTCGTATATCGTTGGGGGTTTAGGGTGTTAGGATAACCAAATTTGTCATAGAGTACTATAAATTGAACGTACAATTTTCTGAATTTTTTTCCGGGAATCTCCTGTTAAAGCTCGCAAAGTGACCTAGATAGTGAGATGCTACTAGGTCCTATCTAATAGAAAAACACGTTTGTTTTGTTCAAATCAGGGGTTTAGGGTGTTTAGGACAGCGAAATTCAGAAAACTGTACGTTCGATTTGTAGTGTTCCACGGCAAATTTTGCTGTCCTGACACAAAAACTGTAATTTTGTCTTAACTTAACTGGGATTGAATATTATTAAACTTAATAAAAATTTCATTAATATTTATTTAATTTTTGTGGCTATTTTCTATTTGTTTTCCAGATTATTAGGTATTGTTAAATTTGTAGGAAGTTCAATCTATCCTGTGCGACAAAACAAAGAGAATTTTCGTATTTGTTGAAAAATGAAACAATATTGCGTTTAGGTTTATAATAGTAGGCTAGTTGGTAGGTAACAGTATGTGCCTTTATTCATGTAACAAATTTATAAATTTGATTACTTAGTTTTAAAAAAAAAGGAATTAGTTTACAAGTTTGCTTAAAACAATGCGACAAAACAAAGAGAAAATATGAGTAATGAATCGAATTTAATTATTATTATTACAATTAGTATTTAGTTCGACCCCTTCCCCATATATCTTCAATTATATTCATATCAGAGGACATCGCTGGCCATTCCAACAATTCTATATTTTTTAATCCAAAGAGTAATTTCACAATGCGTGCAGTGTGAATTGCAGCGTTGTCTTGTTGAAAAATGAAGTTGTCGGATTCCAAGACTTGGACCACTGATGAATACTAAATCAATCGCACCTAACTTTGAAATGGCTCCCTAAACCATTACGGATACACCACCCATTTGTCGTTTTGATAAATATAAAGGCTCCTTTCGTAGGTCGTGATAATAATAATCGTAGCCATCGTAGCCATTTAAATTGATTTTTTTTTTCATCAGAAAAAATGACTTTATTCCAGTTGTCCATCCAGGACATAAGTTTTTGTGCCCACTCAAGTCGTGCTATTTTATGGCAATGTTTCAAAGCAGGTGTTCTCTTAATTTTCTTTCTTTTCAAATGCTTAGCCGACTTTAAAACTCTTTGAACGCTTCTTATTGAAATATTTAAATTCAAATCACACTTAATTTTTGCAGCAGACTTCATAGAATTTGAAGCAGACCGCAATTAAACGTTCGGTCTTTGGAGTGATTGAACAATTTCTGCCAATTTTCGGAATTTCATAATTTTCTTTATCTTGACATTTAAGATATCTATAAATTGTCGACAATTCTCTTCCTAGCGCTTTGGAAATGTCAGCTGCTGACCAATTTTCCTTCTGCAGTTGGTGAATTTTGCTTACTTCTGCTTTGGAAAAATATGTTCCTTTGGGCATCGTAGAAAATAGCGAGTACACTTATTAAATAGTGCAGTAACTAGGTAGAAGTAAATATATTAGAAAATAAATATAAGAGAAAAACAAAAATCATAAATAACTATCAAGAAAATTCAACGTGAACTGAGTTGCTCTTTGTTTTGTCGCATTGTTTTAAGCAAACATGTAATCTAATTCCGTTTTTTTAAAAACTAAGTAATCAAATTTATAATTTTGTTGCATGAATAAAGGAACAAACTGTAGTCTACCAACTAGCCTTCTATTATTTACCTAACTGCAATACTGTTTCATTTTTCCAACAAATACAAAAATTTTCTTTGTTTTGTCGCAGAGGATATATTAGTACTTAAAATCGAATCAATCAATGGTTTAATCAGTTTATCCGATTTCATTATATTATCTTTACTAACACAATTAAATGGTTTAAGGGTTTAGGACAAACTTCACTACTTTGTACAGTATAGTGAAATTTGTCCTAAAAAAAATATAATTTTTTATCTTTTTTTTTAAGACAGTTTATGACAAACTTCATGCGAATCCAAAACACACAAATGACACGACATAATGAAGGATTTTGCAACATGACGCAACAACGCAGCAAAATGGTGTAACATAACGTAACGTGTAGCACATCATGATGCCCCCGCAACAATTCGAAGCGAACTCGGCTTGTTGAACCAAATAAATGAATTTTATCGATATTTGGACACACCGAAATTGATTCCTGTCACTCGAAAACCTATCACCAATTTTCTCCAAAATTCGAGCCCAACCATGGCACAACATAAACGAATTTTTGGGAAATTACAATTGCCCTCAAGTGTGCTGAGAAAAAAAAATTAAAAAACTACCCCGAGCCCCACCACCAGTGGACCGACTAAATGACGATCAAGGCCCATTGCAATCTAATCCATGTTAAATTGGGATGATTTGTACATAGGTTCTCAGATGGGACCCTAAACCTCTTTGGAATCCACGACAATTATAATTGAATTTGATTAGACATAATAGTGTGAAGCCTAGAAAACGTAATCTAAAACATAAAAAATATAAGAAAAACTAGAAGACTTGTTCGCGATATCATGGAAGAAAACAATAAAATATAGAAACATAGCAATAGAAAAATCGAAGGAGCAAAGTTCTAACTAGTCTAGAGGGGGCTTAATCGGGTGTGTGCCTTGTAGCAATTGACTCGCTATATAAACGTGTTTCAGGTAAGACTGGATGCCTCAAGATCACCAGTGCGTGGCTCGCACACGTAATAAATGCGTTGAGCTATCAATTATCTACTCTCACAAAAAAAAAACATCAAGTTATGAACCCTACACAAACGCCTCGGATTAATTAATCGGTTGAAGATCTCCAGAACCTTTCGGACTAGGTGAAAAATTACACATTGGACGTACTTGTATTACCACTGCCTAGACCAGGCATGTCAAACTCAGACTACATCAACTTAGTTTTATTAAAAATTCCAATTTTGAGTGTAAATTGAGTATAAATTTCCCATACAAAAAAAAACAAAAATTTTATAGAAATATATTTATTAATAAAAAGAGTATAAATTATTTTTTGCTCGATATAATGCACCGCTTCTCATTTTTCAAATCATCAAAATCTCTTATTAAATTTTCACTTGATGTAATTTTTAATATCGAAGCAGAACATTTATTCAGTTAATCTGGTTCGCTGCGCAATTTTATTTATCTTTATTTGTGAAAAAAACTTCACAAATATATTGGCAAATATATAGTATGCGTATTACAAAATATCGAATTCCTGGCAAACGATCTGCAGGGTCAGGAATACCAATTTCCTTATATTTTTGTTTCAATAAGGTGTCGAATCGTAAATCTATAAACCCCATTTGCAAATTTTCATCAATATTTTCAATGTCAACCGACATCGGAGAGCAAAAATATTTAAATAATACTCGGTACTTTGAAAATCCGAAAACCTTTTTCCGAAATCTTCTACCAACATTTTTAGTTGTTTCTCATATTTTTCAAATTGTAATTCTCGATATTTACTATATTTTCCACAGGGATATCTTTTGTTTGAATGAATTTATTTGGTCATTCAATGAAGTTATGAGCATGTTGTTACCCTGCAGGTTAGTATTGAGTTGATCTCCCAGTAATGTCTTTATCACTCGAAAGCCAACGAACTTCAGTATAATATGGCAAATCTTCGTAATCAGACTCCACATCTTTCAGCAATGACATAAGCTCGCTAGTTTAATCCACGTGTTCAAATAAAATTAACAATATTACCAAACTTTCTTAAATACATTATCAATTTTAATTACTTTTCTGTGTAAGACTTGCTGGTGGATAATGCATTGGAAGTATTGAAAAGATTTAGTATGTTGGGTTTTAACATAAGCTGCTAGTCTACTAATGACATCAGTTGCCAAAGATACCAAGTTATTCATTGGAAGATCCTATTTTTTAATAGCAATCATAAGTACATCGAAAATATCTTCTCCAGTTGTTGTAACATACATTGAAAATACTTCTAATAGCTCTTCAGATATTGTAAATATTCCTGTCACATCCTCGAATAAGAACGGTTAACTATGCTGTATTTGTTAAATCAGTACTCTCATCGACTGCAATTGAAAACACTTCAAAATTTAATGCAACTGAGCGAAGTTGACCTCTTAAATTTGAAGCAATGTCAGTGACTATTCGCAACTGTATTTCGGGATGAACTTATGCCTTCTTATCAGGTCGCGATCTTGTATTATTTTACATAGGAATAGTTGTACTAATAGCGAATTACTGCATAGCGTACAAAATTCGATTCTCTCACATTTTCCATCTATATCGATGAGAAGGCTGATTTTTTCAAATCAATAATCTCATCCGTTCGAAACTGATTGTTGGGATTCTTACGCATTTGCCATCTGTAAGTCAAACATTCAAAAGAAAAAAACTTTTGAAAGAAGGCCACCAAGGGTAGGGAACGATTTGGTAAGCTCGTAACACTCGAAGCATTCACACAGAGTATCTCCGCATCAGGAAAGATGCGACGAAATACCTCCGGAAACAAAGTGCAAATATATGAAGCTGTAGCTATTGCACTACCGAACGAGAAGGTACTCGTCCCGTATTCCGCTGTAGACTAATTTGATGCAGTTATTAATAGCGTAAAAATTGGAAAGGTGCTCGGTCTTAACGGAGGAGGTACTCTTGCATTTATATGAACTTATCGTTGCGATCTAGAACGAAGAGCAGCTTCCCGAAGAATGGCAGACCGCATTTATATTTCCGCTGCAGAAAAAAGGTGATCGTCTTAAATGTCGAAATAACCGTGGCATAGCTCTGTCAAACACCGGCTACAAAGTGCTTGCTAATGTTTGCCCGACTCATCCACTTGGAAAAAAAAATCTTGGCGAGTATCAATGTGATTTTTGCCATAATCGATCAACCACTTTTGTAACACCAGTGCTTCACGTTCAGGGTGATCTTGGAATAATGTTGGGTGTACAGCATAACCATTCACCAGCTATATATTCAAAGAGTCAGGCAAAATTTATGGATATTTTCATAATGTCGTGCTAGAGTTTTTTGATAAATTAAAGCCAAATAGGTTAGTGATGATGTAAATTGATTTTGACAGCTTATTATTGGGGTTGTTCATAAAATCCACTAGTAACGCTTGTAAATATAATCCACTAGTAAAGTGTGACTGAAACTTTCTGTCATTTTAGCAGCGTATCCTTCACCCTAGAGATATACTCGATGCGACCGACGTGACTAAGTAAAAAGAAAAAGTTAAATCATGAAAATTTATCTAAAGCAATTATACTCCGCCCCGATGACAAAGTGGTCATCATGCTTGCTCTAGCAACCGAAGTTCTCGGGTTCGATTCCCGGTGGTGACAAGGAAAAAATTACACGGCTTGTTTAGGATCAATGAATTAATCCGAAATGAAAATATTATTATGAAACCTTTTTTGAGGCGGCCAAATCCCTTGATGGGATATTATACTCAACGTGACTCAGACGTGAGAGAGAAATTATACTCAACGTGATAGAGAGAGAAATTATACTCAACGTGACTCAGACGTGATACAAAAAAAGTGGATTTAACTTTAACTTTTTGTTGTTGTGTACTACTAAAGTGACGTCTCCAGAAATTTTATGAAATAATTAACCAATTTTTCTTTTATTTTTGTTACCATTTTCACATTTTGAAACAGTGCGCGTTTTTCTTAACTTTAATATTCTAAATTTTTTGTTGTTTCACAAAAAATGAAAGAAATAAGAAAAATAATTGATTTTTTTCTTGAATTTTACCGAATACGTCCTGTATTCTGATTTAAACTAAATTTCAAATTCGTTATATGTTGTAGAAACGTAGTTTCTAATCCATTTTTAACATTTTCGTATGCATACATTACTTTCGACCTCCGATTTTTGAAGTTAACTAATTTATCATCTAAAACAATGAGGATGAGGCTTTGTGGTTTACAGCACATAGGTACATACAGTTCGAAGCCTTGCACCATAATGTCATTAAATTTGTCAACATTTTCGTTTATATCATTGGAATTGAGAGTTATTTCCCAGTTAATGGATTCTGTTGAGTGATACTGAATCTGAAATTTTAAAAGTGTCAATATCATTGCTGAATACAAGATCCAATAATCAATCGCGATTATTAGCAATGTTCTTTATTTGGTTTAAAGTATAACGAAACATGGCGTTCATAAAAAAAGATTCTGCAACTTTTGTTGTATTGCATGGTAAACACAATTTAGTTTCGGGCCAAAATTCTAAATTATATTTAGAAGATTCAACTCACCAAACACAAGAACTAAATCTGACGAGTTTGTTGTATTAATAACTTCATTAATCGCATCGATGCAATTTGTTTATTGCTCCCTACTTAGTGGAGGTGGTATCAGAGATGATATTTATAGTGGAATAGTAATTTTTTGCCTTCCTTCCATTTAGTCCAAAAAAGTCCTTTCAGTATTTTTTGTACAATAATGCAAGTATGCATGCTTGTTGGCCGCTTGTAGAATTTGTCCCAATAAATCTATTAGATCGCTGTGTTTTTGTTAAATAATTTCGAAGACATGGCTTGCTTAATGGATTTACAATTTGACGTTTACTAGAGTGTATTGTTGTTTTTTTTCCTTTTTGTTCGTCATGGAAATGTGTTTTAGGAATAAAACAAAATATTTCTAAACACAATTCAAAGCTTATTTGCAGCAATGGATAGCTAAGATAACCAAGTGTGTTTTTAAATTATGAATTAAAATAATCGGTCATGAATCAATTAAACATCATTCAAACATGAATTATTAATTTTAAAATGCGAAATAGGTGGTTGATAAAATGCGTCAGTTCTTCAACGCTTACGTCAAAACTGCAGCTGAACCTGAAGAATCATCATCAGCATTGGCGGTAATACAATAGAAGAAATGGATAATGATTACGAGTATGCTGCAATATTTAATATTTTTGAAATTTTATTCTACATTCGATTTAATTTTGTTAGCAGTAATTCAACAAACGTAACGAATTCGACAGTAGAACTGCCAAAAAAGGTGAAGCGCGATAATCCGTTTCGTGATGAGTGGAAAGCCCAGTTTCCCTGGCTGGTTCAAGAAAATACCATTAAAAGTAAGAAATGTTTTTTATGTAATGTGTCAATTAGTGGAAGCAAGACCCATTTGGAAAGGCATGAATTATCAGAAGTGCATAAAAAGCCTTCAACGGCTCATCAAAATCAGTAAGTTTAAAAGAATGTCCTCTTTCTACTGACTCTAAAATATTTAAAAAAACAAAATAAAAGCACAGAACATAATAAAGTCTCACAAGCTCAGAAAACATGCGTTCAATAACGCTATAGTATAATGGCCAAAAACCTTGCACTAATAATACGATTTTTTGACAACCAATGTCGGGATAGGTTCCTTACACTAGCTTCGTTACATGACTGTTCCGCTCAAAGGATTTTTGGCATATTTATTATC
Source organism: Nephrotoma appendiculata (assembly GCA_947310385.1). Classification (NCBI taxonomy): domain Eukaryota; kingdom Metazoa; phylum Arthropoda; class Insecta; order Diptera; family Tipulidae; genus Nephrotoma; species Nephrotoma appendiculata. Next base: position 343,281,753 of record OX371224.1, read on the forward strand.
AGTTTTACCTACACTGGTAAATTCCGTGGTTTACAATTTTATCCCATTAATCAAATTACTTTTTGACTTATAGTAATAATTATTATTTTATTAACATAAATTGGAGCTCGTCCTGTATAAACCTCTTATTACATGTATTTCATTTCATTTTTTTGTCATATATTTTAAAAATGATTAACGGAACATCGAAATGCAAGCTGAAGGGCCAAGAATGCATATTTACTACCAAGAATTAAATTTTTGTTTAAAACCGTTTGTCGAAATTTTATAGTTTTAATTTAACAGTAGGATTTATTATGGATCGAATATTAAGTTATTTATTCAAAACGAAATTTTAAGCTTAAAAAGTACTGTAAAACAATTTTACATTACATTTTGTGAAGACGTTTTAAAACGCATCGACTTTGGAAACGAATCGATAATTTCGATGTTCAACCGCACAAATGTTGTAAGTACAAAATTTGGTAAAACGGAGTTCAGCACGAAATTTGTACTTACTTACAACATTTGTGCGGTTGACCATCGATTTAACTAAATTTTCTCCAAAGCACGTGCTTTCAGACGAAACAAATAGTATTTTATCACTAATTTTGAAGTTGTTTCCTGAATCCGAGTTAAAAAAATGATTGAATAGTATAGATCGTTTGCAGATCGCGACGAATGAAAGATTAGTTACGACTACATGGGTCATAACAATTATTTACTTTCCCTCTGTGTGTTCTTACTAATTTCGTTCTATGGTAGTGGAGTATTTTGTTTAACCACAATGCCACCTGTTCTCGAGCATTTGGAATTTTTAGTACTAAAATTTTATTTTTTGCTGTCACATTGTGAATGCCTCTTTATATGTCGGTTCCCGTTTTTCTCAATACGATGGTGTTGCGTGAGCGTCGTATACATGTGGGTGCGAGACCGATGTGCACCGGGTATGTGTGTGTAATTATAGCAAGCCGGAAAAGTGTTTTTTTTTGGAATTTTTTTTTGTATAGGTACGCGACGAAAAAGGAAAACAACAACAAAAAATATTCTAGAAGCTTTTGGTGCGAAATTTTTTTTTAGTTAGTCTTGATTGGGATTTAAAAAAAATCGAGTGGGAAATTTTGTTTTAAGTGAAGTTCAATTTTGACATGGAATAGTTTTCCAGTGTTGAGAGAACTTAAATTAAATTTTTCATATTAAACAAGTATAAGTTGTGTAACTCTAATTTATAATTTATTTATTTTTAGCCCGAACCCAACCGTTTATTTACTAGTAGTCAGGTGAGGCCATCGACCTCCATGAGGTCTTCTGGTATCATTTTTTTTTAATTTTTTATATAAATTTTATTTCATTGCCATTGCCATTTTCAATTTCAATTTTTTTAACTTTAAATTTCATTTTTTATACATTAAATATTTTATTGTAATCCAGCTCCAAAAGTACGGTAGTCGTGCTTGCGGCAAAGGATGCACGTTGGTCTCGCTTTTATCTTATTCAGCTTAGGCGACACTATTGTTGTATTTTTCTCGTTCGGTCATTTTTATAACTGTATTTATTTAGTTATTTTCTTTTCTAATAAAATAAGCAAGATGAATTACTAAACATTTATTTCGGGTGGTTATGATTGGAGGGGAGACTCCATTCTGTGTCGTGTACATCCTGGTATAATCATTTCTCAACGTTCCTTAAGTTTCGTCTGACAAATTTCGGCGGAACATCCAGGTTTTTATTTATTTTTAATTTGCATTTTATTTATTTTAAAATTTCTGTAAATACGTGTAGCTAGAAGCATCGCAAGCCTCAAACTTGCACGATTCAAGCATTTCTCAGGCCTCTGCGAGCTGAAGTTGAAATCTCCGGGTCGGCTGCTGAGCGTCTGTAACAAATTTTTAAGGATTCTTCAATAAGTGAATTTTGAAGTAAAATAGGATCGATTAAAAACGAAATGAATAGTTATATTTAATAAACACATTTTATTAAACACTTGTTTTTTATTTGATGGTGCTTTTAGAAAAACTACAAATGAGTTTAAAAAGTACGCTGGAAAAAAACTATTGAAAATGCTCTAATATCACCCCTGAGTGGTATACCTAACCATATGCGTCGTGGATGATAAGATTTGTTTGGTTGATGTATCATCAATTTTTACGCCAAAATGTTCGATTTTTGACAGATCACTGGAGCAGTCCTGAGTTTAGAATATACTGCTATCAGTACGCCATCATACGATTTTTTAAGATAGTTTCCAGAGAAGGATAGCATCTGTAAACAACGTAATCATGGCCTAAAAATGCACTACGCCACGTGTTGGGTTTTAATCTCAGTGCCGGCAAAAAATTCGAATAATATAGAGAATTTCAAAACAAATTGTAACCCGATGGGGGAATTTTTCACTAATTTCAAGAATACGGCCCTGGTCTTTTAAAAGGAAAATCATTCGACCCAGTTATGGTCAAGTTAATTTCACGAATATCGGATTCGAATGAATTTCGACAAAAATTCAACTGACTTAAAATAAACCAGCCCATCCATCTAGTGTTCAACCAACCACCATCGAACAAGACTTGCGAACAGAGAGAAAAAACAGAAAATTCATGATTCTGTATCTAGTAGGATTTAGTAGAATTAAAACAAGTGCAATTGGAGCATGTTCATATAGAATGGAAAATATTGCTATTTCATTGGGGGGGTCCTGATCGAGTTACCTATCCGTAAACGTTTGGTGGTTCTTTCTTGGTGTCATAGCTGAATCAGTATGAAAGTTTAAAATTTAGCTTTATTCCATAAAAAATTTAAAATCATTGTCGTATTGATTCTAGAAAAAAAAATTAACGTCACAAAATAAACAAGCGTCTATGATGAATTAGCATTTTAGGGACATTGTTGGCCACTAAATTTCTTGTAAACCGATATTTCCAATAAATGTACCAACAGCGATATCACACAGATAAATTTATATATTAGTCATATATTTTTAAGAATTTTTTAATATAAAAAAATTCGTCGTTGTTTTCTTATTTTAAATTTTATTACACAGCAGAAGATGATGTGACTTTGATCGCCTATAAAACGCTGGATGTATCTTACTGTATCTAAGAAGTAAATATTACACACGTATGTATGTTATATATCTAACCATACATTCTACATATACATCGACTTATTGTTTTCGTGTGTTTCTTAAGACAATTTACGATGTGTCTATGTATGTTTGGAAGATCAAAAAACAACTTAGTTGTATAATTTTTATTATGTATAGTCGGATGGTAATAGAACAGGTATGGATTCATCTCATTATGGATTTATATGTAATATATGATCATTACCATTGTCTTCGGATAAATTAACATAAGATAAGTTTATATATTCCTTTTGCTTTCCATATACGATTTACATATTGTATACTCGTACGTTTATTCTGAGTATAACAAAATTAGATTGTTGTTGGTGGTTTTGTTTGGATGGTATTTTTAAAGGTAAATCTACATACTCGTACAGACGTAAGACGGTAACAATATATTATGTGTATAATAGAGAGAATATATCTTAGTAAAGTAGCTAAATAGCATTTTTTTGATGATTAACATCCTCTCAGTGTTACATTAAGTATATTATGTTCGGATATTTATTTTGGTGTTTTTTTTGCTACCACAGAAGAATATTATTATCAAATTTTTTGGCTTTGTTTGACTCTTCAAGGATTTTGTCTTAAATGAGGTGTAAAGTGTCTAAACATATACACATATTCTATTGTGTGCATGATGATGTTATATTGTGATGTCTTCGTTCCTGCTGTTTAATTTTGTTTTTAATAGAGTCTATGTAGTATTCTGCAAATATTAGGGTAACCTAAAAAATTTGACGGAACATACACAATTTACTAAGAACTTGACAAGATATTTGTAAAAAAAAAATTTGTTTAAGAAAAATCGGTGGAAGCGAGGCGGCCGTTTACTTATTGCCTACAATATATAGAGAAAATGTAGCCCCTTTCAAAATTAAATACCACTGGAATATATTTAACAACAAAGCACACATACAACCGCGTACTCAACTCATTCATTCACAAAACGTATAATAATAATAAAATACAGTAAAACCTCTAATGTTGGACACCTCTATAGCTTGGACATTTCTATATCTTGGACAAAAAGTCAAGTCCCTTCAAAAATGTATGGAACTTTGGATAAAAATGTCAGATTTATCTCTATATATTGGACAACCTCTATATCTTGTATGTTGGACAATTTTTTTTGAACATTTCACAAATTTTCTTTATATTTTTACTCTATATATTGGACACACAACAGAAATTATTTTTCTCAAATTACATTTTTTACAAATGTATTGTACACTGTACGTAATACATACGAATGTGTATATGTTTGTGTTTTGTTTTAGTTTATATCTAACAAGATTAACGTTCTCGATGCTATTTCTTGGGTGGATATTTCATGGAAACAGTTTTCAACCGATTGCATAATAAAATGTTTCCATAAAGCTGGATTTTTAATTCAACCAGCTTCAGATAAGTTAGTCGAACTTCCTCCACTAGTTCATAACCCATTGTTGCCTATTTCAGCTACAGAGTTTGAAGAGTATGTATGTGCCGATGATATGATATAGCCATTTGTTGTTAGCCGAACGAAATTGAAATTTTAAATTCTATATTGAAAAACGAAAAGGAACTCGACGAAGATGAAGATCCAGAGCCAGAACAAGATATAGTGGACGTGTCCATATCGGATGCTGTGAAGTGTACCTCAGTTTTGAAAAGTTTTGCTCTAAGCAACTTGCCAGAAATTTACAAACATGACTTGGAAATAGAGCAACACATCGATGACTTTGTCCTTAATAAACGAAAGAATCAAAGTAAAATTTCTGATTATTTTAACAAAACTGATTGAGTAGCTTTAGTTGTGTGCAATTTTTAATACATAGCTATGTATAGCTATGTATTAAAGTATGTATAACTACATATTACTAAATACTGGTGAATTAGACTTTAAGGATACTGTATATACGTAGGTACATATTTAATTTTTTTACGTATGTATAAAATGAATTTGATTTCAACAATTTAATAACAAATAAAAATGAATTTTATTACACAAGTTGTGTACATTTTATTTAAAACATAATTTTTGAAATTTATTCTGTAACTTGGACAACTCCATATGTTGGACAGAAGTTTTAGTCCCTTGAGTGTCCAACATACGGAGGTTTTACTGTATTTGTTTTTTATTTATTTTGTCCAAGAATATCGTATAGATAAAATACAGTGACGCTCCGGAAATTCGGAATACCGTACCATATCACATCACATGCCACTAATAATAAAACATAATAAATATAATAGACATTATGTTAGACACAAAAATATAGAATATGTTATTACCAACAGGTGGTATGGTGTTTATGTTGATTGATTTGCTTGTTGTTCACGCGGCAGCGCGGTGTGTTACTCAACGTCGTGCTCATTTCACATATATGAGTTTCAATATGATTTGACATTTTTAGCAAAATTCGTTTTTTATTTTATTTGGTAGGCCGTCGCCTCATGCTATTATAAACGGTCGATTTATTTTGAGACGGAATGGGAATTATGAAGTTGGGAATTTTTATTTTTAGTTTTAGTTTCTAATGAAAATTTTTTGAAAGACCCCTTTTTTTGTAAAATGCTTATAATTCACTCACTATATAGAATGGTTTTTATGTATATTGCAGTGTTAAGTTATTTAATTCGAATTCGTATATAGAGTTCATAAATAACATAACATTATTGTTATTATGAGGGTGCATGCTGTTGCATAGAAATTGTATTCCATTGTGAACGAGAGTAGTTTCAATTAATTCTGGGTGCGATTTTTTGCTTTGCAATCGTAGACAATGTAAACTACTTCTTTAATTTACATTACCCAGTCTGATAAACTTGCGGTCTAGCTAGGTGATTGTCTTATTATCCAACGAGCCAATTAAGTTTACATACGTTCAATAAAAGTTTAATATATACGTTGATGAAGTTTATCCTAAATCTGTCCTAAAAACAAAAATAACAAAATAGGTGTATATGTGTTTGTATAATGTCTCGATAAAACGAATTTTACAATAAATGGTTACATACAAATATTTTCTAACAAAAATTTTAATTTTTCTGAATGTTTTCGGGAATCTCATATAAACCAGTATTAATTAAAGTAAGTATTGAGATGCTACTAGGCCCTATCTAATAGAAAAACTAGTTTATTTTATTAAAGTTGGGATTTTAGGGTGTTTAGGACAGCGAAGTTCCAATCTACTCTCTATAAATCACTTGTAAGGTTTTCCTAAGTTTTCTCGGAAAATCCCAGCAACCCAACATCAAAGTGACTTATATTTTAAGAACTTCTAGGTCACATTAAACATCGAATCACCTCAATTTTGACTAAATTGGGGAATAGGGTGTTAAGGACCGCGAAGTTGGCATCTAGTCTCTATAAATCACCTGTAAGGTTTTCCTAAGTTTTTTCAGACAATCCTAGGAACTCAACAACAAAATGACTTATATTTTAACAATCTTCTAGGTCACATTAAACCTTAATTTTGACCAAATTGGGGGATCAGGGTGTTTAGGACAGGGAAGTTGGCATCTACTCTCTATAAATCACTTGTTAGGTTTTCCTAAGTTTTCTCGGAAAATCTCAGGAACCCAACATCAAAATTACTTATATTTTAAGAATATTCTAGGTCACATTAAACATCAAAACACCTCAAAATTGACCAAATTGGGGGATCAGGGTGTTTAGAACAGCGAAGTTGCAATCTACTCTCTATAAATCACTTGTTAGGTTTTCCAAAGTTTTCTCGGAAAATCTCAGAAACCCAACAACAAAATTACTTATATTTTAAGAATCTTCTAGATCACATTAAACATCAAAACACCTCAATTTTGACCAAATTGGGCAATTAGTGTGTTTAGGGGAATTAGGGTGTTTAGGACAGCGAAAATGACATCTACTCTCTATAAATCACTTGTAAGGTTTAATGTGACCTAGAAGATTCTTAAAATATAAGTCACTTTAGTGTTGGGTTCCTGGGATTTTTCGAGAAAACTTAGGAAAGTCGTACAAGTGATTTATAGAGAGTCGCTCTAGTTTGATACGGAGAATGAGAAAAAAATCAAAATGCTCAAAATGCATGAAAACAAGATACGACCTAAGAGCGAATAGCCAACGGTTTGCCGGTATAAGTTCTGCAGGAGGCTGTAATTTTATTGGGCGAGTATAATTCCAAATGTGGGACATATTACTTACTACGGGTGAAAATTGGATTATAGCATTCAATGTAGGGGAGAACACTGGAAAAGCAAATAGCGTAGGCGATAATTTAGTTGTTGGAATTTTTTTTTCATAAAAGATGTTATGAAATAATTCATTCAGATTTATTTTCTATCATTAAATAAAGTCTTAAAATAACAAATATCATTTTTACTCGTTAGAATACTTCGCAGAGTAGCTAAAATTAAATAAACTTAAAAGGATTGTTAGAACTTGTTGCCCAATTGTACTCTATAGTTTTTAAATTATAATTTCTTACAAGCTGCACGAGTACGTCTACAGATTTGGGAGAATTATTTAAATTTGGAACCACCATAGTCTAATTAAAACCAATAAAATATTATAAAATGTTTGGATAGATGATGTGGTTTCTGCCATAATTAAGTAGAAGTACGGTACACTCGGTATAAATAAAACACATTTAAAATTAGCAAGAAAAATATAAAAAATGTAAACCAATTTGGTTCAGTATTATGTTACGTGAGCAAATGGATTTATAAACTATAACCATTAAGAAAATGATTAGTTTTAAGTGGCTTTACCTTAAAATTCAAACAAATTAAATTAATTCCGCTGCGAAAGCATTGAAATCCACAGATACCAACAAACAAAACAAAATTCTGTAATGCCGAGATGATTTGTTGTTTCTTTATGTCTCCATACCACGGCTTACATTAACCTTAGCCATGACTTATAAAATTCAATCTTTGGGAAATATATGTGTGCGTGTGTGTGTGTGTGTTTCTTGTGTTTCATTTTCATCGTGAGATTGAAAGTGTTTTTTTATTTTTCGTATATGATATGAGTTTTGTTTGTGACTATATATAAACCAGGTCTAGAGCAAAATATATACGTGCGGTGAAGTGAGCATATGCACGAATCTATATTAAACATTTCTTAATTAAAATATCAATAAAAAATTTATTGTAAGATTTGTTGTTTATAGTATATATTAATAGTACTATAAATACCTAATGAACATGATGGACATAATTTATCGTTTGACAGCTGTAACACAGCAATTAGTTGTATTATAAATCAACCACATTTCAAAATATCGTCATAATTATCACATACGTAGGTAGAGTAGAGAGAACTAATTAATTTCGAAATTCTTTCTATAATTACTAAATGCTATTAAGCAGATTCAAAATATTGGATCTCTACCCAATTTGCCCAGTTGCAAGACCTCATCCTATAAAATATAATTGAAATCTGCTGAGTCGTGCAACTTGCGCTTTGTGTAGAAATGTGTAATCGATTCAAATTTGTTTTAATTTTATTTTGCACATAATAAAAGTTGAATAACCCTTATATTGTTGTTGTATTTTCGTAATTAATGCAAAAATATTTTAACGAATTAAATCCAACAAAAAATGTATTTTCATCACAAATGTAAAATTTAATTAATATTTGTTGTTGTTATAGAAAAATAAATATGACAAAATTAACCAGAGCATCAGAAGTAGCAAGACGCATTGTGTGTACAAGTAAATACAACCACAGTCTAAATTTATTACCTGCGCAATCTTATGAATCATTCTATCAAGTTAATTGAAATTTTGTCGATTATCTGGGTAGAAATAAAAATTATAAATAAAATCGCAATCAAAATTTCAGCAGGCCTTTTATTTTACGGGGTGATCAAAAAACAAAACTAAATAAAAAAAATTCTTTATAGATGTTATTCACTTTGAAATCAAAATAAATCTAAACATATAGCAACCTTTGCTTTCTTCAATGCCTAAAGAATAATCGCCATCAATTTACCTAAGAGAAATTTCGACTAAGCAACTAGTAGTCGAGCAACTAGCTCGAGTAACGAGCATTGAACCCTATCGAAAATTATTCACCATAGAAACAAGCAATAAATTTTTTTACACGTGTCGATTGAACTGTTCAAAAAGTATAACTGTAGAGAAAAAAAAGTAAAGCCCTTTATTTCACCGGAAGAGTTAAGTGAGGGACTAAGTGTCAATGACTTCCACATAGGAAGTGTTAAAAATATAATTAATCCCCACCGGTGCTGAACAACAGAAACAGTATACCGAAATCTACGACATGAGATATCTGTTTCACAGAAAAGTAATACTGGAGCAGTCACAAAAATGTAAGGCTGTCTGTTGAAGCGAAATTGTGAAAAAATAATAACTATACGATTGAATGTGTAAATTCTTTATTCGTTTGTTTTATGTGAATTTATTCGTGCCGTGACCTTGATTGAATATGAGAAGAAAGACATTTTCGGATGTGAAACGTTATGTTAACATGTATCGGATTGCCCGATATTCTATTGGTTGCTGCGTAGTCCAATGTTGTATTATACGGTGTCCACCGATAGATGTGACCTCCGACTGTCGCGGAGACTCACTTGGATATGATTGAAATGTAGATTGTGGTGTTCGGGAATATGTAGCAAGCTAACTTCGTCACTGGTCGCTTCTATGTGCCATTTTTACATCTTAATGTGACGACTCAAACTGGTCCCGATATCGAAAGCACATCATAAATTTATGAACGTGTGAGTGTGCCAAGGTTTTGATGCCTAGCATCCAGTAGTGCTGCCGTAAGTGCGCCAGCATCAGTTGTGGGCCACCGTATAGCATTGTACGGGTTGACAAGATGACTGTCCTTAGGGAGAATGATCGGATACAGTGTGTATGGTAGGTTCGATTCGTTCAACCGCCCTTCGACCCGTTCTCCGGATTGACATCTTGAACTCTCCTTCGCAAAATATGATTCTTGAATCCGCTTGACCCTAAACGAGAATGCCCAATAGAACTCAGGCACGGATGAAGTCTCTCGAATGTAATGTAGTGCTGAGATGACGATCATTGTGAGGCGCCACGGTTGTAACCCTCCACCACAGCGAATGGCTGTGTAACAATAAAGGATCAACACCATAAAGCGCAATATGCAGGGTGCAGCTTGGTGTCGATATAATGCCGATCGTCGTAACTAAATATGACTTGCGAATCGGTCCATGCATATATTTGAATATGTGGCACGTCGAGTGACTGTACAATGGTGTGGATGTTTGACGAGAAGTACACTGGCGCGAAACTACGGACATGGCAGGCTGATCGTTTTCTGTAGTGCAACCTTGGTATTTGATGCCATGTTGGTGATTTTGTCGGATCCATCTGCTAACGTTGTACGAGCATACACCACTACTTCGTATGCTTTCTCGAAGGCATCGGTGAACCCGTGAGCTGAAGACGATTGCGAGTTGTCAAATGTTCTATCCAACGATCGCTTCTGAGAGTCCAATGATTTCAGGCTATCTCGATACGTAAGCTATCGTTGAGCAATTGATTTTGGGACCGCTTCATCCCACGATATGCCGAGTACCCACAGTTCTTGTAATATGATTTTTGCGATGATTGTGGTAGGAGATAGCCAGCCAAGCGGATCAAATCCTTGAAGCCTGCGGCATGATTTTTCGTTTGGTTGATGCACGAACATCCAAAGAAGCGTTAATGTTGAATTCTAAACAATCGGCAGACGGAGACCCTAATGATCGCGAAATTCACTTGGTATTTCAATGAGCAGTTCAAGGCCGTCATATCTGAGATGCTCCACCATTTGCCTCTGGACCTCGACTAAATCCATGATGTTGTCGACATAGAAGTCCTTGAATGCGACTTTCACTGCAATTGGGTAAGATCGCTGGAGAAGATCGCCATACGATCCGCCGACTATTTCTGTGTTTAGCTGTCATCAGCATCTGCCGATAAATCTGCGTGATGTCTGAAACGAAAACAAATTAATGTTTGCGAAAACGGTATCTCAAAAATGATCTGCATGGGGCTAATGCGAAGTTTCTGGGTAAGTGATATGGCGGTTATGTTTTGATGCGTAAAATACCACGCGTGATTTGCGTTGCATCACACCGTGATGTGCAAGATAGCACGTCTGGCCCGGCGAATTGTTGTGATATTGTAACACCTCATCCATGTCACCCTGTTTCAGATAATCATGCATAAATGTGTTGTATTCAGAACGTAGTTGATCGTTCTTGGAAAACCTGCGCTCAATATGTTGTAGTCGCACAACCTCTCGTGACCTTCCAGGGGGTGATGGGTTGGGGCATTAGTGTGTCGGGTCGTAGTGTCGTTCGCATTATGACACGTTGTGCGTTAATTCCCGCGATGGACGAATATCATCGATTTCCCAAAACGACCTGAGCAAGAGATTATAATCAAATTTTGTATTTTGTGCGAATGTTGAGCCGATAACGCCGCTGATGCAGCCGTCCTTGTAAAGCATCCCGATGATGTCGGCTCCGAGTAAAAATATCTATTCAGTAGGATCGATAGTAACGAGAATCGGCAAGTTCCTCATTGTGATCTTCTCGATGACGAGGGCTGTGATCGAGATGGAAAAGTTGAATCGATTCGAGAGGTATAATACGAATTCGGCAAATGGATACAACGTATGGGTGCCTCGTTCAGACAGATTACACTGACCGTGGCTGCGGCTGGTCATCTTGGTAATCCGATGCTATTTGCGGGTACTCTCCGCTATGAAACTGACCTGGGATTCCGATTCCAACAGAGCTCGAATGACAAAGTATTGATTTGATTGCGAAACGATGGCGATTGGTGTTGTAAGCAGAACATCCGTGAATGGCGATACCATGACGTTCGTAGTGACCGAAGTTGGTAATGCTTCGACGGATGATGATTTGGTATTAGCACTGGCAGATAAAACACAACTTCTTTGTTCGGATGAGATTTCACAGGTCTTTGAAAGTATAAGAAGTTTGAATTGATCGCATGGGAACACGTTGTGTTTTCCAGCACAAACTTTACATGTGATGCGAGAGCCCAATGGGACGAGCGAGCGAGTTTATTGCGTGACAGGTTTGCGAGGTGCTCGAGTGCGCGACGTTTGCGATGATGATGGAACTTTCTTGTGCAACTGTAAACAATTCAGTTGTGCTTTGGTCATAGAAATTATTTCCATCTGGTGGTTTTGACTAAAATTATATTACATGTGGTGACTGGTGAAGACTGTGAACGATGTCGGTTGTAGTATTGATGATTTTGCGCTATTGATGATGAACCGACGGTGGTTGTATCGGTCTCGTAAAAAGTGTCATGCTTCCTCATGATTGTCAGTGGTGATGCTCACAGATATGAGCAATTATGAATCATCTCATCTTTTTGATAGTGAAGTTTTTGCGAGTTGGTCGGCTGTTTGTGATTATGAACAAGGTCGGCGAATAAATTCTCAAATTTGGATCAGTTTATGTAGTCGCCATGGAAAACGGGTATACCGTGATTCGAGGCAGCTTTGCATCGATCGACGAGAGTTAACTTGGTGTCACCTTACGGGTTCCCGATCGATTTGGCTATTATCTGTCTTTGTACGCATTTTCAAACACGATTTAATGTATAAGTTCTTTATTGGTTTGTTTTATGTGCATTTATTCGTGACGTGATCTTGGTTGAATGTTGGATTAAGAAGTATACATTTTTAGATGTGAAACGTCATGTTGACATAGACTTGATTGTCATCTCCAACACTGTCTTACAGCGTACTAAACTTCTAAAATTTGACTATTTCCGAAATCATTGCAAAGTGCCAACCGATTGCAAAATATGTGCTATTTAAAAAGCAACCATTAACTAATTCAGAAACATTATCCGCAGAGCCTCTGTAAATCTCAAACTAATTCCGACGAAACTTTAGAAAATGATAAATTCTCTGAACGAATCAATGAACAAATACCGTGCAGCCTAAACTCCAGATTCACCCCACTAACAGGCAAGCAGTTTCGGGAATGTATGCAACAAGAAAAACTAGATCACTTATCACAAAGCGTATCACAAAAACATATGTTATGGCCTTACCTGCTACGAACAAGCATCTGACCATTCGTTCTGTCCTAAATTCAGTCATATATTCTAAACAAACCAATCATACAACAATGAGGTATTCATCAAGCATCCCACATGATGACCTAATGGATACGTTACAGAAGCAGCAAAGGCTGCTCTACTAAAGTGAAAATACACCAAACGTCACAGAATATTCAGAAGCATTTAATGAACAAACGCACACTGTGAGAGCAATGTCAATTTGAAAAGGTCACCTGAACTTAAATTAAAATAATTTCAAGCTTTCATAAACTGGGTTGAGCCAATTCAACCCGAGTAAGCAGGTTTACCCCAGATATTTTATAACTCGAGCAGAGTATTAAATTGTTTTTTTTTTACTTTGTATACTCCTCGTACACTGCGACATTCACTTCAGAGCAAAATTTGAAGAATCGAGTATGCACGGTGAAAGCACAGTTAACAAATAAAAACGCAGTGTGCCGTGAAAAATTACTCAGGTTGAATAAAAAAATAGAAAGTATTTTTGGCGACGCACTGCCTACTCGGATTGAATTAAAAAATCGACTATATAGCTGTGTCCGAATAGTCCGGTAAATCAATTACTATGGTAAAAGTCGATTTAAGTACATTTTTCGATCAGTTTACCAGTTTTTGAAAAATAATTGAATTTTCCCAAAAATTTACCTAAAATTGATTTTTACCCGATTATTCGGTTGATGAATAAATTCGAGTTTTTTCGATACAAAATTTTTAGTCAAACAAAAACAAAAGATTGGAACCATTGGACTGAATCGAAATCTACTTTACTGCTCCAACAACAACAAAAGGGTTTTCTTTAGAGCGTCTTAGAATAGATTCATCCGTTTTTTTTTTTTAATATTCATAGTTTTATTTAAAAAAAAAAATTATATACATGTAAATTAAAACTAATCAGTTGTTAAAAATAGTGGAACTAAAACTAGCTAGTGAATTCCTGATTTAAAAAATGTCACGGAGTCACGATTCATAACTAATAAAAACAAAGTATAATACAAACTAGAAAAGTGTAAAATTAAAATTAAAAATATATAAATATAATTTAACAAATTTAACCCTTTGAGCCCATGTGGTACTTCAGTGAAACTACATGCAACATTATTTTTAACTTGAGTACTAATGGTATATGAATGAAACCAGATGACGCATGCGCCTTATATATTATTTGTTCACGTAAAAAAAGAGAAAAATCACATTTTTCGATTTTAGTTCAACTGTAAATGCTCATAGCATAGGTTGCGTTTAGGTTATAGTCCTTTATAATACGTTTTATTAAATTAGACATTTTCAAATAATTTTTAAACCGTAAATATGGCTGGTAAGTATACATGTGTATTTATTAGTTCGCATTTGGTTGTAGTTTAATTGTTTTATCAAATTCTACGTTCCAAACTACTAATTTGTAAGTGGTTTGTTTCGAAACCACTAGGAACATAACTTTTTATATTAAACTTAAAATTAATAAAATCTCGGTACATAAAATATTTTTATCTTATTCACTTATATAGCAAGAAAAATAATTTTATTGAACGATCTCGAAAAAATGAGCTCAAATGAGTTAGAAGCCTTCTTGGCTGATATACCTTCTGATGCAGAATCAATTCAAACTGATTGTGGATACAACGAAGATGATTTTATACCAGTTCCGCAAGATGATTTTGATATTCAAAATATGGAGATAATATTCGACCAAATTGTACACGATTTGCCAGACGAAGAAAGTGATGCAGAACTGTGGGATGACGACGATAATATAGTTTTATCTGAAATAAGAAAAGAACTGCTAAAAGATAAATATACCTGGTCAAATAACACATCATATTGCAACTTTGCAAAAAGCTTCATGGAGCCCTATGGACCTAATATTCCTAATACTGCCGAGACTTCAACGGATGTATTTCTTCAACTGTTTCCAAATTATCTGATAGATCAGATTAGTTTCCAAACAAATTTAAATGCAACGCAAAAAAATATCGGACGTGCATTCGAACCAACGACAAGTGACGAAATCAAAGTATTTTTTGCAATTAACATGTTGATGAGCCTTAAAAAAATGCCGAGTTATAAAGATTTTTGGTCCTCACGTTCTGAACTAAGAGATTCCTATATTACTTCACTGATGTCGCGAGATAGATTTCAGTGGTTGTTATCAAATATTCATCTCAATGATAACTCAGTAATGCCTAAAAAAAAACGACAAAAAGTTTGACAAACTTTTTAAAATCCGTACTATGCTGGACGTTTTGGAGAAGACTTTCCTAGAATCATATAAACCTGGGTTGTGTCAGTCGGTGGATGAAAGTAAGCTGATCAGACGGGATATATATGCCAGTTTCAAGTTTGCACTGGGAAAATCGCGGAAGTTACCGAAAAATCTTTAGGTGTTTGAGTCATCAAAGATTTGACCAGTATACTCGTTGGAAAACATCATCACGTATGTTTTGATAATTTTTTTAATTCCGTGAGTTTTCAAAGAAAATTGTTGTCTCTTGGTATTTATAGTTGTAGTACTGCTAGAAAAGGCAGAAAACATATGCCGGCAGACCTAGAATCCGATAAAAATATGAAACGAGGATCGTTAGATTGGAGAGTTTCCTAAGACGGAATAGTAGTAGTGAAAATTGATTGACAAAAACGCAATTAAGCAATTTCCATAATCCAGAAAAGGAAACAACGGTAAAAACAAAACAGAAAGATGGAACGTCCGCGGAAGTATTGTGTCCTTCACTTGTGGTAGATTATAATAGACATATGGGATATGTAGACAAAGCGGATATGATGAAAAGCCTCTACGAATAGACCGCAAATCTTCAAAGTGGTATCACAGACTCATGTGGTATTATTTAGATGTAAGTGTTTACAACGCGTACATTATCTTTACGCAAAGAACAACGGATAAAACAATGAATCTAAAAAAAATTCGACTTTGTGTTATCGACGGGCTTATTGGAGCGGGTAAAGACCAAGTAAAAAGTAGAAGCAAAAACAACCAGAATTTAAAAATGTTTAAAACTACGGTTGCTTTAGAAAAAAGGTATGATAAGGCACTGCACATGCCACAACATTCTACTTCAAAATGCTGCAATTACTTTAGCACTCGAGATAATCCACATAGAACGCGATGGATGTGCAGTACATGTGGTGTTGGACTATGTCTAACTCAAGGTAACAATTGTTTTTCAAAATTTCATCGTAAATAAAAACTTTGAATTTTTCCTTATTTTGAGTTTAATGTTCCTAGTGGTGTCCCACTGAAACCACGCCTTCCCCCCTTATTTAAATAAAATAAATTGAATTTTCTTCTATAATGTGTTTTTTGATGTGTTTTTATGAAACTTTGATAACAATTTCCAAAAATTTCAAAAAAAATTGTCTTCGGACTCAAAGGGTTAAAAAAAATAACATAGTAACACATTTTTAAGCAATATTTGCGCATGGTTTGAACATTCGTAGCATATTTTTTACATTCCTTATAAATGAAAGATGTATAAAAAAGAAGTAGAATATACAGTTTAGGATAGTGTTCTAAATAAGATCTCAATGTCATTTTTTGAAAACAACCATTCTTTCAACAATTTTATAAAAAGACTGAGAGTGCCCGCGGTTACAATATAGGTTGGTAACTGGCTATAAAACTTAGGTGCAGTGTAAGAAAAGAAATTCTTGAAATGCTCTTTAAAAGGTTCCGGAATACTAATTCTATTTCTATTACGAAACAAGGTATGGTTCACTATATATATTCATTAAACGATTCCCGCTTATTAAATAATACATTTTTAAAACTTTAAATACATATAGATATCGCAATGGTAATATTTTATAACTTAAAAATCCCAACATGTTAACCCGTACTGTAGATGAGAATCAACCAAAGCATAATAGAGACATTTCAAAAATTCGGAGCTGCAGATATTACGCAAATGGAAAAAAGATCTTAAAGCACGTCGGAGTTTCTGTTTTAAACTTATCACGTGATTTTTAAAGTTAAGCTGTGAATCAAGATTTAAACCTAAATATTTGAACGAACTAACTGTTTCAATGGGAACGCAGAGAGTACTGCAAATAGCGTCATTACACGCCAATGAGTGATAGGTCACTGAGCCATAATTAATGTCAGGGCTACTCAGATTGAAGTACATAGTTTTAGACTTGCAGCTAAGAACCATGAAATGAACGTAGAACCACTTTTTTTGTAATTTTAGGTCACACTTAACGTCATATTTCAACGAATCCACATTCACGTTTGAATACTGCAGCGCAACATCATTGGCAAAGGCGACAATATTACCACGCAAATCCAGATCAAAAATAGAATTACAATAAATCAAAAAAAGAAGAGGTCCCAACACAGTCATTACTTCGGACATGATTAATACATACACTCTGAACTCGATTTAAATAGAGAAAGTGCCACACCCCTAATACCAATATGCGATAACTTTTCCAGTAACACTTGATGATTAACGATATCGAATGCTTTAGTAACATCTATGAAAAGAGCGGATACCTTAAGGTTCGTATTCAAATTGTTATGAACAGGCATTAAAAATGAAAGAAGAGCCAGTTCGGTTGAAGAATTTTTAATAAACCCGAATTGACGTTTATCGAGAAAATTAGTTTTCGCTAGAAAATTCAATAATCTGGATTTAATAATTTTTTCAAAAATCTTAGAGAAAGTGTTCAGTAAGGTGATTGGACGATAATTGTTTGGGTCAGCCCGTGAACCCTTCTTAAAAAGTGGTTTCACGATACCTACTTTTAACTTATCAGGAAACACCCCTTTAGCAAGGCATAAATTAAAAACAAACGCTAAGATACGCGCAATACTAAAGATCACATTTTTAACCACTATATTAGAAATTCCATCAATACCACACGAATTTGTATTTTTGAGTTCACAGACGGCTGAAACAATTTCCAAATCACTAACTGGGGAAAAAATAGATTGGAGCTATTAAACCGAGTCAAAACCATATTATTTCGAACAGTATTTTCGACAGTCGTATTTTCTTGTGTTTCGTTTAGGACGACGCTTGGTATATTAATAAAATGATTATTTAGCACATTAGCAATTTCATTAAGATCCGAAATGAAATTATTTTCACCAATTTCTAAAGAAGTAATAGTATCTGAAACGGGAACGTTGTCCAATACACTATTTACAACTTTCCATTTTGATTTAATATCTGAAGCTGAAGACATCTTATTTTTAAAATATGTTTCTTTAGTTTTCGGTATCAAGGGTTTAATTCTATAGTTTAGCGCATCCACTTTTTTCTTTAAGGAACTGTTATTACGATCATGATTAGCTTCTTAAATAACCTGTTCCGAAGATTAATTAAATTTAGTAAGGCGTCGGACATCCATGGCTTAAGTTTTCAGTTTCTACGATTAACATAAAGCACCGATTTATGTTTATTCAGATTAGAAATGAATATTTCGACAAAATTTGAATATGCTGTATTTGGATCATCCGAATTCCAAACTGTGCACCAATCATATGTACTTAAGGATATTGCTAACTCTGAAAAATTATTTTCGTTTGACATAATTTTTTATATTTACGATTATTCTTCAATTGATTAGTATTTTTCAAATTTATCTTTGATCTAGTAGTTTGCTAGAACTTAGAAATTTAATGAACTACAGCATATATCAATTCACAAAATTCACTCGTTCATTTCGCGATAAATAGCCATTAAATTTACAAAGGGAGAACTGAGAACAGACGAACTTGATAAGGCCTATTCTACTTCTAGAATCTTTCAAATCGGACAAATGAAGCGACTCCTATTCAAGTTATTGCTATAAATGCGGTGAAGTTCTATTTATACAGTTTCTATTTCACATCATTGGTGAATAATAGAGTGGCGTTCACCCCAATCGCGATAACTCATTGACCAGTATTTTACTTTGAGAATGATTTTGAAAAACTATTAGGAATATTTTAAAAATTTCAAAGAAGCAACTCGGGCAATCACATTTTTTTTTTTTTTTTTTTTTTTATTTTTATTTTTATTTATACAATATTACAACTGATTCAGAGATCATCTAGTAATTTATCTTTCTTAAATTAAGTTCTCGGATTAAGATGAGTAACCTATTGGTTACTCATTTTATAATAATTTCTTCTAAAACAAACTGCCCAGCTCAAGCGGTTTCTGCCTTTGGAGTCTCCTCACTCCGCTAGTGGTGTCCAACATACGACGGATATCTGCATTTTCGTGTAGAGATAAGCGCTGTACGTGTTTCCTTGCATGGTTCTTTATTTCATCGGTGACGTATTCCATCTTCAAGTCTCTATGGATGTTATCATTCCTAATGTACCATGGGGCGTTCACAATCCCTCGTATCACTTTATTTTGGAAGCATTGTATCATTTGTACATTAGTTTTCTTGGCACAACCCCAAAGTTGGATACCATAGGTCCATACTGGTTTTAGCATTTGCCTGTATAGAAGCAATTTGTTGTGTATTGAGAGCTCGGAATTTCTACCCATGAGCCAGTACATTTTTCTATATTTGATGTTTAACTCTTCTTTTTTCTTCTTGATGTGTTCTTTCCATCTTAGCTTAGCATCGAGGGTCATGCCAAGGTATTTAGCTGTATTTGCATATGGAATCTGGTTTGAGTTTAGAACCACGGGAATACAGTTTACATTTTGATTTGTAAAGTTGACGTGTACTGATTTGGCTTCATTTAATAAGATACGCCATTTTTTAGTCCAGTTGCTCACCGTGTTAACTGCACTTTGAAGTTTGCTTGTTGCTTCCGAAATATCTTTTCCAACGGCTAGAATAGCTGTATCGTCTGCAAATGTTGCTACTGTGGTACCTTCAATATTCGGTAAGTCTCTCGTATAAAGAATAAACAGAATAGGTCCAAGTACGCTACCTTGTGGTATACCTGCTGATATTCTTTTTATTTCAGAGTACTCATTTTCAAATTTGACTCTAAAGTGTCGATCAGCTATGTACGATTTCAGAATTTGATAAAATTGCTTAGGCAGGTCTCGATGCAGTTTAAATTCAAGCCCTTGGTGCCAAACTTTGTCGAAAGCTTGAGCTACATCTAAGAAAATACTGGAGCATATTTTCTTATATAAATAAATAAAAACAAAAACATTTACTTTCTTAAAGTGATAATTAAAACTTTATTTTAAAGTACTATATAGTTTCGAGCGCCTAGGCTCTTTGTCAACTTATAAAAATATTTTGAACCAAAGATTTCAACATAAAGCACATACAAACTCACTCACTACATTAACAACAGAGAGAGAAGAGATATCTAAAAAATACATTGCTATAGAATACAACAGATCAACGATGAATGTTTTGAACAAAATATTCAGAGAATATAATTATGTTTTAGCATACGGCACCTCAAATAGCATTTTACAACGAGCAAACACCATTAAAAACACTCACAATACATGCAATAGTGGAGTGTACAAATTAAATTGTAGCGATTGTGACGCATTTTATATCGGCCAAACGGGTCGAAACTTCAACACAAGGTTCACAGAACATATAAAAGAAATCGGTAAACACAACTGCAAATCTAACTTTGCACAACATCTAAATCAAGAACAACACAATTACACCAGTTACGATCACAATTTAGAAATAGTACATCGTGTGAAAAAAGGAGATAGACTCAACAGGCTTGAAGAATTCAACATATACCAACACAGATTCAACCCTTTGTTGTTAAATGACAAAATGCCATACAACCACATTTACGACCTGATTATAAAAAGCCTGACCAGTCGATAGAAAAATCAAAATATTTTTATAAGTTGACAAAGAGCCTAGGCGCTCGAAACTATATAGTACTTTAAAATAAAGTTTTAATTATCACTTTAAGAAAGTAAATGTTTTTGTTTTTATTTATTTATATTTAAAATCAGTGATAAAAGTAGTGCAAAAATGGATAATACCCATAATCACATATTTTCTTATTCTCGAGTGCATCCTCAATGACATCCGTTATTCTGTGAACTTGTTCAACTGTAGAGTGATTTTCTCTAAACCCAAATTGGTGTGGTGGAATTAGGCATCTCTCTTCTATTATAGGTTTGAGTCTTTTCAGCAACAGTTTTTCAAATATTTTTGATATGACGGGAAGTAGTGATATCGGTCTATATGATTTTTTATCGTTTCCTGGTTTACCTGGTTTAGGAATCATTATTACTTCGGCCACCTTCCATTGTCGTGGAACATATTTCAGTCTGAAAGCTGCATTAATTATTTGATTTAATTTACGCAAACCTTTCTCGGGAATGGCTTTCATAATTTGCCCAGTTATTAAATCATAACCTGGAGCTTTTCTGATACTTAAATTACTATTGATTTCAGTTTTAAGCTCCAATAAAGTCACATGCCTTATGTCAAGATCATCTGCTTTGTTTATGACTGTTGTATTTTCATTTGCTGTTTGTCTCGGCAACGGTTGAAAAGTCTCTTCTAAATAAGCAGCAAATAGAGAAACTTTCTGCTTGTCACTTTTAGCCCATGATCCGTCATCGCATTTGATAGGCGGCACATGCATTTTGGATCTTTTTAGTCCCTTCGTTGCTTTCCAAAGCGAGTAATCGTCATCCTTTAATTCAGAAAGACCTCGTAGTCGCTTAGTTATGCTTTCGTTCTTTATTTCCTTTATTAGTTGTTTTAATTTGTTGCACAAAAAATTTAAATTTTTTAAAATAGTTTAAAATAGCACGAGAGTGCTGCCAGATTTTGCGAGCTCTCCGTTTCTCTTTGAGTAGCTCTCTGACTTCAAGAGGATAGTTATGTTTCATTATAGCGTTGGTATGAGAAATCGGTGAACTTTCCCAAGCCGCTTGCTGGATATTGTTATTAAATATTTCTAGTTCATCTTCCAGCTGCACCTTCGTTCTAATTGGTTCGCCGAGATTTGTTCGATCTTCTACTAATTTCTTGAATAGATCCCAATTGGTTTTATTGTTTGTTAACTTGGGTGAATTATCTTTTTTTATTATCATTGTACTCAGCGTCATGATCACAGGTGAGTGGTCAGATGATAGTTCTTCACTATTTTCAATGCATGTGTAGTCCTCTAAAACTCCTTTTGTTACAAAGAAGTCAAGAAGATCTGGAATTTTATGTATGTCAGCAGGCCAATATGTTGGTTTATCGCCAGAGAAGAATTCACAGTTGTTCTCGCGAGCTGCATAAAATAACTCTTTCCCTTTAGAGGTTGTAAGTCTAGATCCCCAATAGGTATTCTTTGCATTAAAATCACCGCCTATGATAAAATTTGATCCTAGTGATTTAAAAAGTCGACCGTAGTCTTCTTTTTTTAATTGATGGCGTGGGGGACAGTAAATAGAGGAGATACTGAGTTCCCTATTATTTAGTGATTGAACTATTATGGTTTTAACCTGCATAATTTCTTCCTCAATGCCGGGCACTTCATAATGTCTAATATTATTTTTAACAATTACGGTAGACCCGCCTCTAGCGTTTCCTCCTGGATGAATAGCATGATAGCATTGATAGTCACGTATTTTAATTAATGAAGTTTCTGTTAAATGAGTTTCCGAGACAAGACATATATCTATTTTTTCTAAGTTTAGAAAAGTTCTAGTTCTGGAACATGCTGTGGTAATCCATTCGCGTTCCAAATAACAATTCTAAGTGATCTATTCATTTGATTAGTATAGCATTCATGTAAGCTCATTCGTAGCTTCTTGTCTATCCAGCCGCTTATATATAGCTTCTAGACCACGTTCTTGTTTTGCTAGCCGTGCATTTATCGTTTCTATACTTCGAAATATCCTTTCTAGTGGATTTTCTTCAATAGTATTCTGTTGCGTTATCTGAGAGTAGGATCTCCTCTCTGGCCCTATTGGCTCTGGTTGCGTCGGCGCTCTAGTTGTAGTTGGAATCCTTTCTCTTCTAACATTACTGTTTTGAGTCGATTGGCGTGTTTTATTTCTTAACCTTTGCAGTTGTACCACTACTTCGCATCCTCTATAGTTGGCTGGGTGTTGTCCTTTACAGTTTATACACCTTGCAGGTTCGGATCGACAAAGAGAACAGTCTTTCGCGTTGTGTCTGCCGGCACATTTTACGCACCTAACATCTCTCCCGCAATATTTTTGGGTGTGGTTATAACCTTGGCATTTCTTGCATTGAGGTATTAATCTCGTGTTCTTTTTCAGTGGTTCTATTTTAACCCTCATATTAAGTATTGCTTTGATATTAAATATATTTTCAATTTTTTCGCTTTTGTTGAATGTGAGCATGAATAGCGGGAGCCCTCTTTTAACGATCTTGGTTCCGTGACTATTTTCAACTTTCTCTCGTTTAAGGATATTTACTGCGTCTTCAATTTGCAGTTCTTTCATTTTGAGATCTTCTAATATATCCTCCTTCTTGCAGGTGGGATGTAGACCTCTGGCCATAACCTTGATGTTTCGGTTATTTTTGTCTTCATATGTATACCACTCTTTACCTTCTTCAGTGAGCTTTGTGGCTAAAGCTCTGTATGCATCGGGATCTCTTGTGTTTATCTTCCAAACATTATTGTTTAGTGCAACTACTCTATAGTCGTTTGTGGACACTGATTTCATTAGAGCTTGGATATTCGCAAACTCAGTAATGCCTATCACATTAATTGGTGGTGGTGCTTTGGGCAATCACATCTTAGAAAATTTACTGGTGGTGCTTTTAAAATTTCGTTTCGTTAAATTTTCGACATTCTTAAAGACCTTCTCAATATATGAGATACGTAAATTATCTGTAATAAAATAATAATTGGCCACCAGTATCAAAACGGTGAATTTGTAAATTAAAATGATAGTAATAGAATTGTTTCTTGCTAATTCAAGCGATGTCTACATTACTAAGAAAAATAAAAGTTGTTAGAGAGACTAGGGCAAAAGTTTTGTTTACTAAGGCGGTTGATCTAATTTGGAGGCATGAAGACCTTTTCAATGCTATATGTATGACTAGTATTAAACGAACTATTAGGGCCAGAACTAATGCCACAACGTTAAATTTATGAAGTGAAGTGACAGTATAAAAATTTATTGTTAAATCCAAGACCTTTCAAGGGATACACTATAAAAATTATAAAAAATATTAAGCATTTTCGTGGTATTGTGTGGTTTTTATGAGGGATTTTGTGCCCGACCCTGATTCCAAAATATTATTTATTATTCGAATTAGAAAATTACGAGGGTAAAATCAAAACGAACCAACCATTCTCGATTTATCATCGGTGCCTAAATTTTTTTTTGTTTTTTTTTTTTGGGGGCTCAGGTACCTTTAAAACGTTGAAACATTTATCACTTATCATTTATATCATTTGGAGCCCAATAAGGTACTTTTTAATTAGATTGCCTATCAAGAAAACATTGAAATTTTCATCATCCCATTTTGGCAGATGTAAAATTATTTACAATGAAGATGGCACAGAATCAAAAGAATATCCTAGTTGATAAGAGTTGTTGTTGTTCAATGAGAGGGAAATATGATAATTTAAGTCGGGGCACTACTATACAGAACCCATTCATCCATCTATACTCAGGAAGCAAAATTACTTTTCAAAATATTAAAAAACGTCTGCAGATTTCTCAACGCAAAGGTATATTGGACCGAATTGATCGTCTTCAATACCAAGGAATATGGAATTATGCTGATTGAGGGAATTCTCACTATGTAAATTTAACAAAATGTTTAAAAAAAAAAGTGCAAAGAAAATTAATCTGATATGGACATGAGTACTGCTATTAAGAAATTAGCTGATTTAAAATTATCAAAGTTTTTTGTTGTCTTAATTGTCCAATTTTTAAAATAAATTTGAATTTTCCCTGATCAAAGAAATATCCGTTAATTAATATCGGATTTTAATTAATCACGCACTTGGAGAGTGCGACGTTATTGAACTCAATAAATCAAACATCGTTAAATGAAATCGATCCCCATGAACCTGAACTAAAAATAAAAGTTTTCATCAGCAATCAGTCGGTGTACGCGTTGCAGCTATAGTTGGACGACTGCGGTGCAGAAAGCAAAACCTCTTCATTACAAAGTAACAAATACTAATATTAATTGAATATTACTGCTCTATATACCCGTGCAAGATGAAAATTAAGAGCAATTTATTTATTTAAATAAAAGTTAAAAAGTTTATTTTAACTAAAATTTCCAAAAAACATATTTGAAACAATAAAATGAAACGAAACGACTTAAATTAATTAAGATCTCATTTATAATTGGTGTGCCGAAAAAAGCAACACAGAAAAAATACTTACTACAGGTACGCAAATTAGACAAACATTTCTAAATATTACTTCAACCATAACCTCTTCGCACTAAACATACGCAAAGCACATATGTGTATATATAACACGGTAGCCAAAAAATAATTTCACTTTTCGCAATGTAACAAAATTAATTATGAGACCGAATAGGTGTTAAAATAAAGCAAAAAAAAAGAAAATTAATAGCGGCAAAAAATTGGCCTGAAAAATTTATTGGGCATAGAAAATTTATTGGATTTGGTGAAATGAGTTTATAGTACGTAGTCAGGTGTTAGCTGAATAATGCAAACTAATTTGACTTATATCGTCATTCGGCACTGATAAAAGCATATCAAGTTTATCGACACATTGATATATTCCCATAACATTTCATCGCGCATTAATAAAATAAAATCAATTTTGTCATAAATCATATTATAAAAAATTTCTAAATGACACCACCATTATTCTCCCGCATACCGCATCATCTACATAAATTTGATTTGATTAAGAAAATTTTACTCGAGTACATCAATTTGATCTGACAGCAATTAGTCTGATTACATTGAGTCGTTAGAAGTGTTTTCAATACAATTTCAAATCGACCAACGAACTGTGTTCACCGCAGCAAAAAGAAAAAAAATATGCAATTTGGACATAAAGGGTTATGTTACATTTAAATAATTGCAAATTTTATTTTTGTGCATGTGATGTGTAATTTAATAATTTTTATGAAGTTGGAGCTGTACGAGTAACTAAAGGTGTTTATCTAACAGAATAGCATTCTACCATTCGAGGGCGCGATACAGGGAAATAAAATAAAAAAATTGTTGACGCAGAAATGACATCATATCGTATTCTCTTTAGTGTGCTAATAAAAACCTTTTACGTACGTACATATATGTGCAGTATATGCACACACCTATGGTATATACGAATACATTTCGTCTATTCAAATATTTATTTTGTCACGTCAGTCAATTTCATATTTTATCAAATTGTAACTAACTTATAAAAGACTCAGGGTACATGGGAATTAACCAGTGGATAAAAATTCAGTTGGTGAAGTGATTGGACTAGGATGATAAAAGTCGGTAGTATTCTAGAAAACATAGAAGATTTTTACACGAGATGCGTCCGAGGAACATAATTCCTCTATCGTATTTTGGCGTTTCGAGTTCGCTCGTCCAATCTGAATCACAATATCCAATCATTTCTAAATTACCACTTTTGCCAATTTTTCAAGCTACGACTTTGAATGTTCAAATACTACCCAATATGACCAGCTACTCAGATCAGCTAATAACATCGATTCGTGGAAAATCCCGTTAAACATTGAGCCAATCAATTCAGAGTTTTTTAGCCCTAAATATACTGATTTACTGTTTAACGCAGAAATATATCATCAAGTGCAAATGGTCAAAAATCCATTTTCATTTCAAACTTAATTGTTTCTCATACGTTTTTACAAATTGTCCAGAGTGATCTCTCAAAGATGTACCATTAGATTCCATTGAAACGTCTTTAAACATATTGAGAATGATTTGATCTTTCGTTTAGTTTTCCTCGTTAAGTTTAAAGAGAATGAGTTGACCACGAGAGGAACCATATTTTCCGATATATAGCTTCAATTTACGATCCTCTCGGGCTATTGGCATCTGTGGTTGTGTTACTCAGCTATAGTGCATAAAATACAGCAGAACTAAATTTTAAAGTTTACGAGACATTCTACCGGTCAGGTTCAACCATTGATAAAAATATACAGTGCGAATTGGATTTTGCTTAGGAAAAATCAAGAAAGAAAACTGGCTTAACGTACTCACATAATCTAGCTGAGTTGATTTCCCGAAGGGTGGTTTCCCAAAAAATCGTTCATTCCAAACTTTTGGTTTGGGGGCCTGGGTTTTATCTAATAAAAGAATCCCCACTGCCTAATAATACGTATGTAATGAGGAAAGCGACAAAAGTCGCACTCGTCTCAACTAAATTGTCCAGTATCTTAACCGATATACAGTTTTACAACAACTTCCGAAAATTGTAACGAGTTATTTAATACAAGTTACGCTTAAAGGCAAAGGCAACATTCAAATTTATTGGATCACTTTATACATTGCTTGCATCCAAACAACTAAGAAATTATTTATAATCGATTTATGAAGACAACCAATAGACAGAAGATTCCCGCCGTCATCCACCCTTCACTTTGGTGGACTTCATATAAGCTTATAATTCAGCAATCGTTTGAGAATGCTTTGCATATCCCGCATCTAACAGATCGACTACTGTTAGTCATTTGATAGAAAATTGAGTTTTACCACCAAACTTATTGAAACCGCTAGTCACCGGAATATTTTCGATCTCTCCAGCAACAAACGGAATGGACCAAATACACCCGAAACCTTGCTGTTGGAGTAGTAACTGGTTGATGAAAATTAACCACCTCTTAAATGAAAATAAGATCAGGCTCTCAAGGTATAACCTGGCGATGATGTTGTTCGGGTAGCAGATTGTTAAACTGCCAATTGAAACATGAAATTTTGAATACCGTATATGAAAATTAAAGGCTATTGTGAAGTGCGATTAAAGTAAACTTCACATAAAAAGAAGAAGAGTGCATGCAAGAGCTTTACGAACAACCAAATCACCACAAATCGGGCAGTGTTTGTTTACAGATTTCAAATTTCAGTTATTAGGGCAGTAAGGAGCGTCTAGAGCCAAGAGGGCTGAGCCAAAGATTGCAATGCCTATTCATACGAAGTTCGAAAATGTCTTGATCAGCACCTACACAAACTCCCTACGTGACTCAACAGGAAAACAAAAATGCTGAATTACGCAGATTATTTAGCGAAATTAGAAAATTTGGCATCACTACGTAGCAATGAAATTACTAAGTTAAAGAAGGAATATGAGGAGCATTAAAAGACCAGACTGATAGAAGTTTTTCGAACTTCTTTTACTAATTATAATGAAAATAGCACACGAGCCTGTTTTTACGATGAATTTCATAAATGATGAGGAGCGTGCAAGAGAAACTGATTGGATGCATAAACACAAGAAGACAATTCTCGCCAGAAGTTAGAGAGCCTTCACAAACGAAAGTTAATGAAACTATCGACCAGTGCCTGTACCTCAATAACACCAGCAACAAGAACAACGCAAGGTTGCAATGAAGATAAAGGAGTCACCGCCAATTAATGTGATTGGCATAATAAAGTTTGTGAATATTCAAGCTTTAATGAAATTGGTGTCCACAATCGACTAAGGGTAGTGGCACTGAACAATAAAATTTGGAAGATCTATACTAAAGATCCCGATGCATAAGCCTCACTGAAGAAGGTAAAGAGTGGTTTACATATGAAGATTAAAACAACCGAGAAATTAAGATCATAGCCAGAGGTCTTCATCCAACTTGCAAGAGGATATAATGAAAAACCTCAGGATGGAAGAATTGCAAATCGAAGATGTAGTAAACATTTTTTAATAGGAGAAAATTGAAAATAGCTAAAGAACCACGACTATTAAAATGGAGCACCTCCTTCCTGTTCATGCTAACTAATACTCAACAAAAGCAAAAAAAATTTGAATGTTTTTAATATCAAAAAAGTATTCAATAAAAATTGGGCAGATAGTCGAAAAAGACCTGCAAGATGGTTTTAACCTCTTGCGCTATCAATTAGTTAGAAGAAATGTGTGCCCATCCACCCAAAGAAATTCCAAATGAACTCCTGCTAAACGGCTGGACCGATTTTAATGAAATTTTGTGTGTGTATTTGAGTGGGTTCCTAGATGGTTTAAATGTACAATTGGACTCGGTAGGTGGCACTACAATCGGGATCTATAGGATATTTTTTTATTGACGAATTTTTTTTTGCATATCAGCACAACCTATAACCCCAAAATTTCAACACCCTTACCACCCCATAATCTTTATATATATAAACATATAATTATTCTGTACGTGGGTTCAAATTTAAAATTTATTATTTCGTTTATATATATTTTTTTCGACTCTCTTTCAGAATCCACGATATTTTTTTTATTTCTATTCGGTGAGAAAAGAAAGAAAAAAGTTCAAATATAAATTCTTTCTTTTAGAAATGTAAAAATATCAAAGTCAAAGTCGCTCGTAGACGTACGATGTATGTCATTTTCAGTATAGAAAAAAATTTCTAGTGACGTACATTGCACGCCAAAATAGCGCAAGAGGTTAACATAAGGAATATGTGACATTGGAACTAGAAACTGAAATCAATAATAACTTAATTATCGCAAGTATGGCTTGCGTAAATTAGATGAAATAATTAATGTAGTCTTCAGACTGAAATATGTTCCACGGTATTGGAAAGTGGCTGAAGTAGTTCTGACTCCTAAATCAGATAAACCAGCAAACGATAAAAAATTGTATAGGCCGAAATCACTAACTCCAGTCATGAAAAAAAATGTATTTGAAAAACTGCTAGTTACGATCTTTCAGGCCATTGATCAACCGAGGATTAAACCATGGCTCGCGTGCCGAAAAAACCATATGCGACCGAGAAACAGATTGTTCAATCTCCAGGTTCATTATTTTATAATACTGATCAATATAAGCGTCCAACTACCCGTTTTATCGTTCCCAATTAATATTGTCCAGAAACTGATTTAAAGCATCATAGTCTCTTTAAAAGTGAAAGACTCACTAGAAATTAAATTTACGTTAAGATTAATACAATTTTCAAAATTAATTGAATGGCCGGTGGTATATAAAAAATACTTGAAGAACCGCCAAGATCATCACAAGCAATGAATACCAGATCAAGGATATTGCTGCTCTGGTTCATGATGTTATTAATATATCTTAGTCCGAGTGAACAGGTTTAGTCCATCACGAGGGCTGAGGTGAAATCTCCATTGAATTGCAGAGGATTTTTTTCAACCATAAGTAAGTCATTTTACTTTTGACAGGTTAAGATCTCCCAAAGCCATCACATAATCGAAAACGGCAGCCGCAACTGCTATTTGGTTTTAGAAAAATACAGATAGCTTTGCGTATGTATCAGCTGAGGATCCGAACGGAATATAAACAATAACATTAGCTTTCCAATGAAAGCAAGTTTAACAGGCAAAATCTCCAGCTCATTACTCTCCAGTGCCCTAATTCTCTAAAAACCAAGATAAATTGTAAAATGTAAAAGTGATAAGTTTTACACACGAAAAAAATTATCGTAGAAGTCTAGATTTATATTGGATATCGTGATGTTTTAGTAAATTCGCATTCTCTAAATTTTTTTCAAGATAAAATGTACAGTGGCAAGATAAGTTTATGTCAAAAAGTAACACAAGTAATTTATCGCGGAATAACTTTGCTTGAATGTGTAAAACGCTTTCGTTTGGATATTATTAATAATTAATTGCAATTTTTGATATTTCAGTTTATAATTTTATTTTGGAATTAAACAAACCAAGTTCTAACAATTTAAATAACTGCGATACTTCACATAAAAACGTTATAAAATTCTTTCCATTTAGAATGTAAAAGTGAACTGTTATCAATGGAATTAACATATTCTTTCAGTAAATCAAACATTTGAACATTTTAATCGATCGTCTTCACCTTACCTAAACTTTTGCTTAGGTTAGCTCCAGTATTTCCACAAATACAATAAAACAAATAAATTTATTATTTATAATTTTATGTTTAAAATAGGGAATAAATAATGTACCGATTAATATTAGGAGAAAAAGACTTAAGGGGTAGAATATCCTAGAACGAGATGGTCTGTGGATTACGGAAAAAGCAATTTTAGTTGGTCAATTTTCAAATATAAATGTCAAGTGTTTCAAGTGTCTGATTTGACAACATCTAAAATGGACCCACTCTCCACATAGCAACTAAAGCTTTCAACTTGGTGTGTACTTATATATTTATTTATTTATTAACATTACAATTTAGAATAAAACCATACACGTAAAACGTTTGTTTTCAAATGTGCAGTTTATTAAAATTCCAAATGCAACCATTTCCTTCATTTAATGGTTGGTTATCCAGTTAGTTTTCTGCTAATATGTGGCACTTGCAATATTTTACTTGATCATTACACATGCACAATTAAGAAAACTGACGAGCACAATAAATATGACGGCCTATAGAAAATCTAAATTAGTTAACAAATTTCAGTTTGTTGTTGTTTAATATTTCATTTAAAGGCACTAGGAGCTCTCAACAGTCTATATATAAGATCTTACAATGCTTTAATTCTAAATGGGTCTTCAACAACGAAATACACTGAAATAATGATCTGCTTAAGACAGATTTGATTGGATTTCAAAAACATATCGCAAATAATAATTACATAATAATGCGATTTTGTACTAAGTATAAAGAATAAACAGATTAGAATATACAACATTAACGAAAATTCAACGGATCGATCAATTGTAAACAAGACTTATATTGTACACGTCTTTACCATACGAAGTAAAGAATTTTTTGACTGTTGTAATGTTCTCGTGAAACATTTGGTTTGTTTTATAAGTCTATCTAACCGTATCTTGATTTGAATTTCAAATGACTCCCGACTCTGATTATTTTTCAAGATGATTTTGGGGGCTTTGTGTAATTCTAGATGGCTTTGATGTATATGCAACAATTTAAGTTTATAGAGATTATATTTTTTGAGTTATTAAGGTTATAAAATAATTAAAATTTCGTTTTGACGTTTAATGTTATCTTGCTCGCTTGCTGTCAATAGGTTTATCTTGGGTAAAAAAAACTGTTTAGAGAATGCGATTTAAAAATGCCAAGATAATTTATTGTATAAAATTTTCACCTGTAAAATTAGCCATACCACAACCCGTAACAACTTGAACTATAGATTGTGAACAGATGCTACTTAGAGTAACTTATATCCATAAGAATAATGTTGAAATTTAAATGGGAACGGTAGTTATAGGCTCTCAAAGTCTAAATATGAACCTACGTACATCATAAGAGTGTGTTAAGTTTTGACATTTATTTATCGTAACCGTATTAAATTTTATCTTGGAGTGCAATTACAGAATGCAAATATTGTAAAAAGGCAAGATAAATTATCGTTTACACCTTTACAACTTATCTTACTGCTTAGAGAATTAGGGCACAGGTCAATAATATCCACACGTATATTTTTCGAGGCAGCCAGCTAGCAGAAGTCCGCCACCTCTTGCCGCAATGCAAGATCCGAATAATGATCGCGTCTGCAAACATAGTAGTCCAAGGGAAATACTCTGCACAACTGTCAGATATGTTTCCATGATACAAATGACATCTTACTCATTTTTCAATACCGATCCGTACATTTCATGGGATTTTGTACGAATTCCGCTACAGTTGTGATAATACATAGACAATGTGTCGGTTTTGGCAAAAATCGGGGCACATAATCAAATGAGGTTGCAGTAGATGTTGTTGCAACATCGGAAAGCTTGCTGTGGGAGTTCAAAAATTAGAACCCTTTATGGACTAATTAATGATTCTGATGTGTTACAAAATCGTTTTTCTGGTATATTGATTTTAAAGCTAATACAAGGTAGTCTTAGCACTTTTGCAAGATTCTTTTTAAACAAAGATTAGCAATCAAGATTCACTGAATTGCAATGCTCCATCTTTTAACAGATAAATCCAACAATTTGCTTAGCTGCTGTTGAAGGGTCCAAATGACTGACATAAAGTTACTTATCCTAGGCACCTCAATAGCAACAATATCATTATCAGCACAAGCTCCAAAATAATCTACTGGTGTTAGCTTAGATATGATTGACGAAGGAGTAGCCTTTTCACTTGTCGACATAACTCCGATAATATGACGAAGCAATGGATAAAATTTCGGTTAGCTTCGATGAAAGCGATACAATAAGTTTCTTATTGATATAAAGCGTGTTTTTTTATTAGCGCCCGATAAATTTATCTAGAGCAGCCAATTTTCTATGTCAAAACTTATATTTAGCGCGCTATTTTTGCATGTAATTAATTTATTTAGTTTTAAACTAAGATTTTTCATTCAACTTTTTAGTTAAAAATTGATAACAAAAATATTTTGCTCTACCTATTTACCGGGTGCCGCTATCGGGAGCGCTATCCATTTCAATGGGAAATTTGAAAAGGTCTTTATTTTGTAAACCCTTGAAACCATTAGAATCTTAATCTTACAATAAAAATACAAAACGCAGCAAGATGAATTCTTGTTTATAACGTCATATAAAAGGAAATGTCAATTAGTATATTTCAGGTGATAAATATTCGTTTTATTGATGAATTTAGTTTTAATGTTTATAGTACAGCGACACCAGTGAATAATAGCTGCAGTTTCAGTAGAAAATTGCCATTTGGCTCCGGATAGTGCTCGAATAATAAAACACGGTTATAGTTAAAAAAAAATGTTTGCTTGATCAATGAGTTTTCAAACGATATGCCACATTATTTTATTCTAAACAGTAAAAGGTAAATAATTCTAGTACCACAACCAGGTAAATAATTCTAGTTTTGAATACTAAGGTGCTTCAGCTAAAATAATTACGTTATTGAAGACTTTTTCAATGATAAGCAACTCCTTTATATTATATACCAAACATATAGTTTGCCTCCAGTTCCAAAATGATGAATTTGTGAAATAAATTGCAGATTACAAAACGTTTGCTTCGTCCAAACTTTTAAAACGATATGCCACATAATTATATCAGAATGAGAAAGATACGTCTTTCATTAGCGACATAATCTGTTATTTAGAGTACTAAAGTGCTTCAGCTAGATTTGTGGTATTCTTGAACACCTTTTCAATGATACACCAGCGCCAAAACGGTGGATTTATAAACTAAAATCTATGATAGCAAAATTATTGCTTTGTCTAAAATCTTTCAAACGATATACTTAATGATTATACGGGAATGAAAAGAATCCAACTGCTCCCAGCGAAACAACGGTAGTTTTAAGTACTAAGGTGCTCAGACAAGTACATATTGTACAGTAAAGGAAAAATTTGCTCCTTGCGTAAAAACGGTGGATTTGTCAACCAAAGTGGGATCTTCAAAATTGTTATCTATTCCAAGACATTTCAAATCACATGAAAAATGTTAAGCAATCGTGATACGAGGTGTATTGTTTTTTTTTTGTTGATTTGCTATGGCAAGCCCCTTGGAATCAAGGACATTTAAAACGTCGAGAAACATCGAGATTTCAATAACTTGGTCTCACAGACCAAAGACGACCCTTTGTACGACTGTTATTGGTTATTAGTTGTAGTAGGCGATTTAGAATCCTAATATTTTAATACGGAATGAAGCAGATATTCTGTTAAGTTAGAACCAATTCCGTAAAAGTTTATGTTTAAGAAAATTAATGATATGAACATTAAAGCTCTTAAATAGAAAAATTTGTAAGAATTATGCGGTACGTACAAAAAAAGCTTACCTTTATATTCATTAGAAACCGTTATCGGATTAACTGAGTTGCTCACCTGAAATGAAAAATAATTTACAGATATTAATGAATTTTCTAATTTACATTCCAGTTGTATAATCAATAAATAAAATTGAAATCAATGTAACCGTCATGTATGGACGTGTGATACGACCATAATCTCCAGCAATAACCTTAAGGATGCATTTTGGCAAATTCTATAAAACCACGAGTCTCGAGATAAACTGTCTGTACAATCCTGTTCTCGCTTATTTTATCTCTGTCGAGTCATGCCGACTGATGGATAAAATGGCGCCGCACCAGCTTCACTTTAAAATTGTTGTATTCACAGCAGTTCAATTGAATAGAAACGATCTTTTTTTTTTTAAATTTTATAATCGGTCTAACTTTTTTTGCAGGATGAGCACTTGTTCAAAATGACAAAATATTTAAATAAAAATAATTTAGTAGGCCAAAAGAATTTTATTTTATTTTGTTTTTTTTTCTTAAAAAGTACATTTTTTGTTTGTTTCACTTGAATAAAAACGATCATAGTTATCAATAAAATGGAAGTGTTAGCAAATTTAAACTTAAATTAAATTAAGTTTTTTGAAAAAAGGTACCGTTTTAAAATAAAAAAATGCAAAATGGAAGAAATAGCCCAAATTAAAGTGCTACGGAGCGAAAAATATTCTGTACAAGGAATTGCAGATAAAATAAGAAAAAGTAAGACTATAATCTTCAATTAAAAAAAAAAAAAATCCAAATGAATATGGCTTAAACAACAAAGGCCAAACTACATCTGCAGCCGATAAGCGGGCCATACGAAGGGCAGCATCGAATTGCACACTGTTTTGTGCAAACATGAAAGCGAGAGCTGGTGTGGTGGCGAGTCGAATAACAGAATAACATAATGGAAACGTGTCGTTTTATTTGATGAAAATAAATTTAACCTCGATGTTCCCGATGGATTTAACTATTATTTTCACGACCTTCGAAAAGAGGAAAGGTGTTTAGCAAAACACCATAGCCGCGAAGACGTTATGGTGTGGGGAGCTATATCATTTTATAGTCACAGAGATTTGTCATTTCCAACCGGAAAAATGGCCGCATCAACTTGCAAATGCATTTTTGAAAAAGCAATTTTCCATTTCAATGATAGGGCCATTGCCATGGATATATCAGCAAGATATCCATACAGCTAATCTAGTCAAATCATATCGCAGCAAAACGTAGTGCTTTCGCCAAGGCCACCGTATTCTCCCAATCTTAATACCATGTCGATAATTTGACAGCAAAGAAAGTTTTATGAAAGCCGTTTCTAATGAAGCCTGGAAGGAGATTTCACTAGATTATTTAAAATCTTTGTGTGACTCCATTTCTAGCAGGTTGTATGAAGTTATTTTCAACAAGGGAAGTAGTACGCATTACTAAAAACATGTAAATCCAATTAATTCTTAAAAATAAATCGAATTTAATTATATATTCTAATCAAAAAAATAACTTTTTGTTGAGATTTGTTAATCGTTCATATTCAAGTGGACATCCAAATTTATAATTTAAAAAAAAAACACGAAGCACAATTAATCATGTAAACATACATTTTTTATTCTTTAATATTTACTGCTTATTGAGAAACCGATAGTTCTACGGAAAAAATTATTGAAAATGTTAGACCGATTTTAAAATATTTCAAATAAAGGTCGTTCCTATTCAAGTGAACTGCAGTGTATCTCGATGGCTTGCTTATAACATCCTTTCCAATCACGGAACATTTGATGCTGTATAAAGGCCGATTTATATTATCCGTTCCGTTCAGCTCCTGCACGTATTGTGTCAGACAAAAAAAAGATTGTTACATATATTTTCTATAGCAGTATTTATATTATCCGTTTCTACACTTACGGGACGGATAAATACTTCTATAGAAAATATATGTAACAATGTTTTTTTTGGCTGACACAATACGTGCAAGAACTGAACGGAACGGATAATATAAATCGGCCTTAAGATAGTGGAAATTTGACAGCGGAAAATAAGAGATTACGCTACTCGGCACTTCTTTAAATAAAACATCTCAGCGGAATAAAATATTAAAAGTGATCCTTAAAATAGCAAATTTATTGATCTCCGAAGCAAAGAAATTCGGTATATCAAATCTTGAAGTTTAACAATATTCCGTCATTTCGTCATTTCTTAACAAATTACAATGAAATTTGGATAATTTGTATTGATCAGGGATTTCAAAGTAAGTGTTGGACACAATTCTAGGATCTGTTCGAGGTGGACTAAACTGGCCATTTCATAACCAGTCCTTATGAAAATTGGTATCTGTACCTTTTACACGATATAAATAAATTATTAACTGGAGGGAACTCGGCTATTCCTTAATTAAATTTTGTAAAATTTACATCGCATACGCAGGGATAATTCGAAAAAAAATTATGGATTAGAATTTTCACTAGAATTTTGTGATTTTCTGCGGCCATATAAGTTATTTTCAGTTTTTTCCCAATATTTCAAAAACTTCCACTAGTAACCAATACTTTCGGTTGTTTTTCTATTAGCCTATGTCATACTGAAACATGCAAATTTTCCACATAGTGTCAGTATGACCTAATCTATTAAAAAAACAACTGAAAGTACTGGTTACTAGTGGAAGGTTTTAGATATTAGGCAAAAACTGAAAATAACTTATATGGCCGCAGAAAACCAAAAAGTTATAGTGTAGATTCTAATCCAGACATTTTTCCGAATTGTCCCTGTATGCGATGCAAATTTTCCAAAATATAACTAAGAAATAGCCGAGTTCCGTCCAGTTTAAAATTTTTTTATATCATGTAAAATATACAGACTACAGATACTATTTTTCATAAGGACTGGTTATGAAATGGCCAGTTTAGTCCACCACCAACAGATCATAGAATTGTGTCCAAAACTTACTTTGAAATCCCTGATCAATACTACTACCCAAATTTCATCGTAATTCATTAAGAAATGGCGGAAAGACCGAATATTGTTAAATTTCAAGATTTCATTTACCCAGTTCCTTTACTTCGGAGATCAATCAATTTGCCATTTTATGGATCACTTTTAATATATTTTATTCCGCTAAGATATTTTATTTAGTGAAAAAAGTGATACAAAATGAATAAAATATGTCCGGTGGTAATTACATAACAAAATAAATTCTCTTTAGTGATAATGCTGTCACTTGAGGTGAGTAGCCGGCTGTACTTGCAAAGTATGATGTTCCTTAAACCTTTTATACAATCCAGAAGGTATATACATTCTTTATGTATACATAATAGTTCTCGTGTTATCAATAAAAAAATTTATTTTGTAGAACAAAATCAAATAATTTTGAAGAAGATAATGAATCCCAAAGTGAAAGTTATACGGTGCATGAAACGCCGTCGCCAAAACGTAGGAAAGTTGACCCATTTACAGACATGCAATGTGTTTAAGAAGGTGATTGAGGAATTTAGAAGCACATTGCATTACACAGTGGGCCAACCACAAACATTTGTTAATACATAGAATTAAATGCGGACGATCACTTTCTTCAAAGTGTTAAAGCACTAATTAAATATTTACCGGAGCATGTAAAAGGCCAGGCCTGGATTGATATCCTGTCATACATGACACATTTACGTAACCAACATTTAAATAATTAATTTGTGATTAAAAAAATGAATATATATATATATATATATATATATATATATATATAATATATATATATATATATATATATATATATATATATATATATATATATATATATATATATATATATATATATATATATATATATATATATATATATATATATATAATTAAAATTGTGATTTATTGTAATTTTATTGAAATAAAATTCATTACATTTACTATATTTATTTAGAAAAAATATTTTAACTCCGTCATCAAGTTCAAGCGGCCCTCAGTATTGACATATTTATTGGCAAATAGTTTCCCTTATTTGTAAAGAGCTACGGCCCCCTAACACGTGCCGTTTGCGTGATAGTTGCAGAGATTTAAGATGGTCTTCAACCTCATGCCTCCACATCCCTGATTGTATGTTGAGGTTGACCTCCCAGTCTACAAATCTTGGAGGCAAATAAATTTGTTTTGCTTCTTTCGTCAACCTTAAAAAATTGTACAACGCGACACATGCACACACGATTTTTTCGGCCTTATCTGGCAACATGTTTAATGTTGTTAACAGTAAACGCCATCGGCACACTAAAATACCAAACGCATTCTCACTGCACCGCCTTGCACGCAATAACGTCTTGTTAAAAATTTCTTTTTCCTTTATTAGACCCACATTCGGATATGTTTTCATTATGTGTGGAGTCAGAGGAAACGCTGCATCCGGAATAAAAAAATGTGGTACCATATTTAATGTCCCTGGTAGTGTTGTTGGCTTTGGGAGCAAAAGTTTGCCTTGAGATAGGCGCCTACCGAAGCTTGATTTGCTGAAAATTCCTAAAAAGAAAGAAAATTTGAATAAATGTAGATTTTGTAGGTCAGTAAATTTATAATACCTCTGTCGTGTTGCGAACCATATGCTCCCACATTGATGTGTGTCAAAAAAACATACCGAGCATGGCATGCAGCCATTAATACAATGCTGTAAAAGCCTTTGTAGTTATAAAATTGGCTCTCGGTATCGGGAGGGCATTTTAAGACAACGTGCTTACCATCGATGGCACCTACACAATTAGGGAAATTCCATAGCCGTTTAAAATCTTCGGCTATTTGACTTATTTCAGTTAGATTAGGTTCTGTTGCAAGATCCCACCAAGCACGCTCCAAAAAGCTTTACAATGTTCACCGTGCCGACTTTCCAGCTCCAAGCCAATCTTTGGAAAGAGCAACTATGAGATACATATCTGCAAATGAAAATTTATTATTAATAAATTGACAAAGATTTTAATCTATGAAACACTTACAATATCGTTAGAGCAAGGCGAAATTCACAGCTTAACAAATTTCGACTGTTTTCCAACATTTGTGGTCGGGCAAGGTCTATTAGCATGTTAAAAACCTCACGTGTCATGCGAGTGTGTATAAAAAATTGCTGTTGATCCTGCTTCTTAATTTCTAAAAACGTTACCTAAGATAAATTATTACATGTACCTCTAAATACCCGTAATAATATTTATTATATTTAGTTATAAGCATTTACCTTGTCATATCCAAACCTATCTCATGTGCGATTTATTTTTCGTACCGCACAAGACCACTTTTTTTTATTTTGCCCCTAATTTCATTTATACTTTTTAATCCTTTAAATAGGATAAGAAGCTGTTCCATCTTTTTAATTGATCCATATTTGAAAACAATTCTAATATAAATGTCATACCATTAGGGCATGGTTGATTTGTAATTTAAATGGGTATTATCTATTCAATTTGTTCTGGAGCCGAAGCACTACCAACCAAACCGATCCAAACGCCAAAGCTTTAAATACTCTGCCGTTTTGTAGGTTGTATAGTAGATTGACATTTAAAAATTCAATTGACAATAATCGTGTTACAAATTTGCTGGTCAAACTGTCAAATATTCTGTAATAAAACATTTTCATTAAATTATGTAAGGTTTCGTTACGACTCTTAAAGACTCGCTGGTTTCGACTCTTAAAGACTCGCTGGTCATAGCTAACATAGCTGGTCATAACATAATTCTATGTATCTTATATCGTAGACACACTTTTAGTTTCGTAATTTCGATTAACTCGAAATCATGCTTTCGTACTAGAGTGCCATGTTTAACCATAGTTTCAAACTAAATTTGAGCACAGTTTCGAAATGAGATAGTTTTCCTAATTTCAAT
This sequence comes from Nephrotoma appendiculata, assembly GCA_947310385.1. NCBI lineage: Eukaryota > Metazoa > Arthropoda > Insecta > Diptera > Tipulidae > Nephrotoma > Nephrotoma appendiculata. The sequence continues at coordinate 343,322,455 of OX371224.1, forward strand.
GCATTTTAGTGTTCCCAACGCCGAATACATAAAAAATTAATATTTCGGACACTAATAGCATAGAAAAAATCAGTTTACCATAGATTTCTCATTTTTATAAATTTAGAAACAAAAATAAGTTGAGTAAAAAAGTTCTGATAATTCCAATGTCATGATTGTATTTGTGACTTGCAATGTAATGTCACAAATACAATGATGACATTGGAATTGTTAGAACTTTTTTACTCAATTCATTTTAATCGTTCGATTTATCAAAATGAGAAATCTATGGTAAACTTATTTTTCTATGCTAATAGTTTACAAATCAAATCTAGTTTCCTATGGCTTTTCTATTTGTCATTGAGATATTTGGTAGGCGGGAACAATTTTTTTTCTTTTCTGTCAATATAAAAGTCATTTCTGACAATTTAAAAGTTAATTGAATGTCAATCTCGACATTTTTATCAATGCCCACCCCATTACTATTTAAAACCAAACCAGACCACATAAGAAATTGTACTGTGTCTTGAGTTCTCATTTAAGGTATAAACAGAACAAGAGCGACAACGACAAGCGACGTCGCCTGTCAAATTAGAATACACAGAAACCATATGCTGCTCACACAACCAATGTCGGCGACGACGACGACATTATCGCCGAACTGTATTTAGAATCTATTTCTAATTTTGTCGCCAGCGCTGCAATGTTACCAACTGATTTTTATCTCTTTATGTTGGTAGTTACAAATTTTTGGCTGTCAATTTTTTCTTAACCTAAGTTTTCGCACTACAATAAAAATCGCTCTGTTTATTTTTAATAAATCATCATGTCATTTGACGAAAAATTAATAGAGCTTGTAAGAGGAAAATCTATCATTTATGATTTAAAGCATGTAAATTATCGACGGACCGATTTAAAAACAAAAATTTGGCGAGAAATTGCTTCTAACCTGAAATCGACAGGTGAATATTTTTAATTATATCGTTATACAGAAATAAAAATATTATATTTTCAAAATATTTCAGAACATGAATGTAAGACTCGATGGAAGAGTTTGCGAGATGTCTAGCGGCGAGCTCGTCGCCAGGTGCCTAATTCAGGAGATCCTGCACCCGACCCAGATGATATTGATACACAAAAAAAAAGTGGATTTGATGAGTTTCTTGTACAACGTTGACGATCAAAGGCCGTAAGTTTAAATCACGCAATAGATTCCTATAAATAAATGATTAAAACTGTACATATTTTTAGCACAATTGGAAATTATCATAAAGAAAGTAGCGAGAGTTGCGACTTGTTTGAGAGCTCTATTGAATATACAGATGTTGGTGATAATAGTACCAGTTTAACCCTTAATGAGGTAATTGGTACATCTACACCAGCGAAACAAGCGAAAATGTCTGCATCATCGTCCAAAAATGATATACACACTAATTTTAAAAACTTTTTGGATATTGCGACTAAATCAATTAGTGAAATAGACGAACCAGCCAAAGCCACTTCAACCTCTTTATTATTCTCATCATTGGCGATGAAAATAGAAAACGCACAATTGCCTGTGGCAGTCGTTCATGAATTAGAGATGCATGTCTCTAACATTGTATATTCGAAATTACGGGAATATTATGATGATTAGCATTTCGCACTAATCATTCCAACTGGTTAGGTTTTTTTTTTCTGAATTGAATTAATTATTGGCTGTTATTTTTTTTTTTTTTTGAAAAATAAATAAATATTTTTTTTTAAGTAAATTTATTTCCTTTTTTTTACAATGTACTGAAAAAATTACCGCTCTCTACATCTTAATATGTTTTATGTTTTAAACAATTTCTTTCATAAAATTTTTTAAAGTGTCTCTCAATTCAAACGCTTCGCGAGTGCTGCGATTGCCTCGAAAAAAACGGTGTTGCTGTAGTTCTTCGCCCTCATCACGCCAGTTTCCAGCAATGATAACTCCCTGTTGTTCATGATCTACGTACTCTGCTGGACAATACAACTTGCTCTTTTGTAAAATTAAAAAATTGTGCAGGACGACGGTGGCCAGTATAATTTTTTCAGAATTTTTTGGATGGATATTTAATGTAGTGCCAAGAATTCGCCACCTATTTGCGAGTATACCGAAAGTATTTTCAATACGTATTCTTGCGCGTGAGAGTTTTTTATTAAAGCATTCTTTATCGGCCGATAGACATTTCCCCGGAAATGGGCGCATTAAATTATGTTTTAATGGGAAAGCAGCATCACCGACAAAATAAAATGGAAAATCGAACACGGAATTTGGTAGCATTCTACTTTGAGGGATCTCTAATGAGCCATCTGCCAATTGTTTGCCAAAACCACTGTTTTTAAATATTCCGGAGTCGCTCTGGCTTCCATAAGCCCCGACGTCGATCGCTGTGAATGAATAATTAGAATCGCATACAGCTAACAGAACGAGACTATGATGCCCCTTATAATTGTAATATAAGGAACCGCTTTTAGGAGGGCATTTCACGTTAACGTGTTTGCCATCTAGAGCACCTATGCAATTTGGCATTCCAGTCTTTATTTCAAAATCATCTGCAATTTTGATCCATTCCAACAAATTCGGTCTTGCTAAGTAAATTTCATTAAGGCCCCATATAGCGTCGCAGGTCTCTAGGATTATCTCGCGTACCGTCGAAACTCCCATTTTAAAGCTCCAAGCTAAAACTTGCATTGAACAACCATGCGCAAGATACCTTGAAGGAGAGGAATTTTAGTAAGAAAATGATTTTTTTTAAATTTTACAATGTTACTTACATTAGTGTAAGAGCTAACCTAGATTCGTCGCTTATTGGTTTCCGATGGGAGTATTTCTGCAAACGAGTACTGACAAGGTTTAGCAAAAGCTAAAAGTGATTGATACTCATCCTGGTAGCCTTTTGGAAATGTTCCGGATCATTTTGTTTCATTTGCAGGAAGCCTTTGCGGAAAAAGCCATGTTGATCTCGGCTCAAATTCACTTTTCTGACCCACCAACGCCTACGACACACAATTAATTTGTAATATTCATAACATAAAAGAACAATATAAATTGTTTTAACTAATTTTATTAATTTTACTAAGTCCATGTTGCGGACAAATAACGCAATTTTCACTTCTGTACGTGATATTTAAGGTTAAGTTATTGTTTTTTATTCTGTTGTGTCGTCGATCGCTGATGCTCTATTGTGTTTACTAAGGCGACATCGCCGGCAGACAAATGTATTTTATCGATGTATCTTGTCGTTGTCGCTCTTGTTCTGTTTATACCATTAAGGAATTATGATCTCGAAATTATAGTTATGAAACCAGTAGTCTGTCTATGGCAGCATGAATATTTGGCATGAACATTTGCCAACTAATGAAGCTCAGATGGCATTCGAAAAACTAAAATAGCATGTTGAAGACAGCCCTGTCCCAGACTATGCTAAAACATTTTTGATTATCACCCCAATTACCATAGTCGCGTCACGTCATATTTTGTGACTATAGTCATGCCGTTTACTTTTTCTATTCTTATAGTCGCAACTTACGCCTATTGTCATTTTATACGACTATTGTCATTTGGTTTTCATAGGTGACTGAAAAGAAAAATGGATTCTCGCAAAACGTTAGTTATTTTGAATATTTATTTACATATTTTTATATTTTATTTTATTTTATATTTTAATTTTTATATTTTGTTTTGTAAATGTACGTAAATATAATTACTAAATAATAATCTAATATATGTACGTAAATATAATTATTCGTTAATGTACGAGTATGTATATTTTTTTGTGTTTGTTAAAAGTGATGTGCTGAATTGGATTTTACGAAGTGAAATTGTTGAATTTTTATATAAATTGATTAGTTCAGTAAATTTTTTTTTATTCATTTTTAGTAATAAAGTCACAAACTGCAAGCCTTTTGAAATGCTCGTTAGCCTAATGGAGAAAAATCCAGAAGTGGCAAGAGGATATATGAGCTTTGGTATCTCCAAAGACGACTTTAAAAATATTTGGAACGGTTTTGCAGATAGGCTTAACAGTGCTGGGCCTCCCGTACGCACGATTAATGAGTGGCAAAAGGTTTGGAACGACTATAAGGGGAAAATTAAAAATAAGTTGGCTCACAACAAAAAAAAAATAGGTTGGCTGCAACTGGTAGAGGAAACAACAAACTATACACATTCTCCGCCATAGAAGAAAGTGTTATAGATTTGCTAATGTTGCGAGAAGTTTCTAATCCATCTCGAAAAACATTAGGGCTAAATTCTTCTATAGAGAACAATACTATATCAACCGATACCATCATAGAGGCAGCCACTGCTTCAATAGAACATGAAGATGAGATCCAATTTGACCTACATGATGCCACAGTGGAAGAATACATGTTACCTGAAACGACACAATATCGTGAACCACCAAATCCTCCACAACCTAAATAAAAAATAAAAAAAATCAATTGAACGACGAGCGAAAACGCATGTTAGAATTTCAAACAACCGCAATTCAGGAAACAGAGAAACACACTAGGGAAATCGCTCGATATACTCGCAAAATGTATGATGTAAAAATGAAGAAATTTGAATTATATAAAGAAGATCTGCTTAACAAGAAGCGAATACGGCAACAGACTATTGAAATTAAACTTCGAGCGGTAAAATACAAAGAGAGAAAATTGGCGATGGCAGAAGCGAAAGAAAATACCAAAAGACAGCCACAAGACTGTGATAGCAGTGTAACAGCTGATAGCGATTAAAAAACTATTAAATATTTTTATGTACATATTTTATTAATAACTTACTGAATTTATTTATTTTTTATTATAGATTTATTTAAAATGAATTACCTAGTTTAATCATAAAAAAATATTTTGAAATACTTAAATTTTAATTAATATTTTTACAATAAAATTTAATTTTAGGAAATGTTTGAACTTTAGCAAATTGAATTCATTATTTGTCCGCGAATTCTTTCCCCAAAATTACTTTGACCGTCGTTGTCCGGTGCGAACTGCTCTTTTCCAACAGGCATATTAATAGGAATATCCATATCCATATTTAATTTATATGATATACACAGATTGTGTAGAGCATAAAAAACATTAATTATTTGTCTTGCCTTGTCCGCTGAATATTGAAGCTGCCTTTCCCCTAGGATACATCGAAAGCGATTTTTGAGAACCCCAATTGTTCTTTCCACTATATTCCGAACGCTCGTGTGTTTGTTATTAAAAATTGTTTTTCGTGGGTCGCGCTCTTGCTGTGAAGTCCGAAATGGTACGATCAAATATGGTTTCAATGCGTATCCAGAATCACCTATAAAATAAATATTATTTAACATCATTAAAATGCGCTTGTTTTCTTGAATATTACCTAAAAGCCACGAGTTTCTGTCTCCAATATTAAACTCATGTTGAAGATGGGTATCTAGTTCGCTAGAGTTGAATATATAAGAATCATGGCAGGATCCTGGATGGTTGGCGTCAATGTATCGTATATACATTTGGTCGTCACACACCTATGATTGAAATATAATTTTCTGGATTACAACTAAACAAATAATTATAATTTAAAATTAATTACCAGCATCACGTTTAAACTAAAAAATCCTCTTCGGTTATAATACAAATGTCTTTCATTTGCATGCGGTGCCACAATTCTAACATGGGTTCCGTCCACACATCCTATTACCCCAGGAAATCCATGCTTCTCAAAAAATCCCAATTTAATTTGCATTTTGTTTTCCTCACTTGTTGGAAATTTGATCATTTCCATCATTTCATAAGTTGTTTTCGAGTATGTCCAGTATTTGCTGTAAGTTTCTTGAAAACGTTGGCTGAGCTACTGTAGCCATATACTCATTTCCAGTGCCAGTTTGATACCGGCCTTCAGCAAAAAAACGTAGTGCAGCAGCCAATTTTAAATTGGGAGGAACCGACGATGATTTTGTAGTCGGTTTTAAGTGCACTTCTACCTTATTCAATAAATATTTAAAGGCGTCCTTATTCACACGGAAGTTTTTTGTAAACCTAAAATTGAGACAGATAAAAACTTACCATTCCATAATTATATATCACTTACAGAAAATCTGGCATCTCTAGAGGATTCGATTGATCCCGCAGTATCCTACGCTGAACAGCCAAACTTTGGCTATTGTCATCACTATCGCTGTCGTAAAAGAATTCTACGCTGCTCATATTATGTTAATAAGACAAAAACGTATTTCACAAAAATGAAAGCTTGAATATTTTCTATATTTCACTAACACAAAACGAAAACTTGAATTATTTTTTCTGTATTTCACCAAAACACAAAACGAAAACTTGAATTAAAATATCAAAACGATTATTGACAACCCAAACTGACACTTTTGTATTTGTCAAATTCGAGCAAATTTGAGCTATTTTTGGTCCTACCAGATTCGAGTCGTATCGACTGTGAGAATGGCAAATTTCAAGTGAAGTGACACGACTATAGTCACTTCACATGAAGTGATACGACTTTGGTAATTGGGGTGTATGTGTCATATCGAAATGGCGTTGGAAATCTATTATATCAGGAAGATGATGAAGAACCATACAGTTGAATTACTGTATGGTTCAAGATATTTCGTCCAAATAGACCACTCTATTCTCAAGTGGTTGATGTCCGGTAAACACCCACCCGGCATTACAGATTAGTTACAAACAAATTAGTGTGAAAATAGGTAATGAAAACTTGAATTAAATTCAACATTACTGTTACCCAGCCAAACCCGAAGTTATATAGTCTATGACATGGTAAATTTTCTTAAGTACGAAAAGCAATTAACTAACAATATAGTAAATTGCTCCACATAATTAAAAATGTTGGGACCAACGGTTGTCCAAATTATAAATTCTACATAAATTATTTTTCAGAATAATGTGTAATTCAAACATGCTTGGCCATACACATTTTTACCACCCTGTACAACACCCTCATTTATCACCCAGCAATATGTACGGGTATTTTGTTGTTATATCAAAAAACATAAAAATCTTTTAAAACAATTTTTTTTTGTTCCTAGCAAATATTTTATTAGAACATAGTTTTAAATTGGGTTTTTTTTTTGCTATACATACTCGTATAATGTTGCTGCACTGTACTCTCGTACTCGTATAAAATGAAAGCTAATTTGCATATTACAGTAAAATGAATATATATATAAAAAGAAAATGTTGCTAGCAAAAAATTACTATATAGTGTATCAAAAATAATAATAAAAGAAACTAAAAATATTAAACTTAACATTTTGTAACTATGATTTTAATTAAGATAATTTTATTATTTTTTTTTTGAGATGTATAAGCATTAAAATGAAACTACAATTAGAACTCTAATTTCATTTAAACTTTTCTTAATTTGCACAATTCGCTGTTCATTGACTGCACAAAGTACACACACACACACATATATAGTTATATACGGGTACACATTTATTTAAGTAATCGCGCTGAATTCAAAGATTAAGCAAAGTGAATTTGTACATAGCAGTGAAACATTTCCTATTAACGTTGCGCCACCAAATTAATTCGGCTCCGTCCATTAACGATAACATCAAATCCACTTTAAAATTGTGTACACAATAATGAGTTTATCATTATATTCTATGTGCAGGGAGATATTCGATATGGTCGTGGGCCAACAATGTAAACGAAAACTCCATTAGAAACGGTTACGATATAATTTCCTAATTGAAAATTTGTTTTTGTTATCTCCGCAATGACTATAATTATCATCGTCATCCGTACCCCTTGACTAATTTTCCAGGAAAAAAAAAATATTCGTTCCCCGAATTTGGTCAGGTGGGCAGATCTCTGTTGTACATATATATAGTATACAGGTAACAATACAATAATATTAAATTTTCAATTTTGTTTCGATTTGTGTGCGGTATCCAGAGGTGGATTGGGTTACCTACTACCGTACATTTTTCGATTTTAATTGAATTTTCATAGCCAAAAAGTAGATAAAAATTAAGGATATCGAATGCCGGTCGAGAGGATATTTTGCGGTTGATTTTCATTCGATTGTTTATTTATTTTTGCCCATACTACCGGGCCGCTCTCCCCCCATATACGTTTGTTTCCAATTTTTCACGTTTAATTTGGAAATGGGCATTAAAAATGGAATAAAAATAAAATTCAATATTTCACTTTTCATTTTCCATTTTACCCCGTTTCGTTGTTGTTTTTGTTTTATTTAATGGTTGTGGAGCATAATTGATTTGGGTCATTTATTTAATTCGTTTGTTGTTGTTTTTGTATTATTTTTCTCTGTTATTTTTATTTTTTTTTCGTAATCGACCATTTGATGTAATTTTCGGTGGAATTGTTTTGCCTCTCGGGTACATTGATGGAAATTTTATTTATTGCTTATACAACTGCGGACCGAAGCGCCGATTGATAAATGCTTCCAGGGAATGTTAATTAGCAAATCCATTAATATCTGTAAAGTATTTTTCATTTCAGGTGAGCAACTCAGTCAATCCGATAACGGTTTTTATTGAATATAAAGGTAAGATTTATATTAACGCACAATTTTCTCAAGCTCTTCTATTTAATAGCTCTACTGTATTCTAAATTGTCTTATACTTAAACTTTTATTGAACTACCATTTTCATAACGGGTTTTACAAGAGGGAAATAACAATTTTGCATTTTGATACAAACGCACAGTATTTCTTCCTACCTTCACCCTCGCATTTTTTAATCGCGACTATTTATCACGTTTACATGCAATCCAAAGTGACAAGGTATATTCAACGATATATCTTCGACGATATATTGGATATGTCGACGGATATCCAATATATCGTCGACGAAATACTGCTAATGGCGGACTTTCATTTACGCTTAATATCAACAGCGCAGACATTGACATTGCCAATCGCTGGGTGGTACTATATTCGGCTCTACTGAGCAAAACATTAATTTTTCATATTAATGTTGAGTTCTGCAGTCGGTGAAGAGCATCAAATACATTTGCAAGTATGTGAATAATCAATTATCGAAATAATACGCTACCAAATTGCTCGGTAGATCAGCTCCAATGAAGCTGTCTGGCGTATCTTTGGTTTCCCAATTCATGACCCTGCAGTTACACATTTAGCCGTCTATCTTGAAAGTGGCCAGCGCGTATTTTCACTATAACGAGATATCAATTGAGCGTGCCATAAATCCACCAAAAACTACGCTTACCGAATTTTTCGAATTGTGTAATCGTGCGGATACTTTCGGTGTCTTTGCATGAACAATACTCTCTTCCGAAAAACCACGCTATTTCACATGAAATCAAACAAAAAAATGAACGCCCCGCAGGCAAGGCACACCAATTGATGCGTGCTCCGGCCTATACAAATCAAATTCTTTGGGCCGAGTATATACAGTTCTTCCAAGGCAGATTGAGTGCTTCGATCTGCGACTGTTGTTGGTTAATGTTACACTCACTGACCCATTGTCATTTCAAGATATACGCAAACTGAATGGACAACAGTATCCAACATATAAAGATGCATGCCTTGCACTCGACGTGCATCTGATTTAATGAACACTGAAATGAATCGTGAACTACAATACAATATTGCAGAAATGGCAGCGATTGTTACTCGCAATATTCCACTACTGATTCATAAACAAAAAATCATTTACGACCGCATTATGCTGGCAGTTTCGGCGGGACAAGGTGGATTCTTTTTTTGGATACACCAGGTGGAACTGGCAAAACATTTCTCATTTCGCTAATTCTCGCCGAAATACGATCAAATAATGCAATCGCATTGGCCGTTGTATCATCTGGCATTGCAGCATCATCATTGGATGGAGGCAGAGCAGCTCATTCAGCATTTAAACTGCCAGTGAATATTCAAAATAACCCAGACGCAGTATGCAACACAAAAAAAAACAATCGTCCATGGCCAATTATCATCTGGGATGAATGCACTATGGCACACAAACATTCTCTTGAGTCGTTGAACAAAACACAAACGTTGAACAACGACAAACTATTCGGCAGCACTCTATTGCTCTTTTCAGGTGATTTCAGACAAACACTTCCCGTCATTCCACGTTCAACGTACGCTGATGAGATCAACGCTTGCTTGAAATCATCAGCCACTGTTGCGTAATGTTGAAAAAGTCCAACTAAGGCTTTGTGCCAAACTTAAGGTAAATCGTTTACTACGGTAAAAGTCGGTTTTAGAAAACGTTTTTCGATCAGTTTGCCATAGAGTTTTTGAAAAATAATTGATTTTACCGAAAAAATTACTTAAAATCGACTTTTAAATTGACTTTGGCACACAGCCTAAAAATAAACGTTCACGTCCAAATGCTACAAGGTTCATCCGCTGACACATTCTTGAACCAATTGTTAGATATCAGCGATGGAAAAGCTGCTGATGAAAATACTGAATGCATAAAATTGCCCACTAATTTCTGCACAATCGTTCATTCACAAAGAGCTCTCATTGACCGCATATTTCCCGATGTACGCACACAATACATAAATCATGCGTGACTGGCAAAAAGAGCCATTTTGGCAGCAAACAAATGTGGACGCCAACGATTTAAACTTCATAATACGGCAGCCGTTGCTATAGGCGGACTTGGTATCATACAAATCGATCGATACAGTTTGCGATGCCAGCGTAGCTGTAAATTATACAACAGAGTTTTTGAACTAACTGGATTGGCTAGGCATGCCATCACACCTTCCACGACTAAAAGTTAGATTTATCGATGCCACCATTTTGAATGGTAAATTCCGAGCCGAAAATGTTTTACTGCCACGAATTCCAATGATTCTCACAGACGTGGCAATAGAATTCAAACGCGATCAATTTGCTATTGGCGTGCCATTCGCAATGACAATTAATACAGTCGCAAGGCCAAACGATGTCCGTTTGCGGCTTAGATTTGGGCACACCATGTTTTTCACACAGACAATTATACGCGGCATGATCTTGCGTGTGCAATCCATCGAGGTTATTTGTGTCGGCTAAAGACTTACAAACAATATGCTGCACTCAATTGCTCTTCGAAATTAATATTGATTTTCTTTATTTCATTTTCCTGCTTTAGGATAAAAAATATATTACTTTTTTTCACTTTACATTTAACTTTTAAAAGATCAAACAATGAATATGTCCGTTCCATTCCTCTTTCTGTCATAGATCCCAATCCCCCACACACTTACAATACATTCTACATCTTTTATTTGACAACAAAATATTCACTTTATATGGCAGAACAATGTTTGCCGGGTCAGCTAGTTACTGATAAAAATATAAAAAACGTGTGAAAGAGATAAATGTTCATATTGAAACAAATTATTGCATCATTCAATTCAGTTTTGTGTAAACCACCGTTGAACGCCTTATTATAAAGAGCTGTCAAAATCGTCATGTAAGTAGCTTTTTTCTTTTTTAATATTTTTTTTTTTTTTTTGTAACATGTTACAACCTGCCCTTCACACATAAATATTGCAACAATTTAATAATTTATATTTTCTTGCTCGAATGAGAACGTACAAGCCGAAAACCGATCGTCGAAAAAAAACTCGAAAGATGCATTTGAAAAAGCTGCGATCATCTTACAAGAAGACAAGAATAGAACAATCCATGGTGTTGCAAATGATTAAGGACTGTGCCATGTCACACTTTATAAATATTTAAAGAAAAGAAAGAATAACAATAAGAGTGGCGTGATGATTTTTTCGATAAATTATCTTTAGTAATGATAAAACTTAGTTTTAGTTTATCCCGCATAAGAACTGCGACGAGACAGATGGTACCACAGTTCAAAAACCAAGGAAAATCTTAGCTAAAAAAGGTTTAAAACAGGTGGGATCTGTGACGTCTGCGGAAAGAAGTCCTCTGGTTACTGTGTGTGTAGCAGTGAGCAGGGTCTGGAAATTCAATTCCCTATATATTTATATTCCCACGGATCAAATATAAAGACACCTTCATTGCGTCCGGATGGATGACTAACATCGAATTTATTAAATTTATGGATCACATTATTAAACACGTAAAGCCATCTAAATCTGATCCAGTACTTTTATGCTCGACAACCATATTTCGCATTTGGATATCGGTGTAATTGATAAAGCAAAAGAAAATGGGGTAGTGATGTTGTCGTTTCCACTGCATTGCTCCTACAAACTGCAGCCGTTGCATTTGGTCTGGTTACGAAATAATCCTGGAAAAACTATGAAAATATATGATATTCCGTCAATCGATAAAATTCCTCTTCCTATGACACTGAACCCACTAAATGTCATAAACGGGTTTAAAAAAACTGGTGTTGTTCCATTTAATAGAGAAGTATTTCAAGAATGTGATTTCCTCTCTTCATTCGTCACAGATAGATTATTATATGCTACTGAACGCAGCGATAAGTCTGGAGATAGTCCTCCTGAGGGCCCAATCGTTTTCGGTGGACAACTGACTGTAAATGAAACAGTTCTTAATTTGGAAATTTTTCAGCCTGAAGTTTTATTCGCCAATGATTCATTATTAGCGATAAATGAAGAGGTTATTAATTCCCAAAATGACTAGTATCAGACCTCAACGATTTCTAACGAAATGCCTTCATTTCGAGAGATTAAAACGACCTGGGGCCTATTTAACCATCGTACTTAGCAAATTAGCACTTATCACTTTTCAAAATTTATTTTGATAAGTTCTGAGTGTCAATGAGTTTTGATTTTGTTCTATAAAGAGAAAATTATATAATGTTATGGTATAAAAAATACATGTTTAGTTTCGAATACATATTAAACACGTGTCCAGGCGATTTAGACATTAATATTATAGGTTTAAATTAATATGTTTCATTAAAATATATTTAACGCTTTCCAAAACTCCCTTTCTAATCATAATCAATATTATTTGCTGAGTGATAATTATTTGTTTACTAAAACATTTAGCAAATTTGCTGTAGAATTCAGAGGAAATATACTCTTGGACGTTAACGAGGAAAAATGTTCTTTTTGGTAGTTTCAATAATACTACTAAACTTTAAAAGGAGGCAGCATTCGCCCATTCTATGCAATTAGCATCTGCCGACAAAGACTGGAGATATGCTAGAGATAATCTCTTTGGCTTGTGGAAACGCCGAAAAGTGGTAAATTTTTGGTATAATTTGTATAATGTGTACTATCATTTAATTTGTGTTAATTAAATAGGGAAAGCGGGATAATACTCAAAAAACCTGATCGAGGGGGGGGGGGGGGAGGGGGGTGTAGGTAGAAATTTACCATCGACCGTTACAATGCCTAACTATAACAAGTGATTTAGTGCCAGTACGAGATCGACGTACCACATATCCTGAAACCACAACAGATATAAATTCTGAAATTTTAATTGAGGTTTTAGAATTAGAAAATGAAATTTTTATATGTTTAAAATTTTTATTTTACTATAAATTTTAATTATACAGTTTGTCTGAAGAAAGTTAAAATATTATTTAATTTTTAGATCGCACTAAGATTCATTTCGTGTTCAGCTTCCAGCAATAAATTATTGTTATTTGTTATCAACCATCAATAAATCTATGTAAATAACATCAGTTGATTTTTTTTTAAATTAGCTACTTGTGAAATACTGCTGAGTTACGCAACACTCGAGAATCGTGCACTCTTCCAGGCCAATTGGCATTGACGGCATAAAATAAATTGTTCGGTCCGCATATCATCATTACATTTAGTGAGTGATTTCCATGTGTATCAACAAACATAACTTTGTTACTTGATGCTGCATCAATATTAATTATTGTACCACCAACACATCCACAAACATTTGGAAACCCTCCTTTTATTTAAAAATTAGGGCCAATGTCTGCCACATTTTCTGGCCAACACACAATTTTTGGAAATAAATTTTCGATTCTTGCGTTATAAAAGCGACGTACTGTGGCGCAGTGTTGTGCAATTGTATGTAAAAAACTGTTTTATACATTTTTTACGTAAAAAATGGTAATATACTTAAATTACTGTATAAAACGTATAATATTGTATAAAATCAAACGCGTATTTAAAACCTTAGTAAAGTCGCAAACCTTAATATACGAAACATAAATTTGTATCATATTAATACATTTAATTTTATTCGATAAAAACTGTATTAATAAAAGATGCTAAGTTAAATTAATATAAAATACGACATAAGCATAACTACAGAAGTCGTAATATATTCGTAACTAATTCAAAAACATCAATTCTTACGTATATGAAAAAAAAAATTGGATATATGATGTAAAATGAGAAATGGATTTGAAATTTTTGAATTTATTTATATTATTTCTAATTTATTAATTATAATTAAAAGTAAAATATTTGTAGAACAATATAAAATAATATTTTTTTTTCAAAGAAAATATGGTTTGTTTCTCAGCTACTAACTTATTTTTTAGAATAGAAAAACAAAATCCACAACACTATGGGATTGAAGTGTAAAACGATTAATCATCGAACTCATTCAATATTAATGCTATAACATTTTAATATTATCGGTTACAAAAATTGTTTAGATGATTACGAGAAATCATTACCATCTTTCGACAAGATTATTTAACTTGACACAGACAGAGACATCTGTAGTGCAATTTGTTCTCTATCGATTATTGCTTAAAATAAGAATTGCATTGTTTAAAATAAACAACTTCACACTGCTCTAATATTGTAGCAAAACGAAATAAAAAATTGTTGCGCTAAATGTGACGTGAGGAGAAAAAATCCAAAAATTTAGGTGTCATTTGTTATTGTCAAATGTCAACACAAAAAATTAAAAATAAAAATCGAAATAGTAATATCGAATAATATTACGGAGTTTTCAGATAGGTTTGCACGAATTTCTTTAAGACAACTATCGTAGTTAATCCATAAGAGTCTGTTTGATAAAATTTTCGGCTAGTGAAGGACAAGTTTCGAATGTGATCGAAGATTTAATAATTTCAGTGCAAAGTTGGATAAGTTTGGGTGGCTTATCGATGCAGTGCTCCAAAAATCTTGTGGATTTCTTATTTCTATTGAGTATAAAGTATGGGATATACCACTTTCGTTTTTGTAAATGAGCCAATCCTCATTTCCTTAGCCATTTAAATTTGCTAAAACTGATTGATTTTATCCATTTGACTATCAATTAAAAGGTCGTTATCGTAATAAGGATGCACATAATAAGCTGACGTTTTCCGAAAAATATTTGCAGTTTATCTCTATATCTTACCTACACGTTAAATGATAGCCACATAAAACCAGCATTCGCTAAAGTAGTTTTTCCACGTTGGAAAGTGTTTATAAGATTACATATGGGATCAAACAATTCTTTTGAGTTTTGTACGCTTTCGATAAAATCTTTATCAAAAATAAATTTTGATATATTTGCCATAACTATTTTGGTGTCTGACAAATTTAATTGGCCACGGAAATTTGAGGATTGGCATATTTACAAAAACAAAGTGGAATTTTCCAAACTTTATACTCAAAAGAATCCAGACATTTTTGGAACACTGCAGCGAAGCCATCCAAACGTATCCAACTTAGCACTGAAATTATTAAATCTTCCAGCATCGACAGCGCAGATTGAACAGATATTTTCAAATCGCGGTCAAATTCCTTGCCTAATTCGAAATAGCCTGACATTTAATAGGTCTAAAAAATTAATTCATATTTATTAATATTATTCTTTAAATAATAAAGAAATTCTAATTCGATTTGTTGATAGTGATGATAATGAAAATTTGCGATAAACAAAATTTCATTAATGTTACTTTTAAAAGTAAAACTGAATTTATAATAACAAACAATTTTTTTTCAGGCAAAATTCTACTTAGTTAAGAAAATTAAAATATTCGAGCCAAAGAGCCATTGGTATAGTTTCATTTGACTTGTTATTTAATAATATTAGAAAACTCACTCAAAAACGGTTAGTAAAATTTTAATATCTCGGGCCAAATTTTGATTTGCCGTATTCTTATAGCTAAGGCTAAGATGAGCGATACATCGAACAAGCATAGTTTCGAACTCCAACTCATTCATACGAAATAATGTTTTCAAGCAAATTTGCACTATCTTTGATTCCTTGGGCGTAATAAAATCCTCTAGTTTTGGAGCTGGTGTATTTGGAGCTGGTGGATATAATTATATTATTTTGATATAATATAATATTTAAATTTTTATATACCTGATTTTATTTTTCGATTTTTACTTTTGTCTTTTTGTGTTGACATTTGACAATAACAAATGACATCTAAATTTTTGGATTTTTTCTCCTCACGTCACATAGCGCAACAGTTTTTTTATTTCGTTTTGCTACAATATTAGAGCAGTATGAAGTTGTTTATTTTAAGCAATGTAATTCTTATTTTAAGCAATAATCGATAGAGAACAAAGTGCACTACAGATTGTAACAAATTTTGGTTATATCCGTCTGTTCGATTTGGTACGCGGTGATATAAGTTGTACTACCCTTAGTTATTATCCGGTTTACCTTTTGAAACGTCAACGGAAATGATTACACTTATACATGCAAACAAAATTAAAGTTGTAAAAAAAAAAAAAAAAAGAAGAAACAAAAAATCAAATCGGCGGGAAAACGGGAAATTGCGAAAAAATTTAAAACGGGAATCTTAAAAGGTATAAATAACGAAACAAACAAAATGCGGGGAGATTAAATTTTTTGGCTAAAGAAAGAAAAACGATATGAAAGTGAAAGTTGAATGTGGAAAAAAACAAATTCTACTGTGATATAGTTTTAATCACTTATTTAAATTGTAAATAAATTAGAAAAACATAATTACTTAAGCATTGATAAACTAATGATAAAAATTGATAAATAAAAATAAAAATGTTTGGTGCAAAACCCTGTGAATTATATAAATAAACGAAAAACAAAGAAAAATTTAAATTGCATGCGAATATCTATGTATGAAAAAATAAAAATAAAAAATTTATATATATAAACTGTGATTAACCAGAAAAGCGCAAGCATTGATTATAAATTGTAACTAGTTAATTGTGATATAAACTAATATTTATATGTATATATATATATATATATATATATATATATATATATATATATATATATATATATATATATATATATATAATAAAGAAAATTGTTAAACGTATTGTACAGAAAATAAAAAAAATAAAAAGTTGTGGAAATTGTTAATCAAAAAAAAAAAAAAAAAAAATTTAATGTTGAGTGGGGCTTGTACAAAAATTCTACGAAAGTGAGCTAGAACTAAAATCCCTAGCAAAAAGAATAGTGTTTGATTTCCGACTACTCGGGAGATTTCACCTTGGCAAGTAGCAGAAGGGTGTATGCTAAACGTTATTCGCGGCGAACGAATTTAATATTGATTGTGATAAAATAGTGGCGGTTTATTGTGCAGTGCCTAATCCCGACCACAGAGTTTAGCTATTATTCGTATCGTTTGTGCTCTGATATATATAACGAGTCATATATTCATGTATCATCGGGCGATCCAAAAGTGGCGCTAAAACATTCGCCTAGTGAAGTTTGCACGGATTACTGTTTATGAATCCTGTCTCTGCGAATACACATATTACCAGTATACCTAAATCGAACGCGAGGCAACCTATGTGCCACATATTTAATTCATCCAGAGCCTTAGTGGAGAATTGACATGTCACTGGAGTCATCAGCTGCAATCAAAGAATGAGATGAAGGACACCATCATACATTCATCATCCAAAATCGGTGACGTATAATTTTTTTTAATACATAACCATTCCGTTTATATCTTTTAGGAAGTTTATAACGTTCCACATTTACAAATCGTGTATATACATATATAAATTTTTATGTTCGTTTTGCTATAGTAGTTTAAGTTCATTTTTTTTTGTGAAGAAATTGTTTCTTTTCCATGATTGCTTTCATTCATTATTTTGATTAGAAGTTACAGTCGGTTAAATAAGAACGCATTTGGTTTGATTCGGGATTTTTTTTTTTTTTGGTTGATTTTTGTTGGGTGTAATACGAGAACGTCATAAAGATGCTTAACTAAACGTTTTTTTACTGGGGTAGATGATTGCAGTCGATGTAAAGTTAGCTGGCCTTCTATAATCGATTCGGATCTTATTTTTTTCTTACTTTTTTTTCTGCACACTTGAATATTTTTTTTTGTAATGATGGCGACTTGCATGGGGTTTAACGGGACTCACCCATATCCGACTATAGGCTATCTTAAACATAGTGTGCGACCACGTGCAAGGTCAGTGACCGAACCATCGAGTTACAAGATGTCTCTGTCTGTGTCAAGTTAAATAATCTTGTCGAAAGATGGTAATGATTTCTCGTAATTGTCTAAACCATTTTTGTAACCGATAATATTAAAATGTTATAGCATTAATATTGAATGAGTTCGATGATTAATCGTTTTACACTTCAATCCCATAGTGTTGTGGATTTTGTTTTTCTATTCTAAAAAATAAGTTAGTAGCTGAGAAACAAACCATATTTTCTTGGAAAAAAAATAATTTTATTTATATTTTTCTACAAATATTTTACTTTTAATTATAATTAATAAATTAGAAGAATTATAAATTAATTCAATTCAATTCAATTATTTAAAGTTCAATTCTCATTTTACATCATACCTATATCCAATTTTGTTCATATAGATACGTAAGAATTGAGATTATGAACTATAAGTAATTTTGAATTAGTTACGAATAGTTTTTGTATTTTACATTTTGTAAAAAATTGTTATGTGTAAAATACGTATTTTACATGTAAAAAACCGAGTATGTTACGTAACGTAAAAAACAGGCACAACACTGCTGTGGCGCAAACAGTCCCCTTTGTAACGCCGTGCATGGTGCCCGCACACCATGATATTGACATCTATTGTCAAGCCAATGAAGGCACAGTAATAGTTGTTGTTTTGGAGTCAATGCCTTATTTTTTATAGTTTGGTCCCCGACATTTTGTAAAATATATTCTGCTTATTTATAATTTATACGGAACGATTCTTTAAATAAAAATTCGTTGGTTATTCTAAAATTTATTCTCTTTTGATACATATTTTTATTTCTTAAATCGTTTCCGAATAATAATTCACGTCGAATCATTTTTGACGACCTAACATACGTTTTAAAAGTATCAACTAAACTTATCACAATGCGTGCAATGCAAACTTTTATTTAGCAAAAATTATGAGAAAATATCGAACAACTGAAAAATAAAAACACTATTGTGTTATAATTGCAAAGTCTTTGGCACATTTCACTTAGAATTTTGCATTTCTTTCTTACAAAGTAACTTCTACCTAATTTAGAAAAACCCTCAATTTCACCCAATTCCTACTGGAATATTGGCTATATTTATATAACGTTTTGAAGCTTAGATATCACCAATTTAAGTTAATTGTTTGTCATTGAATTACTTTCACAATAGATAAAATGCAAATATTTGTATTTTCAAAAATGTTGCAGCTAGCCCCTATTTCCCATACTTAGAATTAAAAAAAAACACAAAAACTGACGTTTTAAATTGCACAGAGGTGATTGAAGTGGTTTTGAATTAGTATTTGATGTAAGAAACGAATCTTATTTATCTACATGGTCGAAAATCTTTGAAATTTTTGTTCATTAAAACATCATTAATAGCAAATTCTTTCGAAACAAAATTTTAATCTTAGATCAAAAAAATGACTGGCAATGCAATGCATTTCAATGGCATTTCGATTAAATTTATTGTATTGTCAGTCATTTTTTTGATCTAAGATCAAAATTTTGTTTCGGAAGAATTTGCTATAAATGTAAATACAAAAATTCTTGAAAAAAAAAAATATATTTACCCCCCTATTCGCATCACATCAAGTGATGTGACTACTCATCTTCTTGGTTACTAGATCATTAAATCGAAACTTACAAAATAATTGTTCAATAAAGTCGTTCTAGCTGTTTTTTAAATCTTAGAATGCTGCTTTATAAATATTTCCTTGCGACTGCCATCACTTCAAATGACAATTTCTATCACTTGAAATTTTGCCGTGACAAATAAATAAAAAAAAATTCAAAGTAATGCAGCCAACTAAGATTTAAAAAATTTTCATTGAGAGTTTTGCACAAAACTGTTTAGTAAATTTTTATTTTAAAATAGTAACCAGGAAGATTCATAGTTACGTCGCATGAAGTGATACGTCTAAGGGAATTGAGTATTTAATTTTTGTGAATAGTTTTTAGTGAATTTTATAAAATGAAACTTTTTAAACGAAAACAAACTACGGATCGCACAGAGGTGATCTGATGATCATTGCGAACCGATTTAAATATTTTAAAAAGTTTAAGAACTTTTGTATTACATACACTCAATGTAATGATGTTCTCTCACGAATTACAAAAATTTCTGAGCATCTAGATAAATACGATTTGTATCTTACATCAAATACTAGTTAAGGGTCACTTCGACCACCTCTGTGCTTTTCGTAGTTTATTTTCTTTTAAAAAGTTTCATTTTATAAAATTCACTCAAAACTATCCACAAAAATTAAATGTTTTCTACTTATAGTGTATAAATATTTGTGTTTATTAAAAATTTTCAAATATTATTATGAAAGTTCAGTTTTTGAGTGTTTTTCAATTCTAAGTACTTATAGGTCGAAGTGAATATTTTGTTATTTTGGCATACACTTCACTCCGATCGTGCCCGGCTACTTTATCATTTTCCATATTTAGTTGCACAATGCCGTTCTATATGCGGTACACATTTTACTCCGTGATGAGTGGTTAAACACTTTGATAGCATTTTGGCAGTAGACACACTTTTGTGCTGAATCACAGCGGTGTCGACAAATTTGATATTTTTCTTTTCAAAATTTTGCGATGTGCCCAAATGTATTATATTTGAAGCACCAAATGATCTAATAAAATTTTGCACGAATACCAACCAATATGCGCCAAAAAATTAGCGTTTTTAGAGACTGTTTTTTGAGTTATTAAGGATATAAAATAATTAAAATTTCGTTTTGACGTTTAATGTTATTTTGTTTACTAAGACGTCAATAGTTTTATCTTGGGTAAAAAAAATGTTTAAAGAATACGATTTCAAAATGCTAAGGTAATTTGTTGTATAAAATGTACACCTGTAAAATTACCCGTACCACAACCCAGAACAACTTGAACTATGGTTTGTGAACAGATGCTATTTAGAATAACTAAATCATAAGTTTTGACATCTATTTATCGTTACCGTTTTAAATGTTATCTTGGAGTGCAATTAGAGAATGCGAATATTGTAAAAAGGCAAGATAAATTATCGTTTACACATTTACAAATTATCTTACTGCTTAGAGGAAAAAAAACGGTTATTATGCGAAAGAAATTCGTATCAACACTTTCAAGCCCGGTCTTCATATCGTAAATCCAACATTTCAAAATCAAATCCTCTATTAAGATGGTAAGATGTTTATTTCAAATTACAATGTGATGAAAAATAATGGGTTTACTGTTTATTCTGACGCTTATTACAGTTTTTATTTATAACTTCTGATGAGTACATATTTATTATGCTGTAAATGTTTGCGACCATTAAATTAGTTTAATATAAAAAGTATATGTTTAAATTTGAAATTTATGACATGAAATAATTAAATTAAAAATTTAATTTATTACCTTGATCGTCCCATTTACGGTATAAATACTCTAAAATCGAACACGAACGGTGAATCAGTGCTCGTTCTGTGACACTAAAAATCTTAAAATAATTTACTTTTTGACTTCACACTCCACCCGTCAATAAGTGCACAAAAAAAAAAATTCATATACAAAAATTTTAATATAAAAATGTTCGCCAATATTAATTTCAAATATTTAATTTTCCGGTTCAATTGAAAATTACACAAAACAAATGACGAATATTAAAAAATGATGTAAAATGAATTTTTCTTTTTTGTTTCGAATTCCGTTGAACTTCTCTCGTGTTATTTGTGTTGGAAATTCTCGTGAAATTAATAAAACAAAAAGAAAACGGACAAGCGCAAAAAATTGAACATTTCCGTTTTGTTATTTCTGAAATCTAAATTAAAATTTGATAAAAAAAAATTATTTTATAACAATAATAATTTGAAAAAGAAGAATACAAAATAAAAAAAATTGAAAAGTTAATTTGTTTAATAATTTTCACACTTAAGACTTAATAATTTTTTTTATTTACATTTGGAATGAACAAAAAAAATCGTTTTTCATCTGTTTTTTTCATGATAGATGCGGAAAATAGAAAATAAATTATAAAACATAATTAAATTTGGAAAATATGTATACGAAATAAAATTAGGTTGTTAATAATGTTTGTGTTTTTGGTTAATAACGGACATTAAATATTTTTTGGTTTTCTTTGGAAAATTTTAATGGTATGATGGTGATTGATAGAATCCCTTTCGAACGATTGGCCTGCGGTGTTTAACGTAAAATAAAATTCTTTATATACGTGTTACCTAATTTAAATTAAATGAGTCATAAGTGTATTTTAATTGTCCATGTAAGTACTCGTAAGGCACGGGTTAACTGATTGAGGCAAAATTTTACATACAAGCTCTATATAAAATTAAGATGTCCGATCGCAATCATTTCAGGTTAAAAATGAAAAAAAAAATTTAATACATGTTTCAAAAAAAGAAAGAGTGTAACGCAGGCCACTAAATGAACGCCTATCGGGCAGAGTAGCAAACCTCATTCATATAAGCAACCATCACACTGCTA
This sequence comes from Nephrotoma appendiculata, assembly GCA_947310385.1. NCBI lineage: Eukaryota > Metazoa > Arthropoda > Insecta > Diptera > Tipulidae > Nephrotoma > Nephrotoma appendiculata. The sequence goes on from OX371224.1 coordinate 343,345,171, forward strand.
AGAAACTTAACGCTCACGAATAATTTTTTTAAATCATTTAGAGAAAACTAGATTCATAAACTGTTCGTTAAACTACGGATAACGGTATCACTTACGAGAGTGGTGGGCTCAAAAGAACATATATGGTTTAGCGCTTGGTGATACTATACTGCATATCCCAAAATTGGACGATCAAATGAAACAGGTTGATAGGGGAGCTTATTTCCAACAAAAACAGCCAAGTAAAGTTTTTGCGAATTGTTGGTGGTGTAAAAGTTATTCCACTTTTAGTGTTATTTAGTGAAATCGGACCCACCAAAAAATGTATTTAAAAAAAACCAATTCTTTTGTTTAACTTTCCTTTTTAATACGATCTAGAAGAGTGTGCCTTTCCTTGATATTTTAATTATAAATGTAAGAGTATGAATGGAACCATATACTAACATGAATTACAAATTTTTTTCATTTTATACCACAAAATTTGTTAAATTCGGGCTACTAGATTTGCTTAAAAAAATTGGTATACTTCAGTTTACCATTATGTTTATAATTTTGTTTTATTTCTGATAAAGCATCTATTTTAGAACTCGAAAACTTGTTAAGTGCATTTTTTAATAAACACGATTTACTAAGTGAAAAAAATTATAAAAACATTTTGTTGTAAATAGCCCGGTGTGTGGTACCATTATAACTGCTTAAGTGTCGCATATTTTTCTGATAGGGGTTAACTTTCTGTAGTACATTGTTTTCCCGCGGGCGTCACTTAAACATGTCAAGTAAATAATAGAAGGAAGAGACGTAGACTTCCATAAAATATCGAAAAATAGTGACGTTAGAACATCCCAGCCTTGTTTCGTTTGACCGTCCAAATTTGGGACACCCTGTATGCACTTTGTCAAAGCTACATTCGGTGACAACAAAGAGATGAGTTGTTTTTGTTTGTCAACGACCAGGTCAAACTATCGATTGTATTTTCTGTTGTCCACAATTAATCAAACTAGAGCAGGTAATTTAAAGGAATCGGCCAGAACTGATCAACAGAAACGGATTAGCGCTTAAAATTATGTTTTGGGGTGCAAGAGTTATTTATGCTGTTCCAGTCAACATTTCTAATTTACTGAACATTTACCGTTCGATGAATATCTACATTTTTTGATTAATAATCACCAATTGTAGAACAACTGGTTTAGATGTATTTTGTTGCAATTTTTGAGCACCTAACCTCGTTATTTGCTTAAGTTGAAATTTTGAGTTTAAATGTAAAAATACGACCAGTTATAACACGAAATGCAATGGTTTTATCGAGAGATGGAACCGTACACTCAAGGCTGGCATCATGTGCCATATCAACCAAACAATGAAAACGTATTGGTGGAGTAGTTGTTTTACGTATTCGCACTAGCTATCGCGACGATTTTAAAACCACTTCAGTAGAACTTGTTTTTGGAGAGCAGGTCCAAATTTCTGGCTAAATGTTTGCAAAGTAAAAGATGGAACAAGTGGAATTTATCCCTAAATAATCCAAAATTCTCATAAACAGGTTGAAACCACGATATCTGAAAGAAACAAGTTCAACACCATCAACGAACGAGCGAATAAAGATAGCAAAGACCAAAACATTTTTGGAATCAAAATATTTGTTTGTTTCGGCAAAATTTCTTTTCCTGGACCATTTGTTGAGGTCTGCGAACAGGTCCCTGGGATCGAAATCGGGATATACATATATACAACGACTTTTGAAACGATGCATTGTCTTAGTGAAAAAAGAAAGAAAAAATGCAACTGTGCGAATTTTTTACACCCAAGTGTACATAGTTGAGTTTCTGGAAATAGATTAAGTACCTAAGTTCATGAAAAGCAAATCTGTATATAATATTCCGGGAACGTGATTGTTAATTGTTTTCAGTAATTTACTGCTTATTTCTCTTATTTGCACACATTCACCACAAACATATTTTACAAAATTCTTCTGAATAATGATCACAAGCCAACAACATTTAAGGTTTATGCTTAATATAAGAATTTCTTAAACAAACCATCCACATGTTAAAAATATTTTTAAACAACACATTAACACTAAATAATATCGTAAATAAATTTTTTATCTATTTATTAAAATTATTATTAATAAAATTTGTATTTTTTATGAAAATGTTGAAATGAAAATTATTTTTATGTGTTCGCGACCGCAGGTTTTTGTGAAGTATCATCAAATAGAAAATTATTTATAAGCAAAACAAAAGCATAACAAATTAGAATTATTTATAAATAGTTTACGTTTTTAAATTAATTTAATTTTATCGTAATTTGAATATGTGAGGAAATTTATTATTGCCAAATGTGCTATTTGACACTTTTATGCCACATTTCGTTCATAATTCAATTCATATTTTTGATTGTTGCGGTTGGCAGCAATAATTATGTTTATAAGCACTAGAAAAATTCTTATTTATTCTATAATAAAATAATTTTTGTGTAAATGCCATTTTTGGTCAAATTGAGTTACGCAAGTTAAAATGAAATGTTGAATTTAATTATAAAAAACATAATTGTATTGTGACTGATGTCAACTATATTGAATCCAAACTTAGACTTAGACTAACTAAAATGTTCGCTTTACTTATATCTAAATTTATTTAAACAATCATGTGGGAAAAGAAATTGTGAATTATCAAATTAATATAGAGACGCCCTTGTGCAAAATATGTACACTCGGAGTATATTTGGTGAATTGCGATGTTTGTATGCTAAATCACTGTTAATTCTGGAAATGTTTGTAAAATTTCCGATATTGTACTGGTATTCATAAAATGTAAATCGGGTCTATAAACGGAAGATTTGTTCTGTAACTTTGCAGCACCAAATTTGAAGACACAAATTTACATATCACGCTTTCAATAGCGAATAACTCGAAAAAATTGTCATTTTCTGAAACGGTTTTTGCATATATATGTTGTTAGCACCTATATACCAACAAAAGTTGAAGCTAATGACAATTGCAAGTTTTGAACTTCTAGATAAAATTTATTGATTTATTACTTTTCTTAAATACCCCTAAATGTTGATAATGTAATACATACACGTACAGTCGAAACAAATAGTTTGTCAGCGATATGCACAGAAAAAATATTGTTCTTAAGGTATTCAAGCGAATTACACCAACTGTATACTAATATGTATCTTGTTTAGAACTGTACAATTCATTCTTATTTTAATTTAGTTCGTAATTAATTTTAATTAAACAAAGCTAATTTTATTTATAACGCGAGTTTATGTCAATATTCGAGTGCCAAATTTGGTTACATCGGCGATTTATTTCGTATTGATTTACAGTGGCGAAAAGTCTACAGTCTTTGTATATCGTGTTTTAGGACGCTCCATCTTTTTCTCTGTAATCACTTTCTATAAAGTTGCAGCTATAGAATTTTTACATTTTCTGACTCGGGCTATAAATTCAGAGATTCCTATTATAAATTATAATATTAATTTTTTTGATCTTTAGACAAGGTTTTATTAGAATGGCTTGACTTCTTATAATAATTCAACTAAAAACCTCTTTTAAATACTGGTTCTTAACCGTCAACAATTTTTTGTTTTGGCCTCAGATGCGATCTGTGTTTTTTATGTAACGTTAATTAAGAAAAAAAAAAACAAAAGTTCTAAAATTTCTTAAAAATAAAAATTCATTAACAGAAATTAAAAAATATTCCGTAATAAAAATATTTTTCCTTACATTTTCAAATTATTTGAAAAAATTACATTTATACTCATAGATTTATATAGACAATTAGATTGAAAAACAAATATGTAAAAGAAATGTTTTTAATTAAAAAGTTTATGTTACGTTACTTTCAGCAGATAAATCCCGCCAAATTTGGGAACCCGGAATCCCGAGACCGATCAAAGAAAATCCCGGGATAAGGGGATCATACAATTTAGTGGGATACCGGGATTGCAATCCCTAAGATTTTCAAGTTTGCTGGTTCATTTTTGTCTCTTTCGTAGAACTGCCAAATAATCTCGGTGCCATCGATTCTAAAACTGTTGCACCGTTTGTTTTACTAGTTTGCATCTCGCCATGAGTGATATTTTACGATCAGTGGTATTTTCTTCGGCTAAGTCAATGAATGTACGTCCAATTAGAAAATGTGCGGAGGTAATGCAATCATTGTCGTCGGCATGGCTTACTGCTATCGGCCTTAAATTCATTGTGGCTTCTATCTTCTTCAGGAATGTAGAAAGCTCTCCAAACGCCAATATATATTCGCCAACTAGTCCACCAAAATATAATTTGGTTTGCTTTCCGGCGGGCTCCTAAATGTACCACTCTCCCCCCCATGTGTGGTGCTTCCGGTGGGATAAATTTTTTTATTTTTAACTGTGTGCGCGCTCAGGATATTGCAACTGATGACAGATTAGGGAACGAAAATTTAAATAAATTAGATAGGATTACCGTATGTAGGCCTAATTATTTAATATAAGCAATCAAAAGCTTGTAATGCTCGAAAACTAGTAAAGTTTATGACCGACATTTTAATTTAAGTTTTATTGAAAAATAGATATGCTAAGCATTGTAGTCAATCACGCAGGAGAATACAATGCTAACTTTTTTTATAAACCAGGTTCATAATGAAACTATTTTAAATGGGATCAACCGACCATGAATTCAATGGCTTCTCAACCAGAAACAATCCGTGCCATTCAAAATATTCATGATGAATCGTAGTAAAACAAAAAAAATATTTGAACAAAGTTGAAACTGCGCATAGTTTGAAATATATCTGTGCCAACTAATACAGGATATCAGATACAAACTAAACCGCAAAGAAAATAATTCAATTTAACTGATTTCGGAAAAAATAAGGATAAACGAACGCGAATGCATGTACTCCATAATGACCAAACGGCCGTCCCTTGGGCGCCACTGTAACAATATTGTGGGGTAATGTGTGGAAATTGGGATAGAACTATTTATTCAGATCCTGATTTCTATAAAATATACCGATTGCTATCAGAAAATGTTTATCCAAATAGAGGTTCCAGATTACGGTCGATAGCGCCGGCTACGGCTCCGGAGCTTGGGGTGTGCTTTCTGGAATATAGAGGGATCTCGAATGACCGTATATTTATATGTGCATATCGACAAAAGAAAATTTGGGGGAAAGGGAAAAACTGGAACCAATTATCAGTCACCATACCTACCCAATGCCCTACTCACCTCAACTCATCCTCATTGCCTTCAAACTGGATTTATCTCATCATATCAATTAACGGGAATCTCAATAATATTTAAGAAAAATCGAACGCAAATTTAACATTGTGAAACTAAATATAATTATTCAATTAAAACGGAATATTCAAAATATTGACATAAAAATTTACAAATGGCTTCCATTAATTAAAGGCCAATGGAACCAACTAAACCCTAGCGAAGCTAACCTATTCTTCAAGCTACAAATAAAAATTTAACAATAGAAGTTTATGTATATATAGCAAAAAAAAAATGTTTAAAATTAAATTATTTATATAAAAAAAATTAAGTATTAATTAATCGAATTATAATTATTTTGTATTGTTTATTTTATTTATTTATTTAATTAGATACGGAAAATTGAAAGATACGACGCATTCGAATGTATAATGTGTAACTTACAGCATTGTATAAGCATTATATAGTAATGTAATGGTAGGTTCGTGAGTGAAATGTTAGATACCACTACTGGTATCGTTTTAAACTTTTTAAAGAATTTCTGCAATTACCTATCCGCCTAAATAGCATAACCTTCTCCTAAATGTAGCTAGAATATTTTATAATGCAACATGCAGAAAACAAAAAAAAATTCTATACATATACTTACAATGCGATTCATTACTATTTATGATACGAAAAAAATTTAGTTCCCATTTCTGTTTCTTTTCATATCAAATTGACAAATAAAATAACATATATAATAATAATTAACAAATAAAATAGTAATAAAAATAATAATTTTATATGAAAACAAACAGAAATGGGAACTAAATTTTTTTCTTATCATAAATAGTAATGAATCGCATTGTATTACTCATATAATGACGCTCTCATTATAACTCAAAACAGTTTTTACGCTCAAAAGTAAATAGAAAATGTAACAAAGATGATGGAGAGAAAATACCGATCGCAACTAAGTTGGTTTTGTTTTGAATTGCAACAATGTTTTCTAAATTATAGACAAATAATTTTGAACGTTAAAATATTCGTTGAAAATTATAAAAAGCTAAAATAATTGAAGATTGTCCATAAAAACGATCTACATTTAAATCCAATTAAAGATTATTTTAAATGATTTTGTAGGTACAACACATACACATTATTTGGTTTTCGTTTCGATAACTATATAGATAGACCACCGATGATATACATACTTATTTACACGCACACACTCAGCAATTCAATATATGTAAAAGGAAAACATACATCTACACACTACAAAGATTTAAAAATTGTTTGCAAGTTAATTTCGTAAATTTGTTCGTTTAAAATTTTATTGCTTGTCGTCTAATCGTAACGCATGTAGCTTTGTGTTTTCTTATTTTTAAACGTTATAAAAAGTTCATTTTGAAAATTTGTGTATTAAAACTTTTGTGAATTTGCGTGATAAAATGGTGTGTGCTTACAAAAACTGCTTAAATAAAATGACTGTAAATCCACCAGAACATTTTTTACGGTGCTGCATGACCATCGTCGTGTGTTCGACAAGAATAAAGTTACTTCCAAACGCATAACTATTATGAAGAACTTTAATTTTAATGATTTCAAAATAAGTAGTTTTAGAACAAAAAATATTTAAAAAACTGTCTTTCCCCAGCCAATTAATAATCTTGTTTGTAAGTGTAAGGTCAATGACATAGATGCACGATGCAAGCGTTTATTAAAATTCGAATTTTTTTTAAATAAAAAAAAATTGATTCTAAAAGTTTCGCGTACGATTTCCAACCAGACACACAACACTGAGAGTCAAACAACAAGAATATTGAAAACACCTGATTTCCCACCTATAACATTGAAATATGAAAAAGGCCTCCAAGAACTTATTAAAAGAATTATCAAGTTCCACAAATTCCTCATGAATGTCCCATCTCACCATCTCAATTTCCTAGTCCGCAACATCAAATTGAAGACGAAAATAAAGAACCCGTTCAACCTTTAAACAAAATTCTCAGGTTTATATTAAATACCCCTCAGAAAAGTAAAATGCAAACAGAAGAAAACACAATAAAATATTAATTGATAATACACTTGACGATCGACCACAAGTAAACACATTTTGTACTTGCACAAATATTTCATAAATTAAAATTATCTTGGACCCAAGTTGAACAAAAAATGTATTTGGAATTTGATTTTAAATCACCTTCATGTTACAAGCATTTATTAAAGAAAGGTTTTAATTTGCCAGATAAGGATAAAAAATTGTATTATTCAGTATAAAAAAACTAGTACATGTTTTAAAATTTTTGTATGGGTTAAATTTTAATTTTATTTTTATGTGACTTAGAAGGGTCTTAGAAGGGTATTATGAAAATTGTAAAGAGATTAAAACTCTAATAAGCAAGTTAAAAACTACCATTGGCGATTGCTTTCCTATTTAAAATACAATTTAGATAAAAATATTATTGTTTTATCTTATGAGAGATTAATTTGTTTTTTAAGATAAAATAAATTACAACAATTTAAGCTATTGTAGCAACAAGAACTTTCAAGAGCCCAACTGAAATCCCATTTAATTAACCTTATTAAGGTTAATTAAATGGGAGCTTTTATGAAAATAATGCTCCCATTTAATTAACCTTAATTTTTATTTAGCTCTTTGGTTCTGTTCAAAACGGCTACTTATTTCATTCTAACGCCCGTTGCACATTTCAGCTAAGCTAAGCAAGAAACGTAGTTTCTATTAGCATAGTTTAGCTCGCACAGCTCATTCCGCTGCACATTTGAGCTAATTATATCTCTCACGCATACATTTTAATACAAGTAAAATCCTATGTCTGTCAAAAATTAATTAACTAATTTTATTATATTATTTAAGAATTCAACCACTTTTTTGAATTTGATTCACAATACCAAACACAACAATACTCAAATGTCATCCAAATTTCAATATTTTATAAGTACACATAATAATAGCAATGTGAGCAATATAGCTGACTTTTGCAATCCAAAGACAACCCGAGCTAAGTTAGTTTGTATCGCTCAAAACAGAAAAACATAGCTCGCATAGTTTAGCTCAAATGTGCATCGTTCCATTAGGCCCGTTGCACATTTGAGCTAAGCTAAGCTAAGCGATGTCAGCTAAGTTCATCGCTCTTGGTTGAAAATAAAGAGTTTTAATGAAACGATGCACGCTTGAGCTAAGCTATGCGAGCTATGTTTTTCTGTTTTGAGCTATGAAACTAACTTAGCTCGCGTTGCCTTTGGATTGCAAAAGTCAGCTATATCGTTCACACATACATTGCTATTATTGTGTACATATTTGCCTATGTGACTATGTGATTCTAATAATATTTTGGCAGACATATAGCATTTTACTTGAATTGAAATGTATGTGTGAGCGATGTAATTAACTCAAATGTGCAGTGGAATGAGCTGTGGATGCCAAACTATGCTAATAGCTGCGTTTCTCGCTAAGGCCCCTTGCACACTTAAGCTATGTTCTTTTAGCAAAGTGAGCATGTTTTGAGATCACAGCTTTCGATTTACTTTGCAAAGCCTAAATAAGTGAAACCGAATTAGCGAAGCTTAACTCAACACACTCGTACGTCCCGATTTATTTAATTTCTTTATTTAAAGCTGTGGGATAGAAACATAGCTGATTGTGAGCTGATTAATTACGAGGGCAAATCAAAAAGTCTTGCAATTTTATATGAAAAAAAAAAGAGTGAGTGAGACAGCAATATTTTTATTTTCGACATAATCTCCTTTAAGGTTTATACATTTGTCACATCGATCAATTAACTTGCCTAAACCCTCTAAAAAAAGATTTCTTTTGCTCCATAAAATATTCATTTACAACAGACTGTACTTCATAGTCACTGAAAAATTTCGGGCCCCTTAGTGTTTTTTTTTTAAATAACAGAAAGTAGTCACTGGGTGCCAAGTCTGGACTGTACGGTGGATGCGGAATTTCCACGAAGCCGCAGCCCTTTAATGCAGCTTGAGCAATATTAGCCTTGTGCACTGGTGCATTGTCGTGAAGAAGCAAGATTTTTTTAATAACTTTCCTTGGCCGTTTTTCCCGGATCGCTTTTTTCAATTTTCGCAAAACTTCTGCGTAATATATGCCTATGATTGTGGTTTTCGGTGCAATATAATAGATTATCAAAATTCCTTCAGCATCCCAAAAAACTGTTGCCACAACCTTACCAGCAGACGGTTGAGTTTTGAATTTCTTTGGTGGTGGTTCACTACGTTTAATCCATTGCATCGATTCTTGTTTGGATTCCGGATCCCAGTGATAAAGCCATGTTTCATCGCCTGTTATTATGTTATCCAAGAAATTTTCTGGATGTTCTTTGTACATATCTAAAATCGCCTTTGAAGTTTGAACACGCATTTTTTTTTTTGTTCTGCATTCAACAAACGGGGAACCCATCGCGCACTTACTTTCGACATGTGAAGGTGGTCATGTAATATAGTATATGTGGTACCGTATGAAAGAGAAAGTCTCCACGCTAACCGCGGAACAGAAATACGCCGGTCCTCCAATACAATAGATTCGGCCAAAATTACGTTTTCATGGCTAATAGCATCTGCTGGCCGATCCGAGCGGTCGTCGTCTTCAAAAGACTCCCGGCCACTTTTGAATAATTTTACCCACCTTGTTACTGTGGCATATGATGGTGCAGATTCGCCGTAAACTTTTGATATATAGTTGAATATATAAATTGCATTTCGTCCATCTTTATAGGAAAATTTAATAAGGGCGCGATATTGAATTTCATTCATTTTAAGAAAAATTCAAAACACGTGTTACTAAATTGACAAAAACATACGATGTAAAATTTACATCGAAATGTTCTTCTAGAAGTTTTATCGCAACAAAAAATGGTTTTGAAAAATATATTGTTGTCTCACTCACTCTTTTTTTCATATGATATTGCAAGACTTTTTGATATACCCTCGTATCTCCAAGGTGAAAATAAAAATTTAAATACATTGCTTTACAGATTGGGTAGACTCTGAGATTTATCTACAATATTTCTCTTATTTGACTTTGGAAAGAAACCAAAACGTGAAGCTGTTAAATGAAAACATAGCTCATATCAGTCAAAATACTTAGCTCAAGTGGGAAACGGGGCTTATAAAAGTTTTTTATATACAACCAAGAACGATGAACATAGGTCAGTTCGCTTGTCTTAGTTCAGCTGAAACAGGCCTTATTGTCTTATTATTAGCCATCGTTCATGAGTATGCAAAATCATCCGAATTGATTCAAAGCGATTCAAGATGGCTGACTTTTAACCAACAAGCGCACATAATTTTTATCTCTTAAAGGGAAAATCTGTACATGTATCATCACCTTAACAGAGCTCTCACAATAGACAATTTTTTCTCTTAAGTAAATTTTTTTCTAAAGTTTGATTTTCAAACAAACTTCTAAGGCAAAATAAAAATTGTTTTATTGTGAAAGCTGTTTAAAGTCTCCCAAATAAATATTCGTTTCGGAAAGGTAATTAAGTATTAAAACGGTGTAAGACTAAATACAAATTAAGGTTAATTAATTAAATTAAGACATAAAAATAAAATTTTACAATTTAGAGGAAAATAAAAACTGATTTTTTTTATTCAAAATAAAATACACAACGCATTTTTTATTTTAAAAAAATAATTTGTATGGTACATCAAACTAAACAATTTAAAATTAGCGTTCGAATAAAGACGGAACTTAAAAGTAAGCCATTATTTATCCTGCCATAAAGAACTGAAACGTTTTCTTTCAGACAATGCTGACCAATCTCTAGCTTAACTACTATTTAAAAATAGTTTTAATTACAAAATAGTGAGCGGCAACCTAAACTCGTAAGCTATTCACTTGTATATTGAATTTATAAAAAATATCTTATATACTTTCTTATATCCCTTTTTCAACTAAGAAAAATAAAAAATCTTCTCAATTTTAGTCCAATCCACACAAATGTGTGAGTAAAAAAATTAACGTATGTAACGGCGTTGTTCATTAAAAATTTCGCTTGATTTGAAGTAAAACCAACACAACTGTGTGTATAGATATAGTGTTTTTTTGGACGGAAAATAAGTTAAAAAGGAATTCACAAATGTGTAAATTTGTTCAAAAAACATACAAAACTACATATACATGGTATTTTAGCCCTACCCGCACAATTGTGTTAGTAAAACACAAAAGGGATATGTAATTCATTTGAGATGGATTAATTCAGCCCCCAATTTAAACAATAAAATTTATTAGAGATTAACAGATTAGATTAACAGAAAAATGAATTTAAGTTTTGTTAGCGAACCTTAAATGCTCATAATTAGATTATAATTATAAGCTCTAGATTTGCACACTGTAAACACCACATGACTCTCATTGGATTCTGTGACAAAACAGATCAAGTCAGACATGCTTTGGTTGAAATTATAATCTTTATAATGACATCCTCGTTTTTCTATTCCAATGAGGAACAATCCCTTAATAAATAGTTGATTGAAAGACAATAATGAAAAACGACATACTATTGTAGTATGTCCAAGTGACAATTTTCCTATTTTTATGTACTTCTCTTACGTAATATTTTTTACGATAAAATCGAATTAATAAATTTAATTTTAATTTTGAAACAAATATTGGGTTCAATGTCCCTGAACTTTCACACAGATTTGGATAAATAGAAAATCTGCCGTTCCATGACAATACATTGTTCTTAATGTATGCATATATAAGAAAATTACTCGTTCATATTTTCAATTATAAATTACCATACTGTAACAGTGCAATCAACGGCATCCTTTTAAAAAATTGTATTTAGTTGTTCTATATAGATTTCTACATCGTTTTCATTTTTAATCTTTATTCGTTTGTGTTTGTGAGAACAGATGTATTTAAAATAAACAATAATAATACACAGCTATGTACTCAATATATTAAATATACATATGTATATATCCTATCGTTCAAATCTCCTTTCCAATAATGGATTTATTTGATTGAACAATTCATATTCTTTTGCATTTCTATTATAGAAAAAAAATTATTTATGCTATTTTTTATAAAAAGAAAATTGAAGTAAGGTATTCATGATTTGTTTTATTGTTTATCACAAAAAATATTAAACACATTTTCTACATGACCTTGACAATTGTAAAACAATACGAGTTGAAATAAATATATTCTGTGTTAATATGTAGTATAATAAGTTAGAGTGAAGCAATACTATACTGGTTAATGGTATACAAAAATACGCCGTGTGTACTGTAAGTGTATTTAATCTTGCAAACATTTAGGCGAACTAGTAAAATTATTGCATAACTTAATTTCGATTAACGCGCTACCTGGATTTTCACCCTCTAAAGATTTTTTTCGAATGATGGTACTACTATATATATATTGCTATGCTTACAGTAACTCGGCTGCTTATGTTTGTATCCATTTGTGATGCACAGCATTACATGTGGCATGCGAAACGGCATGCTTTATGACGATATTCTGTTGAATGTAATTAATAACGCCCGATGACGTATTTATATTTTGATTGTGTGTTTGACGTGATGGCTCAAGCTTTTCCAGTATTTGTATTATGATGTATGATATTTTCTTATACTTTTATAAATAGTCCTTTGATATTATTTTATTGTTTTATTAGTTATAGCGTATTTATTATAAACGTTATGATATTGTAAATTGTGTTATCAATTCGTGTTATTTAATATTATTAGAGTGCCACAAAAAAAAAATCCAACATCAATTAAACACATGGTTTTACAGTCCCCGTTATTTGCATATTCGTAGGGTACTGCATCTTTCACCGAAACACCAACAAGCACACTAATGAAAGTAACATACAAGGTTCACCCCTTTGTATTGCTTTACACGTTAATTATATAATATTTAAATTTCACATGTACGTATTCTAATTACCGTCACACATTTTTTTAATATCTGGCCAACTTATTTGTTCACAGTTCTTTTATTTAAATCTCGTGGCCGAAAAGTTCCCAGTTCCGAAATCACAGTTTTAGCGCACGATTTTTTTTTTTTTTTATATATATCAGATTTAACTTAATTATTTAACTTGTATATTAACTATCACTATAATTAATTAACAACTTACAATTTAAATTTATAATTGTTGTACCCTAAATTTGCGTTGGGTTTTTCTTATCTCGCGCACGCGTTTTGAGCAAGTCGCTTTTCTTTCGGTTTCACTTTATTGTTTTTCTTTTCTCTGGGAGATGTGCACCTATTGAAATTATTTTACCAACTCCCTCAAAATAGTTGGTCACTCAACCTTCAAAAAAAAATTAGTACAGTCCAGGCAAAAGTTTCATTTATGAAATTTAACTCATCAATATAGCGCTATTCTTATACTGCTCAATTATATTTAAGGAATCTATGGAGAACAAATATTTACAGAGACCGATCGTAATAGTAAACTGGAACGACTACGAGTCGTAACAAACAACTCACACTCGAGCTCCGTAGTGCTATAGTTTCGTGGCGGCTGTATTGAGTCTCAAGAAATTTAGGCAATACGTAGAAGGATTCGAAGGAGTCTCAAACTGCAGGGGTTCAATTTCAGTATTGAGTACCGAAAAGGAAAAGATAACCTCGTGCCAGATGTGGTCTCACGAAACTTTGGAGAAGAAATTGTAATAAATGAAAATGATAGCCAGAGTCCACTACATGTTGATTTGAACTCACCTCATTTTGACAATGATTTGACATACCAACAACTAAAAGATTCCATATTTAAATCTCCTGGGATTGCTACTAATATGCGTATAATGGATAATAGAATTTATATTAAACTTGGCGATGTCACGGATCTCACAGACCTCCCCGTATGGAAAATATACATACCTAAGAACCTTAGTACGAGTTTAATAAGTGCTGCTCACTCGCCACCCACATCGGCTCATATTGGAGCACAGAAAACTATCGAAATACTTCGCAGATATTATTACTGGCCTAGGTTGGCAAAAAATGTGACAGACTTTATACAAAAGTGTGATATTTGCAAGACAACTAAGCCCGTAAATCAGATTACCCGTCCGCCAATGGGCAGTTATATGGAATCTATAAGGTCATGGCAACAAATTTATATTGACTTTCTGGGGCCTTATTCGCGATCTAAAAGCGGTAATAAATATATGCTTGTGGTCTTAGACAAGTTTTCTAAATTTGTAGTTATAGAGCCTATGAGAGAAGCGACAACATCTAACGTAACTAAATTTCTTGAGCACAGAATTTTCAATTTATTTGGAGTACCAGAAATTCTTGTTAGTGACAACGCCAAACAATTTATCGCAAAAGGGTTTGCGGATTTGTTATTAAAATATGGCGTTAAACATGTTTGGGTTCGCACCCCTAAATACCATCCTCAGCCGAACGCATCGGAACGGATTAATAGATCTGTGTTGGCCGCTATTCGGGAATATCTGGGAGAAAATCATCCTAATTGGGACCAATATGTATATGAAATTGGATCGGCTCTTCGAAACGTAGTACATAGTAGTACAAAGTATTCTCCCTACTTTATTGTGTTTGGGCAACATTTCATTGGTCATGGCAATAATTATGAACATCTTAGGAAACTAAATTGTCTAGATGATAAAAACGTTGGGATTTCAATTTCCGATAGACAAGCTGCCATATATACGAACATATTACGTCATTTACAGAAAACGCATGAGCAGAGCGCGGATCGTTACAATTTGAGGAGTCGTAATCGCAATATAAATGTCGGTGATACAGTTTTTGTTCGAAACTTTACTCAAAGCGATGCTGTTAACAAAATATCCGCAAAATTATGTCCAAAATTTATTAAAGCACGAATCTTACGAAAAATCTTTCATGTAGCTTATGAAGTTGTTGATGCACAGAACAAAAATATGGGAATATACCACGCGAAGAATATTCGAATGTAGCGTATAAGTAACGTTGAATAGGGTTATGTATAGAACCTTATTTTCCTTTATATTGCAGTGTAATATGCCCGGCTTGAGACATCTCATGGGTGTAGGTCTGTCCCACGATTTGTTACGACTCGTAGTCGTTCCAGTTTATTATTACGATCCAAAGTGTGTGTCCACTCATGAACGACCAAGCTCCCCGAACAATGAGTACTGAAGACCTTCCCGAATGACCCATCAACCCCTAGAGGCCGATGCCCATTCACAACGAAGTGACAAACAGGGTGAGCGGAGGGGGAGGTGCCAGACAAAACCTTTCTTCATCTTTTAACATGACCAGAGGTCATGTTAACAGAATTTAACTATTTAGTTATCCAGGCGGTCATTCTTCGCCGGCTAGACTCAGGGTTAGGGGTGGGTTAATCTGAATAACTAAACAATCCTTGTTTGGACCGCATAAGGAAGGAAAATAGGGAAGAGGTAGGGTAGGAAAAGTAAGACCAACAGGCAACTCACCTTGATTCAATTTGACTTACCTAGGCTCCATTCCAATAAACTAATTTATTCATCAATCCATGTTCACTTGATAATCACAACACTACTTAGAAAAACGACCATAATTCAAAACACATGAGTAAAAAGAAATGAAAAAAACAAGAGAAAAAAAAACAAACCACAAAAATATGGTCGAAGTAGAAAAAGGAAAATGAAAAATTAAGAAATTTTCAATTGAATATTATAAAACATATGTATATTTAAATCTAAAAGTCACCATCACCAGGGAGCTAGTACTTAACTAAAATAAACTAAAGGTATGAATACGTCGAACCATTTCCTTTATCACATACCAATTTTTGTACTTGCAAAAAAAAATATTTTAAAGATAATTAATAATTGAGAAAAGAAACAAAAAGTAAAGGGAATGCTTCAATCTATTTGCGATTACACATTACTTATACTAATTATATAATTAAATTAAATTAAAACTAGCTTACATATTTCATATAAATGTTGGGCGCCATTGGTAATCCATAGGTATTTGGTGTGAATTGTATTTCGATGATTTTATTTATTATTACTTGTAGCGTTATTTTTATATCATCAGAATATCATTAGAATTACTATATATTATATTTATATAAAGGGTATTATTGTGTAATTTAATATATTAATTATATGAGTTGTATTTAACTGTATCGTATTATTATGTAAAAGATTATTTTAATTATATTATATTATATTATTGATGCGTTGATGTTAACTCACATTTTGGAGCTACCTGTACGAGCTTGTTATCCATGTTCACTTTCATTTTAATCATTAAACACAAGCACAAAAGTTCATCGTTATTGTTGTACTGGTATAGTTAACGGTAGCGACCAAATCGGATGTTATCACCGCACTTTTATATTTAATGGTTAGTTTTCACTATTATTATCAGGTTAGTTTAAACATAAATTATTAGGATTTGTTGGACCACTATTTTATTTACTATTTATTCAGTCCGACAGAAGAAAGAGACATTATAAGCGTCTTTATTTTTTTAAATGATTAAAGTTCAACACCCTTGAAGTTTAGTGTATTTAACTTCATGTGGCCTAGTTAATTTATAAACCGATATAATTTTTAGCCTCACGTTGATCATGCCAATTTAGGTAAAAAGTCCACCATTACTTTTTGCATGAAACACTTTGCAGTTACAATTTATTCAGTTTCACTTATTATTAATTAGAATAAACTAAACACTTAGCAATTTATTAGTCAATAATTAGATTTTAATTTCTTAATATAACCTAATGTAATCATTATGAACTAAATATGGATTTAATCACTAGCTTCTAACTTAATAATTTTTCATTTTTTTTATTACTTTGTTTTTTTTTTATTATTAGATTATTACTTTAAATGACCAACCCATTTTATTGTTTTATGGCGTTGTTGTCTGTTATAAGCGAAGGTTACTCTTCAAAAACCTATGATCAACTGCCTGTCTATTTCATTATCTTTTCTCCCCATCTTTGTTGATCGATTTAAGGTTGTCAACCGTAACATTTGAAAAATATAGTCCATTTCTACAAAAACAGAGGTCTCAATAGGGAAACTGCATCCACAAACCATGTTCCACATACAGTCTATTGCAATTGATTCCGGACGCGTTATTATGAATTTTTTTTCCCCATTTCATATAATCAATAATATTTCAAGTATATGGACCGAAGTAATCTCGTTACAATCTGGAGAATCATCATGAATCACCCTCACTGTCCACTACAACAGCTTGCCACGATTGTTGTAGCTTCGTGCGGCTCATCGGCTTTACTTGGTTTTGATGGTCGCTCTGAATGAACAACACTTACTGGACTTACCATTCCGAATATGTGGATGTCCTGCCAAGCGGATGAATGGGAATGGCAAGCTCAGCCTGCAGATGTCGAACCGATACGAACTGGGACCCTTCTCCCTACATACCGATCCGAGGGAAAAAAGTAGCAATTCATTTTATTATTGCACGTACATCCAATTATCGAGAACTTCAATAATTCCAACACAAGGTTGCAACCAAATATTTATTTATTTATCAATCCCAAGAGGCTGTGTCCGCAAAAAAAAATCATAAACGAATTTAAAGAGTAGCAAAACACGTTGACACGTTGTATTATGTAGAATTAAGCAAATAACTGTTACTCAATGGGAAATACGAACGAAAATTTGATTTTAAATTGAAATCAATTTTAAAAATAAAAAAAATGAAAATTTGCTTAATTAAGAGAAAAAAAAATTGTACCTTAGCTGTTCTGTTGTGGCCCTGTAGCCATCATGAAATAGGTGATGCCACACCCACCCGGACTGTTGCGACCTTGTAGCCGATACCCGCAGAATGATTTTCACCGTATTCATACGTTGCGGCCCGTCCACCGGTATACATCGAAATACGGAATTTTGCATGACCTCGATTGGCCACCTGCAGATGTGATTTACAATGTTGTGGTCCTACCGAATGTCCGCGTTAGACCACCCGTAAAATATGTGGCGAGCCTCGTACTAATTTGCGGCGCTTTCGCCTTATATAAATGTAAACGGCCACGTTAGACCACCCGCAACTGTAGTAACGAGCCTCTATCGGCCGCCCGTAAATGTAGCGGTGCTTTCCCACCGAATACACAATTTATTTAGGCCATGTAAGGCAGCCACTTTATATAATTATTAGATTTATGTCCAAAATTTGTTGTCAGAGGCGATGAACATTTTGCATCCCACCATAAAATTTGACCCACATAATGAAATTCTCTCAACTTAATTTTTATATTTTAATTTTACACATTTTAGTTTTTCAAATTCAAAGAATGGAGCTCACCAAAATTAAAACAAACAAAATTTATTTGCAAGGATTCCAAAAAAAAAAACTTCCAACAAAAATATATTATAATTCTACGAATTAATATGAAAAAGTTTTTGATTCTAAAAAACTGACTCAATTTTTATATAAAAAAATACCTCGAACTCATGTTCGATCAACAAACTCAAAAACGACTATCTTTATATGATGTGGTTTCGTATCCCCAATTTTTCCCTAGGACACATATATTTCGTGTTGCTGTCTCCATTTTCCCTTCATCATTTTTTATATATGGTGCGAAGCACATTATTTACTTGTATATACTTGTATATAGGGGAAGAAAAGACAACAAAATGAAGCATTTTTCTTTACGATCCAACTTCCATACAGTTGGATAGGGACGACAGTATAATATAAATTCAATATGTTTATGGTGGCGTGGAGTGTAAGTACGACGCAAAACATCAAAACTAGTACATATACTACCAAACAGATGGAAATGCCATCAGTAAAAATACTCTAAAAAAAATTTAATGACAAACGGAAAAATGGCATAACATAGTATGAAAACTTTCTCTGCGAGATGTGAATCTGCTGAGAGCTGGGAAAAACCTTTGGTAGTCAGATTTCCTATCATCTCTATAACAGCAGATTTGACGCTCAGTTAAACAAATATGCAGACTTATGCTTTCACTGGGACCTGTCCTCTTCTTCGTATCAGCTGCAAATTATCCACAATAATATGCAGGATTTAGTTCTACGGCCGTGATTTTCTCCTTTTGTAAGCTCAACAGCAACTAACCTATGAGATCAACACCACCACTGGGGAAGTATTATCCGCCCGATTGTCCTTTGATGCAACGTGCCACCAATATTCCCGATTATATAGTTGCATTATTTCGCTAACCCGATTTGCCACGAAAGTTGTCCAACGCCTCGGATGAATAGTGAGAATAGCGAGAATAATGTGGTTTTTATTATTTCTACGGTTAGCGATTATTCCACCGATTTCACCAGCTTCGCGTTCCAGTTTAAATTCGGTATCTATCTGAAGCTCCTAGTTCCAGTTTAAATTTGGTATCTAAAGCCTTGAAATAACATTTTTACCTTAATGACTATCGGCGTTAACCAGGCTTACCTTATTTCTTTCACTTTAAAACGTTCATATTTTTTATTGTCGAATTCATCTTCCAAAATTTGATTGATGGAAACCAGTGTGTTGCAAGTTATTCTCTCCATGTTTATTGAAATTTTCTAAGTCTACATCATGTTTTCAGTTAAAATAGGGTTCTGCAACAAGGTTTCTTGCCCTCTCTGTAGTGTATACTTTCCCGCAGGAAATAAGACACAATATTCACAAAAATGTTCATCTAATTTGTCCGAACAAAGTAAAATCCATCTATCATTGACATTCAATTTGTTTACCAATCGGATTTTCACGAACCTTTGTACTGATATCATTGGAGAAGTACAACGCGAATTTACACTTTTCTCAGTAATTTAGGTGGTAAAGAATCCGATTTATTGCGGTGTGAAACAAAAAATTGAAACAAATTGACCTGCTTTTGTAATTGTTTCTTGGGCCCGCGGACTTCCTCCTTGTGTGCGCCATTTATGCCATCCTCCTCAATCCAATTAATCATTTGTATGAAACGTGTTCAAATCCTTTTAGATGAATTCGTGAAAATTGGATTTCGGTATTGCTAGCATTTAGGCGTAACATTTGCGTTCTTTATTTCTATAAATTTTATAAAAAGGATTGATTCTCGAAATAAACGTATCTGGGGCGAAATAAAGTCCGACCGAAACAATCAATTGTTACAAAATATTTCAATGAAGAAACACAAAAAATTTGAAAAACTATCAAAGTTTGCTTAGATATTTTGCATAAAACGCAAACAAACGAAATTCAAATGGACAAATTGTATTCGACACCTATGGAAATGTATTATCGGTAGAAACAAAATTTTCTTCACGCGACGTCCAGACATAATCGAGTATGTCTAAAAATATTTGTCACTCTGTTACAAAATTTACAGTTGTATTCCATAATACCGCTTCCGTATGTTGTGTATGACTTTGTCCATTAATATGTTATGTAAAATTATTTATCTTGGTTTTAAAATTAGAAAAGCCATAATGCCATCCTTATAAACCTAAAATGTAACAGGGCAACAACTACACATATAAAATCAACATTTAATAGTTTTCTATGTGGTAAACCCTAATAATTCATGAACTTCCTTAGTTTTTCCTAAAAAGTAAAAAATTTTGGGATCACAATTTTGTTAAACAGAAATATAAATATTGATGACATGTACTACACACACATTCACCCCAAACATTGTACTTTATGCATACAACAATAGAAGAAATACTTGATACGAAAACAAAAATTAGGAAAATTTACATGAAAAATCAATTTTCATTTTGGAAAAGTAACAAAAAATATAAACTTAAGTCACGAATTTTAAATTATGTGTGTTAGTCTCTAATCAGATTTGGGTCACTCGTGCTCACCTATATGGGGTATCCACATGAACTTAGGTAAAACACGTTTTAAACAGAAAAAATTTAGAAAAAATTTGGGAACTTTCTGTCAATATATGCCAGATCATAAAATTTTACTATTCTCTTACTACATTTCCATTCAAGTCGATTAATCAAAATGCGATTACGATCTCTCATCACACAAATTAATTTTATTTTCCGATTTCATGATTTCGACGAATTTCCATATATTAAATTATATAAACTTTAAACGAGTGGAAAATAAAGAAAATCATACCTCATGTAAACATCTGCTCTATCTGCAGGTTGGATGGTATTCGGTATCCATCAGCATAATAATATTCATGTTTAATGTTTTTTGTTGTTGTACATGAAAATACTTTTTTTTTTTTGAAACAGTTTTTCATCTCATTATAATGTAAATAAAACCGTTTTTATCGGGAAAGAGTACAAAATTTATTTATTCATAATTTGAAATCGGAAAACCAAAAAAAAATTTTTTCAATATTGAGTGTATGGAATTTGCACTGTAATTTTCGCGCCTACACAAAATATTCTAAAAATTATTTTATTATTAACTTTATTATTATTTTTCGCTTCTTTGTTTGTTTTGCTTAGAACATTTAATTTGGTCAGTGACAAATTTTACTGGGACACTATTTCTATTATCTCAGCTTTTGGTGAATAATAATCTAAGAACGTGTATTATATGGACGGTGATGAAAGGCTTCGTTATTGCAAAATATTTATATTTTTTAACTAAATAGTGTAAGTGTTGCAAAAAATAATTGAAAGATATAAGACGAGTGTGAAGCATGTACCAAATTTTTATCGCAAGCACGTACTGGTTAACCTCTCGTTATATAATGAATTGTCAACGTGCCTTATTTCAAAATCGATAATTCAGAAAGGGTCTTCGCTTTCCCAGCCGAAAGTGAAAAAATACGATGGCCAGTTAGTTGGGCACCTGTTAAATGTGACTCAATCAAAATTGGCCATTTACCATAAACATTTTAACGCAAGCTAAATATTTTCACGCAATAAAATATATTTAATCAAGTTTGCGTTGCTTTTTTTCTGATCGCGAAAACAGATTTCATGGCTGCGTACCAATAGTCGTAGTAGAGTTTTCGATCAGTTTGCCATAGAGTTTATGAAAAATAATTGAATTTACTGAAAAATTTACTTAAAAATGATTTTTACCCGGCTATTGATTAGTCATTTTTCTGTGCAACCGACCTTTACCGAATTTTGATAAAAAAAATATTCACCAAAATTCGGCATCTCCACGGACAGACGGATTGACTATCCGGAATGAAACTTCTACCTAAACTCTTTTCAGGAGTGGTATGATTATAATCAGAGATGTATAAACATTCGTTTATACGTACCACAACAAATCAGGGCTGGAACCGTTACAAATTGTGTAATTGGTTTTAATTTAATTAAAATGCTGTACATTATTAACAAAACAGACAACATATTGAATCATAATAATAATTATCATCATCATCGTACTATTTGCGATCGGCCATATACGTTGTTGCTATCATGCATATTATGCATAATATGTTATTTACGAATACATAATCTAAAATATAACATGTTGTAATTAAAAATCAAATTTTAATTGCTTTAGGCCATAATTGATTAAAAATTTATCATTTATGAATATTATAATTTCTTGGTATAGATTGTGGGTTTTATAGAAACTTAATCCAAAAATGTATGTTACGGTTGTTTCATTTTATAACAAAATTAACATTTTCGATTGAAAACTATGTGAGATGAGTTGATGTTCTTCTAATATTGAATATTAAATTTCAAATCATAAAAATAATTGGCATTTGAATACAGAATAAAAAACAATGCATGTCTAGTTTAGAAATGTATTTTGCACTGTAAACCTTGCATTGGGGTTGGATTTTTTTTTTCAAACTGTTGAAATCTAAACGCTGGATATCGACTTATGTCGATGATATGATGATCGGAGGCAGTTCTAAAGCAAATGCCAAAATTTTACTGCAACAGAGGATGAAGGTGAGTAAACGGACACGCCTAAGGTGTTGGATCTTCACGAAACACACGAAGCGAACGGGCCTATCAGCTTAGGAGTTGCTCTATCTAACAAACAACAATTTCGACTGAACAAAATATTGCCAGCTCACAGTTATAGTTTATAGGAATTGACATATTAGACAGCACTACCAACATATGGATGCGATGATCAGCAAGCTAATTTTTGATGAATGAGAAAAAACAAAAAACTGCGTGATCCGCTGAAAAAAAAATTTGCAAGTTCACACTATTGATCCGGGGATGCGGTGTATGTGGCCAGGTTGCTTAGGAATTGCTCTTTCAAAAGACACTGCCAATATGTGATTGCGATGATCTAAAAGCCAGAAACTGCCCAAAAGGTTAATGAGGAAAATTGGTCATTTTCAAAAAATCCTTGTGCCTTACGTAGATGAGATAAGTACTTGTTACTTACTTGAACCATAGATTGGAATCTCATCTTTACAACGGTGTGATTGGTTTTTATTGGGTACGACTTTGAGCGGACTTATGGGTTGTTGAAGCAGAAACTGCCCAAAAGGTTAATGAGGAAAATTGGTCATTTTCAAAAAATCCTTGTGCCTTACGTAGATGAGATAAGTACTTGTTACTTACTTGAACCATAGATTGGAATCTCATCTTTACAACGGTGTGATTGGTATTTATTGGGTACGACTTTGAGCGGACTTATGGGTTGTTGAAGCAGAAACTGCCCAAAAGGTTAATGAGGAAAATTGGTCATTTTCAAAAAATCCTTGTGCCTTACGTAGATGAGATAAGTACTTGTTACTTACTTGAACCATAGATTGGAATCTCATCTTTACAACGGTGTGATTGGTATTTATTGGGTACGACTTTGAGCGGACTTATGGGTTGTTGAAGCAGAAACTGCCCAAAAGGTTAATGAGGAAAATTGGTCATTTTCAAAAAATCCTTGTGCCTTACGTAGATGAGATAAGTACTTGTTACTTACTTGAACCATAGATTGGAATCTCATCTTTACAACGGTGTGATTGGTATTTATTGGGTACGACTTTGAGCGGACTTATGGGTTGTTGAAGCAGAAACAGCCCAAAAGGCTAATGAGGAAAATTGGTCATTTTCAAAAAATCCTTGTGCCTTACGTAGATGAGATAAGTACTTGTTACTTACTTGAACCATAGATTGGAATCTCATCTTTACAACGGTGTGATTGGTTTTTATTGGGTACGACTTTGAGCGGACTTATGGGTTGTTGAAGCAGAAACTGCCCAAAAGGTTAATGAGGAAAATTGGTCATTTTCAAAAAGTCCTTGTGCCTTACGTAGATGAGATAAGTACTTGTTACTTACTTGAACCATAGATTGGAATCTCATCTTTACAACGGTGTGATTGGTTTTTATTGGGTACGACTTTGAGCGGACTTATGGGTTGTTGAAGCAGAAACTGCCCAAAAGGTTAATGAGGAAAATTGGTCATTTTCAAAAAATCCTTGTGCCTTACGTAGATGAGATAAGTACTTGTTACTTACTTGAACCATAGATTGGAATCTCATCTTTACAACGGTGTGATTGGTATTTATTGGGTACGACTTTGAGCGGACTTATGGGTTGTTGAAGCAGAAACAGCCCAAAAGGTTAATGAGGAAAATTGGTCATTTTCAAAAAATCCTTGTGCCTTACGTAGATGAGATAAGTACTTGTTACTTACTTGAACCATAGATTGGAATCTCATCTTTACAACGGTGTGATTGGTTTTTATTGGGTACGACTTTGAGCGGACTTATGGGTTGTTGAAGCAGAAACTGCCCAAAAGGTTAATGAGGAAAATTGGTCATTTTCAAAAAATCCTTGTGCCTTACGTAGATGAGATAAGTACTTGTTACTTACTTGAACCATAGATTGGAATCTCATCTTTACAACGGTGTGATTGGTTTTTATTGGGTACGACTTTGAGCGGACTTATGGGTTGTTGAAGCAGAAACTGCCCAAAAGGTTAATGAGGAAAATTGGTCATTTTCAAAAAATCCTTGTGCCTTACGTAGATGAGATAAGTACTTGTTACTTACTTGAACCATAGATTGGAATCTCATCTTTACAACGGTGTGATTGGTATTTATTGGGTACGACTTTGAGCGGACTTATGGGTTGTTGAAGCAGAAACTGCCCAAAAGGTTAATGAGGAAAATTGGTCATTTTCAAAAAATCCTTGTGCCTTACGTAGATGAGATAAGTACTTGTTACTTACTTGAACCATAGATTGGAATCTCATCTTTACAACGGTGTGATTGGTATTTATTGGGTACGACTTTGAGCGGACTTATGGGTTGTTGAAGCAGAAACTGCCCAAAAGGCTAATGAGGAAAATTGGTCATTTTCAAAAAATCCTTGTGCCTTACGTAGATGAGATAAGTACTTGTTACTTACTTGAACCATAGATTGGAATCTCATCTTTACAACGGTGTGATTGGTATTTATTGGGTACGACTTTGAGCGGACTTATGGGTTGTTGAAGCAGAAACTGCCCAAAAGGCTAATGAGGAAAATTGGTCATTTTCAAAAAATCCTTGTGCCTTACGTAGATGAGATAAGTACTTGTTACTTACTTGAACCATAGATTGGAATCTCATCTTTACAACGGTGTGATTGGTTTTTATTGGGTACGACTTTGCGCGGACTTATGGGTTGTTGAAGCAGAAACTGCCCGAAAGGTTAATGAGGAAAATTGTCATTTTCAAAAAATCCTTGTGCCTTACGTAGATGAGATAAGTACTTGTTACTTACTTGAACCATAGATTGGAATCTCATCTTTACAACGGTGTGATTGGTTTTTATTGGGTACGACTTAGCGCGGACTTATGGGTTGTTGAAGCAGAAACTGCCCAAAAGGTTAATGAGGAAAATTGGTCATTTTAAAAAAATCCTTGTGCCTTACGTAGAGATAAGTACTTGTTACTTACTTGAACCATAGATTGGAATCTCATCTTTACAACGGTGTGATTGGTTTTTATTGGGTACGACTTAGCGCGGACTTATGGGTTTTTGAAGCAGAAACTGCCCAAAAGGTTAATGAGGAAAATTGGTCATTTTCAAAAAATCCTTGTGCCTTACGTAGATGAGATAAGTACTTGTTACTTACTTGAACCATAGATTGGAATCTCATCTTTACAACGGTGTGATTGGTATTTATTGGGTACGACTTTGAGCGGACTTATGGGTTGTTGAAGCAGAAACTGCCCAAAAGGCTAATGAGGAAAATTGGTCATTTTCAAAAAATCCTTGTGCCTTACGTAGATGAGATAAGTACTTGTTACTTACTTGAACCATAGATTGGAATCTCATCTTTACAACGGTGTGATTGGTATTTATTGGGTACGACTTTGCGCGGACTTATGGGTTGTTGAAGCAGAAACTGCCCAAAAGGTTAATGAGGAAAATTGGTCATTTTCAAAAAATCCTTGTGCCTTACGTAGATGAGATAAGTACTTGTTACTTACTTGAACCATAGATTGGAATCTCATCTTTACAACGGTGTGATTGGTATTTATTGGGTACGACTTTGAGCGGACTTATGGGTTGTTGAAGCAGAAACTGCCCAAAAGGCTAATGAGGAAAATTGGTCATTTTCAAAAAATCCTTGTGCCTTACGTAGATGAGATAAGTACTTGTTACTTACTTGAACCATAGATTGGAATCTCATCTTTACAACGGTGTGATTGGTTTTTATTGGGTACGACTTAGCGCGGACTTATGGGTTTTTGAAGCAGAAACTGCCCAAAAGGTTAATGAGGAAAATTGGTCATTTTCAAAAAATCCTTGTGCCTTACGTAGATGAGATAAGTACTTGTTACTTACTTGAACCATAGATTGGAATCTCATCTTTACAACGGTGTGATTGGTTTTTATTGGGTACGACTTTGCGCGGACTTATGGGTTGTTGAAGCAGAAACTGCCCGAAAGGTTAATGAGGAAAATTGTCATTTTCAAAAAATCCTTGTGCCTTACGTAGATGAGATAAGTACTTGTTACTTACTTGAACCATAGATTGGAATCTCATCTTTACAACGGTGTGATTGGTTTTTATTGGGTACGACTTAGCGCGGACTTATGGGTTGTTGAAGCAGAAACTGCCCAAAAGGTTAATGAGGAAAATTGGTCATTTTAAAAAAATCCTTGTGCCTTACGTAGAGATAAGTACTTGTTACTTACTTGAACCATAGATTGGAATCTCATCTTTACAACGGTGTGATTGGTTTTTATTGGGTACGACTTAGCGCGGACTTATGGGTTTTTGAAGCAGAAACTGCCCAAAAGGTTAATGAGGAAAATTGGTCATTTTCAAAAAATCCTTGTGCCTTACGTAGATGAGATAAGTACTTGTTACTTACTTGAACCATAGATTGGAATCTCATCTTTACAACGGTGTGATTGGTATTTATTGGGTACGACTTTGAGCGGACTTATGGGTTGTTGAAGCAGAAACTGCCCAAAAGGCTAATGAGGAAAATTGGTCATTTTCAAAAAATCCTTGTGCCTTACGTAGATGAGATAAGTACTTGTTACTTACTTGAACCATAGATTGGAATCTCATCTTTACAACGGTGTGATTGGTATTTATTGGGTACGACTTTGCGCGGACTTATGGGTTGTTGAAGCAGAAACTGCCCAAAAGGTTAATGAGGAAAATTGGTCATTTTCAAAAAATCCTTGTGCCTTACGTAGATGAGATAAGTACTTGTTACTTACTTGAACCATAGATTGGAATCTCATCTTTACAACGGTGTGATTGGTATTTATTGGGTACGACTTTGAGCGGACTTATGGGTTGTTGAAGCAGAAACTGCCCAAAAGGCTAATGAGGAAAATTGGTCATTTTCAAAAAATCCTTGTGCCTTACGTAGATGAGATAAGTACTTGTTACTTACTTGAACCATAGATTGGAATCTCATCTTTACAACGGTGTGATTGGTATTTATTGGGTACGACTTTGCGCGGACTTATGGGTTGTTGAAGCAGAAACTGCCCAAAAGGTTAATGAGGAAAATTGGTCATTTTCAAAAAATCCTTGTGCCTTACGTAGATGAGATAAGTACTTGTTACTTACTTGAACCATAGAATGGAATCTCATCTTTACAACGGTGTGATTGGTATTTATTGGGTACGACTTTGAGCGGACTTATGGGTTGTTGAAGCAGAAACTGCCCAAAAGGCTAATGAGGAAAATTGGTCATTTTCAAAAAATCCTTGTGCCTTACGTAGATGAGATAAGTACTTGTTACTTACTTGAACCATAGATTGGAATCTCATCTTTACAACGGTGTGATTGGTATTTATTGGGTACGACTTTGCGCGGACTTATGGGTTGTTGAAGCAGAAACTGCCCAAAAGGCTAATGAGGAAAATTGGTCATTTTCAAAAAATCCTTGTGCCTTACGTAGATGAGATAAGTACTTGTTACTTACTTGAACCATAGATTGGAATCTCATCTTTACAACGGTGTGATTGGTATTTATTGGGTACGACTTTGCGCGGACTTATGGGTTGTTGAAGCAGAAACTGCCCAAAAGGCTAATGAGGAAAATTGGTCATTTTCAAAAAATCCTTGTGCCTTACGTAGATGAGATAAGTACTTGTTACTTACTTGAACCATAGAATGGAATCTCATCTTTACAACGGTGTGATTGGTATTTATTGGGTACGACTTTGAGCGGACTTATGGGTTGTTGAAGCAGAAACTGCCCAAAAGGCTAATGAGGAAAATTGGTCATTTTCAAAAAATCCTTGTGCCTTACGTAGATGAGATAAGTACTTGTTACTTACTTGAACCATAGATTGGAATCTCATCTTTACAACGGTGTGATTGGTATTTATTGGGTACGACTTTGCGCGGACTTATGGGTTGTTGAAGCAGAAACTGCCCAAAAGGTTAATGAGGAAAATTGGTCATTTTCAAAAAATCCTTGTGCCTTACGTAGATGAGATAAGTACTTGTTACTTACTTGAACCATAGATTGGAATCTCATCTTTACAACGGTGTGATTGGTATTTATTGGGTACGACTTTGCGCGGACTTATGGGTTGTTGAAGCAGAAACTGCCCAAAAGGCTAATGAGGAAAATTGGTCATTTTCAAAAAATCCTTGTGCCTTACGTAGATGAGATAAGTACTTGTTACTTACTTGAACCATAGATTGGAATCTCATCTTTACAACGGTGTGATTGGTTTTTATTGGGTACGACTTTGCGCGGACTTATGGGTTGTTGAAGCAGAAACTGCCCGAAAGGTTAATGAGGAAAATTGTCATTTTCAAAAAATCCTTGTGCCTTACGTAGATGAGATAAGTACTTGTTACTTACTTGAACCATAGATTGGAATCTCATCTTTACAACGGTGTGATTGGTTTTTATTGGGTACGACTTAGCGCGGACTTATGGGTTGTTGAAGCAGAAACTGCCCAAAAGGTTAATGAGGAAAATTGGTCATTTTAAAAAAATCCTTGTGCCTTACGTAGAGATAAGTACTTGTTACTTACTTGAACCATAGATTGGAATCTCATCTTTACAACGGTGTGATTGGTTTTTATTGGGTACGACTTAGCGCGGACTTATGGGTTTTTGAAGCAGAAACTGCCCAAAAGGTTAATGAGGAAAATTGGTCATTTTCAAAAAATCCTTGTGCCTTACGTAGATGAGATAAGTACTTGTTACTTACTTGAACCATAGATTGGAATCTCATCTTTACAACGGTGTGATTGGTATTTATTGGGTACGACTTTGAGCGGACTTATGGGTTGTTGAAGCAGAAACTGCCCAAAAGGCTAATGAGGAAAATTGGTCATTTTCAAAAAATCCTTGTGCCTTACGTAGATGAGATAAGTACTTGTTACTTACTTGAACCATAGATTGGAATCTCATCTTTACAACGGTGTGATTGGTATTTATTGGGTACGACTTTGCGCGGACTTATGGGTTGTTGAAGCAGAAACTGCCCAAAAGGTTAATGAGGAAAATTGGTCATTTTCAAAAAATCCTTGTGCCTTACGTAGATGAGATAAGTACTTGTTACTTACTTGAACCATAGATTGGAATCTCATCTTTACAACGGTGTGATTGGTATTTATTGGGTACGACTTTGAGCGGACTTATGGGTTGTTGAAGCAGAAACTGCCCAAAAGGCTAATGAGGAAAATTGGTCATTTTCAAAAAATCCTTGTGCCTTACGTAGATGAGATAAGTACTTGTTACTTACTTGAACCATAGATTGGAATCTCATCTTTACAACGGTGTGATTGGTTTTTATTGGGTACGACTTAGCGCGGACTTATGGGTTTTTGAAGCAGAAACTGCCCAAAAGGTTAATGAGGAAAATTGGTCATTTTCAAAAAATCCTTGTGCCTTACGTAGATGAGATAAGTACTTGTTACTTACTTGAACCATAGATTGGAATCTCATCTTTACAACGGTGTGATTGGTTTTTATTGGGTACGACTTTGCGCGGACTTATGGGTTGTTGAAGCAGAAACTGCCCGAAAGGTTAATGAGGAAAATTGTCATTTTCAAAAAATCCTTGTGCCTTACGTAGATGAGATAAGTACTTGTTACTTACTTGAACCATAGATTGGAATCTCATCTTTACAACGGTGTGATTGGTTTTTATTGGGTACGACTTAGCGCGGACTTATGGGTTGTTGAAGCAGAAACTGCCCAAAAGGTTAATGAGGAAAATTGGTCATTTTAAAAAAATCCTTGTGCCTTACGTAGAGATAAGTACTTGTTACTTACTTGAACCATAGATTGGAATCTCATCTTTACAACGGTGTGATTGGTTTTTATTGGGTACGACTTAGCGCGGACTTATGGGTTTTTGAAGCAGAAACTGCCCAAAAGGTTAATGAGGAAAATTGGTCATTTTCAAAAAATCCTTGTGCCTTACGTAGATGAGATAAGTACTTGTTACTTACTTGAACCATAGATTGGAATCTCATCTTTACAACGGTGTGATTGGTATTTATTGGGTACGACTTTGAGCGGACTTATGGGTTGTTGAAGCAGAAACTGCCCAAAAGGCTAATGAGGAAAATTGGTCATTTTCAAAAAATCCTTGTGCCTTACGTAGATGAGATAAGTACTTGTTACTTACTTGAACCATAGATTGGAATCTCATCTTTACAACGGTGTGATTGGTATTTATTGGGTACGACTTTGCGCGGACTTATGGGTTGTTGAAGCAGAAACTGCCCAAAAGGTTAATGAGGAAAATTGGTCATTTTCAAAAAATCCTTGTGCCTTACGTAGATGAGATAAGTACTTGTTACTTACTTGAACCATAGATTGGAATCTCATCTTTACAACGGTGTGATTGGTATTTATTGGGTACGACTTTGAGCGGACTTATGGGTTGTTGAAGCAGAAACTGCCCAAAAGGCTAATGAGGAAAATTGGTCATTTTCAAAAAATCCTTGTGCCTTACGTAGATGAGATAAGTACTTGTTACTTACTTGAACCATAGATTGGAATCTCATCTTTACAACGGTGTGATTGGTATTTATTGGGTACGACTTTGCGCGGACTTATGGGTTGTTGAAGCAGAAACTGCCCAAAAGGTTAATGAGGAAAATTGGTCATTTTCAAAAAATCCTTGTGCCTTACGTAGATGAGATAAGTACTTGTTACTTACTTGAACCATAGAATGGAATCTCATCTTTACAACGGTGTGATTGGTATTTATTGGGTACGACTTTGAGCGGACTTATGGGTTGTTGAAGCAGAAACTGCCCAAAAGGCTAATGAGGAAAATTGGTCATTTTCAAAAAATCCTTGTGCCTTACGTAGATGAGATAAGTACTTGTTACTTACTTGAACCATAGATTGGAATCTCATCTTTACAACGGTGTGATTGGTATTTATTGGGTACGACTTTGCGCGGACTTATGGGTTGTTGAAGCAGAAACTGCCCAAAAGGTTAATGAGGAAAATTGGTCATTTTCAAAAAATCCTTGTGCCTTACGTAGATGAGATAAGTACTTGTTACTTACTTGAACCATAGATTGGAATCTCATCTTTACAACGGTGTGATTGGTATTTATTGGGTACGACTTTGCGCGGACTTATGGGTTGTTGAAGCAGAAACTGCCCAAAAGGCTAATGAGGAAAATTGGTCATTTTCAAAAAATCCTTGTGCCTTACGTAGATGAGATAAGTACTTGTTACTTACTTGAACCATAGATTGGAATCTCATCTTTACAACGGTGTGATTGGTTTTTATTGGGTACGACTTTGCGCGGACTTATGGGTTGTTGAAGCAGAAACTGCCCAAAAGGTTAATGAGGAAGATTGGTCATTTTCAAAAAATCCTTGTGCCTTACGTAGATGAGATATAAGTACTTGTTACTTACTTGAACCATAGATTGGAATCTCATCTTTACAACGGTGTGATTGGTATTTATTGGGTACGACTTTGAGCGGACTTATGGGTTGTTGAAGCAGAAACTGCCCAAAAGGCTAATGAGGAAAATTGGTCATTTTCAAAAAATCCTTGTGCCTTACGTAGATGAGATAAGTACTTGTTACTTACTTGAACCATAGATTGGAATCTCATCTTTACAACGGTGTGATTGGTATTTATTGGGTACGACTTTGCGCGGACTTATGGGTTGTTGAAGCAGAAACTGCCCAAAAGGTTAATGAGGAAAATTGGTCATTTTCAAAAAATCCTTGTGCCTTACGTAGATGAGATAAGTACTTGTTACTTACTTGAACCATAGATTGGAATCTCATCTTTACAACGGTGTGATTGGTATTTATTGGGTACGACTTTGAGCGGACTTATGGGTTGTTGAAGCAGAAACTGCCCAAAAGGCTAATGAGGAAAATTGGTCATTTTCAAAAAATCCTTGTGCCTTACGTAGATGAGATAAGTACTTGTTACTTACTTGAACCATAGATTGGAATCTCATCTTTACAACGGTGTGATTGGTATTTATTGGGTACGACTTTGAGCGGACTTATGGGTTGTTGAAGCAGAAACTGCCCAAAAGGCTAATGAGGAAAATTGGTCATTTTCAAAAAATCCTTGTGCCTTACGTAGATGAGATAAGTACTTGTTACTTACTTGAACCATAGATTGGAATCTCATCTTTACAACGGTGTGATTGGTTTTTATTGGGTACGACTTTGCGCGAACTTATGGGTTGTTGAAGCAGAAACTGCCCAAAAGGTTAATGAGGAAAATTGGTCATTTTAAAAAAATCCTTGTGCCTTACGTAGATGAGATCCAAAGTCTTGAGAGCTCGAGTAATTTGATCGGATTTATCTTCAAGTTTTCGAAGTTTGCAGAGTTGGTTTGATGTAAAACTGGTTGATCCAAAAATGTTTCAATTAAACTTAAAAATTATTTGACACTTCTGATCGTTCCTTTGAGAGATGATAGAGCGATAAATCAGGAATTGTACAACGCAAATTTTGAAAAGATGCGTCATGCAAATCCCAAAGCGAAGTTCATAATTTATGCTTACCGGGAAAAAGCTCGTTTTTTATGTGCGGTAATTTAACAACTATTTTTTTTTTGGTTGCCTGGTTCCAACTCAATTTAATTATTTTCTTATTTTTGAAATCTCCAGTTATTTTATTAACGTATTGTAGTAATATATGAGGCCAATTTTCAAAACAATGCAGTAAACACCCAAACCAAGCCTAACAGCAAAATCTAATTCGTGCTTGTTTAGAGTTTAATCTCTACTAAATGTTCAAAACGAACTTTATCCTACAGTGTCGCGGCCAGATCACACTATCAATTGGTAAATATAGAAATACCATGAGCTCATAGATTAAATCGAAATTAAAATAAAAAAAAAACACGAAATAGCAACAACACAGCGGAATTGGATTAACCTTTTTACCAACCACCGGAAAATTGAAATCCATCAAAAATCCATATGAAATATTAATTATTATTATACGAAACATTACCCAACAGCAGCAAAAACACAAAAAGGATTTTCATCCATTAACTAGCTTAGTATAATACGTAAAATACGAGTATAAATATAACAAAAATATTTATAATTTTCCAAAAAGTCAAAACGCGTGTAAATTTTCCAGTTTTCCACCAACCAAAAAAAAAAGCCAATCCGCTTATCACAATAACATTACAACGTTGATAAACCAGCTAAAACATATTGAATAATTAATTGTTCGGGGCCTATAAACGGTGGTGCGGTACACAAACCATCTAAGAAATTAGAATATTATTATTTTGGTTGGTTGGCCTGCGTCATTAATTTATATACAGATAATAATGGGCACAGTATATAACGCGAGCGATGAAAATGGTTTTGGGATATAAGTAAAGAGGAAAAACTTTTTGTGTTCCACAATTAATGTGAGGTATAAATAAATAATTTTTTATTTTTTGTTATATGTAGTTTTTTTGGTATAGCGGTTTACTATTTTGTACCTCGACATGATGTACCTGTGCACAGCTATTCGCTATATATACAGTTAATGTATCACTATTAATCAGTAAACACAAAGTTTATGTTTTGATGTTGTTGTTTTTATTTTTGGGGGGAAGTAATTTGTAATTTATTATATTTTGTACTTAATACTTGCTTCCTTTCCGTCTTAATGCATCCGGTATTATAGAAAATAAAAATAAAATCGAAAAATAAGAAAATTAAGAATTATAATAATCTAGAAAATATATTATTCAAGATGTAATACAAAATGAGTAGAACTTTGCCCAATTTTGTGAGTTTTTATTTTGGTTACGGGAAAAAGGAGCTTTGCCAGTTTGCTGGTTTTGTAGCATAGGTAAAATAATTGGTTTGGTATTTTTTAAGCCCGTGATGAGACCGAAATTATTAAGTTGGTTCATTTTTGATACGGAGTGTTCCAAGAAGAGAACAAAATTTAATTTTTCACTTTCAAAAAAACATGGAAGCTGCTTAAATTTCGGAAAAGCAACAAGTCAACCTTTGTTAGTTGAAAATTTAAAATTAAATTTATTTAAATCTTTTAATCCGTCATCATTTTTCTAAATGCTAAACTTTTCAAGAACATTTCAAAAATTTAAAAAGTTTCAAAAAACTATCACTGACGGGACACAGATTTCCAACAAATTTCGCAAGGATCTCCCAATTATTGGAAAAGTTTCATTGAGAACAGTCAATCCGCCTGAACTGTAGAGATGTCGAATTTTGATGAAATAATTTTCCCTCAATTTACGTAAAGGCAATATACTTTTCAAAATATTTGCAAAACACGAAAAGATCTTATGATGGACCAATGATGGCCAAAAACACTGGGATCCCCCAATTTTTGGGAAAAGCTTAAGTCTGAAATTTCACCACGGTCAGTGAATCCACCTGGAATGTAGGGAACCGACAACATTTAGTCTGCGTAACACCGCACACACACAAACACACACACGCGAACCCACACAGATTTTTTTTTAAAGACTGGTTTTTTGACTTCTGCGATATAGCGACAAGTAAATCTGCAAAAATATCGAGGCCTAAATTTGTCCATACTTTATTTTACTACGTAAAACAAAGTCAATCACGTATTCGAGGTCAACCAGAATGAGTTATGGACAAAATCACGAAAAGTGTTACTAAAGATTTAAGTTGATCGGAAGTTGAAAACGATAATGGTCTATGCATTTCAGTCATCTCGAACGAAGCAGTTCAATTTAAACGACCATTTAAATGGTAGTTTCAAAATATATTATTCGTCTATTCACTATACATGGTCGTTATCCGATTCTAATGAATTTTGCGTTTTAATTCTGAAGCACTGACTAGTCAAGATAACCGGACCAACTTCGGCACTACTAGAAGGTCAGGGAATATAATAAAATCGCTGATAACAAATGCTACAACGAAAAATCTTTTCACAACTCTCTTGGCCAGTTAAGAGACACATACCATTTAGCAATAGCAATGGCTACCGGCTTTCACTCACGTAGTAGCGACTGTGAAATCATAACAGTGTATGCGAAATTATTTTTCGTTACTCTTAAAACAGATAGACGTTATTCTCCAGCAGCAATGAAGACATGACATTGCAGGTATTTCTTGGTTAGTTACCGTGTATG
Source organism: Nephrotoma appendiculata (assembly GCA_947310385.1). NCBI lineage: Eukaryota > Metazoa > Arthropoda > Insecta > Diptera > Tipulidae > Nephrotoma > Nephrotoma appendiculata. Next base: position 343,381,256 of record OX371224.1, read on the forward strand.
GCGCCATTTAGGGCCGAGATATATGGAAGAGGATTAATGTGATAGAATAACTTTTCGTGAAATTTAGCACCAGTGGAAAAGATGAATGTGAAATTTTAATTTTTCGTGAGGTTTGGTAGATAAAATCATTAGAAGTTCGAGATTTTGCTAAAATAATATCGATGTGATTAATCAAATTCAAAAAACCACAACCCCATTTGATTCGAAATGGGGTAAAATTTTGGATTTTCCAACGATTTGCTGATAAAATGGTTTGCAATTTGACATTTGGCCGGATGAACACCAGACCAGTTCCAAAGTAGAATTTGATTATCAGTTTAGGGTGTATTTGATAAAGGTATATGGAAGTGAAATTAGTTCGGTGTGATTTTTTTTTTTTATAAAATGTTTGTTCGGAAGAATTTTCCAACCACGACTCTAGCGGTTCAAAATCCTTGTCCTTTAATCCTACATAGTCAAAATTTTATTAGAAGTTTGGAGAATATTTCAGGATACAAATCGTTTACTACCTGGGATGTGTGAATTTCACGAATAGTTTGACGGTTTTTACAAACCTGCTAGAGCTTGTAGTCTCACTTAAAGTATAAAAATCGCAATAAAATCTACAAAACTATTGAATTGCTTAATGTTTTCGCCAACCGAGCTGAGAAATAGTCTGGTTAAACCTATATAATATATAAATTTAATCAAATCCGAATTCTGCCAACTCAAATCCATATAGCTTTACGACCAAAGCTATTGCGCCAAACACATATTCAACCAACGACATCACATACAAGGACTACAATCTCCTCAGGAACATACACTAATACTTCGACTATAGGACCACTTCTTCAAAAACATTAAAAAACACTATCAAATTTTAAAAATGAAGTAAAACTAACCGAGTTAAAAACCGGTTCAAAGACATTGAGCCAAAAACGAAATGAACTTAAAATACCGGTTTTTAAATTGCGTTTTCATAACATCAGCAATTTTCTTATACGTTCTGCCGTTTTCAATAAGCATGAAAAAACCTTTATCACCTCTTGTATACTACAAGGTCGATGGTCCACTCAGTCAGACCATTTATATCTGCTGTCTCTATTTTAAATGTTCAAATCTCCTCGGCTGTATTCATCAGTTTAAATTACTAACCTGACTGGAATTTTTCAATGGCGTCATTATCTCAAATTAAAAATTTAATCTACATAAACACTACGTGAAAGATAAATTACGTCGTACATTTCTCAACATGGAATCTGGTTGTTTTGGATTTTTGGGGGTCGTAGCCGCATCCGAGGCATGGCCTATCAAAATTTGTCCTGATTAAACTACTTCGCGAAGCCTCTTCGTCACTGCTGTGCTCAATTCTAGTAAACCACGTATTTTTGCTATTCTCAGTTGAAAGTTCAGAAATGTTAAAGTTCACAGCTATTTAAATTTCACCACCATTTGTTCACGTTGATATACAAATACTGTTACGACCGGTAGCCGTCCCAACCTTAGTTGTCATACGAGTTGTTTACTATTCGGAAATGTAAAGTCAAGTTATTTAAAACAACCTAATACTCAACTGAATGTATAGTGTCCTGATACTATCATGACAGGTATGATTGTACATGTATAATGTATCTTACAATAAACTGGTTCATTTTTTTTGTTGGTAATGGTAATCGAATGTTTTATCATACTTGGATCGATGATTAAAAAAATTTAAAAACCGGCAGTCAATCAAATTCTTTAAAGCGTTAAACATTAAATATTGGGACTAATTTGTTTAGACTCGTAAAGTTTGTTACGCGTACAAAATACAAATTCCAATTTTTTTTTTCCTCTACTATAAAATCCTTTGAGTATAAATTTCGTGAGAAAGTTAAAGTGTTTTGAATTCTTAAAAATAATAAATAAATATTAAATAAGTACAATTAACATGGGATGGTCGGCGATTGATCGTCGAAGGAGAAAGACGTGTTTTGTCTTTCTTCGTGTTAAACAAAAAATAATAAATAAAATTAAATATATGTTGTGTAGTTTTTGTAATAATACATAATAAATAATAAATAAAATTATAATATAATAATAAATAAATAATGAAAGTGATTAGTGAATTGGATGTGTATTATTTATACATGAAGAAGTATCTATGTACAGTCGGTGAATTAAAAAATTAGTATTCAGTTTAATGTGAAAATGTCCTAAATTAAATAAAAGTGGTTTATAATACAAATTTGTTTGCTTATTTACTTTTAATATTAGAGAAGTGCTATTAACGTGTAATTAAAGTGTGGTGTCCAGCGGAAGAAATGTTTTATATACATAGACCGTGTTGAAATATTTATAACGGGATATATTTCTATGCGAAGTATATTTCGTTTTAATTTTTCGATATCTGGATATGTATATGTATGCATATGGAAGCGCAATTCAGAGAAGTTTCTTTTTAATATATTTGTTATTTACATAAAATGTATATATTTATGTGTCTGTATATGTGTGTGGATGAGGATGTAAATACAGTGAGGCTTCTGTAAGTCCAAGTATTCCTTAAATCTAATTTCGATTTATGGTAGGAACATTTTTGGTAAATTTTCTGTTCATAAGTATATAATATACATATATAATATCTATGTATACGTGTGTATATGCTCGGGGAATTCGAGCGAAATTGGTTTTTCATCTATTTTACTCAAATTTTCGCTATCTCAAGCAAATTATTTTGGCAGATAATGGTTCGACTTATATTAGTTTTACTGTATGTTAACTAGGAAGAATTAAAGGTGTTTGTGTGTGTATATGGATGTTAGAAATTATAAAGAAATTATAAATTTCTTTTTGAAGCTATCTTCGTTCTCTCTTCGTTTTGTATTTACACACAACGATAATTGTCTTATCTACTTTTTTTTGCAAAGGATATGTATGTATGGTATCATGGTATGCATGGTAAGAGAAACGAAGGTGGAATATTCCCATGTTTCATTTTTGTCGTTTTGTGCGCATTACGTCAAATGTGGACAACAAAACGGAAATTCACATTGAAATTGTCGATTTTTCGATTAATTGTTTAAATAGATCTGCAGTAAGCGTAATTTAAAAATTGATGGTGTGATTTTGATAATTACAGTTTAACTAAACACTTTTTGATGGTTTACCCTTTATATTTCATTTTATGGTCGTAATATTTGAGAAAAGAATCTGCCGAGATATATTTTTCAAGTCGACGGAAAAAAGGGGATAGAATAATTATGAGTATAACATAAATCTATAAAATTGTTAACATAAGTTTACTAATAAAATATTAAGTGGGTACCTGTCTGTAGCTTTTATTCTTCTGCTTCTAAAATATTCGTGTTCTTAAGAATTCATTTAATTAAATACATCATGCACTTTAAATTACAAATTAAAATTAAATCTCGATTTTATTTCATTTGTTATTTTATGTTTTCCGTTAGTTAAAAAACGAAGTGTTAATTTCTGTCTTTATCAGATATATGTAATTGATGGGTTTTTCTACAAATTGAAGAAGGACCCAACTTCTTAGTTGATGTGGATTTCGAGATTGTTAAATGATTTATTTAAGTAAAAAATTGTTTGATTCTAACTGAAAATCAGAAAATAATTAATAATTATAATAAAAAATTTATCCAACTATACTTATCAAACTTAAATGATCTTTTTGTTTGAAAAAATGCGTTTTTTATCCATTTGTTTAGGAAAATAATAAAAAAAACCCGAAAGTACGTTTCTTGTCCACATTGACGTCACATTAACATGCTCAATCTTGTCTATACATCGTGTATGGTATAGGCAATGCCTCCTGGACTGCAGGCCTCTTACTACTCTCATTTTTCGCACATGACGACAAGTTATGTCTAAACCGAGACTGCGCAATAATAATATTAAGATATTTTTCACTAACAAAACAACTAGAGAAAGCAACAAAAACGTCGACATAGCATTTCGTCATCATTTGGTGTAAGCGGCCTGTAGTCTGAGAGGCATTGGTATAGGTATGGATATATTTCTATCAGAGTCTACTTGGGTATGGGTCGTGCTTACTCCTCTCATTGACAGATACCTATTTTAAAGGAGCTGACAAAGAGTGTGTTGGTTACACTAACAATGCAACGCAAATTTGTATTTTGTTTTGTTCATTTTTTTTGTTTCTGCACCAACACACTTATACTTAGTTATTTTAAAAAAAAAATGCTATAGAAAAAAAATTTCCAATACATTTTAGTTAGTTATTGTTTATTTCATATGTGTGGAGTTGGCGGGACTTATATTTGAGTAGATTCTGTTTCTATAGATGTTTGATCGGTTATATATGTACGTGTATATATGTGTATGTTATAACGGGTGATTTTTTAAGAGCTTGAGAACTTTTTTTTAAAAAAAAACGCATAAAATTTGCAAAATCTCATCGGTTCTTTATTTGAAACGTTAGATTGGTCCATGACATTTACTTTTTGAAGATAATTTCATTTAAATGTTGACCGCGGCTGCGTCTTAGGTGGTCCATTCGGAAAGTCCAATTTTGGGCAACTTTTTCGAGCATTTCGGCCGGAATAGCCCGAATTTCTTCGGAAATGTTGTCTTCCAAAACTGGAATAGTTGCTGGCTTATTTCTGTAGACTTTAGACTTGACGTAGCCCCACAAAAAATAGTCTAAAGGCGTCAAATCGCATGATCTTGGTGGCCAACTTACCGGGCCATTTCTTGAGATAAATTGTTCTCCGAAGTTTTCCCTCAAAATGGCCATAGAATCGCGAGCTGTGTGGCATGTAGCGCCATCTTGTTGAAACCACATGTCAACTAAGTTCAGTTCTTCCATTTTTGGCAACAAAAAGTTTGTTAGCATCGAACGATAGCGATCGCCATTCACCGTAACGTTGCGTCCAACAGCATTTTTGAAAAAATACGGTCCAATGATTCCACCAGCGTACAAACCACACCAAACAGTGCATTTTTCGGGATGCATGGGCAGTTCTTGAACGGCTTCTGGTTGCTCTTCACTCCAAATGCGGCAATTTTGCTTATTTACGTAGCCATTCAACCAGAAATGAGCCTCATCGCTGAACAAAATTTGTCGATAAAAAAGCGGATTTTCTGCCAACTTTTCTAGGGCCCATTCACTGAAAATTCGACGTTGTGGCAGATCGTTCGGCTTCAGTTCTTGCAGGAGCTGTATTTTATACGGTTTTACACCAAGATCTTTGCGTAAAATCTTCCATGTCGTCGAATAACACAAACCCAATTGCTGCGAACGGCGACGAATCGACATTTCACGGTCTTCAGCAACACTCTCAGAAACAGACGCAATATTCTCTTCTGTACGCACTGTACGCATTCGTGTGGTTGGTTTAATGTCCAATAAAGTAAACTGAGTGCGAAACTTGGTCACAATCGCATTAATTGTTTGCTCACTTGGTCGATTATGTAGACCATAAATCGGACGTAAATCGCGAAACACTTTTCGAACCGAACACTGATTTTTGTAATATAATTCAATTATTTGCAAGCGTTGCTCGTTAGTAAGTCTATTCATTATGAAATGTCAAAGCATACTGAGCATCTTTCTCTTTGACACCTTGTCTGAAATCCCGCGTGATCTGTCAAATACTAATGCATGAAAATCCTAACCACAAAAAAATCACCCTTTACATATATGATTGATTGTTTTTATTTACAATTTTTTTAATATTTTAATAATTAATCTGATATTTTATTATATTAATATTATTTAATATATATACGAGTACTATATGATTATGTATGTTTGTATTTTGGCTTTTTCTGTATGCATTGTGTGGGACGAGTGGCCATAATGTTTCATCTATTAAAGCGCAGTAAAACATTTTATTTATTAGAGTTAGATAAGTATATTCGAAGATTATTGTATATTGCTTGCGTTATTGTTTAATGTAGCCTGCGGCCCTATTCCTGAATGCGGTGCGGGGGCGGGGGCGGGGGTGCAGGATTCATATTTGAATTGAATCAGATTCGTACGATTCTTATTTAAAATTGAATGAGAATCTTGTACGTTCGTTTTCGTGTCGTATTCGGGAATAGGGCCGCTGGTTTTTGTAAATTTACTTGTATAACAACATTATAGAGTGGACAGATGATTGAGGTGAGCTCATTTCAGCTTGATTGAATGACAGCTTTTGTTGTTTTATTGTATTTATTCATTTACTTGATTTTTTAAATATTATACAGATGTTTATAATAAATTATATCACATTATTCTATATTATCATTTATTAGATTATTATCTTATTTGATTATTTTAAATTTGTAAAATTTTTTATAATTGGTTTTGTAGCGTGAATCCAAATGAACTGCATAAATTTGTTAAAACTATGGTTTGTAAATGGGCATACCCAGAGTAGAGTAATTTTTCGTTATTCATCTACATTTTGGGGATTTCAAATTAAAGGTATGGGAAATTGAACGGAATTCAATCTGATAGAGGATTTTTATAAATCGGCGGCTTGAACTAATGTCTGTAAGTCTACCATAATATCGTCTTGTGCGGATTTAATGTGCTCGATAGCAACTCTAACTTGTGCATCTAATCTCATCCAATGTTGGAGGCAACCCCAATGGAAAATGTCGTCTTCCTCTGGTATGGCTGGTGATTGCACCTCTGTTAGTTTTAAGATATCAAACCAATTAGAGATTGGAATGTACCGCCAGCTATTCTGATTAGTATCTCGCCGATATTGTTTTATATATGAATAGTTTCTCGCATCCGTTCATTTTGTTTGTAGCATCAAAGATTTCGGAACAATATATAGACAATCTTTCGATTTCTGCCCAGATTCTGCACTGTTATATCGCTCTTTGGCGGTTTTTAATGAGTAATAGGCATGGGGATTTTGCGAATATATGTTCTGTATTGAATGCTCCATGATATCTTATGATATAGGTTAATACTAACAAGTAATTTTTGTGGATCTCGTCTGAACTAAGGTGTGCATTTAAGTTAATCAATAGAACAATATAGCGTGACTTAGTATAGCGTTCTACCATTGGCAAATTTAGTGCTCGGTGGCGCTCGAGCTTTTGACCATGTTTGTTTCTTATTTACCACAAAAGTTAATATTGCAATGATTTAGTTTGATGTCAATATTGTTACGTTTGTGCTCACTGCTGAGTCTATGAGCATTCCAGATCTCAAAGCCAGTGTTGCCAATTTAGCACTTTAAGTGCTAGATTTAGCACTATTTTGTTTTGTTTAGCACCATAAATATGTGTTTTGCACCTAGGTGCAATTTAGCACTATTTATATATTTTTAGCACTAAATCTGGCACTTTCAAATTTAAAAAAAAATTGGTTGTGTAATATGGACGATCTACATTATCGATATCTATTACATACTTCATTTTTGTTCTAAACTGTGTTTTCTCCAACCCTTTTGGGGATATTGCCAATTTTGCATTAAAATTATTGTCACTTCCTCATTCGAATGGAGATATTGAGAGAGTATTTAGCCAAATGAATTTGGTTAAAAATAAAACGCGAAATCCAATGCAATTAATAACCCTTAATGCTATTCTTAGCATAAGGTTTGGGCTTCAACGCTATGAGAAATGTTGTAATAATTACATTTTACCGGAAGATGTTATAGAACAAGTCGGTACTATGGCTTCCTATAATAAGGATGCTGAGGAGGAGTTGTCTGTTAGAGAACTATTATATAATTTAAACTAGTTTTAACTTTACTGTTGTTCAGTACATTTTTAGTTTATATTTAACGAAATGTGAAGTCCTGTATTATTATTTCGAACAGTTAATATGATTTAAAATTGGTGATAATTATATATTGTATATTCTATGATTTTTAATTAATATATTACATTGTTATATTATTTTTTTTTTACCAGATTCATATATTAATTGTTTTTTTTAATCTAAATTACTAAATTATTTAGATACAAACTTTTATATAAAAATTGAATTTGAAAAATAAAATTTTGTCTAAAATTTGTTAAATATTCTATTTTTATTTATTATATACTCGTAGTTGTGTGTATACATAAATTTCAATTTTTTTCAGTTGATGTCTCCCTTGTTAAAGGTTTAAATCAATATATCTATGTTGATTTATTTACACATTTTCTAAGTCGTATAACCACAATCATGTTTGGATATGGTTTTGTAGTTTGTCTGTAATTAGAAATTTTCGAATCTCAATAAAAATTCCAAACAGATTGACATCTTTGAAATAATCTAAAAACATGAAATTTTAGCAAAATATTTGCTGTTAAAACATAGTGTAACGCTTTTCTTGTGATTTTTTATGAAATCATATTTGAGAAGCAGTTTTGCGAACACCTACATTAATATTCAATTTCCAGTTTTTGCTGATTTTATTTTACATGGTGAGGACCATTTTTACTTGTAAAATAGGTACAAAAAAAATTTAGCACTCTGTAAAAGTCTGTAGTGGTAATCTAGCACTATTTTGACTTTAATCTGGCACTCACCAAAAATAATTGTTGGCAACACTGCTCAAAGCATAGTGAGGAGAAGGCTGATCTTGTTTTACTCACAACACATTTTGGGTGTTGTAGCGGATTTGTGGCATTGACTACACATCTGCTACAATATTTAAAATGTGCCACTTTAAACCCGATATTTTTTTTATTTTTTTTAACTTTTCGTTAAATTTTTAGGAAACCAAGAAAAAGAGCAAATGACTTCCATGGAAATACAGTACGGCTTCAAACCTTAAATATGATATTCCAATATTTATTGGAATGCAGCTGTCTTGTTTTCGTTTAGTTCCACAAATACTTTATGTGCCTGTTGGTTTTTAGTGTTATAGAATATAGAAGTATTAATCCAATCTTTATGGTAGAAATCTTTTCCGTTATATAGCGGAGGTCCAATTTTTATGGCAGTAGTAATTCATGTCCATTTAGCGAGGGTTAATATTAAGCGGTATGTGGCGTATTCCAATTTCAGTTGCTCAGGTAGATGGTTTAATAAAGCGGTATAGTATATCGAGGTATAGTATTATTTTTATGTGAGTATTGAGTCTAAATGATCATTTTTTCAACGAGAGCACTTTATTTTGGATTGACGTTTTAAATTTCATTTATTCACTGTTCTAATTTCTAAAATTATTTTCTAGGTATAATTTATATTATTTAATTATTAAATATTTAATTTATTAGTTTCAGGTACATTATCAGATATGTTACTATATGATCCCATTCTACTTCTAATTAGCTTAGTTTACATTAATTATATTAGTCCTATAATAAGTGAATATTGAATGTCGTCGGCGGGGAGTGCGGAGTGGATGGGGCCGGAGTCGTGGATTTTCGGGACGCGATTAGAGCGTTCTTGCTCTCGTATTTGCGGTTGGATGGTTTGTGTTTTTGATGAAGATTTTCTTAAAACTTAGCCTGTTTTGGGAGGGTGTCTTGGGGATTTGCGGTTTTGGACTTGTTCATTCTGCGTTTCTCGCTGGCGATTGAATGTTCGTATGTGGTATAAATTAATTGCTCATTGTGTAGTTATAAGTTGTATTATCTTTGTGTTATTAACTATCGTCTTTATCTAGGTGTATGTAATCGGGCCGATTCAATCAATAAATTATGTTTAGGAAGTCGAAAATTATTAATATAGCATTCAATTTCAGGTTATTTCCAGATACATGTGAAATAATAACATTTTTCTTAGGTTGCGGTTTTAAAGGAGCAATTATTGATGACCAACACCATCATTATCCATTTAACCTATTAAACCTTTATCCTTCCCCAAGTAGATTAGTTTTGTGCTGTCTTTGTGTTACTAACTATCGGCTATACCTAGGTGTCTGTAACCGGGCCGATTCTGTCCCACTTAACTTACCTATCCAATCCTTCGGTTTTGTTATGTGTAAAAAAGAGTGTACGGTGGGCCCGGCGTCACCCGGGAACTCCTGTGTAAGAACTTGGTCGTACATTCAGAATCAATCAATCAATTAAATAAGTACAATTAACATGTAATAAATAAGTTATAAAATTACAATTCATCTTAAATATTGTAGAACACAAAACGTGGTGTATACTGTATAGTACTGTGTAACGTGTTGTGAAAAACGAATAACAGGACTTGAAGAACATTCTAAGTCATATAAAAATAAAAAAAAGGTGGAAAATAAAATTACTAAAAATTTGTTTACGAGTCAATATGGTAACTAATTAATACAAATATCACAGTGAACTTAATAAAAATTATAATAATAATTAAAATAATAAAAGCTAAACTAAAACCATATAGTGATAGTGACTAAAATAAATAGAAGTATCACAGACAATATAACTAAACGCTATACGATAGTTTTAAATAAATTATGAATTGTTTCATAAAACTATACGAAACGTTAATAAATTGTTAATTACATAATTAATAAATAATAGTGAACTGTAATATTGGGTTGCATTTATGACCATATTACCGTGAAGCTCACGTAAAACTCGAAAGTGCGTATTGCATGAGCTAAGAATACAGTGCAAGCATTATTTTCACCGTACGAGTATATATCAACACTCTTAACTGCAATCAACATGGACCGCATCAATCAACAATAACCCGTTACTTTAAGTATTAAATTTTTGTTTTATTATATTTCAAAATCTTAAAATTGTCTTTAATTTTCTTTTATTTAAATTATCATAATATTTGCATGTACATTTGATTTTACCATTTACTATATTTCATTACTTATATGTATATTATATAATTATGTTTAAAATTATGTTGTAGTCATAGGTGTAGCATAGGTTTAGGTGTAGGGTCAATTTAGAATATCTTAATAATTCAAATCAATTATATTTGCTAAAATTTTAATGAAATTTAAATACAAAGGGTGTACCGTCTTTGAGTATGAAATAGTGAATTTGTACTGTTTTTATTTTTGCACTAGTTTGTTTCGAATATAAGTTAACAAATTTACTATGGAGTGAATAACGCCAAAAGCGGTGAGAATGAGATCCAGGTAGGTAGAACGACGTGAATTGAATGGAATTTGCTGGTTAACTTCTTAAAATAATTTTGTTATACGGTCATTCGAGGTATCTTCATGTTTCGGAAAGCCCACCCCAAGCTCCTGAGTATTAGCCGACGCAATCGGCCGTTCACCGAAACCTCTGAAGATACAAATTTCTGCTAACGGGTCATTTTCAAAAGTGGTCCCGTTACAATACATTTTTAAAATAAAATATGAACCACAAACGTATGTGAAGATAGCCCGAAAACCATCCCGAGAAAAGACTTTTCAAAAAATTGGTTTGAATCCACGCTAAATACGATAAAAACCTTTTGGCCCGAAAAAAAAACAACATGAAACATCTCAAAATTACACTCTATCCCGAAAATATAATAAAAATTGATTTAAAAATCTGTTTATTATTTTTATGAGTTTAAAATATTTACGTTGCAAAAAAATGTAATGTGTTGTACGTTGTACAATAATAAAACAGTAACATAATTATTTTAAAGAAAATCTTAGTACATATTTCTGTATTCTTTCTGTAATATTATAAATTTAATAATGACGTGTTGTTATGTTTACAAATAATATTTAATTTATTTAACAAAAAACACGCATATGAACAATATAACTAAATACCTAAATTTATAGATATTAGAGTATAAAAAACCACATTACACACTCAAACTCATATATTTCCGCTCACATGAATTGCCGAGTACATTGGTTGATGGGAATGACTCGATTAGATCATTTCTGACTTATATTGGGTAACCTAGTTGCCATACGATGGGGATTAGGAGTATTTCTGGGCCCAGATTTAACCGATGTTTGTTGTATATGAAATGTTCCCAATAATACTCATATATCGTCACTCACAAGGGTTGCCGAGTACATTGGTTGATGGGATTGACTCGACTATGGGTTTTTAGGATTTTCTAAGAGATCGGGGTAACTTTAGTACTAAACATTCTTTTACAGTGACACTTACGGCGTTTTAAAGTGTTGACATTCCACATTAAAGTTTAGTTAGTCATTATTATTATTATTCACATATTTTTGAATCCCGTTTAACCTAAGAATCGTGTTTGGGGTACTCGGCTCCCCAAGCGTATTTCCACATTGAATAGAAGACACTATTTATTCCAAACTCATATTGTTTCGTTCGACTTTTTAATGTATTGGACATTTGCCTACGTAAACAATGTCATTTCATATTATATTTCGTGAGAGTGTTGGTATAAGAGTATTCAAATGCCAACTCTATAATAATCGTGTATGGGGAGCTGTATACCCCGTATTTTTCTCAGTAACGTTTGTATATAATGCATTTTTTTCTTCGATTTTACACGTACAGTGACTCACAGCTTATTTGATCCAGTCGCATTTTATGAACACAATTGTAAATATTTCGCGATATCTTATTTTGATGGTTTTTCTTTTTTTTCTTTGTTACACGGAACTAATCAACAAATACAAATTTAGAAAATATAGGAACTTCGATTGCAGGATGTAATCGCATTAGAGTGTAATCGCATTATTGTGTTACCTCGCAAGATCTTTGTAGCATCAAAGTCGTTTGTGTATGACTAGGAATATGATGGAGGTTCGCACAACAATTTCGATAAATTGGAAGCATCGACTACCTATATCACCATTAGTACATTTAGCGACGGATGCTCAGAAACTTTCCTTGCACACTGTATGCAATTTATTTAACGTGTATCGTGAAACCAAAATTTGTTATTTTTGTTGTACTCGTAGTGGAAATATTTTTCTTGGTTTTTATTTTTGTTTTGTTTTACTACGTTTTATTTCCTATGCATTATATCGATACCAACAACAATAATGCCAAATGCCATAAAAACGCAATACTAACAAAAGTAATTTGACGAAATTTGATGGTATTAGTATGTTTGTGGCAGTGGATCATTTAAGCTGTGAGTGGGTTTTGGGTTGAAATAATGAACTTTTTAATGTAATTTTGATATGCATTAGAATTTTTATTTTATTTTTTGTGTTTTATAATAAAAATAAATATAGCTTTCATATTACATTTAGTCTTTTTCAAAAAAATAAGACATCGCGACATATTTACAATTTTGTTCATAAAATGCAACTGGATCAACTGGATCAAATAAGCTGTGAGTCACTGTACATAGATACCTATGATCAAAATTTGAGAGTTCGATAAAAGTGCAGTTAGCTTTTGTAACGTATGTTTTTATAATTTAGTTGTGCGTAAAGTGACAAGTACACAGTGTTATTTCATTCCTAAAATTTGTTTATTGTAAAACCGTTGAATTTTCAAATGTAAGTTTATTTCGAATTGGTGTAAAACATTATAATTTTGGTTTATTCTTGGAAAAGTCAATTTTACAATAGATCTCTTTTGAATTACGTTCATTTTCAGCTGTAGAAATGGATAGAATTGTTTATTTAGCAAACATTAGGCGTGATTTGTCTAAAGAGGAACAACAAGAACTTGCTGATTGTTTTGATAAAGATGATGATGTTGAAACTGTGTTGCAACCGATTGGTGGACGAGATCATCCTACAGCTGCACTATTATCTGACGATATAATCGATTCTAGAGTATACATGATCATTTCGATCGCGACGAAGATTCAAATTATGAACCGAACAGCGATGATTCCGATTTTGATACCACAAATACAAATGATGCACCGCTTCAAGATGTTCAATTTATACAGTTAGTTCAAGATATTGAAAATGCTGATGTCAATCACAACGAAGAAGGTTCTGAGGAAGAAGCTGTAGTTGCAATCGAGGCAAAACGGGTCAAAAATATACAGGACAAGGCAAAAACGACAAAACTATTTGGTGGTCGATGCCTTCTGCTTCTGAAAAGTTGAGAACCGAAGACTTGAAAAAGAAGAGACTGGATCCTGTGCCTTGTACAACCGAAACTTTTACTAAAAATCTAGACGCATTCAAGCGCCTCTTTTCAACATCCATTGTTGAATGTATTGTATTGGAAACAAATAGAAAATCTAAGCGGACGTACGAAGCAAATGAACGTAGACAAAATCCTACAAAAATGCGACCTTGGAGAGAAACCAATGTGGATGAAATTTACGCATTTATAGGCATTTTGCTTTACGCTGGTGCTGAGAAATCAAGTTTAGTGGCAGCTAGAGATCTGTTCCACAAATCCAACATGCCATTTTATAGAGGAGTGATGTCGTTAGAGAGATTCGAACAAATTAGTCGATTTTTACGTTTCGATGGTTCGAGAACTCGTGCAGATAGATTAAGAGAAGATAAACTGGCTCATATCCGTCATATGTTGACTCTGTCCCAAGCGAATTTAAATTTGCCGTTCACTCCATCGAAAGTGCTCACGATCGACGAGCAGTTGGTTACTTCACGAAACAGATGCAGCTTTCGGCAATACATACCATCGAAGCCAGGAAAGTGTGGCATCAAAATATTTTGGATTGTAAACGCCGGAACAAATTATCCTGTATCAGCCGAAATATATTTGGGAACCCAATCAAACGAGCAAAGATTGGGATTTCTCATGCCTTGGTAATAAGACGTGCTCAACGCTATTTGAATATTGGTACAAATATAACGATGGACAACTTTTTTTACTAGTTATGGACTGGCGAAAGCTTTATGGGCCTGTAACACAACTCTAGTTGGCACAATTAGATCCAACAAACGTGAAATACCATGAATATTCGCATTGGTAGAGGAAGCTAAGAAACGAGGTCCGTATAGTTCCGTTTTTGCTTCACGAATGAAGTGTCACTTGTGAGTTACACTACTGATTCCAAAAAAAATGTCCTCCTACTGTCGACTGCCCATGCCTCAGAGGAGTTAAATGAAGCAACCAGAAAACCAATAATTGTTCATGATTACAACGAAAAAAAGGGCGTCGTTTAACACGTCGTTCGACACTTTTGACAAAATGGTCCGTGGCTATACATGTAAAAGAAAATGTAACCGTTGGCCAATGGTACTATTTTATAATACACTGGATGTGGCTGGACTTGGAGCATATCGATTGTTTGAACTAAGTCATGAAGCTTGAAATACTAATAAATTCGAGAAACGGAAAATTTTTCTGAAGAAACTGGTACTTGAGTTGGTCCAGTCACATTTAACAACCGTCAAAACTGCAATGGAGTTAATAAGATATCAATAAACCCGCTTACTCAGTTTCCACAAACGCAGATGAATAGTTTATCACGCAGATGTGAGCAATGTAAGAGCTTCTGAAAAAAAATAGAGACACGAAAACAACTGCTGTCTGTGATTTATATATTAAGCCAACATGCAGTAAGCACTTTATTAGGGTTTGCGAACCATGTTACCTTCTGAAATTCAAAGAATCTAATTCTGACGAAGAAATTTCTGACGAAGGAGATGCTCATCCACCACAGCATTCATCTAAACGACCACCATCGACAGCCAAACGAGCCCGCATTGGTTCAGGCTCATCAATACATATATCAGACATATGAATTCAATAATAAATAAAGTTTCTGAAATCGATCTGTTATATGTTTTATGTTATATTTACATATTATATGAATACAAGAATTAATAAAAATATGTTGAAAAAAATTATAATTTGTAAATGTAATTGTTTTTATATACATCTTTAATTTGTTGCTTCAATTTTCAAAGAATATAATGACTTGATCTATACAAATGGCAAGTTTAACTTTACTGGGGATTACAACGCCCCCTAACACAGGATTAAGTTGATGGAAGAGTACACGATTCCAAGGTTAAACATGTCGATTTTCATACCAACAAAACAGCATTTGCGGGAAGCACTATTTTTTTGCTTTAATCAAAAGAAAAAGCTTCTGAAAGTTTTCGTTTGCTTCAAGAAACTTATGGAGAACATGCACTAATACAAAAAACTTGCGAAAACTGGTTTAAACGATTCAAAAGTATTGATTTTTATTTCAGTGACAAAGAATGTTCTGGTTAACCAAGAAAAAATCGAAGATGAAGAATTGAAAACATTATTGAAGGATAACTCAGCTCAAACAGAAAAAGAACTTGCAGAACAGCTAAATGTCAGTCACATGACAAAATGATTCAAAAAGGAAGAAAATGGGTATAACATGAACTGACTGAAGCCAACATTGAAAATCGTTTAATGGTTTGAAATTCTTTACTTACAAGACACCGGCATTTTTTGTCTCAAATTGTGACTGGCGATGAAAAATGGATTTACTAGAATAACCTTAAACGCAAAAATCATGAGTTCATCCAGGCGAACCATCCACATTAACAGCACAACGAAACATTCATGGATTATGTTGTGCATTTGGTGGGATCAGAAAGGAGTGGTGTACTATGAGCTGCTCAAACCTAATGAAACTATTACTGATGAACGTTACCAACAACAATTAATAGATTTGAACCATGCATTGAACGAAAATCGCCCGTTTCCAGCCAAAAAACGGAGTAAAGTGATTTTGCTGGACGACAATGCTCGACAGCATGTTGCAAAACAAGTAAAAAATATGCTGGAGGTACTTAAATACAAAGAACTACTTAAAATACAACAAACATCGGTTAAATCTGGGCCCAGAAATACTCCTAATCCCCATCATATGGCAACTAGGTTACCCAATATAAGTCAGAAATGATCTAATCGAGTCATTCCCATCAACCAATGTACTCGGCAATTCATGTGAGCGGAAATATATGAGTTTGAGTGTGTAATGTGGTTTTTTATACTCTAATATCTATAAATTTAGGTATTTAGTTATATTGTTCATATTCGTGTTTTTTGTTAAATAAATTAAATATTATTTGTAAACATAACAACACGTCATTATTAAATTTATAATATTACAGAAAGAATACAGAAATATGTACTAAGATTTTCTTTAAAATAATTATGTTACTGTTTTATTATTGTACAACGTACAACACATTACATTTTTTTGCAACGTAAATATTTTAAACTCATAAAAATAATAAACAGTTAAAAACCTGTCAATTTTTATTATATTTTCGGGATAGAGTGTAATTTTGAGATGTTTCATGCATATAATTACTAATTCTATAATGGCAAAGCAACCACTTTTCCATATAAAAACTGCATGACAACATCTTTTCGTTAAAATTAAAAAAATGGAGATTGTGCCTTTCCACACGGGTATGTAGTACATGACAACAGTACATGACATCACTACATCCTTCGCGTTTTGATGTAAACTGAAAAACTGTCGACACCAATTGCAACTTGTGTTTGTATGCGTAAAATTATTTTTATTTTGTATGTTGCTTAGAGACGAAACGTAAAATTACAAATGAACAGCGAAAATCAAAAACAAAAAATTCGAAGCAAAAATTTTTTTATCGCTTTTTCATTGTATTAGTGAATAACAACTCGTTCCGCAATAAAAAATTTGGAGGAAAAAGTGCAACACAAATATCCCCACTCTAAAATTAGTTTATAGGCAAAGAGGTATGAGACGAGGAAAATACATCATGTAGTGTATACTCGTCTAAACAGGCTGATTAAGGCAAGTTTCTTAAGATGGCATACTAATCATTTTTGACGAAAAATTGGCAGCCATTTCTATTTGTTGTTGTTTTCTAAATGTCAGTCAGCTAATTTTTTGTTTGTGTCATCATAGCGTAGCGACACATGAAAAAACTTACACCAGTAAGAAAAAAATATAACTAAACTTATACATTTTAAAGCAATGCAATAAAAATTAAAATTTATAAAAAAAAAAAAATTTGTCAATGTCCCACATTCACATTTCAAAATTCATCTTTTATTAGCAGATTACATTACATTTCACCACACATAATTTGGCCCCGCGTAAACTTCTTTGCTCATCGTAATGTTCTTCGATGGCTCCATCTCTACACCCAACAAATATCTGGTTTAATTTCGGATGCCGGGAACATTTGATGACACGTGAATTTGGAACTGGTATGGCATTTATCAATTGATACATTTTTGTACTGTAGAATATTATATTAGCATTATCTCGATTTTTGCCGAGGCTTTCACCTGTCACAATTATTGCATCGTCTAGTAAACAGCAACAATTGGTCGTATCGTAGCGGGAAAATAAATCCGTAAAAACTTATAGTGGTTTTTTTGAGAAATGGCATATGCCATAATTTCATGGTTTCGTCACACATTTTTTTGCGTACCCCACATTTGAATCGATCTATCTAAGCAACCAGCCGCGACTATTGTGCCTTCCCGATTATAAGTGCATGATGAAGGCATTGTTATGAGCCCACCTTCCACTCGAGTCTTAATTACATTTCCTTGTAACTTTTGTGTTTACGTATCCCATTTGTTTGCCATGTAAGTGATGCATTGATCGCCTTTAACAGATTTCACATATTTTGCATTATTTTTCACATATTTAGTAATTATATGCTTGTACAATGCGAATATTTAAGTATTTTGGGGCTTCGCCGATGAAGAAGTCGCTTACTCAAAGCTCTTATCAAATGTTCCAAAACCTAAAATATATGTCCGTATTAAGTTTTTGGGCCAGAAAGGTATATAATAATATTTGGTTACCGTTTGATTTACTTTAATAGTAAAACTTTATTAGTAATTATGTTTTTTTAAGAAATATTTTAAATTAAAATTATATATCGACAAAATAATGAAAAAATATTCGGCATGTTGTTTGATGGGCTGTCATTTTTAATTGAAAAATTTTGGCCATTTTGTTTCGTTAAATTTTCGGTGAAAAAAAATGTTCGTTCAATAAACGTAAAAATTTTTGAAAATTGCTTATAATGCCATCTAACAATTTTTGCCTATGTTGTCACGATTTTTTATGGCCGTTTGTCTTATAGAGTTAGTAATTATATGGTTTCATGTTGTTTTTTTTTCGGGCCAAAAGGTTTTTATCGATTTTAGCGTGGATTCAAACCAATTTTTTGAAAAGTATTTTCTCGGGATGGTTTTCGGGCTATCTTCACATACGTGAACCACATGGTGCGGGAATGATGAAACGTTGATTCCCGAGTTATACATCTGCCACTACATATATCTATATTCCTCATGTGGTGTATTCCCAGATCACGGAAGTATCTACAAATCTCACGACAAACCATAATAACCATTACCAACCATCTCTTCCTATGTAACCTGCTCATACATCTGATGTATGTTGCCAAAAGAAGCTTTAAAACCCGAAGTCAAGAACATACATTATGATTCATTAACGTAATATGGACTAACGGACAGTAGCAACATATATCGCATTATATCATAATTAGAATAAACATTGTTATGCTTATTAAATAAATTAAACTTGTCAGTTACATGTAACAGTTTTTCCCTCGTTAAATTCTCTTTGAACTCAATATGTTTACTGTAAATAGTACACAATGATGATGTACTTCACGTTATGCGGATGGTTTACATATAATTGCAAAAGAGATGACGTATATGCAATATGCTGCATATGGTAAAATAATTAAAAGTTTGTTTTAAAAACTAGTTTTTGATTTTTAATTAAAAAATTAACAACGAACGCGGTAAAATTGCTATAGTGGTGCACAATTAGTGAGTGACAGTTAGGTGTATGCGGTATGTGGTTTACAAATAATTGCCTGCATTATTTTTGTTTTTAGATCTCATTACCGCTATATAATAATTAAAATAGCTATGGACACAATTACATAGGAAATAGTACTTCCATGAAATTACTAAATAATTAAAATTTTAGAAATATTTCACAATTTTCATTAGCTTAGAAATTAGCTTAGAAACAGTATTTTTTAACAATGAAAAAAATTGAATATCGTGCAGTGATAAAATTATTATTTTTGGAAGGTGTAGTACCCAAATAAATTCATAAACGATTGTTAAAGGTGTATAAGGACTCTTCACCTTAAATTAGAACAGCAAAAAATAGGTTGCTGAATTTAAACGTAGTCATACAAGTCTTGAAGATTATCCACGTGAATCAACACCAGAAATCGTAGCAAAAATACACGATATAGGTTTCGAAGATCGTCGATTAATCGATAGAAATTTAGAAGAAGGCCTAGGGATCTCATTAGGCAGTGCGAGCATTTCATCACTATGGATGAGGCTTGGGTCTACCACCATGATCCTGAATCAAAACAAGAGGCTAAGGAGTGATGTGAACTAGATACTTCGGCTCCGAAGCGAGCCAGGGTCCAAAAATCGGTCAAGAAGGTGTTAATATCAGTTTTTTGGAATGCAAAAGGAATTTTGATCGTGGATTACCTCCAACAATAAACTCAGATTATTATTGTAATCTTTTGAACCAGCTGGATGTAAAAATTCGTGAGAAAAAATCTGATTTACAGAAGAAAAAAATAATTTTTCATCAAGACAAAGCAACCTCCCGCACAGCTCAAAAAACCGCAGTGAAAACTAGTGAATTAAAGTACAGATTGTTGCAACATCCACCGTATCCGCCAGATTTACCTCCCTCTAACTTCTGGCTGTTCTCACATCTAAAATAATTCAAGTGTGGGAATCGAATGAAGAGATAATACCAGCAGTGAAAGCGTATTTCGACAGTCTTCCAGATTTTCACTTCAGGGATGGACTCCATAAATTAGAAGATCATTTTTTCAATACAAGTGTATTGAAGTTCAGTGGCACCATTCTGGTTTCCCTATGGATATAGGGAAATGGGAAAAATATTTTCATAGCATTTTTGTCTACTCGTAAATTATATTTTTCTGGCCTACTGTTGGAATTAGTTGGGTATAAATATTTTTGAAACAAAGATATATTGGGAATTGTTTTTCCCTATAGAAATTTTGTGGAACAAAAGTTTCCCAATCATCTTTGTTTCGAAAATATTTACACCCAACTTCATAATTCCAACAGTAGGCCAGAAAAATATAATTTAGACACAAATGCTTTGAAAATATTTTTCCCAATTCCCTATTCCCAGGGAAAACCAGAATACTGCTACAGGAAGATTATATTGAATATAATCGAAGTTCAGGGAGATTACATTGCATCGAACGACGAAACTTACTGAGCAACCTAGTATTCGTTGGAAATTGTGCAATAGTTCTGGATAAGCACTTTGCAACTGTAGTGGATTACACCAGACAGAGAAAAGAAATATTTTTTCTAAGCGGAATACGTATTAAAACTAAGTATAGTATTGAAGAAAACTTTTGACCTCGAAATTTTTGCACATTTACTATATCGGTGCAGACAAAAAAAAAAGATTCGCTGTGAAGACTAAAAAATAGTTTTCTCCATGTGTGTATTGTATGTGTATACATATGCGCATGTAATGCTGTGCCAAAGAAAATGTCTGTTGGTTTTCTACAGGCCAGGCGGATTAACTAAAAAGGATGAAACTTGGATGTTTTTGACAAATAAATCTATTTTTCAACAATCATTCGGCACGATAATGCCCAGACGGATTGATTGTTAGGCTGAAACTTCAAACGTAAGGTTTTCTCATACATTTGGAGACACAAATAATTTTTGGCTGAAACGATCCTAAATTTACATGAAAATCGACGACTTTTGACAAAAAACTATTTTTCAGCAAAATGTCGGTCCTTGTACAGCCCAATAAAACTCCAAACTTCCAAATTTTTTGAAAAGTATATAGCATTTACGAGTGAACTATTAAAAATAAAACCATTGCAAATTAAACTGCAAACAAAAATTTTTCAAATCATTTTTAAATTTTACCGGAAATGACGAGTTTTGATTGAAAAGACTTTGTTTCACCAATATTTGACTTCTTTACAGTCCAAGCGGATTAACTTTTCGGAATCAAACTTCATACTTCTCCTTTTGCTTGCTTTGATGTTAAAAGTTTAGAATTTATAAAAATCGACAAAGAATTTAATATTAAATTTTCAACCAATGGTTAACCTTCTTTGTTGTCTGAAATTTAAACAGGAAATATGTTTTTGATTATATATATATATATACAGGAGTTTTACCAAAAGTCTGGCTAATTTAATTTTTGTCTTCGGAAATAAAAATCAAACAAAAAAACAAAAAACAAAAAAAAACTGCAGAGAAAGTTAATTTGTTCTCACGATTTCATATTTGTAAAGAAAAACATTATAATTTAGATTGTCGGTGGATTTAAAGATGACGCTCATAATGGGGCGCAAGCAAGAAATTTGCTAGTCAAAATCCTGGCTACTCAATCAATTTTACCAAGAAAATTTGATTTTCAAATTATGTTTTTTAAAACTTTTTTGTTTTTTTGCATTGCACCGTAAATTTTGAGGCTTCAAAAAATGAACAGCAAATTTTTGTGTTGCTTTACTGTGCAACTGCAAAAATAAACGACCAGTTTATAAAAAATATAATTTACAATTCAAATTTTCTTGGTAAAATTGATTGAGTAGCCAGGATTTTGGCTATAACAAATTGCTTGCTTGCTGACTGATCGAGTATATCTACCCCAATATCCGCCAAAAAATAACTAAAATTGGATCTGGTGCATTTAAAGTGTAATCTACCACAAAAGTATTCATAGCGACGGGTATATCAGTAAAGGCTCTATTAACCTTGGTACGACTCTCTACAACAGATGTGTAATTGGAAAAGCAGTACCGAACTTAAATCGATTATTAATCGATATTTGAGTCAGCAGAATAATATCATATCTTGCACTTCAGCTTGCCACATATTTATGAAATTGGAATATTAAAAACAAAATCTTATTAAAAGAATGTGTTCGAGCTTTTTCAATCTTTCCTCTAAGCTTCCAAAATTTGGGGAAAAGAGTGGCTCAAAAATGTATTTTCTATTGATTTAAAATTTTCTCACCTATAATGCAGTTCTCATAAAATTATCAGTACTCTATTTATTGCATTTTTAGAGTTAGTGTGTCTATTTCTAAAATGCTGGATATATACAACAACCAAGAGTCTTTAAGGATCGGGATTGGGGCCAACAAATTCATAAATATAGTTTTACCGATGGGAAATTGATTACAGTTAAATATGTTTGAACCGTTAAAATATAGGTATTTGGTAAAAAGTACTTCCCGGAGAAACTATGAGATTGTTTCCAGAAGTGAAAACTCTAAATTTGATTAGTCTGGAATTTATCTCTGGAGGAAAGCTAACGCTCAAGTTCATAAATAAAAAGATCAAAGTGAACCAAGAAATGTATGTACTAGAAGTTTTCGAGGGATTATGTTATCCTTAAACTTGTGAGCATTATTCAAATAGTGGTTGGCTTGTTGAATACATCTCTACTCCTATTCACAATGCGACATTGGATTCGAGAAAAATTTTATCGGATATTATCGACAATCGCATATTGATTATTTGCACCCATGACTTTCCTAGTAGTTTCGCTTCCGCTTTTATCGTTAATTTCCATGTTACAGCTGCTTATCCAACTTTTATTTTCCCTTGTTGGTTCCATTCCAAAGTTCTTCTGGTTATGTCTTGTTATGTGTGGCTAAACCATGTCCAATTTCATTTTGTTATTTTAATTGGCGAGAAGCACCTCTCTATTGTTAACTTTATGCGTATGCTTTCAGGATTTGAAACAGCACAGCAACACTAATTTCACACCCAAATTGAACATTCTTAGCTTGGCAGTGCGGGATATAGAAAATATGTTCTAGATGTTGTGCAAAATGTTGAATGTTGTTCAGGCTTTGTCGATTCGCTTATTTACGTCTTCATCTATTCCAACCGTTTTCCGTACAACCGGGGTAAACAAAGTCATGGGCCTCTTCTAATTAATAGGCCAATGTGATCTGCGTAATCCAGATCATTAAGCATTTCCGTTAAACCACACTCGATGCTGTTTTGGGACGCAATATCTAATTTTCTCTAGGGATAGTACTGGCAAGAGTTTCAATCCTTGGCTGTTACAGTATGATTAATTTTGTGTGTACCTGTAACTCGATACTCGCATCATATTTGCAATGCCTACCATATTGCGTTCCCGTCCTGTTTATTGTATTGAATTCACGATCGAAGTCTACGAAGAGTATAGGTACTTGGTGTATTCTATTCGATATACTGCTCATCATTATGCATGTTGTGTTGATATGTAAAAAGCTTTTTTCTTCCGTTCTTGTTATACTTCATTTTAGCAGTGACAACGTCGATTTCCCGCTCCGTTGGTGGATGGGTGTAAATAATTTCGTTTTCAGCACCAGTTGCATCGTTTATTGGTGGTAGGTATGTTGATGAATTTTCTAGTTGACCGTCGTAGATATTGATAGGTATTGATATAGCGAGACAATATTGCAGTAATCAGTGTATTGCCAACGGTCACTTTAATGGCTCCATTTGTATTGAAGTTTCAGGTCCAATGTGTTTCGTTAATATATTTGCATCTTCTTCCTTGTATTATCAAGGGTCCAGGGTTTCAGTCTGTGTTCTTGGTAATCGAGTGTGTCGGTAGCAGTTTTGATGTCAGCTTCCTCGATTTGTTCAGATCAACAGTAAGATTTACACTGATGGCTGCTTCTTCATTGGTTTCAATAATGAGCTTAAGCGTTTAGCACAATGTGTTTCTTGTGTCGCCATTTTTAATACTCAGAGATAAAAGCCCGTGCAATATTACATACAAGGTTGGAGTCTTTATGTGATGCCAATGTTAAGGTCTGGGATAAAATGCTGTGACCGGTTGCTAATATAGTTAGTAAACGTTTAAATGTATCTACTGTACTGGACGTCCATGATGGAGATTATTCGAAAATTGTTCCTATTTTTTAAAATCTGCAAATGATTTCTCATCAAATATGACAAGCACCAAAATGATCAATAAATCAGCCTGGCACCTATTCCCAACTTGCCTAGACGTACAAAGAGCAATGATGTTCGTTCCAATGAAAACAATTTGATGGTAAAAGTTAAAGGCAAACTCTTTAAACTGGCCTTCCGCATACCTTCGATAAAATCCACGGCAATGAGAATGAACAATTAACAAATTCTAATTCCATAACTTCTAAGATGAAGATAGATAGACTGAAAACAAAAATTTAGAAAACAACCCGTTAAGAGAATAAGTAAATGGCCAGGTTGAAAGGATCCACTACACATTATAAGAAAAATGGACCCCCATTCTTCAATAAATAAAATCAGAATTGGATGACTCAACCCTATTGAAACTTACTAGCCAGATGATGTGCGTAATACTTCAAGCTAGGTTACAAGAAATAGAAACGGCAAATAGCCCAATTTGTACTAACTAGTGCTCACGAGAGAAAATTAGTGCTAGTCGAAGAGCCGCAAAAACGGGGGGAAAAAAATTTCAAATTTCGCCTTAATGACAAAAAAAAATAAAACCTTATTTCTTGGAAAAAATAAAAAATTTTTAAACATAATTTTAACTAAAACAATTCAAAAATCATAAATTTTCATTCATAAATTGAGAAAAAATGACTACTTAGCCCCTAAATGATTCTATATTAAAGGAAAAAAACACAGAGGCGTGTACCATTTCATAATAGTTGTGTTGAACAACAAATTAAACAATAGAAATAAAATGTTCTAAAATACAAAAACAAGCAATTCAGATAGCATATTCCTGTCAGGCATGTTCATTGCCATTCGAAAATGATAGTGGCTGGATTTGTGTTTATCCACTATGTAATTGCATTGAACAACAAAGACCGTTGAATAAACAATTTTTTGACATAACGTATTATAGAAACCAATGAAGTTGGCACTTCTGTGGCCCTATTCTGGCTTTCCATGGGATTAGGGAATTGGGAAAAATATTTTCATAGCATTTTTGTCTAAATTGTATTTTTCTGGCCTACTGAGGGAACATGATTGGTGTTAATATTTTCGAAACAAAGTTAAATGGGAAAATATTTTTCCCTACAAAAATTTTGTGGAACAAAAGTTTCCCAAATCACTTTGTTTTGAAATTTTTTGTACTAAACTTATTCTTTGAGTAGGCCAGAAAAGTATAATTTTAACAAAAATGTTATGAAAATATTTTTCCCAATTCCCTATTCCCAGGGAAAGCCAGAATAGGACCACTGATTGCATATTCCTATCAAATATGTTCATTGCCATTAGAAAAATAAAATAGCTGAATTTGTGTTACACCAGAATTGACCAAATTCCGTTAAATTTCAAAGACAGTTGAATGGACGATTTTCTGATAAAGTGTTCTAGAAATCAATGAACTTGGTGAAACAATTTATGATTGCATATTCCTATCAGTATACGAATTTTGTTCGAAAAGGGCGACTTGAGAGTTTTTATATTGTGTCCATCAGCTCACTAAATGTAAATGTAAAATTTAATTATTATTTACATGAATCAAACATAATATTAATTTTATGCATCTAGTAGGTTAGTAAAACAGCAGAAAAACTCCAAACTCTCAACTCTCAGTTTTCGAACAAAATCTGTACTCAGGTATAATATTTGGAATCCGAAAACATAAAGGCTAAATTTGTGCCAATCCAGAATTGGCCTAACTCCTAGGAATATGCAACCATATGTGCAAACTTCATTGGTTTCTAGAACACAATGCCAGAAAATCGTCTATTCAACGGTCTTTGTTGTTCAGTGAAATTGGGCCAATTCTGGTTTAGCACAAATTCGGCCACTATATTTCTTGGATGGCTAAAAACATGCCTGACAGGAATACGCTATCTGAACTACTTGTTTTTGTTTTTTAGAGTATTTCATTTATACTGTTTAATTTGTTGTTCAACACAAGTATTATTGAACGGATACCTCCGTAATTTTTTGTTGTTGTTGAATATAGTATTTTTAGGGGTTTTTCGCCATTAAGGCGAAGTTTGAAGCACTATTTTTTCCCCTTAATCGGTATGCAAAGTAACATTTTGAAATTCAAAAGTTTCCTTGCTTCAGTTTCCCACACAGCAAATAGGAATACGACCGTGCTAACAGAAATGGCGCAGAAGAGTAATAATCAGACTTAACCTTCCTACTGTCTTTCGGGTCTATTTGACCCGAAGTGCATTTTAGTTGTTTATAAAAGGCTTTTTTGAATCGAGTTCGATTGACTGTTCTGTTCGTGACTTTTTATCAAACACATTATTTTACAATAATTGTAAAATATAAATAATTGAATTATGTTGTTGTTAACCAAAACAAAAGGTGAAAGAAGGTGAAGCCTAACTACAAAACTGCTTGGCATTACCTTTGCGGAAGTTCAATTAGTCGACCATTTTAATCCCCAAATAATTTTCATCAATATACGGATAAGGCAAAAATCAAATAGGAAACTAAACCATATCATCGAGCTAGACAACCATCAAATATAATATATTTTTATTTATCACTAATTTTGTAATGTGAGGTCCCACATATTTGTGTTATTCCAAGCAATGTTTGCTTAGCGTTTGTGCCGAAGTTGTTGTCACATTTAGTATGCTAGTAATCATGAACATAAAAAACATTACTTATTAAATGGACTTTAAACTTCCCTAACAACGCATAAATTGTCCAAGGTATTTTTTCATTTGCCACAAATAAAGATAGATGACGTTATTACATTTATGGGTAAATAAGTTTTCCACTAAACCAAGAAACTAAGGATTTTCATAACTTTCTTTCCATAGCAATTTATGACCAGTATTTATTACCAGTAAAATATTACCATATTTTCATATTAAAATGATCTACGCGCCTGCGTTGCGTGATTTAAAAAAACAAAACAATTGATAACCACAAGCATAACCTAACAAAAATTTTAGATTTCAGAACTATACGAGTACCGTTCAATTAAAGTTAATTGCTTGCATTAGTTAAGCATCAGGATGCTGAAAAAAAGTTAAATAAATTCCAACTTTCCATTTCGTTTCTTAAAATCGTAACACCTATCAAATGTGTTAGATATCGACATAACACGTATCGTTACCTGCGATTATACGATTTGAGTAAAAATTATCGTAATTCTTATTGACATTTAAGATTTCTATGTTATTGTCTTCTATTGAAATTAGATAACCATATACGAGCATACATATGTACAATGTACACACTCAAATTCGTTTAATATGCATATCTGTACATAAAGCTAGATAGACAGAAGACGGCTGAATAAATAAATAAATAATAACTAAATAAGTTATAGGTTAACTGAAAAAGCGAAAAATTAATTTTACTTTTATCTGAAATCTTTATATAC
This sequence comes from Nephrotoma appendiculata, assembly GCA_947310385.1. NCBI lineage: Eukaryota > Metazoa > Arthropoda > Insecta > Diptera > Tipulidae > Nephrotoma > Nephrotoma appendiculata. The sequence goes on from OX371224.1 coordinate 343,409,330, forward strand.
GAAGATACGAAAAATATCATAAAAGAAAATGTTTATACGAGAATTTTGAAACAATAAAACACGCGAGACGAGACGCAGCTAGAAGCGATCGATTACCTTGACCACTTTGCCTAGTAAATAAAAATATTAATAAATGTATTCGTGTTAAGATTCATCAAATTGATTGAACTATGTATTCTTGAACTTTGATTCTTTGAACAATAGTGTGTGGCATGTAAATGTATTATTCAACTACATTACCCGCCAAAATGAATGAGACAGATGAATTTCTTTAAAAAATTTCAATTCTAGAACAATTACACACTCCACTCGAATAGTTACCAAAATAATAAATTTACAGAAATGGTAAAGTGTCCGAATATTTTTGGCAAGCAGTGTTGATAATAGTTTTCCAAGTGTGGGTAACTTATATAAACCAATGCCGAAAATTTATAAACGAAATTATGAATTTCACATGAATTTTTGCAGTATAAAGCAAAAATATTTTTTAATAATTTCGACATTAATTTTGTAATAATGTTTTTGTAGCACGCCAAACCGTCTAGCGTTTAGTTAAACCAAAAAATATACGGAATTGTATAATTATTTCATAATCATATACAACCAATTAGTTATATTCAGGTTTGCTACAAGGCAGACCTAACCAAAATTATGTGTGGGCTTAATGATTTGAACACCATCTTATATTTGGTTGGTAGTTGGTTTTATGAGTCATCGAAAGTATTAATGTTCTATAACGAATATTTTGAACACAGTAATACTTGCTGCTCTATACCTTGGCTAGGCTAAGTAAGAAATCCAAAATTATTAGAATTTTTATTCTTCACTGATCCGGTAATTATTTTATACAAATAACGGTTTCACAGTAATTTAGTGATAACTATTGGAAAACAATTAAATATGAAAAATACTTGTGTACTTTACGGATCCATCCAGGAGCTAGGTCTAACTTGTAGTCCCATTCCACACTACTAATTACATGGAAAGTTTAGCTATATCATTTGAAAGCAGCACTTAGTCGTCGTAATTTGAAAACTCCAGGACTAAATATTGCTAATGTTAAGGATGTAGCGTTTGGGTTGTTTGGTTAATTTATACAAGCGTAAGAAAAGTCGAGATCGATTTAATTGGCTCTAACTCAATATTTTATTGTAACAACAGTGTACCCTTACCTATTAGGTGGGATCGGCTACATAAATTTGATTCTCATACTGTTAAATAAGATTGGCCAATTTATTTATTTATGTAAAATTATTGAAGCTTATAGACAAATTAGTCCCAACCGCTTCGCTTGCTACATTTTTAATTAAATAAAAGAACTTGAAACCTTGTAAGTTTTACCAGGGTAATATTTTTGAATACAGAAAATCAACTCCATAAACTTTGGGGTACCAACCGTTTCTTATAGATAATCAAAAAATAAAAACAGAGTTTATTATTCTGCATCTGGAAAGAATTGGAAAACGTTCACTAGAAATTGAATATCAATGTTGCAGAACGATTAAACCGCTAGATAAAGTGAGATAAATAGAGAAGTCGAACGAGGAATAAAGCTCAAAATCAAAAAATATCCAATTGTCTTCCGAGCGCAACTAAAAACAAAAGGAATCCCAACACTCGCATAAAACGAAAACTTTATCAGGATCATGCATGTTTCAGACATAGATAATTACAGAAAACTTACTTTTTCTGTATGAGTAGGGTAAGACATGGTACTCGTACGAGGACAAACAGACACGACCAATAAGAGTTACTGCCAAAAAGCTGCACCCATAAGCGAGAGCACATAATGGAAAACTTTGCAACGGTCAGTTGCATCAGCAAAATTTTCTCAAAAATCGATCTTGTCAGAGCATATCATCTAATTCCAATTGCTCCCGACGACACTCACAAAAGAGAAGTTACGATTCCATTTGGTATATTCGAATTCACTCGAATGCCATTTTGCCTTTGCAACGCTGCACAAACATTCCAGCGTTTTATCAACGAGATAGTAAAAGATTTCGACTTCGTCCTTGTGTACATAGACGACATTCTCGTCGCGTCACAAGACGAAAAGCACACTTTGAACAATTATTTCAAAAGTTTTCAAATTTTGATATCAATTTTAACATGGCAAAATGTGTTTTCGGAAACAGTAGTCTTGACTTCCTCAGTCACAGGATTACCGCTAATGGCATTCTGCCGTCTCAAGAACGTATTAGTGTCATAAGCGATTTCCAAGCCTCACAAACTATCCAGCAAATTCTACAATTTATCGGCATGATTAACTACTATCACCGATTTATTCCAAAGCTAGCGGAGACTCTTGCCCCAGTCCAAAAGCATTTGGCAGAGCTCCTTAAAAACCCCAAATCACATCAACACTGTTCTTGTACAGAAGAATGTCAAGCTCAAGAATAAGTTACAGGACATAACACTACTAGTGCACCCGTTAGCTAATGCAAAATAAAGCATTACTATGGATGCGTCTGGTACAGAAACAGGTGCGGTTTTGTCTTAACGGCAAAACCTGGGAACCTCTTGGGTGTTTCTCCAAGAAACTCACGGATGCGAAAAAGGAAATATTTTGCGTTCGAATGTGAGTTACTTGCAATTTATCAAGCAATCAAGCATTTCCGTTACTTTGTGGAAGGTCATGAATTTACTATTTACACCGACCACAAACCACTTACTAGAGCAATTTCCTCTAAAACGGAACGTAATAAAAGGCAAACACATCACTTAGATTACATCGCACAGTTGTCAACTGTCAAACAGCACATATGACAAGTGACGACGAACTTGCCTCGGCTGAAAAGCCTTACACAATCGTTACTATCGCGGAGCAACAAGCTCGTGATACAGAACTTACATACATACTCTCAAGTTCTTCCACTCGTCGTACAGCTAAGTGGAAATTGGAAGGATTGCCACTTAACGACTTAACAGTTTACTGTGAAACATCATCGTACAGGCCGCAATCATCCATACATTGTTACAATATGAATATTGTCACAAATTTTGGTGTTTGTTTGGAGTCTAAAACTAATACTGTGCAAAATTCTACTTTAATTTTCTTTTAATAAAACGTAGTTCACAAAATTTTCGGTTTAATATTTTTGGAATCTCTTAGCCTGCGAAATTCTAAAAATTTGTTTTTTGGTCGGGAAAAAAAACAAATTTGGGAGTTGAGTTTGAAAATTAGAAAGAAACTAACGAAACCTATTCTGAAGAATAGTATTTTAATATAAATAAATTTTTTTGTTGAGTAATTGTGGTAAATGTGCCAGTATTGTTTTGGATTTCTAAACAAATATAGAAATAATAATAAAAATAACTATAAGTGACTGAATAGTGTTATATTATAAATATCGTGAATTTTTTTTTTATCAGTTATACATATCTGTGGTAGAAAGATATATATACGTACATATATGCATATCTTATAAATGAGTATATAAAAGAACAATACATAATATACATTTATATAAATATTTATAAAAAAAAAAGAAAAAAATTGTGATTTTTTTTTTTTTAATTTTCTGATTGACTGAAATAAAAATGTTTAAAAATATAAATATGTAAAGATTGTATATATTATAAAAAAAAAAAAAACATATTTAATTAATAAAAATATAATTGCATAAATATAAAATTATAAAAAAAAACAATTTACGAAAATTGCGTGTTCAATCATTTAATTTTGGTGGCAGTATGATGGTTATGGTTGACTATAATGATGTTTTGATGAGCAAGAGTAGGGATGTACAAAAAAACATCTATTTCTCAACGTAGAGTGGTTTTATGTGGCAGTATATGGTTGGTAAAGGAATAGTGTACCAGCTAAATTTTGATTGCGTGCACCTGATGTTACGGTTTTGGCTGAACAGGAGGAGGACAGTACAATCAAGTACATAATTACAAGTAATATTTTTTTTATTGTCAATTTTTTTTGTATCTTAAAAATAATTTTTTTTGTTTAATTATACTTAATTTTAATAATATTTATTTAAATTTAAAAAAAGGAATTTGTAAGACAATTTTTTTTTGTGTATTAAAATATAATATTATATAGTGTATATTTTTTTTTGTTTTTGGATTTACGTATGCATATAATTCATATATAAGTTTTTTTGTTGTCTGATATAAATGTTCAAATAAATCTTTAAAATCATTTGTGTGGTTGTTGCTGAGTTATTGTGCTGGTTTCACAGGATCAAAATTTTCTAAATTTTATTGTTAAATGCAACACAACTCCACCCCCTGATCCCTGAGCTACCGGGAGTGGTAAACTAGTTGTAGCATGTAACAACATTCCGGAGACATTACGACGAACCAACTTCGACACTCTCCACAATGTTTCGCATCCAAGTGTTCGAGCTACACTCAAGCTCGTCTCAGCATAATATTTTTCGCCCAAGATGAATCAAGTTGTTACCCTTTGGGCAAAGTCTTGTTTATCTTGCCAAAAATCAAAAATTCATCGTCACACCAAATCGCCTCACGAGAATTTCAAAATTCCGTCAAGTCGATTTGAGCATATCCATCTAGATATCATGCGGCCGCTCCCACCATATAATGGATATACATATTTACTCACCTGCGTAGATCGTTTTACATGGTGGCTTGAAGCTTACTGTATAAAAGACATTTCCGCATCAATCATCGCAAAAACGTTTGTTGAAAACTACATATCTAGATTCAACGTTCCCAAAACAATCACTACTGGCCAAGGCACTCAATTCAAATCAAAACTCTTTTCTGAGCTTATGCAACGTTCAGGTTCACACAGGATTCGGACCACTGCCTATCATCCGCAAGCAAACGGTATGGTTGAGCGGTTTCACCGCCAACTTAAAGCTGCTCTTAAAGCAAGAGCAAATACCGTTAACTGGAGTTCGGAGATACCAATAGTTCTATTGGGTATCCGAGCAACAGTCAAACATGACCTGCAATACTCACCAGCAGAAGTGGTGTACGGTGAAGAACTCAAACTTCCTGAGGAATTTTTTGTGGAACATCCACTTACACACCAAATTACCACTGACACAGTGGTAAAGCAATTAAAGTCCACTATGAACAATCTCATACCAACGGACACTCACAAAACTAAACAAAACGACATTTTGGTACCCAAATCACTCCAAACTTTTGATTTCGTTTTCGTTCGTACTGACAAAGTCCGAACAGGTGTCGCTACACCATACGAAGGTCCATTCAAAGTGGTACGAAGACTTCGTAAACACTTTGTACTTCAAATCAAAGATACACTCTTTAATATCTCAATTGACAGACTCAAACCAGTCTACGGGATAATGAATACACCTGATCATTCATCAGGAATCAAGAAAATCGTTCGGTTTGCCAACAACAGTCCACACATTCGAATGATACCTTCTCAGCAAGCATACTTTCTAGTTTTCATTTCTTTCAAAGGATGGAAACTATCACTATCAGTGATCTCAACGCCCGACACGAGGAGTTGATCAAAGAAATCGAAATGGAGCTAGATTCTACGGTTCTAAAATCGGAACTAGAATCTGGTCCATCAACATCGAAGCAAGAAAAAAGGGTTTAATCACCATTTAATAACTCGAAAGCAACACGTCTTTTGGAGTTACGAATTCTCAGGTTCAAAAGGCGCATGAGCGCTCTCCAATCCGCAAAATATTTGAAGCAAACAAGCAATTCAATCATAGCAAGCAATTCAAACAAAACAAGTGGTTGTTGGTTCCACGCGAGATTTGGATTTGGAGCCCAACAATGTACAAGTCCATGTGGATAAAAACAAGATAAAAAAACAGATAAAAAAATGATTAATTCGGTATGATAAACTATCTTACAATAATCATTTCAAATTTTATTTTAGACATTCCTCTGGTATTTATAAATACTACTTCTTCCACCAGCAATGGAACTCTTACTCCATAACATTTGGAAAGATTTTGATGCTTTAGGAAAAGAATGCTTTTCAACCTTAGCCGCAACTGTTGCAGAACCTTAACCACCAAGCAAGAAGCTGATTTAGTAAAATAGATTACTGTACGAAGCGGGTAATTGTTTATTGGTTTCTCGCTAGCCTATACTCGTTATGACTGTACATTTTTCAGCCGTCAGCCATAAACGCATATTTATTTTTGCCATCTGAGCAAAATAGTTGTCAAATTTTGCAGAAGCACGGGTCCCATTAGCATTGTGTCATTCAAGGATACTCCGGAACATGGTAGTAACACGGGTCTCATTCTACGTGGCATGATGGGAGAAATACGGGACCCCAATTGCTAATATTTTATCCTTTTCAAACTTCTTCTACACTTAACGCAAGCAAGCGTTTGAAATTCCCCGTGAATCAGCCTCAGAAGTTTCATTGATTTATCTGCCATATTTTTGACGAACTACAGTTTTTTCAAAATGTTTCTCCTGGCTGGTTGAAACTTGCTCTATTCCCACAACCGTTTCAGCATATTTTCAATTTCTTACAACGAAACGAAACTATTGATTGCGCTTTTTCTTTTAGGAACAGATGTCTCACATGCCTCGGGAACAATCCAACTAAGCTTGATGTACTGAGGCAAAGGTATGCTGTCTTGGCCTTTTGCTATACTATCCTTTATGATTTCTCCATATTTCTTATGTACCTAAGGTGATATCTTTCGGTCATGGAGTCCCATACGTTGGATCAGCTAATCGATATTCAACCTAAACAACGGCACCCATCCTATAAACTTTACTTCCACCATAACCTTGCTTGTTGAAGTTCCTACCTCGCTTAATCCTAATCGAACTATTTTGGCCTGAATTATCGCGATTTTCAATCTCAACCGTTGCACATCATCTGCGGTGATGAATGATGCCTACGAACCTGGATCGCTGAGAAAACTAAGCATCTCTTCTCTCATGCTGTCACAACTACCAATGCAGTAGCAAGATGCACGGTCCTTCCAATAGTGTCTACCAAGTACACTTAGTGCCAATAGCTTTTTCTGGCCATAGGATGTCTTAGAAGATGTAGACGATTTTCATATAAATTTATATGGTGCCATATCGAAGCTAGAAGATTGTGAAAATCGTAATATACAGCTGGCACAAGGGAGATCAACATAGTTTGCCCATATTATTACCAACTTAAAATATAAAGAACCATTTCCGGCTAAGGAACATATCTTAAGAAATCCGATTTTTTATGTATTCACCTGCGATTATGGAAGTTGGCCGTTTACTCACATTTAAATATACGGCTGGTGCTGGTCATTTGGTCAGCACTCACCTGAGAACGCCCCTTCTCAAAACCTCGATTTTTGTTTTCGCTCCAGGAAGGTCTTGGAAATTATAGACAACTTTCATATAAACGTCTATGGGGACATATCGAAGCTGGAATATTGTGCCAATCCTGTAATACGGTTGGCATTGAAGAGCACACTTTATGTTACCCTTAATATTTTTAACTTACAATATAACACTTTATTATTTCGGACTTAAAATGTTGTTACGAATTATACTCAAGTATAGTGGTCGAATGGTTAAGTGTATACCACCAAGTGTTGTGTGGGTAACTGCAGCAGGGAAACTTTTGAATTTCAAAATGAAACTTGGCATACTGATTAAGCCCAATTTGTGCTAATTAGTGCTCACGGGAAAAAATTAGTGCTAGTCCAGGAGCCGAAAAAACGGGAAAAGAAAATTTAAATTTCGCCTGAAAGACGAAAAAAATAAAACCCAATTTCTAGAAAAAACCAGAAAAAATTTAAACCTAACTTCAAAACTTCACAAAAGCGGTTCCACCGACGAAATTTGTGCTTATCATTGAAATATGATTTTTATAAATTTTCATTAATAAATTGAGGAAAAACAAATTAGCCCCTAAAAGATACTATATTGAACATTAAAAATACACAAGTATACCGTTCAATAATATTTTTGTTGAACAACAAATTAAAAATAAAATAACTTATTATAAAATCAAAGAATAAGAATTTCAGATAGCATATTCCTGTCACGCATGTTCATTGCCATCCGAAAAATATAGTGGCCGAATTTGTGCTAATCCAGAATTGGCCCAATTCCGTTGAACAACAAAGACCGTTGAATGAACAATTTTCTGACAAAAAATGTTCTACAAACCAATGAAGTTGGAACTCCTCATTGCATATTCCTATTGGGTATGTTCATTGCCATCTGACAAATATAGTGGCCGAATTTGTGCTAATCCAGAATTGGCCCAATACCGTTGAACAACAAAGACTGTTGAATGAACAATTTTCTGACAAAAAATGTTTTACAAACCAATGAAATTGGCACTTCTGATTGCATATTCCTATCAGGTATGTTCATTGCTATCCGGAAAATATAGTGGCTGAATTTGTGCTAATCCAGAATTGGCCCAATTCCGTTGAACAACAAAGACCGTTGAATGAACAATTTTCTGGCAAAAAATGTTCTACAAACCAATGATGTTGGCACTTCTGATTGCATATTCCTATCAGGTATGTTCATTGCCATCCGAAAAATATAGTGGCCGAATTTGTGCTAATCCAGAATTGGCCCAATTTCGTTCAACAACAAAGACCGTTGAATGAACAATTTTCTGACAAAAAATGTTCTACAAACCAATGAAGTTGGCACTTCTGATTGCATATTCCTATTAGGTATGTTCATTGCCATCCGAAAAATATAGTGGCTGAATTTGTGCTAATCCAGAATTGGCCCAATTCCGTTGAACAACAAAAACCGTTGAATGAACAATTTTCTGACAAAAAATGTTCTACAAACCAATGAAGTTTGCACTTCTGATTACATATTCCAATCAGGTATGTTCATTGCCATCCGAAAAATATAGTGGCCGAATTTGTGCTAATCCAGAATTGGCCCAACTCCGTTGAACAACAAAGACCGTTGAATGAACAATTCTCTGACAAAAAATGTTCTACAAACCAATGAAGTTGGCATTTCTGATTGCATATTCCAATCGGGTGTGTTCATTGCCATCCGAAAAATTTTGTGGCCGAATTTGTGCTAATCCAGAATTGGCCCAAGTCCGTTGAACAACAAAGACCGTTGAATGAACAATTTTCTGACAAAAAATGTTCTACAAACCAATGAAGTTGGGACTTCTGATTGCATATTCCTGTCATGCATGTTCATTGCCATCCGAAAAATATAGTGGCTGAATTTGTGCTAATCCAGAATTGGCCCAATTCCGTTGATCAACATAGACCGTTGAATGAACAATTTTCTGACAAAAAATGTTTTACAAACCAATGAAGTTGGAACTTCTGATTACATATTCCTATCAGGTATGTTCATTGCCATCCGAAAAATATAGTGGCTGAATTTGTGCTAATCCAGAATTGGCCTAATTCCGTTGAACAACATAGACCGTTGAATGAACGATTTTTTGACAAAAAATGTTCTACAAACCAATGATGTTGGGACTTCTGATTGCATATTCCTGTCACGCATGTTCATTGCCATCTGAAAAATATAATGGCTGAATTTGTGCTAATCCAGAATTGGCCCAATTTCGTTGAACAACAAAGACCGTTGAATGAACAATTTTCTGACAAAAAATGTTCTACAAATCAATGAAGTTTGCACTTCTGATTACATGTTCCAATCGGGTGTGTTCATTGCCATCCGAAAAATATAGTGGCTGAATTTGTGCTAATCCAGAATTGGCCCAATTCCGTTGAACAACAAAGACCGTTGAATGAACAATTTTCTGACAAAAAATGTTCCACAAACCAATGAAGTTGGCACTTCTGATTGCATATTCCTAACAAGTATATGCATTGCCATCCGAAAAATATAGTGGCTGAATTTGTGCTAATCCAGAATTGGCCCAATTCCGTTGATCAACATAGACCGTTGAATGAACAATTTTCTGACAAAAAATGTTTTACAAACCAATGAAGTTGGAACTTCTGATTACATATTCCTATCAGGTATGTTCATTGCCATCCGAAAAATATAGTGGCTGAATTTGTGCTAATCCAGAATTGACCCAATTCCGTTGAACAACAAAGACCGTTGAATGAACAATTTTCTGACAAAAAATGTTTTACAAACCAATGAAGTTGGAACTTCTGACTGCATATATTCCTATCAAGTATGTTCATTGTCATCCGAAAAAAATAGTGGCTGAATTTGTGCTAATCCAGAATTGGCCCAATTCCGTTGAACAACAATGATTCCCCAATTTACAAAACTAATGAACCAATGTTCATTGCAGCCGATTCTAATCCAGAATTGGCACAATTCTCTTTAACATTAAATGGCGTTGAAGGATCTATTTGAAGTGCTAGCCATTAAATGTAGTGTCTTAATTTTAAAAATCATTTTTATTTTTTAACAAAAATATTTTATGTTCATTCATTTTTATTCCAATTTTATACTTTATACATTCAAGACAAATTCATTATTTTACATTTTAATATAAAATTATATTTTAAATTCATAAACCACCACTCAAATCATTCTTGATATTCTACTACTTTTTTATAAATTAGGATTGCTGGGTTAACTAATTGTATTTCTCTCTTTCCTTCTGATAGGTCATCATATGCCTCAAATTCTCCATTTGACCGCTTGATTATTCCAACATAATGTCCCATGCCGTTTGTCGTTGAATTTGGAATAAAATGAATAATCCCTTTCAACCTGAAAACATCTTTCTTTACTTCAATCTCGTTCTGAATTTTATTAGGTTTAATAGAATAAAATTCTTCTATGTTTAATGATTGAGTGTCAACAAACAATAAACCATTAGTTTCAATATTTTGCGCTTGTTGACAAAATTCACACATGTTTATATTTAAATTTGCGTCCGATAAAAAGTTTTCTAAAGGTAATAACCCCTGTGCTACGATCGGCACAAACGTCAAATATTTCACCTTTTCAACCATTCGGCAGTAATGTTTTATCTGAATAGAACCTCTGAAATATTTTTCGACTAGGTATGAGATATTACACGAGCAATCTATCTCGATGTATGCTCCAGTATTAGTAACACTTTTGAATTTCTCGGGAAATATTTTTGCGAGCAAATCGTTTCGTTTTTTATATACCTCTCGCGAAGTTCCATCTCGCCTTAATTGATCGATAAATTCCATGAAGTCATTTGAGACACCTTCTTTTAAATAATCGCTATCGTTTGTGACTGCCATAATTACTTGGGCGAGTGCATCAAACCATCGAGCAATAAATATATAAGAGAAATCAAGTAGTGCAAATTTTATAAGCAGGTTTTTCCGAGGTTAATCTTATTTTATAGTTTTAATATATTTATATATACAAATTTAATTTTTTTCTATATTTAATCCATACGTACGTATCTTATAAACATATCGGCATAGTTATTTTATAGTCTATTGTTCTTGTTAGGCTTATACAGGTTGTGTAAAGTAAGATAGATTAACCTCGGAAACTCTACATGAGTCCTCTTATGTATATTTTGCTTTATGATCAAACGCACACGTATTTATTGTGACTGTTGTGCTTTTATTGTTTATAAATTTGAATCCATTTTTAAGGATTGGCAAATCTAACTCAATTTTCGGTAATATACGGAAATTTAATTGTGGGTTTATTATTGAGTGGTCATTCCGTCTCTCTACACGCTTTCGCTTAATATTTTTCCCCCACCAATTCTCTTCATCGCTGCTTTGATCGGATACATTTTCGGATAACTGGTGTTTTTTAGTTTTTGGTTCAGCGTTCGATGTTTTTGCCTTAGCTATAATTAGAGCGGCCCTATCAGCATCTAACTGTTTTGCGATCAATCGATCAGCTCGCACATTTTTTTGTTTATTTAGTATGAAACATTTTAACTCTTTAAACGAGTTTTCCACCACTGCCGATGAGCCACGCTCAATTTCAGATTTGTACAGCCCTCGCATAACACCACTCCATAGAGGAAGTCTTGAAAACAGTTTTACGAAATATTTCTCTGCTTGTAAACAAGAAAGAAGATTTACTGTTGTATTTACATTCGAATTTTTTATCAAATTATTGCAATGGTCTATAATATTTAAAATCCAACGGTTTACATCTGTACGTTGATCTTCGTCATCTCCTTCGGTATCAACGTCAGCTGCATCAAATTCTTCATCTTCGGATTGCTGCTGGTTAATGATTTCGTGGTACATTTTGTGTGTTTTGATTAGGTTTACGATGCGCTGCTTGGCATTTATCGTACACACAAATTCATGTTTACTCAAAAGGACGGTAAATATGTCACTAATAATACTTTGTGCTCCTTCAAAATTATCACAATTGATTAAATAACCAATCGCTCGTAAATAAACATTTTTTGATCCTGCATTCATTTTTTTTTATAATTTTCACTCTGTGGATTGTTTTTACGAAGTGAGCTACGTCAAGGCGTATAAAGACTCTAGGAAGGCTTTTAAGATCATCATTAAGAGCCAAAATTGACTTTAATAGATAGTCTGAAGAAGTGTGTTTGACAACGTAAATCCTTGGACTACTGCAGCAATTAATCCAGGCGATTCATCCACATTAATTTCTTTCGGCATGGCAAAATATTTCAAAAATGTTTTGAAAAACATGAAAGAAATAAAGTCTGCTTCATGATTAGTAGTGATGAAATGAGCTGCGTTAAAACTGCGCTCGTATTTTGGTTTAACGCAGATGGTATATAAATACGGATATCCATGTCCATGAGGTGATTTTACCACTGATTCCGTTGCATCTATGCTAAGAACAATTCTTTCATTCATTTTATAGTGTTGATATAAACTTTCCTGTTCAGGGAGCCAATATACGATATAAAATGGATCAAAACCAATTGTTTTTAAGCTGCCACGATATAATGAACTTAAATTCAGCAATTTTAGTGACTGAAATAGTTCATCATGAAAATTGTCATGTTTGTTAATACTGTATCTTGCCTGTTTTAACGCAGAATACGTCGGAATCATTGGTGATTCAAGATCACCGAACGCCATACTGTCCAATACTAATTTGTCCCGTACATTTCTGCTATTAAACATTTGTAGCTGTTTAGAAATTTCGCTTTTAGCAGCTCCGTAGTATTCGGTTTTTATAAAGTGAGGTGTGGCCGCCGATACATTATTAAAAGTTACTTTTAGGTCAAGTAAATTGTTTTTGCTGCATACATTAATGAAATTGTCGCATTCTTTGCACTTACCACTGCAATACAATTCTCCTTCCTTTATGGCGTGGTTCTTAAATGTAACACTACATTGTTTTCGGAACAACCTTCAAACGATAAATGACAATTTGGTAGTCCAACCCTTTGGCAACCGAAATTGCATCTTTTTATTTTTATCAATAGAAAAATTTCGGGTGAAAAATAGCTTCTCTTGCAATGAGAGCTGGTAAATTTTGTTCTCTCCATCCAAATTGAAAGAGTTAGATAATGATGTTGCATTAGATTCTATTGATTCATCCGATAACGATTGGTGTAATCCATATGTAAACAGTTCGGTCGTCGAATATATTGATTGAATATTCCGTTTTATTGACAGATAACAAGCTTGTGGCGTCATTCCAAGCTCTTCACTTATTAATACATATGCTGGCTCAGTTGCTGGAGTCTTAAGTACTCCCGTTTCTATTAAATTATCCTTATGCTTACGAAAACATTCGAGTTGTACGGTAATTGCAACTTTAGATTTACGCCCAGCCATTATTTGAAGTTTTTGTTATATATTCTGATCAGAAATTGAGATTTTTTAATTTAAAAATAACAGATTATTAATATATGTCAATCCTCCAGGATGTGTGTCAATTACACCCATTTTGGTAATGGAACATACTTTCACACAGTAATAACAAAAAACCTTCTGACATACAGTTAACCATAAATACCGCGGGGCAAAATACTATCATAAGAAGACCACCGATATCTCGTAATGATTTGAAGCATGCAGACAATAAAACTACAAAAATTATAAAATAAAATCACTAAAACGGTTTGATATTGCTTTACAGACGTCCAAAATTTCATAATAAAATATACTTCTATTATTTCGAGCTATATTTTATCAAACCGTTCAACCGACAATATCAAACCGTTTAACTCTTAAATACCCATTGTATCTTAAAAGATACAACATTTTTCAGTCATATTGTTGTTGTCATAAATGTTCTTCATTCTCTCATTTTAACAGAAAAAAACCGTTTACGTTCAATTTTGAAGATTTACCCGGAAATATGTTTGAAAAATATGGTTGTATCTTTAAAAAAACAATGGGCATTCAAGGGTGTGCATTTTATTTATAATTTTTTGTAGAATTTGTAAAAAAATGTGACATTGCCTCCAAAATGGGAACTGTGGCGTAATTGACACTGACATTATGTATAAAATAATTATAAGACTACTTACCACTTCAGTCTATAACACAATCCAGTTTTATTTGTAAAACAACAAACAGTTCAGAACTCAGCAGTTACTGTGTGTTAGGCCAATGCTCGTACACAATTTACAAAAATCCACTCCACTTATTTTATTAAACCTTCACAAAATTATTAATTTTATATAACCCATGAAACAAAATATCTCAATTTTTTAGTTCTCTCATCAACGTAATTTATCATGGAAAAAAAAACAAGAACTCAGGAATTTTATTTATTACGAGCAAAATATTAGGAGAGTATTCTGCATTTACTTGAATATATTGAAAATAATCATTTAAAAAAACGAATTAACTCACCCAAATTACAGTTTTAATATTGTTTGGATAATTCTGGATTAGCACAAATTCAGCCACTATATTTTTCGGATGGCAATGAATATACCTGATAGGAATATGTAGTCAGAAGTTCCAACTTCATTGGTTTGTAAAACATTTTTTGTCAGAAAATTGTTCATTCAACGGTCTTTGTTGTTCAACGGAATTGGGCCAATTCTGGATTAGCACAAATTCAGCCACTATATTTTTCGGATGGCAATGAACATGCGTGACAGGAATATGCAATCAGAAGTGCCAACTTCATTGGTTTGTAGAACATTTTTTGTCAGAAAATTGTTCATTCAACGGTCTTTGTTGTTCAACGGAATTGGGCCAATTCTGGATTAGCACAAATTCGGCCACTATATTTTTCGGATGGCAATGAACATACCCAATAGGAATATGCGATGAGAAGTTCCAACTTCATTGGTTTGTAGAACATTTTTTGTCAGAAAATTGTTCATTCAACGGTCTTTGTTGTTCAACGGAATTGGGCCAATTCTGGATTAGCACAAATTCGGCCACTATATTTTTCGGATGGCAATGAACATGCGTGACAGGAATATGCTATCTGAAATTCTTATTCTTTGATTTTATAATAAGTTATTTTATTTTTAATTTGTTGTTCAACAAAAATATTATTGAACGGTATACTGTGTATTTTTAATGTTCAATATAGTATCTTTTAGGGGCTAATTTGTTTTTCCTCAATTTATTAATGAAAATTTATAAAAATCATATTTCAATGATAAGCACAAATTTCGTCGGTGGAACCGCTTTTGTGAAGTTTTGAAATTAGGTTTAAATTTTTTCTGGTTTTTTCTAGAAATTGGGTTTTATTTTTTTCGTCTTTCAGGCGAAATTTAAATTTTCTTTTCCCGTTTTTTCGGCTCCTGGACTAGCACTAATTTTTTCCCGTGAGCACTAATTAGCACAAATTGGGCTTAATCAGTATGCCAAGTTTCATTTTGAAATTCAAAAGTTTCCCTGCTGCAGTTACCCACACCCAAGTGTTATCTATCCAAAGATCGCTAGTTCAAATAATAATTTATGTTAAAGCTAGCCGAAAGTTTCCAGCCGAAAGATGATAATGCAGATAGTGGATTTGCTATTCCAGCCGAAAGATGATAATGCAGATAGGACCTTTGTCGTACTAAACAAAAGATGGTAATGCAGATATTAATTGAAAATATTTTAAAATGTCGGTAATGTAGATTGTATCGATAAAGAAGACCAACTTCAATATTCAAACTGTGGTGATGATTTGGGTGGGTCTGATGGGGTTATAGGGGTGAAATTTTGATTTTCCTCATTTTTCGTCGATACAATAGTTCGTCATTCGATATTTTGGCATAAAGACACAAATCTCACTATGCCGATTCGATAGCCCATGACCATAGGTAGATTCTGACTATAGGGTTGGGTGGGTCTGATGGGGTTATAGGGGTGAAAATTTGATTTTCTCCATTTTTCATCGATATAATCGTTCGTCATTCGAGATTTTGGCATACAGACACCAATCTCACTATACCGATTCGATAGCCCATGACCATAGGTAGATTCTTAGTATATGGTTGGGGTGGGTCTGATGGGGTTATAGGGGTGAAATTTTGATATTCTCCTTTTCTCAACGATAAAATCGTTCGTCATACGAGATTTTGGCATATAGACACCAATCTCACTATGCCAATTCGATAGCCCATGACCAGAGATAGATTCTGAGTATATGGTTGTGGTGGGTCTGGGGGTTATAGGGGTGAAATTTTGATATTCTCCTTTTCTCAACGATAAAATCGTTCGTCATTTGATATTTTGGCATAAGGACACCAATTTCACTATGCCGATTCGATAGCCCATGACCATAGGTAGATTCTGAGTATATGGTTGGGGTGGGTCTGATGGGGTTATAGGGGTGAAATTTTGATTTTCCTCATTTTTCGTCGATAAATCGTTCGTCATTCGATATTTTGGCATATAACCCCACTGACCCACCCCAATCATATACTCAGAATCTACCTATGGCCATGAGCTATCGAATCGGCATAGTGAGATTGGTGTCCATATGCCAAAATATCGTATGACGAACGACTTTATTGACGAAAAATGAGGAAAATCAAAATTTCACCCCTATAACCCCATCAGACCCAACCCAACCCTATACTCAGAATCTACCTATGGTTATGGGCTATCGAATCGGCATAGTGAGATTGGTGTCTGTATGCCAAAATCTCGAATGACGAACGATTTTATCGTTGAGAACAGGAGAAAATCAAAATTTCACCCCTATAACTCCATCAGACCCACCCCAACCATATACTCAGAATCTACCTATGGTCATGGGCTATCGAATAGTTCCTTATAGTCACTTTGGGCTTGGATACTTCAATTTAATATATAATTTCTTTAACTTTCGGCTGAACTAGTCAAGATACTATATGGATTATCGATTTTTTTTCAATTTCGGCTGGCAACTTTCGTCTAACTTTAACAAGGTAGTTCAAATCCAGTTGGAGTCTATAATATTATTGATGCGATTCTTATTCTTAACACCATGGATGTTATCCGATCAAGTATTTCTCCGATCAAGTATTGCTCCAATATTGATTGAGATTTGGATTATAGAATGACACTATTTGGAGGGGAATATTGAGATAACGAGAGCAATCGTTAACGGCGAAGTGTGAAAAGTGATTTACAATTGCAGTACACATACATCTCGAACAGCGATAGACAAGTATATTATGCGCGAGCAATTCGGGACGGAGGGACAGTTGTATTTTAACCAGTGAACAATGAAAGTCGAAAAGTAAAAAGTGAAAAGTAGTCAACTGTAAAAGGGAACAGTTAAAGTAAAAAACAAGTGACATAAGTGAATTGCTATAAAAATATAAAAATTAAACGCGTTGGGAAATAACGTTCGTATATTGAAAATCGCTGAATTTTTATTTAAAAAATCGAGTACGAATCTATGACGAACAAAACGCCAAATTAAAACTGCAAGGCATAAAACTCGATCACTTCCGCACATAGTAAGGCGCCAAATTAGACCGGCAAGGTACGAAGTGCACAATTGACAGAACTACGAGCAGAATAAGATGGGCCGTTTATCGAGTTAAACCAGAAGCTCAACCAAATTCAACACACCCTAGATTTCCAAGTTATAGCTGTATAACTTTGAGTATAAGAGGAGAAATAGAGTCTCTGGAGATGAAAATCATCGGCTAGTTCAAAGAGTTTGGAAATTAAATTAAGCAAGTGTAAGCCCGCCTCGAAACACATACCCCACAAACTACTGGAGAAGCCCAACTAGATAAAATGTTCTCAACATAGCTAATTGCTGGAAGCTCAAGGGGAATTTTATATTCTCTGACATTCGATTACGAAATCTCATTCGAAAATTTTAAAGTGCAGTTTCAAGCAGCAGTGCAGCACAATGCAAGAGATGCAAGAGAGCAGCTCAACCCACTCATTTTGGCTGTTTGTGGGAAAACTGCGGATGTCTTCCAAACTGTTTCCAAAAAAGGAGCTATGACCGAATCATGACAGAGTTGGAAGTACGATACGGGCAGTCACTCGTCAGAGGACTCTGCAAGATACAACTACAACTCCTTATAAATCACTTCATATTCAAAATTCTATAGTTCAAAACGCCATCTAAGAATTTTGGAGTTCTTCTCAGAAATTTTAATGAAAGTAAAGAGGCTTGTAATCAGTCATCAAGACAAACTTATCACTATAAATACCAACCGACAGGACTTACCGATCAAACACCAACCGCAAATTATTATAAAATCAAAATTTTTAAAATATTCATTTTTGAAGGGGGTGATGTCGTTTTCCATTATGCATCATAACACTCCCCCCCCCCCCCAAATTCAAAATTTTGAAAATTGAAGTACTTCAACTCCTATATACTTTATATATCAACCTGTATAGAATATGGTACGAACATAAATTGTATGTCAGAGAGCTTTTAGTTTTGACAATAAACAGGTTATAAGGAAAAATGTGTTGTGTTTAAATGCAAACTTACCCACACCAGATTTTATCTGCTCATTTTTTCTGCTAACTTGAGTATCGTGATAATCAGACTATGTAGTGCGAAATGTATATAAATATGCGGCATAAATACGTTTTTATATTTCATTAAATCACAAAACTATATGGTTACAATCAAACAGCAACGCTTGTTATCACAAAATTCATTCCAAGACAAACTTCTAACGGTTCCACCTCTGCATAAAAATTCATAAAATATGAACAAATTTATTTACATTAAATATTTCAAAAAGTTACGTTAAAAACTTTTTTATGGATGTAATGCAAAATATGTTATTAGAAAAAGCTTTTAAGTTGATTTGGTATACACACAAAAATCAAATTAAATTATAAAAATTAACCAAAAAACTAATATTGATTGAATTTATGTACTTTATACATAGCACATACACACACATAGAAATACAAACACTTAAATCGTTTTTATTAAACAATTTTCAATTTTCCCAATATATAAAATTTTATGTTTACTTTTAAAAGTATTTTATTTAGAGTAAACTAGCCAATAAATACTTGAGTAATTACACATTAAATAGTTTATAAATACAATATAAGAGAGGAGGTAATTAAATTTAGTAGTCACCTGTAGCACCCGATCCACATAAAATGTGTAGTTGGATAAAGTTTTATTTATTTGAAATAAACAGTTAAAGTATATAAGTTCGAATCAGATTACCATAATTATGTTTACGAACCCTGACTCAATCCATTGCCTATCATATCACATTTAACATTTTCGGATATTTAATTTGAGAAATAATATTACGAGAAAATCCAAAAGATAATTAGAAAATTTATCATAGAAAATTAATAAACAATAAATTATTATATTTAACATTTAATTTAACAAGATAATCCTAATTGACTTAATAATCATAATGTATATATGTTTAAGCACAACAATAATAATTATTAGGAAAATAGAATTTTCCTCCTTTTCCGTTATACATTATTATCGGAAAAATCATTTTCCATTTGTATCTCATCAAAAGAATATTAATTACATTTTATTCCAGTTGGTGTTGCTACTTTTAGTACATTATTTATTCCGATTGTGTATGTTGCTTCGAGATACTCGAATATATATAATTACACAGTACATATATTTATCTATTTCCCGGAAATGAGAAAAAAACAAAATTAACAATGCCTAAGATGCGAATTTAAGACACTCGGAATAATGGGGAGACGAAAATAGACAAATAACACACTTTGAGAGTTGTAATTGTATTTTTACACGACAAAAGTAAATAGAAAATAAATCTAACTGCTAATTTTATTAAAGAAAATTTGTGTTTTCCCAACAAAAACTTTTTTCGCCTTTGTTCCAATGTACTGTAAATTTTATTTGTTGCAGTTTTGCGTGACACACATTTAAAATTTCTATGTAAACTGTCCGCATCGCCTTATATATTATTAGTACTTAATAAAATATCCCCAGTCGGAACACATAAAGCAATTTCACATCCTGTTACATTTATTGTGGTGGAAATCACGAACATGAGTTTTCTATTGTTCTGTTGTTTTGGTAAATATTGGTACAAATACATTTTTAATAAGGTTCAGCGTTGGTTGTTGCGGCATAATGGAAAAGTTGTCATAATTTTAGTTTCGGACGACTTGTCAACTGTTTTTAATTCGATGTATAATCAAAACGTCACAGTCCACTAATTACACGAAATGTATTATAATTAAGTAAATATAATTTACTTACAATGATTTATGTTCTTGTACCAAAATTGTTATCGTTCCACTTACCTGAAATAAAATAAAATCGTTAGTATTTCGTTAAATTTCTGGGATATAAAAAAAGTTAAATATTTTTAAACTAGTTTGCTTAAATAAGTTGTATAAAAATGACGAATTTGATATTAATTTATATTTTGAAAAAAATTTAATATTTCATGAAATTTAAGCCCATCAGCTTTGAGAGTATAGAGCTTTGAAAACTAAAAAACTCGATACATACAGTTATGGGCAAAAGTATTTGGAATTTTTATATTTGAAGCAAAATGTTTGCAAATAGTTTTCATAAATTCTTAAAGAAAAAATGAAAAGCGGCATAAAAAAACGCAAATCGAAGTAGTAGTGCATCATCGGGACATAAGTAATTGGAATTTCATTTGTTCGCGTCGCAACATTATATTTTCTTCTAGAGGCTTTTCCTTTGTTTTACTTGAGATATTTTTTTAGTCTTGTTTAATTGTTCTGACATGAACCAGCCAATAATTAAGTTATCAAAATGCCTAAAAACAGCGGGCATTTAGTAGAGCTACGCCAACCACTAATCTCTAAATTTGAATGCGGAATATCGAATATCTGAATATATTTTCTAACTGAAATGGTCCCCAACTAACACCCCATATACCTGAGGTTGTGTTTAGTTCTCTATTGATATCTCAGTTGGCCTGAAATTTTTTTATTATATTTGGTCATAATACTAAATTTTGTTAACTGCCCCCTCCCCTGAAATATATTTTCTAGCTGAAATTGTCCCCTACTAACACCTCATATACCTGAAGTTTTGTTTAGATCTCTAGAGATATGTTTAGTGAAAACAATTCCGTGTCTTTTTTCAGTTTCCATTACAATATAATGTCTAAAGCTATAAATATACAGTGGTGTTCAATAAAATAGGACATAAGCGCTTGTGAATGAAAATGTTATATAAAAAGAAAATTACATATCAACTGTCAATTTCTTTTTTTTTTATTTAGATAATATTTTTGAAAATGCAATGTTGGTGTCTCGCTGCTATTAAATTTTGTTTACTATTTTTTGTAATTGAGCTTCAAAATAAGCCACCGATGAAGACAAATAATGTCGAAATATCTGGCTAATTAAATTATAATTAAAAAGAAAAGCTGTTTTTTATTGTGAAGCTCAATTACAAAATATAATAAATATAATATTTTTGAATATATATAAATAAATGCTAATACTCCATTTAAATTCAATACAAATAAAAAAAAATATTTATTTAAAAAAAACCTATTCAAAAAAATAGGACAGTTCTTTCAATTCGTAAATATTATGTCAATTAAGTCTTGTATGTGGAAATTTCTGATAATGGACTATTCCATTAACTAATATTTAGTTATATAACCTTTTTTATTCAGCACTTCCTTGCAGCGGCGGTCCATAGATTCCACTAATTTTTGGCAAGTTGTAACTGGAATTTGTTCCCAGGCAGACTTTATGGCATCCCATAGTTCGTACTTATTTGTGTACTAATTGTTTTCTTGACAATACTCCATAGGTTCTCGATCGGGTTTAGATCCGGTGATTGAGCTGGCCATTCTAAAACCTCTACGTTATGTTGCCTAAACCATGTTTTCGTCTTTTTCGAGGTATGCTTAGGGTCATTTTCTTGTTGAAAACACCAACCTGAGGGCATTGTATTTTCAGCAAACTCTAGCATCACGTTATTTAGTATGTCAACATACACATCCGCATTCATCTTTTCCTTTATCCAATGTATTGGCCCTGGACCATACCACGAAAAACCACCCCATATTATAATTGATCCACCGCCGTGCTTTAAAGTTTTTTTTTTGTGTATTTTGACAACAAACTTGTATTTGGTGGCCGTCGTAAATAATGTCGGCCATCGGAACCAAACAGATTTACCTTGGTTTCATCAGTCCGTAACACTTTCTTCCACTTTTCTGGGTCTGTATTTGCTAGGTGTTTTTTTGCAAAGCTAATCCTATGTTTAATGTTCTTTTTTGACAAAAGTGGGACAGGCTGGGCGGCGCAACCCCTTAAATTGTTCTCTAGTAACCTCCTTCTTATAGTTACACTCGAATCATTTAAGTTTAGATCAGTCTTGATTTCACTGGATGTCATAAAAGGTTTTTTTTGCCGTCTGCATAATTAAAGCGTCTTCCTTTTTTGTGGTTTTTCAAATACGTCCACGTTTTTCGACCAGATATTTCACTTTAAGGGCATTTAATACCATATTGCGCGATCTGAATAGGATTCGGGCAATTTCGGAAATGGATTTTCCTTCCGATTTTAGTTTCAATGTAATTCTCTTTTCTTCATTGGTACAGTGTTTTGCACGACCCATTTCTGAATTTCCGAATAATTATTTTTAGTTTTTTTTTAAATACTGTTTAATTTTTGAATTGCACTTACCTTATTTATAATAGTTTTGATTAATTTTAGTTGTGTACCACACGAAGTTTAAATTAATACTGATGTCCTATTTTTTTACGCAGAAAGCATATTTTTATATTTGTTTTCGGTGATTCCCCGAAATATACAAAAATTCGATCTACATTTTTGTAGTAAATTGTATTGAGACTTCACCAGACAAATAATAATTAAATATTTTTGTAAGAAATTTACTAAATTTAAAGTTGAATGAAAAATGGGGTACTCTCCATTTTATTGAACACCATTGTAGGTCGCCGTAGTCAGTCAAACGCGCTGTGATCTGTTTCACGTGGCAGTTGGATTTTCCCAAAATTTTCTTTCATACACACCTTGTCCTGACAATTACGAACACAACAAATATAAAATCAGCCAAATCGGTCGAACCGTTCTCAATCTCAAGTGATGATCCTTCATACAGGCGGCAATTAATTTTTATTTATATTACATAAGACATACTCCAGGTATTGGGTGAAATCTTTCTTAATTGACCTTGTTAAGGGTAGCTTAACTATTTTCAGGTATATAATAAATAATTTTTGAGTCAGGGAAGATTGAATTTGATCCAAATGGTAAAGACGTCAAATGTGTAATTTAAAGGTCGATTTTATACCACTTTAGTAATTTATTACAACAGGCCGCCCGACCCGATATTAAGTGAAATGTTTCTCATCGGAAGTAGCTCCATGTAATCTGACACAAAAATAATTTATTTTAGACCTAGATAAGATTTGTCTGCCCTTCACAAGGTCCATGGAGTAATATTTAACCTAATATTGGTGACGGTCTGATTAATGTTGATTTCGATTGAAGGAAAAATGTACAGTGAGCGTAAAAACAGTACTCCAACTGCTGTCAAAATGTTCGATTGAAAATAAAAAATACCACAAGGGTAATGTTTAAACTACATCCAGAGTGATTTTCTCTATACTAGGTTTTTTGGTCGAGTAAACCATTTTTTGCTGTCATACGCCATTTTTTCTATACCTGTCAAAACATACGTGTTTAATAATCGAAATAATAACTTTAATTCGAGTATTACGCAATAGAGCAAATTTTAAAAGACATTTACTTCACATTCACATCATCATTCTCCTCAGATTCATCTGATGAGGAATTTTTAGAACAAACAATTGTCAACCATCGACATGACATGACAGCAAAGATGAAATAAATATTTTTTTTTTTGACATTTAAAAGCGGTGTAGTTCATTGCTCTTCCATTGATACAAAATCAGGGTATAAAATGAGGGTACTACTTTTGGTGTAGGAAAATATCAATCAAAATCAACATTAATAAATTGTTAAAGGTGGTAAAAGCGACCATTAAAATTACACACTTGAAGCCTTTACGATTTGGAGCCAATCCCGTTTAACCTGGCACTAAAGTAATTTATTACACACCTGGGTGTCGACTTTTTCCAAAATTCGACAAGTTGACGAAATAACCGCATGTATATAGTAGTGGTACGTGTATTTGTATTAGTACGAATGTGTGCCATTTATTTTTTTTTGGATATGACATTTCTAGACATCATTTCCTATTATCATTTAAAATTTGTAAATGCAAATAAATAAGCTTTAAATAAAACTAAATTTATTTAATTTTAGTTTTAAAATAATTTCTAATTCTGTGTTTCTGTGAAAACAATACATTTATTCGACATCACATTGAAAAAAAAAATTGAAATGTGTAGCTAATATATTTTTTCCTTAACACATTGAGGCACGCACACTTTCTAAATGTGTGTGCTACTCAGGAACACATTTGATAACCTTTGTAATTGAAATGATATTTCGTCGCGGAAAGGAATGTATTGTGAAAACTGAAAAATATGTCGAGTTATTCCTTAAAATGTGTTAAAAACGTGTTAAAAATCGAAAAAGTTGTATGATCGCTATAGCAGTAATTAACGCGAACGTGTTAACTCACCACTCGAATACTTGGTGAGATGTCAAAAAACTGAGACGACGAAAGGACATAAGCACCAAAAAACGAAACCGATTTGCACCGATTCATAATTTTTGATGCTTACATTCGCAGAAAACAAACAAATATAAACACAGAAAAATTACACTCACTAATATTAAAATGTATACTATACTCCTTATACGTATACGAAAACGTCATTCGTCGTTCGTCGAATTTTGGAAAAAATCGACACCCCCCCCAAAAATCGTTTTTGACTAGATCAAAAACTTACTAGTACGCTGTTTCTCAAATTCCAAATTTCCCAAAATAAATAGTCCGAAAAATATCCCACATCACCTTTTGTAAATTTTTGATGCAAAAATGGCTTTGATGAAATTTACCATTTCGCAAATTATAGGGGGTGTTTTTGAAATAACTAATTCAATGTAAATAATTTGTAATAAATTTCGGTTCAAGATGCCGATATTATAGTTATACTAACAGTTTCAATTTTGGCGGTGCTGGTCTAATTGTAAGCTGAACCGGATGACTCGTTCCTCGATAACAGTAACTGCAATGAAATCGGGATTTGTTGTAATACATTGTAATAAATGTGTAAAAAATTATGGTGTGGGTTTAATTGAGAAGGCTGACTAATTTGGTCAGTGCAGGTTTAAAACACTGATTTTTTACTATTTTTGGTCATAATATAAAATTCTATAAATAGTGGTCACTCCTGGATGGTGAGCTCCTAATTATTTTTTCTCTAATTCACATTGTTATTCAACTAACAGTCTATAAACCTTAGTTTATGTATAGATTTCTAAGCATATCTCAGTTGATCTACCAATGATTAATATATTCTTTGTTATAATACAAACTTCTATAAATTGATCTCATCCCTATAGATAAGGATTTCCTCACTATTTTTCTTACTAACGTGAGCCCAAACTAATAATTCACATTCCTTAGGTTGTGTTTAGATCTCTATAGGTATCTATTGTGGCCCTAAGAACTTTCATTATATTTGTTACCATTTCTAAAAATAGGAGTTCCCTGCCTTTGGAGCTTGGCATTATTTTTTTAATTTTTCTATAATACCACCCAATTTACCCTAGTGTGGATTATAATTTCTCCGGTTATCTCATTCAATTCTTCCTTATGTAGTTCAGCGTGTAGTGTTTCTCATTAATCTGCCTCGGATACCGATTTTCTAGTTATTTTTTTTAAACTTTTATTAACCGCAATATTCTTATTAGTGTATATTGATTAATGAAATGGGAAATGTATTATAATTTCTCTCGGATTACATATTTTAAAGATAATTGTCAAATATTTTAAATAAAACTGATAAATTAAGAGTTACGTTAATTCCACTTAATACAGGTATCATTTTGATATGCACTAACACATATAAACGTTTAGCATAGATTTAGTAAAAACTTCACACTGCTATATAAACATGTGAAGTTTTTGCTAAATTTTTTTACTAGTAAAACTTTAGCAGTATCTTCACATACATAGAAAAAATGGCTAAGTAAATTCTTGATATAAGCTACCTTTTAGCGACTTTTTATAAAAGCGACTCTCGATTAAAGCAACCTTTTTTGATTCATATTTTCTCGTTAAAAGTCATCATCATTTCGTAGCGATGAATTTAAATAAAAAATCAATTTCCTTGCAAGAAAAACTAAAGATTCTGGAAGATTTGGAAAACAATAAATCATTTAGTGAAATTTTTAAGATATACGGTATAAACAAATCGACACTTTACAAGATAAAACAAAATAAAGAGAAGATTGAAAAATCCTCCCAAAAACCGTGAAGAGATTTAAGGGTCCCGAGTTTCCAAAGAGTGAAAAAAAATTATATACATGATTTTTAACAGAGCGTGAAAAAAGGAATATGATAAATAATCAGCTACTAAAAACAAAATCTCTTGATACTCATAAGCAATTGGGATTAAGTTACGATTTTTCCGCCGATCATGGCTTTATAAATAATTTCAAGAAACGCCATTGAATTTGAATGAAAAAAAAATTCAGGAGAAAAATTATCTTGTGCAAATGAAGCAATAATTAAGAATTTTCAAGAGGCATTCACAAGACACATGGAAGAATTAGTGTTGGTCCCAGAACAAATTTATAATGCAGATGAAACTGCTTTAGTATATAAAAATTTGGATAATCGGACATTAGTTACAGTCAATGAAAAAACTGGAAGGAAAAATTCAAAAGAAAGAGTGACGATAATGCCCTGCAATGCGTACGTGATCCATTTGCAATAACACTTTACTCGGAGATGCCGAGATATTTCACATGGAACGCATCGTCAAAAAAATTCCAACGTCGGAAGCACGGAGAGCCTGTTCCTTGGTGCGTGAATGTATATTCAACCGATGCAATGGGGTGCATTTACACAGTTCATCCGAGCAATGATGAATGTTTTTACCTGCGTTTGTTAGTTTTTAATGTTCGTGGACTGACTCGATTTGAATTTCTGCGAAATGTTAATGGTGAGTTGTGCACAACATATCGAAAAACCTGTCAGTGTTAACATTTGCTCATTCATTGGGATCGTACACTCGCTGATGTTGTTACATATTTCGAGTACTGCGTATCAAATTCGATCACTTTTTGCCATCATCATTTCAACGTGTTTTCTATCATAAAAATCAGCAATGACGAAAGTACTACAGACTTCCAAAATAATCATTTGGGATGAGTGTAGGCTGGCGCACAAACTAGCATAGACGCCGCTCGACCGAACGATAAAATATTTGCGCAATAATCAAGACTTCTTCAGACCGGTAATTTTCGCCAAACGCTGCCAGTCATTCCAACATTAAGAGCTGCTGATGAACTAAGCGCTTGCTTGAAGTCATCGAATTTGTGGAGATACGTAAAAATTCCCAAGTTAACAACAAATATGCGAGTGCATTACAAAATGACGAATCGGCTGACGTGTTTTCACAACAGTTATTAGACATTAGCAATGGAAAAATTCAAGTTGACGGTTTGACTGGCCTCATTTCTTTACCACCTAATTTTTGTCAATTCACAACCCTAAAGAAGAATTGATCACGAAAGTGTTGTAGAATATTGGTGTGAATTACAAAAACCATGTTTGGTTGAGCAAACGAGCCATTTGAATATAAAAATCCAAAGTCAAATCACTGGCCAATTGCATTCATTTAAGTTCATTACAGATCCAGGTGAAATCGTTAATTATCCTATTGAATTACTGAATTCATTGGATTTGCCAGGAATGGCGCCGCACAATTTGCAGTTCAAGGTCGGTACGGTGATAATCATGTGACGCTACCGGAACCAACCAAAACTATGCAATGGAACAAAACTCACTGTTAAGAGGGCTGATGAACAACGTGATTGAAGCAACGATAATCATAAGAAAGTTCAAAGGCTGGTTAGAAGTGTGTGGAATAACCCTTGAATTGCAGTGCTTATCCCATGGGATATTGTACGTGGCATGCTCGAGAGTTGGTAAACCATCAGCACTGTTCGTTTTCTCTCCGAACAGCAAGGTAAATAATATCGATCATCATCAAGAGTTGCGATGAACGCATTATTAATTGACTGCAGAAGTTGTGAGATTTAACAACTCTCGATTCCTTTCACAGTCACTGAATTAGGCTGATAAACAAGCAACAATAGAAGAATTAATTACATTTATTGATTTTACAAAATTATAAAGTAAAACAATAATCTGGCAAATGCAATGCGCTTTGGAACTTCTAACTCTACTCCTAAGTCAAAACCATTTGTTCATTTATCATTTAAAAACCAGGGCTGGCCCCGCGGGTCTAGAGGTTCCATACAAATTTTTTCTAATATTTCAATTTTTTGTTAAAAATCTTTCTGTTTTGTTTTGTAAGCTTGCTTTTAGCTTGTCTTAAATTTCAAAATATCATAAAGCGAAAATCTATTTAACAAAAACCAAATACTAAATGAGCGAGACAGAGTTTGAGTCACGTACCGTTTAATAAAAATTTATTCCTACAGTATGTGTTGAATACAATGAATATTTAATAGTTGCATGTCTAAACCAAATCATTCAGGCCATTATACAAAACAAGAGCAGAGCACCTCTCTAATTAAAACCATATACGATAATAACCATTTGTACTTGCTGTATATACGAGCAATCAACTACATTCTATACTTAGTTTTTACTTGCACATAAAGCTTTTTGGTTTCACAGTCAAAAAGCTAACCATTTTTATGTATTTTACACAACCTTAAAACTTTTATATGGTACATCGTTACTATATTTGAGGCTACATTTATAATTTAAAGTCATATTATTATCCATCGCCAGACTTCTCAAGAGAGCAACTAAACCACAAAATATTGTCGAGAAGATAAAGTAGCCAAACACATGCAATTCTAGATAATTACACTTATACACAAAACTATGTACGGTATCGTTTGTAACGATAATCGTAAGCTCTTGTATTTTATATCAAAATAAAAGCACAAACTGTATACAACAATGTTATGTGTTGTGTGCCATCCGTTTCGTCTTAAGAAAATTACGAGGCGACATACAATACAATATGTATGTACGTAGTACGGACAGAACAATAGATATTATTAAGGAAGATGAACGGATTCCGTAGAAAAGAAAATTAAAAATTGTATTTCTTTATTTTTTGGAATCGTTCATTTTTCTAATTGAGTTTTTTTCTGCTTGTTCGTTAGCGAATTTGTTGGTGTTGCCACATTTTATTTTGTGATTGTACTAGAACGGATGGGTGCTTATTATAACTTTCATACAGAATCAATTATATAACCTCTTTCCAAAAAATTGGCCTGAATAAATATGTCTGTTATGTCGAATGCCCTTATTTAATTTCGACTTTGATATGTCAATACGTCAAGTGTTTTCCGCAGTTTTTCACCAAATTATGGATACTCGTATAAATTCAATTTTTAATTGAAACGTATATTTTTTATTTATTTTTTGGTCATTTTATGTTAAATAATAAAAAACATCAGAAATAAAATAAACAAATATAAAAAATTCACATTTATTATTTATTTTTTTGATTTTTGATATAAAAACACAATAACAGTAATAAAAGTAGTAAAAAATTGCCGAAAAAGAACGATTTTCAATAGTTGATAAAATATTGGTTCATTTAACAATAAATTTTTGTTTTTATTTATAATTTAAATTAATTAAATATTTTCAGTTTTTTTTGTGCATGTTAATATTGTTTAATGTTTGTGATATGAAAGCTCAATTTTTAACCATCAAACTGTTGAATAACATTGAAATTGTGGTGACTAATTGGAAAGCGATTTTATGCTATTATTTATAAGGGTATGAGAATCCCACAATAATTTCAAATCTGCTACTGTGGTAGTGCATTTTAACTGGATAATTATTATGAGCGAGTTTTTTAAGGAAACTTTTATAATTATTGACTGCGTCCTCGTAAAAACGTAATCTCGAAGTTTGGACATTTAGCCATAAGAACATAAAAGTAATATTTAAATTATTGTGCCATTTTAAAGTTAAAATGATTCTACAGTTAAAAAATTCTTTTGTATGGTATTTTTTGATAAAAGGAGAAGTTTTTTTTCTTTAATTTATTTAATTTTTTATTCGTTAAAATACAATTGAGGTTTCAATCGCAAAACGTTAAGGCTCTAATTTCACGAGGTAATCACATTCTCGGTCCTAAAAATGCTCTATAAAATACCAGAAAATTTCTTGCATCAAAAATATGTCTTTTTTAAGTGAAACTTCTTTGCGCCCGTTGTACGCATTGGGATGGGGTGTTGGTCGAGAAACCGCGTCACCCCAGAAAAATAGACGATTATACGTTTTTTTGCAGTAGACACTTTCGTTGCGGGATAGCAGTAGGCTTAAGTTCGTTGATGTGCGTCATTGTGTTTTCATTGTTTGATTTATTTTTATAATTATCATGTTCTATCACGATACATAAATCGCAGGGTGGTACTTTCGATGAGATTGTTTATGAATACGACAAAAGCCACTCCATAGAATTAGTGTATTTTGCCTTATCGAGAGTGACGAGTATTAATGGTCTGTATATCACTACAA
Source organism: Nephrotoma appendiculata (assembly GCA_947310385.1). Lineage (NCBI taxonomy): Eukaryota > Metazoa > Arthropoda > Insecta > Diptera > Tipulidae > Nephrotoma > Nephrotoma appendiculata. The sequence continues at coordinate 343,440,248 of OX371224.1, forward strand.
AAGATGACAGCAACATTTTCCACCATGGCAGAAGAAATTCTATAGGTACAACAGATATACAGAGAGAATTTCAAAGATTATCACTCAATAGACTACCAATAATTGTTGAGTCTTTGGGAAGTTTTATTTCTAATACGACAGGAATAAGTTTTTATTTTATAAATAGTCAGTCTCACTGCACATGCACTCGATCTGAATGACAGCGTATTCAAAAAATGTACAATAGTTATATTATCGGAAACACATTTGAGAGATGGGTAAAACATCGACGTTCATGGTTCATTCAAGGGCATCAGGATCTCTTGTTACAGCACAGTCTGCTATTGGAGAAATTTGTATTAGTAAATGCGTTCCACAAACTGGTAGACAATTCGTAGTTGCAGCGCTATACGACTCTCCAGGTAAAACTGTGAACCAGATCAGAAAGTTTCTACACCAAAATTTATTAATTTATATTAGAGAAGGTTCCGCACTGCTCGATGAAAATGTTCATGAAATCCCAATGATAATGAGCGGCGATTTCAACATAAATTTTTCCGATGAAAAAACAGAGCCATTCATAAATTTTCTAAAAAAAAAAACTAGAATTGGTAATGTCGAATGATAAGAATCAATGTACGACCCAATACGGAACGACCATCGATGCTGTATTTAGTAGTTATCTTGTTACGATTACATGAATGTAACAAGCGCTTTTTGTATTTTATTCCCCTCGGTTTGTGTCCTCGCTTTCGGAGTTGTTTAATGTTTGTACACGTCGTGGTGATGGCGCGAGGGTAAGAAGAAGGACGAGAGAGCGAGAGCGGTGCGCATCGAGTGTGTGCAAAGTAAAACGTTTTAGAATTTTTTTTTTCTTATATGCTTCTCGTTTATATCAATGCAAATTGATATAAACAAGAAACAGAGAATAAAGACATTCTTCTAGAACGTTTTGCGCGTCGCTGTGTAGCAAGAATTTTTTTTCTTGTGTCATTCGAGTTTGGTTTTCTTATAAGATACAGTCGAGTTTTGGTGGTTGTTAAAGTCGAGTATCGTTTTGAATGGTGTTAAATACAGTCGAGTAATAATTTTGGTTTGGATTCGAAGAATATAAAAAAAATATTTTGAGTTTGTAATAATTTTTGACTTGTGAAAAATTTTGTTGTGGCAGCCATAAGTTGTATGCTGGTTTTTGGTTGCCATATAAGAACAATAAAATATAATTTTTGGGATTGTGTATACTTAAATAAATGCGTTTAAATAAATACCTAAATATTATTTTTTTGTGTAACACATTTTGTTTTGGTTGAAGCATGAGTAATTGCGATTTATGGTTGTTGAACGATATACAATATTTGGTCGAGTGAATATTAATTTGACCACTATTATGATGGTATAATTTTGATGGCTTCGAAAATATTATAAACGGATACGGGTACTAATCTACTAATAACAAGGTGATTCAGCAAAGAGTGTGAATATTTTCGAATCGACAGCCGACTCGTTGTCTTAATAAATCAGTATTTGGTTTCGGGGAGAGGCCCCGCGACATTCGGGTGGCCAACCGGCACCTCGTCTTATTTGGTATCGGGGAAAGGCCTCGCAACGCCCGACCGCACAAGGTCGCAACGCCAGGGTAGCCAACCGGTTACTCAATTTATTTTATATTTGATGACGAGGAGAGGCCCCGCAACGATACAGGTGGCCAACCGGCCAGTTGTTATACGGTAGTTAGTTAAACGCGGTCGGCGAGACAACGCCCAATTTATTTTGGCGGCCAGTCGAGGCCAAAATATTTACCGGGCAATACAAGTCCAACCAACACCTCGTTTTTTTTTTCAGTGTGTTTGGTATCTGGGAGAGGCCCCGCGACATTCGGGTAGCCAACCGGTTGCCCGTTTCTTTTTATATATTGGTATCGGAGACAGGCTCCGCAACGGACGACCGCTCAAGGTCGCACCAACACCGGTGGGGTAACGGCACATTAAGCCGCAACGGTCCGGGTGACAGATATCCCTTGTGGCATGACGGCCGCGCAAGGCCGCAACAATTTGTTTTTAGTTAAGGTACACTTTTTTTTATTTTTATTTTAATTTTTTTTTTTGATTTTATTTTCTTATATTTTTTTTTATTATATTTAATTTTCAAAATTTTTGTAATCGAGCGCCGCACAGCGGGTGCACGCTCGGTACACATTGCTTTTTCTCTCTCGTTTTCTCTTATCTTGGTGCGGGTGGAGGGGGAAGTGGTTTTCTCTTTTTTTATTTTTCCTTTAAATAAAATGAATTATTAAATTTTTCGGTGTAGGAGCGGAGACTCGCTCTGTGTCGGCATAGTGATTGCGGTCCCTTGGTGCCCGCATCCAATTTCGTACCCAAGGCTTGGCCTTGTTTTAGTTCGAATGGATGCGCGCACCAAGGCACCTCTCTCTTTTATAATTATAAAAGTTTGTTCGTTCCTCAGGTTCCGTCCGACGAATTTAGGCGGAACTCCGGTTTTTATTATTATTTGCGGATTATTTTTTTCTTTAATTACCTGTATTAATCACGGTGCAAGCCAGGAGCCATGCTTGCCTCAAACCCCACGACCCTTCGCACTTCTTCCTGAGAACGTAGCCGGCAAAAATCACCGTGGAGGCCTCTGCATGCGCTTAGTGATATCTGCAGGATGGCAGTAGTCATCTTGTAACAATCTTGAAAAGTTTGAATCTAGAATATTTGTTAGTTACTTTAGTTATCATAAGCCGATTGTGTCTTTCTCCTGGAATACAGTACGATTTCTAATGACGAACCAGAAAATGACCACGATGAAAGAATTATTATAAAAGAAATTACTGATAATGATAATATTGAAGTCACATAATAATATAATATTGAATAATATAATATAATATAACATTGAAGTCACTTATAATATATTGAAGAGAAATATATTGAATAACAAAGAAAAATGTGTTATATTTCATTAATGTATCCTGTTTGCCTGTCTGTGTACGTGTGTGTGAGCGAATGGCCAAAGAAGTTTCACTTCCACCGTCTGGTCCGACGCAGACTCATTTTTTTTTGTTGATACTATAAAAACCAGCAGAAAATTTATGAAATTTTTAAGCAAATCAATAGTTCTCAGACGAAAGTTTATAATAAATCAAAGTATTTATGAAACACAAGAGGAAATATATGCTTAAACGCTTTGAAACTAAAAAAGTTAATTTTTCTTTAAAAAAAAAACGATTCGCATATGTATAACGACTCTCAAAATATACTGAAGCGCATGTTTGATGATCGACAGGACGACGTCAAACCTAAGTAAATTCCCGGTTGACGCTGGGCCCATCCGCACACTTTTTTACTACATTTAACAGGATGGAGGGATCGGAGAGGCGTATTAATTATTGGAGAATTGACGCGATTTCAGACACCTAAGTAGTCAATAGTTAGTAAATTGTTAGCTGAAAATATGGTTCCCCGAAAATTCTGCGACAAACAATTCATCGAAAAACAATTATGAAAAATATAATTTTACAATAACCAAATGTGCGTGAAAAAAATATTGTAAAAAACAATTCATCGAAACAAAATTTTCCACTTTAAAGTTACTATCAGTATTTAGGAAGCGGAAGTTAAATTTCCCGGAAAATTTTTCGATTTTTCGGAAATTTTTTACTTTTTTATTTTTTCGATATTTTATTTTTTCGATATTTTATTTTTTATTTTTATTAATAGTAATTGCTTTATCAACCTTGCAGACACAGATCAAGGAGTTGTAAATATAAAATTTTTTTAATGTAATTTTAATTCGTTGTATATCTTAGAGGATAGGGGCTGCCTCGATAATTAATTCTGTATTATTAAATTTATTAATTAACATTGCAATAAATACATATTATAATACCGACAATGTTATCCATCTCCATCTGTTGCCCCCAAACCCCCGCTTTTCCAGAATTTATACAAATCTGCAAATGTCAAATTTTATTTTAAACCAAGTAAAAAAAAAATTGTAAAAATTTTCCTAGAAAAATTACAAATTTTCCCGGAAAAATTACTTGTCGTCAAAAAACTGTTAAGATACAATCCTAATATCAAAATTTTTATAAAAATTACACATTTGTTCAAGGTCAAAATTTGATTTTTCGATGAATTGTTCAGAGTAGAATTGTTTCCGTGTAAAATTGTTTGTATTACTATTATTCTTTTCTGAATTAATTTCTAACAATTGTTTGTCGCACTTTTATGATCGTGTTAAATTGTGTTGCGCATAATTTTTGGGTTGCCTTGATTAGTAGATACTCTCATAGATGACAACATTTACGACTGCACATGAATGTGGCATTATAATCGTATCAGCACACATAACATCTGACTGAATATGATGGCGATGGCTAATATTCACACTGGTAACATAAGGAAAAACTGCATCAGTAGATAATACCACAGATGAGCATGTGAAGCTTGAATGAAAGATTTTACTCCCCCCAAGCGAACAATCGAAGATCATGCTAATTTGGTTTCTACTGCAGGCCAGCTCATCCATGTTCTTGCAATCATTGCAGAACCACATTATATTTGGCCATTTACTTATTAAATTACATGCCACATGATTGACACTAGCACAGTCGAAGCAGAATTGTTGTGGTTGCAACAAAATCCAGAGCAACAAATTAGTGTACATAGTCTGTAAAACGTAAATTGCATTTGAACGATTCACGAAAAGTCAGCACGAAAAGTCTAAGTATGTACACTTTATTTACTATGTACACTCACTTATACTCATACTACACACTATTTACACTTTATACACAATATTTATGACACACAATAAAAATTAACACCCCTATTCCTATCACTTCAAGTGATGTGACTACTCATCTTCTTGGTTACTAGATCATTAAATCGAAACTTACAAAATAATTGTTCAATAAAGTTGTTCTGGCTGTTTTTAAAATCTTAGAACGCTGCTTTATAAATATTTCCTTGCGACTGCCATCACTTCAAATGACAATTTCTATCACTTAAAATTTTGACGTGACAAATAAATAAAAAAAAAATTCCAACTAATGCAGCCAACTAAGATTTAAAAAATTTTCATTAAGAGTTTTGCGCAAAAATATTTACATTTTGATTTTAAAATCTAGTAACCAGGGAAATCCATAGTTATGTTGCATGAAGTGATATAAACTAAATTTAAATTCAATTAGGAAAGATTATTTCCAGATTCTGCAGCATTTTAAAGATTTTGATTTTCTTTGTAAATTTCAGTCAGGGTATAAGAACGGTCACAGTACTACAACGGCTTTGGTGGTAGATCATTGTTGATGATCTTTCTTCAATTTTAGATGGGCATGGTTCGCAAGCTTATTGGTTTTATTGGATTTCTCTAAGGCGTTTGATAGCGTTAATCATATACTTCTGCTTCAAAAGCTTTATTTATATTATAAATTTTCTAGCTCTGCAATTAATACGTTGTACTCTTATTTGCATAGTAGGAAGCAATTTGTAAAGTATGGTGTTAACTGCTCTGGTATGGGTAGAGTATCTTTAGGTGTACCACAAGGATCAATTCTAGGTTCGTTGCTTTTTTTCTATATTTATAAACGATTACCCATGGCGAATACATCATTGATCTTTTCATCTCTATACTGATGATATACAACTCTACATAGGATGTAAAGCTTAATCCTACTAAAAGTAAAGCAATATTTTTATGTAAGAGTAATTTAAACATTATTAAGCCTACTCTTGTTTTGTGTGATGACACAATAAAATTTGTGCCGACTGTTAGTAACTTAGGACTGATATTAAATTCCAAACTTACGTGGTGCGACCATATTAGTACATTGCGTCAACGTGTCAATGGCGAAAAATACGTGAAATCACAAATTTGGTATATGGAACCGTAAGTCGTGTTTAAATTTTTTACTTTTTATCTTTTGAATGTGTAGTAATTGTTAAAAAAAAAACTTTAGAACAAAAAAAAATTTTAAACTAATTATCCGATACTTATAAACGAGGGCTCATTTTAAAGATAAATGAATAGGGATTCTAAAAAAATTATAAAATTGGTACCATGTTTCAACTCTTCCTATTCAAAATGGCCGCCAAAATAGTATTTTAGAATTTTCTCAAAAACCTATTTTTTTTTTTTAAATTTTTCCTCATGTAATTCTATTGAACACACCAAAAAATTGTACTTGTGTTATTTTTTGTTTTCTTGCAAAAGACGTTTGAGTATGAAGATCTATCAATTTTTTGTATATAAAATCTGTTTGTGAAGATTATGAGGTTGATGTTCCAAAATGATGAACTGTTTTCCAATTATATAGATGATGAAAAATGGTTGTAAAGATGCAGATGATGATATTCCAAACCAAAATGTTGAATTATTTCCAATGATAATGATGATAAAAGATGTATTGATGGAAGATGATCCAGTAAAAGAAATAAAACTACACTATTGAACACTTAACGTTATTATTAACAAAAGCCAAAGTAATTTAATTTTATATAAATGAACTAACACACTGTATATTTTTAGTTTTTTTTTAATGTTAACTTGTCGCTAATTTGTAATCGAATGACTGAGATTAAATTTTACAATATATATTTTTCATATTATACGTTAACCCCCAACTGTCATGTTTGAATTCTAATTAATGTAGATTGTAAGTTTGAATATAAAAATATACTACTAATAATTATAAATAAAGTACTAGTACGATATACTACAGAACTAATTATATTATAAAACGCACCCATCGTGCTACTATACTCTAGTACTACAACATGACATAATGAAAATAATGACAGTTAAGTCAACAAGTTGTGTTTACAAAGTGAATTTTACAGGAATGTCAAAAGATAAGTATAAATTATATAAAATAAATGTTTTGACAATATACAATTATTAATTATTTCCTTAATTTTAGATACATATTATTTGGTTTAGTTTAACAAAGTTGGTAAGTATGTGAATATAAAATAATTTTCTTCTTTTGGTTTTAATTTTAGTTACAGCTGATGACGATACCGTAGCACTTGGAATGGAAAATAACTGTGTGTTGGTTTGTTTACAAACATTTAATAAATCGTTGAGTAAACCAGCTGTTATGTGTTTGTTTTATTTTAGAGTTTCGCTAACAAAATCAAAGTCAATGTGGTATTTTTTATTTGCAACTATTTTTACGATCAACTTGATAAAGTAACTGTTTAGAATTATTCAGTTCACAAATCGTTCGTGATAAATTACATCACCCTAGGTTTGATCATTTTTAACTTCCTTTCAGCGTTTTGCGACTACGCGTGTTTATGTAGCAAAATTATTCCATTTGATTAAAATTTTTTGCGATTTTCAACGCTATCGTGTTCAAAAGATGGAACAATAACTTCTGATTGCAAATTGTTATATTGAATGTTTATCCTATCAAAGTGACTGCTGTAATTATAATTAGACACGTTGTCACGTGACGTCACGTCACAATCTGTCATTTTATAAAACTCTTCCTCCTCCAGCGACACACGTCACAACAATCGATACTCCTTCCCCCATAAAAATGTGAGATAGTTTATGGATAGCCCCTAAAGCAATTAGTAGAACAATAAAATTTTGCCATGAGTCATTTATTTTGTTAGGTTTAATCACTATTTTCTGTACATGAATATAACCTTTTGGATCGAATTTTTAAAAATTTATTTGTATTCCTGAAATAATTTTTTTGAGATTCTATAGAAGAGGGAGTAGGCCTGTAAAATAACATAACCAGTGGCTTTTGTTAACATTTTTGTATACTCTAGAGTTTAAAATAATATTTCAGTTAGTTTAACTTGTGAAGTTCTATTTGAAGCATTTGCTTGTTTAAATAACAAAAAATTAATTTAAAGTAGTTCAATTAAAAAGTGTAATAATGTCTGGGCTTAAAAAGTGTTGTAAGTCGTTTCCTGAGACGAAATGTTCGAAAAATTTAAGAAACGTTTCTGATTATATTAAAAGTCATTTGCCGCGCTTAACTGAAGTAAATGAAGATTCATCGATTAGTAAAACGGGTTACCTGGTATCTTCTAAACAACAGAAAAATTAAAGCGAAGTGTCACCCGTTACTGATACTTCAAATTCACCTGTTACCCCGGAGACATTATCAACACGCAGTGACGAGAATATTTCGAGTAGGAGTGAAAGTGAGGAGTCTCCATCATGACGCCGTAGCAGTTTACGTGTTCATAGAAAAATTATTGCAGTTTTTGAAAACAAAAATTCCGGATTTATCTAAAGATTATTATTTTACTGATGGTGCAGAAACACATTATAAAAACAAAAAAAAAATTATGAATATAACTAAACACAAAGAGGTGTCGATTGTTAGTGGCATTTTCATGCAACTGCTCATGGAAAGGGACCATGCGACGGACTAGGAGGTACTATTAAGAGAATGGCGTCCAGAGCCAGTCTCACTAAAGAATATGATGATACCATAACTTGTAACGAACAAGTTCATTAAATAATGCAAATATTTCGATTGTGAAAATGTCCTAATAAAATAATGCAACTCTTCTTGCATCATTTTAAACCACGAACAGTCGACTTATAATCTCAATTACCATCTCAATAGAATCGAATTTGTTTACTAGTATGCTTAGCATCAATACCATCTACATTGATACGAATATTGAAGCAATTGACACACCTCCAAATGCAGTCAAGCTCTTTTGCATTGTAATTGTACCATGACGTCGCTATTTTTTTTATTTTTTTTTCTTCGACTACGACATGCAAAAACGTTGTGCATTGTGCGTGTAGTAATGTTTACATAGTATGTAGGTTTAACTCTCTCTCCAATCTCCGACATTTTAATTAAAAATATATTTTACCAATTATTGATTTTCGTTTAGAAAAATTAGTCCGACCAAAGCTTTTGCATAGCATCAACCAATAAAATTTTAAAATTTTGGATCACGTATCAGAGTTCCATAGTTTGTGGACTTTATATATTTCGGCCGTTTCCTATTTGGAATTCTATTATCCAAATAAAAGTGATACCACAGGTAAATTCATTTTGGTATTATGTTATCTTTGTTTTAAACAAGAAAAAATCTAATTTTCGGTTTCGAATTATTTATAGTTTTGTAAAAGACGAGTGTGGTGGATAAAGACTCACGATCGCGTGAGGAGAAATCGCGGCCATATAATATAGATAATAATTTATCTGGGGTTCAAGGCTCTACTCCAACCAATCGTGCTTGTGTAATTAACGCCTATTTAGCACGTACAGCGGGTTATATTCTGGGCACATAAAGCGGATCATATTCTGAGGCGTAAAATTCATACGGTTCATGCTGCAAAAATAACTAGTGTTGTGCGGATCCTCCATTATTTATAGTGTATTTTAATTTTAAGAAAAGCGTTATGCTTATGTCGTGTTACTATAAGTTAATTTAATTTAAATCATATCTAAATATTTTTAGTATTCTCTTAGTGCATAATTAGTTAACGCAAATCGTCGTTATTTAATCTCAAATTAAAATTTATAATTTAAAACTATCTAATCGAGAAGTGATAACGATACCGCTATCGGGTGTCTTGTGTAACGTGAGATCAAATGTGTGAAAAGTGTTTGTTTATATAGCAAGATATATTATAATAATTTGTACGTTAAGTTAAAGAACACTATCTATAACTAACTTAATGGGGAAGCGCTTCATCCAGGCTGTTATATATGGGTAAGTGATTTACAGTTGTTTTCTAATAATTATTTTGTGGTTGGTAAATAACAGATTTTCACCGTTTTAACTTTTACTCACGAGCGTCGTCTTGTTTCTCGAACTAATTTTGTTCGTATTACGGTCGGTAAAGTTATATCACTTTTCATATATATATATATTTATATATATATATATAAATATATTTGTCATATGAATTATATATATAAATTGGTTTCTAGTAATAAAGAAATAAAAATAAAAATAAAAATATATAAAAACAAAAGATTTGATAATGTCTAACGTAAAGAAATTTTCTTTTTTATAATAAAGATGTTAGTGATACAAATATGAAGTAATTCATTTTAATTTAGTGGGGGGAAATGGGTTGAATATTCCGTAACGGATAATCGTGTTCCAGTCTTGTGTTTATTTAATTTGTGGTTTCTACAGGCAGCTGCGTACATTCATCATTTTCCGAAGGCCCACCCCAAACCGACTTCAGCTAGCGGGCCAATGGCTGCTGTTCGGAGATAAATGATGAAGTTTTTTTTTTCTGCTAAGGGAAGGTGTGTCGGAGACCGGTTAAAAATCATGGTATAATTGCATGATTGCAGGTGTGTTTTTGTTTGCAAGGTTATATTTTCGTGGCGTGATGGTATCAACCTTTTTTATGCAACGCCTTGACTAATATAGTGAGCAATAACCTGCGGCCAACGCCCCTTTCATTACAGATGGCGCCCAAGCACCGGAGGTCGGTAGTTTTCCGTTTGTAACTTCCGTTACAGATGAAGTCCAAAGTAGCATTTTTATTCCATCATACCTCGTGTCAGATAGCATGTAGCTTAACTGGAATATACATAGGAACAACTGTTACTACATTTAAATTAATTGTTTGTTGTTGACGGTAATGAAATACAGTGGTAGCATAGATAGCTCGTTCGAACATGTGCTTGTGCTTGAGATATCAGTTCCACTAGTTTAATCCCCCATCATGGATGGTTAACAAGCTGTTAAGTGAAACCTTTTTCACCACGATTATATTTTTTTTTGCTATTGACAGATTAAAGGTAAATGTTTTGTGTGCATTTGTCTACAACGGGCCGTTCAAATATCCGTTGTATTCTTGTGACGTGTTGAATTTGTGTCATGACCCTGTTTACAGATGCATACAGTACGCGCTAATTTTTTTTGGACATTAATTCCAGTAGTTTTTTTTCTAAATATTTTTTTTTTGCATAATTAATAAACCCCGTTTTACATATTGCTCTGGTTAAATTTTTATGATCGGTAAATTGTCGTTCTCATTCCAACCTATTGAATGACTGTTGATAAGTAGTGGTCTGACACTTTCCTAATCCAATTTATTTATTTGGTTGTTGATCCGTATGATAGTACTGATTTTTTTTTTATGGTAACGCTTGAAGAAGGCTAGGAATAAATCCCAGTTTACTCTGGTAGATTATTTTCGACGTTTCAAATTTTTGTTACTAGTTGAGTCTTTGATTAGCTATTCCTAATTGTAACCAGGCAATATTTGTAAAGTGAATATAAATTTTTTTCGTAACTTTTATTATTGTTGTAATTTATTTTCTAGTTTTGCGTTAGTCAATCATATCCAAGACATCTTATTTTGTTTTGTTGAATAATTGATATTCGTTTGGATTAGAAATCGTAGCCTATTAAATCCATTTTTTTTTGTGTTTTGTTTTATTATTATTCAAACTTTATAAGATTTGGGAACACGATTTTCGTTATGATTAAACAACCCATTGAACCCTTCTTATGAATTCTTGTACTATTTCATAATATAAATCAGAGTGTTTATTTCACACCGCAATATTTTTTTTCTGTGTTGATTTTTTTTAGTATATATTATACTTAATATTTATAAATCATCTAAATCGGTTTATTATCTAGGAAAATACGTATTAAATAATTGAAAGACTAAAACTTAACTTATACGGTCATTTAAGAGTTAGAATTTCGAATTACATTTTTTTTTTCTTTTGTCTCATATTAATTTAAATGATGCCGAAAGAAAACGAAGCGAGTGCTATTGATAACCGCAGTACTAGTGCAGCAAAGCAATCATCGGAAGCGGATGAGACTTTGCCCTCAGAAACTATTGATCCGCAGGTGGCTCAAGGTATTAAGGAGCGGACTATGAATGTAGATTATTTAACCCATGACGAATTCATAATTGAGTGTATCGTAAGAAATCTCCAAGGAACCGATCTTAATCAATATAATGTGCTTAAAAATCTTATCCACCAGGAATCCCAAGCGCCGGTTTTAAAACCTAATCGCGCGCATGAAAACGCACGAAAGAACCCTTTGCGTGAAGTTCAGTTGTGTAACCATAAACTAGCTCAAATCCAATCGGGGCTTACTGAGAATGTTGGGGATGCTGTTTTTATTGCCCAAACCGAATCACGTTTGATCCACATAAGAGATCGCTTATCCCGCATTCAGTCCTCACGAGTCGCTACCGAAAGTGCTAAATTGTCTATAGACGCCTGTGTTAATTTTTTAAGAATTGTATGTGAAGCAAATACCGCCCAACAAACCGTAAATCCAGACTCGATTAAGGAATTAGTTCACAATACATCGATTCAGGTGGAGGATCTAAATTTTGAGTCAAGTGATGAGGATACCGATAATCCCGTTTCACGTTCTAAAGAACCGAGAAAAAATAATATATCTACGGATAAGATGAGATCTTTCGATACTTCAAAACCCCATTCCGATGTTGGCATTATGCCACAATTTAATCATTCACTACCAACCACTTATCAGAGTACTTCTCAACCGGTATTCCCAGTCAATATCGAAAAGCAGTTAAATGATCCTGTCGTTGCGAAATTGCAAAGTGTAATTGCAGAAATGTCAGAAGAAATCAACGCGTTAAAATCCCAATTTGTTTCTCCTATAGCCGATGTCAGACGAGTAAAATTCGATGTAGAGTTACAAGAGCAAAATCGTATGATTGACGGCTTAACTAATTTCGAGGATAACGCAGTATCACATCGGCCTACTCCAACTATGGATTCCAGTCGGATGACGAAATCAGGTTCGAACTTAGGAAATGCCAATGCATTCAATGTAAGCTTCAATCAGGGAACTACCTCGTCCAAATTTCTTAATTCTATTGCCAATGTAAATGTCCCTCCCTACATGTATCAGCCCAAAGAAACCTCAGAGACCTTTCATACACCAATTATTCCTAACCGTATTCCAAATCCGTCACCAAACATATCTCGGGGTGATGAATCCAATCTATTACGTCATTGGAATATTAAATATGGGGGCGAACGGAAAGATCGTGCGGTGGAAAAATTTATTTTTCAAGCAGAATATTTAGCCAATACTTTTAATGTGTCGCAAAACCGACTTACTCGAGAGTTTGCCTTTTTACTGACGAAGGATGCGTTAGAATGGTATTGGGCCTTCATACGGAGAAACTTCAATAAAGAGATCACGTGGAGTCATTTACGCGAGGAAATGTTACGATATTTTCGAGATGCACGAACGGATGACCATATAAAAACTGAGTTCGATAAACGACAACAAAACTACAAAAACAAGGAATCGTTCATGAACTACTTTAGAGACATGTATCTTATATCCAGTTCTCTTCATGTACCGTATTCCGATGCTGAGTTCATGCGAATAGTCAAAAAGAATATGCGCCCGGGACTTAGAATTGCTACCAGAGGAGAGACTTTCCAAACAATTGATCAACTGTTGCATCGTTGTCGTGATTTGGAGGAGGGATGGATTGAAGAAGGTTTTAACCCCGAATATGGTTTGCAAGGCAATACACAGAGGAAGAATTATGTCAACGTAAATGAAATTACTATGCCAAGCCAGAAGAATTTATCAACCCAAACTCCATCATATCAGACAAATATTCACAAGTCAACTCATTTTACTATGGAGAATTTACCACCAGCATTGAGTCAGTACTACGACACATCGCCGCAAGCTATTCCAACCATGGAAGGACAACCAATTGATCCTAACGTGTCAGCCATATTTCAAAGGCATAATATTAACCGAAATTATGTTCCTACCCCAAAATATCAACCAACATCATTTAGCACCCACAGAACAATCTTTTGTTTTAATTGCGTTGAACTTGGGCACACATTCACGCAGTGTCCGTATGAAAAGACTCTCCACAAATTCTGTAAGAAATGTGGTTTACCAGATGCTGATGAAAATACCTGTCTGCGTTGTAAACTCCGCTCGGGAAATGTGCAGATGGGGAACCTTTCAGCTGGGAGAAGTCCCCCGATAACGCAACCAGCACCAAAAACTGTCACTATGGAAGACTCAACGGCAAATACGTGGCCGACCAAGTCCAAACCATAAGTCCTACAACGACTAGTCATTTTTATTCCCTTGATTCATTTCCAATTCCTAATTCGAATTCGCTTACTGAAGGTATTGCGAAATTAACTCGTCGTAGATTAAGATCTGTTCGATATTGGCGTTCACGGAAAATAATGTTGCGTCTTATAAATGCTTCAATCCTTTCTGATACTTTGGATGGACGTCCACGCGCAAATGTCAAAATGGGTGATCTCGATTATTGTGGTCTTTTAGACAGTGGAGCAAATCTTAGTGTATTAGGGAAAGGCTGTGAAGTATTTTTATCCAATCCAGCGAATAAAATAATAAATTTACCTTCTTCTTTAAAAACTGCTAGCGGACAAAGAAAACGTGTATTGGGTTATATTGTGCTTAACACCACTTTCAATGGGCAAACCAAGCCTTTTAAATTCCATTTATGCCCTGATCTAAGCGAAAAACTATATTTGGGGATGGATTTTTGGCGTGAATTTAATATTGTTCCAACAATTACTAATTTGATTGTGTCCACTCCATCTATTCAGAGTTCCGTGTCATCTGTGTTGTGTTCAACAACTACAGAATCTAATATGCATGATTTGAGTCCTAGCGAGAAATCACATCTCGAAGAAATTGTTAATTCCTTTCCGTCATCCGAGAAGTTGGGTTTGGGTAAAACGTCACTTACTCAACATGAAATTAAATTAATTGATAACGCCATTCCCGTGAAGCAACGTTATTATCCCGTTTCTCCAGCAAAACAGTCTGACCTAGATGCTGAAATCGATAGAATGCTTAGTCTCGGAGTGATCGAGGAGTGTCGTGAGAGTGAGTGGAGTTCCCCGGTCACATTAGTCCGTAAGCCCAACGGAAAAATACGCTTATGTCTTGATGCCCGAAAGGTAAACGAGGTCACGAGGAAGGACGCTTATCCCTTACCCATCATTGAGGGGTTACTAGGCCGCCTCGACCAAACGCGATATATTTCTAGTATCGACCTAAAAGATGCCTTTTGGCAAATACCTCTTGATGTTGGGTCAAGGGATAAGACGGCCTTCACCGTACCCGGCCGACCCCTGTATCAATTTGCGGTAATGCCTTTCGGGCTATGCAATGCCCCGCAGCGTATGTGCCGTCTGATGGACCGGGTCATCCCATATCATCTTCACGACAAAATCTTCGTCTACCTCGACGACCTGTTGATAACGTCTTCTGATTTACAAGAACATCTATCGCTTTTGCAAGAAGTTAGCCGCCTTCTTCGAGATGCTGGACTTACAATAAATGTCGCTAAAAGTAAATTTCTACTCAAATCTACTCGATATCTAGGTTATATTATTGGCAATGGAACCATTCAAGTTGATCCCGATAAAGTCCGATGTATAAGTGAGTACCCTGTTCCGAAAAACACTCGACAAATTCGTAGATTCCTAGGTATGACCGGATATTATCGGCGATTTATTTCAAACTATTCAATGTTAGCAACACCACTTACGAATTTGTTAGCTAAAAATAAATCTTTTAGTTGGTCGGACGAAGCCCAACTTGCCTTAGATAATTTGAAACAGGCCCTTATTTCTGCTCCCGTTTTGCTGAATGCGGATTTTAAACGTGAATTTTTCGTGCAATGTGATGCCAGTTCAACAGGGATAGGAAGTGTGCTGTTCCAGGTTGATGACGATGGAGGTGAACATCCTATCGCGTATGCGTCGAAAAAGCTTAATTCCGCCCAGCGAAATTATTCCATCACGGAGTTAGAATGTTACGCTGTGGTCCACGGAATTAAGAGTTTTCGCGCGTATGTCGAGGGATACACCTTCACCGTCATCACGGATCATGCTAGCTTAAAATGGCTCATGTCGCAACGCGATTTGAGTGGACGACTTGCCAGATGGGCACTAAAACTACAAGCGTACCAATTTAACATAATACACCGTAGTGGTGCTAAAAACATTGTACCCGATACTCTGTCTAGAATGGATATGGACGAGCTTGTTATAACCGAATTGAAGTCTAACAATGTACTATCTGATGATATTCCCCCATTACACATAGATCTTGCCTCACCTGAATTTTCGTGTCCAATTTATACATCACAATTGAATGAAATACAACAAAATCCAAATACTGAAACCAATATTCGTGTTGAAAACGGCAAAATGCTCATTTGTCTCAATTCAGGATTATCTTATGATGATTCGGTAGCTAATCAATGGAAGATAATTATTCCTGCACCAATGACACAGGATTTACTCGTAAGAGCTCATGAATCACCCACCTCTGCTCATTTTGGAGTGTCAAAAACATTGGAACGGCTACAACGACAGTTTTATTGGGCAGGAATGGTAAAACAGGTAAAAGAATATATTAAAAACTGTGTTATTTGCAAGACCTGTAAGCCCATAAATTATATTACACGCCCGCCGATTGGAGAAGAATCTCAGAAAGTATTTAGGCCATTCCAATTTCTCTATCTCGATTACCTTGGACCATATCCACGGTCTAAATTGGGAAATTCTG
The DNA here is from genome assembly GCA_947310385.1 of Nephrotoma appendiculata. Lineage (NCBI taxonomy): Eukaryota > Metazoa > Arthropoda > Insecta > Diptera > Tipulidae > Nephrotoma > Nephrotoma appendiculata. The sequence goes on from OX371224.1 coordinate 343,456,792, forward strand.
TTATTCTTATAGTACTCGACAAGTTGTCACGTTTTGTATGGTTACACCCAATGAGACAGGCTACGACTAAAAGCACGATCGCTTTTCTGGAAAAACTTGTACTTCGATTTTCTGTGCCTCAAGGAGTATTTACCGATGGTGGACCACAGTTTAGCTCCCTCATGTTCAAACAATTCTTAGAAAAGTATGGTATTCAGCACACCATAACTCCGAAATACTCGCCACAGAGTAATTCGTCTGAGCGCGTGAACCGGACTATATTGACGGCCATTCGATCATTCCTCAAAAAAGATCAACGATTATGGGACCAACACCTATTAGAATTTGAATCGGCGATTAATACTGCAAATCATAGTGGAATCGGATATTCACCACATTTTGTGCTGTTCGGTCAACACCAAATTTTGAATGGAAAAGAGTATGAACTCTATCAACTGTTGGGTCAGTCTGAAGAAGGGTACTTCTCTGCCACTAACAAGGCCAACAAATTAAGTAATATTAGACGAAATGCTATCGAACATCTCAAAGTATCTCACGCAAATAGCGCGAAATACTATAATCTGCGCACACGTTCGCGCGCTTTCACAGTCGGAGATGTAGTTTATGTTAGGAATTTTGCGCTAAGCGACGCAAGCAAACATTTTTCAGCCAAGCTAGCGCCCAGGTGGATAAAAGGATTGATTTATAGGTCTATCGGGAATGTTGCCTTTGAGGTTCACGATGAAAAAGGGAAAAGCCTTGGTAATTATCATATGAAAGATATTCAAAGCACTATATGAATTCCAGAGCCCGACTTTGAGACATCTCAGGGGTAGGTTTCCCCACGTGTAACGAACAAGTTCATTAAATAATGCAAATATTTCGATTGTGAAAATGTCCTAATAAAATAATGCAACTCTTCTTGCATCATTTTAAACCACGAACAGTCGACTTATAATCTCAATTACCATCTCAATAGAATCGAATTTGTTTACTAGTATGCTTAGCATCAATACCATCTACATTGATACGAATATTGAAGCAATTGACACACCTCCAAATGCAGTCAAGCTCTTTTGCATTGTAATTGTACCATGACGTCGCTATTTTTTTTATTTTTTTTCTTCGACTACGACATGCAAAAACGTTGTGCATTGTGCGTGTAGTAATGTTTACATAGTATGTAGGTTTAACTCTCTCTCCAATCTCCGACATTTTAATTAAAAATATATTTTACCAATTATTGATTTTCGTTTAGAAAAATTAGTCCGACCAAAGCTTTTGCATAGCATCAACCAATAAAATTTTAAAATTTTGGATCACGTATCAGAGTTCCATAGTTTGTGGACTTTATATATTTCGGCCGTTTCCTATTTGGAATTCTATTATCCAAATAAAAGTGATACCACAGGTAAATTCATTTTGGTATTATGTTATCTTTGTTTTAAACAAGAAAAAATCTAATTTTCGGTTTCGAATTATTTATAGTTTTGTAAAAGACGAGTGTGGTGGATAAAGACTCACGATCGCGTGAGGAGAAATCGCGGCCATATAATATAGATAATAATTTATCTGGGGTTCAAGGCTCTACTCCAACCAATCGTGCTTGTGTAATTAACGCCTATTTAGCACGTACAGCGGGTTATATTCTGGGCACATAAAGCGGATCATATTCTGAGGCGTAAAATTCATACGGTTCATGCTGCAAAAATAACTAGTGTTGTGCGGATCCTCCATTATTTATAGTGTATTTTAATTTTAAGAAAAGCGTTATGCTTATGTCGTGTTACTATAAGTTAATTTAATTTAAATCATATCTAAATATTTTTAGTATTCTCTTAGTGCATAATTAGTTAACGCAAATCGTCGTTATTTAATCTCAAATTAAAATTTATAATTTAAAACTATCTAATCGAGAAGTGATAACGATACCGCTATCGGGTGTCTTGTGTAACGTGAGATCAAATGTGTGAAAAGTGTTTGTTTATATAGCAAGATATATTATAATAATTTGTACGTTAAGTTAAAGAACACTATCTATAACTAACTTAATGGGGAAGCGCTTCATCCAGGCTGTTATATATGGGTAAGTGATTTACAGTTGTTTTCTAATAATTATTTTGTGGTTGGTAAATAACAGATTTTCACCGTTTTAACTTTTACTCACGAGCGTCGTCTTGTTTCTCGAACTAATTTTGTTCGTATTACGGTCGGTAAAGTTATATCACTTTTCATATATATATATATTTATATATATATATATAAATATATTTGTCATATGAATTATATATATAAATTGGTTTCTAGTAATAAAGAAATAAAAATAAAAATATATAAAAACAAAAGATTTGATAATGTCTAACGTAAAGAAATTTTCTTTTTTATAATAAAGATGTTAGTGATACAAATATGAAGTAATTCATTTTAATTTAGTGGGGGGAAATGGGTTGAATATTCCGTAACGGATAATCGTGTTCCAGTCTTGTGTTTATTTAATTTGTGGTTTCTACAGGCAGCTGCGTACATTCATCATTTTCCGAAGGCCCACCCCAAACCGACTTCAGCTAGCGGGCCAATGGCTGCTGTTCGGAGATAAATGATGAAGTTTTTTTTTTCTGCTAAGGGAAGGTGTGTCGGAGACCGGTTAAAAATCATGGTATAATTGCATGATTGCAGGTGTGTTTTTGTTTGCAAGGTTATATTTTCGTGGCGTGATGGTATCAACCTTTTTTATGCAACGCCTTGACTAATATAGTGAGCAATAACCTGCGGCCAACGCCCCTTTCATTACAAACTAATGCTGAAGAATTTTTCAAATGGGCTCAAACTTTGAAAACTGATATGATTTTTGAATTTTGCTCAGATGCTGAATATAAGTTAAAACAAATTCAACTGGAGACTAGACTAGGGAATTTGAAAACAATAAAAGGAACCCGCGATTTTCACGCAATTATACCTTCAGGAGAAGGCAAGTTAAAATGTAATAGTAGTGAACAAAATTCAAATAGTGAACATTATGTAACATGTAAATTTTGATTGTGTAAATACTTTTAAATTTCTTTATTTATTTTGTAATACATTTAATAAAATAATAATAATAAAAATAATAATAATAATAAAAATATATATACTAAAAAATTGGACTTGCGATATTTTGTTTCCTTGCAAAACATAAAAAAATACCACATTAAAATTTGATTTTAAATACAAAAATAGGTAGATCTCTTTACTTAAATGCCTTTTGCAAGAAAACAAAAAATAACACAAATACAATTTTTTGGTATGATCAATAGAATTAAATGAGGAAAAATTTATAAAAAATAGGTTTTTGAGGAAATTCTAAAATACTATTTTGGCGGCCATTTTGAATAGGAAGAGTTGAAACATGGTACCAATTTTATATTTTTTTAGAATCCCTATTCATTTGTCTTTAAAATGAGTCCAGGTTTATAAGTATCGGATAATTAGTTTTCGTTTTATAGCCATATACCGGGTGTTTCTTTTAAACTGAGACGATTAAATATCTCGAAAAATAGCCACTCTACGGAAAAAATGTCCATAATCAAAATTTAATCATACCGCGGGGAAATACATTAGTACAAAAAAATAGTCCCCCACCCCCCGCTTTGTAGGTGGGGCGGGGGTAACTTTTAAACTAAGATAGGAAGCCATATTTTTTATTGCAGATACGGATTCTACTACTAAAAGTACGTGTGATTTGAATGAAATATTTTGTTCGGTTCATGATAGATGCCGTTGTAATCGACGAAATTCAATTTTTTCAATTTCTTCTTCTTAGATCATACGCATTCGATTCTGCAATACGTTTGAAATAAAAAACATCACGTTTTCATTGGAAATACACGAAATTCGTCAGCACAACAATTTATTCAGCTTTGTAAATCACATTTAACGTTTGTGTTATTTCTTATCTTCATGTTTTTCGTAATTGCAAAATAAACGATAAAATACTTTAGAATGGAGCGTTTAACCATAGACAAAGGACAATAAGACTTATAAACCAATGGAAAATTTATGTTTAAATCAAATTCTCGATGTCGTTACAAATGGAAAAATATTTCTAGCGGCTGTTAGTAGAAATATTAGTTAATACTCAAACCCTATTTTGGTCTACATTATGAGCGCAATACATATTTCTCGCTCAATATATTTTTTCAATACGCGCGCGACAAATAAAAAATTTTATATTTGTGTATACAGTAAAAAAGAAACAAACGAAAAATAACAAATTCCAACTTATTTTTTATTTTCGTTTGAAAGTATCCTTTCTCTTTTATTTTAATAAAACAGAATGAAATGAAACTAAAACGCACGTATTATGTATATACATACTCGTATATACATATGTACTATTTAAAATAATGTTTGTGCACGATCGATAATTTCTTGTTTAGATATATAGAATTTAAACACGTGGTGACCATGAAAAGGAAGAGGATCTATTTTAGATGTAAGTATGTAGCTACGATGATTGTTTTGGTGTGCTGCATGAAATATAATTTAAAAAACAAATATTTTGAGGAGATGATAAGAAACACCAAAAATTTATGAACGAAAGGGAAAAATATTATAATTAAATGGTTTTTTAATGATCGCAGAAAACAATTACATATATATATTACATATTTGTGTTTGGTTACATTATGTATATTTTATATGCCTATCTATGTATACTGGTTTGTCCAAATTAAATACATTCATGATTTAATTTTCCCTAAGTGTACTATTAAGGATGATGCATGATTTAAATTCAATAATTTTAAAATACCTAATAATTTTATAAATGATTTTATTTTTGAGAAAATGAAGAAAATCAGCTTACACCGGAAAGACGTCTTTGGGAAAATGTACTAAGTATTTGAATTTGTCTCCAAAAAATTGGTCAAGCATACAAATGTTTGTTAACGTTTTCCCCTTATTCCAAATTATCTGAAGCATGGTAGGACTTGATTTGTTTCAACTAGCTTTTGCAAACATTTTAAGACATCGAAAATAAAAGCTAGTTTTTGATTTTAACTAAATTTGCAAAAACATTAATATTTCGATGGCGGTTGTGGTATATACATATATAGAATTATGAGTATACACAATATCCGTGCAATTCCATTTTGGATCTGCTAACCCCAAATTAAAATCACCCTAAGGTTTTAAAATGACAATATATAAATATTTCGTTGTACGTTGTTGTCAATTGATTTACAAGCTCACATTAAAAGTACACTGCAATTTTTCAGATACCAACCACCCCTTATCATGGAAACTACCCCAAATTTCTCTAGAATAAATGACCACTTCTTTGAAAATTTCAAAAATAGACTATTCAATATCGGATAATGGGTATCGCTTTATAATCCTCATCAGAAATGCAATTCGATGTTTAAGTTGTAACTTTAAATCATGGACACAAATTTATTAGCCACCCACTTTATTTATTAGGTGTATAGCTTAATTTCTACAGATTTTTTCTTCGCGCTTATAATTATATTTCAAATAGAAATATTTTCACGGTATTTTGTGATTTTTACAGGATCGTGAGTTACATAACCTCTCAGAATAGCAGAGTTTACAATGACAACTGATAAACAGCACATTCGGCACTGCATTCTATACGAATTCCAATAAGGAAAAAATTCTTCTAAAGCTCGGGAATCAATTTGTAGTGTTCTTGGTGCCGACCTTGTGTCTTATGTAATTATTGGTACAAACATTTTAGAAGTGGTGATCTTAGCGACAGCCTCGAAAGTTTGAAGATGTGCGAGCTAACCTGGAAACTACAACAGCAACAGGCATAACTCAGAAAAAACCTAATACCTAAATAAAAAAATGAGTGAGTCCATTAGTACTCTCAATGGTCCTGTTTACACGAGTGTTGAATTCAACACAAATTTCTTCATTCCTTTCCCCCTTGCCTATATTCTAAAAAAAATTTTTGCGTACTTTTTCAACTCGAATTTTAGGTGTTGAACGAATTGTAATTTACTAACACAAACAAAAAAGCTATAAAAAAAATTTCGGTCCAATTTTTTTTTTTCTGAAAACAGATTTTATTTCCAATTTGTCTTTCGTTCGCAAAACATGAAAACATCTACCGTACATAAAAAATAAATATTTAGTTGAGTTGGGTTTTCAACAAAAAAATAATCTTTATTTTTTTTGTATAACATAATTATATAATTCCTAAATATCAATTTATTTTTTATAAAAAATATAATAACAAATTTTATAAACTATAATTATAAATTATTGTAATGATGAAAACAGACGTACGAAAAGACGCTTGCATTTAAATTAGAAAACGCTACTTTAAAAAAAATGAAATATGTACATGTAATCCGCAAAGGATGCGTTTTTCTGCAAGTTTTCTTTATTTCTAAAAAACGCACCGCGGCAGCGTTGACTACACAACAAAAAAAACATAACATGAATTAATATTAACATCACGATGGCTTTTCAATGTTTTGACAGAAATTCAAAAACAAATTGTATATTGTTTATCAAAAACTCTACTGAAAAATAATAACGCAATGTCTGAAAAATACGCCCATGTGGTTAACTTGCATTTCCGCATATATTAATTATATAAATATATTTTAAAATAATTTAAATAATTTAAAAATATATTTTATAGCATAACTAAAAAAATATACGCATAAATTGACAACCGCTTTGACGATGCTTCTCCGAAGAAATTCAATATGAAATGAAAATAATTTTACACATACATAAGTAAATAACATCAACTACGTTTTATCGTGTAAACGCAAATGTTGAATTATGATTGTTGAAATACTCATCGTCTAAACAGACCCAATGAGATGTGTAAACATGGCGTGTGTATAGTGCGAGTGTACAGTTTACTTTGAAGGAAGAAGGAATGCAATTTTACTAACCAGAATTTTTCATTTGTTTATTATCGCAAAATTGGTCTATTACTCTTTCGGTATAATCGACGTAATTGGATTATGGGAGCTAAAATAAGATACATATATATTGTCGACTCTAACTTTTCTAATTTCCATTGAAAAACTGCACAATGGTCGTCCCATATCTCGTGTAGATATATTTCGATCTGAGTTCATGTGCAAATCGAATTCGTCTCATAGGAAGTTTGTAAGTGGTTCAGCTTGAGGAACAGAAAAATTAATATTGAAATCCCCGCTCATAATCATCGACAAAAGATGATAGTCTCCTTGGAGAATTTTTGAAATTCTTTATAAATATGGAGCAAGGACGAAATATATGAACTTCATTATGTCTTCGACAGATTTATTCGGCGAGGTGAATACAACTACAGAAAGCATCTTCATCAATGGGTTGTGTTGTTACGCTCATACCGTCCGACGATGATTTCCTTATGCGAGGCGACTTGTATTTTTACATACTGCTACTCCGGCAGCCTACTGACCATCTCTCTTGAATTGAACTCTAAAGCATTCAAAATTAGTAATATTAACAGGCTCGTCATTGCGTAGCCATATCTCGGAAAACAAGAAAATGGAGCATCCCTGAGTGACTGTATCAGTTAGGTCGAGGTTATGTGACCTGAGACTCTGGCAGATCAATGTTCAAATCAGTTATGATAATAATGACGGCAGTTCAAAACAGACGTCATTATTATCTCGTACAAAATTCGCCATTACAACCTGAGCTATACTTAGCGGATTTGTAGTGAAGCGCGATAGCTGATTTTGAAGAAGACCCATTGTGGGCACATTTTTACATACATGGTAGAAGACATGATCATCGATAGCCGACGTGATGAACAGTCCTTCGAGACTCGTTAGTCTTGATAAAGCAGTATACTATATATTGATAAAGCAAGTTGTGGACTGTGGTTTTAATCGTAAGAGTATCTAATTTCTTATCGTAATTTTTTTTTTGATTCTTCTGATCGATGGAAATGTCGATGGTTTCTATTTCAGTTTTTAAATTAGTTTTTTGTTTTTCCTACTTTTATACATATACATACAAGCACGCCATGTATAGTACAAAATTATTTTTATTGAGTTTGTTGCTTTTTTTTCAAACGAAGTAGGTACCTCATTTCCGCTCGTTTCATTTACAAGTTTACTCTAATACAAAAATTTTTGGTAGCCGCGAATAAAGATGTTTACACATCAATAATGCGTAATAATTGGATTCACATTAGTTTTCAATTCCTATAAAAATCATAAACATATTTGATAGTTTAAATTCTCCTAAGCTTCTGAAAATTTAAATGAATTGTAAGAAATATGTACTATGGACTTGAAGGATATAAAAATTAACTAAATAGAGTAAAATATTTTCTGGACAGTTATTTTTCTGTAATTATCTTCTCCTGTACTAAATATTAATTTATTGCATTAATATGCCCAGTACCAAGTGAATTTTCTAAATTTGGTTATGTAAATGTATTTAATTAATGTGTAGTAATCCATCACCATTAGTCATACATACTTTAATCATATATAGTCCAATGAGTTGTCACAGATTTTAGTGAGGCCTCATTACACCTTATATGAAACATGTCTTTTTTTTCGGTAAGACTTCAGTGGGCTGAACTTGCTCGACATGTTTAAAGAGTTCGTAGTATAAATATTTTTTGTATATAAAATCAATAAGGACTTCTGCCTGATGACCTAAATCAAGGACAGGATCTCGAACGCTGCACGGAAGTCCCAGAAAATATTCGAACCCAATTCAAACAAGATTTATTATAAACGGAACACACAATCTAAATTTAATAAAATAAAAAAGTTTACGCGCTAACATAAAAGGTGTTTTTTAGAGGTTCACAATTTAGAATTAAAATAGAACAAAGAAAAATATTTTGAATATCAGTGAAACTAGCTTTATTGGATAGATAATTTTATGCCATTAATGCTTGAATATGATGATTTCGGCCATGTGGCTACAGCGTCTCGCGCGTAGATGGCGCAATTTGGATGACCAATTTTTATACACTTTTCGCAGCAATTCACAATTTTTCTTTTCGCCGGATGTTGTGTTCCAAGTGTACAATCCTCTCTGGTTTACCAGCGTCTACAAGTGACTTAACATATCCCCAAAGAAAATAATCTAATGGAGTTAGATCACACGATCTCGGTGACCAATTAACAGGACTATTACGTGAAATTAGTCTTTTAAATATTCCGCACTGTGTGGCATGTGGCACCGTCCTGTTGGAGCCACATATCAGCAATATTTATGGCAGCCAATCGGGGCACAAAAATGTTAGAAATCATGTCCCTATACCGTTCACTGTAACATTCTGCCCTTCATCGTTTTTGAAGCCATGTAGACCAATGAATCCGACAGCCCATAAAGCGCACCAAATAGTGATTGTCTATGGATGTAATAGACTCGGCAAATACTTGTGGATTACAATGACAATTTTTACAGAAATTATAATGTAAACATTTGTTTTTAGCTTACCAAAATATGGAGAATTGAAAAAGCAATGGTTGACAGCAATTGGCTTCGGTGAGCAAGATGTACTAAGTGCATGATTATTCGATGCCGCAGACAAAAGAGAATCAGAGGAGTTTTTTTAAGAAAATCAGCCATTCTGATCTTGTTCATTGACGAATCAACGTGTGGATTTGATGTCATTGAAAATTATCTTAAAAATACATGCTCCCAATATTAATCAAACCGTAATTTCATGTCATACTGAAAAAAAACATGATTGTTTGAAAATCTGTTTCCCAAGACGTTTATCCAACTTCTATAAATGATGCTAATGATATTATTGGGGCTAATTTTGAAGTTCCTTCTCAAGTTGAGGAAGATCCAATCTATGCTTTGAACTTATTAAGTGATATGGCAATCAAGTCGTTGTGTTTAAATAAGAATAATAAAGACCATGACCAGGATTATTTACTACCAGTTGACGAAGTACCTGAACTGATGGTATTCGGAACTAATATAGATTTTATAATCGTGAATTGAAAAAAAATTTTAATGATGATAATATATCCGGTTTAAACAAAAGACGGTGCCACATGCCACACAGTGCGGAATATTTGATAAAAGAGTAATTTCACGTAATGGTCCTGTTAATTGGTCACCGAGATCGTGTGATCTAACTCCGTTAGATTATTTTCTTTGGGGATATGTTAAGTCACTTGTCAACGCTGGTAAACCAGAGACGATTGTACTCTTGGAACACAACATCCGGCGAAAAGAAAAATTGTGAATTGCTGCGAAGTGTATAAAAATTGAACATCCAGATTGCGCCATCTACGCGCCCGACGCTGTGGCCACATGGCCGAAGTCATATTCAAGCATTAATGGCATAAAATTATCTATCCAATAAAGCTAGTTTCACTGATATTCAAAATATTTTTCTTTGTTCTAGTTTAATTCTAAATTGTGAACCTCTAAAAAAACACCTTTTATGTTAGCGCGAAATGTTTTTTATTTTATTAAATTTAGATTGCGTGTTCCGTTTATAATCAATTTTGTTTAAATTGGGATCGAATATTTTCTGGGACTTCCGTGCGGCGTTCGTGATCCTGTCCTTGATTTAGGTCATCAGGCAGAAGTCCTTATTGATTTTATATACAAAAAATATTTATACTACGAACTCTTTAAACATGTCGAGCAAGTTCAGCCCACTGAATTCTTACCGAAAACAAAGACATGTTTCATATAAGGTTTAATGAGGCCTCACTAAAATCTGTGACAACTCATTGGACTATATACGATTAAAGTATGTATGACTAATGGTGATGGATTACTACACATTAATTAAATACATTTACATCACCAGTTTTAAAAAATTCACTTGGTACTGGGCATATTAATGCAATAAATTAATATTTAGTACAGGAGAAGATAATTACTGAAAAATAACTGTCCAGAAAATATTTTACTCTATTTAGTTAATTTTTATATCCTTCAAGTCCATAGTACATAATTCTTACAATTCATTTAAATTTTCAGAAGTTTAGGAGAATTTAAACTATCAAATGTTTATTATTTTTATAGGAATTGAAAACTAATGTGAATCCAATTATTACGCATTATTTTATTTAGGTATTAGGTTTTTCTGAGTTATGTCTGTTGCTGTTGTAGATTCCAGGTTACCTCGCACATCTTCAAACTTTCGAGGCTATCGCTAAGATCGAAATCACCACTTCTAAAATGTTTGTACCAATAATTACAAAATTCATAAGACACAAGGTCGACACCAAGAACACTACAAATTAATTCCCGTGCTTTAGAAGCTTTGTTCCTTATTGGAATTCGTATAGAATGCAGTGCCGAATATGCTGATTATCAGTTACCATTGTAAACTCTGCTATTCTGAGAGGTAATGTAAATCACGATCCTGTAAATATCACAAAATACCGTGAATATATTTCTATTTTAAATATAATTTTAAGCGTGACTAAAAAATCTGTAGAAATTGTTATACACCTAATAAATAAAGTGGGTGGCTAAATAAATTTTTGTCCATGATTTAAAGTTACAACTTAACAATCGAATTGCATTTCTGATGAGGATTATAAAGCGATACCCATTATCCGATATTGAATAGTCTATTTTTGAAATTTTCAAAGAAGTGGTCATTTATTCTAGAGAAATTTGGGGAAGTTTTCATAATAAGGGGTGGTTGGTATCTGAAAAATTGCAGTGTACTTTTAATGTGAGCTTGTAAATCAATTGACAACAACGAACAATGAAATACATATTTATATATTGTCATTTTAAAACCTTAGGATGATTTTAATTTGGGGTTAGTAGATTAAAAATAGAATTGCACGGATATTGTGTATACTCATAATTCTATATATGTATATACCACAACCGCAATCGAAATATTAATGTTTTTGCAAATTTAGTTAAAATCAAAAACTAGCTTTTATTTTCGATGTCTTAAAATGTATGCAAAAGTTAGTCGAAACAAAACAAATACACCATGCTTCAGATAATGTGGAAAAAGGACAAAAATCTGTATGCTTGACAAATTTTTTGGAGGCAAATCCAAATTCATAGTACATTTTCCCAAAGACATCTTTCCGGTGTAAGCTGATTTTATTCATTTTCTCAAAAATAAAATCATTTATAAAATTGTAAGGCATTTTAAAATTATTGAATTTAAATCATGCATCATCCTTAATAGTATACTTAGGGAAAATTTAGTCATGAATGTATTTAATTTGGACAAACCAGTATAGATAGGCATATAAAATATACATAATGTAAACAAACACAAATATGTAATATGTATATGTAATTGTTTTCTGCGATCATTAAAAAATCATTTAATTATAATATTTTTCCCTTTCGCCAAATATACTTTCGTTCATAAATTTTTGGTGTTTCTTATCATCTCCTCAAAATATTTGTTTTTTAAATTATATTTCATGCAGCACACCAAAACAATCATCGTAGCTACATACTTACATCTAAAATAGATCCTCTTCCTTTCTATGGTCACCACGTGTTTAAATTCTATATATCTAGAAATTATCGATCGTGCATAAACATTATTTTAAATAGTACATATGTATATACGAGTATGTATATACATAATACGTGCGTTTTAGTTTCATTTCATTCTGTTTTATTAAAATATAAATCATACATATATATTAGAATAAGAGAAAGGATACTTTCAAACGAAAATAAAAAATAAGTTCAATTTGTTATGTTTCCGTTTGTTTTTTTTTACTGTATACACAAATATAAAATTTTTTATTTGTCGCGCGCGTATTGAAAAAATATATTGAGCGAGAAATATGTATTGCGCTCATAATGTAGACCAAAATAGGGTTTGAGTATTAACTAATATTTCTACTAACAGCCGCTAGAATTTTTTTTCCATTTGTAACGACATCGAGAATTTGATTTAAACATAAATTTTCCATTGGTTTAGGGATCTTTATTCATTTATTTGTCTATGGTTTAACTGTGCCAGAGAAAATTGAAATGGTTCTGGTTTATGGAGAAGCTGGCAGAAATCTTGAAAATGCTGTTGCTATTTACGCTCAACGTTTTCCGGATAGGATTCGTTCACGTGCTTCATTTGGCCGTACTATTAAACAATTTATTACTGATGGAAATGTTCAACCGAAAAAGAGGACCCGTAGAGCAACAGTCACTGGAGAAAATAATGAAATTGCTGTATTGGCAGCAGTGGCTCATAATCCTCATGTTAGTACACGAGAAATAGTTCGCGATTCCAAATTGTCCCTCACCAGTGTTTGGAGAATTTTAAAACGGCACAAGTATCATCCATATCATGTGTCTTCCAAGATCTTCATGGCGCTGATTTCCAAAATCGGGTAACTTTTTGTCAATGGGCACGTGAACAAATACAACAAAACCCCAATTTTTTTCGTTGCGTAATGTTCTCTGACGAATCGTCTTTTACAAACCATGGAACGGTTAATTGACACAACATGCATTATTGGAGTGTTACAAATCCGCACTGGCTTCGTCAAGTTGAACATCAGCGTCCTTGGACTGTCAACGTGTGGTGTGGAATAATTGGCAACAAACTCATAGGCCCCCATATTATTGAAGGCAACTTGAATGGTCAAATGTACCGAAACTTTTTAGAAAATGAACTGCCAATATTACTTGAAAATCTCCGATAATAGGCCACAAAGGCGTGGGCTCCGATATTTTATTGAAATAAATACTATATTTTTTTTCCGTGTAGATGTGAGACGGAACATGTGGTTTCAACATGATGGTTGTCGTGCACACTATTCGGTGGTGGCACGTGAAACACTTGATCGTGATTTCAATGGCCGCTGGATCGGTGGAGCTAGTCCAATAAATTGGCCCGCCAGATCACCAGATCTTACTTCACCAGATTTATTTTTGTGGGGCTATCTCGAAGACAAAGTTTACAAACAAGAACCAACAACACGTGAGAACATGATTGAGCGAATCAGAAGTGCGTGTGCTGAAATTCAACCAAACACACTTCTTAGTTGTGTACAATCATTTGAAATGCGTATTAATAAGTGCATTGAAGTCGCAGGCCATCATTTTGAACACTTATTTTAAGCTAAAATTATTTTATTAACCTGCCATTTACATTAATTAATTGTTTTGATGACGAATTTCGAGTATTTCCAATAAAAACGTGATGTTTTTTTATTTCAAACGTATTGCAGAATTGAATGCGTGTGTTCTAAGAAGAAGAAATTGAAAAAATTGAATTTCGTGGATAACAACGCCATCTATCATGAACCGAACAAAAAATTTCATTCAAATCATACGTACTTTTAGTAGTAGAATACGTATCTGCAATAAAAAATATGGCTTCCTATCTTAGTTTAAAAGTTACTCCCGCCCCACCTACAAAGCGGGGGGTGGGGGACTATTTTTTTTGCATTAATGTATTTCCCCCGCGGTATGATTAAATTTTGATTATGGAAATTTTTTCCGTAGAGTGGCTATTTTTCGAGATATTTGATCGTCTCAATTTAAAAGAAACACCCGGTATACAACATCATGTTCATCATGTTTATCAAAATTTGACATCCTGTATCTTTAACAACAACAACAACAACAACAACAATTTCCACAAACTTTTTTTTTTTAGTCAACACTATACATTGAAAATATAAAAAACATGAAGTTCAAACATGACTTCCAAAAATTTGTGATTTCAGGAATTTTTCACCCTATATCTATATATATAAAAAATGAATTCCTGTTTGTTTGTTTGTTCCGAATGGGCGTCTCAGCCGCTCAACCGACCGCCATGAAATTTTTACCATGTGCAAGTTGCATATCCAGAACCAACCTTACAATATTTTGGAAGGAGCTGGACCCCGGTGTCTAGGGGCTGCGGTACAAATTTTTCGAAAATTTTAATTTTCTTTAAATTTTTCCACGAAAATGAGTTTATGGGGCTGGTTATATAAAATTACTGACATTTTTGAATCCGAGGGGTTAAGCCCTGGATCAAAAATAAATTTTTACATGTATAGATACAAATATTTGATTATTCCAAAATGACTTCTCATTCGCTCAACCGATTGCCATGAAATTTTTACCATGTACAAGTTTCATATCCAGAACCAACCTTACGATATTTAGGAAGGGACTGGACCCCGGGGTCTAGGGGCTGCGGTACAAATTTTTTCGAAAATTTTCTTTTCTTTAAATTTTTCCACGAAAATGAGTTTATGGGCTGGTTATATGAAATTACTGACATGTTTGAATCCTAAGGGCCCAGCCCTGGATCAAAAATTAATTTTTACATGTATAGATACAAATATTTGATTATTCCAAAATAACTTCTCAGTCGCTCAACCAATCGCCATGAAATGTTTACCATGCAAATGTTGCATGTTCAGGACCAATTTTACGATATTGTGTAAAGGGCTGAACCCCGGGGTCTAGGGGCCATGGTATAAATGTTTACAAAAATTTTAATTTTTTTACGAGAATGAGTTTTGGAAACGGGTAATATGAAATAAGAGACATGTTCAAATTCGGAGGGTCCGCCCCTGGATCAAAAATTCATTTTTACATGTAAAGATACAATTATTTGATTGTTCTGAAATAACGCCTTAGCCGCTATATTTATCGTGGTAAGACCACGATACTTTTGAAGGGGCTGAACCCCGGGGTCTAGGGGCTGTAGTACAAATTTTTTCTCACATCTCAATTTTTTTAAGATTTTTTGACGGGAATGACTAAGGAAAGGGGTTATATGAAATTAGTGACATGCTCCAATCCGGAAGTCTGCCCTGGATCAAGAATTCATTTTTACATGTATAGATACAATTATTTAAATGTTCCGAAATAGCGCCTTAGCCGCAAATTTAGACACCAAAAAGGATATTTAGCGTGCGATTGTTATACACAAATCATACCTCTACTATAATTGATTTAATTATTCAAATTAATTTTATTAATTTAAATCTTTCATCACTTTAACTGAAGACAAATCTCTGAACACTTATATTATCCATACTAATAATCCATTTTCACTGGTGTGGCATGTACTATTTAGTGATATCCTATTTATCATATATATATTTTTTTGAAATGTACCATAGTCAGCGAGTTCTAATTTCCACATAACTTCAGAAGTAATTAACAATCTATTTTAATCCACTATTGCAACCGGCGGCTTTTAATGAAAATAGCAGTTTAATACTAAACGCCAATAGTTTATTTGTCCTTGGATTTAAATTATTGTACGTGTAAAATTGCCTTAGTTTGAAAAAACTACTTTTGTTTTTCGAAATGTCATTTTCAACCACAGTTCGCCGTAAAACCTATCGAAGTGGGCATAGTTTTAATCGTTTTGAATAAATTAACATTAATTTGAGTTTCGGATGTCGTTGTTCTCGATTAGTTAGCTATATTGCAATAAAATAATTGTTGGTGATTATTTTCTAGGTATTAAATATTATTTCAAGTGAATATACATTCTTATTAGATTTAAGTTTTCAGTTTATAAACGTGTTAGTCTATGATTCCTTTTTGATTGTAGATAACATTTGATTTTGCTTAAAAAAAATCCGTAAAGACATTTTCAAACACAGTTCGCGGTGAAACGTATCGAAGGGAACATTAAAATCGTTTTGATAAATTAATACTAATTTCTGTTTTGAATGCCCGTCATTCCTGACTAATTAGCTACACGTTTCATTTTTGCTTAAAAATGCCACCGAAAAAAAGATCAATAGGCAGGTAACTACAAAGTGGAAGAAGATTAGAGCCGCAAGCGTGGCTGAATCAAGCGAACGGTATGAAACACGATTTGCAAACGTTCGAAGCAGGATGTCTTCTTCTAGAGCTACTGAAACCATTGAACATCGTGAGGCCCGGCTGGAAGTCGATCGGTTACGATATGGACGAATAATAGAAACTTTTAGAGATGATTTAAAGTTAGCAGCATTCAATTACGAGAAAGACTATGATTACAATGTTTCAATTGGGCAAATGGAAAACATTTGTTTTGTATTGTCATGCTTTAAAGTTTCACAATGAATCGCCTGGAATGTGTTGTTCAAATGGAAAAGTGAATTTACCTCCTCTGAATGGTCCACCTAAACCTCTTCTAGCTTACGTCTCCGGAACTACTGAGTTATCCAGACATTTTCTACAAAATATTCGAAAATACAACTCATGCTTATAAACTTCCGTGCAACGCCGGGTAACTCAGCTAGTAGTTTATATTCGCTAAGATTAATATAGAAAATATATCCAATTCAGTTGCGAGTATTTTTGATTAAAAGTTTTGGTTGTGCCTTTGTTTATGTGCTGTGATGTGATTTATAGTGGATGTGGCAGTGCCTCTCGGCGTCTACTTGAAATTACATTTAGTAATTGTATTCAATACGTCCATCGCCTCAGAAAATTTCATCATATGTCTGATTTAAAAACTTCTATTTTGGGATGTACTTTGTTCGAGTATTATCATTATAGAACATCTGTATTTATTTTTAGAATTAATACCTGTGGTTTGCCTTTATATCTCTATGAAAAATTAAATTTTTCCAGGTCTCTGCGCACTAGAGAAACACCAATTTGCCCCCTAACAAAAGTAACATGTATAATAATTCGGTTTTGATATGCGTTTATTGTTTGGAATGGTTTACCCTTTGAACTTAAAAATATTAATTCTCTTAAAATTTTAAAAACTTGTATATTTAACTGTACAGAGAAATTATTAATGTAATTATAATTTGTAATAATATTTGCATACCCCTTTGTAAATAATTTTGTATATAGAGTTAATTTTTTTTTTTTTCTTTTGTGATTTTTCTTTTTCATAGTATAAAAATTTGGCTTATGCTTGTAAAAAGATATGTTATAAATAATAAATAATAATAAATTCGCTCAGAAACGTTTAAATTAATTGAAATTGAAGGCGTGATGGAACCTGATCGTTGATTCCACATCGAATGGAACAAATCATCAAGAAGTATTTCAAGGTGAATAGACTTCACTGCAAAACACCCAAAATAATTAAATTGGCCAAATGTGGACAATATTTTATTGCAATTATCTCTTTTAAATGGATAAAACTAACTAATAGGTGGACAAAACTGAAATAAGCTGTGACGTAACCCATTTCTTTAAATTCACATTCGGCATTGCTCACTTCACGCACCTCCGACAACTATGTAAAACTGTTCAATTTCTCGACAACATTTCCATCAAGCACTAACATTAACATATACATGGCATACACATACATACGATAATAATGCGGTGGATGTGAGAATGGTAATAATTTAGAATCTGATTTTTAAGTGGATTGTACTTAGAAATTTTATTACCTCTTAATATAAAAAAGATTTAAAGTGACAGTTTTTATTTTTATTATTTCTCATTTTTTGCTCCTCCCGTATATATTATATATGTTGTGTGTTATAATGAATTTAATTAGAATATATTAAACCTATTCAGAAAAATGTTTATGTGATTCGAGAGCATGAGGACAAAAACAAAAAAAATACAGATGGAGAGAAATGGGTTAGACAAAAAGGTACAAAACACAAAATTTTTGATAATACAATTTATTTACCGTATATACCTCCGAAATGTTTACCTTGCCGCGCCGTCACCGCGCCGCGTCCCCTCAACCGAACAAACATAAAACACAACCCATCTTAAAGTGTTAAATTTGTGCTTTACATTGACGGTAATCATATAATTTTAATGTAATTCATTGTAATTAAAATAAAAATGTTATCTGTTTTTTTATTCTTATAAAGCTATACGTGATTATTTTGTGTGAATTTTTATTTTGTAAGGGTTGATGAAAATTTTTCGGAAAAATTAAAAATTTCGTCGTAAAAAATTCATGTGGTTTTTTGAGATTAGAATGTTTAAATTTTATTTGTCTCCTTCGTCGTCTCCTTGCTGCTTTTATATGTAACATGTTTGATAATTAATCAAATATGTGCTGATGATGAGTCTGTGTTGTTAATACATATTATATATTTAAAGGGTTAAGTTAATATTGTACGTTTTCTACTGCTGGAATTATTAGTTCATATATTTGGCATCGAACATTGTATGGTGTGTGGGGCAATCCAAACACCGCTCGCAAAACTAATAAAATAGCAACGATGGTGTGGTATAGGTGAAATAAAAAAAATTGTTAACTACTTTGTATAATATAACTTTAAATGGACTTTTATTACAATGATTTTCTAAATTGAATATAATCAGTGCCATAATATAAATGAAAAATTTTCGAAATAATTTTCCGTTTTTATGACATTTTTTTGTTACTTTTATTTTTATTAAAATTGTTGTGGTTCTCGTTTTTTGTTTATAAAAATTAATTTTTCTGATGGTATTATGCTTTTTAATATCGTAATAAGACTTTTTTTTAGTTATTAATTTATAAAAAAAATAAGAACAAAATTCTTGTTTAAATTACTAATTATTTTGATGAAAAATATTTTATTACTCATTTTAGTCTAGATAGCTCTATAGGTAGTACTAGAGCTATATATAAATAGTTACGATAATTATTTTATTATATCGCTTTTATTTATTTAATTTGGTTTTAATGTTTTAAAATTTATGTTGGATAAATATTGTGGTTGCTTTAGGTTGGTATATGGAAAATTGTTGTAGGTGGTTTGCATTAAAATTTATTTTAATTACAATATTTAATATTTTCGAAGGAATGAGATAGTTTTTTTTAAATTGATTGATAGTTTAAACTTTAAATAACTTTTGCATTTAAATATATTTAAGTCCTATTACAGTCGACATATATAGCCTAATTCACCTTAAAAATAGTGAGCATCTTCGTATCGTGGGTATAATGGTGTTTGTGTGCTTGCTTAAAAAAAAGAAAAGTGAGCGTCCAATGGAAAACGTACGAAAGCGGCCATACGGTCTTTATTATATTTCATTATATTTCGAGGTTTATTCTTTGGGTTTTCCGTGGGTGTATTTTGAATTGATCGACTCCGATTGCGGGTTGCAATAGTAAAGTGAAATTTAATATTTATCACAGTTGATCAGATGCCCTGTGATTTTTTAAATTACATATTCTGTGAGTGTATACAAATTTATGAATTTAAAAAATGCCTTACAACTTTTTTATCAAAACAAAAAAATTACGATAAACATAATTCCTTCTGTAATATTAAGTCCATAAATTATTTTATTTGTTCATTTTAATTATGACATAAATCTTTATTGTATCTTTCATAATTCTTGAAGGTGTGGTTTTGAATTTTATAACAAAAAATTTAATGATGCGTTAATTTTATTTCATTTTTACTTTCATCCTCCTATATGCTGCTCTACATTATGTATGGATGTGTAGGATGATTTAATCGCATAAAAATCAAAAGCTCCTGAGATTAAAACTCATTGGTGTGATGTGATGCGAGGATATTGCGAGATGTTTTTTTATTTTGAATACAAAATTAAGCTTTTTATGAATAATAAAAATGTTGGCACGCGGTGTTAAATAATACAAAATGTACGAGTAAATATTGTGTTTGGATTATACTGTGGGGATTTAAATGATCCATGCAATGCTACTTCGGTCAAAAATTAAAATTTATATATGTTTAAGAATTAGTATCAACATGGTGTCGTTTTTCTTACACCGCGTCAATAATTTATGTTCTATACATGTGTAAATAATGTCGTCAAAAGACGTCTAATTTATTGTTCTCGATTTTCACCCACACTTTGGTTCACAACATCGATATTTACAGCATTACGTTTACGTTTTTTATATTTTAAAAAGCTCTGTGTGCCCGTGTGAATGTGTACCGTGACAAAATATCTGCACCTTCTCCACAGCCCAAACGGATTAGGATAAAACTTTATACTTAAGCTTTTCTCATAAATGGGAGTTAAAAATGATTTTTAGCTGATATCGGTTCGCCGAAAGTGACAGCTTCTAATGAAGCTTTTTCGTTTTATATAATTAGTTTGAAAAGTATATAATTTACAAGAAAAACAATTACTAACTTAAATATTCTAATGCTGGAAACAGACGTGCGGAAAAACGTGTGCGTTTAAATTAGAATACACTACTTTAAATGAAATGAAATACATGTATTCCGCATAGGCTGCGTTTTTCCGCAAGTTGTCTCTATTTCTAAAAAAACGCATCGCAGCAGTGTTGACTACATAACAACAAAAAAAATAACATGAATTAATATTAACATCACGACGGCTTTTCAATATTTTGACAGAAATTCCAAAACAAATTGTATTTGTTTATTAAAAACTCTACTGAAAATAAAAACGCAATGTCTTAAGAAAAATACGCGCATGTAGGTAACTTGCGTTTCCGCTTGCGTATCCGCATGCGGAAATACCGCACGTCTGTTTCAAGCATAAACTAAATTTGTAACGATTTTGGTTCAGATAAGTTTTCTAAACTTAAGTGGGACAAAATAACGATTTTTGACTAAAAAAGTTTTTAATAAAAAATCGGTATTAACCTCGGTATCGGGAATGAATTAAAAAAGCAGCAACATCAGCGTCGTTAAAGCGAACGAAAAAAAGGACTTGTTGACAATACCATAACTTACAAAAACAAACCAGAAATAGACGCAAAGGATGAAGAAACACCAAAATAAATCTCATTATCAAAATTAAAATATCTTCATCGCATACGAAGATGCTTCGCAGCCGCCGAATTCCATTCGAAATTTCGAAAATTAAGCGGACACCATCACAAACCATGTCGCCTTGATTATCGTTCGCATTTGAGCCCTACACAGTTGGGTTGGACACGCTTTCGGTATGGCTGTCAGGATGTACGATATCATACAAAGAGAAAAGCCAACGTAAGTGAGTCACAGTTATGAGGCGACTAACAAGGGACAAAATAGCTTTTGCAATCACAATCGCGTTCATCACGATCAGCACATCATAATCCTGCCAACAGTTTATAAGATGACGAAGTAGCACACAGTCACGTCGCCAATAAATATCATCGTCAATATAAGCCAATAATATAACTTTTTCAATAGAGACGGTAACTGATCTTTCGGTGCTCCCTTCCCGATCCGTCGTTTTACGGATTGAAACGATCATCCACTCATGCTGTCATTTTAGGTGATGTGCATCACCTGATCATTGGCGCCAATTTTCTCGGTAAATTCGACAACAGTTTGGATTGATACAACCACCTCTCTTCACTTCCCCATCAACCACGATTATGATCTGCTACTGCAGGAGTTTCCTTCCCTAACAGACGAACGAAATTTAATATATCCGTCAAACATTCCGTAGTTGTAACAAGAGTTCATTTATCTGTATCTCGACCTCAAACAATAGATCCAATTCACCACAAACCTGAAGTATACCGAATTCGACATAAGTATGGTAAAATATGAATCTCCCTGCTGTCGGCATCTCCCGTCTCATGTCCACTTCATATGATAAGGAAAAAAATCTCGATTGGAGAACGTGTGGAGACCATTTGGCCTGTTTGGATTTACACGGATGCTATGCGGTCTTTGAAAGCCCGCGCAATCGTCTCTACGTCTTTATATATATACACACTCAGAAATTTTGCGACGATTTTCGATGTAACCCTTGCAACCCAGCTTATACGAAGGAATCGTGTATCACATTTAGATGCAAAGCATGGATCGAATCTATTTGCGAAACAGTTGCGTCTCAAACTAATGCAATAATTACTAAATATCGAAAGAATTTTCAATGTAACCTCAGGTTAACAATTGTTTAGCGCATTTAAAATAATTCGCTAAAACATTGTGTTGATACTTTGTATGTAAGGTTAAAGTTTTTTTTCGTATACCCCTTTGCCGACCAAGAAAAAAATGTTTGCTCAATTTAAGTACAAACCACACAAACGTGTGAGTAAAAAAACATAGTATGTAATGACGTTTTTGTTAAAAAATTTCGCTTGGTTTGAAGTACAACCAACTCAATTGTGTTTATAGTTATTGTGTTTTTTCGGACGAAAATAAGTTTGAAATGAACACACAAATGTGTAAGTTGGTTCAAAACACAACCACCATTTTTAACATGATTCTTTTGCCTTACACTCACAAAAGTGTGGACCCTGGTAAAGGGATATTTTTAGTATGTATACTCAGTAGTGCAGTTTGACTAGGAATCTGAATTTTTTATTAGAGATTTTAAAATCTCGTAAATATATCAACAGGTTTATCAATTCAATTTTGAATCTTTTTTTTACAGTAGATGCAAATAAAATCTAATCGGGCGAAAAATCTATAAATTTGCTTTGAAACAAAAAAATAGTTTGGATTTTATATTAAAGCCAATTTGAATCTTACACACAACTCACGTTACAATGACAGCTTCAATATTATTTATGCATCAAAAACCAATGTACTTTTATTTTAAGCATAAACGTTATTATTTGCGTCACGAACCTCATTTTTACTTCGGCGATTATGTGAACAAGCAACATTGCCGTATTCATTTTCCTGCATTTGAATGAATATACGATTTTCTCCAAGACGAGGTCTATGTCAGAGCATATCATTTAAATTCCGTCGCCTGATTTACACAAAACTCTTCGAATTTACACGAACGCTATTCCTGCACAAACGTTTCAATGTTTTATCAACGAAGATGTTCGAGACCTCCACTTCCTCTTTGCGTATATAAACGAAACTATCGTGGCATCGGAAAATAAGGAACAACGAAAACTCCATTTGAAACTATTTTTGGAACCATAGACTCGATGACTTTTGTTGAAATATTAAGAGCTCAAAATGTGTTTTCAGTTCCAACTCTCTCGATTACCAAAACGAATTAATGCCATTACGAAATTACCAGCATCAATCACAATCAAACGAATTCAGCAGTTTATTGGAATGGTAAATTGCTATCATCGTGTTATACCAAAACTAGGTGCAACTCTCGCCCCAGTCACGAACACTTAGCTGCTCTGCTAATGAAGCCATAAGACGTCTAAAAATTTGTCTTAGTCCGACGAATACCATACTCATTTATCACTTTTTGACTCATTATTATTACATCCCCAAAATTAAAATATTCTCGAATCAGGGCTATATGATCTTGAGATGTTTACACTATTAGCCTATTTTAAGTCAAATTAGAAGAAAATGGTTTCGTGGCAAGTTCCCGATAACGAACGATCGACTAGAAACTTTATTGATTTTTATAAAAAAAATCGAAATTTTCTTAATTTAAATAAAAATTTGTTTGGTATAAAATGAAGTGCAAAAATTATTTTATAATAAAGAACATTTCAGTTTCCCACGTAACTGGTTTACTCTCCATTACCAACTTATGTGTACTACACCCACTTCTTTTATTTGTACAGACATCTAATTTACAAGTTTTGACATAATTTTCAAAAATAAAATTTCCAGTGATAATTTTTTTTTATCAAATATTCCAAAAACAGGTGTGACAAGCTTTTATATATGTATGGAATATGGATCGTAGCACGTCTAAATTTGATCAATATCGTACATAATTATAAACGAAGATCACGCAACATGTTCCATAAATTACTTAACAAAAGTTGCGATCAAACGCAATTTTTTGGTAAGACTTATCGTTTCATTAAAATTAATCCGATCGAAGTCCTATTACTTACTGTTTTTTTAAATTTTCACACAGGATCCTCGATCACTCACACCACAATCAAATAAATTAATTAAAACACAAATATTTATAATTTTTGATTTTTAAGAAAAAAATTTCAGTTTTATTTTTTTTTTTTTTTGATAAATGTTTTTTTTAAATTAATATTCTTTTAAAATCTTTTTTCATTCACTTGTTTTCATTTTTAACTATTTACAAACTATAGAAAAAATAATATTATAACTTATAATAAAATATATATTTAATATTTTTTATCAACTAGTAACTATATGAGCAAAAACGTGATAATATGAAAATGAGTCTTGGCATTCATCTTATCTTAAGATCAGTATCGCGACCTCACCGAATATCACCATCGGAGCAGTTTTACAGAAACAAAATAAAGCTGGCTGGCAGCTCCAACGTATTTGAATTACATGAGTTAGTTTACCAAGGATGCCTTACATGTGAACGGTAAGGAGAAAGTGACCGCGAAAGACAAGACCAATAATAAAACGGCACAATCAAACGTATATAAAATAATCAGTTGTGTTACTTTGAACAAAACTAGTGCTTTTTAAGATAACTAACCTTTTGACCTGAATTTTCATATTCGAGCACCCTCCGCGATCCAACAGCTGTACTTGCCTATTAACCTGTTGATCGATTCTCTCGATTGCCCGAAATTGAATGACCGATGCGCCAGCATGAACCATTCGTCAACAATTACGTATCACGATTTTCACTCAACATTTCAACTGATCATGGAACGCAATTTGATCGAAATTGTTCACAGTAATCAATGCCTAAATAATTTACTCCTGACTTCAAAAGTTTTTCAAACTAGGAGGGGGTACTACAGCAGATTTTTCGGGATTAATTTACTAGGCTCAATTTTGGTTATAATATTAAATTTAAAATTATTTAATTTGTGTAATAAAATTATTATGAAAAACAAAATCTATGCAAGAAAATCATATAGATAATTGGATAGCAGGAGCGATGGCTGCTCGCTTATGACATGAAAGAAGATTACAAACGATTGTGGGACAATGGATGGTTGTCATGGCTATCATGGACAATACAAAATTTCCTGCGACGTTCATTACTACTAGCAATTTAAAACGCTGAGGTTTTATACCTTTGTGCATAGAGACAGCTTGGCTTTGGAAACTAGAATGGGCTGATAAAACTTTCTCTCTTTTAGACTTAAACACGTTGACTGACCAAGCCGCTCAGTTGAAAACGGACGGTCTACTTTGTTATATTCGTTCAGAATTGTTTCATTACTCAAAACCAAAAATTAGAAATACATTTTGATCCTACAAACCCAGGCTTATCAAAATCTTCTAAGAATTGGCATACCTAGTTTCGCCCATTGCAGAATTACACAAAAAATTATTTCAAAAGCCGAATTCTATTAAAAGTTGCTTGATAAATGGTTTAATTTCATTCTAGTCAAAGTTACCAACAGGTGTAACTTGGATTCTTCAGGTTTTTTGTAAATTTTTCAATAAAATAAATTTTTTGACTGTACGTTTTTTATCAATAATATTCGCCTCCAAACATTTTGCTCCCATCGCGGTACCACCGGCCCTCTTAGAGTTAAATATCGACAAACCACGCTTTCCAAATGAGCGCCGCGATTGGTATACTTTTGTAGCCTAAAACTCAGTAATGCTCTAAAATTATAAAAAATTATAAATTATAAAATTTGTTTCTTTAAAAAACAGAAGAACATACGGAATTTAGAAAACAAGATTTATTTTATTCTGTAGAAGAATTTAGGTCGAGACACATAGTTTTTGTTGTTTCCGACCATTAAGTTGAATACAGTAAAAGCCCAATTATCCGGCATTAAATTAAGCGGAACACTCAGTTAACCGGAATTTTAATTTTTAGGATTTTTTTCAGTTTTTCTCTTTCCATGGGAAATTATATTTTTTTATTCGCGAGAAAATTCAAAAATTGGATATTTCAGGTGCAAAATTTGAAAAATTGTAGAGAAATATCATCTCACTCGTAAACAGGTTCACAATGCTGAAGAAACCGGTCTGTTATGGCGTTGTTAACCAAATTCTAATTTAGCTGGAGTAGGGGAAGCTATGCTGCTACTGACTGTAAACATAACAAACAAACAGCGATTAACAGTTTCTTTGTTGTGCAGATTCAGCTGGAACGCACCGGTTGGGATTATTGCGGTTATTGGCAAATATACTCGACCAAGAGCATTGAAAAATTTCAGGCTCACCGGCAATATATGTATATACATACATATATCCCAGTCGATTGCTTTAATAAACCGATGATAATCTGACACCATGTAACAACAGCGCACCTCACGATGAAATTTGCGAAATTTTGAAGTATAGTACAGAACAATTTGTGAACATGATTGTGATACATGAGACGGAAATTACTAACTGCGATTGCAACTTTTACGGATCTTTTACTTATCGAAGTGTTCTAAATCCCTACACAACAGATAACTTATAAGCTCAGATTCTGATTAAGACGTACGATTAGTTGAAACAAGTATAACTTAGCTAAACTGGATTAACGAGATTTTTCAAATTTGCAGAACAATGTTCGCAGTAGTGTACGTAGTGCTCAAGATTTATGTCATGCAAAACAATATTCGTTCAAGTCTACTAAACAGCTAAACATAAGATCTATGAAGTTTGAGGTTCGATAATGATAAAGTCTCAATTTTTTGTTATTTTATTATTAAATTTTGTAATTTAATTAATATTTTTTGAACTATTTAAGAATTTTGGGTACTCGTATTGGTAATTTGAACATAAACAAACAAGAATCCTAACAAAATAATGAAATACTAAGGAATCGTCGTAAAATTTCTAGTTTTATGAAACATTTAATTACCCAGAAATTTATCCGAAAAGCTCTAATCCCCAAGAATTCCGAATAACAGGGCTTTTAGTGTATGTCAAAATGTAAAAAACCGAAAACATTGCCATATTGTTCAGTTAAGGGCGGAATCTAACCGAAAGAGTTGATCAATTTTTTTTTTTTAAACTTAAACAATAACCTCAATTTATTCAATTTGACGTTTATGTGGTTAGTCAATTTTGTATCAGTATGTACAAATTAAATAAAAAAGTTTAAACAATTTTTTACTAATCACTCCCTGTCGGAGTGCAAAACTCTTGGGTCGACCCATCTTCCATGCCAGTATAGGCTGGCGTGGAGCTATGCAATGTGCAGATGGTGATAAAATCGGACCTATAGCTGTACGCCCCCGAATTGGCTGGCAACGGCGTAAAGTAAGGACGGGAGTTATCAAAGAATTGGAGCGGACCGACCAACCAGCGGTGGAAAGCAACGAAAATATTTTCAGAAAAATATTAAGTTAGTACCAACGAATTGTATAAATTCTATTGAATGTTCCAAACAGCTCATACCTAAAATATTGCAGGTTAGTTAATCCCGTTTCCTTATATCTATCCCGATTATTAAAGTTGAAGAGTTGTGTAGCCAATTTCTGGTAAAACAAAACCGAAAATTGCCAAAATTTTGATAATTGAATAGGGTGATAAATTTGAATTGTAATTCTGAGTGAAGTAAAATGTTTGTATTATGAAATCGCCCGCCTACGAATTACGATACATAATAAAAGGAAACTTGTAGTACACAAACACATACGACAATCATAAAAAATCACATAAAACACAAGAAAAGCACACAAGATGCCATAAAACATAAAGAAGAATCCCCATAAAAAATGAAATCGGAAAATTTCTAAATATGTTATTGTTGCTGGCTTTTGTGTGCCCATTTTTTAAGGGTTACATAACTCGTGTCATTCCTCTATTATGTATACGAGTATATACACATAAATTTTATGTTTATTATGAACATATTTTGCTTCATTTTCATTTTTATTGTAATGGATTTTTCCTTTTTTTTGGGTGAAAATCAAATCATGAGGGATGATACACTATTATAAGTACAGAGAGTAATAATAATTTCACAAAACACAAAAAAACTATTCCATGGTGTCCTGTCATTATATCCTGGCAACATATAAATTATTCAAATAGTTTATATAACAAAGTAGAGAGATATACAGGAGCTGGCAAAAAGGATATGAAATATATGTACATACATATGAAATATTTAAATGACAGCATTAAGACTTGATGATGATAATTATTGTAAAAGGATTTTTAAATATTTAATTTTCCATTACAGTTTTGTTTTTAGGATAAATATACGAACTGAAAATAGTGGTATCCTTTCAACACTTTTTGTTTTTTTTTTCTACTTTTATAGGAGTTGGTGATGTACATTTTTTTTATCTGTATTATACCATAGAAACATAATTAGAGTTTTCACCTCGTTTTATGAATAAGAAAAATCTTCTTTATGCCCAATAAAATTCGAATAAAGTAGTTTTGTGACCACGGAACATAACCTCAAAATATAATAGATACATCTCTCCCCTCTGAAACGAATATTCAATACCATATATTTGTGAAGTATTACAAATCTCAAACATTCATTGTTATTGTCCTAATAAATCCAAATTCAGGCGCAATGTTACTCACATGTAAATAATAAACATAAAAATAAACACTAAAAATCAAAATATTTTCAACTACATATTCTACATTGTGCTTTTATTTTCTTTTGTTTGGCGTGAAATTTTTCACCTGACATGAAAACAACACCCATAAAACATAATAATGAAATGACAACAACAACAACAACAAATATGAAGGAATACCACACACAGAAAATATCCATAAAAATTTGTACGACACGCAATTTTGGAAGATTTCTTGCGGGAAAATTATAGGGTGTTCTACACAATATTGTGTCAGCTTTGACGATCGTAAAAAATCAATCAATCATTACACCTCTGATCAATAAATTTTTTGTCGCGGCTTTCGACATGCGATATGAAATATTACGTAGGCAAGCTTATACGACTGATTGTCATGATATACGTGTTGTAATCGTTGAGTATTGATATGGTCTAAATTGATTGATTGAACGGACGACCAAACAATTAGCGAGAATCTTATAAACGCCGGGTCAACGTATTCTTTGTTTCTCATGTATAGATGGAAGGTTAGGTTAGATGTCGTCGGTCTTATCAGTGTAGTAGAATCCAATCGTTTTTCATTTTGCATTGTAATTTGCACCAAAGTAAAAATGGGCTGACAATAAAATTGTTAGTGGCTCTAGAACTTTCAATCGATATACTACGATTACAACCAAATAATAAAAAGAAAGAGTAATGCTGTATCGTGGAAAGAAAGTAAATGGCCAGAGGTAAACATATCAATCACACCATTGACTTCATAAAGACCACTTAAATGCAGTAGCAGTCTTCCCAATTTTGGGTGGACATTTTTTTGTGTGGAAAATTCTTCTTCCTATGACTGTAGCTAGTTTGTGACGCAGAAGTCGACTAGTCGTTCTCCATTATTATTATACGCACAGAGTCAATAATGCTTGTTTATGACCAAGATATTTCAATATCACTTATTTCTTTTATATTGAATTTTAAATTCTAAAATATAGGTAAACCCCAATTTAAACAGGAAAGAAATCTTGCCTAGATTATTATGTACTGTATTCGACACGTCTTGCAGTAGTGTTACAAGTGCGACAATTGTATCTCGAACAGAAATAAGTTTAAGCATCTCAGATGTTTCTGGCGTACTTGTTATTATTGGGATTGGTATTTTCGATGTATAGAAGGTAAGAGCTGAAAATTTTTGGATGATAGTACAGAAGAGTTGATGTTGTACATCATTTACAATACCAATTAGGGGAATCAGCCAGAAACCTCGGAGAAACATAATTTTAATGAGCCAATTTAAGTTAGGGTCATTATTAAATACTCGAATATATTCCAAAATTTTGTCCTGGTTTAGGTACCATTTGAAAAGCAAATTATGAAAACTCACCTTATTCTGAGGCTTTCATTTTCGTGGTAATTTTACAAAAGTTCGCCTAAATGTTTACTTTTAGCAGTCTTACAGTAAGTTTGTTGTCGTTGTGATTTTAGATAAGCTTTATTGTGACATAAGGCCCATAATATTGCGTACTCTCAAAAACAGCTGGCATCACTTTACATATTTTTTCTATTTAAATAATAATTCAACAATATTCGCATTTATAAAACATATTTTCTGGTTAATAGATAACTATTATCATCATCATCATAATCTTACATTTATAAAATGAGTCCGTCCTTCAATAAACATTTTCCCTTTTTTTTGTACATTTAACGATAAGACATAAAACAAACTAAATAAAATTAATAAAATAAGAAAATTATTATATTTAATTATATTTTAATTATCATGGTATAAAATAAATTTTACAAAAAATATGTTAAATTTGAAAAAGAAAGATTTTGTAATAATTTTCCGTTATTTTCCTATTTTTTCTGTTATTAAAACGAATCTAATTAAAATCTAATTAAATATAAATTAATTTAAGTTAAAATTGAGTTTGTGTGTATAATAATATACATATATATATTTCCACGAATGAAATGAGATGAAAATTAGGTAGGAAAATTTATATAAATATTTTAAGACGGATTTTCCTTTTATTTTGTTGCTTAAGTGAATTAAAAATGGATGGACACTAATGAAAAGGATATATTTTATGCAATATGGTGTACGATTTTTTTTTTTGAAATATTTTACTAAAGAGAATTTGAAATATTGTCATGCCGACTAAATTAAATTATAATTAAATATTTATGTAAATATTGTTTCTTTGTAATATAGAAATAAGTAAGAAAGGATTATGCAAAATAAAGAAAAATCTAAATCTAAACTATCTGCCAGTTAGATGTGTAAAATGTAGTTTCGACCCGGTAAGATTATTAATTTTCAAAACTCAGTAATAAAGCAATCAGGATATATACATAGATGGTAACCTACGCAAGCTTTGAAAAAATTTCGGAATAATATGCTTGGTGTCTCTAGCAGTTGACATTGATTCTGTCTTCAGTAACAAAGATGGAGCGAGAGAAAGAAAATAAAAATAAATTAAAATATTAAATCATCAATATTGCAGTCAACTCAGCGATTTTAAAATTATTTCTGGGCTGGGATGTTCCAGCATCACCATTTTTCGATATTTTATCGAAGTCTACGTCTCTTTCTGATAGAATTAATTTGACAGAAGTCAGAAGTCGTTTATCAATTATTTCTTCTCTATTGCTATCACAGCCTACTAGAATATATATTTGAACAATATCTATTTCACTTATTTTCGTTCTAGAATTGAAAATAAAAGACAGTACATGGTCAAATTAATATAAACTATAAATTTTTTAAATATTTTTTCAATTACTGTAAATTTCCAGAGAACTAAAAAATCGTTTTGTTACATACTTATATTTATTCCTTTGTTTTGCGTAGAAAAAAATTTTCCCATTACTTTGGTTTTTGGAGATATTCATTTTTTTTTTCATTTTTTGACATTTCAATTGTGCAATCGTTTGTATATGATAACATCGTCATTTAAAATTAGTGTAACAAAAATATTTAAATTAAAATATTCTTTCCTATTACTTCATAGGCTTCCAATTGTAAGTAACATTCATTTATTTAATTTCTGTTTACATATCTAATTTTGCGTTTATTAACCCTACAGTGCCAAATGATTCATATATGATTCGTTTCTGTTTTCATCGTTTTACTTTGCACGACAAGTGTTATATAAAAAATGGTTGCTTGGTTTGTATTACAGGGATTCCCCGTTATTGAATTTATTTTCTCTTTTCAATCAAATTTGTATTTAGTTGTGAGTAGAGCAGTGTAATGTGATGAGTCGTGTTTTAAATATTGGAAGTAATTTCTGGTAGATTTTTTTTATTATAATAAATAATTCGATATCAATCACTGCGCATTTTTGGTAATAAAATATGAATGATAGCACGCTTTATGAATTATAGCACGCTTTCAAAACAGTGTTTGTCAACCTTATTTCCGTTTCTTTCTACTAAGAGTGGTTTATTATTTACTTTAGATGCCACATGGATCAAAAATTATAGATTTACAGAGTATGAAAAACGACGAATTATTTGATTTTATCGAAAACATTCCTGATGCTAGCGAAGATGAGTTAGAAGGCTACAGCGATGACCGTGAACCATGTGTTGCTCTTACTAAAGTATTAGACGAAGATGAAGCAATTGCTGCTTCTGAAGAGATATTAGACGATTATTTACAGAGAAATAGTATTGAAGAAAAAATTCAGGTACCTGATCTTGGAAAAATTTTAATCAGGAATCTGCAACATTTGCTACAGCTTCAATCATAAATCTGCCAAAGACAAACAAAACAGTTTCTGAAGTTTATAAACCAATAGAAATACGGAATTACCGGACTCGATGAAGGATTTAGAAACCCCATTTCAGTTCTTCAGATTTTTTTTCGACGACAATCTGCTGCACAAAATTATTGAAGAAAGCATGAAGTACAATTATTCTAAGAACAGTGGAAACCAATTCAATTTGTTTAAAAATAAACTTTTTAGATATTTGGGCTTTTGCGTTATGTCTTCGGTTTGCACGCATTCGAACATGCGAATGTATTGGAACGAAAATGTTGGGATGGATATTATTCGAAATTCAATTAGCCAAAAAATTTTCGAAAAAATACGATCGGATTTACATTTTAACGATAATTTTGTCAAAACGAACGATAAACTGCACAAGCTGCGGCCGGTGATAGAAGCGTTTTCATCAAAATTTTTAGAGGTCCGTAGTAGGATATTTAGACAAATATGGTATTCACTCTCTTGGAACTGTTAGATGCAACAGAATATCTTCGTGTAAAGTTCCAAGCGAAACGGAAATGAAAAAATTAAAACGAGTTGCCTCCGATGAGTATGTTTGTGATTTTGAGGGAACAGATATAAGCAATGTATATTGGAAGGATAACAAGGTTGTCACGCTACTTTCATCTTTTGTTGGCACAGAACTAATTCATTTACGGTTAATAGATATGATCGTAAAAAGAAAGAAAGGATTCATATAACTTGCCCGGTCATTGTAAAGCAATACAACTGACATATGGGAGGGGTCGATATACTTGATACCCTGATTGGCCAGTACAAAATAAAAATGAAATCTTTTACCATTTGTTAGATATCACTATTATAAATGCTTCACTTATAAATCTACACCGAAGAACCGAAGAAATTAGTCGATTTTTGACTCAAATTACCTCGGATCTTATTGATAATAGGTGCACCAACCCTTGCCAAACGAGGAAGACCATCCGAAATACAACAAGAATGTGAATAGAAAAAGAAAAAACGAAATGTACAACCATTACCTACCAAAGATACTCGTTTAGATAATATAAACCACTTTCCTATTTGGAATGAAGCCCGGTTTCGTTGTAAAAACCCAAGCTGCAATGCTCAGACATATGTAGTTTGTGAAAAGTGTGACACGGCTTTATGCTTCAACAAAAACCAAAATTGCTTCAAAATATTTCACAAAAATTAATTTTTTGTTTATCTTTTTGCGCATTGATTCATATATGCATCGAATTTTCTTTTAAATAAAAAACAATGAAATGTAGAAAAAAAAAATTTATGATTTTCCCGAACTTTGATTTTCAATTTCCAGTCCTTAGCAATTTATTTTTTTGGGGGGGGAAATTGCGCACTTTAGGATTAAATAAAAGTCATCGTGGGACGAAAACATGATATTTCTGAGGATACAAAACGATATGAAATCCAATTGTTGACAAAAACCACTTTAACACAATGTAAAATTGCCGAATTGGTTGGAATTACGAAGTGCTCAGTGTCAAACATTAAGAGGCAGCAGCAAAACGGTGAATCCGTTGCTAACCAGCGCACACACCATTGTGGTCGAAAGCGAATTATGACCAAAAGAAAAAATAGAATCGTTTTGAAAACCGTTCTCTATTATCGCAGAAAATCGGTAAAGACAATAAAAAATGTTTTTAAAGAGCAAACTGTCAACATCTCTACCAGAATGCTAAGACGTCCAATAAAAGAATGCGGCATAAAAAGTTGCCGCTCGACGATTAAACAAAAATTAAATAGTACCATGATGACGGAACGTGTAGCATTGACAAAGCTTTATGAACAGTTTTCGACAGCAGATTGGCAAAATAATACAAATTTTAGGTTTATCGATTATGTACTTAAGTCATTTTCTAATGCTACTGTTTTTATAGGTTTATTGCTCGGACGAATCGTAACAGAACAAAATATATTCATTAAACGTCGCTTGAACGAACGGTTTAATGAGGACTGCGTTACACAAATGATAAAACATCCAACATCAGTAATGATTTGGAGTTGTATCACCATAAAAGGCCCGGGACTTCTGCACATCGTAGAAAGAACGATGAACGCCGATAAATATATTTAGCCCCTGGATACAGTGCTGGTGTCCGAACTCCCATAAATGTTCCGCCGTAATCAATAATACATCTTTCAATAAGATGGAGCCCTCTGCCTCACAGCAAAACATGTCTTGGAGTATATAAAACGAAAAAATATACCCATTCTGGATTGGGCTGGTAATTCACCAGATGTGAACCCGATTGAAAATGTTTGGCCTGTATTAAAACAGTGATTGTGCTCGATTGAGATGGACGAAATTTTAGCCAGTTGATTTTTTTTTTTTTTTTTTTTAAATGTTCAAGGTAACCATTTATTATTTATTTGTGCTACAATCAACATTAATTTTATATTAAATATTATTATAACTCAATTTAATTCAAGACAATTAAATTGGGATGGTCAAAAGGAGCCCAGGGACGTTCGATGCTTAATCAATTTATTTTCAGAAAACTCAATACATTTTGATAGATACCCCAAAAAAAGTTTGGAACGACATCGCCGGTAAGTTTTCTAATCATCCAAAGGCACCATGCTTGGTCGTTTCGTAAAGGAACAACGCATTTATAATTTACATTAATTTTATTTTTAGATACTCCATCTTCTTTAGATCCACCACACAGCAAAAAAAATAAGTCGCACACAATGCGATGGCAAGTGGAAAGGCCTGAAGCAAATGTACAAAAAAGTCAAACACTATATAATAATCGTAGTGGTAATTTTCATAGAAATTGGGAATAAACTATGAGATAAACCCACAACCTGCTTTGTTCATGAGAACGAGGTAAGAATAAATGAGTCTTCGACAAAATGGAACAACTACGACTTGTACTATATAATTGAGAAACATCTTTAGTTTTCCGCATTCTTCCTCATTTAGCCGAAAGCAAAAGACACCAGATGGATGGTAAAAATAAATGACATGCTGATGGAACGGAGAAAGCGAATAAATTTCTATCGCTTTTCGAGAAGCTATTAGATGTAAAACTGTTATAATTAACAACTGTATCTAAACCATTCAGTATTAGCCAAATACCATATAGTGATTATGATATGTTTGCCTAAAGCCATCATGAGATGACCACGCGATATATCTTGAGGACCAATTAGATTTGCTATCCGTTGTTAAAGCAATTCAAATGTACTGGGTAACATTCGAAAACGCCTAAAATTGCTGATTGTTAAACGAAATATAATAAATTGTTTGGATGGTTTGTTTATTACAAGTTTATGGTCTAACCTATCTGTCAAAACTCAAAAACCCTAAGATATTGTCAAAAAAGTATTCCAAATATTCTTTTGTGTTCTTTCATTTCATGTACCGCAGAATATTCTAAAGTCACGTGACCTCTATTCTATTCCTTCTATTCTTTCTGCAGAATGAATAAAAGAAAACACGGATAAAATTCGATAAATTATCGAAAAATGGTGATGTTAGAACATCCCAGCCCTCATTAACAAGTTATCAAAGGTATCTCTCTCTCTCTCTCTCTCTCTCTCTCTCTCTCTCTCTCTCTCTCTCTCTCTCTCTCTCTCTCTCTCTCTCTCTCTCTCTCTCTCTCTCTCTCTCTCTCTCTCTCTCTCTCTCTCTCTCTCTCTCTCTCTCTCTCTCTCTCTCTCTCTCTCTCTCTCTCTCTCTCTCTCTCTCTCTCTCTCTCTCTCTGGCACTATATCCCACCAAGGGATTTGGCCACCTCACATGAGGTTTCGTAATCATATTTTCATTTCGGATAATGAGAGATTAATTCATTGATCCTAAACCAGCCGTGAATTTTTTTCTTTGTCACCGCCGGGATTCGAACCCGGGACCTCCGGTCGCTGGAGCAAGCATTGTTGAGAAATATCAGACGACGAATTAAAATTGATGACAAAACAAAACATAAATTAAATTGTGAGATACAAACATTTGCCGCATTTCACGGCACCCATTGATCCCAATCAGTTCCAATTCAATATGGAAAACTAGACCCAAATTTTATTAAAAAAAAAAATCTTTGTGATGTTTCAAGTAACGTGAACTGAATCGGATCAGATCAACCATCAAGAAATACGGCTATTATTTTCAAAATTAGATAAAAAGTATCTAAAGGATGGCCTAAATCTTTTATCTGGTCATTCTGAAAAAGAGATTGTTTTAATAACTTCTCTGCTCGCTCCAATATAATAAAAACATCAATGAATGGCTGTTAAGCAGCGTTCAAGATTTCATTATAGTCAAAATGTCATTCAAATAACACTCATAAACATGTCCAGTTATTAGCTCGAGTTCACAAATTTTCTGAATGCGTAGCAGGATAATAAGGTATTCCAAAATATACAAAAAAATTGTGAAATAATAATAATGAAAAAGGGTTACATAGATCACACCGATTTCTTATCATACAGTAAAACCACGTTGCTTCCAACCTTCTGTAAATTACTTGACATACTGATCACTGGCAGGAAATTAAAAGTGTCTTTCGGAAGAAGGACTTTACGAAATCTTTTTTATAAACCACTCTGTGTCAGAATGAATTTCATATTATATGATTTTTTGCGAATTCCAACCGATATTCGTTGTAGAGATCTTTCTACCGTTGAATTGTGGCACGTATACAACTCAAATCCTTAGTTTTAGCCACTAAATTTACTGAATGTATACCTTCAAAAATTGAAACGAGCTAAAAATATAAAATTTAGTGAGGTCTAAAAAGTCGCAACAAATTCATTCAACAATGATAACTGCTCTTGTGATTCATTCATATTTCTTTGTTAGTTGTTCTCATCACTGCTTTCGACCGCTACAAAAATAATGATAATATCAAGAAAGTTAAGAATTAGAATCTACCAATAACAGTTAAAATCCTTGAAGAGCGACAATTTTAATTTCATTTGTTCCTTTTTCTAGCCTGTCATCCGTCAGTTAAACTTACGTCGATACCGACTCGAAGAACATGTCCTTACCACCTCAGTCTAGATGATTTTATGACACCTATTAAATCGATAACTTTTCGAAACAATTTCGATTCATTCGCAATTTCTTGCTGTTAGCGTCCATGGCACACAACCAAAGGTGACCACTGGTTTAATAAGCACCTTGTAGATGTTAACTTTTGTTTCACATGAAATGTTCTGAGACTTGAATATTTTAATGTTTCCGTAAAATGCTGGAAACGATTCTTGATCTTATACCTACAGAAACAGAATTTTGCTCAACTAAGGCCGATTTCAAAAATTTTAACTCTTTCACTTCCTCGTACTTCGTGTCTTCCAAAATAAATTTTTCGTGTATTTCGTGTCTTACAACAAAATCTAAATTCAGTCTTTGCTTCGTTGATTTGAAGGCCAATTTGATGAGCTGTTGACTCAAATGGTAGAAGGACTTCTTTTACGGAGAAGATGATGCGGTCCAAAATGCATACGTCATCAGCGTATTAGTAGTAGTACTCACCCAAGATACGCTCGCTATATATCGATAACTTTATTGCCACTACGTTAAATGTTATAACCAGTGGTTTAGCAACGCTATTCGATTTATAGCATTTCGCATGAAATTACAAGGAAGTAATCAGAGTCGTTGTTAGCTAGCTCCTCGTCTTGCTTTGATATTTGAATGTGATCAAGGTGATTATTTGTGTTACCGTGAATGCGGTTAAGTGACTTTTGAGAAGTATGTGCTGACGACAAGCAAATTATGTCGTTAAGCTAACAAAAGCTGGTGCGCGTTCCGTTGTTCACGATGTGTGTATGTTGCTAGCGCTGCCAATTTGAGCATTGAACTTACCCAAAATGATTTTGACATCATCATGAGATATTCAAAATATTTTCATGATGGTCGCAGAAAACGACACCCGTGAAACCTGAGCAAAGAGAACCGATTATTGACAGGTATAAAATCAGTCAGGTTTGATAAAGCGTGCATTCAATGCGATTATAATCAACAATATTATTACCAACAATACGTGCCCCTTATGATTGCGATGCCTGTTCAAATACCTGGTGAAGATTCTACGTGTCATTTAGTCTGAGTACATTCTATGTTCGGAATTTTAAAGCGTAGTCCTTAATTCGCGCCGGATGTTGTTATCGAATTTACTATTATTAGAGCTTTCGTAACAATTTGTTTTTTCACAGGTTCGGTCGTTAACCCAGCGCACACTTCTAAAAGAGCTACTCCTCACACGTTCAGTCCACTTTTTTTAGGGTAGTTATTAATGGTGGCCGCCATAAGGAGGTGTTGTGATTTATTGTAGTTGCAGTAGATCTAGCTCAAGAAGCAAGTTGTGTGTTTATCCCCATCGACACCCTGACCACCAGATTAAAAAATAATCTGGAATTAAATGAAGACAAATGTCTAACTCCAACTCTTGATTACTCGCATTCGAGCCTCTTGGCTGATGTTAACACTGAAACAGTTGTACTTAGTGCTAAGTATTATTTTGTCAGATAAGTTCGAAATTCAACATTATTGCCCGTCTCTTAGGCCTTATCTAACAATTTGCAAGGTACTCAAAATTGTGGTTTTCGGAATCGCTATCATGGAAGCATTTTAACATTTGTTATAGACAAATTTTGGCCATTTCATGTTTTTGACGATGAAGGTTCATTTATCTCGAATTGTATTTATATTTTCTCCATTAGATGAAAAGTCCCTTAAATCTTGTAGATAAGCCATAATTTATCGCATGCATGGTTACATTGGTTGGATAGTGGTCATTTGGTTTAAAGAAGTGATGGGACTCCGTTTTTGTTCCACTGTGAGCAACCGCAGTACCTATTTTACCAAACGTCATGCATTTTCAATTTAATTTTCTCATACGCCTTCTCTTTCCAATTCGAGTTGACTGCAATTAATACCCACTATGACATATGCCAAACTAAGTTGCAAAGTAATACATGTATTCAGGAAGTCAGGAGCTACTAAATTGGAAAAGTCATAAAAATAGGAGGATTATCCTGAATATTGGGAGCAAGATGTAACCGTCAAACTTTATCTTGAAATCAAAATAAGGATTCGAAAAATATTATAAGGTGGTGATCAGGTTAGAGTGCAAGTGCATCAACAAGTGCTCACATCGCATCCTCGAGGCGACCATAGCTTAAGGCTAAGTGTGTAAGGGCTATGTATGGTCCTTCTACAGGGGGTTTGGGTTGGACTAATAACCCAACCAGAAAAAACCAATTATTACGAAACTTCAACGAAAGAGATTGCATTATATTGCACACGGATCAATTGAACAACTCATTTGTGAACATATATGCCCTAACGGAGATGAAATCAGAACATGATAGACACAAACGTTTTAAACAAATTTCATCAACACGATGAAAATATTGTTTTCTGTGACTTCAACTCTTAAATTTGTGATGCAGCTAGTATTTATAGTGGTATACAATCGGCTCAGACTCCTCACACCTTGTATTAAACAACAACGCGATGCACACCTTCACTCGCCACTTATATTACAAATTAAGCGAGAAATTAGCTTACGCGGACGAAATATGCATTGTGGGTCGTAACATTGTATTTTTCAAAGAAGTTCTGCTCCCGTTAGAAACAACAGCCTAACAAACCGGCCTCAATATCAACGAAGTGAAAATGAAATAAACGGTGACCCGAGAAGGCCCACACGTAGATGCTTTTTAACAGGTGACCTACTACAAAGGTGAATGAATTTAAATATCTGGGCTCGATGGTAAATGTACAAAACTCGGTCTCTACTCTCAGAGTCTTGGACGCTAACAACACGGAACAGTCGAAAGTTTACCGTTTTTGAGTACAAGTTAGTTCGTATGGTGCTAGGTCCAATTAAGGAGTAGGAAATGTACCGGATGCGCCTGATTCTCGAGATAAAAAATGATCTGAACAACTTTGATATAATCAGGATCATGAAATCATCAAGGCTTAGACGGCTCGGACACGTTCTAGTTCCCAAAATCGTACCCTAAATCCTGGAGTCTGCACCAATTAAGCACCAATTAAGACAGGATCTCGCAGGAAATCCCTTATTCAGTGGTTTGACGACGTTTAATAGGATCTTCAATCTTTTGTTGATTTTCTCTGGTTACAAGTCGAGTTATTTGAAAGAGCATATACATACACCCCTATCATGGGACGTGGCACCAGCGAAGAAGAAGAAGAAAATATTATAAGATATAGTATAGGGTGGTAAGAAAATTAACCAACCAGAAAAAATATTGATATACTTATGTCAAATGCCAATTGACTTTCACAAATTACCAGGGCAGCACACCACATCCACAACCACACCATTTATTTAATTAATACACAAGAAATTAATTTATTTATCGATGCATAAAATCAAGTAATTTGGATCATGTTTTTGTTATAAACCCCACAAATAATTAAATATACTTAATTTTCCTAATCAATTTAAAAATTAAATCAAATAAAAAAAAATAATTAAATGAAAAACGAAAATTTTTCAGATCACTTTCCAAATATAATTTAATTAAAATAAAAATAAAATTTTTTGTAGACAAATTTTGAATGTTTATGAAAAAATAAAACAGGCAACAACAAAATTACTGGAAATCTTAAAAATTTTCCCTTATAAAATAAAATTATATTATTTTCCGTATAATAATAAATTAAGAAACCGAAAAGACAAAATAAGGAGACAATCAACAAAAATAGACTTCCTGTTTAATAGGAAGGGGAGAGCGCGACAAGCTTTACCGTAAAAAAGGGTGATTTAAGAAAAAAAAAAATGTAAATTTTGTACCCACCCTGCGTCTCGCCCTCTTCCTGAGGTAACACACAGACAAAACAATTATCCATAAATTTTATTGAACATAATTACACCAAACGTAGTGAAATAATTTTGAATGTCGAATTAATTGATATTTCATAAAGTCATAACACCGCA
This sequence comes from Nephrotoma appendiculata, assembly GCA_947310385.1. NCBI lineage: Eukaryota > Metazoa > Arthropoda > Insecta > Diptera > Tipulidae > Nephrotoma > Nephrotoma appendiculata. The sequence continues at coordinate 343,498,566 of OX371224.1, forward strand.
ACCTTCGGTACATCGGCAAATGAAATGGGAATACCGAGACGAAAATCTGTGAGGATTTTATTAATTTAATATCTACAGAGGGGTAGTTTTTCACATTTAAATATAGGATTTTACTTGTTTTTAAATAACGATTATGGTTTTGGTTACAATTATTATTCTTATCGTGTTTGTTAGATAGTGCACGGTACTACAGGGTGTGTAATTTGCATAAGAAACAATTATGTTGTATTTAAAAGTCATTAGGTGCTTTAAATCGCTATGAATCTGAAATATTTTGTTGGGGTCCAACAAAAGTATTTTTCACCCATTACCCAAAAAATCACACACAATAGATATGTACATTGTGTCGTAAACGAACGTTCATAGTAAGAAAGATGCAATACATCTTCAGGCATCGATTTATTTGTATAATTAATTATAAAATTTTATTTCTAATAAATTGGCATCATGCGGCGTCTGATGGTATGGGGCTGAATCATTTACATACATAAAATTTCTTAATCAAAAATTCTAAATTTTCCAGTCGATTTGAAAGATTTTTATTGTTTTCCTAGAACTAATCCTGGGTATGAGTGAATTCAAAAAGTACAATAATTAAAATGTTTGAATATTGCATTTGGATTTTGTTAAAATTGAAAACTAAATTTTCTTTTCATCACTCAATCTGTCAATCGATGATGATGATGATGATGATGATGATGGTACGATGAATGGAGTACTCGACCATTATTTATTTATATAAATTGTATTTTGTCTTACAATATTTATTTATTTTGTAGTTTATATTTAATTCAATAATTAGATTTTTGTTTTATATACAAATCGGAAGATTTTTATTGTTTTTATTTAATTATAATCGGAAAATCAGTTCAATGCAAAAATCGTTTATTGTAACATATAAAATTGAAATTTTTATGTTCGGCCTTGTTGTTGTAGAAAATCGAAAACCTGTATTGTTTTATATTTAAATCTGGAAAATGTGTGTATTGTATTATTATACTGGGAATATATGTATTATGTCCTTAGGGTATATTTGGCATACGAAAATTTTAATAATCGAATTTTATATATTGTATACTATTTTTGGACTGAGAATATAGATGGTATATATCCTACCTAGCCCCAATAACATGTATTTTAATGATATATCGTGATAATTTTGCTACAACAAATATTTTGAACCTCTCGCGGTACCATATGCAAATCATCTTCTTGTATCTGTTAACTATCAGGGATTCATCATCCCTGAATTATGGATAATGTCGAAGAAGTTGATAAATGTTTTAATGATTTAGGTCACTCCATGAATGCTTCACAACGGCCCCACTCCTAAGAATCGAACAGACTTACTGAGGAAGCAGGTTTAAATTTGTAAGATTAGAGTATTAAAGAAATGCTTAAAGTATTATCCTACGCAAAGTCAGGCAGTATCGGGGAAAGGTCACACATTGACACTACAATCATATTACTGATTCGATGTGAATCGCTTGAATTGCCTTACAGGCGATAATAAAAAATATACACTTTGGCGATGTCAGGGTTCCTTATATTGTGAGTTTTTATTCGGTACGACTAAGTAGCTACGAAGTGCCAAAGTGACACGCTTTTTGGTGGAAATAGTCCAGCATTCTTCGTGTTAAAGTTACGCATCATACTGGTGCTTGAATTAGTAAACCGTCCACAAATCCGTAAAATATCACGGCTATTTGAAATAGGATACAGCTTTGAATTTAGCACAATCCACAATATAAGGTACATTCTCAACGTGTCTACTGAATTGAACAGTCGCAAAATAAAACAAGTGAAAATAATACATAAAATATAATAAAAATAAATACTAAAAATTAAAAATAATAGATAAAAGTTAAAAATAGTTAGAAAAAATATACTGTTTTATTAAAAATATCTTCAATCAATAAAAAGTATAATAAAAGTGTTTTGGGCACAAAAATTATAAGACTGTGACATTTTAAAATGGCTCCAAAAAAGTGTGATGCTGCTATTACCGGTAATCGAAACAACCCGGCTATTTCTTGTGATGGATTATGCAATGGATTCTTCTATATTGCATGTGCTGATATACCAGATGATCTACTTCAACATATTCGTAACAAAACAGCTGCTTGGCTTTGTAGCTCTTGTAAAACCACAAAACGTAAATCTATAATTGAGGGGGCTGAAATTGGAGAACAGCCATCAAGCCTTCCGGAAATTTTAAATGTGTTAGCCGACTTACGTTCAAGAATCATAAATGTGGAAAATTCTCAGAAATTTGTATCAGATTCATTTGACAATTTTGTACGGAAAATGAATCAAATAATTGAAGAGAACAAGGCGTTACGTCAAAATGCGAATCAACTGGAAAATAAACAGTTAGTACTTGACTCAAGGGTGAATAAACTTGAAGCACTGTTGGATAAAGAGAACCAAATAGCAATACGGAATGATCTAGTTGTTACTGGACTTCCGCCAAATGTTGATATGAAAGATGAAATGGTGAAATGCCTACTTCGCGTACTTGATGTTAAACCGGCTGAAAAAGACATTCAATCAGCATTTTTTGTCAACACAAATATTAAATCTGCAACAAATTTAACCAAAAAACCAATGTTAATAATTAAAACAAACAGCTATGATCTAAAAAACACAATTTTATTAAATTATCGACTAAAAACAGCAAATAAAAACCATATTAATTCATCTGACCTCGGAGTCCAGTGTTCACCACAACATAAGGCTCTTAATATCCACATTATGGAGCATCTAACGCCACTTCAAACGAGATTATATTCCGAAGCTAAAAAAATTAAACAAAATCTAAATTTCAAATATTTATGGTATAAACAAGGCAAAATCTTACTCAGAAAAGGTCCTGGTTCAAATGTTTTCCACGTCAGCTCGATGAACGATATCCACTACATCGTACGTGCCAGTACATTTCGGGATCATTCACAAAATACAGCAAATGATGATGTTGGTGATACAGCTACCATTGATGATCAATAATGGGATGCCGCCAGCTCCAGTTTGTTGCAATATAATTAAACAATTATCATTATTAGATTTATATATTATTTTCTTAAATTTCCTATTTTTCTTAAATTTTCAAGTACTTACATTTCATTTACACAAGCTATTACAATTTCTTTATTTTGTTTTTCTTTATTTTGTTTTGGTTTTAATTTTGACATCTTCAATGTCATTGTCAGATGTTTCAGATTTCCTTTATTATTTTCGGGTTGCCCAAGTTGTGTTTAAATAGTCGATTTTTTCTATTTCTGTCTATCTGGTAATTTTTATACCGTTTACATATTCATTCACAATTTCATTGAATACGATTTTGAATGTCATTAAATTCAGAATTTATTTTTATATTACGGTATCTTTTGTTTTCGATTTTTGTGCATTTAAGGGTATAATTGAATTCTGTTATTTCAATCATTTATGCTTTAATGAATAGGTTAAGAAATGGTTTATTAGCTCGCTGTCATAATCAATATTTTGATAATGTTGATGACTATAAAATGAATTCTAACTGTTATTTTGTGACTAATGCTCGACAATTGAAAACATTACAAATAAATATTCGTGGCATGAATGATTTTATTAAATTTGATAATATGTTAGAGTTCATAGATAGTCTTCAATCGGATATTGATATTTTAGTTATTTCTGAAACTTTTATTCAGAGTCATAATTTGATAGCCTATCCTATCAACAATTTTAATAGTTGCTTTTCTTGTAGAGATGATCGAACTGGAGGTGGTCTCTTGCAATATACATTAAAAAAGATATCGATTATTGCATCTTGAATATGGATAACGGCTTGTACCCATTTAATTTTATTCAAATTTTGCTTCCTCGTCTTAATAATACAAAAATCTGTGGTATCTATCGACCGCCAGGTTCCGATGTTGATTGTTTCTTCAATTGGTTGGATAATCTTCTATCTGGAAACCGCTGTACTGATAACATATTACTTGGTGATATTAATATTGCCGTTAATAAAACAGATGGTAATGTCATTGAGTATAATAATCTGTTGATGACCCATGGTTTGATCACTACAAATACGTACGCAACTCGTTCCGCAAGTGACAATATTTTAGATCATTCCGTATCTAGTTTCATAAATATAACTAAAATCGTCAATTCTACGATATACTCCACTATTAGCGATCACAATTTCCTTTTGTCAAATTTTTTCTTTACTTCTAAGTATATTAAGAAAACTCTTGAAAAGAAGATAGTAGACATGGCAAAAGTTAATGAATTATTCAATAATTTTCTACTTGCAATGCCATTTAATGTGAATGATCCGAATAATACTATAGAAATTATTGTTGAAAAATATGGTGAATTGATAGATAGTTACTCAAAGACCATAAGTGTAGATGTTAAGCTGAAAAATACGGTATGTCCGTGGATCACACTTGACATTTGGAGTGACATTCGTAAAAAAAATAAAGTTCTAAAAAAAATTAAACGTAATCCTAGTAACGTTGCTCTGAAATCTGAATTGGAACGTCTATCTAAATTATTAGCTTCTAAAAAATATTATGCTAAAAAGCGTTACTTTAGTAATATGTTTACAGATTTAAATCAGAGAGATTTATGGAAGAACGTGAACTTATTTTTTAATAAAAATCTCGATTCACTTAAATTTGATAAAATTTTCTTAAATCGCCGATACATAAGTGGTTCTCTTGAGATAGCTAATCTTTTCAATTGCTTCTTTGTTAACGCAGGTTACTTAATCAGTGAATCTATTACCTCCGACATAGACATACACAGGTTTGGAACTATTAAATGGATTTCAGATGGCATGTATCTATCACCAATTACACCTGCTGAAGTTTATAATGTTATCTGTTCGCTTAGCAGTGGTAAAGGTGGAGGTCCGCAAAAAATTAATAGCTGCGCGCTGAAATGTAGAATTGAGTTTTTTTCGAACATGTTGTCTGATATTTTTAATGTAACTTTAATAACTGGTGTATATCCCAAATGTCTAAAAGTCGCTAAAGTAATTCCTATTCTAAAGAATGGAGATTCTTCTTTACTTAATAATTATAGGCCTATTTCTACTCTTTCTATATTCGATAAAATTTTTGAAAAATTAATATTTTCGCGTTTAATAACGTTTTTAAATTATAATAATTTTTTTATTCCTACCAATATGGTTTTAGAAAAGGTTTAGGAACTGAATTGGCATATGCAGAAATTGGGAGTATGATATATGCTGCTTTTGATTCAAAAAGGTATGTTGGGGCGCTTTTCTTGGATTTACAGAAAGCATTTGATTGTATTGATCATCAGTTACTTCTAAGTAAATTATACTGTTATGGCGTACGTGGCATTCCTTACAATTTATTGAAAAGTTATTTATCAAATCGAAAACAGTATGTGATGATAAATGGAGTAGGAAGTGAAATGTTAGATATCAAATGTGGTGTCCCTCAAGGTAGTGTTTTAGGACCACTTTTGTTCCTCATTTATATTAATGATATTTCCTATTTGCCGCTCAAGGGTCATATTAGAAAATTTGCAGATGATGTACGGCTTTATTTTATGAAACCCATGATCCAGACAGTATATTGATTGATATGAAACATGACCTTAGCATACTTTTAGAATATTTTAATTCCAATTTAATAGCTCTCAATATATCTAAAACCAAATATATGGTATTTCGTTCCCCTTATAAATCGATGACTAGTTTACCTCTATTTGAAGTTAATAACATTAATATTGAGAGAGTTAGTTCTTTCAAATATTTGGGAGTTACATTTGACGAACATATGTTTTGGGATGATCACATCAATATCACACGTAAGAAAATTGCTCCACTTGTTGGGTTACTCAGAAAATTATTTTTCTTTGTTCCTACTAGGGTATTGCTTATGATTTATTTTTCGTTTATTCATTCGCGATTTAGTTATGGCCTTATCGTATATGGAACAGCTATCTTAACCAGGCTGAAGAGATTGCAAGTTATGCAAAACAAAAGTGTAAAAGCAGTATACAGATTGCCACTTCTATTTTCCACTAGGTTATTATATAGCAAAGATGATATTATGATATTGTCTATAAATGTCTTATATAAGCTTCAATTAACCCTTTATATGTATAAAAGCCTAAATGTATCTTCATTTATGTCTAATATAGACTTTAATTACGCTCATCATGTGTATTCAACTCGAAACTGTAACAGAATCGATTCGCATCATATTAGAACTGAATTTGGAAGAAAATCGATCACGTTTATGGGCCCATTTATTTATAATCAAGTACCTGAATTTATAAAGCAATCTGAAAACTACTTACAATTTAAAAAAAATATTAAAAATTACTTTAAATCAAATATTCTATTATTTTGGAACTAAATCTCTGTTATCTTTAATTTTTAAAAATTTTATAATATTTATATATCTATGAATGTAAATTTTGTAACTTTTGTATAATTATGTATAACAACTTGGATTATCCTTAAAGGAACATTAAATTCACTGGATAATCCGCCGTTGTTATTGAATGAGAATGAACAATAAAAATAAATAAATAAATAAATAAAAAGGTACGTAACTAAATTTCCGGGTCTTTTTGAAAAATGAAAAATTTCAATGATTTATTCAAAGTACAGTGCGCGAAACAGCTATATGGGACAATTTAATTTTTTTGTTTTTTTTTAAACAAACCCTTATTTAATTTTCATTTGTGTCGAAAAATTTCCCAACGCAGATTGTATATAGATTTCAATTCGGTTTTTTCAATTCTTTGGGAACAGAAACATCTAGTATTACCCATTGCTTTTGAATGAATGTTTTAAGCTAAGCTAAAGTAGAAATAGACGTCCGTTTTTGAAAGACTCCCTGACTAAGAATATTCCACAGATTTCCCATTGTATTTAAGTCAAGACTAATAGCAGGCCACTGCAATACTAGTATATTTCGTTGCAGAAAAAAACACTTCGTGCACTTAGCACCTTGTATAGGCGCATTATACTGCTGAAATGTCCAACTTTGACCGTACATTTCCACTTCAAAATTTACTAAAACGTCATATAATAACTGCAATATACTTCTTGATATTCATTTTATGAAAAACGAAACAAATTGGGGTCTTGCCCCGATAGCCGAAACCACCTCATATCCATCTGGTTCGGCAAAATAAAAATTTGTTTGGTCGGAAGAAATTATTGATCACCACTCTTCATCCGAAAATGGGCGTGACAGAAGTTTTGTTTGACGTACTCCTTTATGATGTTTAAGATTAACATCCTCTTTTAACATCTGATGTATTCTTCACGTTACGCTTTATTTGGGATGGATTCATATTTTTCCTAACTGCAACACGCCTTATTTCCCTTTTACTTCTATTTGCATCAACTTTAGGCTTTGGTCCTTACTTTTTTATTGTGCCATATGTTTGGAGTTTTTTTTAAAAGTTGTAGATTGTATTTTTATTTCTCTGTAGGTGTGTGGGTATCTGGAAGAATGGTAGCGCCAGATTCCCAAAAAGTATTCGACCCTTGCTCGTTCATCGGTCGATAATTTCGTTCCTCGCGGCATTATTCTTTAAAATTACTTTTGAGTAACAAAAAATTATACTTTTAATGTACAAAATAATTAACTCATATTTTTATTCCTCTGGATGTTCTTTTTTTTGCTACACAATACTAAATTATCAATAAAACATTTTTAAAAACACACTTGCCCCATATTGCTATGTTCTTCCACTGGTGGTTTTTAAAACAAAGAGTTACTAATCCGAGCGATTAAGCACTAATACGAGAGGGCCTGATCTGGTGAATATGGGAGTGCGATGGCATTTAGCGTTATCCAGCTGCAATACCACCCGTTCGTGTCTCGTGCCCCATTCTGTTTTCAGATTGATGAGATATCGATAGCGTTGCTCATTGACAGTTTCGCCCTGTTTCAGTAACTCGTGTCTTGTTCCGAAGCGATTTTGAAACTCACGACTTTTTGCATTTGGGATTCTTAAAAAAAATTCACTTCTCATCTCCCGTAATAATTCGATGCAGGTAGCTCTCTTTCATGTCGTGAAAGCAAAATTTCGCAATAGGCTCGTCGATTTTTCATCTGTCTCTCGGTCAACTCATGCCGCACCCATTTTCTCTTGTTTTGAATTTTTCCCATAGCATATAAACGTTTGGAAATACCTTAACGAATCCGCTAGTTGATCTTGACTTTCTCGGAGTCTTCAAATACTTGTGTTCTTCCGGAGAGCTTCTGATCCTCAATGTCGAAATCGCCACTTCTGAAGCGTTTAAACCAATCTTCCACAGATAGTCTTCGATGGTGCATGTTCGCCGTAGGACTCCTCAAACAATTAACGTGCTTTAGCTGCATTTTTTTCAAGTTGAAGCAGAAAAGCAAAGCTACCACCATCTATGTGTGCAACTCATCGAAACAGCTACCAACACACTAAGGTAACAGAAATAGAGACGCACAACTTGGATCAGTGATAATACTTGGAGGGAATTAAAAAACGCTGACAAAAAAAGTTGCAAATGTGCCTGGAGTGGAAACGTTAATACGAACATACGGCACGAGAAATCATGAAACCAAAGAGGTTGATTGCAAGCAATATACTAACAAAATTCTCAAGGCAGCAGAGAGGATGTACTAACTCAAAACATCCATACATTTCAATGCATACAACGGAACCGGAATTCACAAATTTACCACCAATAAGAGATGGCCAAATCTTAACTAAAGAAGAAACAGAAGAACATCAACACCACCAACGAGAATAGAAGTTAGCAGTATCATTGCTAAAATGAAGAATAACAAGGTTTTGGTTTGAAGGATTTGATCGAAAGTATCACACCTCTAGCACAGTTTTCTGTTCCCGGTATTATTCGGCAATTTTTTTTTCTTTTTAGATTTTGACACTTGTTTCGGCGAGATGGGGCTGCTACACCAGTTAATTATGATGAAGAATGGGTGTATATTAAAATAAATCTTGGGTTATCCTGAATAATAGCCAGATAGTGTTTTTACATCTAGGTAAGATTACCAAGACGTAGGAAGTTTGGTTCCGAATTCCAATAAAACCTTGAATTTTTTTATAAGAACCACCCAATAATAGAATAACCCAAAATTGCATATAGGAATCGCATGTATGCGTTAAATACGATAAAATTCGAGGTTACGAAGGGGTTGAAAATTGCCTAGCGAATCATTAAAGTTCGCTAGGGCATTGAGATTATACTTTGAATGTAAATGGCGTAGCGTCTTGGTAACCTCACCTAGAAATTAAAATAAATATAGAGTTGTGTCGATACCCTTCAATTTCTCAAAAGCTCCTAGTTGGTGAATTTCTGAAGAAAGGTGTCTGGCGCGCGGAATACTGGCGTGGAGAACGAAATTAGGCGTAAAAATCAGGAACACGATACTCGAGAATTAGAGGAAAAGCACAAGGCTGTCAAGGCAAATTTAAAAAAACAAAGTATTTCAAACGGACAGGGATAAGTATTGCAGAAAAGCGAAATCAACGTGAGCACAACTGTGATTGTTAGACTTAGCTAATTTTAATTTGACAATATATTTTACAAGCGAATGAATGTCGTACCGTTTTGTTAATGTAATTTTTTTATTTTTTATTTGAATAAAAAAATGTTCATCCAACGACGAATATAGCATACCGTTGATATAGGTTTCATGATAAAGGTAGATTTTATCGTGGGCTGTTGCGATATTTGATCATAAACTCGTCAATCGAGCTTAGTATAAAACAAAGAATAATATCCGTCCTTAATCCTCCGTTATGCGCATAGGCCTGGCCAGACCTTTATCGATTGTAATTGCAATTTAAATATATTACTAATTGAGCTAGCCACTTGAAGTTTCATGTGCCTTCCTAAAATTGTATTAGCCTATGAAAATATCAGAATATATTTTTAAGGATGTTTTGATGATTGATCGTTTTCATACCGCTTAAGTTTGGTCAGACCTCATTTTCATTTTTTCATATGAACGATGACGTATTGTTTAGCTTTCTTTTAGTAATTTTCCATTCAAACTGCAATTTATCACTCTCTTTCTATTCTATAAGCAAGTACGCGCATGCTAAGATGTGTAGATTCATGTTTACTTTAAGGGGGCGAAAAAAGCGATCCATTCGCTTATACGATAACGACGGTAAGATTATCGTCCGATTTAGCTTATGTGCCAAATGAAGACGACGCATCTGATATTGAGGTCAAATTCCGATAAAACACATAAAGTTTGGAAAAATATAACCGAAAGTGGATTAGATGCATTTATTGCATTTCCATTGGCTGCTGGTGTAACATGCAAAAATCAGACGTTTCATAGGGTATAGAGAGCCTACCTATATTCAAAGCTCATATTCAGTTCCTTGCATTGGCACGATTTATTTGATTTGATGATGGACGAACACGTCCATATCGTTTGCAAAGTGACAAAGCCGCACAACCAAGAACTGTAGCCTGCATGCGAATATTACAATTGATGAACAGCTCTTTCTATATCCGACTTGCGATTCAAAAATAAATTGTCCATTGTAAGGAAAATTATACACAGGGTGAGAGTAAGGAATTCAACGTGAAGTGAATCAAGGCGAAAATGTTATGTTTCAACTCGGAAGCACGTACACTAACCGCGGTCGTTCAATTATAGCTGATAATTTTTTCACAACATTGGAAGGAACTAAGTGACTGATCAAACTTGGTCTTGCATTCGTTGGCGAATGAAATGAGAAAGCATCTCAAAAAAAATAGTTGTGTGAACTTACTTTCTATCGTGCACTACACTAAATTTTGTCAAGGTCAAGCAATGAAACCAGAAGCGACTTTCGAAAAGAATAAGCATTGTAAAATATATTCACAGGGAAGTGAAAAAACGTGCCGCAAAACCCGTTTTGTTTACACAAAATGCTCGAACTCCGTATGGGAGCAGCGCTCAAAAGTTGACTACGTTTGATTGTGTTTCTCTTTCATTGTGTATCAGAGACTAAGTTGCGGTCGACAAAGTAAAATTCCACGGTTTTTTTTTTAATTTGTTTACCTGCGCAGTTTGTTCAGACAAGTTACACGAATGACCAGCACATCCTAATGATAAAACTTTATTATCAAAATGAGTGTTCATTAGTACAAACGTTGCGCCCATTTTACAGCAGACGCGGTGGTCCTTCAAAGACAACTCTCCAAAGTTTTGTGGTGAAATTCGAGACAACTGTTTCGGTAAACAATCAGCCAACACTCGTACGTCAAAGGAACGCTAGATCGGCCGAGAACTTTGTCGCGGTTCATGATTGTATACAGGAGAACCCAAGGCAGTCAATTCTTTGCCGTGTACAAGAACTCGGCCTTTCACAGACTTCATCTTGGTGAATTTTGTGTCGGGACTTAGGCCTACGCTCCTACTACATCCAACTGACCCAGGAGCTGAAAGTTAATGACCATAGTCAACGCTGTTTTTTCGCTGACTGGGCTTCGCAGCGTTTGGAAGAGGACCCCAAGTTTGACCAAAAAATCATCTTTAGCAAGATACTGTTTGGTGCAGATTTCGGGCCATCACCATCAACGGCAAGCACTACAGAAATATGCTAACCGATTTTTTTTTGGCCCAAATTGAACGATATGGAAGTAGACGATATGTTTCCAGCAAGAAGGAGCTATTTGCCACACAACAGATGCAACGATCAACTTTCTACAAGAACGATTTGAGGTTAGGGTTATCTCTCACAGAAGTGGCGTAAATTGGCCATTACGATCGTGTGATTTCACCACACTAGACTTTTTCTTGTGGTGTTTCCTCAAGCCACAGGTCTGTGCTAATAAGTCGAAATCGACCTATGCCCTTAGAAGTAACATAACCCAATACCATCGCTTAAATTCACCCGGATCTATACGACTTTTTGAAATGTTCCTGAAAATGCGTTAACATTTGGCAAATTTCTCAGTACTTTAATTGTACCGACCAAATAAGATCGCCTCAAAGAAACCTATACCATCATTGGTTACAATTTTATTACAATTTATTACAACTAATCCCGATTTTATTACAGTTACCGTTTTCAAGGAACGAGTGGTTGGTTTAGCTTACAATTAAACCTGCATCACCAAAACTGTAACTTTTTATGTAGTTAGTTCAACGCCACCCCAATAACTTGCCTAAGGCTAAACTTCAACCCAAAACGATTATTAAATTCAAAAACGTCAATTTAAGCAAATTTAATAATTTATATTACACCAGACTGCCACCAGGTTGTGGGCCAAATGTTAATCCATGGATCTTTTGAAGGGCAGGTCCACCTTATCTGGGTGTGTAATAAATTACTTTTGTGTCAGCTTACGCGAAATTTACTACTTTATTTTTACCTCTTTTTCTTTCACGCAGACACCCACCACCGATTCACCTACTCACACAATTACAGTATACCACCTGAACATTGAAAGCTCCATGTCAACCTGTATACTGACATTGACAGTGGTTCGACGCTGAATTCTGCCCAACTTCCTCTACTCCAACAGAGGGTCTTAGTTGTGTTTATTAAAATCACCGATCATTTTAGTCGTGGAGAGGCTTTTTACTGTTTGGTGGTCGTACTCCTTTCGTATTTCTTGTTTCTCCTTTTGCAATAAAAATATCGTTTGCTCCACAAGCCAGTCAAATAAAACAGAATAGCAATTTTTGTATTCATTTTCTTTTCCCGGATGTGTGATCGGTCTATTTTCTATTTCTTGTGGCCCTACTCTGGTAATTAACTGGGAATAGGGACCTGTGGCACTATTCTAGTTTTCCCTCGGAATAGGAAATTGGGAAAAATATTTTCATAGTAGTTTTGTCTAAATTGTATTTTTCTGGCCTACTGAGGAAATATTTTCGAAACAAAGTTAAATGGGAAAATATTTTTCCCTATAAAAAATTTTGTGAAACAAAAGTTTCCCAATTAACTTTGTTTTGAAAATATTTACACCAAACATATTTCCTCAGTAGGCCAAAAAAATACAATTTGGACAAAAAAGCTATGAAAATATTATTCCCAATTCCCTGTTCCCAGGGAAGTCAGAAAAGTGCCACTGGGGGGAAAATTTTACATATAATTTCTGTTTAAATAATTTTTTTCTGGCCTACTTAGGAAAAAATTTGACATAAATTTTTAGATTGGGAATAATATTTCCATAGTGAAAATGGCAGGTACAATTTTTCCCAATTTTATTTTGTTTTCAAAAAAGTCACCACTAAGGTTTTTTCTTGTATGCCAGTTCCCTATTCCCGGGGAATTACCAGAATAAGACCACTGGTAATTAAAATGAATTACTAAATTTTTTCGATTTGGTATGTGGGAGTTCGAATTTCACGTCGTGTCGGTCTTCGGTATTACGTTTCATTATTAACTTTTTCTCAAGTGTCGTTCAGCAAACTTTGGTCTCTTTTTCTTAAATTTTGTTTTAAATTTCGTTTTTCTGTGGTATATTCAAACATGGCATCATGTCTACAAGCCCCTCGCTAACGCCCCGTAGCTTCAGCCGAGCTACATATAACCGCTTAGGCTTATGCTGCCGTGACTATTAATGAAACTCTCGGTATTTCGTTACAGAAGAGCCCAACTTGGAACTCTTCGAGTTCCGTTGGAGTAGCGCCGAACGGAGCTGCTCCGTTACAAATTTAAAAGTCGATTGTACCACTTTTAAAAATTTATTACACCAGACCGACACCAGATATTAAATCAAACGTTACTCCATGGGTTTTACAATTTTGGCGGTGTAGGTTTAATTGTAAGCTAAACCGCTCGTTCCTCGAAAACGGTAAATTGGGATTTGTTGTAATAAATGTGTAAAATAAGCATTTCAAGAAGGACCATACGATTTTAATTATAGCAAGCGACATGTGTATGGGGGAATTAAATCATAGTAGAGATTTGACAATACACAATTAAAATAAATCTGCCCATAATAAGCATTAGTACATTGTGCGGTAATAGGCCCATTATCAATAAATTAAATTATAATATGCTTGGTGTCATATAAAAGGACGATCATGTCACTTAAAACACCACGTCTTAAATAAACTGACCAGCTTACATAGGACGTACGATGTAATATAATTTTTTAATATCTCATCTATTTTAATTTTTTCTCATATTTTCTAAATCATTTTTTTTTTCTTTTTGGATTTTTTTTAGAATAATCACAAAAAAATGAAAGATGTGACAACCGCTCCATAGATAAGACGCATTATTAATTTTAATATAGCAAAAAATAAGACAACAAATTTAACGTACCAAAAAAAAATCATTAAATAAGTAAGACAAGAAGACGAAAAAAAAAATCTTAAGTACGACCAAATAATGGAGACAGGTGCAACTTATTGTTAAATATACATTTTTTACTGTCGGCTGCTGTATTGTTGGTGTATAAAATCTATGGGGTGTTTGTACTTAAGAGGTGGTTCGTTTTTTTTTTTTTAATATAATGACTATCATTTTTATTATGATACACCCTCGTTCCCGAGGAGGTGCACACGACATCCGTTTACAAAAAGCAGCACGGAATAAACGGAATAAGAAAACAGGCGAGGGAAAAAATTTTGCGGATAGCAAACATTTTTGTTGTCTTATTATTTATAATTTTTTGTAATATTATTTAAAATAATAATAATATCTAACAGAAACACTGATGAACGATGAATAGAAAAAAAAATCATTAAATATTTTTTCTCGCCATACTATGCGAGTGTACCACCATCCATAGATAGATAGGACACGATAGTAACGACAGCGCCGCGCACAAGATGGAAAATGAAGAGAAATTTAAATAAACGCTTTATAGAAAACAATAGATAAAAATATAAATAAATAATATAAATTGTTTAAAGAATGTCGCAATATTGTGATAACATTTAATAAATTTTTGTTGTTGTTACATTGTAACACGCGAAACTAAAGATTGAAATTTTTTGAAGACGAGTATACGAGTATAAGATAAATAGTAAGACGTTCATAATTTTTGTTATTTTTTTAAATTTTTCTACCTTACTATGGAGATAAGCTTATATTGTAAAAAGGTTTCATCAATTTATGAGATTGCGAAATAATTAAAAATAAAAGATATTTTTTACGAGGGATGACTAAAGAATGGATATTAGCTTTGTGTACAACTTTGTTTGCGCCCTATTCTAGTGAAACAATAGAAATTCTTTGTAAATTACGGGGATACTGTTGATAGAAATGCGAAATAGTAAAAGTTTATAACTAACATAAAAAGCTTTTAGTAAAGTCGATTATGCTGGATCTGAGATAGAGGAATCGAGTGATATTTATTTAATGTTACAACACATTGCTACGAATTTTTGAGTGTGCAATACGGATTCGTAATGGATTTCGCATATAAATACACTCAGCGATTAAAGTTACAAACATTATTTATCATCTCGTCAACAAAGTCACTATTTATCACTTTTTTATCACTGTTCACTATTTCATTTTTCTTTGCAATTTCAATATTTTACTGCTCGATTAACGCTGTTGCTAATTCCAGCATTATCCATGATGACTATTGCCGCCTTTACAATTGTTTTCGTTGTTTTAATATTCCCTTCCACATGGAATGCCATTCTAAACTCTAATTTACAACCAGTATTGGAGGAATCCTTGATGCGATAACATCGACAAATGTTAAGAATAATAACCACCCAGTTAAGTCAACATATTAGGCTTAACCTGAATAAGATCCTATTAGATTTAGCGAAAAATTTCCTGCCGAAAATTGGCGATAATGTTGATTAAAATTAATCAAACGAAAATTGCAGCCAATAATCGTCGGTAACACGTCCATCGAAACCCTCAGCCAAAATGTCGATAATGCAGATATAAATTTTATGTCGGAATGTAATTTTTGATATTAGAAATTTTTTTTACTGTTCCTAACAAACAACTACAAAAATTAAAATAAGAATTGCTCATTCGAAACAATTAAAACTAAATTTTTCTAAGTGCCTTCTTAAATGTTTGATGAGATAAGATGTGAAATACATCTATAAAGACAAGTGTGGAAAATATATTAAATGAAGTGGCTTCTAATTTCAATCATTTAAAAAACGTCCGGGCAATTTTCATTTGAAGAGCTTAGGAAAACTCGTGCGATAATATATCACACAGACAAAAATTGAAAATTTCTAAAAAATTCTGTTTAAAGTGTTTGGCTGGAAATAGATTCAAATGAAATGGTCACACCTGGAAAAAATTACAGGTCAATTTTCATGGAAAAAGTCCGGGAAAATTCGTTCGTAAAATCTAAAATAAAAAAATTACTTTACGATACACATTTTTTATCGTCATTATCGGCATTTTTGGCTATCATTTTATTTTGTTTAGATTTAATCTGCATTATGAGCAATTCTCCGCTGGGTATTTCTGTAAATTTTACCAATTTGTATGTTTTATTGAAATGAATTTTCTAAAGCAACCGACCTAAAAACACCATGTAGCGGCTCAAAAATCTGTTTCCGTGTCGCTTTATTTCGAAGGATAGGTCACAATGAGCGCATAAACAACATATAATAAGAGCGCTCAATTTTTACTTTAAATTGATGCACCTAGTTCCATGCTTTTCGTATTTTTGCCGACCGAAAATTCGGTTTTGATTCCCCTACGTTAACTTAACGGTTTAATTAGAAACAATATTTTTTATTTTTATGTTTTGTTGTATACATATACCAAGCGTATACACCATGTACAATGAATATTTTACACATCAACCAGAATCTATTTAAATTTATATTTAAGAAGATTCTTCATCAATTCACACCTCAAATTAAATCTTCAGACTGATAAAAATGAAATTAAAATTTTTCTAAATGAAATTGATAAATAAGAAATTAAGTGGGGGTAAATTTGCAGTGTATCTGAATGTATTATAAAAGAAACCGAAGTAAATCTATTTGTTTTCTCACTTCGATGTGCGCAAATGGTTCAATCTGTTTCATACTGCTATCAACGATTGTTTGCTGGGAGGTGACGAATATCGTATTTACGAAAACATAAGTGTATACTTATTATTTCTTTATTAAAATAGCTAAAATACTTTAATTACTTTTTAAAACTATTAATTTATTAAAATTGACTAGTTTAATTTATTACAATTTATTTGAAACTTTATTATTGTGGTTTTTGTAGGTCAATTACCAATGGTCACCAATTTGAGTTTTAATTTTTTTTGTGCAAAAAATGTTGGCATAGTCAAACATTTTTTAAATGCGCCTCAATATTAAGTGACTACCCAACATTTGTGGAGTGAAATTACAAACGAATTAAATTCCGACTGAATGCCGACTGCCCATCTGAAAAATCTGTTGATGGTTGAAATTTTAGCTAAAACCACAAAAACATCAAACTTCATGGTCTTAAATTGTACCATCAAAATAAGTTTCATAATAGGAATATTCGCGGCGGATCGAATTTACGATTTCGTATTTTACGAAATCGAAAAAAAATTCATAATAGCCCCCCGGACTCCTCCATGACAATTGAATATTTTTCCAGATGTCACCATCATTGAGACCTTTAATTTGAATCTATTTACAGCAATGACTCTTTAAACGTTCAATATTTATAAATTTTCTAATTTTGTGTGCAAGATATATTAACCGAGAATTCGCGGGTTTTTCGCATGAAAATTGGCCTATATATTTTTCCAAATGTGACCATCAATAAGACCTTTTAATTAAATTATTTTCACGCCATGACACTTTAAACGGTGAATTTTTAGAAATTTTCAAATTTTATGTGTGCGATATGCGATTTAATCAATCAAGTTTTCCCGGACTCTCCACATGAATATTGATATGCGATTTATTCAATTGAGTTTTCCCAGACTCTCCACATTGATAATTTCTCCAGCTGTGACAATTAAACCTTTCATTTGAATCCTTTTCCAGCTATGACACACAATTTTTTCAAATTGTGTGTGTGTGTGCGAAATATTCAACGAATTTACCCGGACTTCTCACATGAAAATTGACAAAGTGAATGATTGAAAAGTTTTGTTAGGTTTTCCATATGAAAAGTGACCTACAATTTTGACCAGAAGTAATAATTATCAAGATGTTCTATTCGAATCACTCGCCAGCCGTGATACTTTAAACGTTTATTTTTTTTTTAAATTTCAAATTTCGCACGTATGATATATTCATACGAGTTTTATCAAGTTTTCCACATGAAAAATGACCTGAAATGTTTTCCGAAGGTAACTTTTACCAGAAGCTGTCATTTGAATTATTCTATGACACTTTTAACGTAAAATTTTTAGAAATTTTCAAATTTTGAATGTGTGATTTAATCAAACGAGTTTCACAGGTTCTAGCCATGAAATGTGACCTGAAATTTTCCAGAAGTAAACATCCAGAAGTAAAACCTTTTATTTGAATCTTTAGCCTTGCGTGACACTTTACACGTTAAATTTTTAGAAATTTTCAACTTTTGTATGGACAAGGCATTCCACATAAAGTGACCTAAAATTTTTTCCGAAATTAATTATCACCAAGTCCTTTTATTTGAATTATTCGCCAGTAATGACTTTTTAAACGTACATTTTTCAAAGCATAAGGTATAAGCAAATTAGTTGTCTCAGGCTTTCCATATGAAAATAAATGAACCTGAAATTTTTTCCAAAGGTAACCATTACGAAGACTTTTTATTTAAATCACTTTCCAGTCATAACACATTAAACGTTCAATTTTTAAAAAAATTTACATTTTGTATGTACGAATATTCGGCACATTTTTTTCCAAGATTTCCACATGAATTGTTTTCCAGAGAAAACGTGGTCTACTAGGTCTTAGAACCTTACATTTAAACTACTTGCCAGACAAGATACTTTAAGCGTTTAAATTTTAAAAAATTTCAATTTTTTTTTTGATATATTCCGACAAGTTTTCTCAGTAATATAAATATTGTTAAAGTTAGCCGAAAGTTTACAGCCGAAAGATAATGCAGATAATTGATTATTATTTTTGAATACAGCAAAAATCAGTCATGAACTCGAATTTAGGATCGGGTTATATCCTTGGGGTGAAGGAGAAATTATTTCAGTTTATAGGAATTTAAAAATCGAAAGAAGCGGGAGTATAAAGAGAGTTTAACTTTCGGCTGAATCAGTCAAGACACTATCTGCATTATCTTTCGGCTGGCAACTTTCGGCTAACTTTAACAAGGTGTAATATAATAGTTTTTGAATTAAAAAGAAATTAGTGTTTAACATCACAATTGTTTATCTGTTTTATCGATATTGTTGAGCTGATATTTTTTACAAATCTGCATTACCGACTTTTACAAACACACATCATGATGTTTATCTGCATTATCGGCATTTTTCGACTGTCATTTTCGTTGTTACACCCGAAACTGCACTGCGGATATTTTATGTGTTTGTTTTCTTTTCGACGGCTTCAATTAGTAATTAAAGTACCAATTTTAATGTATTGTGTTTTCGTTCATTTGTTGATTGTAACAAAAAAATTATATTTATTATTTTGAAATTTTAGTTGTAATTTTACAAACTCTATTTGTTTACAAAAAATAATAAACTTGTGGCGAGTAGCACAACCTCTTATTATTCGCTGCCTAAATTTTCACTGTTCCTACAACATTAGAAATCGAAAATTTCAAAATAAATTATGCCTAATCGTAGTTCTTTAAATATCAAATCAGCCTTCTTTTGAAATCGTATTAAAGAAATCCGGCTCCCCGAATTAAAAAAGGCTGACTTCAAAATGGCGTTTTTATTAAATTGTTTTTTTAATTTTAAAATTGACTAATGGTACTCTGTATTGGACATGTAAGTCCAAACCAATTAATTGTTGTAATTAATGCTTTAATTAATGAAAATATAAAACAAACTTAAATTTGCAAATTGACATCACTTAAAAAAGGTTCCATTTTTTCATATAAAAACATCATTTTTAAGTCAATCTTTTTAATTTCAGCCTTTTTTAATTCAGGTAGCCAAGAAATCCATATCTTTCACAATTCAACATTCAAAATGTTACATTTAATTTTTACGTTTTAGGGAAAATCGATGCTGAATACATCAATTAAAGTTTGTAAACCGTAAGTTCATTATTATGCTGATCCTGAAATTATTTACGTTGAACCATTTCTCGAATACTCTGTTCAGTATTTTAAAGGGTGTGTGCTCGGATGGAAACCGAAAATAACAGAACCGTTCACATGAAAAACTAGTAAATCAAATATATGCTACTTGACTCGAAATGGCTTAAATTTATATCAAAAAAACTATTCTTATATACGGAATCTTTGTAAATTAAAAACTTATAATTTTGAAAATACAAACGAATTATGATTTAAACAATACCTAGTTAGGTACCTACAATATTAAACATAAGTTTTATTGTGTTTTTTGAATACACATTGTTGTTATTGTAGGAAACGAGAAAAAGGATTGAAATATAAATATTTTGATTCAGTTTTGAATAATTTAATTCCTTTTTTATTTGTATATTTCCCACAGTTGTTTTTGTTGTTCGGAAAATCCTACCTTTAAATAATTATTTATGCCAGTTTAATTCCGTTTTATTTTCTTTTAAAATTGTTTTTTGCTATAGAAGTTCGAAAGAAATGGGAGCAGGAGGGCAATTTTGTTGTAGGAACATGTTGGTATATTTTGTGATCTTTTTAGAAAAGAAAATTAATAAATATCAATTCGTAATTCATACGTCTAATAATGTTTTATGTTTGTTTTCCTATAGGGTTCAATTACATAGTTTTGAATATATAAAACATTTGTTAATTGATTTTAGGTATACATATTCGCGGTGGGAAAAAGCCACATGGCTTTTTGACATTTTAATTATAATCATTCGAGTACGAGTATGTATGCAACTACTAATATGAATTACAAAATGTTTTTCTTTTTATACCAAAAATTTTGTTTAATTCGGACTACTAAATTTACTTAAAAAAATTGGTATACCTTATTTTACCATTGTGTTCATCATTGAGCGTATTCAGCACACTCAGATTCTCCCTAATTTTAGTGCGTCCTTTTTGTTCTAGTGCGCGGATACGCCCATTTTGTTTTATTTCTGACAAAGCATCTATTTTAGAGCTCGAAATATTTTTAATTGCATTTTTTAAGAAACACGACTAAAAAACATTCTGTTGTGAACTGTTATTCTGTATTGTGTGTAATACAATTTTAAAATTTGCACGAGTGTAGCATATTTTTCCGATAGTGGCGTCACTTAAACATCAAACAATTTTGAGAAACAAAAAGATTTTACAAAACCATTGTTTTTATTTGAGAGAAGATAATACAGCTTATAAAAATGATTTTATTGGAAAGGCACCAAGATCGTTTTAAAAAAGAAAGTCAAACAAAAGAACTCTTGCTTTTTTATAAATTAAAATACTAAAAGTGGGATATCTTTTGCACCATCATCAATTCGAAAAAACTTTACTGGGCTGTTTTTGTTGCAAATGAGCTTATCACTCTGTGAACTTATCACTCGTGCTCTATGTCACAAGTTATCATCATAAGTCGATTAGGATGAACGAAGATAAAGTTTGCCCTAAATTTTTACTTAAAGGAACAAATGAACTCTCTCATGTTAGGCCCACAAATTACTAGGAATCAAACAAATCAGCGAATCTGGTGGCTTTTGTATTACTCACGTATGCCAAATTAATTGAGACGCATGTGAAGTATCTAATCTAACCACAAAACTCCATTATGAAGTAAAAGGGCTGTATGCCACATCAATTCGATATTTCCAATTGCGAACCGTTAATAATTTTTATGCTGTTCAATAAATAACTACTGGAACGATAATCGATGAACTACATTGTGAAGAAGAAAGTTTGCAATGTGGATAACTCAGGCGGTGTAGTGGAAACCAGCAAAAGAAATTCTGTTTATAGTCATGGACACTACATTGTGCCGTATTGTCTACACCGAGTAGATAACTAGTATTCTACACGTGTAGATAATGTATGTAGACAAGTAAAAAATGACGTCGACAATGTATAGAGAATATTGACAATGTCAAAAGTTATTGTTTCTGTTACCAATAAGCAAATTTTTCTGAATTTCTTTGTTAATGGAACAGTTTAGCTTCATTTCAACCTCATATTAAAAAATTCGATAAATTTTAAAATGGCAATAACATTTGATTTGAATTCACAAATTTGAATTATCTGAAGCAGATAAAGCTGCGGTGGTTTTTGATTTGTTGGTAATTCGGAATTTTCAAGTGACGCTGATAAAATTTCGAATTAAACTTTTTAACAGTTTAGTTTAGTTCGAGTAATTTTTCGAAATTGTTATGTTTTCGAAAAGAAATGTCCCGATGTATGGATGGCGCTAAAGTTTATTTCATAGTCTTTACATTTTCATAAGGTGGTCGCAATTTTACTCCACAGGTTCTCAACTGTTGGATTGCATAATGGTCAGAATTAGGTTGAACGACGTCGGAATATGTTTCTCAAAACTATTAGCCTAGGTCGATTTCCCGCAGAAAAAGCCCATTGGGATAAGGAAATTGAACGCCGAGTGAATAATTCCAAATTAGGCAAAAAAACAAAAACGCAAACACAGGAATTCTCGTGGCAAATCTGTTCTTAGAGAAAAGGCGTTTTTGATCAAATTTTTGAATAATAACTTTTAGTTAAAATAACTTTCCTTTTAAGTCAGAAATGTCAAACAAATTGAACCTTGGATCAACATTTTGTGCAATGTAAACCAGAATTTTTTCACAGAATTTTTCCAATGGCAAAACTCTGAGTTTATTTACATCTAAGAAGGTTCGATGCGATATATGCATTGAGTATAAAAATAAAAACTTCGATGAGAGTTAGTAGAAGAAACATGTTGAAAGTTGGGATAGTGCCCGCAATGATCATTCAAATTATAAGGCGAAAGCATTGCAGAATCAATTTATTGTGCTACACGAATGTGTTAAATGCCACACAAATTGATTTTAAACCTAATGTTGCTGCCATTACTTTACAATGTTCAACTAGTCATCAAGCGACCTCTTACTGGTTCACTGAATTTGATTGTAACCTATCAGCCTCCACATTTGTTTCTTTCTCCAATTAGACAAATATGTCTTCACATACTCGGGAAAGTAATGTTTAAAGAGCTGAAGAATCGGACATGATTGAAGTTCCAATCATAAGGAATAAAGTCATTTTATCGCCGAAAAAACTAAATTTGATCCGTTTTTTGGTTCTCCTGAAATGTTCTGTTGTCAGATCGATGGTGATCTAATCTCACTGAATTGTAAAAATTAAATTCTAACCTGCAAAATATTCGATATTCGCAATTTGAACTGGAAAATTGTGAGTTGGCAAGCCCGTACTGAAAAAATGAAGAAACAATAATAAGCAATAATATACATTGTCTACGAATATTCTACATACTTTATGAATGCTCGACATTGTCTACGCCAAAAATAATTGTCTATACTATTTTCGACATCAACACGTCGATTATTCCGAATTACGCGTAGATGCACAACACTGACTACATGTCAAGGCGAGTCCTTGGCGCCCTAAACCCAATACCATCAGCCTTTATTCTCAAAATTAGGGCCGGTTAAGCGGACGTTTGTCTTGTAGCAAGCGGCTCGGTATATGAATGTGTTCATGGTAGGACTAGATGCCTAAGGCGTGCTACATGGTGGTGGCAATTTCAATTCTGTTTCCAGTTCTACTGCTCGGTGCTTTGGCGCTGGTAAATTAAAATCGCTAATTGTGTTTTGGTCAGCACAAGATATTTAACCAACCCATATCTATTCATAATAACTCTGGGTGACCAATTTTCACTTATTATTGCTAAAAGTTTTGGCAAACGCGTCTATTTTCGTATCGCGTTCTGTTGCATGTTTGGTTCTTAGTTTACATAAGTCCAATTTTGTTTTCATCTGCCATCATATCATCACTTGAAAGAGTGATTTCATACCAAGAGCAAATTAAAGGTGAAGACATTTCCTGCTCTTTGAAGCTTCTTTAATCCGGCCTTCAACGAGTCGGCGAATTTCTCAGCCTGACCATTTAACTGTGAGTGGAAAGTTTCATTGCAAAGCGACTCAAATCCGTCTGACACAAATTGGGGCTCGTTTGCCGAAACGATGGTGTCACGGAGTTCCATGCGGGAAAAAAATGTTTTCTTGCATCAATACTGCTTCCATGCCATCGGTCGGTGCGTTCACTGCCATGATAATTTTCTTCCGGTGGGCTTTAGTGTGTTAATGCAAAGCTCGATGGATGTACTTTTATAAGCTTCTCATGCTGGTTATCATTCAAATTTTACGTCGTTGCACAACAGCCCGTTCAAAGACCCACGAAAGCCTTTCAGGTGTTTTATGAATTTACCGTAACTACTCCTAGGAATCCTTGCAATTGTAGCATGTCTCTCGTTGCGGAAATTAGCATCAGCATATTTTCTGGGGATTTAGTCGTAAGCCATTTATATCGACGATCTGTAAACCGAAAACCGTACTCTAGGATGCGTTTCAATGCATCGAACAGATTGTTTTGATGATCTTTCTCATCATTTAATTGTTGAAAAATGTCAGGTGCTGCCTTTACACCCGGTTGCAGGAGGTTTACTCGAAATAGGCCGCAATGATTGTTGATCGTCCTAAGTGTTTTAATTCATCCATCCATCTCCACCTGTGGCCCTATTCTAATAATTGCCAGGGAATGGAAATTTTAAATGTTGTAGCAGTTTTATTCCCTTTTCCCCCAAAGTGTATTCTGGCTTTTGGGAAAAAAAGTTTAGGAAAAACTATTCCCCACCAGTTTTGACGTTTATTATTTCATTCCTATTTTAGGAAAGAATTAATTATGAATAGAATATAACGGAAATTTTGTTGTATTTACTTATAGCAATATTATGGCTCTAAATTCCCACTAAAATCTCGTAATATCAATATCCAATTTTTCACTTTAATAAACAAAATTTATTTTTTTAGATAAAATTCGATTAAAATATCAACAAAAACCAATTAAACGTAGTAAACTATTTTTAGACATTTGTTTTCTTGTTTTATTGCGATGTGCGTGTCGAGAAATTTTGTAAAATGTGTGAGGAATAGCTGCTACAAAAAAAAGTATTCCCTATTCCCGGCGAATTACCAGAATAGGGCCACTGAAAAAAGATGTCGGTCACTCTCGGCATTTACCCAACTTCGAGAATATTTCTTCCGGCATTGCCAGGTGGATACTTGTTTGGTTCCAGTGCTTCGTTCAACCTATGGCTACCAATGGTGAAGCGAAATCCGAGCAATCGATCAGACTCCCAATATTTGTAATCTCTTCAGGTCTTTTTTGATTATTTCGCCTTCACTGTTAAATATGCTTTTATTTTGTTGTACAAACCCAGCGAGTCGATGAACGACGGTGGAAATTTTTATTGAATTTATATGCTTCATAGCTTCCATCGAATCACTTCCGAGTACGTTCATTTGAATTTGAATCGTGATACGTATTAACGTCTTTTGGGTTGAGCAATTTCAAACGTGTGTATATTTTCCAAGGTTATTAACTGGGTTCCCCGACGCGTTCTGAGATACTCGTCCAATTAAATCTGGAATTGAGTTGCAATTTCAAGTTCGTGCAGTCCATTTTTTGCTCAACAAACTTTCAGGTGGAGACAGATAAAGAAAGCATCCACAGAAAGGTTTCGGCTTGGTTTAAAGTTGCACGCAAGCGACGTGTTGATTCTTTTTCACAAAATATGAATTACCCCACACTTTCGACGCGGAAAGTATGCTTTCGGTGCCTCATCTTTTGCCATCTAAGCGTTCTATTAGGTCTTTGATTAGTGCCGTTCCACTGTAGTTTCCGATGCGTTGCCAATACTCTACTATTCGACACGGCTGGGCACAAAATTATCGATTTATCGACTTAGAGGTTGTTTAATCGTGACGCAATATTGACGACGTTACGTCTGTTATCTGTCCAACTTGTTAAGAAGTTTATCCAACATCTGAACGCCATGCATAAACATCAATATTTTCATATCGCTATTCGAGCTGAACACATGGCAAAATCTTCACCAGCTTCTTTTTCCATCTTCATAATGCACTTGAGTTCTTTTACAGAGTCATCGAAGGAAATGGTATCCTTCGTAAGTTGAAAAACCGTATTGGCAAACTTTTGATAGTCAGTTGTAGAGTGTCTCGGGCAGCGAATCTTCTTTCTATGGTGCTATCATCGTAGCTGCTTTGGCAAAAAAGATAATTTTGTATCGTTGGGAGTATAATTCGAAAGTTAAATTGTTTTCAGCGTAGCATACATATTTCACCATGCCGTCTGATGAATGCCATCTGATTGCGTCATTAACACTACGATCGTCTCGCCGGACTTAGCCTGTCTCTCATCGGCTTTCGCTTCCGCAGTTTCCTCGGTTTTCGCATAAATGAGTTCTTTAATGTCGCCAACAATTTTCGATTTTTAATTTTTTTTTTTTTTTTGTAAAAAAAACTTTTATTTACTCTTACGTGTGAAGTCTACTAATTTCCGTCGCCACTGTTGTAATCCTGTGTAAAGATGTTTATTGTTACAAGGTTTAATTGGTGTTTAATCCTCATAAAGCCAATGTCATCTTCTCTAATAAATTTATGGTGAAACCTATAAACCAAACGGTAAGTAGCCTTTTGAAGGTGCAACCAGTTGCATATAAAGATGAACTACTTATATCAATTACGCTTCTCTTTTTGTGAACACAGATCAATTGCGAAATGGTAATTTTGCCTAGAAATGTTTAAGCAAACCATTTAATTGCGAAATTTATTAAGGACTAGCATTAAGTCAAACAGCAATTTTGAATAATAATTGTGAAATTGTTAGAACCCTTGATGGTTACTTATATTGGCTCTGGCATACTATTACTGTTACATTTTAACACCTTTCTGTTTCTAAGATTTTTGATAAGGCAATACCTGAAATTCACAAGATTATCAGAAAAATTAGCGTACTGCGAACCCCATTCAAAAATCGCTAATTTAAGGAAAGATTTTCTCAAAGAAACAGATTTTTTCTTTTTAATCTGTCTATGGATGCGTTGTCGGAAATTTAATTTAAATTAAAAAAAAAATCGTAAATTCATTATTAATTTAATTAGCACAAAAAATAACGGTGTATACACAATATTATATTAAAAAACAGCGTGATTTTTTATTTTCTCTATGATAAAACTCAGTTTGGGGGAAAATTGTTTTCCATTTTCCAGTATTTATTTATTTTTTTTCTAATTAAAGTTTTATTCCAATTGCCAGGCACCGGGAAAAACCATATAAAATAAGCGAGACATACCACATACAAACAAACACAGTTAGGGTGTTATATTAATAAATATACAGGTCTGGTGCAGAGGATGAATCAAAAAAAAGTTTCCAGACAGACAGTGGAAATTATTCTTTTGGAAAAAGCAGTAAAATATATTTCAAAATTGACGACGGCGGGGTATTTGCATTTTCACTTGATTAATTTAAAATTAATTTTATTTTTATTTATTTCTTCTTAAGTCCATTCATAAACTTTCTTGGTGGAAAATGGTATATTCCTGTATAATGCAGTTTCGTGCTTATTATGCCACTGTACAGAATAAAGCAAGTCATTGAACCCTCATGTAATGACAGTTTAATTCGGGGTTTGGTTTACGTCCAGGTGTGCCGAAACAGGCCAAAAAGAGATGAAGAAATGAAGACAATTCTGACCCAACTATAATATAAGCTAATCATGAGTCGTTTTTGAAAAGTAACTTTAGATTATTTTAAATACAGTGAAACGCCGTTATAACAAACATATAACAGTTTTATGATATATAACATACCACTGCTCAAGCCCGTAATCCTAACAAATAAAAGGTACCAAAAATACTTCTTTTATTAAAAACCTCGGCTATACAACTATAACAAACCATTTTTTACTCCCAGACAACTTTCGTAGAAGAGAAAACTCCTGATATAACAACTTTCACATACGTTTATAACATATAATGGAATGTAATAGACAGAGAAATTTTTTACATATACCTTTTCGCGTATATGGTATTGTATTCCAATGGTTTTTATATAAAACTGAAGTGTTCCTAGAAATGTATTACAGCGCACTATTTCTTAAACTTATGCCAAATAAAACTGTGTTGATAAGTAACGAATCTTGTTCTGGAGGGAAACTCAGTAAGGATCGAATTACTGTTCTAGTAAGTGCAAATACGGATGGATGAGAAAAATTGCCTTTACTGGTTATTGACAAAGCAATGAAACCACGATGTTTTAAAAATATCTGAACACTTCCTTTATTGTACAAGTCGCACAAGAAAGCTTGGATGACATTTCAGCTTTGGGTGGAATACTTAACGGTTCGCTAAAGAAAATAGGAAAGTTTTATTATTTGTTGATAACGCGCCGTCACACATTCCGATTTCGGACTAGCGAGCTATACAAATTTTGAATTTTCCTGCAAACACAACATCGATAATGCAGTTGATAGACTAAGGTGTGATTAAAATTTAAAAGGCTTTTATATAAAGAGTTAGTTGTTCAAATAATTATTAGCTGTATTGAAAAAAATGACAAGTCAGTTGCGTCGAAAGTTAAAATTAGCCTAGTCGACGCTTTTCACTTATTTAAACGATCCTGGGACAGAGTTATATCGGAGACAATTTCAAATTGCTTTAAAAAAGCCTTTATCATCTGCTGTTTCAGTCAAAATGTAGCCGAAGAACCTATTTAGAGCCATTAGTGAGAATATGGCATATCTAATGCCAATGTGCAAAAGATTACGAACGTCGAGATGTTGCTACTTATTTATCGGTAGAAGACTAAGTAGAAACTTCGCAAGATCTTAGTGCATAAGCTCTAATTGAACGCACAAATAATATTGAACCTGATATAGAAGAAGACAATAGTTCAGATTCAGAAGAACACGAGTTGTCCGAATTTAATAAATATCCAACATTGGCTGAACAGAAAACATCGACAGAAAATTTGACTTCATTAAAAACTACACGAAATTGCAAATTTTTTGGATAATCTTAACACGGCTCAACTAACGTAGTCGAAAATATCTGATTACTTTAAGTTAACCTAGGTAATTAGGTTTCATTTTATACAAACTGAACTCCATTGTTTGTCCACTAATAACATTAGTACATACAAATAAATTTAACATGGCCTTTAGTTAAACATTATACCAAATAATCATGGTAACAGGCGATAACTATTACAATCTGGTTTGTTATATAAAGAATTCTTATATAACAAACCTCCGCATACAACAAAACCAAGTCACAAGCCCTTGAAGTTTGTTGTAACGGGGTTTCACTGTAATTGGAAAAAATTATTGCTGTGCAGTGATTAAAACCAAGAGACATCATCGATGAGATAAAGACAGTGTTAGCTGAACATGCACCTTCAAATGCAACCGTTTATAACTGTGTAAATAAATTTACCACCAGACATGGTCCAAAATGTTTAGGCAACAAATGTTCAAAAAATAAATCGAATCTAACAAAATTAATAACGATTGATAAAACATGGATCCATCATTACACGCCAGAAACAAAGCAACACTCGAAACGTTATGGTGACATATTTTAGGATTCTTATTGATAAGCACTACTATCTTGACAATGGTAAAACCATCATAGGTGAATATTATACATCGTTATCAAAGTGAGTCACGGCGCGCGTTTCTAACAAGGCTCTCGTGGCCGTATATGGCTCAATTGTAGCTCAATAAATACTCTTCAATTTTTTACTCTGTAACATCTAAGTTTTGGTATTGAGCCACGATGACATTATATTTTTTGATTAGTTCTGGTCCTAAACTAAACTAGTGCGTCGGGAAATGCGATTCTTACAAGGCTCCCGTGATGGCACATAACCCAATAAATACTCTTCCATTTTTAAGAATAACTCATCTTCTTCATCAAGATCAACTTATTACACGAAAGCTTTATGAAAGATACCTTTACGAAGGACATTAATCCATGAAAAGATTTTCTAAAACAAAATGATCCATGAATGTATACTGTACGCGAGACACGGATTACATCACAAAACCAAATAATGGGCGACAGTCCACCTTATCGCTGACAATTTACGCTCCTATTCCCCTAGTCGCATCACTCCAAGTGATGTGACTACTCATCTTCTTGGTTACTAGTAGCGTCTTACTTTGGAAATTTTACAACAACAATTAAATATAAATTTCATTCCGGAATGAATAATTTCATTCCACCTAAAAGTAGGAATAGAATTATTCCATTCTTCGTGTAGTTCAAATGTTCAACGCCCGGTTAATTAAAAAAATAATTTTATTTTTATGAGTTGTCACACTGGGAGTAATTTAATATTTTTATCGCATAAGGAGTAAAGAATCAAATGACATAGATCACTGATACAAAAAATAAACTCCGATGCTAAATTAATCTGAGAAATAAGACATATTTACGTCGAAAACGCATTTTATATTTTCATAAATATTTGTTATGACATAAAATTAAATCGCATGCTTCGTTTGATTTTATTAAATTGTTATACCAACCGATAAAAGTATAAAAAAAATCGCTTGGCTCTTATTTTGCGCAAAAATTTCATTCCTATTCGAATAGGAATAATATTTCCCAATATAAGACCGCATAGATCATTAAATCGCAAGTTACAAAATATTTGTAAAATAACGTCGTTCTGGTTGTTTTTTAAATCTTAGTATGCTGCTTCAAACGACAATTTCTATCACTTAAAATTTTGACACGACAAATAATAAAAAAAAATTCAAACTAATTCAGCCAACTAAGATTTAAAAAAATTTCATTGAGAGTTTTGCTAAAAAACAAAAAAACAAATAATAAAATCTAGTAGCCGGGAAGAGTCACGTCGCATGAAGTGATACGTCTAAGGAAATTGAGTATTTAGTTGATCATTTCTGGAGGGGTCAAAAACCGTCTAAGACTAATAAAAATATTTTTGTGTGCATACTGAAACAGTAGCTGATCTCTAGGTATATACTCGTATAATAAACATGGTATGCTTTTGCGCATACAACTTGTTTTCCTTGTCTCACACTTCAACGTCACACGTGCATCGTTTTTTTGTCTGTTTTCGTTGTAATCGTACAAAAACGATAACTAATATTTAAAATAAATATTAAATTACTGAAATATAATTTAATTGTTTGCCAAAAATTTACAGAAATATAATATTTCTAAAATATAGAGGGTGTACATTTGTTTGTAGTGGAGTGAAAAACTGGTGCAAATTTCATTTAAGGCGGATACTTTTCTCAGTTTAGATTTTGAAATATGGTAATTTGTGCTGTTGCAAGAGCAACAATGGTAAAAGGTTGAAAAGAAACGCTGATGACAATCAAAATAAAATAAATTTTTTTCGCTTTCCAAAAGACTCAAATTTTGCTAAAATCTGGATTCACAAATGTTGCAGAGAAGATAAATTTAACGTTAAAACTTCATACATATGTTCATTAAATTTTACTAAAGTTCATTTTGAACGAAATTTGCAACATGAACTATTAAATTACTCTCCGAAAAACAGCAGGAAATTAAAAACCGATGCAATACCTACTGAAAATTTGTCATCATCTACAGCGTTAACTGAATCAATTATAAAATGGCAGGATCGCCAAGAAAAAAAGCAACGTAAGGAAATAGTAAATAATATTTTGTAAGTCAAATAGTGTTTAATATTTATAGAAATTTGTAGTAAGTTTATTTGTAACTCTTAATGCAGATTTGTTTAATATATGACACATATTTATTTTTGTTTATTTTTTTCGTCATGTAAACTATCACATACAAATGGCTTATAACAAATTCAAATAGAAGGATTTACTCGCTTGTATGAGTGAGTTACTTTCACATGGCAGTGACATGTATTCATTAAAATTGGCAGGAATCTGATGGTTTTAGTTTTATGTATTCGTGTGGTGTTCAAATATAAAAATAAAATAATTAAAAGTATTATCCTTTTACAAATAAATTATAATTATAACTCAATAAGTATTAATCATTTTGATTGTATTTTCTCAACGAATCCTGAATTATTTGTTTAGTTATTGGTAAGTAAAATTTATGTATCATATTTGACACAAAAACTCGTTAAGCAATTTTTCATTAATGTGTCATATATGCTCACTTTCAAATTTTAGTAAATTTATATTCATAACCATTAGACGAATTTCCATTTTAGGACTGTTATGATAAAGTTGTGCAATAATGTCGTCTCGAAAAAAATATTTGACTCTAGAAGAGATTGAAAAAATTGTAGAGGAGTGGTCTGATAACAGTGAAGATGATCTTAAAGAAGACAATGAGGAGGAGCAATTTCAACCACAACAAACAGAAGAATGTGATAACAATAACGATGAATTAATCGAAAATTTAAACATCGAGATGATGCATATATTTTTGAGGCTGATGATATGGATTATGGACGAAATATTGAAAATGGAAATGATGTGCAAAATGAGGAAGTTGAGTTGAAAAATCTGAGAGAGAGATTTAAGAAATTGATTTGGAAAAATACACCGCTTGAAATCGAGTCCAATTCAGCCCAATTAAAAGGCGATGCATCAATACCATCAAATATTTTAGAACTTGAGACACCACTCTCATTTTTTAATTATATTTTTGATGATGAAATGATAGATATGATTCTAAATGAAACCAACCTGTACAGCGCTCGTAAGAATATTTCTAATCCATACACACTTACTAAATTGGAACTTAAGAAATTTTTGGGCTGCATTCTATCGTCAATTCATCAATTACCGAATACGAGACTCTACTGGGATCCAGATGTTGGCAACAAAATTGTGCAAGATGCAATGTCATTAAAGACGTTTATTAAAATAAAAAACAATTTGCATTTCGCCGACAACCATTTAATACTGCCGAAAGAACACCCAAATCATGATAGGTTATTTAAAATCCGACCATTCATTATTATTTTAAAAATATAATTTTTACAAACGCGTTTGGAAGCAAATCTTTCAATAGACGAGCAAATTTGCAGCACGAAACTTCGAAGTTATATGAAGCAGTATGTCCCATCCAAGCCGCATAAGTAGGGATTCAAGATATTTGCTTTAACAGGGGGCACTTCTGATAAATATTAGGCTTATATTAAATGTGTAATATAAAAGTATGTTTTCTCGAAACTAAATTATTTATCTATTATCATAGGCTATATGTATAATTCCGAGATATACTCGGGTCAAGAAAACATGTACCGTCAGATAGAGGAAGACAATTTAGGAGCCTCGGGTAATGTCATTATTCGATTGTGTCGTATAATACCAAGCCACTTGAATCATACTGTATTTTGTGATAATTATTTCAATACAGTACCTCTCATTATGTACTTACAGAAAGATGGTATTCATAGTATTGGTACTATCAGGAGAAACCGCATACCGAACTCGAAATTAAAAACAGAGAGAGAAATGCAGAGAAGTGCTAGGGGGTTTTACGAGGAGTATTCATCCACATTTGACGATGTTCCAATGTCGCTCGTCCACTGGAAAGACAATAAAAGTGTTACCCTAATATCGTCTTACTGCGGAGCGCTTCCTACTTCAACTGTACTGAGATGGGATAAAACCAAAAGAAAATCGATAAATATTCAATGCCCGAAAATAGTAAAAGAGTATAACCGGCACATGGGAGCTGTCGATTTGCATGACAGCTTTATCGGACGATACAGAATTAAATTTAAATCGTCAAAATGGTACTTACGGATGTTTTTCCATTTTCTGGATGTATCAGTATAGTAAACTCGTGGATTCTTTTCAAGCAACTGTGCGCTTCCATAAATATGTCAGCAATGACTTTACTTCAATTTAGGACCGATGTAGCGAAAGGCCTTTGTTTAGTTGGCTCCTATGAAAAACCAGCATCAGCTAGTTCATCAAAACGAGTAAACCAAGCATTAATGACAAAAATTCAAAAAAAATCAGCCCAAAATGTTCCGATTATAGATATTAGAATCGATAGAATAGATCACTTTGCAATATGGGACAAGCGAACGGACTGCAAATTGCTCGAAATGTAAAGTCAGCTTATGTTTAAATGCGACAAGAAACTGTTTTATGGACTTTCACAAGTAAACAAACCTATAAATTAATTATTATTAAGACTGCAGCAACAGTGCTGTGATATGAAATTCATTTTTTAATTTTTTATTTTACACTAAATGAGTTAATTATGTGATTTTTGTGATTTATTTTATAAATAAATATATGTAGAACTATATACTGGTATCTAAATATATATCTACTGAATTCGAAACGAAATACTTAGTTTTAGTCCTTACTACATTTTGTGTTATATATGACACATTATTATATTTTGATTTTCCAGGAAAATTATTAATTTTTCAAAATAGGGCCCAATATTAAACTAGATTAACTCATTGAGCTCCGTCGAATCACCAAGTTTGGCCAAAATTCCTTTTATCGGCGCATTAACATATACATATTACATATATTCAAAAACTAATACGCATGTCTGTTTTATACGAAAAGAACTTCATCAAATCTCATAGCTCGTGATACTTCGTCCTCAGATAATAAATATTTCGGAAAATCAAGTGAAAATAGTCTGTGAAAACTCTACTATTAATCCTGCTATAAATAATAGAATTGGAAATTTTAATACGCTAACCGACAATTTCTTTGTGAAACAATTTGATAAAACTACCAGTACATCTGATTTAAATGATAGCATGATAAAAGAGAGGTAAATACTAAATGTCATAAAACACATGCAAATGTAAAGGCTTTGATTTTATTCTATACACAGCAAAAATTTTGATGAAAACTCTGAAATAAACTGTTCAATCAAGGACAATAAACGGCTTATGAAAATATGTCATCAGTTGGAACAGGAAAATAGCTATGTGAAACAACTATTTACAGCAGGTGTATGGAAAAACATTCAAAATCAAGGAAAAAGAGTACAATGGAAAGTGGATGATATTTCACAGGCCATCACCATTTATGCAAGCGGGCCGAAAGCATATCGCCTATTATTGAAGAAAAAATATCCGTTTCCAGCTGTTTCAACATTAAAAAATTGGGCTTCAAAAATTAACATCAACCCAGGGTATTTAAATGTTGTTTTTAGGCTTATGGGAAACGCGGATTTGTATCGTTATCAAAAAGTCTGTGTGCTGATGGCAGATGAAAAGAAAATTCAAAAATTTTACGAATATGAAAAAAAAAACTGACACGTTGCTTGCTCCAGCTAACTACGTCCAGGTTATAATGGCGAGAGGCTTATTTGAAAATTGGAAACAGCCAGTTTATTATAATTATGATGCAAATAACAAAGGAAATTTTTGGAAACAATTATAATAAAGCTTAGTGCCATTGAGTATGATGTTGTGGCCATTGTTACCGATTTGGGTGGAGGTAACCGAGGGCTGTGGAACCAAATGGGAATAAATGAATGTCACCCTTGTTTTGCAAATCCTTGTAAAAATAATCGCAAAGTATATGTATTTAGTGACACTCCTCATCTCATTAAACTTCTGAGAAATCATTTTTTGGATTCTGGAATTTTGCTAAATAATAACCTGTTGACTAAAAAACCTCTTGAAGAATTATTAAGCAATCAATCTACTTCAGATTTAAAAATTGCTCATCGCTTAACAGCATCTCATCTAGTCGTTAAAGGTGGCCAAAGGCAGAAGGTGAAATTTGCAACGCAACTATTTTCACACACCAATTCTTGTGCTTTACTTAGAGTAGGCAGTTTGGGTATTGCAAAATTCAATTTCTGGAATGAATTGGCCATTTTACTTAAACAGGTATATTTAATTCATAAATTTTCATATGCTCAGTTGATTTTTTGCATTAAAATTTTCGTATCATTTAGGTTAACGATTGGTTCGATTTATTCAATTCAAGAGTTCCTAAAATAGATTCGCGCCCCAGAATGGCTGCCTACGGGTTGGCAATGCCAGAACAAGAAGAAATTTTCGGTGATATGAAAAATGTATGTAAAAAAATGCGAATTGGAAGTAATAAGTCCATTTTACTATTCCAAAAAGGGATTATTACGAATATAAAAGCATTGAGAATGTTATTCAACGATGTCAAAGAGCAATAGAACGCTGCCTATATAATAACATATCGTCTGAATCAAGACCCTTTAAAAATGTTTTTTGGAGTTATACGTGCGAAAGGGGGCCTTTATGACCACCCTACGGCATTGCAATTTAAATATCGCCTGCGAAGCTATTTACTGGGACGAAACGAAGGTATCGTTTCACAATCGGCAAATGTTGAACGAGATAACTGCAAAATTTTACAAATGAACTTAGGCGAATCAATGAAACACACTCTACTTGATGACCAACAATTTATTAATAGGGAAAAGACGAACAATCCAGAAAATGTTTTGACTTCAAAGTTACTTGGTGGTCTTACAGAAAAAAGCCCTGTCTTAACAGATTTACCGGAAGATCATATCAGTGATTTGCATTATGATGGTTTAGAATACTTAACTGGTTATATTATAAAGCGCCTACAAAATAAGATTCCAAATATGGTACAAAATCACTGCGAAACTGAACCTAGTGGATGTTTCACTTGGACAGACTTTATAAGTGAAGGCGGCTTAAAAAACCAAATGATAAGTTTGTTAAATCACTCAAAATTTTGGAGGATATATTCAATAATTATAATTTCACTTCATTGAAAGTAGGTAGAAATTTTATAAACGAATTGGTATCAATATCAATACACGTTAATTTAGATTTAGAAATAAAAAAATTGTTTTTCCGATGTAAAATGTATTTCAAAATGAGAATTTTAAATTGATTGATTGATTGATTGATTCTGAATGTACGACCAAGGTCTTACACAGGAGCTCCCGGGTGACGCCGGGCCCACCGTACACTCTTTTTTACATATAACAAAACCGAAGGATTGGATAGGTATGTTAAGTGGGACAGAATCGGCCCGGTTACAGACACCTAGGTATAGCCGATAGTTAGTAACACAAAGACAGCACAAAACTAATCTACTTGGGGAAGGATAAAGGTTTAATAGGTTAAATGGATAATGATGGTATTGGTCATCAATAATTGCTTCTTTAAATCAGCAACCTAAGAAAAAATATTATTATTGCACATGTATCTGGAAATCACCACATGTATCTGGAAATTACCTGAAAATGAATATTATATTAATACTTTTCTATTTCCTAAACAAAACTGATGGATTGAATCGGCCCGATTATTTACACCTAGGTAGAGACGATATAGTTAGTAACACAAAGACAATACAACTCTAAACTACACAATCAGCAACTAATGTTATAAAGAAATATTTTTTACAAACAATATGTATAACTCCTGAAAATTAATACTAAATTAATATATTGCTTCTTACCTAAATAATATGAACATTTATTAATTTAAAATAAAAAACAAAAACAAAAAAAAAATAGAATTATAAAATGATATGATATGATATGATAGAGGCGTACAGGCCAACCATAACGGCGATCCTAGGTACGTTACCATAATCCTGAAATATCAACAATCAAATAACAAATTATATCTGAATGCGAATAATATTTCAGCATCATGCGGGCCCAGGCCCTGCCTGCATCCGTACCAGATAAGCTTATTTAGGAAAGGATGTTAGTCACAGAAACAACTAGGGCGAACCGCAGCAAAGTCATTTTCTAACTACTTAAATATATTAAAATGTTAGTCTCAATTAAATTCACACTCTAGAATAGATTTTGTTAGTTTATTAATTTGGGTTAGTTGTGGTTGAGGTAAAGGATAATAATAATCATCATATGTATTCGGCAACAGTCATAATTGACTGGTTAGGTTATTTAATTCACATCTACGGGTCATCTCATCATATGCTGTTTATGTTGCCCTATCTTCCCACCCAACACCATCTAACCGAGGGACTTCACGTTCGTAATGACTCGACAGCATTATCATACATATGATGACCTAACTATTCCGTTCATATTGTAAAATGTTTAATTTAAATTCGGTATTGTCATTTAGCTACCTATATTCAAATTCATCCAACTAAAAGCAGGGTTGATTTATATCTAACATTCACACAACTACACTAAAACATAACCTGAATTCAACCAGAAAGATCGTCGAAAAACAACATTCCATAGCAAAAGGTCTTTGAATCGTTAACATATTTAATGGTATTGAGTTTATTCTCAATTAAATAGACGTAATTAAATAGACCTCCTGATCAAGAATGTTGCAATCACAACCTTCCCTGACCTTCAGGTATGTTAAAAAAAAAATGTACTTAAAAGATTTAATAATAATAAAGTAAATTGAATTATAATTGCCGACAACTTTATTGGTTAAAGTCGGGACTTTCGACAAAATTTCAATTTACAGAATTGTTTAAACAAAACCACTGAAATATTATTTTTGAATCCCTTCGAAATAATAAACGAGATATCAACAAAATGATCATATTTGTACTTTTTGATTGCTTTACAAACAAAATTACATAATGACTATTATCGATGTGTGTAATCTGTATATACTAGTGATGGGTTTATTAGATACTTTTCAGTATCAATATCAATTGATTCATTCGAACGAACTACCTGATACTTTTAACCCGATACTTTTAACCAATTGATACTTTTTGTGACATATATGAATTTAATACCCAAAAGGGGCTACTAATCAAAAACAATAAGATTTGATAATGTTAAAAATTTAATTAATCATTTATTAATTTTATTTATTTCTATTCGAAATAAAAATATCATTTATTAATTTTATATAAATCCATTCGAAATAAAAATCAGGTATAAAGAAAAATATTTCAATATTAAATCCGAAATATCAACAATAGTTACAGATATCCGATATAAATATCAATATACCGAAACCGAAAGTATCAGGTTTAATATCAATATCAACTCGAATATCAATATCGGTTCGTCAAGTAGAGATTTACGAATCTCACATACAAGTATTTATTCGGTACTCATTCAAAATATCAATTCGGTATATCAGCTCAATTTGAAAGAAAAATAACTCATTTACATATGCTTGATCTCTTTTGGATTCTCTTTCGTATATACATATATTAAAATTGAGAGATGAATACTTTTATATGTATAATACATATTACGTTGTTATATTATGTTTGTATTTATCTCTATTTTTCAGAAGGAAACATCCAAAAATATTATTAGTTGTTACGATATACACAATTCGCTCTTTCTCGCAAAACAAATTATATCTATAACGAAATAAACCATACGAATACCAAACCAACTATGTATTTGGTTATTCTATTTGAGTTGAGCATCGAATGTATTAGTTGATACTTTTAACCAGATACTTTTAAAAGTACTCAATTGATAGTTCGAACTTTTTGAATATCAGGTTAAAAGTATTCGGTTCGACTCAGTTCGAACATCACTAGTATATACTAAGGTTTAAAAATTCACTCGTTAAAATGTATTATTCTCTCTCTACTGATCGAACAGTGTTATACAGTATTTGTATAATTGATCAGTGAATAATGAAAAGCAACAAAAAACATTTCGTTCTACTTAATCACTTATGAAGAACAGTGTAGAAAGAATAATTATATTCCCTATACGATCGTTCAATACAGAGTATAGTATATTGTATATATTGATACTACAATAAATGTTCACTTTGTCATACAAATAGAATAGAAAAGTAAAACAAGAGAGAGTAGTAGATCCCATTCGCTCACACAAACAACAAAAAAAATCATCAATCCTTCTAGTTTCTTATTATTCTCTCACCACCCGCTTATCAGTGAGTAATATTTTTGAAATTTTGTTTTACTATTCATGAGCGAAGAGAAATTAGCGTAAAACACAATTCATTTGAAAACGAATGGAAAATGAATAATAAGCAACTGAAGAGTACTGTAGAACGCTGGTATAAACAAAACGCACAGAGAGAGCGAAGAGAACTCCAAACAAACACATACACACTTTCAACTTTTTCTATTTAAGTTAACTTATATTTATATATGTATATGTATGTACACACACACATTCACACACATAAATAAATACACATTTAATGTGCCCTTCCACACTTGTATTCTTGCATCAGATTTTTTCCTCGTTTTTCTCCTCTTTACCTACAAACTAAATTTGAGGTGGGGGTTTTGTGTTGTTAAATTTTCAACAAATTTTTTTTTGTTTATCGTGTTGTTACGCACTACCACAAAGATAATAAAAATAAATACGTATATCGGAACCAACGAAAATGTATTCTACAAGCCGAACTGTACTCGAGTATACACCGATCCTATCAAATATTTCGGTCATCTATTCATTTGTATTAGTATAAAAATACAGGAAAAGTTCTCAAAATTTTGTAATATATATACGACAACATGATATACGCACACATTAAATAGAAGTAAAAACAATAACAAATAGAAGAAAAATGTAAAATAGAAGTGGAAGAGGTGGAGCTAGATAATTTAAAATTTTATTTTTTATTTTGTTTAGTGTGGATATTGATGTGAAGGAGAAAGGTTATGCAATTTCTGTTTGGTGCTGTAATTTTTTAAAATGAAGAAATAAGCCCATATGTTTATAATGCTCAGCAATCTTGAAATAAATGTGGTGCATTTATTAATGAAATAAAATTATAAATGACTATTTTCCTTTTAAGTAACTATTTTAGTTCTAAATTTCTAATAAACGAAGAAACGATAGTATACTGTATAAGGATAATAATTACAGACTTGTTAATGTAAAGATTTACAAATTTTTATTTTACTTTACGTTTACACATTGTTTCGTTTTTATTTACGGAATTTTTCTACTTTATTTATACACAATACCATGATATAGTCGATCGAAAATTGTGCATGTATTCACAACAATATGGCTTGTAATACATTCTCGTTGGTTCCGCGTATATACAAAAAAATTGCGTTTGAGGTTGACAACAATATTTTTAACTTAATTTGTTTTAACGTCGTCTCGTGAAGAACACAAAAAAAAAATAAAAAAAGCTATATGTATCTTGTAAAAAAATGTCGGAAATTAATTCAATGCAAGATGGGTGGAGTAAGGAACAAACCTTACTATTACATAACAAAATTATTTAATATTTTTTATTAATCAAAATTTTTCCATAAAGTACGTACAATATGTAATTTTAAATTTTCTTGTTCTCTTGTGCGCGTCAAATTACGAAATGAAAATAATTTACATATACATAGATAAGTAACAACAGTCGAAGAATACAAATATAAACGAAAAGTGTTGTCGATATGTGTCATGAACAATACAAGTGTGGAAAGGCCCAATGTAAATAAAATTAAAAAAAGGAAACTTCTCTGTTATACATACATATGTGTTATGCATACATATATACAAATATACAGATTATCGAAAAATTAGAACGACATATACTTCGCGTAAAAATATATCCCGTTACAAATATTTCAACCTGGTTTTTATGCATATATATATGTATAAACACATTTCTTCCACGGATAATAATTTACACCGTTTTTTCACTATGTATTTTAGGTATTCCCAGTAATTTAAACATAAATATGCATTTTCGCATTCATGAAATGGTATCAGAACATATACGGAAATAATTACATATATTACGTATACGTTCTACACAATTTCACGGTCGCGCGTTATTCACAAATTAATATTTAAAACACTAGGTGTACACATTCATTATTATTATTAATAATTATTTTATTTACTACACAAAAACACATTCAATATTATTATTAATAGCTAATTATTTAATTTTATTTATTATTTACACACACAAAAAAAAAAAAATATTTAAATTAAATGACGGAGCGACAACAAAACACGTCTACTCCGTTTCACATCACAATATTTCCTCGTATTTCAAAATGAGAATTTTAAATGCAAGGTTATTGGAAAATGTTAATACCAAAAAACGAAAACTAAATAAAACCATAAATTAAAATTGAAACAGTAGTTTATTTTAATGAAGATTGTATTCATTTTCATATATTTCAATAAACTCAATAAAGACAATACAAATTGTACCATGCAAATGACGTAATGCGCAAACAAGACGAAAATGAAACTTGGGAATAGTATACCATTATTATTTTATATACCTTGAGCTGATCTTACCTCTTAGTCATTTGTTCGTACATTCCAACGTATGATGGCCATACATGAAAATATCACCCGTCTTAATAGAACCTTTCCTTGAAACAATATTATTGACAGATGCAACAAAATTCATTTCATATGATATGGCCTAAATAGTTCAATTACAAAAAAAACAAATAAAAATTCTTTTGAGAAAACACTTGTTTGACGGGGAAATGCGTACACGAAATTATTACGGCGGCATTTGGGCGGAGGAAAAATTTCTTTAAATGATATTGACATTCATTATGACTAGAAAAAATTTACTACTGGTTTCGGACACAATCATGCTGGCATTCGAACGTTTTTGAGGGAGGAAGAAGCAAAACATTTGCACATTTTAAAATGTTTGTTTCCGAAGTTTTAAAATGCGAACAACACTGTATCTCTAGAGCTCTGTTCTAAAAAATTTTCTTCACAAAACGTGAATATGATTTTGAGCTTTTTGCGCGCAGGGGCGAAGCCCTTATTAATTCGACATTTAAAAATAATTTATGATACAAGTTTCGCTAGATTAAATTTTGACACCCGAATTAACAATTTGTTTCTTATTTTACCTCTCACACAACTATTTCAGCTACTTAATACGCAGTATTCAGTCAAAATTTGAGTCTTACCGAGATCGCACGGTTCTCTATAACAAAATGCTTATAAAATTAATACTTGGTTTGTGTATGAGTTACATTTTATCTTCAGCACGGGTTAATGGTCATCATCTTGTTGTTGGTTAGTGTAGTTTTATAGTTTTTAGTTTATAAATCATGTAAAAAATCATTTAATAGTTTTATTATTCAATACAAGGTGACGAATGTACCATAAATGGTTCCAAAATTGTTGGTGTATGCAAATTGTTACGTGAATGTGAACCCGCAATAAGTGATTTACGGTTTAAATCAATTACACCAACGAAATGCGGATTTAACAATTCTGAAATAATTGCTTGTTGCCCTGTTGCCAAACAAACAACATTCGGTGTTGCAAGCCCACCAAAACAGGAACAAAGTTAGTCATAAAAATGTGATGGACAAAAAAATCAAATATTTTAAATTATAGAATGTAAACAATATGGTGGACGACCGAACCAACCGATTACTCCAATTGCGGTTATAAATGTGGTAACCGAACAAGTAGAAGTGTACTATTCATGTGCAAGAATATTCGATTATCAATCTGTTCTCGTCGATGGAGTCGTTTGGGGCTTTGAAGTGCCACACTCTGCTTTGTTGGGTTATCGTGATTCCCAAAACAAAACGCACTGGAATTGTGGCGGGTCTCTGGTCAGTTCACGTTACGTACTAACAGCAGCACACTGTATTCGATCATCGGTACTGTAAGTAACGCGTACTAAAAATATTTAAAGTTGATTATGAATATTGTATGTTTTCTTCAAGCGGTGACGTAGTTATTGTTCGCCTTGGAGAAAATGAAATTGATTCAGACGATGATGAAGTTCAACCAATCGATGTAGCTATCGAAAAATTGTTCCCACACCCAAATTTTAAGATTACTTCACACTATAATGATATTGCACTTATAAAATTAGCCCAGCAGATAGAATTTTCACCGTATATTCGTCCAATTTGTTTACCAACCATTCAATATCAGAAAACCAGTTGTTTTACATCGGGCTGGCACGGCCTATCTAATTGGGGTGAACCTAATAAAACTGTATTTAAACAATTAATGGAAACTATCTCAAACGATGAATGTGACCAAATTTATAGGGCAAATACGAGTGATTACCGGGTACCACAAGGAATTATTGACAGCCAAATTTGTGCAAAATTAGGAAAGTACGTTGATACTACGTGTGTTAATGAACGGGGTGCTCCATTGCAAGTGTATCATCGTGATATTAATTGCTCGTATATTCAAATTGGAATTGCGTCGTTCCAGAACGCTTGTGTGGATCCCAGTAATCAACCGGTTGTCTTCACAAACGTTTTCAGTTATGTTGAATGGATTATGGAAATTATTT
Source organism: Nephrotoma appendiculata (assembly GCA_947310385.1). NCBI lineage: Eukaryota > Metazoa > Arthropoda > Insecta > Diptera > Tipulidae > Nephrotoma > Nephrotoma appendiculata. The sequence continues at coordinate 343,542,764 of OX371224.1, forward strand.
GGGCCCCAGGTGAAGATGACTAGACAAATCGTAATCAAATTTAAAAACTGTTGTTATTTAGCAAGCCGCTTCATAAATTTTTAAAGATATCCACATAAACACTTCATCACCATTTGTATGTATTATATTAAATTAAATTTTAATAAAAAAATCAAGTATGCATCTATAAAGAACACAACATCTATCTAACTCTGTGTACCGTAAAGTCTCAGAAAATTGATCTAATCTAATCCACTTCTTTCCAGTACCAGTCAAAACCGCCATGTGGTCACCATTAGACATCAAGCATTTGAAGCAAGAGTAGGTTCGCAGAATGCTTCAAAATCCATCGAATACATCAATACTGGAAGCATCACCTAGTTCATCGAAAATGCTAAGCGGAACAGTTGCATCACACACATTCAAATTAACCCCGTTAGTAGCTAAAGATCCAAAAGTGTGGTTCCATATCATTGAATCTCAGTTAGCCCTTGGGAAAATCGATGTAAGTGATATCATAATTGGACCGACAAGTGCCACACTCTATACAGACTTGAAAAATGTCATTTTGGAGAGATTAGGCGATACCAAGTACACTGAGATCTATCGACTATTGCAAGGAGAGATCTTAAGCGATCGCTGCACTTTGAAGGAAGAAAACCAATGGTGGATCCAACGTCGATGATGAATTTGTTAAAATGATTTGGTTAAAGAGGTTACCTCCAAGAGCTGAGAAGATTTTAACGCCTACATCAGAAGCGTCAAATACAACAAGTCTTACCGAGTTAGCGATTGAGTTAGATTGATTGATGGAAACTATGTCAAAGAATTATGCATGCGTTTGTCCACAATCGATCAAACAAGTAAAATCGGGTCGTCGATTTTAACACAAATAAACGAAATCACTCTTCAATTAGATTAAATGGAACATTATAGACCTCGGAGTTTTTTTCGTAGTTCCTCTCGTCAGAAATCGCGTTCGCCTAGAATATTCGATAACCGACAGAATTCCATAACACGAAAAAATTCTGATTCTACTGAGTGTTATTTTCATTAATGGCGAGGCTAGAAATTGTAAACCGAATTGCTCATGTTGGAGCGAATTCAAAGCAAAAAACTAAATCCATCCTCACAAATGGCGACGTGTGGGGGAAAGTTAATCAACTGTCGCCCTAAAAATGTTGATCGCCCATCATAAATTACCTTTTTAATTGATACTGGAGCTGATGTCTCCGTTGTTCCCGCTAATAATAACCAAGAAAAGAACATAAATCTGAATCTAGAATTGTTTGCGACCAACGGATCACCAGTCAAAACAGTCGGTTCTTGTTGATTAGAGTTAAACTTCGGTCTTCGAAGACATTTCATTTTGGCGATTGCTCTGATGCCAATCATAGGCGCCGATTTTCTAAAATATTCAGGTTTGTCGATCGACATCCAAAACAGTCGTCTGTTCGATCCATTAACTTCTCTACAAGTTCGAGCAATAAATATCAAACCCGATATTCCTACATTAAGAGTAGTTGACACGAACTCGATTAACGATAGAGTGCTACCTCTTCTGGAACAATTTATCGAGATAACGCGTGACATCCAGGGGAATGTCACCCACTAAAAACCAGGTTACACATCATATTACCACCCGTGGTCCACCAATTGCATGCAAAGCCCGACGGTTAAGTACTGAAAAATTGTCAATTGCAAAAAAGGAATTCGAATATATGGTAGCTCAAGGTATCTGCGTAGGCCATGCAAGAGTCCTTGGTCGCGCCCAATACATTTAGTTGCAAAAAAGAATGGCGAATGGAATTACTATTCCCAAAACACCTATTTCCACACCATTCGGCCTGTTCGAGTTTACTCGCATGATTTATGGATTACGGAATGCTGGGAACACGTTTCAAAGGTTCTTCCATTCGATAGTTAACATTCTTAGTTTCTGTTTCTCGTATTTAAACGATTTATTAATTGCTTCACGATCATTTGAGGAACATTTACAACATTTAGAAATACGCTTTACGAAACTAAGGTTTAGTGATCAACGTTACAAAACGCAATTTTGTAAAAAAACAAATTCTATTTTTGGGGCATGAAATTACTTCCGCTGGAATTTTACCATCAACCGAACGTATTAATGATATATTAAATTCCATCAAACTAGAGAATATTGGATTTGTATAGAATTTTTATTCCTAATGCTGGTGGTAATCAAGCCATCCTCTGCGACTATCCTTAAAAGGACGTAAGAAGCATGATTCACGAATCATTAACTGGTTGGACGAAGCCGTAGATGCATTCGAACTAAGCAGAAAACAACTCAGCGAAGTGACTATGTTGGCTTATTAATTACCTAACGCTAAACTCGCAATGATGGTATATGCATCGGGCAAAGCCATTGGGGCAGTTATCAAACAACAAATCGTGAACGTTTGGCTACCCCTGCAGTTTTATTTATTAAAATTAAACGACACTTAGCAACGCTAAAGTGCATATGATAGAGAACTGTTAGCAGGCTAAAAAGTTACATTGTTCACGGATCACAAACCATTAATTAGCAGAATCCTGAAAAGGCATCACCTCGACAATTCCGATACTTGGACCACATTAGCCAGTTCACCACAGTTATACAACATATTTCTAATATTGAGAAAGTAGTAGCAGACGCACTTTCAAGAATTAAAGTCATATAATTGCCAGAATCCATCGATTTTCAAGCTATAGCAAATGTTCAACAAACCGACGAATTAACCTAACTAATCGAAAATAATAAATTGCTAAAATTAGAAAAAATTCCGTTAGCATTTAATACTTCAAAAAATCTAGATTTTCGCAGATTGGCATTTGAAGCAGTACACAATCTGACACATCCAGGTGTCTAAGCTACGGTCAAAGCCATGACAGATAAAATAATTTGGGAAAATATTAAAAACGACGTGACGGCTCAATGGTGTTTGGCATGTCAAAAAGCCAAAGTACATCGTCATAATAAAGCTTTAGTTAAAAGATTTGCCGAAGTCCATCTTGAGATCATTAATAGATCGATGTACTCGTTGGACAGAATCTGCACCAGTTCCAGACATAATTCCAGACATTTCAATATTAACTGATCAAGGATCACAATTTGAATCAGAATTATTTAAAGAATTTTTTAAATTGTTGGGTTTCGGACGAAAAAAGACATGTGGATATCACCCTCAGTGCAATGGCTTTGTAGAAAGATGGCATCGGGCACAATGGACACGTGTCCTTCCATCAGTTTTGTTGAGGGCTTCGTACAGCATTTCGAGAAGACTTGAAAATTTCTTCTGCAGAACTCGTCTTTGGCCAACCCATCCGGATTCCTAGTGATATGCTGGAAGAAAACAAAACTAAATAGGACCAACCAGAATTCGTATGTCACTTCAGAGAACATTTCTCTTACGTTCGACTACCACCACCAGTAAGACATCAGCAAGATAAAATATCAATTTCAAAAGATTATTTATTTCAAAGATTTAAATACGTGTTTTCATGTGTTAGTTCGCACAGATGCAGTTAAAAGGTCGCTGCAGACTCCGTACGAAGGACCGTTTTTGCTAATCAAACGTTACGAGAAATATTTTACTTTGTAATGTCTCGATACCTAGTGAACCGATAGAAGATGTTAATAAGTCACCACCAAAATCTGCCAAAATTCACCGAAAAGTCAAATTTAACTTTGGACATAATCAAGGTAACCCGATTGTTCGATCAGTGATCCCGGTCGCTATGCATAACCGTTCAATATAAGTTCACTAAGAAAGGGAAAGGTATATTGAATACATGGTAAAATATTGCGCATATTGGCATGCTATCTCATTTACGTCACGTGTGTGGTGGCGTACTGTATTTTTATTTGGCAAGCCGGAACATGAGAAGATATTAAACGACATAGAGAATACTATTAGGCGAATGCGAATTGGAAGTAGTAAAAACCCCCACAAACATCAATGCATTAAAAATGCTATTCGAAGACCTAAAAAAGGAATATAAAATTAGTTATATACTGATATATAGTATTGATTAATCCAAGATCCGTTGGAAATGTTTTTTGGTGTTATGCGGGCAAAAAGAGGTTTTTATGGTCATCCCACTGCGTTGCAGTTTAAATATCGTCTTCGTAGTTATTTGATGGGGCGAAATGAGAGTATTATTTCTCAATCAACAAATATAGAATGTGACAAAACTAATTATAATAAAATGGATGTTAACAATTGTTTAAGAGGTTTTAGTGTTGATGAAACCGAATTATTGAACGGAATGAGAGTCCAGAATGTTCCAAGAATTTACTAACATTTAATTTACTTTACTGATATCACAGAAGGCGAATACTCGTTTAGTCAATTGCATGATTCAACGTCATATAAGACTGATTTACAGTATAACGGCTTGGAATATATCGCTGGGTATATCATAAAGCAGCTATAAATAAAAAATCCGCTTATATGTAGTGAGCAGTCATGTTGAAATTGTGTCAAGTAGTCATTTTACATGGACGGATCAAGTGAGCGAAGCAGGTTAAAAAAAAAACTCAATCTAGAATTTATCCAAAAATTTCAAAGATTAGATGATATATTTAATGAATTTAACTTTACATCCCTTAAAACTGGTGGAAATTACATAAAAACGCTATTTTAAATGTTTTTTAAAATTAGAATTTTAAACGCGCAATTATCAGAAAATATAAATACAAAGAAAAGAAAATTAAGTAAATTACAATTTAGAATTGGAAATTGAAACATGTTTTTTGTTTAACTATGCTATAATAATAATATATTTTATTTTAATAAGATTCTAAGCAGTATTTAAACATAAATTTTACAATATACGTGACGTATATGCGCAATGCGAACGAAAATAAAACACGGAAAGATCATACGTTGTATTCTACACACCTTGAGGAAAGGGGTAATGTGGCTGTCAATCGGAAATATAAATACAATTTCATAACAATTGTCATTGTGTTTATACAGGGTGTCCCGAAATTCGCGTATCAAACGAAATAGGGTGATAAGGGAGCTCATTTCCAACAAAAACAGCCAAATAAAGTTTTTTCGAATTGTTGATCGTGCAAAAGTTATTCCCAAAAGTTGTTTTTTAGTAAAATCGCATGCGCGGCCAAAAAATTAGTATAAAAGAAAAAAAGAGTTCTTTTGTTTAACTTTCTTTTTTAATACGACCTAAGAGTGTGTCTTTCCATAAAAATGTTTTTATAGGCTGCATTATTTCTAATGAAAATTTTGGTTTGGTAAACTTTTTTAGTTTCTCAAAATTTTTTGTTGATGTTTAAGTGACGCTAGCGGGAAAAGATTGTACTATAGAAAGTTGACCCACTATCAGAAAAATATTCAACACTAATGCAGATTTTAAAATGGTATCACACTCCAGGCTATTCACAATAAAATGTTATTTATCAATTTTTTTTGTCACAAAGTAAGTCGTGTCAATTAAAAAACGCACTTAACATAATTTCGAATTCTAAGGGGTATACCCTCCATCCGATCGCAAATTAATTATTTGCCATCAGAAATACGGTTGCTAGATTTATTATGCCATGCCAATTCCCACATTTTTTTAAATTTAATTTTTTTTTCGATTGTTAAGTAGAAATACATAAAAATACTGCGACCTCGGAAAATGCGTAGCAGGCTTTTCGTAGATTTCTACTCTACAATCGCAAAATAAATTTAAATTTAAATAAAATGTGTCAATTGGCATGGCAAAGTTAATCTAGTAACCATATTTTTGATCGCAAATAATTTATTTGCGACCGGATGGAGGTGTACGTGTATTAATTGTGAACCCAAAATGAGTGATGAAAGAATTAATTATGAAACTCCTTTGTGGTTCTTTTCGTTTATTTTAGGAGATTGTAAAAGTGAACCCAACATCCTCCCCGCCTTGAACCTTTTGGTTCAATACAGAAACTTTGGATGTTACGATGTTTTATTTTTGGCATTTGCTGATGGTGAACTTGTGGAATTTGGACCCTCAGGAATGTATGGTGCATCTTGTGTGTGCTTTCGATAGTGGACTGTATTCTGTGATTTATGATTGTGAAGCGCATCTTGTGGCATGTTAGTTTCTTGCTGGTATACGGGCAAGATACATATTTTGTGTATTGGACGTTGAAAAATGCCACTTGCTGTTTTGATTGAGACAACGCGAATGTGACCATCTGGTCCCGGATGCACCTCTAATATTTTTCCCAACGGCCATTTACATAATGGAATATGTGACAATGTCGTTGATACGTACTGAATCACCCATTTTACGCCATTTAATTCTCGCTTGCAATGTGAGAAGATATTCCGAATGCCAACGCTCCCAAAAATGCTGAGTCATTTTTTGCACCATTTGCCATCTACTTAAATGTGAACATTTTGCCTCGGTTAAGTCATTCTCGGGAATTTTTATATTATTATGGCCAATCAAAAAGTGCGATGGTGTTAGCATTTCGATGTTTGGTTCTGTTGTCGCGCAGAGAGGGCGGCTATTTAATATGCTCTCGATTTCCGTCAATAATGTAATCATTTCCTCCAGAGTGAGAATTGTGTTCCCAATCACGCGTTTCATGTGGAATTTAGCAGACTTGATGGCCGACTCCCAGATGCCACCAAAGTGCGGAGCTTGAGGTGGATTGAAATTCCATTTTATATGAGCTGTTGCAGAAAACTTGAGTATCTCTGTCGAGTTGCGAATGGCCGTTTCGATGGTTCTCCTTAGCTTGGCTTCAGCTTCAACAAAATTACGACCGTTATCGCTAAATATGTTGGTAGGGACACCTCTGCGTGCGACAAATCTTTTAAGTGTGGCCAAAAAACACTCACTGGTCAAATCCGTCGTAAACTCAATATGCACCGCCTTAACTGTCAAGCATACGAATAAGCACATATATCCTTGGTAAGATTTTTGTCCTCTTCCTTTGATGAGATGGAAATTAAATGGACCGGCATAGTCCACACCGCAGTTTGTGAACGGTCTGGTTGCTATCACGCGTGACCGAGGTAAATCTGCCATAATTTGAGTACGGAGTTCTGCTTTATTTCGTTGACAGATTACGCAACTTCGAACGAGGCTCTTTGCTTTATTCCTGAGTGTCGGTATCCAGAATGTCTGCCGAGTGATATGCATGATTAACGAAGGGCCAGCGTGCTTGTACTGCAGATGAATGTCCAGTAGAATTAACTTGGTAATATTTGAGCTTGCGTGTACAATTATCGGATGCTTCGTATCGTATGAACATTCACTGTTTTCGAGCCTACCTCCAACAGACGTTGTTATTATCCAAGAACGGATTTAGGGCTGTTAACACACTGCGGTTGGACACATTCTGGCGATTACGTAGAGCTTCAATTTCCTTGGCAAAAAATAACATTTGTTCATATCGACAAATTCGATGTAGGCTATCGCGGAATTCATCTGAATCAGGAATTGGAGTAGTTGTCCTGTCTGCCTTTGGTTTCCGTGCATTGTTGATGAATCGGATGATATAGCAGACGACGAATTGCAATTTTTTAAATGATGAGTATTTCCTGATCAGTTGATCTAACCAATGATTATGTAACAGCACGAACGTTGGTTGTGACGTGTGTAACCCGATCGCCATGGTACGAATAGCTTGCGTTGGTTGGTGTGGCCAGTGTTCTGACGAATGTTGGAGCCAATGAGGACCGTGCCACCAAAGTGAGTGAGAACTTAAAGATTTAGGTGAGAGCCCCCGAGATGCAAAGTCAGCTGGATTAAACTCCGATGGTACATGTTTCCAACGTGAACGCTGTAAAACGTTTAGAATCTCTGCCGTTCGATTCCCAATAAATGTGGGCCACTTGCTTGGATGATCACTAAGCCAATCCAGGACGTCCTTTGAGTCAGACCATGCATAGATGTCATTCACCGTTACCCGTGTTTCCACCAAAACGATCTTTATGAGTTGTGCTAGTAAGAGGGCACCCAATAACTGCAACTTCGGGATTGATAATTGCTTGGTGGGAGCCACCTTTGTCTTTGATGTGATTAGCTGGATCGTAGTTTCGTTGCCAGTGACGACCTTGAAATACACGGCCGCTGAGTATGCGAGTTTGCTAGCATCACTAAATCCATGTATTTCTATGGATGCTGCCCGAGTCATGCAGATATGTCTCGGAATGATAATAGAACGTGCATCCAAAAGATCCTCTCGCAGGGTTAACCATTCGGTAAGTAAATTGTCCGGCAGCGAATCGTCCCAATCGAGGTTTTTCATCCACAACTGCTGCACAAAGATTTTCATTCGAATGATTACTCGAATAATGCCATCCAACCTATAGGATCGAATAATCGGTTCGCATCAGAAAGCGCTGTTCGTTTTGTGTGAACCGAATGTCGTGGCAGATGGACGTTGAACGTAATTGTATCGTTGGCTGGGTTCCAGGATATACCTAACACCTTCACCGTATCCGAAGAATTGTGAGCTTCGGCCGAAAATGGTTTATCGCTAATGTCCCGATGTTCTGTCGGAATGTCCTTCAATAGTGCTTTATCATTTGCCTTCCATTTTTTTAAGTTGAGACCATACTGTGAGAGAACGTTGATTAGGTCATTTCTTATTTTTTGTGCTTCTTCCCAAGTATCTGCACCCGTCATAATGTCGTCAACATATGTGCATTCATTAATGGTAACTGCAATGTCTGGATGGTGCTGTGCTGCTTCGATTGCAATTTGCTTCAGTGCTCTTGTGGCGAGGAATGGTGCTGAAGACAGTCCGTATGTTACTGTTCGGAGTTGGTAATGTTTCAGAGGACTGGACATATTCGCTAGCCAAATTATCCTTTGCAGATCTGCGTCACACTCAGCGATTCTGATCTGACGGTACATCTTTTCGATGTCCGCAGAAAACACATACTTCTTCTCCCGGAAACGTAGTAAAATATTGAATAAACTGGCTTGAACGGTTGGTCCGACTGCTAAGCAACTGTTAAGAGATTTTCCAGAATATGGTTGAGCAGATCCATCGAAAACTACTCGTAATTTATTTCCCTCCTCCGTCGACTTCAGCACTCCATGATGTGGCAAATAATAGGATGGTGATTTAGTTTGATGTGATGGTGAGACTTCTGACATGTGCCCAAGAGAGATGTATTCTTGCATAAACTTAGTGTATGCGTACTTAAATTCTGGCTGTTGAGAGAAGCGACGTTCAAGAGCCTGAAATCTTCGCATGGCGAGATTAAACGTGTTGCCTAGATTGGTACTCGATATTTTGAAGGGCAACTTGACGATGAATCGACCACTTGTGTCTCGAATAGTATGGTTGACAAAATCCTCTTCACAAAGAGTTTCTTCCGGAGACAGGATTGTTTTATCGTTGCCAATTGATTCCACTTCCCAAAATTTCTTCAACGTCGCATCGAGTTGCATCAAATTTGCAGTTGTAGATAATGCTGGACAATCATTAGTCTCATTTGCTCGAGTACTATTTTTTCCAACAACCACCCAGCCAAAGACGGTGTTTTTCAATAGCAGCTGTGAATTTTTTATCTGTCTGGTACCATCACGAAGTATTTCAAACATGACATCCGAACCAATCAATATATCAACTTCAGATTGTTTATTAAACGTGGGATCAGCCAATTTTATCGAGTCCAGTTCCTTCTTGTGTATATCAATTGGCTGATTAGGTAATCTACAGGTTATGCGTGGCAGGACAAAAGCAACCATGTTCAATGTATGTTCATCTTCCGTCCTCAACTTTAATTTTACGATGCCTTTGGTTCGTTCGACGATATTGTGTCCTACTCCACTGACTAGCATATTCGAGTGATCCTTGAGTAAGTTTAGTCGTTGCACACATGAATTAGTAATTAAACTTAATTGAGACCCCGAGTCCAGAAGTGCACGGCACGTTGAGAATCCACCCGTTGAGTTTTCTATTTGTAATGAGATAGTAGGCAGCACCGCTAAATCCTGTCCTTCGTAGCTACAGACCGCTGTGAGAGGTTGAGTTTCCGTAGGCTTTGATGACGAGTTCTCAGTTACGGTTGCAGTAGTTGCCGAGTTTGAGTATTGAGTTGAGTGCAACATCGTATGGTGGCGCCTTCCACATTTGTGACATCTTCCTCGATTTGAACATCTTGACACTGGATGGGTTATGCTCAAACAGTTATAACAACGATGATTATCGTGAATAAAATCGATTCGTTTCTGTACGTCCATTGCGATAAAATCTTTGCATTGTAACAATGAATGCTCCAAGCTTGAACAATATGCACACTTATTTAGAGAACGTTGTGAAGTGGATGGCGTTGTTTCGTTGTGAGTTGCGATATGAGTTCGTGCTTCATTTCTTGGTCCAATGCGCTTTGAATTACTCGTAGATGTTTCCAATGCATCAATACGTCGTATTAGAAACTTAAGGAAATCACTGAACTTTGGATCATCTAAGTCAGTCGAGTGATGTGCCCATGCTGTTCTGGTTTCATCGTCCAATTTATCGAGTAACATGTAGATAAGCCATGGGTCCCTGGCTTGGGCACCTTTGCCCAGCGCTTCCAACCCACGTACTACCTCGTCCGATGTATCCATCATCCTTCTCAGTGCTCCGGCATTAGAGTGTTGAATGTTAGGTTGACTCACAAATTTCTTGATAAATGCGGTAACGATGTGACGTTTGCGATCGTACCGATCCTGCAATTTGGCTAACGCGATTGTATAGTTGTTTTCCGTGATCAAAATGTGCCAAAGTAGCGCCGCAGCCTTCCCATCAAGCAAACCCTTGAGGTATTGAAATTTTTGAGCCTGACTCAACCGTTTTGATTCATGTATGGTTTTCGAGTACAGGTCGAAGAACGAAGGCCATTCTGTGTAATTGCCAGTGAATTTCGGGATATTTATTTTCGGCAATTTTAAATCCGCTTCCGCACCAATGAATTGCGATGTGTGTCCATTCAATGTTTGATCAGACTGTGGCACTATTAATTCTGCGATCGATCGTTTTCGAACCCACGTGTTGAGCATGGCGACGGTCATATGATAGTCATCCTCAAATGTTAGGTCTCCGTCCTCGTCCGGCTTGAGCATGATGATCTTCATGTCATAATCGTTGAATTCGTGCAACAACCCGTGGCATCTCTCTAGCCTTGATTTGATTTCTTCCAACGTCGTTTCTTGCGTTACCGCCTTTGCGAAGTTAGCAATTTTTGTGAGCTTGCCTTTGATGCACGATTTTTGTTTTCTTAGTGCTTGGATCTCCTTTTCCATGCTTGCGGCGCGATGGTATTACACGATGGTATGACGAGGTTATGTTTTTTTCAACAATTAATGTACCGCTCCGGATGCGTACACTGATTCAAATGTATCCGGCTCGAAGGACCAGCTTATGTATGTGTATTAATTGTGAACCCAAAATGAGTGATGAAAGAATTAATTATGAAACTCCTTTGTGGTTCTTTTCGTTTATTTTAGGAGGTTGTAAAAGTGAACCTAACATGGAGGATATGCCCCTAAAGTAGATGCGCTTTGTCAGAAATAGAACAAAATGAATTCAATATTTTTTTTTTATTAATTTTAAATATTATATTGATTTCCCTCGAAATTCCCGGATCTTCCCCTGTTTCTCCCAGATTTGGATTTCCCTCGGATTTCTACTGGATTTTCACTGGGTTCCTCCGGAATCCGGGAAATCCAAATGAAAACCGAGAAATCCGGAACAATTCGAGGGAAATTCTGGAAATCTGTGGAAATTCGGAGGAAATCCTAAAGAAACCCAATAAAACTGAGGGAAATCTTGGAAAATTCGGGAAAATCGGATGAAATTTAGGAAATCTGGCGAAAATCCGGAACAATCCGGGAAATTTGGAGGAAATCCGGAAGAAAACCGGGAAACCCGGAACAATTCGAGGGAAATTATAAAAATCTGTGGGAAATCCAGAGGAAATCCGAAATAAACCCGAGAAAACCGGGGAAATCCTGGGAAAATCTGGTGAAAAACCGGGAAATCCGAAACAATTCGGAAAATTTTGGGCAAACCGGGCGAAATCCCGAAGAAAACCGGGAAATCCGTGAAATCGTGTGGAAATCCGGCAAATTGAAAGAAATCCGTATAATAATATTTAAAATTAATAAACAAAAATTATTTTATTCATTTTGTTTTATTTCAGACAAAGCATCTATTTTAAAACACAAAATTTTGTTAAGTGCGTTTTATAATAAACACGACTTACTTTGTGAAAAAAAATGAAAAGAAACTACCTATTGTGAAAAGTCCGGTGTGTGATACCATTTTAAAATCTGCATCAGTGTAGCAAATTTTTCTGATAGTGGGTTAACTTTCTATAGTACATTCTTTTCCCGCTAGCGTCACTTAAACATTAACAAAAAAATTTGGGAAACTAAAAAAGTTTACCAAACCAAAGTTTTTATTAGAAGATAATGCAGCTTATAAAAATGATTTTATTGGAAAGGCACACTCTTCTAGATCGTATTAAAAAAGAAAGTTAAATAAAAGAACTCTTGATTTCATTTAAATTAATTTTTTGGTGGGCATGCGATTTTACTAAAAACCACAAAAAGTGGAATAACTTTTGAACTATCAACAATTCGAAAAAACTATAATTGGCTGTTTTTGTTGGAAATGAGCTCCCCTATCACACTGCTTCGTTTGATACGCAAATTTTGGGACACCCTGTATTTATCATTTGCTGTTGAAATATATCTTGGATTCAAAGTTAGCGACATCTAGTTTCCGAAATTTCAGTTAATTTTTGTGAAACTATTTTTCTTTTAAAAAAATAAGTACACGTATAAAAAACAATCCAAACAGTGGCACTATTCTGGTAATTCCCCGGGAATAGGGAACTGGGGAAAGATTTTACATAGCTTTTATCTATAAATGTAAAGTTTGATGTAAATATTTGTAAATTGGGAATAATTTTTCCATAGCGAAATTATCAGGGTAAGCTATTCCCAATTTTATTTTATTTTCAAAAAAAATTGCCACTAGCTTTTTACCTTAGTATGCCAGAAAAAAATTATTTAAATAGAATTTAAATGTAAATTCTTTTTTGAGTTCCCTATTCCCGGGGAATTACCAGAATACTGCCACTGTATAAAAAGGGCAAATTGTTTTGTTTAAAAGCTTTCTGTGCGGTCGCTATAAAACGCTCAAGTAACAAATAAGTGTTCTATTTATAAGATTGGTTCCTTGTCATTAATCAATATTATAACTAAATATGTTAATTAATTTAATTATGTTATTATCTAAATGTTTAATAAAATTAGAGTTTTGAAAGAAATGATGTGTTGAAACTTTAGTGAATTATAAGTGTAGTTTGAGGTTATAAAGTCGAGAATTTTTTTGTTTATGCACTAAATTTTTGCAACTTACTTGCAATCAACAATTTAAGAACCAATTATGTTTAGGTACAGAAAATAGGATTGGACCAAACAAAATAAATGACACATACCAAAATTGTATAATCATCTTACTAATTGCTTTAGGGTTATTCGTAAATTACGTCACGTTTTTTGGGGGAGGAAGAAGCAAAACATTTGCACATTTTTAAATGTTTGTATCCGAAGTTTTAAAATGCATACAACACTGTTTCTCTAGAGCTCTGTTCTAAAAAATTTTCTTCACAAAACGTGAATATGATTTTGAGTTTATTGCGCGCAGGGGCGAAGCCCTTATTAATTCGACATTTAAAAATAATTTATGATACAAGTTTCGCTAGATTAAATTTTGGCACCCGAATTAACGATTTGTTTTTTATTTTACCTCTCACACAACTATTTCAGCTACTTAATACGCAGTATTCAGTCAAAATTTGGGTCTTACCCAGATCGCACGGTTTTTTTATAACAAAATGCTTATAAAATTGATACTTAGTTTGTGTATGAGTTACATATTATCTTCAGCACGGATTAATGGACATCATCTTTTTATTGGTTAGTGTAGTTTTATAGTTTCAAGTTTATAAATCATGTAAAAAATCATTTAATAGTTTTATTATTCAATACAAGGTGACGAATGTACCATAAATGGTTCCAAAATTGTTGGTGTATGCAAATTGTTACGTGAATGTGAACCCGCAATAACTGATTTACGGTTTAAATCAATTACACCAACGAAATGCGGATTTAACAACTCTGAAATAATTGCTTGTTGCCCTGTTGCCAAACAAACAACATTCGGTGTTGCAAGCCCACCAAAACAGGAACAAAGTTAGTCATAAAATGATTCAACCACGATTGTCGAGAACGCTATTAATTTCAAATATTTAAATTATAGAATGTAAACAATATGGTGGACGACTGAATCAAACGATTACTCCAATTACAGTTGTAAATGTGGTAACCGAACAAGTGGAATTGTATTATTCATGTGCAAGAATTTTGGATTATCGATCTGTTCTCGTAGATGAAATCGTTTGGAACCTTGAACTGCCCCACTCGGCTTTGTTGGGATATCGTGATGCCCAAAACAAAACGCATTGGTATTGTGGCGGCTCTCTGGTCAGCTCACGTTACGTACTAACAGCAGCACACTGTATTCGATCATCGGTGCAGTAAGTAACACGTACTTAAAATATTTAATCTTGATTATGAATATTGTATGTTTTCTTCAAGCGGTGACGTAGATATTGTTCGCCTTGGAGAAAACGAAATTGATTCAGACGATGACGAAGCTCAACAAATCGATATAGCTGTCGAAAAATTACTCCCGCATCCAAATTTTAGGATTACTTCACACTATAATGATATTGCACTTATAAAATTAGCCCAGCAGATAGCATTTTCACCGTATATTCGTCCAATTTGTTTACCAAATATTCAACATCAGAAAACCGGTTGTTTTTCATCAGGCTGGCATGGCCTATCTAATTGGGGAATGCCTGATAAAACTTTATTTAAACAATTAATGGAAACTATCTCAAACGATGAATGTGGCCAAATTTACAGGGCAAATGCGAGTGATTACCGGGTACCACAAGGAATTATTGACAGCCAAATTTGTGCAAAATTGAGAAAGCACGCTGATTCTACGTGTGTTAATGAACGGGGTGCTCCATTGCAAGTGTATCATCGTGATATTAATTGCTCGTATATTCAAATTGGAATTGCGTCGTTCCAGAACGCTTGTGTGGATCCAAGTAATCAACCGGTTGTCTTCACAAACGTTTTCAGTTATGTTGAATGGATTATGGAAATTATTTGGGCGCCAGGTGACAAATCGTAATCAAATTTAAAAACTGTTGTTATTTAGCAAGCCGCCTCATAAATTTTTAAAGATATCCACATAAACACTTCATCACCATTTGTATATTATATTAAATTATATTTTAATAAAAAAATCAAGAATGTATCTATAAAGAACACAACATCCACCTCTGTGTACCATAAAGTCTCAGAAAATTGATCTAATCTAATCCACTTCTTTCCACTTAACATGTAATTTAATAATCTAACTACTATCCTTCTAAAAGCAGCATATACGGCATGTAGTTTGTGTTTATAAAGTCGACAGCTTTTTTGTTTGTGCAATAAATTTTTGCAACTTACTTGCTATCAACAATTTAACAACCGTAAGTTTTAAGCTAAATTAATTTTTTTATCTCATTTTTATAGTTGTTCTAAAGATCGTATCTAATGTACCTAGATACTGACGATATATGATAAACAAATTTTCCAGTTGTGTTTATAAACGAGATACAAAAAAAAAATCTTTAAAAAAGATTTTAAAATTAAATTTTTCGACATACCTTTAATCGAGTTGAAATAGTTAAACTCCTGTAATAGATAAGAGAAGAAAATTTATTTGGAAAATTGTTTTGTTTGTTTGTTTGTTGTTAAATGCAGTTGATGCTGATAAAATCAAAAAATAATGTAAAATAAAAAAATTTGTAAAATTTGCAATAAAAAAACTCAAAATACTAGACAGAATAATAGATAAATTTCATAAAGATTATTATAAAAGCTTTTAAATTTAAAAGCTTTCTGTTTTACCATAAACCGAATAAAGCTTAGTTGTTTAGATATAATATTCCAAGAAAAGTATCAAATTAGTAGATTTTTTTAAAACATGTTTTTACATAAATAGATAACGTTGGAATAGAACTCAAAATTGATTTACTGGATTGATTGGAAGGACTCCTGATCCATCAGAACTGATGGATTGGATTAATGGGCTTGACGAATTGATGAATGATTGTACTGCACGAGACAATGCGCGCGACAAGTTCTTTATAAAATATAAATGCAAAGATCGCGCTCATTAGAAAACATTCAGGTGCTTTGAATTTCGATCGTTCTTAGTTCAAAATGGTCTGTTAAAATTAATTTTAATAAAAATCGAAAAGTTACATTTTAATATAATGTTCAAACTTACCAATCAGTTTTCCATCTACTGTAAAAGGTAGAAGAATTAAAATCATTTTATCAACTAATTTACTAAAATATAAAATGTTAGCAATCATCAAAAAAACAGAAATTATTTGACAATCTGTTGACAGATAGTTTCAGAACAGATAAAATAAATCAGACAGTTTACAAAATAGAAGATTAGCACAGATTTTCTAACTACAACAGTAAAAATACAGAAATAGAAAGGAAGGTAAGTAGGTAGGCAGTAAGTACCTTGCTACGTAAAATACAAGAGAAGAATGATAGTGGAAATGAACTGGAAAATGCAGAGAGATGCAACAACAACAACAAATTTTACTAATAGAAAGTGGAGAAGAGTAGGCAGAAAAAAATAAAATAAAACAAAATTTAAACAATAAATAAATCTGATAAAAAAAAAATCCGACAACCCTTAGTAAACACTCGTACAACTTTCTGCAGAGTTTTTCATATTTTTCCAGTTTCGTTACATAATTTTTTTGATTTGTTTTGTTTTTTAAGCAAAACAACATGTACGTACCTACCAGCATCGTAACCTGAAAGGTAAAAACTTTATTAAAATTAAAATTTTCTTGAACAAATTTTTTTTTTAATTTTTAATCTGCGAAAGAAGTAGCAGAGTAGTATATCAGATTCAAATCAGTACACGGAAGAGAAAAAGAAGCGAAACATTTTTTTTTAAACATTCAAAGAAAATATCAAAGCCAACATGAAATTTCAAAAAAAAAATATTTTAATATTCTAGAATATAGGAAAATAGGTAAAGGAATAAAAATTATAGGTTCTAATACACAACGTATACCGTCGACTAAATCTGATTTAAAAACTTAAAAAAAAAAAAATCCTTTGTTGTCAAACTTGTATATACGTTTCGACATTTTCCCCTCCCACCCAACGAAAACACTGTACGTATATAGAAGAAAACTTAAAAAGCATATCACGATATTAAACAGAGAGATATAGAATAGAAAAGCTCACATGAAAATAGAAAATTATTTTGATAAAAAAAGAAAATTATGTTTTATGTGTGTGTATGTTGTGCATGATTTTACTTGTTTTTCACATGAAAATGTCGAGTAAATTTTTTTTATACGACGTCGTGTTTTTTATATCAAATGATAACACAAACAAAAAGTTTCGCTTTAATTAAATTAATCATAGACACTAACGTTTTCGAATTAAAAATATAGTAAAGTAGAAAGAGCAAGTGTCAAGTGAAATTTTCAAACGGTTTTTAATTTTTCAGTATAGGAATTTGTGTGAACGTAAAGTTAATAGTTTGGGAAAATTGACGTTATTAGCAGGTAAATACAAAATAGTTACAATACCACTATGGAGGCAATACAAGAAGACAAGCCTCGGATGCAACAAACCTATGGGGGACCTGCATTTGGTTTAACTATACGCCACTCTCACCAACAAAACCAGTAGGAATCTCAAATAGAATACGCTTTAGAAATAAAGAAAAATTTGTACTTAAGTGCGTTAGTAGGTAATACTCAACTTCCAACTTAGGCAACCACGGGAACACGAATCGGTCAAACGAAATTTTTTTGACTAAAGATCTGCATTAGCATGCTTACAAGAATCAGTTGACACAACATTTGATGCCAGCAGAGGAAGTAACAACAAACAAATTGTGATTTTTCGAAAAAAAATCATCTTCTCCGATGAGGCGCATTTCAAACTTGATGGCTATGTTAACAAACAGAATTGTTGCTTTTGGACAGCTGAAAGTCCAAGAGTGATCTTTCAACTTCCCATAGATCTACCACGAGCCACTGTTTGGTCCAAATTTGCACATTTTGGGCTGAAGGAATCGTTCTTCTTCGAGAATGAGACTGACAATGCGGTCAGCGTCAATGCCGTTCATTACCGTGAACCTGCCACACAGGGAACGAAACAATGGAATTGTTGAAGACGAAATTTGAAGAGAGAGTTATCTGAAAGACGAGGTTCGACGCGCCGTTTGTGAAATTGAAGCGGCATTTTGCCAAAACGTCCATATCGGTATTAGAGCCCGGCAACTCCCGATCCAAACGCCAAAGCTTTAACCACTGTGCCATTTGGTCGGTAACTGAAGTCTCGGACGTAGTGGGAAAAAATCGTATCAACTAAATAGGTATGAACCTACAAAAAAACATAGCAACACCACTGGTTTAAATTTAATGCGTAAATGTCGTTTAATATCGTATACGTCGATACTCCGACGATGAAAGCTGTGAAGGGTTATAACCTTCGAAGAACAAAAACTGAATTTTTGAGATGTCATAAAATAACATAACAATCACTCGAAAGAACACAGCAAAGAGGAATAAAATATCATCACCTACCATTATGCTGCAGATATGAGGATCTTTGGGTTAGAATTTGGTTAGAGCTTGAAACAGGATGAAACCGTCACCTGCAAAGCAGTTGGAATGGGCAAAATACAAAAGTGTTATTACAAATAGTTCCAAGACACTATGCTGATACATATAACAAAAGTCATTTTTAAAAATGACAACCAACCCTCAAGAACATTCGTTGTCCTAAAGACAAAAGACTCACTCCGTAAAATAATGATAACCACAGCCACAGAAGAAGTGATGAACTAAGAATGTACGGATAGTTCATTTCTCATATGCTTATTACTCGTACTAACTATATAACTGTGATATGGAAATATTTAACGCCCTTAAGAATTTTATGTGTAAATGGAAATCTATAGAGGACAGCCACTAGTCCACTGCGGTCCTGCCTCGTTTTAAACCCCCTCAGAAGAATGATAAATAACACAACAGCTATAAATTCAGAAACTAGCAAATCAGTACTAACCACGTGCTATATATGGAAAATGTAATTGTCTTTCTCTGGCTCTACAGGTGAACCCTATCGAACAAGAATCGATCGCACATCTTCTAAACCCTGAATTAGTGATAACTTTGGCAGAACTATATAAGTGTGCAGCAGCCGACGGGTAATAGCTAAAAATATACAAAGCAGGACTATCCAACAAATACTTTAGCCGTCTATTCTCAAAAAAGCTGAAATAATAAAAATAAGGTATACGTATACCACAAGTACGCCACAAACGAACTGAAGTTGTCTAACAAACTGATCATAACAAGAAGTACTAAAGAAAGACCACTTTAATTTACGAAATTGCATATAGCAGGCAAGCCTACGTTCGGGCAGTACACTAATTCTCTAAAAAACAAGATAATGTGCAAACGTGAAAACCATAGTAAGCTTTTTGACTTTACACTTTTGTTTTTTAGAGAATCAGTGCTCAAGATAACGTTTATCGGGTTCGCTAGTAGAATTTGTTCGCGATTTGCAACAAAGTAGCTGACATCTGGTGAACAAAATATGAATCATAGTTTGCTATGAAGCAAGGGGGATTAAAACTGTCATAACAATGGATTTGACAATTCTCGTCCCCCTTGTAGACGTAGAAACCAACGCTATCTACATTCGATGAAAATCGCCAATAAAAAAAAAAAAATTTCTATGATAAAAATTTTATCTATGATAAAATGAAAATTTTATTGAATTTGTTTGTAGTTTTCATAATAAATTAATTATGCTTTGATATGTCTGAGATTTTTGTTAGTTGGAATGTTGGGTGCCGCTCCAAACAGTGCGGCAACATGATGCGTTTTTGTTCGCCTCTTACCTCTTCGCTTGTAAACAAAATTTTATAGTGAGAATTTCTTGCAGCACGTTTGCAGCAATAATTTTATGTGTGGCGAACAAAACAAACAATTTTAGTCAAACTTTTTAAATCATCAAATTTTTAATTTTTGTTTTTATGTGATAGTATGAAATGGAATTTTGGCAAAAGATTACACAAATAATTTATTGATATATATTGTGGCGAGCCGGGATCATATCACGGTGGCAGGATTCTATGACGTACTTACAAAAATATTGATGAAAATCGGCCCAGGATTTTCAATCAAACTATTTTGTATTAGAGGACCGGTTAAGGACAATAGACCGTCAAAGGTCATTTGAAAAGTTTCATTCATTAGCTCGATTTCTTATTAAGCACGTAATTGGTCTACTGAAGAATCTTTATCGTAGATTATTGTATTTTAGTGAACAGATCAAATTGAAATTTCTCGGAAAGATTGTCTATCTTGCTTTTGGCACAAAATGACGTGATCGAGACAGATGAATTCATTCCAGAAATTCAAACGGGTGTCGATGGCAGATCTCAGATAGCATCCATTCCTGATGCTGTTCAGTCGTGAGAGACTACACGGAGCTCAAACTATAAATTTTATTTAATTTTGTAAAACACACTTTATGAAAATAAAACCTTTCTAGGTATTTATTTAAAATTTTAGTAATTTATTTATTTAATTAAAATAAATTTTAAAGTATTCTATTACATGTTTTTGTTAACTTCTAATAACTAAGGCAAGAAGTTCTTTTTTCTTTCAGAAGTTCGTTATTTGTCGCTGTTAGCTAAGGCGATTACTTAAGCGAGTGGTATTGGCGACCAGTGGCACTATTCTGGTTTTCCCTGGAAATAGGGAATTGGGAAAAATATGTTCATAGTATTTTTGTCTAAATTGTATCTTTCTAGCCTACTGAGGAAATAAGTTTGCTGTAAATATTTTCGAAACAAAGTTAAATGGGAAAATATTTTTCCCTATAAAAATTTTGTAGAACAAAAGTTTCCCAATTAACTTTGTATTGCAAATTTTTGCACTAAACTTATTCCTTCAGTAAGCCAGAATTGGTTAAAAATGCTATGAAAATATTTTTCCCAATTCTGTCTTCCTAGGGAAAGCCAGAATAGTGCAAGAGGTATGGATAAATCATGGTTGATATATGAATATAAAGAATAGTTATTAACAGTTGTTATAAATCGAAAGAATTACTCTGGGGTACTGAAGGTGATGGTTTAGGACATATAGACAGAGGGAATGCGGTAATCATTTGGCATTTTCGAGCGTTTTGAAAAAGCCAAGATGTGCAGCTAGACCACTATCGTGGTTATCAAAAAAAAATTTCGCCCTGCCCGACTGTTCCGACCGGAATACACCGCTTCTACTCGCAGTTCTACGTGAACCTTCACCTTGTTCAGCATGACAATATTTATACACATTCCCGTCGTTAATACGAAAGTCGAGATATTTATCGAGATAATCTAATAGATATTTCTTATAGTTCTGATATGCTGCGTCGTCCTACACGTTGGTATCTACTTGAATATACAAAACAGCACGAGATAATAGACAACAACACGAGATAATAGTTCCCCCTAATGGATCAGGAACTGGTGGTTGGTGGACAACCAGCCATCCCAATGAGTCTCCGGGCATCTTTAACAGATTTGTTTTGTAAAAACTAGAATGCTGGTAATCTTCTCGTCATCGATTCTCAATCCGTCCGAGAATTTATCCGAGGAATCTGATATCAGTGGCATGGAATCGTGATTTATATTAGCTAGTAAGGTTGGTCTTCCGGAGAACCTCGTCCATCAACCGACAAAGAGTTTGTTGGCTAGAATTGCACAGCCGAAACGGCATTCGCTTGTACTCCTTTTCCAGGTACAATAAAAGCCATTTTAGGTCCACTGCTAGCATTTAACTAAATAACATATTTAGCTTGGATAACTGTTATAGTATTCTGTTTATATAGGCTAAAGGATAACTAAAACTTCATGCAGTTGCAGGCCTCCCCCATCTCGCCCAACCTAATCGTACGATCCAGGTTTGCATTCATATCCTTTTGGACGTGAGAGGAGATAGATCGCGGCTTAGTGTTACCCGGCCGCTAGTCCCCCTGTGATCAACCCACAACAATTACCCGTAAATACTGAGACGTTTGTTGGTCACAATTAATGGCCGGATGCGGAGAGCTTCCCAAATCCGCGGTTTTAACACGGGCCTCAATTGGAATCAATTCTAACCCAAAGCGCTCCAATCTCATATATGTCAGACCCGCTTAATAAGGTGCATCTAGCACCTGAATTTACTAACCCAGTCACATATACCAAAATCTCTACCACAATTGCCGTTTATCGCTGGCCCTCTCTTCGATCATTTTCTCTCTTGCGTTAACAGCAGCCTTTTTAATTGTTCGCTTTCTAAGTACCACATGTAACACAATAGAGATTAGCAGTTCTTAGGTGTATGGAAGAGTGACCAGTAATCTACACTCACGAGCAACTAAATCGACTCTTCAGTGCTCACAGAAAGGCGATTTTTTTTAAAGCAGTTCAACCGATTTTCACAAGACATTATTTTTGAAAGCATGATATTTTTACTTTACAATGACACTATTTTGAATGAAAACGCCACCAAAATTGCTGATTATGAAAAAAAAATATTTTGCATGCGAGTCCCCATTGACCTTATTAAAGTTTTGATGTTACTGATGTTAGATGGTACCGGATTTCTGGCTCGGACCCTTCTTTTTAGTTCGCCTCATAAATGCTCAATTGGATTAATTTCTGTACAGAGGGCTGGCCACTTCATCGTCTCGAACCGAGTCCAACCTCATCCAAAAACTGCCTAGTGGTTCGATCTGTGTGACACCCGGCATTGTTATGCATTAATATGAAATCTCGATATATCTTTGAGTGGTCAGACCTTCTCTACGGCCTCCACCAGGTACGAATACAAGAACAACCGCTGCCATACAAGACTGTTTCAGCAAATCAGCACTGCAAAATCGCTCTCCTGTTCGCTAGCAAATTCAAGTCGCTCTTTGCGGTTGCAAATCAACGCCCGTGAGATGGCGATTTCGCAGGGAAGTTGAGACATTAAATCGATCGTCCCTCAGAGAGCTATACCGATACCGGCTGGTATGTGGACACCGATTGAAGGTACCAGTTTCTTCAAACCTTCTGGATACACTCTTGTAGATTGCAATCTGCTGTATTGGCTCATGTTTAACCGCGACGAGCGACTTCTCGTTAATTGCGTCCTTCTTTTAATAAAGCAACAACTTGTGTGGTTTTATCTGGAGTAGAATCCATGATATTGAGGAAACAACGAATGAAACTGGTAGAGGCCTGTTCAGGTCAACGTCTGATAAGTGACTGATGGCAAATATCGGTCAACGTAGTATTACACAGGAGATTGCAGCGCGTCAATTGTTTTCACAGAAACATCGCATTTTGCTACGATTGCTTTAATTTAAAAGTACTGTATAGATTTTAATGATAAAAGTGTCCTTGTAAAGACAAAAAAGTTTTTGTACGCGCGGAGGTTTGAGCCGATTTTGTTGCTCACGAGTGTATTGCAGCATATCCTGAGATCTTTGGTCAAATAAATCTCTTAAAAATTGCTTTACGTCCAGAGTAATCGATAATTGTTCTCATTATTCAAGTAAAATCACCCCATCAAACCGCAAAATAAATTTCCACAAATTTTTGGAATGATGCGTCTGTGCAGGCACGTTTTATGCCGAATAGATAAATTGCGAAAATATCTAGATAATAAAAGTATAATGTTCGTATAATTTAATATCAATAAAAAATAAATAATTTTCCTGAATAAAAATAACTTAACGAAAAATAAAATAAAAATTGAATCAAATTGTTGAAAATGATAAAAGAAAAATAAATAAACACACACACACACGTACACAAGATAAGTCGTTGATTTGAAGAATATGAACACATAACATACAGTCTTCCATACACAAACAAATCTCCAAAAATATTTTCGTTCGTTATAGATCTTAGAACGCATATAGGGAATTCCGCCTTTGGGTGGCTGGGTGCTGTAAATAAACCAAATAAAATAAGAAAATCGCTATAATATGTTTTTATTTATCCACCACCCACTCGATTCTACTTTTATATTTTTTTTTTTTGATCTGCGGAAAATGGAAAAACGTAAATAAATATTATATACGACCAAGATCTATATTATACGGAAATGTTTTTTATGCTTAATGTTTATTTATTTTTCTGGTCAGTTGCAAGCACAAAAAAAATATAATTCACTTTGAATTTATGATCTCTTCAGTTGAGTAAAAAGGAGAAATACCAACCGACGACGCAAAAAGAAAAAGAAGATGAAACTGAAAATCTTGAGGTCAAGAAAACGAATGGAAAAATAAAATTTATTATTTGTATTTGGTACATAAAGTAACATTTATTATTTATTTGAACTTTTTGCTGTTTTTTGTTGTTGTTCTGTGCTACAATAAATAAAGTTGTTTAATTAATTATAGAATTTATTTTATATTTTCTTTAAAGTTTTAGCTTTAGTTTAAGGAAAACGAATTATTTCCTGTTCTCTCTCTCTTTCATTCTTAAATTAAGATGTAAACGAATTTAAGATGTACAAAGTTTCAGAATTATTTCGTTGTTGTATAATTTTTTTCTTGTACACAATTAATTATTGAAGTAGACTTGGGTGGTATATAGAAAATCTTTGGTTATTATAAAAAATAAGCTTTAAGAAAGCTTTAATACATTTTGTTTTGGTTTGCAACTTGTGCAAAGTTAGTTTTTTAATTGATGGATTTTTAATTTAGTTTTGCAGTTCTCCAACAGTGTTTAGTTGCTCACGTTGAAGTGTTATGGTTTTGTTAATTCGTTTGCAATGGTGTAGTAGTATTTTACAATCATTTTCCAATTTATTGCAAAATTGTATTTACTACCACGTTATAATAAATATATAAGTACTTTTTCGTATAAAATTTTATTTTCTCACATAATTGGAAAGGAGGAATCACCTATCCTGCAATCATCCGTATTACTTATATGCACTAAACCGCTTCAACTTTTCCCTGGACAGCAGGCTGTATCTTCCTGAGAAGAGAACTTATTTCTTAGATTTATTTCGATATTATTTATTTGCATTCTTAGTAATGGTCCAGTTTTAGCATTTTGTATTCCTATTTTTGTATATGATGTTGATTCGATTACTTCGTTCCAGCTAACTAATTTAAGCTAGGTTCCTTCAATGAAACCAGCCATGTTAACGGCTTATATGATCAGTAATTGGGAAGAATTTATTTCAGAAGAAATTCGTTGCCCACTCTAAGGCTAGCAATCTGTTCTCGACCATATAATAGTTTTATTCGGTTTTTGAAATGTTCTATAAAGGCGTAAAATATTGGCAGGTTTTGTTCGACTGTTCCTTGTGATAGAACGGCTCCTTTGGCTACATTGGTGGCATTTGTAATAATGTGCAAGAGTTGTGAAAAATTCGAATATTGTAGGATTGGTTAAGATAGAATAGTTTTTACAGTTCTGACGTTAGATATATCCAGATCTGTCATATTTATCATAAAGCAAGGGAATGTTATGCTCCGCTTTAATTTCAGATATTAAACGATATATACTGATATATATATATATATATATATATATATATATATATATATATATATATATATATATATATATATATATACTCTAAGGATATATGTATACTTGCTTCGTAAGACCAAATAACTTGTAAGAGAATCTGACATCAATCTTGCTTAAACTAATGGTCTTATAAACCTAAAATGTCGTAACCGGCCGTGCAATAGGTTTGTAGGTGGATGTTTATTTCTGTATAAGATTACAGCTAATCTCTATTCTTATGGAATGAGACCTATCGATTCATCAAAGTGCATTTTTCTGAATTTTAATTTTCAGTTCTTGCCAATTTTTTTCTACTTCAGATGCGCTTTCCACCTGAACTTAGAGTCTAGTCCCTAAACGAACTAAATACGTCAAGTGTTCTAGACGGTGGATTTTCATTAGTAGAATTCATTCGTCCGTTACCTATTGATGAGCAATTTAAAGGATTCGTTAATTGCAAGTTTCAACTCACGAATGTGAATGCAATTAGAATGGTACCAAAATCTAAAAATGGCGGCCAGTACGATTACATATAGTATTGTCTCAGTGTTGATGAAGAAGCTTTTACTTCTTTGATCAAATTTAAACTATGGCCGTCTGGCTTATTCATCAAAGGGTTCGAATTTGCTCAGAAAAAATTTCGGAACAAAGGGCCAAACACTCAAAACACTTAAGTGAAAATACTAAACCATTATTAAGATCTTATAATTCGTTCAAAGGAATATGTTCCGTCTACTGTCAAAATGTTAACAAAACTTAAGTCTAAACCACACAAATGTGTGAGTAAAAAATCATAGTATGTAATGGCGTTTTTAATAAAAAATTTCGTTTGATTTGAAGTACAACCAACACAATTGTGCGTATTGTTATGCTGTTTTTTCGAATGAAAATAAGTTTAAAAGGAATACACAAATGTGTAAGTGGGTCAAAACACATACAAAAATAAATTTTTGACATGGTACTTTTGCCATACCCACACAATTGTGTTACTAAAATACAAAAGAGATATAGGACAGCCGCGTTCTTTTTTCTCTTATCTTATTTCATTTCCGTAATTAGATTTTCTGGCATAGGTGTCACTTTGGTCGTTTCTTTCGAACTTTTTTCGAAAAATTGCCATTGTTTGTTTACTTTTTTGCTTTGACAACTAAGCTAAACAGTTGAAATAGTTAAATTTAGTTTTACTTTTTCATCGGCTGTGTTTATTTTCAAGGTTTTTTCGAACTTGTACTAAAACAGCTAACTTCACTCTTGTCTTATAGAAAAAAAATTTGGAACACGAGTTTACAAGGCAGTGTCCTATATTGATACTATTTAATATTTGGTAATACCGTAGATAAATGAGAAATATAAGAAAAATTCAGTAGGATTGTATGAGGAACATAAGTCATTTTCATTGAATGAATACAGAAAAATTGTTAGATTGTAAATTATATTTTTAAATTTTTAAACTATCACAGAAATTATTTCTACATTTAGTTTATATTACCTTATGTTGAATTCTATTTACTTTTCCAAATCAATGTGAAATTTATGGTTCAAATAAAACAAAAAATCAAAATTGAGGCGGTTTTATGTATGTATTTGAGATATTAAATAGGATTTTGAAGTTTAGAAAATGGCACGTCAAAACGATATCACTTGTATACTCCACCATACGAAATTATATATATTTTTATATTTTTAAACGAATAATCGTCACATATTTATTAATGAACGATTAAAATATATTTCAATTAAATTTAAAACACATGCTTTAATTTATTAGTAATTTAACACACCAATTGACGTTACTACAAAAATTGACGTTTCATTTTGTATTGGTATTTCTCCATCAAAAAAAATTGACGAAAAAATTTACATTTTTTAATGTGAAATTCTATTTACCAAATTCCGGCAAAAAAATTGATGTACATACTTCAAAAATTTTGTTCTATTTGACAGAAAACATCAATTTTTTTTTTTGATGTACATCAACTTACAGGATTTGTTTGTGTAGTAGACGGATCATTTGGCAATACAAATTAGAAACTTAATTAAAATGAAGTGTCGTGTGAAAATGTGCCAAAACACGCCTAAAAAATTACAGAAAGGAGAAAGGAATATTTTACCATCGGCGAGTTTATAAAAATATTATATAAAATAAAATGTAAATTATATCCCTTTTGTGATTTACTAACACAATTGTGCGGGTAGGGCAAAAGTACCATGTCTAAAATTTAGATTTGTATGTTTTTCGAACCAACTAACACATTTGTGAATTCTTTTTTAACTTCTTTTGGTCCGAAAAAAACACTATATCGTTACACTCAATTGTGTTGGTTTTACTACAAATAAAGCGAAATTTTTTATCAACTACGCCATTACATACTATGGTTTTTTACTCACACATTTGTGTGGGTTGGACTACAACTGAGCCATTTTTTTTGTTTTTCTTGGTTGAAAAAGGAATATACCATATGTATGTTAAGAAGAAAGTGATTTGTGGTAAATATATCCTTTGTTTATGTTAAAAAATCACAAAAAAATAAGAAACGAATTTTGGTTGTTGCCGTGGTTTTGCTGGTTTCTTGTTGTAAGTTTTATTACCAGTGTCGCATTTTTCTTATTACATACTGTGGTTCGATTGATTGTTTCATGTACTACGTGCTTTTCTGTTCATAATTATTTTTATTTTTGAATACCATAATTATTACTTTTTACAGAAATTATATGAAAAACATATTTTGTTTTTTTTTAGGATAAGCTGAGGAATTAAAAAAACAATGGTTGAACTCAATTGACTTCCGACGTACAAGATGTAAAATGTAAAAATGAGTAAAAATTCAATTATTTGCTCGTTACATTTAGAAAAGAATTATCGTATGCCACAGGCAAAAGAGAATCGGTAAATATTTTTAAGAAATGAGTCATTCTCTTCTTGTTAGTAAACGACTAAACTTGACGGCAATGAAAATAATATTAAGTTAAATAGCACCAATAACTATTTGGATATACACAGTTTTAAATCTACAATATATTGTATCAATACTACTACATACTTCTTGAAGATTTATATGAATTAATGAATTATGACAAAAAACGATAATCATAAATGTCAAAATGAATAATTTAAGTTTTTTTTTTGAAATTTGAACAACTCTTTCGGTTTCGTTCCGCCTCTAATTTAACATTGTGACAATGGACGCATTCAGGTTCGCCAACTGTTGCCATCATGATTAGTGAAATCATCGCCAATTTAATTTGAAAATTTTATAGAATTTAAAATGTACATAACGTTGGCTGTAATTTTGAATGCGCCCCATGTTTTCGGTTTTCCATACATTTTGACAGTGAAACTAAAAGGACGGAACGGAACGAAACGAAAACTATGTGCCTCGGAGTTAACGCCGAAAAATTAGTTGAAATAGTTCACATCTAAACACACTCAATCCGCGGTTCCACACTTTAATTCTTTCAGCGTGATTCTTTTTCGTTTCTTTCCCTTTCACCCACAAACTAATTTTTTGGCGGGGAAACTGTTGAATCTTTTTTCGTCAATTTTTTTTTGATTCATTGATTTCTTCGCACTATTACGTAATAAATATTTCACGGACATCTTGTTTATTAGTCGTTTTTGGGTTAATTTTACTTTAATGTTTGCTTCGAGCGCAAAAAAAATATATTTTCAACCAAGGAAGCAATTTTCGCAGCAAATTATAAATATTTTTTACTTTACGAATAAATCAAAAAACATAATTTTACGCACATACATGAAAAAAGAAAGGCTATAGTAAAAAAAAGGGTGTACTAAGAAAATCGTTCGGATTGTTTTGTTTGCTTATAATAAACAATAGAAATAAAAATGATTAATTTAAAATATAATTTATATTTAATTTAATATATAATTTAAAATAAAATATATTAATTAATATTACAGTTTTAAATTAACTATTTTCATTTCTATTTTTAATATGTATAAACAAACAAAACAATCCGAACGAATTTTTTGGTACCCTTTACAAATGCGCAAAGAAATCAAATATGAACATCGATTGATTTTTTGAAATCAGAGAATCACGACGAAAGAATTAAAGTGTGGCGAGGCCCAATAAAGTGAAATTTATTCAGCACTCAGCAGGCTGAATAAATTTAGCTGTCACTTTTAAATTTGTTTATAATTCAGATTGTTTATAATTCAATGAACAGTGATGTCATCATAGCCGATAATGTCGGCATTATGATATATGGGGACAATTCAGAAATCTGGTGAAGTGAAATAAATCGGAAAAGTATCAGGCATGGCGTTTGGCTATTTGGACAATAACTTGTATTGGACTGACTCGACTGTCGCATGAAAATTACGCCATAATCGAAGCAATTGTTGGCCGAATAGCACCGATTGGTATTGTGATCTTAGTTGAAAGTGGATTTATGTTTGTTACGATGCGGTCTGACAATAAAAATTACATCTATACAATATCTCTCCCATCATCGGATACACTATAAATTGTTTGAATCCCAGGTGGGGATAAATGATATCTCATTTGCCTTAGATAGGGAATTACATTTACAGGCTGTTTTGGGGCGATCGCGATTTTAAACGAACGAACGGAGGACGACGAGGTCCATGACCATAAATACAAGTTGATGTAATTTTAACACAGGCTACTTGTATAATATCCCAAAACGAGGATGATGAACAGTTTACCAGACGATGACGAGTACAATGAAGATGAATAATATAATTTGACGACGAAGATAAATCGAATGAAGAAGATTCTTCGAGAAATATAATATTTTAAACAGTGATTTTTTAAAAATGAGCAACCAAACCGACGCGTGATACCTAGGTTATTTTATTTTAAAAAAAATTAACTCACGTTTACAATTTTTTGCGACATATAATGTGTTATAGTTTCAGATTCATTTTAGAATTGTACTCGAAATTTAGAATGACATATTACAACAATTCAATTTGTTTCAAATAAATTATGCACTCGATGATAATAATCTGATTAATAATTTATTTAATAACAACAAAATTTTATTTTAGATTGATTTGTAGCAAACGAAACTTTGTCTTTATTTTGCTAGATCGGTTTGTACCAAAGCAACTTTTTGATTTTAGAACAATCGTGTATTGTACCAATGCCTTCTAAACTACTGGCCTTTTACTACTCTCATTTTTCGCACATGACGTCAATTTAAGTCTAAACCGAGACTGCGCAATAATAATTTTAAGATATTTACACTAACAAAGCAACTAGAGAAAGCAACAACAACGTCGACTTAGCGTGTCGTCAACATTTAGTGTAAGCGGCCAGTAGTTTAGAAGGCATTGATTGTACCAATCCTAAATTCTTCATATAAAATTGCTTTGGGACCGGAAAATTGGTACAAAACGATTGGTACAAAAAAGTCACATACTTTATTTTGCTAGATCGGTTTGTACAAAAGACATTTTATGTGACGATTTTTTTTGCTATAGAGATGGTAGGATTTTAATTTTGCAATCAATATACACATATGTATTTTGTATTATTGAATATGAAATGTTGTTTATTATATTTATTAGATAACAGTAATAAAAATTATTTACATTGATAGGCTTAATTATATATTATAATATTTTATTTTTTATTAATAAGTTTTTATTTAATTAAAAAAAAAATTATATTTATAAAATAATATTAATTTTATTATACATATTAATAAAATTATTTATAATAATAAAATCTAATTGATTTATAAAAATAAAACCTAATAAGAATCATTCGTATCATCGCGCCGCCGCCATTTCACATTTTCTGTTTGTTATATCGCATCGCAATTGTATCTGTTGATCAACGCAAATTCAATTTTTATGCGGTGTAATAAGCTTCAATTTTTTTTTATTGATATTGAATAACTTGAGTTGGTCCAAAAAACTTTTCTGTACCAATTGTTTTAGTAATAAAATTCATGTGGTACAGTAGTTTATGTATGGGTTATTTTTGTAATTTTTGTTGTTGTAACATTCGCATGCGTATGCGTTGTTTTTGTAATTGTTATTTTTTACACAATTTTTAGGCAACCCTGTTAACCAGCATGGATTTATGCCATGTCGTTCTACTTCTTCCAACTTAGTTGAATTCTATGTTAGTTATAAACGAGATTAAGAAACATAACCAAGTTGATCTGCGGCATAAACAAATTTCAGCAAGGCATTTGACTCTATCTGTCAACATAAAGCACTCCAAAGCTTGTATACATTTTGATTTTCAATGGAATATATCAACTGGTTCAAGTCGTATTTAACAAGTCATCAGCAATATGTAATAATAGGAAATAAGTGAATACGTGACTTTTGATGTTCCCCAGGGATCTCACATTGAACCATGGCTTTTTATTGTTTTCATTGACAGTATAACGAACATAATATAAAACTCAAATGTTCTGATATTTGTCGATGACGTAAAATTTTTTCATACGATCAAACAAATTCGCGATTCTATCGAACTAGAAGAAGACCTGAATAGACTTAGTAGGTGGTGTGACCCAAACTCATTGGATTTGAATACCAAAAAATGCTAAATTATGTCTTTTCTCGCAAACGGAATCCAATAATTACCGCATACAACATCCATGGCGTAGAAATTCACAGGTTATACGAGATTACAGATTTGGGAGTCACCTTCGTTGAAAATATTAGTTTTAACAGGCACACCGTAACGATGGACTAGAGAGTTCTTTGTCAAACGATGGACTAAAGAGTTCAAGGATATAAAAACGTTATGTTCACTATATTTCGCTTAAGTAAGATCTCAAGTAAAATATACCGTAATCGTTTGGAATCCTTACCACAATGTTCACATCAAGAGAATCGGAAGCATACAAAATAAATTTATGTTATTCCTGTTACAAAAATCTGGTTGGAACTACAACCATAGAGAACCATTCCACGTAAATGTGGCTCGATTACCACCACATCCAACAAGGTGCAAGGAATACAATATTTACACTCTTCGAAATAGACGCCTTCTTCTAGATTCCACTTTCATCGGTAACGTACTACTTGGTCACATTGATTCTGCCTACGTACTGGTATAGGTTTTGCACTTCAAATTCACGATTTTGCAAATCATATTCAATTTTTTTTATTTCAATCTCAACTTTTTACAAGTCGACATCAATTTTTTACAATTCAATCTCAATTTTTTATACTTCATTGTCAATTTTTTGCAAAGCAAATTCGTGTTTTTACAAACCAATTTCAATTAAATGCAGAGCAAATTCAAGTTTTAATATTTCAAATTCGTAAATTTTTTGCAACTTTTTGCAAAACAAATTAAGTGCTCCCAATTCTTAACCGATTATGTTGGGATTGGGTATGTTGGATGGAAATGGGATCCTTAACTGATTTTTGGAAGACATTCTGGAATATGGCCACCTGGCACGGAACTCGCTTATTTTTTAACGGATTTTAATGGATTGGGTATGTTGGATGGAAATGGGATTCTTAAAGAATTTTTAGAGGAATTTATGGAATATGGCCATCTGGCACGGAACTCGGTAAATTCTTAACCGATTATGATGGGATTGGATATGTTGGATGGAAATGGGATTATTGAATGATATTTGGAAGAAATTCTGGAATATGGCCCCCTGTGACAGAGCTCGCGTATTTTTTAGCGAATTTTGATGGGATTGGGTATGCTGGATGGAAATGGGATTCTTAACTGATTTTTGGAAGAAGTTCTGGAATATGACCACCTAGGAGAGAACTCGGTCATTTCATAACCGATTATGATGAAATTGTACATTGTGGTTGAAACTGATTAATGATTATTAAATAATTTTAAGAAAAGTTCTAGAATATGGTCATCTGTGGCTGAATTCGGTCCATTTCTATTCGGATTCGACAATTGATTTCCCCTCATTGTAAAAATTAAGTAATATTTTTTTGGACACTAAACTTGTCCTTTTATAATGCTGGCCGTGTCTCGTTTGACGAATTGTACGTGACTCATGCTCCTCTGACCATTGCGATTCACTCATACCACTTTCATTTTCTGGATTTTTTTTCTGGTTGTTGGCGTTTAAATTAAAATACAGAACGGCTGAAAAAAATTAAAATATGTATATCAATCTAGATATGGTTCCGACCAACTATCCAAGTACATTAGGAAATACATAGATTTGTCATTCACTAGAAAAATAACTCCAGAACTTCTTGCATCGTTTTGTACTTTTCGTATCATAGACTAATTCTTCATAAAATTGTGATGTAAAATAATAGAATGTTTTAAAAATGTAATCTAACGCCCCCTGCGGCTATGTCACCGAACAGAGTCTACCGCATTTTTTGTGAAGAGTACTGAATTTGTTTTGCAAAAAGTTGATTTTGAATTATAAAAATATACGAACTTGAAATAATAAAACTTGAATTTGTTTTAAAATATTTCAATTTACTTTACATTTAATTGAAGTTACTTTGAAAAAACATAAATTTGCTTTGCAAAAAATTGAGGTTGCGTCAGAAAAAATTGACAATGAAATATAAAAAATTGTGGTTGACTTGTAAAAGTTGTAAATAAACAAAAAAAAAATTGAATATAATTGCAAAATTGTGAATTTGAAAATCAAAACCTATATTTATCCGACTTCACAAATTCCATCATTATCGGTTAAGTAATAGCCGTGCCCGTTAAATATGGCCATATTAAACAATTTCGTCTAGAAATCATTAATGAATCTCATTTCCATTAAATAATATAAACCCATGATCGTAATCGGTTAAATTACCTGAGTTTCGTTCAAGGTGGCAATATTCCAAAATTTCTTCCATAAATCATTTAAGAATACCATTTTCATACAATAAGCCCAATTACATACATTACTATTGGTTAAAAATGGCCGAGTTCGATGTGGCCTCTCCCAAAACTTCTTCCCATAACATTTTCGATCCCATTTCAATCAAACATATCCAATTCCTTCATAAACGGTTAAAATGCATCGAATTCAGCCACAGATGACCATATTCTAGAACATTTCTTAAAATTATTTAATAATCATTAATCAGTTTCATTCACAATGTACAATTTCAACATAATCGGTTATGAAATGACAGAGTTCTGTCCTAGGTGGTCATATTCCAGAACTTCTTCCAAAAATCAATTAAGAATCTCATTTCCATCCAGCATACCCAATCCCATCATAATCGGTTAAGAATTGATTGAGTTCCGTGCCAAGTGGCCATATTCAAGAATTTGTTTCATAAATCAGTCGATATTCCCATTTCCATCCAACATACCCAATCCCATCAAAATTCGCTAAAAAAAAGGCGAGTTCCGTCCCAGGTGGCCATATTCCAGAACTTCTTCCAAAAATCAGTTAAGAATCTCATTTCCATCCAGCATACCCAATCCCATCAAAATCCGTTAAGAATTGATCGAGTTCCGTCCGGGTGGCCATATTCCAGAATTTCCTCCTAAATTTGTTTAGGAATCCGATTTCCATCCAACATCAAAATCCGTTAAAAAATAAGCGAGTTCCGTGCCAGGTGGCCATATTCTAGAATTTCCTCCAAAAATCAGTTAAGAATCCCATTTTCATCCAGCATACCCAATCCCAACATAATCGGTTAAGAATTGGGAGCACTTAATTTGTTTTGCAAAAGTTGCAAAAAAATTTACCAATTTGAAATATTAAAACTTGAATTTGCTCTGCATTTACTTGAAATTGGTTTGTAAAAACACGACAAACACGTCAAAATTGACAATGAAGTATAAAAAATTGAGATTGAATTGTAAAAAATTGATGTTGACTTGTAAAAAGTTGAGATTGAAATAAAAAAATTTGAATATGATTTGCAAAATCGTGAATTTGAAGTGCAAAATCGTGAATTTGAAGTGCAAAACTTATAAACATCTCTATTAATGTTCCATGTAGATCATTTCGTAATTATCGATTATTGGCGCCAGAACACCAGTCCACCGAGTACGGAGATAACCACCCAATCAATAGATCACCAAAAACATTTAGTACAATAGAGGATCGCTTCAAATTCAATTTATCTAAAAACACTTTCAAAATTAACTCGAAAAAATATTTTTTAAATTTATAATTACTTTTGACTGCTTCAAATTTGAAAAGCTACCCGTAAAATTTTTTAATCTTTAAAATTCGACTTGAATTTGACTTTTTAATATTTTATCCATGTATATGTATATTCTAGTAAAGTATCAACATTTTTTTCCGTAATTCTAAGTTTGAAGTCATAACTGTATTATATTACTATGTTATGAAATGCTTGGGCTACGTCTCAGAATATTTCCAAACATACTTTCTTTTTATCCAGCGCCTCCTCAATTGTAGCAGTGATCCTATGTACCTGTTCTATCATTAAGTGTCTTTCTCGGAACCCAAATTGATATGCTGGTGGTATTACGATGTGTTGCCGTTTAGCGGTTTATTATGCTTTTGCCCCCCCCCCCCCCTCCCCCATTCCCCATTTTCCACACTACCAAGTATTACTTTCAAACTAACTGGTAGTACAGATACTTCATCTATTTTGCTTCTAAATAGGTGGCAAACAGATCAGTTTTTTGCATCTGGCTGTAATCCCAGGTTCCATCAACAATTTTTATGGGTGGCAGTGGTAGCACTTGCATTTTAGGCCTTTTTAATCCTTTCGTGGCTTTGCACATAGAATAATCCGTGTCAGGTTTATTTGTCAGAGTTTGCTTAGGAAGGTAGCAACTGACTTGGGCTCTAGTTCTCTGCCAAGTCTTCTTTTTTCGTTAATCAGCTCTAGCACTTCAAGTGGAAGTATGCATATACCAATATTCTTTGCTGATCAGCAGCTCGATTCTGGTTATTCCTATAGGAAAAGGAATTAGGAAAAATATTTTCATAGCATTTTTGTCAAAAATACAATTTTCTAGCCTACTGAGAAATCATGTTTGATCTAAAATTTTATAATTTAGGAATTATTTTTTCCGTATCGAAATTGGATAGGAAAAATATTTCCCATTTAATTTTGTTTTTGAAAAAATTTACACTAATTCTGTAGCATAGTATGCCGGAAAAATAATTTTTGTGACCAAAATACTATGAAAATATTTTTCCTAATTCCTTTTCCTATAGGAATAACCAGAATCGAGCTGCAGGGGTACTTTCCCAGACCGCTTTTTCTACACTTTAGATGAGGCTTTCCAGTTCTTCCTCAATTTTGTAAGCGCTCGAGATTGTTATTTGTTAGTCTTGGAGCGCTTGCTTTTTTTTATTACCGTGTCACTTATTGTCATTAAAATTAGAGAATGGTCTGACAATAGCCCTTCTTCATTTTCGACTACTACGTAATTTTTGGAGATACCTCTTGATATATAGATATCCAAATCAGGAATTTTATTCAAATAAGATGGAGATACGATGAGGTTCTGATAAAATCACTTTCTGAGATTAGGCATACATCAATTTTTTGTGTTTAAAAATACTTCTAATTCTAAATAGGGTGTCAGTATTTTTCCTTGTTAAGGGTAAGACGTATGGACTAGAACTGAGGTAGTCAATGACTACCTGAATTTTATTTGTCTAATTCATTATTTTTTTTTATCTTGGCTCATCGATATATTGTCCAGTGTTCATAGTCTCTGTTCTTGTTTTTTCAGTAGCTCGCCCATAGATTCTAGTCTTTGGTCCTGCGCAGCTTACTTGTTTGATTTCTCTTGTTATTTCTCATTCTTTGCAGCTCTTTGACTACCTCGCAGGCGCTGTTATTTGTTGAGTGATGATTACCACAGTGTATGCATTTCAATGCTTTTGTTGCAGTCTTTTGATGGATGTTTCGCACTTTACGCATCTGTGCTCCCTATTACAGTAATTGTACATATGCCTGACAATTGAAGCATTGTGACATTTTACGAGAGTTCTTTTTAAATGTCTCAATCTTAACAGTGTTGTCAAATGTTAGCATAAAAAGGGGGAGGCCAACTTTGGTTTTTTCTCGTTCACCGTTTGCGTTTATAGTGACCTTTTTCTTTAATATGTTCACAGCGTTTAGGATTTTGAATCCTTTCTGGCTAAGTTCCTCAATTATTTCTTCATTTGGTGAACCATTCAAAATTTTGAGCAGTGATTGAATTTGATAACATTCAGTAGGTTTCTGGGTCAAGTGCATTCACTTTCCAAATGTTATTATTCAGTGCACTGATTTCATATTTATCGTTTGGAACTGCTTCACTATTTTTTAATTGTTTCAAATTCATTAACATTAAGTATGTTAGTGATATCCCTTTATGTATTGGTTGATTTTCCTGAATTTTTTCTTTGGTTAATTACGTCGCTCTTTCAGTTGCATAATGATACGTTCTTATGTACCTTCACTAGGTCCATAGACAACTGATCAGGTCGTTGGGGTTGTGGTTTTCTTACGCTCTGTGGTGAATGTTCCACCTCAGGCGAAAATTCTGATTTCCTTTTTGTTAAAGCTCATTTTCGATTATGGCAATTTCTTCTTTAAGCTGTTGGATTTATTTAAATAGCTGTTCATTCAGTTTCATTAAGTTTTCTAACGATTTCTTTACGTCCCTCACGTTCTCCTGCTGAGTCGCGGGATGCGTTTCGCTATATGGTGATCGAGAGATTCTTCAGGAGAGATCCTTCTTAGTAAGAATGGATTTCGCAATGTGGTTGGCTCACTCCAGAATTCATTAAACCTGTCTCGTGTGAGGATGGATATGTATGTGAAGCTGGCACGAAAAACCAGCCCGAAAACACCTTTTCAATTTTGGTGTGTTTCTTTGCTAAATTAAATGCTATCCCGAAAAATGTATTGAAAATGCAAGAAAAACGAAAATTTCATCCCGAAATATTTTTGAAGTTGTATTAAATAAATAATTATTAATATCGGTGAAAAGGAATAAATATCACGGTTTTATTTGCTCTATTAAGACTACACATTAAAATAAAGTATGTGAGAACAAACCACCTTACCTGGTAAACTATGTGACAAAAAAATTTTAATGTGTGCTGTTATCAAACAAAATAATATTTAATTATTATTTAACTACAGAAGACACAAAACATGTAATCATCATATGCTTACACGGTGTCGAGATTGCCCAAAAATATTCAAAAATTTAAAAATATTTAGGAATAAATCAATCAAGCAATTTGTCCTTATGATTTGATATGAAAAATCGGTTAAACTAATTATTTGTGGAAATCTTAGAGATTACCCCATCGGGAAATTACGTTTAAAAATTAGGTCCATCTATCACCTAAACCATATCAAAAGCTCAACTTGGAATCATGACTATAAGATCCTGATCTTAAGCAATTTGTCCTTATGGTTTCGATGTTCTTCATGTTTGATATGAAAAATCGGTTAAATTAATTATTTGTGGAAATCCTAGAGATTACCCCATCGGGAAATTACGTTTGACTTAATGGACCTAATTTTTAAACGTAATTTCCCGATGGGGTAATCTCTAGGATTTCCACAAATAATTAATTTAACCGATTTTTCATATCAAACATGAAGAACATCGAAACCATAAGGACAAATTGCTTAAGATCAGGATCTTATAGTCATGATTCGAAGTTGAGCTTTTGATATGGTTTAGGTGATAGATGGACCTAATTTTTAAACGTAATTTCCCGATGGGGTAATCTCTAGGATTTCCACAAATAATTAGTTTAACCGGTTTTTCATATCAAATCATAAGGACAAATTGCTTGATTGATTTATTCCTAAGTATTTTTAAATTTTTGAATATTTTTGGGCAATCTCGACACCGTGTAAGCATATGATGATTACATGTTTTGTGTTTTCTGTAGTTAAATAATAATAAAAACTTATTTTGTTTGATAACAGCACACATTAAAATTTTTTTGTCACATAGTTTACCAGGTAAGGTGGTTTGTTGTCACATACTTTACTTTAATGTGTAGTCTTAATAGAGCAAATAAAAGCGTGATATTTATTCCTTTTCACCGATATTAATTATTATTTATTTAATACAACTTCAAAAATATTTCGGGATGAAATTTTCGTTTTTCTTGCATTTTCAATAAATTTTTCGGGACAGCATTTAATTTAGCAAAGAAACACACCAAAATTGAAAAGGTGTTTTCGGGCTGATTTTTCGTGCCAGCTTCACATACATAGGATGGATTAGCAAACTGTGCAGTGGGCGTACCACCTGGGGTAAAAAATTCGTTTTGTTGTACACTCATTGGTTTAACAACTGCGGTTATTGCAGCGGCTATCAACCTAACCAGGTTCTCGGTGTTCCGTTATTTCGACATTTTTCGGCCGCCAGAGCCTTCTTGTTTGAAAAGCAGGGAGAACCGCATGCAGGTGAGATTGACATTTGGGCTGGTATATAGATCTTAAATATGAATTATGGATTTAAATTAATGGTTTCTCGGAACCACGAGT
The DNA here is from genome assembly GCA_947310385.1 of Nephrotoma appendiculata. Classification (NCBI taxonomy): domain Eukaryota; kingdom Metazoa; phylum Arthropoda; class Insecta; order Diptera; family Tipulidae; genus Nephrotoma; species Nephrotoma appendiculata. The sequence goes on from OX371224.1 coordinate 343,582,855, forward strand.
ATCGTAAACAATCTCATTTGATTTCAATTCGATAATATTTTTCCCTACCCCAAAATAAAATTCTCGGTTCCCATTACTTTCCTGACCATTGCACAGGTTCGCATGTGCGATCTATTAGATGTACTAGAAATTTATTCAAGGGTATTTTTCAAGTTCGTCCGACTATTGATTTGTTGATTTATAAGCTTTCCAATCTGTTGGGAGTGGGTGGTGGTTCAAGCATTCCCAACTATTTCATGTTTCACTTTCTAAATTCTGTTCGTAGCCAGCCTGTAGTATAGACATGGATGATGGGTCGGTTCATAAGCCGGGAGGTTGAAGCTTCCAACTTATGACCGAATATACAAAATAGTGTTTCTATTTTTTAACTTATACTTTGGGGAAAATTCAGAGCCAATCCCCTAGAATATATTCACTCTTGTCTGATATAAAATATTACATTGATAAATTTTCTTAAATCAGAAATTACAGCTTCGTAGTTAGATATCAATGACTTCTCAACTCGAACGAATATTTTTCACTTAGAAAAACGTTTAGGAGGAAAAGTAGAGATAATTGTATATAGTATGACAGATTTGCAGAATGTAGAGGCACAGAACATAATATGGATAATGTCCACTCTACTAGACCAGAACACGTTAATGCAGATATTCCCAATTGATTTAGTTACACGCATACAATTTATTTAATCTCCGATGTCGCTTAAGCCCCACCGTGCTCATCCAGGCCTTTCTGACCCCGCCGCTGGTCTTCCTACTTTCCTCTTCTCTTGAAAATTGCAACGATATTCTTTTTAATTTCATTAGGGCCTGTCCTTAGTTTTAAATTTTCATGATTTTTCATAACTTTCATTTGACTAAGTTTCCATGTTAATTAGCCGTACTTTACATTCCTTGGCAAATGAGCCTTGCTAAAAACGGAAAAATCAAGAGCACCATACTCTAATATTTCTTAAATCACTTGGTTTAATCTGCAAGTTTATCGCAAATGAGCTCAATCTATATCAACAATAGTAAAATGACAACGGGATTTGTTGTAAAGCTACTTAGTTCCTGGCATGCTACGATTTACCACTTAACAATCATTATGGTATGCATTTTACACATCCCAAAGCGATGTATGTTCATTTTCTCACAAAACAAATTTAGGTATAAAATTTTGGCCTTGGTTTTGATTCACATCGTCGTACACATTAATAAATAATGTCCTAAAATAATATTTCAAAGTATAAAAATATCATATAAATTTTGGATCTGGGTGCGGCTGGGTGTTATTTTTACGGATGGTCCTAAAATAATAATATCCTTTTTCACATAAATGTATCTAAATGTACGCGAACACAAACATGTACATGTACCTATAATATGTTGAGTAGTTTTGATTAGTTTTATCATGACTGATGAATTTTAATTTTAAAGGAAACAAAAACAATAAACTTTTTTTTTTTTTGCTATTATTGTTCTTACCTAATAACTATAATAAGGAATATATACCTTTTGTGTATTGAGGTATTGTAAAATTTTTATTTTTATTAGTTTTGCCTTCGGGGAAGGAATTTTCATTACTTTTCTTATTCTTTCAAACTATAATATTTAACTATATAAAAAATAGAATTTTCATTATTTTTTGTTGTTGTTTATGAAGTTAAATTAATTTCATAAATGTTGGCACATCATAAATAAATGTCTTATAGCTTGCTTGTCTTCGGTGGTCTAGAAAAAAACTGTGGTATAATACTCGTATTCTCAACGCTGTCTGAAAAATAACATTAAACCATTATGATACTGAGGGTCAGCGTATAAACATGATACAAAGTGTTCGTGTTGCCTTCGTAATAAATCAAATTGTTAATAAAGACGTTAATCATCAATAGACAGAACAAAACTGAACGATATGACGTTTTAGAAGGTTCGCGAATACAACCACAGAAATACAATTTACAATTACGAGTTACACAAGTATATTTGGTACAAACAACTTGTAGTGGATGCAAGCTATAGATAGTCCTAATCCAGGCATTTCAGAAAATCATAATAGTAATAAATTTTGAACTTCTGGTTACTTATTATAAATTAAAATTGAAATTAGTTCACAACTGACAATGACATTGTAGTTTTACTTTTTGACCATTACGTAAAAATTCAGACTCACATCTGAAACTCATAATCTCATTTATAATTCAGGTGAAACGATTGAAAAATGATTTAGTGGTATTCAAATTACCAATTTTCCAAATCTTCATTCAAAATTCAGTTTTTTACCAGAATTTGGAATTTTGATTTTCGGAATTTCAAATACAAACTTCGTTATAGTTTGCCTAGATCTGATAAATAGTAAATATCTAAGCCATATTTACTAAACAATTCATTATACATTTTGAATAACATAATTTCATGTTAATCAAGAAAATATAATTTTTCTTATATTTTGCATATTTCAATTAAAACAAGAAGACTACGAAGAAGAAAATAAAAAAGCTTTGCTCTATTTTCCTCACAGTTTTATAAATATCTTTTCTCTAAACCTTGCGTACTCTCCCTGTACTTGGAATATGTATACAGGATAAATTGGCTAAAGAAAAGCGATATATACTAGTAAATAGCAAAACAAAATATTTATAAAAGCACAAGAAAAACTTTAACTTTGTGTTATGTTATTTTTAATGAATGATTGTTTGTTTTACTTTATTTATTTTTTTTTTTTTATAAATATTAAGAAAGGAAAGCTTTTTGTTTGCAGTGTTATTATTTTTTTGTGCTCAGTGCTTTGTGTGTGTGCCAAAGCTTAAGGGTAATTTCTATTAAACTTTTTTTTTATATCGTTTTGTTTAATAAAATTTGTTTTAACCATAAAATAAAAATTTGATTTGGATATAAAAGGTATACCGCACCACAGTGATTAAAATTGAAAAAGCTTTTGTTCAAAAATGAATTTTTTTAAAAATAAGGTTAAGTGGGTTTTTATTTGTATATTTATAAGTGTGTGTGTGTGTGTGTACATAAGGCATAATTATAAATGGAAAGATGACTTAGGGCTAAATTTGTTCATTCTACCGGTTTTATTTGTACGAGTAAATTTCAAAAACGATATCCTTTTTATTATTTTATGAACACATGAATAAATTAATTCATATACGCACCTTAAGAATTTAGCCAATTCATTTATATATTAGATATAAAATAAATAAAAATCGCATACATAAAAATTTTATCGGTTTCTAATCGTAAATAAAATCGACCATTAAGTTACGATTTTCAGTCTCTATAATTCGCCGCAATAAAACATAAAAGTTGTCGTATAATAAAAACCTCCAAGAACAGCAGGGTGGTCACTCGTATGGCACGTATAAAAATATAATAGATATACAATTAAATTTAGTTTCATGGACCATCGATCTTCTAATATTTTGTGATATAAAAAAAAAAAAAAACCTGAAATCAAATAAAATTTTCCGAAAGTGCGGAATAATCATAAAAATAATATACCGCACATTGAGACCAAAATATATATTTGTGGATTAATTGCCGAATTATGTTAGTCCAACGAGGTAGAATAGAGCGTAATTTGTCTAGAACAGTGGTAGTTAAATTAATTTGTAATATTTTCTAATAGCCTAAAAGATAAAAGAAAAATACATGTTCGTTCTGCTCTTCTAACAGCACACAATTTAAATGTCTAGGACATAAAACCCGCATCTCATATTAACTGCAGATCAAAGTTTTATGACTATCGTAAGAGAGGATAAAAAATTTACTAGAAAAAGTATGGTTTATAGTGTTAAAGTCACGTATTGTTATCCGTATAGTAAAAATGAAAAATAATTGATCTGAGGAAACAGCAAAGGCTTTAAAATTTGAAAAGTCTTCTGAGGTACAATAAATGCTAACACATATCAAGGGCGAACATCATTTACAAATAATGCCTTCATCTGATGCAAATAATAATTACGTCGATTATAGAATTCGTGGGAACAAATCGATATCGGATTGAAAACTGCATATAAAAAAATTTAAAACAAAATTTAAATCGTAGTATCTTAGAAATTGCTATTGATTTTCATACAATTAGTAAAGTAAAATTTGTTTTCGCAACTATTTTATTGCGTTTTTATAAAGGCAACTTTGATTTATAGCAAATGTTTTTAATTTTTTGTATATGCATTTTAAAATCCGCATTCGATTCTTCGCTCGATCGGATTCTAAAATCGACGTGAATAAGAATTGCTTATATCACTTAGAATTCGTGACCGTTTGAGTCGCAGCGCGACTTCTTCGAGTACATTCAGAATAGAAATTTGTTAAATATTTTTTATAAAAATGTCTTGGACAAATTTTAACCGATTTGCAACATATTTGATCCAGGTCAGTTTAATTTAACAAGCTAATTTAATTTTTTGCATTAAAATTGACTTTGGGTCTTTCTCCGCTGGCTTATCGCTGGTTTAAAGGATTTGGTTAGTAGACAAGTCCCATTCCTGTAACATAGTTTCTGTTGCCGGTATTATTTGTTTTTTAATTTCTTTCGTTTCAGATTTTAACATGTGGGGTTGTGTGACGCTTGGGTTTCGTAAACCTGTCTCTGGAGAAAAATTCTAATTACTTAAAAATATTTTTTCATGTACGTATTGTTGTTAAAGTACACCACGATTCGCGCTGCCCACCAACAACTTTTCATTGCCCATCGATTAATAAAATGTATGTATATTACGGATTAGGTCCAACTTGTTTAATGTAGCTAGTAGCTTAAACATTCAGGATCTGATTTTAAAGACGAAGATACATAGTCTCAAAGTAGAAAGAAAAGTGAAGTTCTTTGTTGATGGAAGAATATTTTGTAAAATAAAAAAATTGTTTGTGTAAGTTGGGTGTTGCAAAGAAAATAGATTATTATAAAAGGAAGAGTAAGAAAAATTGCAAATGTATTTCCGTGATATTAAAATTTGTTGATCGTTTAAATTTAATTTGGGGTTTTTCAATAATTTTTTAGAGACAGACCATAATGAATATGGCTTACAAATTCGAGGAATACAAGAAAGGTATTGGAAACAACAAATCACTTTAGGCATGCTTTCTTCGAGAGAGAAATGGTCAAGTGGCGAAATGCAAAACATGTTCGAAAGTTATTTCGGGTGGATCGACTATACTGCACGGGTGTTTGCAAACAGCACACAAAATTACTGCTATGAAAAGAGGATTTGAAGATTGTGGTGGAACGTTCTGAATTTTCTTAATAAAAGTGACAATTATTTGGCAGCGGTTATAACATGCATGACTAAATTTTGTATTTGTCTGTTAAGTGGCGTTGTTTGCGTAACTACAGACGGTGTGCGTCAGTTATGCGAAAAATTGGATGAAGAATTGTCGCTGAATAACAGCTTTGTTTTGCGCAAACACGCAATTCAATTGGCTATTTAAAGTGTGTTATATTGTAAAGATAAATCTTATATAGCTATAGCTCCAATATTTCGAATGAATCTGAAAAGACAGAAAATGGTAATATGATTGATATGTATGACGATTCCGAGTCCGACGTCAATGACGAAGACTTGTTGATGAATGCAGCAAATCCTGACCAAATTAATTTTAGCGTTTCGCTCTCGAATGATGAATATAATCAACAACCACTTAGTAATATATAATTACCTCTTGATACGAAAAGTTGTAAAACTTTTTCGAAATTCATCAGTGAAAAACGACGATATCCTTCAAACATATGTGGTATTAGGATTCGGAAAAGAAAAAAAATTAGTATTGGAGTCAAAGACGCGATGGAACAGTTTACTTTACATGTTCGAGCGATTTTATAAATTACGAACATGCGATCAAAAAACATTAATTGATATGAAATCATCTTATTCGTTTTCAGATCATGAACTTAAACTTCTGAGCAGAAATTATTGTTGTTCTTTTACCCATAAAATTGGGAATCGGGTCACTTTGCCAGCAAGGTGCAAGCCTCCTTCAACTTTATACTCTCACATTTGAAGAAAAGTAATGGGCAGCTGGCACGTGGTATTAAAATGGAGCTATTATACCGAATTAAGGAAAGACGAACCGATTTATCTAGTTTACTTCAGTATCTCCATAACAAATACCCCGTGATGGATGCCGAAAAAAATTCACATGCTGATAGTTTTTCAGAAACTTCTAAAAGCATCGATTCTTAAACTTATTGTTAAAATCCTAGAAAGAATGTCTGGCACATCAATTAAAGATCAAATTTTGGAAAGAGATGACGATATTATCGAACTGAAAGATGGACAATCCAAACAACGGATCAACAACGGATGTGATGAAGGATTTATTGCAAAAAGCTATTGACCATCAATTAACGGTTCAACCACAGAAAGAAGACCCGAATGCTCTTAGTCTAAATACTAAGGTTTGCCGGGAGTTGACCCAGTTGGAATCGGATGATGTCAGAGGCCCAGAACTCGAGAGAGTGTACAATTTTCTTTCGTCGATTCCACTGAAAAACAAGGAAGCAGAAAGAGCGTTTTCGGCGTCAGGGAATTCATGTACAAAAATCCGGTCAAGTCTAGCTGATGACATTGTTTAATGAGATCGCATTTTCTGGAACAAAAATAAAAATATAGTTTTTGTATAATTCGGATTTTATTTTTAAATTATTAAAACAACATTTTTGTTTCGTTTTGGTTTGTTTTTTGACTAAATTATTTATTATTACATTTTAAATTAACGTGAAAAACGTGAATACATTTTTTTTTCTTGGAAAAAATTTAGAACAAAATTATTTTACTTTAAAAAAAATGGGTTTTAAACCGGTTTCTGGTTTTATGGGGAAATTAAAACCGAAAACCCGGTTCTAGAATTTTATCCCAAATTTGCAATTGCAACTAATTAGCACACTCTGTTCTCTTTACATAATGTAACGTAAATTGTCGTTCGTGACGAGTATACCTAATACCGAAAGTAAAATTCGAAACAATTAAATATTACATCTATTGCCGCAACAAAGGTGGAGAAACAGGCATCGAGGTGCAAATAAAAGAAACAATAAAACTATGACTGCAAAATATTTACGATGTAAATCCACCTCAAGAACGAAACAAATCTAATGCTGACCTCGGGTAATTTTTTCGGCTAAATTGTGAACTAAACTTTTTTCAAGTGACCTTACGCTATTTCCCACCAGGTTACGAACGAAAATTCTCCTTTCGAGGTAACTTTTCAATTTAGTTGTCAAATGTCATTATGGTATTTAATGCAAATGTGTTATTGTGAACAATATTTTCAATTTTATTTTTAATTATTGAAAATTATAAACAATCATCTACTGTTTAATTTACTGACATGACGAAGAGAATATATTCTGTGAGATATAAGTCTCACGAAAAGTCGACAATTTAGTATTTCAAATAGTTAGGCACAGCTTGTTTTGTTGATGTTACTGCCACCTATGAATGTGTATTGTAAATTACTGAGCAATTTAGTTTAGTTCATAATTTAGTCGAAAAGATCGACCTGAGACGTACAGTATAAAACTCGATTTTTAGATTTTATTTTGTCGTATGACCGAATTTTACTATCACGAAAGTATAATAAATATTGCATGGTAAAAAAGTACTAACATTTTATAGTTGAACTTCCATCTTCTACTAGAAATACCCTTTGATACAAAATATTGTGCGCGTAAATCGAGTTAGTTTTAAATTTTTCTTTTGCTTTTCGTAACATCATGTTCAAATATATTTCATAGTAACATGTTTCAAAGTGGACACATTTTCCGATTATTCTGTATAAATTTGAGAATAAAATGAAAATTTTAATCAGTAGCTATATAGTTTAAGTAAGATAGAATTTTTGTGATTAGAAATACCAAAATAATTGTTATCAATATTTTTCAGGTGAAATATTCATTCAAGTTGATGTACATTCATATTAGATTTGTGACATCTGTTTATAAATCAGCCAATCTGTGTCAACTTTTTGCCCAAAAAGGCTATAGAAAAAAAGATTTATTGGACAAATTATGGCGAGACAGAAGAAGATGAATACCACAATATAGCTACTGAAACACCTGAACAACCTGACATACGCCTTGAAAAGGATCGAAGCAGGATTTTATCTTCAAGAGCTGCTGAAATGCCTGAAAAGCGTTGCACATGACTTTGAAATCTTGAAACTAAATGGCCGTTGAAGAACATCGTATGCAAACATTGCTTTTCGCTTGACAGCAGAAGAAAAAAATTATACTATCTCCACTTGGTAATTATCCCGGATATTTAGGAAACCGTTTGACCAATGCTCTACCAGAAAGCAAACTATGGCTGCGGCCAATAGTCGGGTAAATCGTTTACTTTGGTAAAAATAGGATTTAGAACAAATTTTTCGATCAGTTTTCCATAGAGTTTTTGAAAAATAAATGAATTCACCAAAAAATTTACTTACAATTGACTTTTACCCGACTATTGGCCCGCAGCTAATATATGGAATGTAGACAATCGTGCAATAGTTCATTTGCGTTGCCTCGACAGGAACTAACATATAGGTATCTCAAGGACAGGTTTGTATTGCTTTCGAGTATATGGACAAATAGTTTAAAGAAATGCAGCAAGAACATTGTCTGGATATACATACGTATTGGACCCTTGGCCTTATGATGCATTTTACCAACGAATGAACCTTCCAGAGAACGTGTAGCGATGTTTATCAACTTAAACGTCAAAAGTGGCAAAAACAAAAATGTTATGTTCTATTATTTTTTTTTCATCAAAATTAAAAAAACTCGAAACACCAAGTCGAATATTGCGAGTAGTGTTATTGTCAATCATTAAATATATTTTTTCATTTACAATAAAAGTATTCAAAAGTTGTTATAATTAATTAGAGTGTTGTTAGGAAAGTGCCAATATAAGTATACACCTTACATACAGCGCAAAGCGAGAACAGCATACACAGCGTCATATATTTAAATAGTGGGTAAAGAAGCAACAAATCCACAAACGAGCAGTGCTTAAAAATGTTTACAAGAAATTTAGCTGATTAATTAGCAACCATCCGCTTGCAAAATCAATAAATATGTTTCATGAAGGAGAAAACAAGCCATAGAAACTGCCGATGCGGATGGCGTTGAGCCAAACAAGATGACATTAGCACTAATATATAACTAAGGCAATCATCAAACGCGGTACAATGCTGCAACGGTTAATAAAGTGACCAATACTATGGTTAAAACAAAAATTTAGAACCACTGTTTCATTGGGATATGTCATACCAACCAAAATTTAAACAGAACGACATTATTGCTAACCCCATTTTGTTGTTATACCGGACTTTATTTCTGACGGGTCAAGGATAGGTCACAAAAATGTATCGCTTTACAAAACGAAGCAAAACGATTTTTAGTATAAATATGAAAGAATATTTTTCTTATGTGTTCTCAGTGTGCTTTGACTTTCACGTCGCGCAGTCGTCTGTTTTTCCTCAGCTTATCTTTTTTAATTATTTTTTCGCGCAAAATGAAAATCGAATGTTTTAGAAAGAATTTAATTTCAACTGGTGTATTTGAGAGCTGTATAGTAAATCATCATTCATTAGAAACTGGAGATTGTACTGTTTTTTTCCAGAATGAAGAGGCGCTCGCTAGTATAATGTTGCCGTACCTCAGTAGAGATGTAGATTGAAGAAATGAAAGACGAAAAAAGTTACATAAAAGTTTGAATATTAATCATGAGCCTCGCACCTTAAACGAACTGTTTTGCTCAATTGGGGTGTGGGGCCCATAAAGTTTATGTTGGTGAAATAAATAAATAAATTATCGTTTGTCAGTTATAGAGGGGAGTTTTCTCAGTTGCTGAACGGAGGTCATTCAACCTTGCAGTACGTAGTTGAGGCTTATATCCGAACAGAGTCGAATGATCTTCAATTTATCTTATATAACCATGTCCTGCAATTTGGAATAAAAAGAAATGGTGCAAAACCTTAAGCAAAAACCAAAAACCGAGCACCTGATACAGATTTCCGGCCAAAGTTAATCAATTTGGTAGTAGACATTGTGAAAAAAAAATATTTACAACTGTGAAGGCAATCTAATTGAATTTCAAAAGCGAAGATTGCCACATTTTGATAATTTTGAATGAGTTATCTCCGCATCTTGTAGCAACCATTTAGAAATAAAACAGCAGTTCTTGAAAATTTTTCGGGATTAATAAACATCATATGTAAATTGCTTTTCGGTTGACTTTGCACAAGAAAAAGCTGGAAATAGTACTGACGGCCAAGTTAAATTATCTCCACTTGATAATTATCTCGAACATTTAGAAAATCTTTTAAAAATGGTCTACTAGAAAGCAAAAAATATATGGAATGTATACAATCGTGTAATAGTTTACGTGCGATTGCCTCGTCAGGAACTAACATTCTCCGAGACGGTTCGTATGACTTTCACGAATGCGGACAAATAGTTTATAGGACTGAAAAAGAACATGGGAAGAAATGAAGCCGGAACATTTGCCCAGATATACGTGCAAAGTCAATAAAAATATTTAATGAAGTGGAAAACAAGCTAAAGAAACTATCGAAACAGATAGTGTTGAGCCAGAACTAGCACTGATGATAAAGACAATAACCAAAGACGATGCAAAGTAAAAAATGGAGAACCGCTGTTTCTTCGAGATGATGTCATGTACTTACGAGCTGATCAGCCTGACCAACCAAAATTTAATTCACATTTGCTATCCTTATTAAAATTGGTACGTTATACCCGATTTTATTTAAAAGAACGAAGCACAAAACGATACCGAATCTGTGAAGGAACATTTTTGACCCGAGTCAAACGATCGTCAATGGATCCGCAACAACCAATCGGCATTGATAATTGAATAAACAACCGATAATGGAATAAACGATAACAATTCTCTAGATTCCAGGGTAGCTTCCACAATACGCAATAGCATTACCAGCATGACATGGAAATTGTTAGAAAGTATAGAAAACTAAATTTTTTTGTCACCATGACCTGCCAACCGACATGGAAAGAAATCGTGGAAAATCTTGAGCCATGAGGACAAAATGGTTAATGCTGAAATTCGCGACTATTTTATCTCTACATTTATCAAAAATCATTGATAGAAACAGTAATTCTAAAGGATTTCCAAACGAATTTAGAAATGCCAACGGATATTGCAAGTACAAAAGAAGAGGGAGAGATGAAATAGAAGTGTTTCCCGGCCATACCATTGACAACATTTGAGTTGAACAAGAGTGTCAAATATTTGTTTAAATAAGTGTGCAAAGGGCTTAACTGTGTAAATGTTTCGGTATAAAAAAAAGTTACGATGAATCATATTAATGTATGTGGATTACCGCTACATCAGTGCGCCGGTAGCCAAACAATATACCGGTAAAGGTGGCAGTTCCTTTACAGGAGGGCAGAACGTTTGCTTTTACGTAGGGAATATGTACTTTTCAAGAGAGATCCAGATGCAGATCAGTGGAAGTATTAGGAGATTCGTTCAATGGAGAACGTAAGAGAAACTTATCAAGACTATAATAATTGGTTGTTTCAACTTGAAGCTGAATACTCAATTGTGAGAACAATTTACGCTCCGACATTATAGGTAATCCAGACAATTTACTTTGTAATGATAATTTGGTGAGAAAAAATTTTGGACAAATAATTTCTTCAAAGTACATCACTTCTTGGCCGAGATGTAAAGTTGTATGTCCAAAGAACGTTGATGTGGACAGAATCAACAATCAAATTTTTGGCTTGCTCACGTCAATATGAAAGTGAGCGTCTTTACTTTCCACTAGAATATATTACAACAATCCGACAGAGTTACTTCAACATATACTGCATTTGAGGTTGGAACTGTGGTCATGCTACTTCGAAACTCAACACTAAATAAGGATAATACAACGGGTAACGTGATTAAGGCTTAAGTGGTCACTAGATCGTAGAAAAGTGACATCATTTTAATTTTAATGATCGATCTTTCAAGTTTAGACCTGGAGCTATCTTTTAAACGGCAACAATTTCCTATTAGTGCAAACCCAGGCGGAGTTTGGTGCAATTTTGCTGGGGATAGGAGTGCAATGGACTGTTGTAGTCTACTGTAAATTTCGAAATTTTCAAAACTAAATTTATACAATGTTGTTACTTTTGCGTTACACGGGTGCTCATCAACACTACCACGGCCGTTAGATAAATCATAAATTAGGTAAACTCAGGGAAAATTAATTCAAACGTAATAGAGATAGTAATATCTTCTAGCAATTTACACTAGCAATTTACACTACATCATATCCCCTGTACCAATCAGATTTGCTCCATACTCCGCCTGGGTGTGACAAGGATTAGGACCTATCAGATGGCCATGAGTATAGAAGTATATCATCACCATCCATCCATTGCGAAGAAGATCTTCAGCAAAATCATACTTCGTTCTAACTGACTTTAATATGTTATGGATATGTATCTTTACGCGCAAATTCTTTGAAGGTTTTACTGTGTGTGTATGATTTTCAGCAAACCTCTATGTTTGGCGTATAAATAGAAATTGGGTTTGGCCTAATTACTACCGAGCTCTCCGATACCTACATTTTTTTAGTGCTTCTTGAAATACATAAATAATAATACTTTTTCGTTTCTTAAACTTCATGACCACCCCAAATCAAGCGTATGTATTGGTAAATTGCGCCTGATTTGAATATTTTTTTAAAAAAAATCCTGAAAGTGCGAGTATTTTTTGTCTAAATTAAGAACCCTAATACCTGCTTAATACATCAAGTTCAAAATGTACAAACTTTTCCAAAACGAAAAGCTATCTTTATCGTATATGGTTGAAATTACAAAATTAGTTCTTTCTGAATGCATAAAATTGGCACATCTTCATATTTTAATGTAAAATACATAATTTATGTAGAAATAAATTATTCTGGTGTAAACACATAAAAAATAACAAACGAATTCCAAATTTGATGAAAAGCTAATTAAATTTTCAGAACACACCAAAAAAAATTAACCAAGCAAAAGTTTTGCTTTACAGTAAAAAAAAACCAACCATCATGATGAAAGATGACAGCTTATAATGAGCTCTACAAGAAGTTAACATAACAAATTGGATTAAAAATTTAATAATTTCAGCTTTTAATCCTAGAAATACAAAAATATTAACGATAAAACATAAAACGGAGAAAAGTCCGGTAGGTACATCCGGAGTACAAAAAAGAAAATCTCTATATACATTCAACCGCACAGAATATTATATAGTCATACACACATACAAACACAGCCAAAACCAGAAGACAGAAAATCTCCATAATATTTTCAAAGGGCCTTTTGCGCCATAAAAAATTCAAAACATCAGAATCCTTGTTCATGCAAAAACTTTATATATCAAAATCTGATCTATTATTTATAAGGTACAAAAACCAGGAAGACACACACCGTACATATACAGTGCAAAGAACAGCTAAACCAGAAACGAAGAAAATGTGGAAAATGCAACAAAAAAATTCACATTTTCTGACCTTTTCAATTTTATTACATACAACAACAACAACAACATAGAAAGAATATCCTTTGAACGCACACAGCACATTGTTGTTGTTGCCCATACACTAAATAATGTATATTTGACCTCCTAACATCGTCCCTCTCCACCGTTTTTAAATTTAATATAATTAACATAATTACTGTATCATGATTAATAATTACTGAGCTTTTTTCGACGTGTTGTTGTTGCGCTTTTTGTTGATTTTTTTTTTGTGAGATTTACGAACACAAAATAATTAATGAAGTTTTCCAAGATTTGATTTGATATTTTGTTTTTATCTTTGCTGTTTATGTTGTGATTATTTTTTATTATATGACAACTACATAATTATTAGGATTTAATGTCAAAGTTGTTTTAAATAGGATTGGCACAGTATACACACCACAAAAACGATACTTTACAGTTTTGAATAATTAACATTCAAATGTAGATACAAAACAACAATGAAGAATTTTTTGGCCTTCTAAATATGTTTCTAAGCAACAAAATCAACTAGGCCACATTTAAGAAAGAGAGTAGGACAACTCGGTAGAGCTCCTTTACTATGGATGGATAACGCTTTTAAAAGCTTAATTGAACATCGCTCAGCGCTCTTCCTTGTTGCGAACCGAAATCTTTCTCTTTCTCTCTCGCTTGTTGCGAAATTTCATTTAATAATATCTAACACCAACCAGCACTAACCTCGTTTTCCTTCTATTTTACAATTACTCTTTTAGTACAAATACTATACCAGAATATTATGATCAATTTTTAGAACATTGCCTAAAACTCACGTCAAAATCGTAAGTCAAATCTATGATACAATTATAGTTCGATAAAGGATTCACAATTCGACAATATACAGTTCATAATTTTGTCTGGAAACAATCGTATAGAATTCCATAGAAGCGGTTTCTCTCCAAAACTTTTTCAAAATTTTATAGGTTATAGTTCCAGTTACGACCACCATCTATACTACCCCGCCTAAATTTCTTATTAAAACTGTAAAATTACTATACAAGCCAAATTTGATTCTAGTCACTTAAAATACACATGAGCCGGCCCATCTAACATGGTCAATTCCATAAATCATTTTAAAATTATTTTAGAATCCATTTTCTGAATTCTCCAGGCAACTTTATGAACTTCGATCAAATTAGATGATAGATTCAAAACTATACTGCCTTACATAATGCTGTATAAGATGAGTACCAAATGTCTAACAGAAAACAAACAGTTTGGTTACTCACCGCTAGGGACAGCACCCCTCACAAAAAGGAATCTAATTTCTTATAATATTTTAGAACCACCAGAAAATAGTGAAATATGATGACTTTTTTACGACAACAAAATTGGCAGAACTTTTTGTTCTTTAAATACAAGTTCCAAACAAATTCCAAAACCTAGATGGTCGCAAAATCCGCACACCTTATAAAAATTTATTCTTTTCGAAAAATAACAATTGCTAAGCCAAAATAAGTTATTAGTTTTTATTTTTGAAAACTTCAAAAACACCTGTGTAACCAATATAAACTAATATTTTTCAGGTACCTGAGATTATAATGAATATATCCGCCATCAATCAATCTTAGAAATATTTATCGCCTAGAATTCGCTCAAAAATTTCTTTAGTTTTTTGGGCAACATTTTAAAAACATTCATACTCCATCATAAACTTTAGTGTTTCTATTATCGTAAGAATAAGACAAATTGAAGTTTTTGAAGTTTTGGCCAAAAAACTAAAAAAAAAATTGAGAGAATTCTAAGCGATTAATATCCCTAAGATTGCAAAAACAATAATTTGGCACAAATTATAAATATGATAGCATTTTATATGATATATTTTCCCAAGATTGCGAATACAGATCCATTATGATCTTAGTTACCAGAAACATAGTTTATGGGGCACATGCTCGATTAGCTAGCAAGTATAAGCAATATGCTAGGCCAAAACAAGGCTACTCGATCAATTTTACTAAACAAATTTGAATTTGAATTTACATTTTTCTCTTTTTTTTTTTATTTTTTTTCGATTGCACAGTGAACTTTACGGCTTTGAAAACTATTCAGCAAATTTTTACATTGTTCTACTGTGCAATCGCAAAAATAAACAAAAAACGGATAAAACAATTAATTCAAAATTCAAATTTGCTTGGTAAAATTGATTGAGTAGCCAGGTTTTACGCTAGCATATTGCTTGCTTGCTAGCTGATCGAGCATGTGCCCTATAATTGGCTACAACTTTTTAAAATTTTACCCAAGCAACTTATTTGGCTCAACTTATGAAAAATATTGTTCAGTGCTTCCTAGACGATAAATTTTGATCAGGGGCCATACTATTGAATTCGACGTTCATTTCTGACGGCTTTCGCTTTCCTATAGCAAACGTAGAAATAAAAGAGAAAAGAATAGTAAAAATTGCATAAATTTTTCTTTTTTCTTCTTTGGTCTTCTATAGGAAAATGATAGCCTTCGAAAATGAATGTCGAATTCAACAGTTAAACCCGAGATTGGGCATTCATATCCGTATAGAAGTTTTTGAAGGTTTGGCCAAAAACAAAAACAAAATTATTCCGCTCAAATTATAAAATACAGTAAAGGTTTAATTTAATTATTTACATATACGAAATTTTGAAGAAATGTGCACTCCAATTTAAGCGTACGAGCTAATTTGATCAGGTACACAGTTCAAATGAGTTCCAAATAAATTTTCCTTTCTTTGTCATTTGTAAGATGTTGTTAAGATTAAAGCAACGGTTACAAAAACAACATCGGCGCCGAATACAGCTACATTATTCGTCCATCCAGATAGTCATGGCCTACAGCGCCCTGCTACGCAAACACAAAAGCACCAGGACTATTCGCAGCATAGATTCAAGAGAAATCCCATTGGTCAATCCTATGCCCACAACGATCATCTCAACAAACCCTTTGTTCCACCAGCTAAAATTAAATTTCGTTCTTAAAATAAAGTTAAAATACATTTTTATTTGAAATTCGAAAAAACAAAACATCTTTGTTCACACAAAAGTCAAACACAATGCAATAAATACGGGACCAATTGCAATTACCGAACATAACAAATTTATCGTATCTCGAAAAAACGGGTCAGCATACTTGCTACTGAAAAAAGGACAGAGAAGATGCTGGATCCCACCAAAAAACAAGAGCAATCGATAAGTTTGGTTAGGCCGGTAAAATCCGGAACAACCCAAAGAATGAAGAAATGACAGCGAGACCCACAATGAATCTTCGAGACCAGCTCTTTTAGATTTTAATATTACAACTAAGCAACATTAAGGCGTATTGAGCACGAATAAATCCACAGATCGCAACGGATGTCTTCATCAAGACTTGAAATTTGTCCCCTTAAAATACCCAGAATAGGGAAAACTGAACCACAAAATGACCCATCGAGTACTCAGTATTTTGCGTTCACATAAACCTGCATAAAAGTGACTGATACAACCTCCGCCCTTATTCATTGAATAACAATACCTAAAGCGGAGTGAATCTGTTTTTGAGGTTTTTACGCCTAATAATAATTCTATTTGTGTTTTTTCTCAACAAAACCTATTATGTCAACAACAAAATAAATAAATATGGTATCATTATTTCCGGAAACGAGCCTGGACTAGGAGTCTAGATATTATCCCCTTAAGATAACCTCCTTGGATATTCCCCCAATCATTATCCCCCAACCAATTACCCCTAGTCCTTTACGCTTGGTCGTGACCCCTCTCCCCGTTTTTGAAAATTTGCGATGAATTGTATTGTTTCGTTCACGTACATTTTTTGGGTCTCTTCGAAGTTTTACAATTCATCGAAATAAAATTCATCGATAGAAACAATTTAATTTGTTATAATAATTCAAACATTCCGAGAACTTAGGGACCAAGTGGTTGGTTGCAATTACCAAAATTGGGGTGAAAAGTAAATTACAAATTCTGCAGAACTATTGCGTTTAAAGCAGTTAAAAAAGTCCAGTATTGTTTTCTTAAAATCAGTTACATTCAGTAAAAGCTTAACATATTTTGGAAGCCTATACAATTTCGGTTATTGTAGCACCACAGACAATCAAATTAGATTTTTCATTTGAACTACAAAATGAAAACAAAACAAACTTCTGATAATTCCAATGTCCATCGTTGTATCTGTGATTTTTAGTTAAACTGTGTATACGTAAAATCGCAGTTTAGATTTTTACATTTACATAGGATGAAATATCTCTTTTAGGTTGTCTCTGGTAGCACTAACCGAAATGGTACAAACAGCGTGCAACCACGACGTAAAATCGACAGGCTTAATAGATTTTATAATGCGGAAAATATTGTTTCGTTAATTTTCATCTCATCAAATGAGAGGATGCATATTTTGTCAATATTTTTAAGTTCCTCACTTTTTATTATATTTAAGACGCACTTCAATATATTCGGATATACTTTAATTTTTGCACACCGTTTCTTAAGAGTTATCACAGCCGGTAGCGGATATTTTTTTTAAGAACCATGCAATGACATTTGTCTTTTCATTGCCAAAAAGACCGTGGAACTTCGTTTGGTTTCAGTTTTTTAATTACACTGCTGAACCCATATTGCTCGAACAATTTGTTACCATCAAAATCATCAGTTATAAAATGCTTCGAGCAAATTCGAGCCGTATTAACGTTAAAATTGTCTTTTCTACGACACAACAATACCCAATTTTTGCTGATGACTTGTTTCTTTATCCATCGATGCATTTTTTTCATTCCACCAAAATATTGCACAACGCATTTTTATTCAAAAAAATTATGAAACTTGAAATACAAACAAAAAGAAAAATGAACGAATACGAAATCGCTGAATAAATTGCCTTATTTGTGTATACTGTGGTGTTGGTTTCTGAATTAATCGTAGCAGAAGAAAATTTTTCATCATAGTTGGCTTCTTTATCAGTTGTGATTATGACTCAAATTTTATTTATATAGATATTCACAGTTCATGCCAACTGCGATCCAATTTTTTTTTTATTTGCTATGGCAAATTCAGAAACAAACGATGCCAATTCCAGCCAGAGCTATGGTCTCAGACATTTGATTTCTCAATAAAATACAGCTATTTTAAACAAAGTATTGTGCATATGTTAAACAATTTTTTTTTTACATTTTTATTTAACAAAAACTTAGCAAACTTGTTAATTTCCCTGGGAAGACCAGGGCTAAGAACAGTAATATAAATTCTCAGATAGATTTTTTATTCCTCTTTTCTCATATGGTGCCCACCATTTTATAAGATATCACTTTCATACGCCGCTTTATATAGTTGACATTTAAATTCCGCTTTATATATCTATCACTTTCATCTGCACTAATACTGATACACATTTAGTATAGTTTTAGTATTAAATTCACACTATTTGCAAGCAATGGACGCATAATAAAGCACTCGGAAATTTCCAGGATAAAGCTAAGTATTTTTGCGTATAGCGAAAATTCCACCATTATATGAATCAGTGGCAACTGACAACCTTATTTGACTTTGTAAACTTAATATTTCTAAACAGCACAGAGATTAATTTAATCCCCCAAAAAACAATTGAGATATACGTACACCAACTTTATGACTACAATCAAAAATTTTCCAGAAAACTAATTAGAATTTTCCTCTTGTGCTCAAATAATTATTATAATTTAAATATTTTATTAGTTTTAATCAACTAAATGATTAAAGCTTTTTATTGAAAAAGGAGCAACAACAACATGATAAAAGCTTAAAATTTTTGAATTTTTTAATATTTCATGTTGACAGTTTAATGCATCAAAGGATTTTTGTATGTATATTGTGCTGTACTACTCGTACCATTAAAAATTAAAAATAATATGAAAATATGTGCAGTTACTTATTTATGGCATATATACCATGTACATAATATCTTAATCAAATATGAGTATATAATATACTTAAAATATATATAATTAAAATTATTTTGGAAAATGACATAAATATTTAAATGATATTATTATAAGTCGAAGCACAAAAAAAGTTAATTAAATTTGTTTTTGTAATGTAAAATGTCGATTTAAATAGAATATTTGGTATTTAAGATAAGAAGATGGCATTTTCAAAAATTATATGTATATACAGCATTTTTTGTATACAAGACGTATAAAATAAAATTTAATTGGAAACTAAATTACCAAAAAAAAAATTTCAAAGCGGAGGAAATTTTTTGATCGGTTCTAAACCGATTCGATACACAATCCTAATATTTTCCCAATGCAATAATAATATTTATTTTAATTTATTTATTGTTTTCTCTTTCCAAATAAAAACTCGTATATACAGTACTAAATATAAAAAGGAAATTATAATAAATATTTAATTCATCCATTCATCAACATCATCATCATCATCATGCATATGTAAAAAAAAAAAAACAGAAAATTTGAAACAAAAAAGTTATTTAATTTTTAATAACCCCTAACAACAACAATATTTTATTCAAAATTATATGTAAATATTATACATATGGATGTATGTGTGCTACACACAAGAACAACTGTACAACAATAAAAACCTAAAATTAAATTAAATATGTAATACAATAGCCAGAATTAAAAAATAAATAAAAGTTTTGTTGGAAAAATCGAGATGGGAAACTGATGAATGCATATTTTCTCTTGTTGTTGAAATTTTCCGTTTCTGCTTTTTATTTTTTTATTTTTTTTTGTTAACCCCTCGCAAACATGGTTCTTTTTTTGGTGTATATGGGATTTATTTCATTTTTTTTTCTAAACAATGTAGGTACATACATAATACATAATGTAATAGATATATGTTAAACTAATATAATGTACCAAACCAGAATATTGTATTTTATTCATGTGGTTTTGGAATTAGATTTTATTTATTTATGGCTAAATGTTGAAGATTTTCTTTTTAATTTATTTATTTCGCCAGTGGCCGTGCTAGATTCTAATTTCTAAAGCACAATTAAACCATTCGGATTTGAAAGCCTAACATGAAAAGGGAGGGTGCGACCGGGAATCTCATTACGATAATTTCGTTCTCCATAGCAAAAAGCAATACCAGCTTCATATCAGCTTCTTGTATCTTCTTGTATCTATATTGCGACAATTTCCGCTTGAAACACGGTTTGAGGTTTTCCTAAGGATGGGATCCTGATCGAGCAATTTTTATAAAAAATCGTGGTCAAAATCAGTATGGTCAAGATACTGCTATAACCTGGGCTAGTGGATTTTATTTAATTTATATTGTTTAATTTGTCGGTTATAGACCGGCCTTTTAGTGCATTTGAATAGGTACAAGGGTATGAGTCCAAAAAGTGATGATTTTGGTGAGCTCTGTTGGTGGTTTAAGGGGTAGCGTTTGTGTGTAATAGATCTGATAAAGTGGCCCAAGATTTTCTCCATGGTTGTGAGAATAAATCTTGTGCGATTGAATGACTCGATGTCATCGATAAATATCTCCTCAGTTTTCGATATGAAAATTATTCGCACGTCCTTCAAGTATCTTGGAATGTATTTAAAACTACAACTAGAGACCATCAGTTAAGTGAATTTTTTAGTTGGGCAATTGATATCTCACTAATGAGTTAAAATTCTTCTCTTTTGAATTAGTCAGTCATTTTGCTGGATCCCATTGGATTTTTACGTTCTAAAGAGAGCGTCTTGTGTTGTCGATAACAGAATTACTATCTGTGGTACTATTCCCCGGTAATAGAATAATTCACTGGTGAAAGAATTTATATATCTAATTTCTCTTCAAATATTGAAATCGCGAGAACGGAACGAGAGATGAAATGGCACTGGTTGTATAGAGGAGTTGGCAAAATTTTGACGTTTCGGTAAAATAGATTCCCTTTTGGTAGAATTGGGTCAGTTTTTTTTCTGTTTTTACGTAATTAGTAGGATTGTGCTTCAATACCTTCTATAGATTTTTAAATTTTAGTGTTTTGTTTTTCCTATCCGAATCACTCAAGCATCTAAATAAACCGAAAATAAGGTTACACATACAAGTGTTGCTGGGATTTTGTTTAAATACTGCAGTGTGTGAACCGGCTTAATTAAATCATCCGTTCATTTTTGTTTCGTTTTTTCTATATATATAATTAGCCTACTATGTTTTCATGCCACCAAATTTTTCGTTTCATTTTCAGCTATACAAGTAACCAGGGCTGGGATGTTGTACCATCACTATTTTCGACTTTCGACTTTTGTATGTCTCAATTTTCAGGAATCTATCATTCTATTTCGCGTAAACAATTATGTGTTTTATATCGCGATTTCAACCTCTTGATATAATTGTGAGCTTTCTCTCTTTTCTACATTTCGATGAATGTATCACGAAAAAAATATTTGGTAATAAATAGAGTCGATTAATCTAGTAGTCTTAGATATCGAATAAACGAAATATAGTGATGTTTTACTCGAGCAAGCTGATAACACATTAGAAAATGCGTAGTTTTGGAAGTGAAATAGGCTGCCATTTTACTCGTAAAAAATGAGACATAAAAAAGTCGAAAGTCGAAAATAGTGATGGTGCAACATCCCAGCCCAGCTTCATTGTCAGCTATATAAGTTAACAAGACATCCAAAATATGGTTTAGGATCTCCATCCAAGATCGCCGATGGAGAAAAATAAAAATTACTCGGAATAAAGAAGCGAAATCATTAACTTTTGAATATCGTATCAAATATAATATTGCCGATCTCATATACATTTATTCGCGAAATTTTTTTTTAAAAGATGGAACCAATGCACACTAACCCACCATACGGACACTTTTTTCATTAAAAAGTTTAGCTAAGACAACAATTTTTGTGAGACATCTAACGTTACATGAACAAAATTTTACGAACTTTAAATTTTTTTATCGATCTTTATTTTCGACGATTTGCACATGCTGGATGCACATGTTGAAGTATGTGCATATACTTGTTGAATAAAGACGTAAACAAGAAGCAAGATCAAGTTTGAATTTCTTCAATGGTTTTTGTTTTTCGTAAAATATTATTATTTTTTTTATGTCCTTTTAAAACAAAATTATGTTTTGTGTCCTATATTACATACGAGTATGTACCTTATGAATGAACTGTGAAAATATTTTATGATACGAGAGACTCCATTAAAAAGAAGTTATTGTAAATAAGACTTATTATTATTATTGTAAATGCAACATTGTTATTCATATTATTAAGCGATAATTTGTTAATCCGTGGATAATTGATAGTAGGGATAATAAATATGTAGATTATATTTTATTAATATTAAATCTAAGGAAGCATGTACGTGTTAATTTTATCTTGTCTTTATGAGTGTGTATTTTAAAAACGCATATGAACAAAATCGACCTTGAACAAGTGTATGAACTAGACATTTTTGTTTTATAAACTTATTCTTAGTGAGGAATACCGTCGATGACTAGTTGAGCGTTGCACTTTTTTTATTTATTTATTCTTGCATCGATTGGTTTTGATACCAAATAAATCTGAGAATGATAAAATTTCATAAAAGGGCCCCAATTTATAAATATAGTCTAGGAAGTAAGAATATTATTAAATTATAAAAGCCTATTATAATGAAAAAAATTAGTTCGTTAAAAAAACAGCAACAGATAATTTTTTTTTATGAAAGCCGATGTTCGATAGGAACTAGAAGAAACTCGCGTTTATAGTTGATAAATTTGAATTTAGTTTGATTTCGGTTTGTTATTTATTTAGTAGAAATGTGGAAATGGGAATTGAAGGAAGACGAACAAATATGAATATTTATACAAAATATTTTTTTTATTTTTTCCTGTGATGTATGTGCAATAAACTTTTATTTAAAAAAGTCGAATATTATAAATGTATTGTTTCTCCAAAATTATTTTTACGAGGAATTAAATTATTTTTCCTTTAAATATTATAAACTTTTAACAGGAGAAGCTGCCACATTAGTTCGTCATATCGCAGTAACTGAGGCAAACATAGTGCGGCTACGGAGAAGATTAAATAGAGATACGATAAAAAAGGCTCGTGATGACAAATCTCATAAAGCAGTTTGTTGATAAGCCAGAAATATCAAAGGTTTAGGCTAAAGCGCTTCATCAAATAGCTGACGTATCGGATGAAGTTCTGAGAGGATTGAAGGTGTTAGCCGAAGCGGAAAAAGGGACCCATGGCTCATTCATATTTTGGTAAACAAATTGGATAGTGTGACTAAGGGCAAATGAGATAACTGTAGAGGATTTCCCTACGATGAGAAGATTTTTCCGATTTTTAAGCAAACGAAGTGATTTATTGGATGCTATAGAAGTCAATAAAGTGTCGACCAGCAATCGAGTTAAATCCTTCCAATCAAGTGCCATTACCTCAGTAAATGTGACCAGTTTCTTTCCCTAAGCGTTAATGATAGACAGGTAGGTTTTGTGCCTGAGAGAAAGCTGTGCTTAAACTGTTTCACTCCAAGCCATCAGTCAATCGTATGCAGCTCGAGTTATACATGCGGTAAATGCCACAGAAAACACCATCTTATGCTACACACCGAAGATGCAGTCAGGCCAACAGCGAACACGGCTACTAGAAAAAACATAGAAGAGGCTATGACTCATGTCGTTGTCAAATGCAGCAACCATATCAAGTTTCCAATCATTATTACCAACAGCAGTAGTTCGAGTTCCAATCTGGAAATCTACAAATATATGCAGAATGTTGCTGGACTTGGGATCTCTAGCGTTATTCATTACCGAGGAATGTATGCAGCGATTAAAACCTACGAGATCAAAGGCAAACTTCGCAATATGTGGCTTGGCACCGAGAAAGGTCACTACGAGAGTTTCAGCTTGTGTCACACTGAAATCCTTACACTCGACAAAGAACGAGGTGCTGATTTTTTTTTAAAATTTTACTGTTACATTTTTGGTTTTGCGCAGCAGTGTCTAATAAAGAAACTACAACATTTTCATTGTGAACTTTTAATTTTTAGGGTAACATAAAATAGCAAATATGATTAACAATTAGCTTTTCCGAGATTCTGAAATTTTCATCAAAAAATATGTACTGACGTAAAGTAATGTTAAGAGTTAAATGATACAGAAAGAAAATAATTTCTTTAAAAAATTAGAATTCTAAAAGTTTTGTCTAAATTTGAAATACTTTTTAACTAAATATTAATAATTATTATACCTTATTTAAAAGAGAATAGTATCAGCTTTTTAAAGAAATTAATACTTGGAAATAAAAATAGTTATTTCTCAAGATATTGAAGTTTCTTTAATACAAGGTGCTGCGTTGGAAGGCTGCTCTTTAAACATGTATAACTTGAAAGGGGGGCTTTAACGTGCAAAGTGACAGAAGTAACCTTACCTTCGTTTTGATCAAGGAATCCAACGGTACCATTCGTGTTAGCTACTTTAGGGGCACCCTCTATGTATAGATGATAATTAATATAAATATGGGCAAATATTTAAATAATAAAAATTTAAGATTTATTTACTTAAATTTTTAATATTTCTTAATAAATTTAGAGTTTGAGTTTCTTGTATTTTTAAGCTCTGGAATACGATTCCAAATTAACCAGAAACTTGAATATTGCTTAAAGAGATTAAATGAAATTTGCTATGATCTGCGGGAATTGGATTCTAAAATTAATTGTTTTTGAAGTTGTTACATTGTATTGGAGTGAAACTTCATTCATAAGCTTTTCTCATAAATTAGGAGATCCCAGTTATTTTTAGCCGAAAGTCCGGAAGTGGCGTAGGAGCCTTTTTGGTTTGTGCAAATATTTTGCAAAGTGTATTATTATAATTAGAAAAAACATTATGAACTAAAAGATTCTAAATTAAATTCACAATAATATTGGCTAAAATCAGTGTTTCAATGGAAATGGTAATTTTAACAGAAAACTGTTTATCAACAAAATTCAGGCTTTGTACAGCCAGACTTTACTATAAATAAAGAGACCGCGTTAATTTTAGAAGTGGCAGCAATATTATATACATACTTTTATATATAACATTCACGAAAAAACCATTAAAAACCAAAAGATTGTAAATTAAATTTGAAACAAAATTTGTTCAGATCATTTTAATTTATTTTACGTATTAAAATAAAGTAAAGTAACCATGAAACATGTTGATCTTGCGATTTTTGTTATTTTCTCACAGAAATGAAAACATCGCTGCTGTGCGAGCTGTACGGGAAACTCCTTGGCAGTTAAATTTCTCGTCATTCACAAGATCTTGCCCCGCGACTTCAGCTTGGCAAATTTAGTGTAGAGGCTTGGGTCTACACCCGTATAAAATCCAACTGACCTAAGAACTTAAGGTAAACGACCATAGACAACGCCGTAAGCTAGCTGGTTTAACTCTGGAGCAGTTAGAAGTTAACCCAAATTTCGCTAAAAAATCATCTTTATCGACTTCTTCCGTTGGAGCTACCTTAAATTGCAGATCTATGCGAGTAAATCGCAAACAATTGATGCCCTCAAAGTAAACATAACGAACGCCATCCAGCAAATTCAGCGAGATTTATTCGGTTCATTGAAAATTGTACCACCCCAATACGTCCCACCAAGCAAAACCCCAACGGACATTTGAATGACGTTATATTCCAAGCTTAAATACCATAAAATATTATTACAAACAAAAAATTTCACACAACATGTTTTATTTACAATTAAAAATCGAGCATCCTCGTAAATTTAATTTCAAACACATTAGTTTGAAGTTTAGCTTTGATAATGATGTTAAATTGACATCGAAAGCTTAGAAATTAATTATTATAAATTTAAAATCTGAGCCATATACAAAAAAAAACCTTATATTTACTATTATTTACTCATAAAATATTTTCCAAATACATTAGTTTGGTTAATTTTTAATTTTTATCGGAAATGATGACTTTTTCTAAAATAAAACTTTATTTCACAAAAGTTCGACATCTATATAGCCCAGTCGGATTGACTAATCTGTATCAATTTGTATTAATTGCGAGATTCTTGCGAGATTTAGTGGGAATCTGTGTTCCAGAAGTGGCAGCTTCCACGGAAGCTTTTTCAATTTTTTCACTGATGTTAAAAAGTTATAGATTTAAAGATTAAAGTTTTAAATAAATTTAAAGATTAAATTTACAACAAGGGTTGATTTTGTTGGTTTTCTGAAGTTTACGCGGGAATTATGATTTTTGATTGTGCAAAACAGTTTTACCAAAAGACAAGTAACTTTAATTTTTCGCTTTAGAAATCAAGTTTGATGTATTCGAGATCTATGTATACATTCGTGGTAAAAAAAGTGTGGTGTAGGCCATAACATATTCACCAATCCAATTGTTTACAAGTTTTTCTGCATCAATGCACTTTGTGCCAATAATATTTGCCACGGAGACGCTGGCGTTCATGCGTAATGTTTACAAAAAATGTCAACAAAAGTTTCCTTTATATTATATACTCGTAAAGGTTAGTAACATGATACTATAAGTAACTACTGGAAATAAAATAATAAATTTTAATTTTCATCCCCATGCTTCTTTTATTGCTCCAATTTTAAAAATTCATAAAATTAATTTACATTTAATTGTGTGACGATATTTTAAAATGTTAAATAACAATCGTTAAAAAATCCAAATGTAATCATTTATTAAATTTGGTTATGCAACCAGTTGCAACTTATTATTTTAAAACAAAAAATCTATATATATATAGAAATCTAAATCTAAAATCTGATTCTATTTCCTGCCAATCAAATTAGATTTTTCATTTTGAATTAATATTAGTGAACTATTTCCATGTTCCAGGAAATCGCTTAAATAAGTGAAACAATCCCAACTAGTTGAAATTACTCATTCGATAAATTTTTCGTAATCAGCAATAATTTTAATTTTTATTTTTACCAAACCACTGGACTTTTCGCGACCAGGAGGTCAGTAGACTTAGGTTTCAGTGGTTGACACTTAGGCCATTTTTTGGCCCATTGTGATACCACGCATTCACGCTACATCATTAACCCATTCACCTATTCACCTACTCACACAACTACAGTATTACCACCTGCACATTGCAAGCTCCATGTCAACCTGTACATTGACATGGACGGTGGGTCGGCGCTGAATTCTGCACTCCATCAGAGGGTCTTAGTTGTGTTTATTAACATCACCGATCGTAATCGATGATGAAAATTCGATTTGCATCTAGCCTCTGATGGGATTCGAACCCAGTACCTCCCGGTCCAAGCGCCGAAGCTTTAACCACTGCACCACTTGTCCGGTAGGTCAGTAGACTTACTTTGGCAAAAAATCTGAGGAGGAGTTACACGAAACTGGGGATAATCACTTGATTACGCCGAGTTATCAAAATACTTTATTATGCAATGTAAATTACTAAATGGGTACAAGACTCAGTCGTAATATAAATAAATAAAAAAAATAAAAAATATCCAGATATCATTACATAGTCAATCATCTGTTCAACCGCTAAGAATTAAAAAATTTAAGGTTTACTTAATTTGTCCATATTTCATACTTAAATCGTTAAAAAAATTGGCTACCTGCTTTTTAATATTATTAATGTATATTACATCTTGTAATTTGTATGTTATATTAATAACTATCGTTTATATATTAGCATTAGAATAAATTGCAGTCGAGAGTACACGATCAACGTAAAAAATAAGAAGAAACAAAATAGGAATTTAAATAATTTCGTTTTTCTGTTTATAATATTTAAAGGAAAAATAATTTAATTCCTCGGAAAAATAATTTTGGAGAAACAATACATTTATAATATTCGACTTTTTTAAATAAAAGTTTATTGCACATACATCACAGGAAAAAATAAAAAAAATATTTTGTATAAATATTCATATTTGTTCGTCTTCCTTCACAGCGAGTTCATACGAAGGATAAAAATCTCGGATTTTTCTATCCCACCGTTTAAACCAATTACATCACGTAAATTATACAACAGACACGCCTCTTTTCATACAAAAAAGTTGAAAAAAATTAAACAAAAATCTGGGATAGAAAAATCCGAGATTTTTATCCGTCGTATGAACCGGCAGTCAATTCCCATTTCCACATTTCTACTAAATAAATAACAAACCGAAATCAAACTAAATTCAAATTTATCAACTATAAACGCGAGTTTCTTCTAGTTCCTATCGAACATCAGCTTTCATAAAAAAAAATTATCTGTTGCTGTTTTTTTAACGAACTAATTTTTTTCATTATAATAGGCTCCTATAATTTAATAATATTCTTACTTTCTAGACTATATTTATAAATTGGGGCCCTTTTATGAAATTTTATCATTCTCAGATTTATTCGGTATCAAAACCAATCGATGCAAGAATAAATAAATAAAAAAGTGCAACGCTCAACTAGTCATCGACGGTATTCCTCACTAAGAATAAGTTTATAAAACAAAGATGTCTAGTTCATACACTAGTTCAAGGTCGATTTTGCTCATATGCGTTTTTAAAATACACACTCATAAAGACAAGATAAAATTAACACGTGCATGCTTCCTTAGATTTAATATTAAAAAAATATAATCTACATATTTATTATCCCTACTATCAATTATCCACGGATTAACAAATTATCGCTTAATAATATGAATAACAATGTTGCATTTACAATAATAATAAGTCTTATTTACAATAACTTCTTTTTAATGTAGTCTCTCGTATCATAAAATATTTTCACAGTACATTCATAAGGTACATACTCGTAGGTAATATAGGACACAAAACATAATTTTGTTTTAAAAGGACACAAAAAAAATAATAATATTTTACGAAAAACAAAAACCATTGTAGAAATTCAAACTTTATCTTGCCTTGCTTCTTGTTTAGGTTTTTATTCAACAAGTATATGCACATACTTCAACATGTACATCCAGCATGTGCAAATCGTCGAAAATAAAGATCAATAAAAAAATTTAAAGTTCGTAAAATTTTGTTCATGTAACGTTAGATGTCTCACAAAAATTGTTGTCTTAGCTAAACTTTTTAATGAAAAAAGTGTCCGTATGGTGGGTTAGTGTGCATTGGTTCCATCTTTTAAAAAAAAATTTGGCGAAAAAATGTATATGAGATCGGCAATATTATATTTGATCGTATAAATACTTTTTTTCCAGGGCAGATCATAATCTGAAACACGCAACCCAAAGTAAACCTAACCTATTAATTGGGCCAACTATTAATTACAAGAGCCTAGTGTTGCATTTCATGATGGAATGAAAGACAATATGAGTTTGTCCTAGTCGGTACGACCGTGCATATCAAGCACTTTGTATTTGGCTGGTCTAGCACATGTTAATCGAAATAAATATCCTAAGTGACTGTTTTAATATAAAAATATGACCAAAGACTGCACACAAATAATTTCACAGTAGAGTAAATTTGATGTTGCTTTTCATCTTTAAGGTACAGAACTATTCCATTATGCTTGATAACAAACTATCTGCGCTGCAGGATAGAATATTATTAATGATTCATGAAAAGATATTATCATGCATCCATATTGTTTACCAATTTTTTATACCACTTGACTTATTACTATACGTCATATGCGAGCTATAGAGTTTTGTTCAAATTTAATTTATTACATATTTTCAATATATAAGAAGGGTTATCAAGAATGTGACTTATACATCATATCATCAAAAACAATAATGTTCCCTGTCTATAGATATTACGTGCTAACAACACCCCGTTTAATAAATTTTCATTAGGTTCGAAAAATAAAATTAAGGACGTAAACACTATCTTCATGTGACATGTATATGTAGAACTTAGCCCTGATAAACATTTCCAATTCAATTAAAACACGAACAATTAATATTCAACCAAACAATCAACCAACCACTGATGTGCACATGAATAATAAATCACAATTTCACAAAAAGCACACCCAATCGGAATTCGAAGGATTCGTTTATTACGTAGAGGGGGAGGGGATGGAGATTCGGTGGGAATAATAAAATAAAAATTATTTTATATAACTTTTTTTTATGTGGTAAGTTTATTGATTTCCGGCAAAATTTTACTTTTTTTTCCATTTTATTGGTGAACAATTTTATTGTCCTTTTATGGTCGAATAGAATAAAAATTGAAACGCGCAACAATGTGCGGGAGATGATTTGAAGTGGAATTCAATCATAAAATCGAGTACTTTATATAAAGATACAAATACAGAATGGATTTTTTTTTTTAATAATTTTCAAGCATAAAGCTGTACAAGGATTTATATGAATTCTTAGGAATTTTTAAACCGAATTGAATAAAAATACTGAGTTCTTTGAAATCCAACGTATGTTGGTTTAGTGGTCAGAAAAGAGGCATAAACTTTATACTGAAAAGCTTTTTTGAAGGCCTGAAGGCGTCTTCATCTTCTTTTAACAATGCGGTTCGCAAAATCAAAGATATTACAAAGTTGGTGATTTTCCATGATTCGTCTAATCTGTTCGTCTGTAACTAATCTGTCAGTTTCTTGCAAGTATACAGAAGTAATTTAGGAAAACGTGGAAAATCGAATAATTTCTGAGAATTTAAATAGGGCTTTTAAAACATTTTAAAGCAATTAAAAAAACTTATTATGAAAAATGAAAGCATTTGTAAAAAAAACAAAGATCAAAATGGCAAGCATATTTAATTAAAAATATGAATATGGACAACATACTCGTATTTATGTAGACTCATACATAAATACGAGTATGTTGTACATACTCATGTACATGAGGTGCATACATGTTAATAAAATTATTTAGCCGAAAAATGTCGATATAGAAAATTATTTTCAATATACAGCATTAAAATGTTGGTAATGTAGAGTCAGTTGTAACCAACCGATAAATTTGGATTACGCAAACTCAAATTATCATTATAAATGTATCCCCCAAATTTATCGATATCGCAAATTCATTCCAATAAAACGACGAAACGTTTTGGTAATTTGACTGTATCAACCAAATGATAATGCAGATTAAAAAGATATATACCATATAAATCAAGCGGAAAATGTCGAAAAAGAAAAACAATTTCAATGCCCAGCCGACAATGGTCCCGCAGTCGAAATTTTCATCAATCCAAATATGACTATTCAGTGTACGAAGGATTTACGGAAAAGGGGTGTAACTTTGAATTTTCTCAATTTTGAATGACAAACGGTCCCGCGTTTTAAAAGTTTCCAGTTTGGTAATCAACCGAACTTTCTCAATTTTTAATGAGGAAATTGTCAAAATCATGTTACTTGCTACCACGATGTCCCCTAAACTGAAATTCAGTCCGCTTCCCATCCATCTCTCTCTCTCTGGCACTATATCCCATCAAGGGTTTTGGCCGCCTCATATGAGGTTTCATAATCATTTTTTCATTTCGGATAATGAGTGATTAATTCATTGATCCTAACTTCCCATCCATCCATCATACAAAATAAGTAGAATATACTCTTTAAAATTCGTCGTGGTCTGTAAAAATGAAAACAAATTTGTTAACATCGTGCGCGTATTAGTGTTAAGCATTTTTCACATAGAGTGCGTGTTTTCAAAAAGAAAACTATTGCCTTACATTTACATGAATGAACTGGGACATTAATTGTTACGGTAGTATTCGAGTATACAAATGTTTTTGGATTTTCGTAGTATACATATGTAAGTTTACGGGTGGATTTCATATATTTGCAGATATAATAGATGTCCAAATTCGTTTATTGCGATTCGTGCGAAACGTAACATTAAATAATCTGCAAATTGTTGACAAACATATGAAATCATTATTTTCGTTAACTCAAAAATCATATTGAAATAAAGGGGAGAAACTCCTCACAACGAGATTCCAACTTTCAATCACATTTGTTTCTTTATACAATTTTGAAACTATAAACTGGATCTGGGTAAAATAAACGATGTGTTTGTACCTTAAAATTCGTCCTTACTGTTTACGTTTATTTTGGAGTAAAGGAAAATACAAATCCCGAAAATTCACCCAATTGTGTGTATAATACCAGAGCCATCTATGATTTTGAAGAGCCGTAATATTAAAAAGAGAGCTTTCAGTAGAGGGGAAGCTTTTATTGAATTACTATAAGAAACCGTGGTAATTGGAAAATTTGAACATGCATTTATGAATAAAAAATTAAACAAATCATCTAAATTTTAGCTTTATAATTTTAATAAACTATTCAAAGAACACATATTTGAAAATCAGCCATCATAATGTAGTATTTATTTGGTAAATTTAAACTAAAGCGGAGCATAAATTTATTAATTTTCTATAAAAATGAGCTTTCCGTGTAGTTGTGTAGGTTTATAAAGTAAGATAATAAAGGGTGCTGCCGCGGATTCCTCTTACATCCAATTTAAAATTTAATTTTATAAAAATTTAAATTGTTTGGTAAATTCTGGTCACATGCACATCCGAATTTTTGAGATGAACGATGCACTTAATAGCAATCTAAACATTCCCCATTTATAACAAAATTAAAGAGAAAACGTGAGCTGAAACAAAATTGTATGAATCACCATGAAGAAACAATAATATTATTCATATAATAAAATTTTTACAACAAAATCTATTTACGAAAATTATTTTTGTATACAGAACAAAACGTAAAAAACTTCAATTTTATTGAATTGCAAAACTGAGCTTTCTGTAATTTGAAAATCCGTTTACAGATGTCTCTGTAATAAGTTTACTTGAACTTACAGAAAAGCGTAAAATAATTAAAAAACTATTTACGAAAATAAACCATTATTATTGTAAGTTAAGCACGAAATCTTTAATACAATAATTTAACATAATTAATAAAACTCAAAACAATTATAAATTTTATTTATTATTCGGTTGGCGTAAATAAAACTTTTCGTCGTAAAATATTCACCATCATAGTTGCTGCGCGCTGCAAAACAATAATAGAAAAATGTCACAATTTTTCCAATTTTTGTTTTTTTTTCAATCTAATTCGCTGGTGTTGCGTTTCTCAGTTGCAGGAGACCTCCATAATCTATTGAACCAGGCAGTATACATAAATGAATTGTTAAATTTTCGAAACAAACATTTGGATTTTAAATTTTTTTTAAAATTCGAGCGACATCTTTTGATTGGTTTTGTAATTGCGAAAAGCTTTATAAAATAACAATGTTTTTATTTGGTGAAGCTCTGTTTTGTTTATACTACAGGATGAAACAATTTAGGCTGCGAATTTGTTGCGATGAAAAATCAAATTTATAACAAGTAACGAAAAAACAGTTTTCGCAGTTTGTCATCAACAATGTTGAAATAGAACCCAAAACACAATAATCCCCATATTACATTGCTACTCCAAAAGCATTTTTTAACGAACGTTTGTTTTGGAAAAATAATGCTGAATTTTTTTATGGAACACTCTATACTAATTTCTAATTTTCTGTACATACACATAAACAAATTCTTGTTTCTACAAAAAAAAAAAAAAAAAAAAATTGTGTTACACTAATTTAAATGTTTTTGCGTTAACTCAACATAATATGACTCAATATTAAAATATGCTTTTCCTAAATATTGAATTAACCATTCACATTGAAAATTCAAACAAAAAATTTATGTTTTTATATACAAAACAGCTTCTAAAAAAATACTAAAATACACTGGTTGGTATGAAAAAGTACAAAAAGCTTCCCCTCTATGGAAAGCACATGGAAAAAATGGCGGAATGTTACGGCTCTTATATTTAGGAGGCTCTGATAATACACTTACAATGCTTGATTACTGCATTTGTATTTGCTTGCTTGATTCCGCAGAAAACTTTATTTAATCAATTTTTGAATACGGAATTTAATATTTTGTTTTCATATACATAATTGAAATTTACGCAGCAACACACTAAAAATACTGAAACAAATGTGCACGGTAACATCATAATTTTTGACATAATATTTTCATTTTTGTTTCTTTTTTGTTAGTGTATTACTCCGCAAATTTAAAAAATATGAAAACAAAACACCAAATTTAAAAACAAATAATATTGCAACAGAAGGTTTCATTATTCATTCTCTCACATTTTTCTAAACGACACTTTGAAATATTTTAAAATGTGTTAGCGGATTTTTAAAACAAAATTATTTCTAGAATTTTATAAACTGGAAATCACTTTTTATTGGTAGTAATTTTAAATTAATTAGTTGAAATACACTTAAAGAATATAATGGAGACTGTTCACAAAGCTTCAGTTACCGCGGGTGACTAGGAGAAAAATTATAACCGTGTTTTTAAAGTATCATTCGTTCGATTTTTTCTAATTTCCAAGCCATTCTCCCTAATATTTTAAAATATTGATTGGAATGCCACTTTTACAAAAACATAATTCCTATAATAATATAAATCCTCGTATTATAGTATCTAGGCATAATTAAAACAAATAACCAACTCATGAGTATATTTATACCATAATGAATACATTTTTGGCCGACGCCGATAACCCCGACTAATTATTCGGAAATGTCATTTAATATTTCTAAGTGTTGATAGAAATCAGCTCCATACATAATTTAAATGTATATACGCGAGTATACAAAAACCAGTAATTCCACTATTCCCAATATTGTGTCATCTGACTACCGCTAGGGAAACAAATAAGCACTTGCGTGTTACATCCATTACCATAGAAGGACTAACGACGTTTGAGTTTTCATTCTTTTTCCTTTGTTGCTCATTTGCGTTATATTTAAGCTTTTATACGTATGAAAAACCTAATACGGGTGGCCTTTGTACCTAAATATGTACGTATGTAATGAAAAATCGTGTGTAACACTCATTATTGTATCGGAAAATGAATGTAATATCACACAATGAAAAACCACCCCACTAATTTTTCTCAAGGTATATAAAAACGTCACACAAATATAAATTTTCCATTTATCATTTATTATAAGTTTTTATTATTATTACGGGCATTATTTTATTTATTTATATGGGAGTTGTTTTAGTATTTTTAATTCCGAAATTGTATTTTGGAATGGAAATATTTCAAATTTTTCTTAGTGTAGTGTCTTAGAACTTCCTTTCGTTGCTGCAATTTTACACAATATTTCCATATTTAAATCAAAATTACGGAAAATGTAAAGTTGCAATTAAGAACCATCTAATGTTTCTAATGATACATACAGTAGTTTTTGGTCATTGTGGTTAGTATCATGTCTGATTAATCTGACTTGCCGTTAAAATTTTTTAATTGGTTCTACGTAACTTGGACTTTAGCCATACGTCCTCAAATTGACCTTGTTAAAGTTAGCCGAAAGTTGCCAGCCGAAAGATAATGCAGATAGTGTCTTGACTATTTGTTAAACTCTCTTTATACTATCGCTCCTATCGATTTTTAAATTCCTATAAACTGAAATAATTTCTCCTTCACCCGAATGATATAACCCGATGCTAAATTCGTAAATCCTTGAGTTCATGACTGATTTTTGCTGTATTCAAGACACTATCTGCATTATCTTTCGGCTGGAAACTTTCGGCTAACTTTAACAGTATCTCAAATTGCCCGGAAACAGCGTAAGGTAAAACGTGAAAAGCGAAACACGAAAGAGTTTGTAGTGCCAATGCCAAGAACGGAATGCAAAAAATACAAAAAAGAGAGTAAAATTCAACATATTAAATGACGTGAGATATATCTCATTACCGACGTTTAGGTAAAAACAATATTAAAAAAAATTCCAAAACCAAATTACCCCAAATATATTTTTAATTAAAAATAAAAATAAATAAAAATATTTCTAATGCTTATATAAAGTGCATATGAACATAAGATATTTTTAAGTAACCCACTAAAAAATAACCCAAAGAGTGTTTAACATTCATCATAAATAACACTACTGAACATAAAAACGGAAAAAGACCCGAAACAAAAATGACAGCTTGCAAACCAACAATTTTTTTTTTAAGATTTTATTTTATGCACCGTATACCAACAGTTGGTAACAAGCAAATATCTGGAGCCTATGTACCATTGCCGCCAGCAAGTAAAAAATAGCGTACTGATCAGGTCATGCCATCTCTTCCTTTTGACCTGACTTACAAAAAAGTAGGACCGTGATTTAAAATTAAATAATTTATCGGCTATCGGATTGCTAACATTCTTAAGCTGCTTGTCTCGTTCTGTGTGCTTCTATCACGTAACACATGTCATTGAATGAACCTACTTTTGTAATAAGAGCCCCTCTTGGCCTGTCAGTACCTTAAAAATACTCGCTTTCTACGCGATATAGTTTTGTTACGAATTTCAGGTGTTCTCTACGGGTTCCTAATGAACGTTGCAAATAAAATACTCGGCGTTTAAAGTTACGGGGGGAAATATGCCTAGATTTATACCTCCACGCGGTGGAGGCGAGCGGAGGAATACATGTCACACCGAATCATTGGCGCCCAAAATCCAATAACAAATGAGCGTCTGTTCTCCAGGTTACGGGTAGCTTAAGCGAGCGTCTATCTTGTAGTAAGCGGCTCGTTATATAAAACGTGTTCCAGGTACAACTGTGCGGCTTCAAAATGTACCACCAGTACATGACGCACACATGTAGAAAGTGGGTTGAGCGGTAGGCCAACTACCTACAACACAAAAATAAACAAATTTGGGACCCTATACAAAAGTTTCCGATTCATCACAAACATGACCTCGGAAATTGTAGACGGAACACGCAATTAAACTGGTAACATGAAACATACTAACGCTTATAAAATCTGAAGATCTCAAGAACCTTTCGAACCAGGTGGAAATTTACCCACTAGTTGTGGTTGGACAGGAGCATAAATAACCCAAAAATGGGATCCACGCTACCATACTCTCGACTACAGAGACCATCAGAATAGAGGAGAAGTTGGGGTCGGTTTTCTCAGTCATCGGCAAGGGCAGCGGCATATTATCGTCTTCCGCCATGCAGATATGCACGGTTAGATTTCGCACTAAAAATTTAATATCACGATGGGCTCAGCAACCACAACTGTTAATGAGTCGCCGAACTTGCTCTAATGTATAACCGTCGTATAGTCGTAACGAAAATGTTCTTTCAACATAATAAAGTCCACACGGTTACTTTCATGTATGTATGTACTTCATTCATGTAATTTTATGACAATAATCTGACACTTAAAACTTAGACCTGCACAGTGAAAACCACGAGCCCCAATCAAAAATCTAGGAGTAGTGACAAGCTACCTAGTCAGCTATAACTGTAGCAGCGGAAAATGCTATTGGAAGAAAATCACCAAGTTCAAAAAACTCGAGAGCTGTTTTGCAAACGCCAGAAATCTTACTATAGACTGCTATCCAAGATCCACAGTATATCAAACTTACTTTCGAAATCTGCTAAATCAGATTGAGGAAGTGGCCTCTTTTCGCGATGTGGATTCATCAGGCAAGGAGGTATTTGTCCCATATCTTACAGTAGAGGAAGTAGACGCAGCTAATAGTAGATTAAAAATGAAAAACAATTATAGTCTCGACGGAATTGCCTACACAGAACTTGCTAATGTTCTTCCTGCCAGAATTAATTCCATTTCCAAAAATATCACGTCCTAATAAATTGATCACGTCTGATAAATTGATCGCGTTTTTCTCGCTCACAACAATGAAAGCAAACTAGTAAATAATTTCGTGCTAAGAAAGCTACGACAAAGCTACGACAGCCATCAAAGAAGGAAGACCAGAGAACGAACGTGGTTGACGTTCTCTCAGTATGGCAAACCTACTACCAAAATCTGCTCAATCAATTGAACTGACAATATTACCCTTATTAGAGCAACCGCCCTACAGGATCAGGAGGTCTTTTTCGAAGATAGTACAGTAGAGGTAGTAGAACCAGCTATTAGTAGATTGAGATATGGGAAGGTTAAAACCAAAGAAAATTAAAAAAATTAAAATCCCTTTTACCAGAAGCACTTAAGCAAATACGAGTTTTAAAATATTCACATAGTAGGGCAAATTACAACATGATTGACCACTTTTTTAAGAGTTCGATGCGGTTAATTGCATCAACATCTTTACACATGCAAAAATTGAAGTTATTGTCGTTAATTATTGAGTGAAACTTTCAACACAGTTTACATGCAGATTGAATAATTTCGACCAGATAAATGTAGGCCAGATAAATATACAAAAAATACTGGAATATAATTCCTAAAATTTAATTAAAATTTTATAAAATCTCTACAACTTGTTAGCATTAGTTAAATTTTTTAAATTTTTTTTTTAAATACAAAATATCACAGCACATCATAATTTAACAAACTAAATTAAAATCACTTAAACCGCTATAAATTTTGAATTCATAATATTTTTTTATTATCCTCAAACTAAACAGTATTGCATATTAATATTATTCCACACATTCAATGCTATACACATCCATATAGCTACATAATACTCAGATATTGAATAAATTACTTTATTATGTCACAAAATCAAAAATCCTTTTATATGCCTATATAACACCACCCTATACCACCTTTATATTCCGGAATTACCCCCAGAAAGCGCACAAAACAAATCAAAATCCCAATGATATATTTTCAAATCAACCAAATTTTATGTTTCCAATATTTCCAATATATAGTGCGACAATTTTCAAAACTCTTAACCGTATTACGATGTATATCCATCCAAAATATCGACGACATCGACAACATAAATTCGGCGAAATCAAAATCATAAAAGACAAATAAAAGCTTTTCAATATACATGTATACATTTTGGTTAGCTTTCCCCATCATTGATTTACATAATGCTTTTTTGGTGTGCTTCTATATAAATATAGACAGTTTTATGATAAATTTAACTAATTAGATATGATATAGATGTATAATGTGATATGTATATCAAATGTCGATATAATATTGAATATATTGCGACTGTGGTTATTTTTAACCTATCGTAATGTTACCTCCAAAAAAAAAATCATCGGACATTATACGGAAATGCAGAAAATATAATCTCCCTTTATAGTCAGTCAGTCCAATGAATGGGGGATACACACCGGCAAGAAAAATCGATTTTATCGACAAACACATCATTATCATTACCATCACCATATCGCTATCAGCTTAATTAATGTTGTAGTACAAATATTATATGTCAAATACGCTGAATGATAACAAAGTGATAGGTAAACATTTACATTTTAGAAAAGCTTTTTGTTTAATGATAAATAGGTAAGTCAAAAATGAAAAAAAATATTTTCAAATAGCGCACACACATGAATACGATGTACAGTACATGGATTTATGGGAAGCAATGTTTTAAATATATAGTTTTTATTATTATTATTATGATTGAATAGTGAACTTTTGCGCAAATTGATTTTTAAAATGATGAAATCCGAGTCGTTCATGTCATCATATATATTTTATACCAGACGAGTGAGTCATAATAATAGCAATTTACCATTGTGTGCACGTCAATTTTCCCTTTGTCACTCTTGTACTATGAAAATAAAATAAAAAACTAGAAATTAAAATTATTGTCTTTTTTAAACTATATATGACTAGTATTACTACTGTACAATAAAAGGAAATAGCGTGTGTGGCGGGAAAATCGATTTTTGTTTTATCCTTCTATAGTAGCAACCCGCATTGTGAACTGTGCAATTTTAAGTTTTGTTTTTAGCTACTTTAAGGACAAGCGATTTTTTTTACTACACAAGTAGGCTTTAGATTTTTAGTATAGTAACATAATTAATTTGTATGGCGTCTTTACCAGTGTTATCATTTGAATACGATCGTATCCATTTGAGTACTATTCCTGATAAATTTTGGAATCGGATACGTGGATATGGGGAAAAATCGGTTTTTCGCATGTGCGTGTTGCTATTAGGGTTTTACAAGAATGCATTCATCGTATACTCATCATAACTTCCTGTGTCCAATGGAACGTCAATTGGGTAGTTTTCTGTGTTTGTGTGGTGTCGGTGTTTAAATTTTTATAATGGATAATCAATCTTCATCATCTTCGATGTAAGAAAGGTAACGCTTTTCAAGATTTATTTGTTATTTTTTTTTTTTTTTAAATAATGCTTCATTATTTCTTTTTTATTACAATCTAGTCGAAGACTAATAAGCAAT
Organism: Nephrotoma appendiculata; assembly: GCA_947310385.1. Lineage (NCBI taxonomy): Eukaryota > Metazoa > Arthropoda > Insecta > Diptera > Tipulidae > Nephrotoma > Nephrotoma appendiculata. The sequence continues at coordinate 343,623,428 of OX371224.1, forward strand.
TTTATTTTAAACAAATTACTACATTTTACTGAAATTTAAGGATGTGCTCCTTACTTTTGATATAGAGATGAAGATTTAGATAGATAAAGATTTATTTTAACCGATTTTACACAAACTCAAAAGGCTTTACAATTATCCAGAAGCCATCCATTCTATGTTGACATGATGAAGTGGCCGTTGTTTATGACTTCTAGCAAATTTCGATTTTGATGGGTTCTATGCCCAGATCATTGTAGATGTCACTATTTCTGACAAACCATGGTGCGTTGACGATGTTTCTTAGCATTTTATATCCCCACAGCTATATACTATAAGTCCAGACAGGTTGAAATACTTGCTTATAGAGCAGACGCTTATTAGGGATTGATAAATGAGTTTCTTCCCAGTAACCAATATATTTTATTATGTGTTAATCCCAACTCGTCTCTTTTCTTTTTTACATGGGTTTTCCAGCGAAGCTTAGCATTTAATGTCATTCCAAGATATTTGACAGTGCTTGCATGTGGTATTTTTTGATTATTTAAATATACTGGCTTGTGTACTAATCTTTTGTTTGTAGACATGTACAAATTTGGTTTCATTTTTATGAGCCATTTTTTTGTCCAGTTGTGTGTGTGTACGTGCTCTATGGCGGATTGTAATTTCTCTGTTGTATTTGTGTTCTTATCACCTACTGTCTTGATAGCGGTGTCATCGGTAAAAGTGGCTTTCGTGTTGTTTTATGGGATTGGAACGTCACGGATGTATAGTAAATACAGAAGTGGCCCAAGTACACTACCTTGTGGAACTCCTGTTCTTATTTTCTTGAGCTCAGAATATTCATCTTCTTGCGTAAGACTGAAATATCATTTCGCTATATATACGATTCCAGTATTATGCGTTACTGTTTAGGTAGGATTAATTTAAATTTGTAGATTAAACCTTCGTATTAAACCTTGTCAAAGGCCTGCGCTAGATCAAGGAATACTGCGGAACAAACTTTTTCTCTTCTAAAGTCTGATACTGGTTATTCTATGCATTTGATCAATAGTTGAGTGCTCATTGCGAAAACCAAATTGGTGATTTTTTCAATTAATATAATTTGAGTCTTTTTAATAGTAACTTTTCAGAGTCTAGACATTATTGGTGTCGGTTTTCCTGGTTTGAGAATCATGATAACCACAGCCACTTTCCAAAGTGTTGGCTCATATTTTAACCTGAATGCAATGTATATGATATTAGATAACTTTGGTACCTTTTCTCGGAAGCTGCTGTATTATATCTCCGGTAATCAGACCCAACTCTGGTCCTTTCTTTAAGTTTAAATTGTTTTTAATTTCGTTTGTGACTTCAGTAGGCGATGTAGGTGTGACATCTTCGAGAATTTGTATTATTTTTTCATTCAATGTTTCTCGTAATTGACATTCATGAGGTTGAAATATATCTTCAAGATGGTTAGCAAATCCTTCAGCTTTTCTTTTGTTTTTCTTTGCCCATGTTCCATCCATTTTCCTGATGGGATGAACCGGCTGTCCTTTTCAGAGTTTTAGTTACTTTCCAGAGCGAATAATCCGTACTACTGTCATTCGTCAACTTACTTAAGTAGAAATTAACTGACGCATTTTTTAGTTTCGGAATTTCTTTTGTTAGTTGTTGAGAGAGAAACTTCTTTCTTTCGTCTTTTTTGTCTTGTTGAGCTCTAGTTTGATGCCACTTTTTTCCGGATTTGTGTTTTTGGAGATTTCTAAACTCTATTGGATAGTTATTTCCTTTTAGCCTTGATTTTATTTCTGTTTCTTGATATCCGTAATGAACTTTTCTACTTCTATGTCCAGTTGATCCATAGTTTTTAAATACCTCCAAAGTATTCTTTGTTCAAGGTGTACTTTGAAATTTTCCTAGTCCGTATGTTTGTTGGTTAGTAATGGAATATTTCCTTTTTTGATGATAGACTCGCTTACGGTTAGGACTATCGGAGAATGATCTGAACTCATACTTGGCTTTAGAAATTGTAAGAAATATTTTTGGTTATAAAAAAATCGATCAGGTCAGGTGTTTTCCTGTTATTAAATTAGATATTCTTTGGTTCAGATAAACGCGGTTTTAATCATAAACTCAAAGTCTATTATTTATATTGTACACCCCATACTCCTCCTCCAACAGTTGCCATTGTGTAAGAATTCTGTTAACCGAAGAAAGCAAAAACAAAACCTCAGTTAGCAAATCATGTGACATCGTAGCCCCGCTAGTGTCCAAAAATATTCACAAAAGTTTGACTTCATCTTCCTCGATGTAAGTAAAATTAGATGAAATATTTCTAAAATAAACCCTTACAGAATGTAACGTTTTATTTTTCTATCAAATTCAGAATCCAGTTCAGCAGATAGCAACGAAGAATCTGTTGCCAAAAAGGCACAACGTACATGGTGCTTTCATTACTAGTGTACCGAAATTTTTGATTTGATTGAATGTCGCAACGATTATGCTTTTCCAAGGTATGTGATATTAGATTGGTCAATATTATATCGCATCTTATGTAAGGCATGACGCAAGTACAGTGCGGTAGAACGGAGGCGAGTGAAATTGTTAATAATAGTTGAAACGACAAACATAAGCACAGCAAAATCTTTGGTTTTGTGCTACCACGATTGTTACAGCCATAATAAACCATTTAAGTTGGTTACAAATCCCGAAAACATAACTGGTCTAGCTTCAGATAACGCTTCGGATATGTCTGGACAATTTAATGGCGACCATGTCAGGCTTAAACAAATTATTCCAAATTTGGTTTTATTAATTGCATATGCCATTCCGCCAAAGCGTATTTTTGCGCCGCCGAACCTTTTATTACAATAATTTACACAACCAATTAAGCCCGTGCGCAATTTTACTGTAACATCGCAAAAATACACAAAAATGGTGTGCATCCAACTTTTAGGGAAAGGGTGATTTATGTTTAGCAGAGAGATGGCATAACGCACAAAAACGATATGTAGAAATTTAGCAACCAGAAGTAGTAGTAGATATATTTGACCAATCTTTATCGAATTATCGGATTTTTATTAAATCAAAAAAGTGGAACTTGCGAGTTATAGCCCATTTTTTAGATTTTGCAATTTCTGCCAATTGGATAGAATATAGAAAAAATATATCAAAGCAAGGTCATCTTCTAAAGGAAATTAAAGAATTTGTTGAAAGAAGAAAATATCAACATCCAGAGTCTAGTTTTCGAACTAGATTCGAGGTTCGTCCAGTACAGGATATTCAGTACGATAACAGGGCCCATTTGCCGTATGTGGATAAGAAAAAGGAAGGGACACGATAAAAATTCGTTGCGGTTGCAAAGGTCGAACCCGCTCTTGCAAAAAGTGTAACATAATTTACGATCGGAATGCTTCGCACAGTTTCACACTGGCCGAGTCTAGAAATATTAACAGATTTTTTTTTTTTTTTTTTTTTTTTTGATAATTAATGGTACGATTCCACCTGAAAACAGAAAAATTTTACAAAATTTTTGCAGAAGATGTGACAAAGACAAGTACTGAAATTTACATTAGAGCAACTGAGGTACAACATTTTTATTTTATGGGACAAAAAGTTGGGGAAATTTTGACATCAACAAAACCTAACCTATAAATTATTTAAAGAATATGAAAAATCTTTATTATTAATGTTTGACAATAATTTTATACCCTAAAATTTACTAAAAAAAATAATAATTGTTACGATGAAAAAATAATATGATGTTTTATTAACTTGGATAATTTACGAAACTATCTAAAAGTTGTTTTGCTATAAATTATGTGAGGGGAAAACATAAAAAGTCATTCAGCAGGCGAAAAAAAAAATAAAAAGAGCGTGTTGTGTCAACGCACCAAGCGCAAAATGTTACTACACACACCATAAAAATATCAAAAAAATAAAAGTTTGCTGGGAGTGGGGGAATTTTTTCTGTTTTGTTGCCATAAAAAATAGTTTGATTGATATTTTCAATTTATAATTATGGAAACAAAACAAAAATTTTCAAAAAAAAAAAATATTGATGTACGGGTCACACACAGAGAGAATCTATATTTTTATCTCATTCTAGTTTTCTGCAAAATAAAACGCTGTGTAGTGGAATAGGCCCATAATTGTTCGTGCAAAAGATTTGTATTTAATTAAAACGAATGAAAGCATTAAAAATATATACAATATTTTTTTTAATTTAAATTTATTACAAATTTGTTTATAAATTGGTTACTACAATAACTCATTTATTATGGTGCCGCTTACAATCTTTTACCAGATTTGTACATTTTAATTCTAGGGTCTAGGAGGTGAGGCTAAATTGTTCCTAAATAATTATCTTAAATGTAGACCAAACAACATACAAATCATTCAACATATTTTTTTAGAAGGCTAGGTTTATATCAGGTCTGAAAGGGTTAAACACCTTGCTCTTAAATTCTAAATAGTCGAATTAAATATTATTTAAATTTGAAATTTTAAAACATGCTTCAAGGGTCCTTGTCTACTTTCACATCACTCGAGGTGTATATACGTGCACTTTGATACGAACTATTCATGACACGCGCACGTTTCACTTATGGGGTAGCTTAAGTGGTTGGGTGTAATATGTTTCGGGAATTATTTGGTCCAACAAACTACACGTGTACACATTATTTAACTTGAAGGGAATAAACAATTATAGAGCAAATCTAACCTTACGATATCATCAATAAAAAAAAAATCATATTCCATTTTGACACTGTATTAAATCACTAATTAATGTTAACAAAAATTATACCAAAAATTTAATAAAAAAATTATTACATATAAAAGAAATCTTAATAAATTTGAATAATGTGTAGATTTCCTTCAAAAGCATGCATTGACACGCGTAGTATTTTTTTTTTAAATGTATATATGCATAATGCAGTAAAAAGGTAGTATGCATAACATTAAAATGTCATCACTTTCCTCGTGATTATCTAATTGAATTTCAGGCGAATTTTTGGAATCAACAAATTCCAATACCCTTCGTTGTAAATTTCTCCAATTTTTACATAAATTATTCGAAATATTTGCATATTTTAAATCGAATACTAAAATGAGATGACTAAAATAGAAAATTTATTAAAATATTGGTCGATGTTGGTAGAGGACGTAGGACTCTCAAGTATTTTTTGTCTTGCATAAAATGTAATTTTCCATGCTTCGTGTTAACCGCAGCATCATTTTTAGTTTGCTATTTCATTCCATTTGTTTTACTAAAATTTCTTAACTTTTTTTACGTTTTTTACGAATCGTGTTTCAGCATATCAGTGAAATTGGCAAATTGTTTGATTCAATGCGTGCCTGAACATGTCTGGCCTTAAATGCTTCAATTGCTAGTTCTCCTCATATTTCATTTACCGCTAACGTAGGCAACGATGAAGTATACTTCGAGAGATTTTCTATCGTTAGATCAGTGATGCACAAACTATTTACAAATACGCAACTCCCCTGAATATGCCGCTGCTTTATAGTATGCTATGAAAGAGTGGTTTTGAAAGAATAACATTTTTGGACACTGACCTATAGATTGTTGCAACCTCCGTACATTCTTCAGTACACGTAAATTGAACAAACAGAACTAATTTGGATATCGGCAGATTAACATGTATTCGAATATAACATATAATATCCGGTTTTATGCAACAAGCGCAACATATAAAACAAGCATTCCATATAAGAAAAGCTCCTTATCTATAAATGGCATACCAGAAATAAAACAATTTAAAAGATATTAAGCATAATACAACAGTAAAATCCTCATGAATAAAATGGAAACATATTATTATGATTTGGACGATTTAATACAATGTCATATCGCTGCCATACAAACATAACAATAATACCGAACAAGGATAATAATATTTTTTTTGTTTCCTTGCTGGGTTTGGGTACGAGTATCTTGTTCTCCGTCATCAGATTAAATTGCATTTCATCAAAGTTTCGTTTTGTTTTATTTGTGTGTATGAGTGTATGTCTTGTTGATGCGAGCTTTTAGAAAATGCTGTTGAATTAAGTTTTGTATATCTTGTCATCATTTTTTATTGTTTTAATTTTATTGTTTAGTCTGAATACGTTTATAATAAAAGTAATTGGTTTTTGTTCTTATTTTGTTGTTGTCTATTATAGAGCATAAGAAATAAATGAAAAGCATTTAACTTTAAGAAGTTAAGATACAATAGCAACAAAATAACGTTGTTGTATATAGAGCGTGCATATCATAACGAGAAGAATATTTTAATAAAATCTAAGAAATTTATAAATTATAATAACTTTTTTTTTATATAAACTGTTATTAATTAATTTAAAGTTTTAATTGAAAAGTTTTTACAAAACAAAGTGGAGAATAAAAATATTTTGAAAGAAATATGTTGTAAGATGAAAATATTTACGTTAGATTTTCTTCACGGTGATTGGAGATTTTGATATTGAAAAAAAAAGTAAAGAATGGTAAGGTGAGTGTTTCACTGCCCGTAAGACTTTAGATGCGTAAGGAATGTCGGAATTATAGCCGTCGTCTGTTGAATTCAATAAGTGACGATTCGTATTCTTTAGTTCATATGCAAATTTAAGCAATTGAATTATCGGATTGCGAATTATGCTCGTCTAGTTGATTCACAGGAAATAACATTACTATAAAATGAGGTTTGGAAGACGTTCTAGAATATGACAACCTGGAACGGATCAGGGTCATTTCTTAACCGAAACTTTGTGAAATTTCTAAAATAAAAAAGTGTTGGTGCCCAAAAAAAGTAGCAACATAAAAGTGTAAATGGTTTCACGTTTCTGTTGTTCAAATGTTTAGGTTCTAACGTTAAAAGTGTAGAAAACGACAATTTAGGATAAATTATACTGTAATAATCGAACAAAAGTAAAAATGTATTCCAAATTTAAATTTAATCACTGCACATAGTATAATTTATGTCAAGATGTAAAGTTCATCACAAAAATCGGCGGAAGTAATGCTTCTTATGTCAATTATCGCTAAATTTGGAGACGTGCTAGCATGGTGAATTGAAAGTTTACAACTAAAATGGAATAAAATCGTAGTTGGATGCTGTCTATGAGGACCCTCAATATCTATGACAAACGTGGGATATTGGTTCAACGAATCTAAACGTGGTCGTACATCTGTTTTTGGTGACGTTCGGTCCCTGCGAATTCTTTCTGTTCCCCAACACGAAAATATGGCTTGGAGAAAAAATATTCAGCTCAAACGAGGAGGTTATCGCCGAGACAAAATCGTATTTTGAAGAGTTTGTGAAATCGTAGAGAGGTTGAAGAAATGACAGAAACGGAGATTACGTTGAAACGTAGAGAGTTAAGAGTTAAGTTTTCATTGCTAACACAGATATTCATTCATTCATCGACTCTCGTACATTTTAAAATTCCATATTTAAATTATATTTGATTCGACCATTTAGAACAAGCATGCCAAACTTGCGGCCCACAACGTATAACTTTGCGGCCCACTTATAACAGTACAAAAAAATACCCTTAGTCTTATATAACATTCCAAAAAATCATTGCCTCCACTTATATTTTTCTTCTTTCATTACTTTTTTCATAGTCACACGATCAATGTTCATTGACAATGTTTATTGAACTCAATGAGTATTGATATTTTTTCGTTGAATTCAATAAACATTGATCGTGTCAGGGGCCCTTATTACGAAAATTAAAAAAAAAATTATTTACACACACATATAAAAGTAAATGAAAGAAGAAAACGATTTGTGAAAACGAGTTAGTGTCGCTAGATTATTAGAAAAAACTATATTTAAGTTACGTTTTGACAAATTGTGCAGATTAGTGTTTATAAATATATTTCAAATCTTTGTATTCAGTATGGCTTTATCGACACCAAGCAACAGTAATACCTTAGACAAGCAAATTAGATTTTTCATTTGAACTAAAAAATGAAAACAAAACAAACTTCTGATAATTCCAATGTCATCGTTGTATCTGTGATTTTTCGATAAACTGCGTATACGTATACGCAAAAAACAAAATATTTTTGATTGTATGCGGCTATTTACAGAAAATGAAATCGCAGTTTACATTTTTACGTTTACATAGGATGAAATATCTGTTTTAGGTTGTCTCAGGTAATACTAAACGAAAAATTGCTGACGAATATCGAAATTTCCAAACTAACTGGGAGTTGGAGTATTTTTGTTCAGAAGTAAACGATAAAATTATCTGCTTAGACTGCGGTCCAATTCCAAACTTATTTTGTGTAGACTGACTTATTTGAAAATCTACAATAAGTCACATCGACAAGAGACTTATTGTAGAGTTTTCGAACTTATTTGGGACTTTCTACAAAAATGAAATTTTATTTGTTTTATATAATAAAGTAAGCTGTGAAAAATATGTTCGAAATTTTAAAGAAACAAACAAATTTTTTTTTGCCCGATTTTGGCCACAAATTTATTTAAATTAAAATGGCAAATAAACGAAAGTTTTATATACTTCACGTTGTAAGTACAAATAACTAAATTATGTTTTCTATATTTATAATCTACACCTGTCTATTTGATGAAAACACATTTTATTTAAGGGACAGAACAGGAAACATTCTTGCTAATTGACTGCAGAATAAAAGAAGAAACGTCATTTAAGAAGAAAAATATTTTACCAAAAGAGTTATGGACGTAAGTTTTTGAATAATAGATTTCCATCTATGTTCGTGTATATGTGTATCTTTTATTATAGAAAAATATCCGAAGAGATCAATATTTCAAAAGATGGCGGAGAATGTTTGAAAAAATGGAAGAATCTTGTACAAAAGTATAAGGAATTGAAGGAGCAAAAAACCGGACGAGGCATGACGGCAAATAAACTTACCTCGAAGAATTGGGTATTCTACCCAAAACTGAATGATCACTTGGGTGGTCGTCACACCATTGCATCACTAACATTACTGCAAACAATTCATGATGAATTGCAGTACGAACATGTAGAATATCTGGCGGTTTCTGATAACGAAACAATTCATGAAACGGAACTAACCAAATCAAGTACTAATAATATCGCAACAACATCCAACACGATGAAATCTGGTTGCAAAGGAAAAGCAAAAATTTCTAAAAACACTGATCATTTTTTGGAATATTTAAAGGAAAGAGATGAAAGAGTGTTGAAGGAAATTAAAAAAAATAATATAATAATAGAAAAAGTGTGCAAAAAATACTTTTCAGATATAGATCTATCCGATGCAAATGCAGAATAAATATTTAAAATTTTATTGAGTAATATAAAAATTTCTTATAGTTGTGTATTTTATAAAATAAAATTACTAATACAAAGAACAAGAGTATTTAATTAATTACATCAGTGAAAAAACAAACAATTCCAACATTAGATAGAAGCACATATTATATCTCTAAGTTGAACAGCTGACTGTAATATTAGCAACGATATTTGCTTCTTCGTCTTCTTCCAGGGCGATCTCATTATATAAAACGTCACCCATACTTAAACACACATTGTGTAAAATACAGCACGCACCTATGACTTTACAGTTTCTTTCCATAGACAGTTTCAAGCTTCTTAAGAAAATAGACCTCCATCTCGTTTTTAACATGACAAATGCTTGTTCTATAGCGATCCTGGCTGCGATGTGACAAATTCGAACTGATGTCGTTTTAGGAATGTTCATAGCGACGGATAATACTCGGTAACTCGTGCCACATGCTAACCAAAACAGGAACACTATAAGTTCTATTTCCTTTTGATAACCAGAGCGCTTACTTGGGATGATTTCTAAAACTTTTTTGAAAGTGCTGTGGTTCATTCGTAAATGTTTTCTGGTCAAACGACAATCTCCATTAATAATTTTTGCAAGAATTCCCAAATTGAAATTCGTGTTACAATATTTCAGATGCTACACAAAATATTTAAATTAGATAAATACTAACATTATAAAAACTTTATGTGTGAAATTACTCACCTGTCGTATATGACGATCTATCAAATACCTTTTTATATCAGCATCACATTTTAGTAGTTCTGAATAAAGTGTAATATTCCGATTGAGCATGATTGCTACCACAAACAATTGGCTGCGGCGGTTTTCCATTTCAAAAATTGTACAATATTATTATAATTATTGTACAATTAAACCACTCTTTAAAATGAAATGTATATTTTACTAGCAAATTTAAAAACATATGAACTGTCAATTAATAAAAAGTGACGTTAATATAAATAAGTCCTGTTTTGAATTGGACCGGCAAATGACTTATTTTACAACGCCATCTTGAATAAGTCAAATAAGTCGACTTATTTGAAATAAGTCTTGAATTGGACCGCAGTCTTAATATGTAATAGTGCTATCAGTGTACCAAAATTATATAACGTTAAACGTCACTATGAGCAACATAAATTAAAATATACTAATTACGAAGGATTAATGAGACAAGAAAAGTTAAAAGAATTTAAGTTGGGACTGAAAAAAACAGCAATCCATGTTTACTAAAGTATCACAAGAAAGTGAAGCGGCGGTGCATGCAAGCTACGTTTTGTCGCAGTTGATAGCTAAACACTCGAAACCTTTTACCGAAGGTGATTTCATCAAAGATTGTATAATAAAGGCTGCAGAAATTGTTTGCCCTGAAACCGTGGTTGAAAGAGTTACTGATATGGCCATAAATTTAACGCATGGCACTACTACGGGAGAAGATATTTTTAATTGCGTTTATGAACTTCTGCAAAAATACAATTTACCTCAGTCGAAATTGTTTTCTGTTGCAACAGATGGAGCTCCTGCAATGACCGGCAAAACCAACGGTTTTGTAGCATTACTACAAAAAAACTAAGTGAAGTATATGATGGGCCGAAGATTCATCATATCCATTGCATTATGCATCAGGAAGTATTATGTACGAAAGTAATAAAAATGGAAAACGTGTTGAAGCCTATAAAAAAAAATTATCAATTTCATAAAATCTCGAGGCTTAAATCAACGACAGTTCTCTAGGTTTCTAACTGAATTAGAAATCGAATATTCTGGTTTGTCATACTATACCGAGGTACGTTGGTTATCATGCTCCAAGGTTCTTAAACAATTTTGGGATTTGAAAGACGAAATATGTCAGTTTTTAATATCCAAGAATCAAGACATCACCTTATTTTCGGATACATTGTGGTTGCAAGATTTATCCTTCATGGTTGATATAACGAAACACTTATCCGATTTAAATTTGATACTGCAAGCAAAGGATCAGATCATTACCAACATGTGTGACCAAGTTAATGAATTCAAATGTAAGCTAGTTCTTTGGGAAAAGCAGCTGAAAAATTAAAATTTAATGCATTTTGTATAAATCCAGTTTAGGTGAAATTGCATCATATGAAAAATACGCAGAAAAAATTGTACGCTTAAGAACTGAATTTGAAACAAGATTTTCTGATTTTAAATCGTTGGAAGACAAGTTTTCTTTGTTTTCTTCAATTTTTTCAATAAAAGTAGAATAGGTACTGATTCTATTTTCTAAATAAGTCTCCAATCAGATCAAGAATTACTGACAGTCATCTCGGGTCAGTTTTAAAATTAATCACTGCTAACAAAATTTCCCCCGAAGTAGAAAAGATAGTTGCAGAGAAAAGATGCCAAATATCTGGGAAAAATATTAATTTTACCTTTTTTTATACTTTTCAAAATAAACCTAGTTTACTATAAATATTTAAGTTTTTTATTTTTTTGTGGCCCACCTAAACTTTTAAATTCTTTATTTGGCCCGCGTTAGGATTTGAGCTTAACATGCTTGATTTAGAATATAAGAGCGATGGGTATATCTAATCGTTTTTGATTTTTTTAAATAACTGATTAAAAAAAATAAATATTAATTTATTTTAATGGCAAAAATTATCTAAGTTCGGATACTGATTTATAAAACATAAACATTTACGAAATAATTCATTTATTTATCGAAAAAAACAGACTTTTCAAAATTCGTTTGTTTCATAACTGCAGTATAACGACAGTAAACTTTTGATCATTTGTCTCCCGTAGGCTTATACATTTTAAAAATGTTTAGTATTAATTAATCCTCCGAATAGATAAGTGTTATAGAAAAGTAATGACTGATGAAGTAATTCTGACTTGTTCTAGATGAAAAAGGAATTAGGAAAATATTTACATTGCATTTTTGTCGCAAGACAATTTTTTCTGGCGTGCTATGTATGGTAAACAGTTGGTGTATATTTTTTCAAAAACAAAATTAAATTAATAATATTTTGCCTATCCAATTTCAACACGGAAAAATAATTAGATCAAACATGAGTTCTCAGTAGGCCAGAAAATGAGAATTTTGACAAAAATGCTACGTATATATTTTCCTAATTCCTTTTTCCTATAGGGAAAGCCAGAATCGGCCTGCTGAGAGTAAATTCACATTCTGTGGGAAATTATTTATTAGCAATCTATTTTTGCCAGGGGTGACATGTTATAACATCACATTTTCGATACTATATCGAAGTTTATCGAAGAAAACAAAATAAAATATAAATTCTAAAGCAAGAATTTCGGTGTGAGAATGAAATATAGATGGAAAATATGAAAGAATCGATTTCGTAGGCTAAGTAGTAAGTCGCTAGTACTACAAATACATAGTATTTTTCTAAACATATACATATACAAGATTCCAATGTACGTAATACATCATCAGCCGTCGCGACTGGATGAGAAGACTGATTTTTTCAAATCAATATTCTGGGGGGGGGGTCAAAAATTCAAAACAAATTTAATTTCCATAGTTCGGGATTACAGTAGCTGGTTTTCTACAAACACGTTTAAGATAATAGCTTGCATAGATATGTATTTCTACATGCTACATTGTTTTAATTCAAGAATGTTACTGAATTAAAACGAGAAGTTTGTCTTTTAGTCAAAAGGAAATTCGGTTCGATTTTTTTGGTGAAAATGTGTAAATTGGGACCTGGTTTTCGCAAATTTCAATTTATATTTTATAGGCCTCGATAAATTCGTATAGCGCATCATTGCTCGCATCTTTACAGATGACTCTGGATTAAATCAAATATTTGTATTCCATTATTCGAACATCAAACGATACTTCAGTCAATAACAATAAGAATACTAATAACAATAACATTAATAAAAATGTAACAATATGACTGCAAAGCTAAACATAAAAATGTATCTCGATAAAAAAAAGAATTTTGATTGAATTTAAAAAGCACAGCAAAAGCTAACACAAAAACTTTTATTATTTATATGTTTGTTTTGTACAATGCGTATATACGAGTGTTTATCTTAAATTTTCATCAGAAGTCATAAAAATGTATTGCACGATATAAGGCGTACCTAAACAATGCGTATGAGGGGTTCAGGTGAATTAAATTTGTGCAGCACACAACATGCCTAAAGAGTTATCGTACCATAATATTATTTCTTCCAGTATAGCAAATATACGTGCTTTGATATTACGTAAGTTCACGATTTGATTTTAATCTTCTGTTGATTTCAATTTTTATTTTTAAATATTTGAATTGAATCAATTCTTATAAAAATACGCACACTTCAAACAAATTTTCAAAATTGGATATTGATACAAATATACATTGTAACGCTTTGCAAAGATAGAATATTGCTTTGAGTGAATATGATTTCAGAGTTATTATTTTAATATTTTTTTGTGTTGTTTGAAAATGAAAATTTCCAATATGAAAATTTTCAGGTAAGTTCATTAGTATGGAGTATAATTTTTCCACTAAATTCAACGGAGTGACGCATTATTTAACGTCATATATAGAAATAAAAGTTAAAAATAAGACCAAATTTTATTTTCCTGATTGGCAAAGCTACCAAGAAAGTTTTGTTACTACCAGAGCCACCTTTAGTACGAGGCCATAATAGCCTGCCAAGCTTTTCTAGAGGAATTACTTCGCTTATGAACTGATTAGATTGTAGGGTCAAGCACTGTACAAGTATCCCGGATAATTCCGGTACATTTCCCCCGGGTTTCAGACAGCTAGCGATCTACTAGAAGAAAGGATACAGCTTAAAGAGTTTCTGATGGAATTGGTTTCCATTAATTACTTCTTTAATCCGCAACATACCCTGGTAGAAAAAATAAAAAATTATTAGTTGGTTAAATCTGTATGATTCCTGAGATGTATGTAATATTAAATGTTTTATGCTTCCAAAACAATATAGAAATGTATTAATTTAAACTTCCACGATAATTGAAATTAGATCAAATTAGCTTTCTGGACAAAAAATGCTACTAAAAGTTACGTGTTGCCTGCCTCATCTACAATTACAAAGGATACAACAGCCCTCGGCAATATATGAATGATTCAAGGCTACTACCACGGATCGGCAATCTTTTGAATTATATGGTTTAATGCAAATTGTGAATATTTCATGATTGTTGAATGATACCAATACTATAGGTGTTAAAAGAGCTTTAATAAACGTTGAAGTAAATTTTTAATTTTGGGCTCAATAAAACTTCAAATTGAATAAAACTCCATACTAAAAATTTTTTCATTGATTTGGAGATCCTTGCAATATTTGGGGAAAATCTGTGTATCGGACGGGACTGAAGCTGCCATTTACAAAAAAATGATGAAAAAGTAAAAGATTCAAATATATTTAAAGATTAAATTTGCAACCAACAAAAGTTGACCTTGTTGGTTTCATAAAACTTAAGCAAGGATAATGTTTTATGATTATACAAAACAGTTTTATCAAAAGTACAGTAAGTTTAACCTTTCGTGATGTATTCGAGACCTAGGTTATACATTCGTGGTAAAAGAAAGTTGGGTGTTAACCACAAAATATTTACCCCTCCAGTTTTTGAAAATTTTAAAAATTCGACTAAAAGTGTTTTTCTGAGAAAATTATTTGGCACGAAACTGAAATTTGGAATAGTCGACTATGTAACTTGCTGAAAGATACCAACTTGGTCATTTACAGCTATGAAAATTTCGCTCTGTACAGCCAAAAAATCAAATGCGTTCAATAAATTACTGAATTGTATCATTGATGAAAGGACACTTGCCGTCACTCTACGAACTAACAGAGTTGCTCGACATTATGATAACTTATTTTAATGGTCACTTCTTCTAAATAACGAAATTGATTTTGGATGCCAGCGTGAAATTTTTGAACAAAATTTAGATTTAGTATATGTTTAGACTTATTCACATTTATTTACAGTGTATATATTAAAAAATAAATTGTTTCAAATATAAGATGAGCCTTTTATCTTTTAAAGGACATCTTTAGAGCTTATGCCGAATTCCAAGTATCTCGGATTGACTCCTTTAGTGACACTTTATTGATTAAAAAACATACATTCAACTTTCCACTAATTTGATTTAAGGATTCGTGTAATTCGACATTAATGATTCTCCGAAACCTGTAGAGTGCCAAAAGATTTGGTCCAGCAACTTATGATTCAACGCCGAAATCAAAACTCAAATCTTTAGAGTGCCACAGAATGGATCTACATTCATTCACTATTTATAATATTTTTAGGCATCTGCCTAGTGTTTTGAACTAAAATTGTCGTGACCTTTTACAATAATTTTGATAAGGGTCCTAATTAATAGGATGGTTTTAAAAATACTAAGATGTAATGAAATTAGTATTGCCTGATGAACATCTTTATTTTTACTGGATGAAAAACTGCGATAGCCTCACTCAAAAAATGAAATATGCTCAGACACTTTGCATCGGTTACACAATCCATAAATTTCGTCGCCCTCGTTAGCTAAGTTGGTATAGAGTCTTTGCTCTGTTATTCGGGGTCCCAGTCCGACTCGTTTCAACGTAGCATATGCTATTAATATGTCCGTTAATTTCTCATTGACAGCTGTAGCAGCGTCGGCGTTTGTGCCTAAAAATTTTAGCTTTTACATCGATGATTTAAACCATGGCCATGCTCCATATAGCATCTAACTCAGTTAAACGCACGAGAACATGGTAACATGGACTTAGCATACTTCCAGATTTTAATTTTCCTTCGGTAGCGAAAAACAAAATTTACTAAAATTGTGCTGTCATCTAGAGTGCCGCCTGCATCAAAACTGTTGACGAAATTGCCAAACAGAATGCAACTGCCGCGCACAAACAGTTCCTTATACGGCTAATTCTACATCTAATGCAACTATGGCTGCAGCAACTAGAACTCCAACTATTACTCCATCTACAGTATATCGTTCTACTTACTCTGCAATATGTGGCTCGAAATTTCCGTCCAGGTTACCAAGAAATATCCTGATGATTAAACCCAAGTTTTGGTCCCATATGTCGCAGTTCGGGTATGTGAAAGAGTCAGATTTTGCAATTTTCGTTAATGAAAGCCTGGATATCTCAAATGTTGCGGTAAATAAGCTAATACCGAAGCGACAAAATATTGAACCGTTGGCATTTTAATTTAAAGCATTCAGTATATCAGTAGATTTTGACCTTAAAGCAAAAGCTTTATCAGAAGATTGCCTAATGATATATTCATCCGTTTATTACACATTCATCGGTGGCTGAATGAACTCTGATGAATCTTTTCCATCAAACTTTATCATGTATAGAAAGGGCCCAGGTTCGACTTTGACACCAATCCTGATGTTGACATTATCGCACTTCGTATCACTGTGGCAACTTGTTTCATCTCGTTGGAGTATATGTTCTGTACTCGTTTGTCTCAAATATCGACTATTTTAACGCAATTATAGTTTCATCGACTTGTTCGGGCCAAAGATCAATTTATTATTGTTAATGACTTTAACCTTACCGACATAGTTTGGTTTGATGTCCATGGCCCACTTACTTCTTAGTCGACTGACGAAAAGGCAAATACCATAATTGATCATTGGCTTGACATTCCAACCACACAACTAAACCGGATAAGGAACAACCGTGGTAAATTTCTGGGCCTGTTATAGGTCAAAGTCTCATTCTGTGAGGATTCCACCGGCTGTATAATTGCGATAAATATTTTTCATGAAAATTGTGAAACTAATTTTTTCTAATAATTTTCATTTTAATTTCAGTAATACCGACTATACACTCCTTTAAACGAATTTTTGGTTAAATGCGAGTGGAATTGTACTAAGGAACCTTGAGAAACTTCTAAATAAACTAAATACCTTATATAGAATGCCAAGTAGTATCCTGGTTTTAATTCTGCCCGAAAAGAGTTCAATAATTTGAACTGGTTCCTGTATAACACCTAGCTATATGTTGCGGCTCGAAGAGGATTTGGCATCTAATCCGAAGGTGCGTTTTGGAGAACGAGAGTAAACGAAAAGTAGTTGAATTTTCTTCACGTGTGGCTTACCAGGTCTCCTCTGTTAGTTTGCCCTCTAACATACGCGATTTATTTACCAGATTTACGAACCAGTATCGCCGACTATAAAAACATCTAAAAATTTCCGTAGACTTGTCGAAAGGTACTGGATATGATGGCGTTCATATTAACAGCCCAATTACTTTCGTATTTAATGATAGTCTTCGTACTGGTACATTCCCTGACCTCTACAGGATTTCTATGGCTCATCCGATTTTTAAGTTAAGACATTATCGTGGTATTACCGTCCTATATCTATGTCATACCGGAACCCATGGTCCAGAAAATCTTACCTTTCCTTTTGAAATCACTTATTAATCCTGAGCAGTAAGGTTTTTATCTCGGTACGTCAACTGTTACAAATTTATTTTCATTTTATTTGACTTTAATCTTTCAACATTGTTGATAAGTTGGAGAATTTAAATTACGACTTTGGCCCCACAAATGATTGTTGTTCAATCAAACATTTTTGATACATTTTTGCACTTACTATTAAGTGACATCTGAAGTGCCTCAAGGCCATTTCGGTTCACTGTTATTCTCAATATTCATTAACCACGTTATTGACTGTTTCAAGTTTACGAAAATATTTGTCACTATCGCAAATCTCTTGCTGGCCGTTACAGGCGGATCTGGACAGATTTCGTAACTGATCAAATAGCAACAAGTAGTTTTTGAATGCAGGTAAGTGTAAGATTCTTTCATTTTACCGAATTCGATATCCAATATTTCAGCAATATTTCTTGCGTGATAACGCTCTTAGTAGAATTGAGGACGTGTCTGACCTGGGTGGAATTTTTTCTTTCTTTGTTAAACACGTAACTACTATGATTTTTGTGGTGGGGTTGCCATTCTATCAATGCTACTAGGACAGAACAGAGAGCGTTCAAAACGGTCCGTTCTGATTGCACTTCGATGTTTATCTTGGGTGCAGATTCATCAATTCGCTCTTTCACCTTATCAGGAACGTTGTTTTTTATTGAAGTTACAGCGGTTAGACGATCGACAAGATATGGCAGTCGTAATTCTCATTCATGATATTCTAAGCATGTGTATTGACTTCACCGAGTTGCTGGTAAGCAATTAGCATTAAGGGCTCCAGAACGGATTATGCGTTGGCGTGTTGGGTTTCTACATACTGTCTCCATCATCAACATTTGAAATTTTCGAATTTAACTTATCGAAAGATTCGCTGAGGAAGGCGTTACATATATTTTTTACTTGTTGCGTAGTACAACATTTAAATTGGAACTTTGAAATGTATCTTCCATCGTTTGAACAAATCGTTGGAATAGAGATATCTGAGTTTAGCAGACAGAGCTCAGATAGAAGGTTCAATATATTTCCGGACTATAACAGAAAATATAAAGTTTTTTTTAAACACTTTGAAATAGAAAGTAGAAAAAAAAACCACCCGGCCGGCAAATTGTCTCTTTGTTTGCTTTGTTGATGACGTACAAAATAGAACGTAGCAATTTAATAATAACAAGAGACTATTTGTAAGACCAAAAACAGTTAAAATCAAGTCATGTCAAATGAAATCACTCGCGTCAGGACTAAGGTGACATTTTTCTCAAATCGCTAGGACACTCACCGGATTTTGGTATTTTCATTCGTAGGCTTTGAAATTATTTTCAAATATAAATCTTAAGGCTGCTGCACGGCTGTGACATTTTATCTGCACTCATAGTCTGAAGTTAGTAACTAGTAGTATTTGCTCAATAAAATTGGTCTACTTTTTTTGAAGTTTCCTTCATTCGAATGAAATGTTTGTGTTTTCATCAAAGATGACTCGCGTATTTTATTGAACAATTATTTTAGAAATATTAAATTCGGATCCGGAAAGCGATAAAAATTAAGGAGAAATATTTTCAAGCGTTACGATTGATTAAGCGTGCGGATCAAAAATTATAAATTTTCGCTCGCACTCGTGCAGTCCGCTTCACAGCTACAAAAAAAACAAAATTAGTAGCATCAGAATTTACAATTATCATCGGAATTGCGTGAACTTAATTCGAAAAATCTGCCAACTCGGTAAAATAAATCAAATTTAAACATGATTAGCATTTATTGCATCTCCATAGTCACTTCCTCTAACAAAATCTAGCGAATATACAAAACTAAGTTTAGAAAATTGAAAATTCATTTTCTAAAAATAACAATACGATAAAATTTATCCCATTGTTACTCGTCGTACTCGTGTTCGCTCAATAAATTAGATTTTACAAAACCAACAAAAACTTTTCTATTATATCCCATTATGTAGAAAAAAGAAAATCGTTATCACTTTATGACGAAAAACTCTCTAAAAATAAAATTCTTCAACAAATCAAAAACGCAAAATAGGTAAACTTTTCTATCGCAATTGTACCAAAAAAAAAAAAAATTATTACAAAATGTTCAACCTGTACAGTGTGCGGTTGAATATGAGCCGATGTTGGAGGGAACAAAATTTTATTTTGTCTACCGCGTTCGTGTTAAATGTAATAAATTTGACATAGGATTTCAATTTTATTAATGAGATTTACTGTACATATGAATCTAAATCACACACATACACAAATGTCTAGGCGTAATCTCAAACCGTGACTAAACACATTACAAGTAAAAAAAAACCCAGTACGCAAAAAAAGCAAAATTCAATTAGTTCACCAAAAAATTTCATATTTATCTTAAAATTTATGTGTATTACATGTGACCTATAATGTAAATTTATAACATTAACCCTTAAACCCCCTTTATATATTGTTGTTGTTATTATTTTGTGATGTATGTAAATGATGTTATGTGGGCCACCACAAACATACGATACGATACATGTACGGAATGCAAAAGGTGGTTTAGAATCATGTACATGTACAAAATTTATTAAAATGTATATAAAAAACGAATTATAAATTTCAATTTTCTTGTTTTCCACATTTTTCCCTATGTACAAAAAAAAGGACATAAAAAATTAAAAATAAAATATTCAAATGAATAAAATTAAAATTATATACAAATAAAATATTTTTTTTTTGTGACACAACATCTTCTAGAGAGATAATGGATTTACATTTTTTGGCATCAGGAAAAAAAACTTATCACCATATTTTTATGACAAAATAAATTAAATTTAATTTTTAATTTTATTTATTTATAATATTTACTTAATTTATAATTAATATACCAGAGAGTCCTCAAGTTAATGAAATGCGATAAATTTAAAAGCTTTTATAATTTAATTCGGGTAATTAAACAAAAGGTTGGTGACTTTGCGATTAGGCCTACAATAAACCAATGAGGTCAAGAAATGTGGAAGTGCTGGGTATTTCTCATGCTGCCCAAGATCAGGAACCGATTATGCGAACATATAGCCACTATCATTTCTAAATCGTTTATAGACGAGAAAATAACCGAACATACGCAAGGTTACACGTGCGATGGGAGATGAACGGGCCAGAGAACGCATTACCCGGTTTAAAACAGCCTTCTTTTCTTTACTTACTTTATCTTATAGCATGGGCCCTATAAGCTCTTCCCCAGAAAACTTTCACGACACTATGAACCATCAGACCAAGACTAGAATTCCACATCTACAACAACTTCCATTAGAAATGAGCTGACAAGTTGGTAACTAGCTAGTAACAAGAAAAGAAGACCACATATAAGCGCATCTCTCATGCAAAGACGTTAAACGAATTCAAACGGGATAAGTATCCCTATTCTCCCTCGGAAATGGTCGGAGGGCCTAAGAATCAATAAAATCAGCAAAAGTCTTACTAACGCTATTAGATTAGGAGGCTTTTAGACTGAAAATCACCGTCCAAAATTGGCCTTTTCCCATGGACGGCATAAGCCCAACTTTTTTGGGCTGCACAATAAAAAACGGATGGTTTACCGTTAACTGTGTGGATGAACGCTGCAAAACTAAAAATTATTGGAGAGAACGCCTCCAATTTTCAAGACTCATCTGGCTTTAATAAGAGTGAAACAACTAAATGACCCATCAGAGGTGACTCAGTGGGTTGAGGTGCATTCAGATTAAGCTTCTTTTAATCTTTGCCGTGCCACTTTACATCTTTTGGCATAACACTTTTATACAAGAGCCTTAGATTAAAATGTTGAAGATTCTTCGAATTTCAAACAAGAAAGGTAAATTAGTCAATAACAAAGGAGAGCGTACTACTTTGATTGGGACCAGGATTTTATAAAAATACTCTATTCCTGAGTACGATGCGAAAACAGAAGTATAAGATTCCTATTCAATTTTAAATAGGAACCATTCGAATCTGATTCATTTCAAATATGAATCTTGTACTTTAATTTTCGTATCGGGTAAATCAATTATAACGGTAAAAATCGATTTTAGTACAGATTTTTTGATCAGTTTGCCATAAAGTTTCTGAAAAATAATTGAATTTACCGAAAAATTTACTTCAAATTGACTTTTACCCTTGGATTGGTACGCAGCCTAAGTATGGAACTGAAGCTAGAGTAATCGAGCCTAAGTAGACTCCTACTCCATATACCACCAAGAAATTGCCTAAACGTGTTTAAGTTTATACATATGTATACATATTATCTGGCATTTTAGGAAGCGAGGCAGCCTACGTAATAAACACCATCGCAGTAGTTTGAGCAACATCGCTTAGGAGGAAAAACTAAAAGATTATTAAATAAAACATCCAATCAAGCTGGACTGTCAATCACTAAATTCCCTAGAAGGTGCATGACAGAAGATGGAGCATTTAACGGTCACTTGGAAAAGTAGTCACTTAGAAAAATCGTTAAAAACTCATAATTTCCACATGATTCGAAGTGTTCGGTTGACGGAATCGTTTGGTCGACTGTCAATTGAGGATTAGTCACTAGTTGTTTTCGTTTGGTCGTCCCTACTTACTGATTTATTGCATAACTGAATAACTCATCATTTCCGCACGATTTGAACTGTTCGGGTCTAGGATGACCAAATGAAAGCAACTAATGGCCAATCCTGAACGCCAGTCGACCAATCGATTCCGATCATTAGATTTATAAAATAATTATTAATGGTCAAGTTTCAAACCCCGAACACTTCAAATCGTGTGGAAATTATGAGGTTTTAACGATTTTCGTAGGGATGACAAAAGAAATCAACTAGTGAGCAAGAACCAAAAAATTAATATATTATAGTCTTTCACTTTGTTAGTTTCTAAATGAGAGAAACTTCCATAGACCAAAGCAATATGTTTCCCTATATGAAATAATAAATGTTTGGTTGGTTGTTCTCTAGACAGGTAGATTTTTAAACTGCGTCCATTTTTATTTAATAACCGCAAAATCACTACCGAACGAAAGTTGCTATTTTACTTAACCTACCTGTGGTTTGTCACGATCCAAATGCCACACAAGTTTTAATACACATATACGAATACACAAATCATTAAATCTAAATTATTAATTAGCAAATTTATTTTAACAGGTACAGATTACAAATTTAATGCGTCTTCTTTGGTGGTTCTGGGGACATTTTATTTCCTCGGAGCTTCCAAAAAAATGAGTGTTTGTTTTAAAAATAATCAAATTCCATCACTTTCGTGAGTGCGTACATTCCATTAAGTTGATGTGATATGATAAATATATACAGGCCAACCATAAAGGCGATTCTAGGTATGTATAGCACATTCCTGGAGTAAGCGTAATCAAATAGAAAAAGCACATTTGAAAAACGAATCATACTCCAGAATTATTGGAGCCCAGCGCCCCTATTCTTGAAATTGGTGGAAATTGCCGAATATAATTTGCTTTAAAATTCATAATCACGTCGATTATAGAATCCGCGGGAGCGAATCGATTGCGGATTGAAAACTGCATATAAAAAAATTTTAAACAATTGCTATAAATCAAAGTAGCCTGAAAAATTTGTAATAATTTCCCCACATATCATTTTTTATGATTCTATGCTCAAACGCAATAAAATATTTGCGGATCTAAAACAAATTTTACTTTACTAATTGAATCAAAATCCATAGGAATTTCAAAGATACTTTGATTTAAAAATTTTTTTCACATTTTTTTTTATATGCAGTTTTCAATCCGCAATCGATTCGCTCCCGCGGATTCTATAATCGACGTGAATATTTTTCGAATTTTTCGCCGGCTTATTAATATTTTTTTAAATTTTGTTTGCAAATTCTCTATTTTTCTTAAAAATCGTTAACTACGAGTATGGTAAAAATCGGATTAAGAACGGATTTTTCGATCAGTTTGCCATTGAGTTTTTGAAAAATAAATGAATTCACGGAAAAATTTACTTAAAGTTGATTTTTTCCCGACTATTGGCCCGCAGCCTAAGGGAAAGATTCCGGCTGGGTAAATCCGGCTGAGTAAAATGCGGAATTATTCCCTTAGTAGGAAAATAAATAATAGAAAACTTACACACAATTTTATTTTAAAGAATTTGAAAGCAAATTATATTTGAATGCGGAAATTTCCACCGAAAGTAAAAGAAAAGAATTAATTAATCACAGAAACGATTAGGGCGCCATGCGGCCAAGTCATTATCTAGCTACAATGGTCGTCAAAAAATTCCGGACACTACATTTTTTCAGTAAATATTTGTGTTTACGGTAACTATGCGCATTATTCCATTTGTTTAATAAAGTAACCACAGGATCAAAACAAATGAAATAACAAATGCTATGTACTCCTGAGGTATTATTTCCTATTCTTCCTGCAGAGCTTATTGAAAATGATCTAAGGTTTGTGGAACGACTTGCCTTTTCCTTAAACAACGCTCTACCATATCCCTCACGTGCTCAATGGGACTAACGTCAGGGCTGCGAGCGGGCCAAACGATTCGATCAATTCCCACCTCATTCATATAATTATTGACAACGTTTGCAACGTGAGTTCTGGTGTCCAGAATTTTTTTATGATACACAATTAATTTTATTGTCAAAACTTTGATAATATCGTGCGATTTAGAATCCGACATGACATCAAATTGTTAAGGTAGTATTCAAGTATACGAATATTTTTGGATATTGGTAGCACATAACATACCTACGTTTATAGGCGAATTTCATATATTTCCAAATGTAATAGATCATTTCCGAATTTGATTATTGCGAATCATACGGAACGTGCTAGCTATTCGAGATTTTTCTCACAACTAGCTTCCAACATTCAAGGACATTTGGACTATTTATCAAACTCTCAAGCGTATATTGGCTTCTGTCTCGGCGATGGCCTCCTCATTTGAGCCGATTTTTTTTTCCTCCAAGTCATGTTGGGAAACAGAAAGAAATCGCAAAAAGCCAGGTCGGACAAGTAGGATGCGTGTGGCAGTACTTCGTAGTGCAGTTTGGCCGCGACAATTTAGGATGAATGTGCTGGTGCATTATCGTGGTGAAATAGTACTTTTTCCTTAGCCAGGGGACGTATCTCCATCAATTTCTTATCGAATCGGTCCAATAATTAACTGTAGTACTGCCCCGTGACCATTCTCATTTTCTGCAAAAAAAAAACCATGGGAGTTATTTCTTTTGAATTTCAAAAAATCGTGGCCAATACTTTTCCGGTCTGATTCACCCCGAAAAATCTATTGTTTAACTATCGCTTGATCTTTGGTGTATAATAATGTATGTGAGACGAGACGACTCCATGCAAAAACTCTTTCGAATTTCGCTTAAAGAGGTCCAAACACTGCTTCGACATTGACAGCCTTATAGATCGTCCCTCGGAAGTTGAAAAATACTAAAATACTAAATAGAGAAATTAACAAGCGATTGATGAAAGATGATTCCGCAATTTAATAGATTAGGACTGGTCATTTCGTCCTATAAAAAAATGTTCCACTTGTTTTATAATAGCAGGTAGTGTGAGTAGCACTGATGATATTGGACAAACAGACATTCGTTAAACATACACATATTACATATAAATTCTATTCCCGTATATAGAATCCTGATAATACCAACAGCTCGAATATAAATCATTACAATGTGCCCCATTGAATTATGCATAAATACTTTTAAAACTATTAGATTCCTATTTTAAAATTCAACAATACAGTTCGGTTTTTGCTGCTGTTGTTATTCCTGAGTCCTTATGAATATATGCATGCTGCAATTTTTTTTACAGTATAGTTGTACAACAGATAAAATAATTTAGCACAAAAAAGGTTTTTCTTCTCAATTTTATTTTTTTAGTTTTAGTTTTTAACATATTTGAATACATGAATGTTTAAGGATTTTTCATTGTTTTTATTACCATGTCCTGGTATTAGTTTTTTGTTGCAAAAACTATATATATCGAATATGGTACAGGATATGTAATGTGTAGTACAGTAATATTTTTGTGAATATGAATTATTAAAAACTTAATTCATGCAAAACTATAATAGTATAGTGCGACCGGTACTCCACCAAATTGGTGCGCCTCTTTTTTGGGTAGTGGTGGTTTAAGTAATTAACAGGGGCTATACGAGCAGTAATCATATATTCATAAACGTACGAGAACAATACGATTGCAATTTATTGGTTTTTCTATGTTAGTGTTGTTGTCGCTTACACAATATTGGATACGAATTTCACGGCATAAAGGATTACATGTGCATTATTCATGCCTGGGAACAATAATTGAATATTCATGACGGTTATAAACAACAATTTTCGGGTTGAATTACTCGTATGCCATAGGGTTTATATATGTACACCACCTTCCAGCATATTCGTTTATGCGATAAGCAAAAATCAATTTTCACCTTAAAACAATAAACTTTGTGTTTCGCGATTATCAGAAAACTATTTAAATTTTATCTCGTCCCAAAACAAAAACAGAAACGTCTATAAACAGGGGGAGGAAGGTTAAAGACAATCAAATTATTGTTTCTGTTTGATTTTGTTTCAAAATTAACTTTCCTTTCATGCACATACAAACACCGAAAGCTCAACTTTTTTTTTTTTTTTTTTTGGATAAGTGAGAAATCGTTTTATAACTTTTCTCATTTTTTGTTTTTGTGCTGTGCTTTTTGTTTATACACAATTTTTTGCCGTGCAGAAAACGAAAACTTATAATTTCATTTTCAGAAAATTGCTACTTATCAACAATAACAACAACAACAACACCAGCAGCAGCAAGACGTACGATATATAAATTGAATTCCCATTAATATGGAAAACAAAACAAAATTATTTTAGCTTTTTTGAATTAAAAGCACAGAAATGAAAATTTATCTTTGCGTTCGTTTATTCGTTTGCATAAAAATTTAATTTTTTTTTTTCTATTTTGAGCGTACCGAAAAGCACTGTCATAACTTTAAAGTAAAAAAAAGTACAAAGAAAATTAGTAATCAGTGTGGAAAATACGTTCTGATGAATGTAGACTTTTATATTGTGCTTATACGGTTTTCACGTCGTTCGACAGTGTCTATAAATAAAATGTCCGATGTACAGTGTCCTCAATTACTCGTTATAGGGTGAACATGAAAAATAATACTATGGCGAGTATCGTGACATTCATGTGTCCAAAATCAGTGGTCCAAGCGCGTTCCACCAAAAGAGCGAACCTCGGTGCTAAGATAAAGATGAAATTCTATTTAGATAATTATAATATATGAAATAAAATGTAGTAATAAAATGAATTTGTATGTATTTGATAATAATATAATAATATTGTAATTGGTATAATATGTATGTATTGAATACTGTATTGTTTATGTAAAATGATGAGATAGGGTCAGATAGTGTTGGACCGTAAATAAAAGAAGATCTAAATAAAATGTCGTCCTAGTCAAGTTAATCTTATTAAAACTAGTAGAAGCGGACAATTGAAATTGTCCGACAAGCGCTCGATAAAATAGGAAAAATGCAACAGACAGACGGACAGAGGTGTAAAACCTCTGAAACAACTATGGTGGTAATACAACAAATTAGCCCAATAGACAAGAAATTAATAGAATCTTAAGCAAATCAAAAAAAATTTACAGAAACTAGTTTTCAAATAACACTCTTTTTATTATAGATAAAAGTAATAGGCCTAGAATAATAATTGAAAATTTAAAAAAAAAAAGTAGACAGCCGCATCTGTGTGACCTGTATTTTTAGAAAAAGTTGAATATCTCAAAAACTACTTGACCTTAAGTTCCCAAATTTTAAATGTGACCTTTTTAGAGTAGTATCTATCTGTGTGCAAATTTTGAGCTCTCTGATATGTATAGTTTTTGCTGTGATAGTGGCAACAGACAGACGGCCTAAGTCTTTGTATAAGCTTGCTCGCAAGAGCGAGCGCTAATATATAATAAACTGGCGACGAAGATGAAAAAACCCCGCAAGTAAATTAAATAGTACGTGTATTAAAGGGAAGTTTTTTTTAGTGGAATTGCAATAAGTGAATTTAAAGTAATAGTTAAATATTAAATTATTGCTAAAGTGGATAGTGTGATTGATAATTGGCCTTGAAAAAGAAACGGGTCGTAAACAATGAGTTCGTATGTAGATCATATTGAAGAATATGAGGCCGGTGAAGATTTTAAATCATACGAAGACCGCATTAAAATTTATTTTAATATAAATAAAGTAGCAGAAGCAAATCAGCCACAATTATTGTTAAGTATTATTGGAAAAAATACATATAAGATCATTAAGTCGATTGTTCAGCCAGCTAAGCCGGTTGATAAAAATATAACGGAGTTGCTAACAGTGTTACGTCAACATTTTGCACCAAAACTAAATAAAAGAGCCGAACGTTTCAAAGTTAATAAAGCACATCAAGAACAAGGTGAATCTGTAATGGAGTATATAATCAGATTGGAGGCTTTAGCTTCAACCTGTGAGTTTGGTGATTATTTGGCAATACCTATGCAGAAAGATGGTAAACTTGAAACTACAGCACTACCAGTGGAATATAAATCAATGGCGGTAGATGATGCGTTAACGGATAAATTCATTTTGGGCATTAGAAGTGAGGAGATTCAGCGTGTATTATTAAATGATGTAACTTTAAATTTCGAAAAGTGTTGTTCTGTTGCATTCAATATGGAAATGTCAAAAAATGAATCTAAAGCAATTCAACCGCACACGCCGAATGATGGTAAAAATTTTGTAGCCAAGTCCGAGGTAATGGAAAACATGAACAAAAGGTTTTGAAAAGGTAATTACAAGATAAATAACCGGACAAGGTCGACTAGTCGTCAATCAAGTAGAAGCAACAATTCGAGTGATGCGAGATCAAGCGGGAGCATGCGGTTATATGCTAGTTCAAGAATATCTCCATCTTCTGGCAGAAGAAGAGGATACGTAGATATATGCTTCAGGTGTGGAAAAAGTCATAATATACATCGTTGTCCAGTGATAAGGTGGAACTGTTTTGTGTGCCAGAGAAGAGGACATATTGCGGCAATGTGTCGAAATAAAAACACAAATAATCGCAGTTTGAAATTTGTGGATTTACACTTTATAGGAGGTGCACCAGCTGATATATATACGTTAACTGTAGAAAATCGTGAATTAGAAATGGAGTTAGATACTGGAGCATGTACGACTATATTAAGCGAGGCATTGTATCGGTCCAATTTCGCACATTTACAAATTAAATCTGAAGATAATTCTGTTTTTTCAGTTACAGGTCAAACGGTGCCAGTTTTGAGAAGCATTTCAGTTGAAGTTAAGTTTAATGGTATACTTTATTACTTCGAGATGATCATTATCAAATCGTCAAAAAATTTTAAACCATCGATTGGTCGTACCTGGTTAGATGTAATAGTACCAGGGTGGAGAGGGAGATGTTTGCAAGAACATGATCAGGTGAATTCGATAAGTAGTCTAAGGAAAATTTCCTTAAATTGATTAAGCACTCGTATTCCGGCATTTAACCATCCTCTACTCCTATAAAAAATTAAAAAAAATTAAAAATAAAGCCACTATAAATTTAAGCGAGAATTGCCGCCCTATATTTTTTAAGCCTTATACGGTACCCTTTAAATTTAAAGAGAAAGTTGATCAAGAATTAGACAGGCTAGTTAATGAGGATATATTAGTTCCGGTTAGATATAGTGATTGGGCTAGCCCCATTGTTATTGTTCCAAAGGGATCTGATGCGATACGTATATGCATTGATTGTCGCGTTACAATCAATAAATATATTATTACGGATCATTATCCCCTCCCCAATATTGAAGATATTTTTGTGAGCTTGGCAAATACAAACGTTTATTGTGTGATTGACTTAACTGGAGCGTATCAACAGTTAGAAGTTACCCAGGAGTGCCAAGAATTATTAACAATTAATACACATAAAGGGTTATTTAGATTTAAGCGTTTACCGTTTGGTGTAGCTTCGGCTCCTTCTTCATTTCAATCAGTCATGGATAGCATTTTGTTGGGTTTAGTAGGCGTTCACTGCTACCTAGATGATATAATCATTGGGGGAAGAGATTTGGAGGATTGTCGTGTAAAATGTTTTGAAGTTCTCAATCGATTATCTCAAAATA
Organism: Nephrotoma appendiculata; assembly: GCA_947310385.1. Taxonomy (NCBI): domain Eukaryota; kingdom Metazoa; phylum Arthropoda; class Insecta; order Diptera; family Tipulidae; genus Nephrotoma; species Nephrotoma appendiculata. The sequence continues at coordinate 343,653,218 of OX371224.1, forward strand.
ATGTTACTATTAATCTAGAAATGTCTAAATTTTTTGTAGAGTATGTAAATTACTTAGGGCATACTCTATCAAAAGATGGAATTAAACCAAATGAAGATAAAATTAAAGCAATTCAAGACGCTCCTGCGCCAAAAAATATACAACAGTGGCCCTATTCTGGCTTTCCCTGGGAATAGGGAATTGGGAAAAATATTTTCATAGCATTTTTGTCTAAATTGTATTTTTCTGGCCTACTGAAAGAATAAGTTAAGTGCAAAAATATTCAAAACTAAGCGAATTGGGAAACTTTTGTTCCACAAAATTTTTATAGGGAAAAATATTTTTTCATTTAACTTTGTTTCGAAAATATTAGCACCAAACGTTTTCCCTCAGTAGGCCTGAAAAATACAATTTAGACAAAAAATGCTATGAAAATATTTTTCCCAATTCCTTATTCCCAGGGAAAGCCAGAATAGCGCCACCACAGGTGCAAACGTATTTGGGTTTAGTAAATTATTATAGTAAATTCCTTCCAAATCTATCTAGTAGGCTAAAGCCGTTGTATCATCTATTACGTAAAGGCACAGTTTTCAACTGGGATGAACATTGTGAAAAGTGTTTTCAAGAGAGCAAAACATGGTTGCTTGGAAAAACATTATTAGAATTGTATGATCCAGCTAAAGCTATTGTAATTGCTACCGATGCAAGTCCGGATGGGGTGGGCGCTGTTCTCTCCCACGTAATCGGTAACTGTGAGAAACCAGTTCTCTTCGCCTCGAGTACCTTAACGGATGCACAATCGAGATACTCACAATTACATAGAGAAGCACTAGCTGTAATGTTTGCCGTTGAACGTTTTTATAAGTACATTTATGGTCACCCATTTGTTATATATACTGACTGTGAAGCACTGAAATCTATATTTAACACAAAGAAGAATGGAGTGGGAGTTGCAGCAAATCGCTTACTTCGCTGGGCCATACATTTATCCATGTACGATTACTCTATATAATAAAGCAAGGGACAGTGCAAGGACCAGATGCATTATCTAGATTACCCCTTAGTACATATACCGAGATTTCAGAAGACGTTAGCTTGGTACAGTGGATTGAATGTGACAGGGAAATTCCGTTAAGTTTGATAGAGATTGCGATGGAGACAAGAAATGATAGTGAATTACGTCAAGTTTATGATATGGCGATGAATGGCTGGGATATTAAACAGGTTTCTAAGGATATGCAAAAATATTATGTGAAACGAAATAGTTTTGCTTGCGAAAATAATTGTTTATTTTATGGCAATAGAGTTGTTATTCCTAAAAAGCTGCAGTCTCACATTTTACATTTATTGCATGAACGAATGAATCACCCAGGTGTTGTTAAAATGAAAATTATCGCTCGAACATATGTATGGTGGAATAAAATTGATGTTGACATTGAAAATTATGTTAAACGTTGTGCTATATGTCAGCAAACAGGCAATGTTACAAAAGAAGTAACAGTTAGTAGATGGCCCGAGCCCGAAGTTCCATTTGAACGTCTCCATTTAGATTTTTTCTTTTTTAAAGGATTTGTATTTTTACTAGTAGTCGATGCAAAAACCAAATATTTAGAGGTAAAGATTATGAGTACCACAACTGCGTCAGCTGTAATTGGCAAACTTAAACAAATATTTGCAATTTCTGGTTTACCAAAATTAATTGTAAGCGATAATGGTCCTCCGTTTGGGTCTTTTGAATTTATTAAGTTTTGTAAACATATGGGTATAGAAGTCTTTAAAGCTCTACCGTATCATCCACAATCAAATGGGCTTGCGGAGAGAAACGTCCAAACTGTGAAACGAGTGTTTAAACAATTTTTAATTGAACAGGAATCGCGCTTAAGTAAATCAAATATTGGTAATACGATAGAAGATTTTTTAATGATCAATAGAAACACTCCAAGTATGGCGACCTTGCAGACTCCGACTGAAATGATTTTCTCCTTTAAACCTAAAATTGTATTAGATAATTTACTTGTAAGTAACAGAAATAAAGTAAGATTTAATTTGGAAATTGGAAATAAGAGAATAGGTTATAAGTCAAAATATAAGTATGTTACTAAAAACAAAATAATTGATAAGAAAATGTTTAAAATTGGGGATAAAATTTTTTATAAAAATCACTTTAAATGTTATATTAAGTTGATTTCTGCGAAAATTATAGGAAAATTTGGTAGATACTTATATAAAATTGAATTGTATAATAGAGATAAGCGAGTAGTACACGAGAATCAAATACGCAGACAATATCAGTACAACTTTTATAGAAGTCAACCATATCATAGAGATAAGGAAGAAAAATTTGGTGAGACCACTAAACCATCGGGTAAGAAAAGAAAACGAAGCGCAGAGATTGAGTTTATTCCGCGTCGGTCTAAGAGGAGAAAGAGAATTCCGGATAGGTTAAATTATAAATAAATTATAAATATATAGTGTACTAATAATTTTGTGAATATAATATATTTATATTTCTAACGTTCTTTTTTTCTTTTTTTAGTAGGGGAGAGTTATTTAGGGCAACCAAAAATATTGAATAAAATTGGAAAAGATCCATTTTTATATGCGTTTTCGTGGCTTTTGTCACAAACTATATTTTATTAACACTATTTAAAAATATTTTATTTTAACATATAACGTAAAAACTTTTTCTACAACATTTTAAAATAAATTATGATTTTAAGGTTTTTATATAGTAAAATACTAATTATCTTTATGTGACAATATTGTTATTTTTGTTTTGTTTGAGACCGGTTTCGGAGTTCCTCCTTCTTCAGTCAACGTTTTTTACTATTAATGGTGTGAACGTAGGAAATTTCGCCTTATATATAATGCACTTGTCTGTTAACAGTTATTATTTGTTGTATATAGCTAAGTCATAAATTTTATTCGTTTTGAAGATTAACTTGTCGTTTAGTATGTGTGGGCTATGTCGGTGTTTATATATTTCAAATTCTTCCAAAATATCCATCATCCTGCATTTTCTCATTGTGTGCATTATTATTAAGTTTGTGTTTACGTCCGTGTATGTGTGATTGTTCGTGAATAAATGGCGAGCGTAATTGGATTTGAAGATCGTGTTTTTGGTTGCATTTTTTATTTCTTTTGTGTGTTCATTGAATCTCAGTGTGAACGATCTACCGGTTTGACCGATATAGAACATAGGGCAATCATTACACGTCAGTTTGTATATTCCAGTGTCCATATTGTGGTTTTGTTGTGATGTTAATTTATTTTGTATTTTATGTGACGTTTTATGTGCGATTGTGTAAACAAATTTTCGAAATGTTTTTTGTAATAAATTGCTTGTGTGTCCATTATATTCGACTGTGACGTACTTTTTTATGTTTTCTTGTGTAGTGTGTAAGGTGGTGTAAAGTTGATGATGTTTTTTATGTAAAATTTTTTTTCGGTTTAATTTATGAATCATGTTTGTGTTGTATCCGTTTTGTTTCGCTATGTGTATGATAGTGTGCAGTTCTTCTTTGTAGTCACCTTCACTCATGGGGATGTTGTTGAGCCTGGTTAGTAGATGATTGTATGCTGCTACCTTATGTTGAAATGGGTGATTAGATGAGTTGTGAATGGTGTGGTCAGTTTGTGTGTCTTTTCGATATATCGTGAAGCTATGTTTTTGATTGATGTTTTTAATAGTTAAATCAAGGAAATTTATAGACCTGTCGTGCTCTAACTCCAACGTGAACTTGATATTTTGGTGTATGTTGTTTATGTATTTATGTAACTCGTCCAATTGCCTTTTTGTACCGTGGAATAAGATTAAAATGTCGTCAACGTATCGATGCCAATATATTATCTTATTTTTGTGTTTATTCCTTATGTTGTTTATATAGAAATTTTCGAAGTGGTTTAAATATATGTTAGCGAGTGTTCCAGATAGTGGACTGCCCATAGGTAGTCCATCATTTTGTATATAAAAATTGTTGTTGTGCTGGAAATAATTTTGTTTGGTTATTACGTTGAGCAGCGCCATTATTTGTGTTGTCTTTTCTTTGTTTATATTATTGTTTTGACCTAATAAATTCCTTATGATTTCCAATGTATCGTTAACCGGTATATTTGTATACATATTGGTGACGTCAAAAGATGCAAATTTTGCCCCGCTAGGTATGTCTACTGATCGTATTTTGTCGATTAATTCTTGGTTGTTTTTTATAGATGAATTATGTTGTAAATTAATATTTTCTGTCAACCATTTATTAATAACTTTTGCGATTTTGTATGATGGAGATGTAGTAAAGTTGATTAATGGACGAATCGGTATATCGTTTTTATGAAGTTTCGGTAATCCTGTGATGGCTGGAGCTATGGGTTTCATCATTTTACTAGAATATATTTGTTGGTTGTTCAAAACTGCTGTGGACTTATTTATAACTTGATTAATCGACTTTAGATAGTTTTTTGTAGGGTCTTGATTGAGAACGATTATGTTGTTTTTGGAGATGTATTCATCGATTTTTTGTTGGTATTCCGATTTGTACATGACTACAACCGTATTGCCTTTGTCGGCTTTTGTAATTAAAGCGTCGTTTTCGATCAATTTTGCCTTCATGCTTTTCAAAAGTTTTACTTTTGAAGAATCCTGATTATTTTGAGAAAATGTTTTGGTTTTTAGCTCATTAATTACGAGGGTTCTGAGTTCTTCTTGGTGTTGGATATTCGTATTTATCACGGCATTTTCGATTTCTAGAAGATGTTTTTGTCGAGCTTTTTTGTTGTTTGCTGTTTCTATGTTGAGCTTTAAACCTTTGTCTAGAAGGCTTGTTTCTGTTGTGTTGAAATTGATGTTCGTTAGGTTCTTATAAAAATAAGAACGTTAAAATCTGCACAATTGGTTCAACTTGAAAACTCGGACGAATCAATTTACTTTACAAAACATAAATTCTATGATCGTATACAGAACCTAACGAACATCAATTTCAACACAACAGAAACAAGCCTTCTAGACAAAGGTTTAAAGCTCAACATAGAAACAGCAAACAACAAAAAAGCTCGACAAAAACATCTTCTAGAAATCGAAAATGCCGTGATAAATACGAATATCCAACACCAAGAAGAACTCAGAACCCTCGTAATTAATGAGCTAAAAACCAAAACATTTTCTCAAAATAATCAGGATTCTTCAAAAGTAAAACTTTTGAAAAGCATGAAGGCAAAATTGATCGAAAACGACGCTTTAATTACAAAAGCCGACAAAGGCAATACGGTTGTAGTCATGTACAAATCGGAATACCAACAAAAAATCGATGAATACATCTCCAAAAACAACATAATCGTTCTCAATCAAGACCCTACAAAAAACTATCTAAAGTCGATTAATCAAGTTATAAATAAGTCCACAGCAGTTTTGAACAACCAACAAATATATTCTAGTAAAATGATGAAACCCATAGCTCCAGCCATCACAGGATTACCGAAACTTCATAAAAACGATATACCGATTCGTCCATTAATCAACTTTACTACATCTCCATCATACAAAATCGCAAAAGTTATTAATAAATGGTTGACAGAAAATATTAATTTACAACATAATTCATCTATAAAAAACAACCAAGAATTAATCGACAAAATACGATCAGTAGACATACCTAGCGGGGCAAAATTTGCATCTTTTGACGTCACCAATATGTATACAAATATACCGGTTAACGATACATTGGAAATCATAAGGAATTTATTAGGTCAAAACAATAATATAAACAAAGAAAAGACAACACAAATAATGGCGCTGCTCAACGTAATAACCGAACAAAATTATTTCCAGCACAACAACAATTTTTATATACAAAATGATGGACTACCTATGGGCAGTCCACTATCTGGAACACTCGCTAACATATATTTAAACCACTTCGAAAATTTCTATATAAACAACATAAGGAATAAACACAAAAATAAGATAATATATTGGCATCGATACGTTGACGACATTTTAATCTTATTCCACGGTACAAAAAGGCAATTGGACGAGTTACATAAATACATAAACAACATATACCAAAATATCAAGTTCACGTTGGAGTTAGAGCACGACAGGTCTATAAATTTCCTTGATTTAACTATTAAAAACATCAATCAAAAACATAGCTTCACGATATATCGAAAAGACACACAAACTGACCACACCATTCACAACTCATCTAATCACCCATTTCAACATAAGGTAGCAGCATACAATCATCTACTAACCAGGCTCAACAACATCCCCATGAGTGAAGGTGACTACAAAGAAGAACTGCACACTATCATACACATAGCGAAACAAAACGGATACAACACAAACATGATTCATAAATTAAACCGAAAAATTTTACATAAAAAACATCATCAACTTTACACCACCTTACACACTACACAAGAAAACATAAAAAAGTACGTCACAGTCGAATATAATGGACACACAAGCAATTTATTACAAAAAACATTTCGAAAATTTGGTTACACAACCCTCCAGGCGCAAAAATGTATACACTAAAAATGTGCGGTTTACGAACAGTTTACGCACGTTAATTTTGATACCACACTACTACACCTATACTTAATTTTTATTAGCACATATTACAGTATATTTTGCTTTCTTTGTATATTTTATATTTTAAAGAGTCGTAGTCGTAGTTTTGTGTGTAATAAATTTATTCGTGATTGATCATAATATATTGTATTTCGAACTTTTGCCTTAAAATAAGGACGTTCATTTGTGATGCCCCAGTAAGAGCATTCCTATTAGGTAAGAAAAACTGTGTAGCTTCATGCTTTAAATTTGTAATTAGCTTTTTTTGTGTTTCAGGTATGAATAGTCTTTTGGATTATATGCGAGTTTTTTAATATGTGATAAAATATTTCTGAATTAAAATTAAGTATAATTACTTTATGCGGCAGAAAGCAAAGTTCTTTAGAAATTAATTTTATTATTATATTATTAATTAAGATAGATTTTATTTAAATAAATACAAGATGAAAATATTATTGGTTTTTTATTTGACAATAAAGTAGTTCCGACGAATTAAACCGAGCGTAAAAGTCACGCGCAGGTGACTCGCCAAAGATACGCAAATACGGCTCATAAATGTTACGTTTTTGTCGAACACATTATGAACAGTTTATAGACACTAACACATAGAAAAGTCCTCGCTAATTTGTTTCACTTCTCATGTGACAAAAATATACTTTACGTACCACATCCGTACCGTTTTTGCGTAACGTTTGCGAATACTTTAGTAGAGCTCAGTCTTCGTAAACCGTACGTTAATGTTACGCCTGGTCTGGAGGGAATCGCACATAAAACGTCACATAAAATACAAAATAAATTAACATCACAACAAAACCACAATATGGACACTGGAATATACAAACTGACGTGTAATGATTGCCCTATGTTCTATATCGGTCAAACCGGTAGATCGTTCACACTGAGATTCAATGAACACACAAAAGAAATAAAAAATGCAACCAAAAACACGATCTTCAAATCCAATTACGCTCGCCATTTATTCACGAACAATCACACATACACGGACGTAAACACAAACTTAATAATAATGCACACAATGAGAAAATGCAGGATGATGGATATTTTGGAAGAATTTGAAATATATAAACACCGACATAGCCCACACATACTAAACGACAAGTTAATCTTCAAAACGAATAAAATTTATGACTTAGCTATATACAACAAATAATAACTGTTAACAGACAAGTGCATTATATATAAGGCGAAATTTCCTACGTTCACACCATTAATAGTAAAAAACGTTGACTGAAGAAGGAGGAACTCCGAAACCGGTCTCAAACAAAACAAAAATAACAATATTGTCACATAAAGATAATTAGTATTTTACTATATAAAAACCTTAAAATCATAATTTATTTTAAAATGTTGTAGAAAAAGTTTTTACGTTATATGTTAAAATAAAATATTTTTAAATAGTGTTAATAAAACCAAAAATATGCTCTTAAAAATAGGTTTTAGGGGTATATCCTCTATCCGGTCGCAAATTATTTAATTGCGAGGCGAAATATGGTTACTAGATTTATGTTGCCATGCCTACTGACACATTTTTTTAAATTTAAATTTGTTTTGCGATTTTAAAGTATGAAATATACGAAAAGACTGTTACGCGTCGCAGTCTTTTCGTGTATTTCTACTTTACAATCGAAAAACAAATTTAAATTTAAAAAAATGTGTCAGTAGGCATGGCAACATAAATCTAGTAACCATATTTAGCCTCGCAATTAAATAATTTGCGACCGGATAGAGAATATACCCCTAAAACCTATTTTTAAGAGCATATTTTTGGTTGCCGTAGCTATTATATATGAAATTAACCCTCATACGACTCTCAAAAAAAAATTACAAATGCATTGCTCGGGTGAAATTTCACCCGAATATATATTATATAAAATCTATATACATATAAACATCCATATATCACATATTTCAATATTTTATTTGTAATACAAACGAATAATACAAACGAATTCAAAAATTTTAACCATCCTAAGTTTCATAATAAAAAGGTAAAATAACTTTAAAATCATTAATGGGTGAAATTTCACCCGAAGAGCGTTCTTGTGTTAAGTGTATTAGTAATAAAATGAATTTGTATGCATTTGATAATAATATGATAATATTGTAATTGGTATAATATGTATGTATTGAATACTGTATTGTTTATGTAAAATGATGAGATAGGGTCAGATCGTGTTGGACCGTAAATAAAAGAAGATCTAAATAAAATGTCGTCCTAGTCAAGTTTATCTTATTAAAATATATAATAATAATATTATTCTACAAAGTCAACGAAATCGCCCGATCACCAGATAGTGGATAAAACGCGGTTCACAGAGTACTTCAATTTAAATCGTTTAATAAGTTTACTACAGGTGAAAGGATTTTATACAACAATATTCATCTGAATACATATATAAATAATAGCGCAAGACCATTCCACCCAAAATGTGCATCTGATAGCGTTGTCTTTCTAAACATTTAGTTCACGATGTTGTTGTCTGGGACTGTAGAAAGGTCAATTCAACCGCCGAGTGCTTTTAGACAGCCTTCTGATATCTGACTTCACGATGCAAGCTAGACCTTCAGAATTCGTTTTAGTTTTGCTAGTAACGTGTAAGATTATCCCTTTTACCCCGAACTACATATATTGGCTCAGGCGTCATAATTACCGGATCCCTATTCAGGATGTCATTCGTAATTTTGGATCGTGCAGTCATCTTAATCGTTTGACATGGCCGCAGCGCTCCTGTATTTGTAAACACGATTTGATCTCACAAGATACGCGATTAACTCTTAAAACGTAGGTCCAGAAGTGACGGGAATCCGGCCGCAAAACTGCGAAGAAGGTTAAATTCAGTGTCAGATGCTGCCATCTTGAGCTTGTAATTAACTAGCTAAGGGAACATGTCTTGGCGCTCTGATGATTTAGACATGAATATGGATATCTATATCTGATTAAATTAGTTGCATAATGTTCGAATAGACTCTGAAATTGTAGTGGCAAATGGCGGTTTCCGCATGCGTTGAAAATTTTATTTGACTTGTAGCCAAATGCTCGTGGTCGGTTAAGTTAAAGTTAAGTTGTGGTGGCGAATTCAATTACCAATACAATGACTCACCGCATTTGAAGGGAATTAGAGGAAAACGGCAGCCGACGGGATAAATGGAGCAACAAAAGTTTGATTATAGGGAAGACGATAACCGATATGGGAAAGATCGGACCAAAAACCAAAGAAAACAAGAAAGATCGTTAAGAAGGGATGCGGTACAATAATGCAAATTTTGCAGATCAGATTCTGAAGAAATAAAAAATGTAAATAAAAACATGTAAACAAAAAAAATTAAAAAGTTAAAATTTACAACATCGTGTGAAAATAATAACGATACAGAAAACAGTCTATCAATTATTTTGTGTCTGCGCGCAACATAATTCACAAAAGAACAAATCTTAAAATGATTAAGTGAGGTGATAAAAATACAAACCAAATTTTAAGACTGGAACAGTCGGTTTAGAGTGTAGCTCCTGGGGCAGAGACATTTTGTTGAGTGTATCATGTTTTTGTGTTGTCTACAAGCAAGTAGGTAAGTATAGTTAAAAAAAAAACTATACGAACTTGAAGAACGAGTTACTCCAGTGATCAAGTGTAGTGCATATAGCACCTAAGAGCTGCGGCTCACGACTGAGCCAAGCCGAATTTAATGTTATTTTGTTGGTTTAGTGATAAAGTGCGTGTCTTACAAGTAAACTGTAAAATCCTGGTTAAGAAACAGTGTCAGCAACATTACTAGTATGTCAATGGAAAGTAAAAGAGTGACGAACTGTGAAACAATGCATTTGTGGTAGAGTGTTTAGTGCACGAGTAAGTGTTCGATGTGAGCAGCTGCCCGAAGCAGAGGGAGGTTTCTTGATCATTAGTCTCACTTTATTTTTTCTTATTCTCTTGTCCGTGATAGTTTTGGCAGTAAAACGGTGGCTTGTTGCCACACCTGTGTGGTGTGTTACAACCAGCGCCCACGAGTTTAACTGGGATAATGATGTGCTAGTAGACTTGCGCCCAAATAAATCATAGAAGTATGAAAAATTGTCTGCCCAAGCCACCCCTGTTCCAAACATTGTAAAAGCACGTTACAAATACATAGCTGTGCTCTAGCGATGCTTGAAGATTTTTTGTTGTACCTAACCTAATATTTAAATTTCAAAGTGCCTATTTGTTTATTAAATTTTTCTTTACCATTCGAACCTACTTAATACAAAAACTTTTTATTTTCATATCAAAGAATTCCTAGCCCCCTATCGGTAATTTTCTGAGTTAGGAAAATATTTAAAAACAAACAAACCTGGCACGAGATTATGAATTTAACTTTATTATTGCAAAAAAAAAAACTTGGGTCTATTGTTGTATATTCCGATCGAACTACACAACTTGTCCCACTTGTTCAATCCAGCAATAGGTAGGATCCAGACGGTCAACAGCAAATCTAAAACTAAAATTGTTGAATGTAAATATAATTGATTGTATGTAATCATATCATTTATCTTGTATCAGCATGTCAGTGTAATTCATTTTGTTCAATATTAGCTTAATTTTGTTAAATATTGTATAATTTATTGTTTGTATACAAAAAACTTGTTGACATCTGATGACTTTGACGTCTATCTAGTTTCATTATCGACACTAAAAATTAGAGTTAATGCCATCTGTTGTTGACCTTTTTAAACAAAATTGGTAAGGTAGCTTTCAGCACTATCTTTTTTAATTTGAATATCGACCGCAAGTGATAGACGTGAAAGAAAGAAACACCAAGCTGTCTGTACGCAAAAAATTATTAGAAACAAAAAAGTCATATCGATAAGTACGTAAAACATTTGTGAACAACAAAATTAAATATTTGTAGTATAAAATAAAGGATAAAAAATTATAAAGTAAAAAAAAGCCGCCTTTTAGTACGAGCGCAATACAAAAAAAAAATTCCAACAATAACCATCAGCATTTGTTCAATTTTTTTCGGGCATTACATCAACGCCGCATCCACCATCTTGCTGATGTAATTTTGACGGGCTGCAAAATTACACCTTCGAGCCGGATGAGCCAAGCTAAGTAGAATTTTATCATAAGTTTAAAAACCAAATTCTATCGATTGGCTCTGTGCCATAAGTACAAAAGAATTTTATTCACATTTTCACAAAAAGTTTATCGAGAGTGAACGAAAAAAATCAGTGCGAAACACGTGTTAAAAGTGCAGTGCAAAAAAAAATGAATGAGTTAGAGGGGCTAAAGAAACAGCGGTCCACATTTAGGGGCGTATTAATAAAATTAGTAAAATTCGCGAGCGGTATCGAGGAAATGCGCATTAAGGCTAGTCGCGCCAAAGAGATTTTAGACAAGGTAGTCCAAATAGAAGCATCGATAGTGAAGCTGAATCCAAGATGGACGAATTCGAGGAATCATACTACGTGATAGTAGCCAAATTAAATGATTGGATCAAGAAACGGACTATGGGAGAAATAAGCAATACGAACAACGACACGAGTTTCAATATGACAGCTTTGAATGCCGATCCAGAAGTACGGCTAGCCAAACTACAAATCTCCACCTTTTCTGGAGACTACACCGAGTGGCAAAGCTTCTTTGACTTGTTCCACTCCAGCATACATAGTAAAGAAAGCATCTCTCCAGTGTAAAAGTTTCAATATCTAATGGGTCAGCTCAGAGGAGATGCATTTTCATTGGTCAAGCATTTTAAAGTGACCGAAGCAAATTATATTCAATATAATTGCATTGCAAAAACTACAACAGCGATACGATCGAAATCGCCATGCGATTAACGCCTTCATCCGCAGTTTTATTGAACAACCAATCGTGCAAGTAGCCAGTGCTGCAAACGTTAGACGAATATTAGACACCTCCGATGAAGTAATCCGCGGTTTGAAAGCAATGGGCGATCAAGCGGAATCAAGGGACCCTTGGCTTATATACCTGCTTTTACAAAAGTTAGATTACGAGACACGCAGTTTATGGGCGCAGGAAAATACCAACAACGAGTTTCCATCGATCACTGAGTTCCTTGAGTTTTTGATCAAACGAACGGATGCCCTCGAGTCAATAAAAACTCATGCCGTCCGACCCGCAAAACCAACTACTTCGAGCAAACCTAAAATTAGCTGTACCACCATAACTAATCACAATTGTATAATATGCGAAAAAGAACACAGGTTAATTGATTGCACTCGATTTAAGGAGCTACCGACGGTATAAAGGAGAAACCTTATTAGCAGCCACAACCGATGTTTCAACTGTCTCAATCCAGGACACGATGCTCGTAATTTCAGAATCCGAGCTGGATGCCGCCAATGTTCCTACAAGCATGATACGCTTTTGCATGTTGACCCAAAGCCGATTGCTCTAACTACCAATACAGAAGAAGTAGATAATAAAACTGAAGAAAGCACTACACTAACTCATCACTCACGTAATGATATGCGAAGCTTCGTACAAGATCACGTAACGTTAAGGTGTACTGTGCACGCGGTATTACCAACAGCAATAATAAACATATTTTACGATTTGGGGGTACCGAGACCATGCCGTGCATTATTAGATACCGCTTCACAAGCCTCTTTTATAACATAATCGATGGTCCAAAGATTAGGCTTATCACGAAAAAATTGTAGAACGCTAATAGCAGGAATTGGAGAAGCAACGGGCGGACATTCGTGGGGAATTACAACTGTGCGATTTTCATCAAGATTCAATGCCAGTCAGCCAAAATCACTGAATGCGCTTATCATTCAATAAATCACATCATCATTGCCAGCTGTCGAGCTTGACCTTAACAAACTATACGATCTAACCAATATTGATTTAGCTGCGATATATTGCTTGGCGCAGAAATCGTATTTGAATTGTTTGAAGATGGCAATACAAAATTAGGAAATTCAAATCTACGGGCGCATAAAACCAAGTTAGGCTGGGTCATAGGAGGCACACACCAAGACGATATCAAAGAAACCGTACAATCGTTCGCTACCACCATCGATGTTGACGCTACGCTGCAACGATTTTGGGCAATTGAAGAGCTCAAACAAACCAGCAAATTAACCAAAGAAGAAGAAGATTGCGAAGAATGGTTCAAAATGACTACTCGGCGTACAAAAGACGGGCATTTTATAACTAAACTCCCATTTCTCGAAGCCTCAAAACCTCTGGGGTCTACATACCAGCAAGCTCTGTCAAGGCTATTAGCCATGGAAAGACGATTCAAATCAGATCAACAGTTTCGACAACTATACGAGGATTTTTGAAGGGAATACCAAACCCTAGGTCATATGCAGAAAACCCATAACATCCAAGAACTGCAACAAAACTATATCCTGCCACATCATGGAGTATTCAAAGGTAGCAGTACCACAACGAAGTTGCGCATTCTATTTGATGCGTCGGCAAAATCAACCACTGGCGTATCATTGAACCAGAATCCCATGGTGGGACCAAACATCCAATCCAGCCTGGTCCAAATACTTACTCGGTTTCGTCAGCATCCACATATACTAGTGGGTGATATTGAGAAAATGTACCGCCAAGTTTGGATAGATACCGAAGACAGAAAACATCAGCTAATTCTATGGCGAGACAAGGAACAAAAACTCCACCCGTACATGTTAAATACCGTAACATATGGCACAGCGTCTGCCTCCTTTATGGCCACTAGGTGCTTAATGGAGTTGGAAGATATACATAACGAGCAATTCCCAAACGCTTCGCGAGCAGTGAAAAACGATACATACGTAGATGATCTTATGACTGGTTCGGCAACACTATCTGACCTGGTACAATTAAAAGGCGAAATAGTTGAAATTTTGAGCAGCGGTGGTTTCAATTTGAGGAAAATGTGCTCAAACAATCAACAAATGCAAGGTCTGTTAAATAATGTAGAGACAAACAATTTAAAAATGTTTTCGGATCATCCAGAACCCGTAAAGGTATTGTGAATAGCATGGAATTCCAACCCCGACAATTTTGTTTATCAAGTAAATTTAGCCAACAATCAGCTGCACACAAAACGAACTTTCCTATCGCAAGCGAGTAAAATTTTTGATCCACTGGGACTCTTGTCTCCAATTACCATAAAAATAAAAATATTATTTCAAAGCTTGTGGTTGCAGAAGATTGAATGGGATGATAAGCTGCCCAAAGAAACACAGTCGTCATGGATCGAAATTAGAAATGCTCTATGCCAAGCACCTGAAATACAAATTCCACGATGTATCACGGCGTCAACCAGCATAACATTACATGGGTTTTGTGATGCTAGTAAATGGGCATACGCAGCAGCAGTATATGCACGATCGCAGAGTGATGGTGGTTTTGTGACACACTTGATTTGTGAAAAACTAAGGTGGCACCCCTCAAGCAAATTAGTATACCAAGACTTGAGCTAATGGGTGCGGTGCTTCTTACCCGTTTAGTAACTGAAGTAACGGAAATCTTATCCATCAACATAACCAAAATTACGTTGTGGAGCGATTCAAAAATAGTCCTAGATTGGCTGTCCAGCCAACCAAGGCGGTGAACAACATTTGTGGCCAACCGAACCGCAGAGATCATAGGAGTTTACAAACGAGATTACTGGCGTCACGTTCCATCAGGATAGAATCCCGCCGATTATGCAACCCGAGGCAAACCAATCGGAGAAATTGCTAGCAATAATCTGTGGTGGAAAGGTCCAGCATGGCTTTCACGGAGTGAACAATGCTGGCCCGATCAATAACAAATACCAGAAACACAAGAAGAGCTCCAAATTGATGTCTACAATGCGACAACTATATGTCCAAATATCATCCGTCAACACGATGGTATATCTCTACAGTTTACTGTACCACAGTAAAATTGATTTGTTAGCGCTGATGTAGAAAATGGACAAGGAAGAAAAGATGTCATCCAATATGTTATTTTGTCTAATAATTAGTTGGCCATTGAAAGGTGTTGCCACCTGTGATGGACGTGAAGACCTTTTGTTGACTAGTGGTGCAAGCGAATAGTTTACAAAATTTAAAAAACTGATAAGCTAACAGTATCATTTGCAAAGTCACTTCACGAATACGAACCCCGAAAATTTCAAACAAGTTGGAATAACTAATAAAGCAAACATTGCAAGAAGTGAGATAAACTGAGTAGCTGGTTTTATCTAATAAGAATGAAAATGAGCCGCCAACAGCTGACACATACCATAACGAATTATGCAACTTTGAAAGGTTAGGAAGAATATGATGAAAGCAGGCAAAGGAATACTATGGTTGCTCCCCAAAGTAATTCTCAAATTGTTTTTCAGGCGCCAGGAATGTCAGAGACTGGTATAAATAAGATGGAGGAAAAACACTTAAGATGCATACTGCTCAAAGACGTAAGCATATATCAGTTCAGCTCACTGCTGATTATTACGTCAATGTATATCTCTTATGCTAATTTCTTACACAAGGTTATACTGGACCCTGGACTTAGTTGTATTGGAGAAATTTTAAAGTACATTCGTCTATGAGAAGACATTACAGAGTTATAAAATATAGGCAATCTTAAAATGACCGTGGAATACCAATCCAAGCTTGAAACTGTCATTACTCTGGAAGCTAATGTCAGATATCTCACTCATGAAGCAGTTATAGAAATCCAGGACCTCAATGATGTTACAACGGCAGAAGAAATATGGTACGCCCTAAAGTTTGAGGTCTCGAAGGGTATGTTGGATATCAATAAAATGGCAGCCGGATATCATGAAACTCAATTAGCTTTGGTAAGCCATCGTATAGCCTCAGAATAAATATGCATATACCACACAAATATCTCAACAACGTAAATCGTTCAAAACTATAAGTGCGCCGTTGATAAACCCATTGCGATGACTTGTACAGAAAGACTAAGATGCATGATATGTCTTGCAGAAGGTGACGATGTTCGATATATCACCATTTTATGGGTGATTTTGAATATACGAAATACTATTAAAATAATATCAGATGATCTAATAATATCAGATGATTATTAGAAGCTTTTGCCAACCAACAAATTGTCCAGTTAAATACAACAAAATTTTGCAGAAGTAATGCCATATCAAAAATTCATCTTATCTGAGCTAGCTGGGTCCCATTTGAAACGCGATATTTTAAAACGCGAATTATCAAAACGCGATATTTTAAAATGCGATATTTCAAAACACGATGTGGTACAAAACGCGATGTGGTACAAAACGGGAATTTAGGAACGGGTTATATCAGTCGGGTGAAGGGAAAATTTAATTTCAGTTTATAGGAATTTAAAAATCGATAGGAGCGAGGGTATATACGTATGTAGGATCGGTATAAATCGGGTCGCTACCCTCCCGTCGCTTCGCAATGCACATTCTGTACCATAACGCGTTATCGCGTTTTAAAATATCGCGTTTCGAGCGGATCCGGAGCTACCTACTAGCAGCATTTTTAGTAAAGGCGCTTCTGGGAAAATGTTTGTATATTGCTCATATTGAAGGTATCCTAACTTTATCACGAATACCGGTTGGAGATCGAAACTTCTCAACGAGAGTATTTTCTTGTGCAGTTTCATCTGGCGTTTGGGCATTTAAAGTTTCTGGAGGTCTTGATTTGTTGGCGGCAAGTTTGCATAGACACTTCATGGAAGAGCGTGTTTCTTGTCCGTCTAAAAAGTTACAATTTAAACTATTTGGCTTCTTGATTTCTACCCGTTTGGTTCTACTCTTCCCTTAGCATATGCATAGAACATCTAAGTTTCCTTAAATTTGAGTTCCACCAACTATTTCGTTTCTCAGCTCCTCTTTTTCTTGGAATTGAGTTATTTCACACATTGGTTGGTTGCTGCCCAGGAGCCAACCAAGTGCTTAGAAAATATAGTATGTTTGCTACTTGCGAGCGGACTATTCTGTGGCGAGTTTCATAACTCGAACGTGATAACCCTATGGTCTCTAGATATCCAATTTCCTTTCACACACCACACCACAACTATCGACTCCAACAAAGCTCCCTTGACTATTGTTAGATCAATAATGGAGTTCCCATTAAACGAGTGCGTCACTGGGTTTCTCTGCTCACTCTCTACTTTTCCACGTGCAGTCCTCCACACTTTAGTATCATGTTTTTAATTACCGGTCCAACTTTCAACACTATATAGAATCTGATTCGCAACCAGGTTGTGACCAAGTCAAGCTCCGAGCTATCATCAAAGGTAATTACATTAGGTAGTCTCTTTTCAGGTATTGGTTTGGTGGCTACAGACAGAGCAAATGCGTAACAATACGTTATTGGTATAGCTGAGCTAGTGTGGCATGTTGGTGACCGATGGAGGTTGGAATAAGAAGAAAGTTTTATTCGTAGAATTGTCACTTTTCACAACTGAGTAATGGGGTAGTCCGATGTTCTTTGGTTTGTTTTGTGGTTATGCCCATTAATACCTAAATTTGGTGTTGGTTAGAGTACTCGATAATAGGTGTCGCCTATGATTAACACGTCGAAATAAAAGAATTATAGTGAAAACGAATCCAAGAAAATAGTTGTCCAGGGCCTGAAAGCTTTTATACGGCTCTAAAAACTAAAATTACTAAAACATTACCCTTAATTCAGTTAATTTATCGGAAGGGAAGCTAACATTTTTTCTGTTGAAAATCAATAAAATCGTGTACTACCATAGTACATACATATATATATATAGTATGTATAGACTACAAACTGTAAAAAATAATCAAAATGTCTACATATTTCCTATCGCCTTATCGATATCTCGTTTTCAACTCGGTGTTGTTGGTTTTTATTTTCCACTTTGATTAGTGTCCTGGAAATTAGCCAACAACATTGTAAATATATAAAACAACTATTCTACTATGCTCATATTGTTGTTCCTTGTTAAACGGAAGAAATTTTTTGTCGAGGGCAGAAACAATGTTGTGATAAATTTGTCGAAAAAAAAACCCTCCAAAAGAGTGTAGAAAATTGAAAAATTGGTTTTCTAACCCCCCTAACGATGGGAAAGTTTGTTATACGAGATAACTGACCGCCCGATTTTTTCGAGTGTCTAACGTTAAACACACAACAATTGTATAACGAAGGAATATATTTAGATGGCATTTATGGTTCGGCAAATTATTATATCACAAAATCGTAATCATAGTAACGAGTATAGAAAATCCTAGTACATGTCATAAGTTTTTTGAATATTTTCTTGTCAAATTAGGCCCATTACCACCAAAATAGCATACAATTTACAAAAACGTAAACCTTAAGGGTCATATATCATCCGTTCTATTTCCATCTCGCACGCAACCCTAACCCCTTCTATGAAAAGTAAATTACAATTTTATGAACATGAGGAGACGTAAAAAGTCATGAAAACACATTTTCAATCTCGGCACATTTATTTCTAACGGACATACGTTGTACGTAATCGCGATAATTGATTTCGAATAAAAAAGCAAAATGAATTCATTGAAATTCAAATCTCAACAAACGGATAGGACGATTTTCTGATCTCCGGAAACTATTAACGCTATCGAGACCGGTGTTTCCCATTTTTATGCTCAATTTTAATGAATGTTGTCTGTATATATATATGTGTGTGTGTGTGTGTGTGTGTGTGTGAGTGACATTGTTGCTATATTTTTATTATTGTTATCAGTCCTACTTTTAACAAAATATTTTTATCGTTAGCTAGAATCTGTCGGTTGGTTGGTTGGTGGTCGCTATATATACATTTTATTTGTGCTTTAGCCGTAATATCTTCAACCGATTGAATGAAGGGGGCAAAACATTTTATACAATCGAATAATAAAGGTAACATCACAACAACAACAAAAAATGTTGGTCATTGTGTTCCTGGCTGAGTCGTATTTTAATAGTGATTGGAAAAATCTCTTTAGATTTTTCAGTAGAAAAAAAATTGTGACATTTTATGTCCATTTCTAAATGAAAATTATTATTATTTTCGATTTCATTCGGTTTGTTTAGCTTTCACAACAATACAAAATGATAAATAAAATCCATTCAACGTAAAATTATTATTGGGAATCACGGGCTGTGCACACATAAACCATGTATATAGTACAAATAAAAAAGTGACAATCGAATGAGATCGAAATTATGTCGCAGTGTTTCCCAACGTAAAGTAGTTAACATTTTTTTTTGTTGCATCTATGTGTGGAAAATTGGTGAAAAACTAGTGCAACAAAAAATGTAAATTCAATTTATTATAAAATATGATTGATTTGAATATGATTTTTATAATACGGAACGAGACAGCAAAAAGTCGAATCGTTGATATGGTACGAGTTATGTGGATGGATAGCAAAACGCATATTTTCCATAATTCATTGGACAATTTTAGTTTTGTTGCTGCTACATTGGATTTGGTGAACACAAAGTGTTGTTGGTTTTGTATGAAAGCTTTTATTTAGCTTTTTTTTGTTCATGAATATTTTTATGAACATTTTGTATTTATATCGGGAAAATTAAATATGGAATGCATAGAGATGCATTTAAAATGAAATGGATTTAGATTTGGTCCGATATGTATAATCCATAATCAATATTCAATATGGAATTTATTTGTTACTTTTCAACGTAGAGGTCAATGGTTATGTCGCTCTTAGCAAGTACTTTATCTACTCTTAATATGGATTGTTATAATTTTCATTACTATTTTATTTATTAACTTTGAACCATCGTCTCTACCGCCTCTCGCCTCTATTATTAATTTAAGTCCAAAATCAGTTCATCAAGCATATCATCCGGCCCCTATAGGAAACGCATAAAGAATTATATAAGGTCCTCGTTGCTCTTGATTTGGTCCGCCTACGTTTTTAGTTCATATACAAGGTGCTCTCTAATTCGTCCTTGTGTTCAAAGATTTTGACATTTACGATATCATTAAAGCCACTTTACGAACATCACTTCCCAAAGCATTGGAGAGAGTATAGAGCTGTGAGGAACCCCACAAATAATTATTTACTCCTTATACCCTTGTTCCACGTAGTTGTGCTAAATTCGATTGTCAGCAATTATCCATTTTATCAAGCAAGGAATAATCTTGGTAATAAGAACGCTCATAATGTAGTTGCAATTTTGCACGCTATACATTGATATGGAAAATGGGCCGGCCCTGACATCTCTTTCTTATAGAATTATGGTTGCTCTGCATGTGAAAATTATGGGCTATCCTCAATAAACCACTAATAGAAATATTTGGAAAATTGTGAAAATATGGTCTCCCGCAACCAAACTCAAATGATCCAGGAAGTTATGAAACAATAAATTGTTCATTCAGAGGGGCATAACAACTGCAGTTATGCATTCGACTGAATACTGCTGAAAAATATCACGCAAAATTCTGCGAGTTACCTTGTATGGCTGTATGTCCAGGTTACAGCCTTGCCATCAAACTAACCCTGGTCCGGATCCGATTCATTAATATAATTTGTGATAGAAATTCCTGTCGTGTTGGGCAATTATCATTTCGCTAGATTCCCCATTTCGCATACAGTACAATACACAGTACGATTCTTCAAACATTCACGTTCAAAAAGATCATTTTTAGTTTCCCATCTCGAATGTGGCATCTGTCACCTTCGGCCATTTTTCAAGGTACGACTCTTCATGCTGTTTTTCTTTATTCTTTTCAATAAATCTGCAATCTGAAAATGAGCTTGTGGTTTAGATCTCAGGCAGCTTGCCTCAGTGGCCTTTCATGCTGCATTCTACGTTTCTTTTATATGACTTGCAACTCGATATCTACTCATATAATAAGAGCCTTCAGAGTGTTTTATACTTTTACTTAATCATCATGCTTCCTTTGCCCAGTGAGAATTGTGCCATCGTCCTTACGTCTATTGAAGAAGATGCAACCATGTTTAGGATCCTCTTCATGTTGAACCGCGTCTTGAGTTTGCACACACGGGCGTCCAACATTTGATTTGCTTGAGAGTGGAATGTCACTTGGACTCTCCACCTGCTATTGCTATCTAGTTATGCCAGAAAATTTCGATCAAATAGCAAGTGGAGACTCGCAATAATATTTATATGCTATCAGTATGCTATGAATACATGCTATGTCGGCATAACTTGATAGCATGTATATAGCAGGAATATTTTGGCGTTTCTTCTATTTCAATATGGTGTCTACTGACATTTCAAGTATTTATTCAAATGACTAGTAGTCTAGACTATCGACAAAAGAATGATTTCTAAACGTCAAATTATAGCAAGTTTACCACACCAGACTCCATCTTGGCAAATTTTGATAGAAAGAGAAAGTAGATTGCAATAGCATTCAGATAGCAGGTCGAGAAGCCGTGTCAGGTTTTCGGGTTTGAAAAGCCAACTAGTTGCCTAATTTCAAGGTTTTCAAGGTGAATGTTAGGTTTCCGTTGTATAAAGTGTCTTAGTTCATCAAGTTGCCTATACCCTAAGCACACTACTTCTTCTAAACGTATATTTATTTTTATTTTTGTCAGCGTTTGGACCATCCCGATAGTTGAGCTAACATCTTTCAGTCTGTGGGTATTTGTTGTCTGTGGTGGCTTGATGAGATCTTCTAAAGTTTACTTGTGAACCTGTAACTGACATGTATTACTGCTGAATTTTTACTGACATGTATTACTGCTAACATTACAACGCGGGGCAGGCGGACCTCCAAAGCTATTACAGATACTTCCACTGACAGCGTTTAAGCTCTCCTTATAAACTAAAATATTCTACAATTAGTTTTAGGAGTAAAATGTTATAAGTAAATGTTAGGAGTAAAATAACTTATTTAAAAAAAAAGTCAAAATGTTTAAATAATTCAAAGTAAAATGTTCTTCAATAAATTCCTCAATCGCTTATAGATATCGTAGATATTCGAAAAATATATCTCCGATATTCTCCACTACTTCAGTGCTTAATGTACAATAAGGATGTACGTACTTCTACTTAAACAAATACTCTCGGAAGGAGCCATGTTCTGTCAAGAATTGAAACAAATATAATTTTGTTGACCAAGTCTCCGTTCCATGCTTTTCTTAGGCACCTTAGCTAAAAGGTATATTACAAGCGATATTTATACACTCTTACATTTATACACGCCCTTAAAGCGCTTAGTCTATATTAGCAACTTAACGGGAATTAGCCTGCACCTATACGAGATATAATTTCGTCAGTACAAATTAGAGTCCCATTTAACATTAATTATAAAACTCTTTAAAATCAAATCCATTGTTATTGATGATATCTATACTTAATCGTTAGTTGCGAGGTAATAGCATATTCGCCCACATCCAGAATTATGGTATCACCTTCCTGCTGGTATTAAGTATATCTTCCGTTTTGTGTTCTGCCAAATGAAAACCCAACCAGTATTGGATTTTGTGCATGGCTTCGCTGCAGGTCCGGATTATCTCTTTATTATGTTTAGCCACCATTACGATTGCAATATCGTCTGCAAAGCCGATAACTTTGCTTCTTCTGCAACTCCATCATTCATAGTAACGTATTCCACTATGCGTTTTATGCGTATGTTTTATAGATTTGGATCATGTTATGGAAGTAGTTCTCTATAATATTTAACAGGCATCGTGGGACTTACCTTCGACATAGTTTACCAAGTATGTACTTCCATCTTGCCATATTATAAGCATTTGTTACATCGAAGGTTAAACTGCAAAGTATTGTTATTACCTCATTTCGAATTTGAAGCAATTTCATTAACGAAGTTAATGGTATCAATTGTTGAATATTCGTTTCTGAAGCCATACTGCCGATAAGCAAAGTCACTTGAACTTACAATTGTCTCCGTTCAATTACATACTAGGAATTACTCGTTCCAATAACTTTTCCGTGGTATCGAAATCTTTGCATATTCTCCCTATCATGAAATATACGTTTGCTCAATCAGGAATGAAAATATTCAAAAAATCTAATTTTTGCGAAATAAAAAACAGGTGTTTAATAAAATGTAAAAAGTAAAAATTGCATCCAAATGTCAATAATAATAATTGCCAACGCAATAAACATAAGAGCTGTCATCATAAGTAAGTGGGGATGTAAAGATTTGGAGTGCTTTAACTGCAGGCAACATCACATTTCAAATCAAATTTCCTCTAGAGTGAAACTCCAGACCTGTTGATAGTGGTGGATACTAAATATCTCGAACTTTATTCGATATACGAATGACTTACATAGATATATTACCATCAGACTAGCTTTGGCTAAAATTTGATTTGTTCTTAAAGCGACTTTAAATTGTTTAGAGAAAATAATATCCCAATTATAAAAATACCAATTGGCCACTGGTGAAACTCAACATTGATCGAATCTGAATACGTAAACAAATAAAAATTGTGACGATATCTTATTGCTAAAAACTACGATGAAACGCCTCGTTAAACGGGGTTTTTAAGTTAAATCAAGGTTTGATGTACGTGTTGAGTGTATATTCACAGCGGATCAATACTAGCCTTTTACCAAGGTAAGTTTTCGGGAGAGGGACCCATTAGCTACGATCCATTCCAAAATTCTTATTTATCCAATTTTCAAAACCCATGTCCCAGTACTCCAACCATGGTATCTGTCGGCTGTTGTTAGGTTCGCAATATAACGAAAAGAGATAGCAACGTACAATACTATACACACTCGGACAATACGGGGAGGTATATAAGGGAAAGACGAGATGAATTCGGATGGTTGTTCTAAGTTTTTGATCAGTTTCGGGTCAAACAAAAAAAATAAAGTGGGCATCAAGTTTGGTTTTTTGTTTTTTGATGTGGTGTTGTGCGTTAGAAAATTAGAATTTATACGAAAATTAAAATGTACAAGAAAATTAAAACTGGAAAATATGCGTTAGTTGCGCCAAAGCGTGTAAATTAATCCATGATTAAATCGAGTGATTGAAACACAATCGTGAAGTGAGCAGTGGATGAGGTGCAGTGAAAGAAAACAGTCGGTGAGTACTTCACTCTATTTCTACATTTTTTTTCTCCTAGCTTATTTTCTACGCGTGGATGGCTAACTGTGTTTTCTCCCTTGAACAACCACGCCGGAGTGGACTGCTCGACTGAGCAAATACGGGCATCTACATACGTGCTGGCAAGCCGTCTAGCGTGCCAAAGTGGCGCCCAACATTATTTAAGTTTACTTAGCCTGAAGGGATGGAATCACGACTAAGCTATATATTTATTAAAACTTATAATTTTTTTTGTTTTCTTATTTTTTCTGTGTATTTCGGGAAGTCGTCGCCAAGCACATGGTTACAACCTAAAGCACAAAACAGAACAAGAGCGAAGGCGGCGAGCGAAATCGCCTGCCATATTACAAAACACCGAAATCATGAACAACAAACACAACCATCGACGCAGGCGACGACGATTTGTTCGTTGAAAAAAATTTAGAGTCTATTTCTATTTTTGTTGCCGATGAAACAATGTTACCAACTGTTTTTTATATATGTATAAGTTGGTATCATTTAACCGTCATACTAGCTGTGTTCCAATGGAGAAAGCAAACTACTCACAAGTACTTGTAACTACTCGCAGCTACTCATACTCAAACGATGGTGTAGATGTTGAAAGCTGTTACGCATAAATTTGACGGTAGGTATATTAGTTTCAAAAAATCTAACAGATGGCTTTGTGATGGTTTGATTATGTTGAAATGTCAGATTTATTACAATTTTTTGTTTATATTCGATTGATTGACAATAAGGGATTTTTGTGGAAAATTACTTATCAAATTGCAATAAAAATTGTAAAATTACAATTAGCTGCTAATTATAATTATTAAATTGATCCAATTATAAATATCCTAATATATATATTTAAAATTATTAAACTGATGGAATTGATTCGACTATTAAAGCGGTGGATTTTTATAATAAATATATATGTATAAATTAATTTTATTTACATTTTCACTATTAGAACCTCAATATTCCTCTTTCCTGCCAGCGTACGCACAGATTAAGGCTTTGCCTTCATGGTATGTCCAATTTTTGACATTATGTATTACCAAATTGTCTGAAAATATTCAAACAAATTTGATTTTGTACAACAAAATATGTTGCTGTCATAATTTTGCCCGTTCCTTTGGTTATCTACTCACAAGTACTTGTGAGTAGCAAATTGTTTCCATTGGAACACAGCTAATATTAGCACCAAACATGTTCCCTCAGTAGGCTAGAAAAATACAATTTAGGCAAATGCTATGAAAATATTTTTCCCAATTCCCTGTTCCCAGGGAAAGCCAGAATAGGGCCACAGTATTTATTCAAATGACCGTCAAATTTATGCGTAACTACTTTCAACATCTACACCACCATTTGAGCATGGGTAGCTGCGAGTAGTTACAAGTACTTGTGAGTAGTTTGCTTTCTCCATTGGAACACAGCTATTTTCGAAACAAAGTTAAATGGGAAAATATTTTTCCCTATATAAATTTTGTGGAACAAAAGTTTCCCAATTCACTTGGTTTTGAAAATTTTTGCACTAAACTTATTCTTTCAGTAGGCCAGAAAAATATAATTAAGACAAAAATGCTATGAAAATATTTTTCCCAATTCCCTATTCCCAGGGAAAGCCAAAATAGGGCCACTGTCGGTTTTCGCAGCTAAATGTCTGGAAAAATTCTGAAAAGTTGCAAAATTGCTCTTCTGGCACTACTAAGACATTTTTTGTAAAGCGGTGAGATCCATATTTTTTGTAGTACCATATAGTACAATAAATTAAAAGTGAGACCATTTCGAAAATGTTTTGATCTCATGTTTAAATCAGGTTAAATTTGTACAGAATTTTTATAATTTGTCTCATTCCAGAAAGAATTCAGTAATTAATTTATTTGGCCAAGTTGCTACATAAACTATGCCCTGATTTTTGGTTTTACTTCTACAAATTTTTTGTACTTAAAAATTATTTTTACTATTGCTACTGTGTTGCCCCAGCTCCTTCTCATTACCTTCTAATATGCTAAATAATCATAATTTCACCCTCATTGCTAATTTGTGAACGGAAAGTTAAACAGAATATAAATTTCTTTAAATAGTGTTATTCAATTTTAGTTAGATAAACAGTTTTATTAAACTCGTTATAAAATTATGTAGTGACACAATAAAGTCTACGTACACATTAAACAGCTCAGTTTTCGATAAAACTACACTGAAAGCACAACTTTATATTTTAAATCTATCAGCAACGTTTAGTTACCGTTTGTGGTTGATTTTTGTAATAAGTTTGACGTGGAATTGATTAAAAGAAGAAGCAATATAATTTTAATCGTTTAATTTGTGCAAAAAATATTAAAAATGCCGCCAAAAATAGAAAAATTTCAAGAAATTTTGAAAGATATTAGAAAGGTAATTGTTAACCGACGAACTGAACAAGTCGTTCAACGATTCAAACAGTTATAAAAAATTATAATTCCACGAAAACCTTTCAAAACAAACATTGAACGGGCAGACCAAACAAGCTATTTGAGTGCAAGAAACGAGAAATTGTTAGGTAGAAATTGCGGAAGAACTTGAAATTTCTAAAGAAATAAGGATTCATGCAGAAACAGTTCGGAAAGATCTGAGAGAAAATGGCTTTCACAGTCGTAAAAACGGCCAAAATTCACAACATCGAAACGACGATGATTTCGATTTTTGGATAAATATTATTTTTACTGACGAATCCAAATTTAACATTTTTGGAGACGATGGTGTAAGCTAAGGGTTTGGCATAAACCTAATACAGATATGGATTTAAAGAGTTCAATGCCATCTGTGAAGCATGGTGGAAGATCGGTTATAGATCGTTATATTTATTTGAACTTGCTCAAGCAAATTTAAAGCAATCTGCTATTCCACTCTACAAACTATGGAGAAAACAACCCCATTAATAATTTGTCTAAATCATTCAACATCGTCGATGGGCTATTTGACTTTCATTTATTAAAGGATAACTTCATAAAAATCAACAAAAATATGATTCACATATGAATCAACGCACGTTTCAGTTAGTTTTTTTTGATATGAGAGTGGAAGTTTTGGTGCTGTTCATAATTATCACAACAAGATGTTTGGGTAAGTGTCTGTGTTTGTCCGGTTAGTATCACGAAGACTTTGTGACCTTTTATTTTGGTATTTTGTGAAGGGGGTTTTAGAACAGTTTTTTTAATAAATTTTTGTAATGGCAGTTAACGTTTCAATTATAGATGCCATTAATTTATAAAAATTCCGGTGCGCCAATAGATTTAGAAAAATTAAATGAGGATGATTTATTCGATTTAATTTAAAATATACGTTCTGCGAATGAAGATGAAATCAACGATGAAAGCAACATGGAAGAGCCGTATGTTTCTGAAGATACATTGGAAAAATATTTGCAAAAAAATGGAATTGGTGAATTGGAAGTGGAGGTATCAACAACTGAATATTTGGACGATACGAATCTTGAACGATTTTTAAATACACCAGTCTTAATTATGGTACCACCTTCTGAGGATTGTGAATACATCTCAAAACATGAACCCTTACAGTAAGATGAGTTAGTTCTTATTCAATCTAGTGTAATTGTTAAACCAGTTGAGGACGACTTGGAAATTTTTACTAAAACATTACTAACAATAAAAAAATATGAATGTATTAGTATGTATAAATATTTGTGAAGTAAACATTTAGGCGACTCACGTATTTTCTACTTTAATTCTAATTTAATTTCGAAATTCAAATAGAAAATCAAAATTCAGCTTTTTCAAAAGTCACAAATAAATTTAAAAAGTTCAGAATAAAACAAACCCACTCTGGGCTAATTGCTCATCCATGCCACTATGTTTTTCAGTTAGGCCTGTGTCATTTACAATTTCTAAAGTCATTTCACTCCAAATTTGCAGATTACGTGGTATCGATATAGGCAAAGATTTATTGCTTGTACCTTATATGGAAAATTCGGAAGTTCTCGTTAATATTGGAGTTGGTAAGCGGACCATAGCCAAGTCAGTCCGTGCTGTATAATAATTATGTTGATATCGTGGAGAGCCAAATATTTTGCTACATTTTCAATATGGTGTCGGCTGTAATCAAGAGTCCTGTCATCTGCACACTTTATCCAGAGATCAAGAGGTAATGAAGGTTGACAAAAGCCACAAATATAAACGAGTCTCTCGAAGCTGTCTGGCCCTTCAAAATGCTGCTGTTTCTGTTAAGCAATGATCCCATTCATCACAGCTTACCAGACCTGGTGCACTTGTAGCTTCTTTGAAGGTTTTGTAAATAAAACTATTGAGTGTTCGTACAAATTCAAAGCTGGTGGAACCTCAAAAATGTAGCAAAAGCAGCCGCAGGAAGAAATGCTAATCATCTCTCAAACTTACTGTATACATTCGAGCAACAACCTTCTGAGGAATGTCAGTATATATGAAATAACATGCGTTTTGATCAAGTTGAGCAAAATTTTTGATCGAGTTGATCAAATTTTAATTTTGTATTATAGAAAAAATTTAAATAAAAACAGACTACCCCCATAATTTCCAAAAAAAATATGAAAACTATCTCATAAAGTTGTCGATAGAGGGCCAGGGATTGTTTGGTAGGCAAATAACGAGTTTTTCTACTAGGTAGGTTCGAATGGTAAAGAAAAAATGTATAAATAGACACATTGAAATTTAATTTTATAGGTCAACAACAATTTAATTTAGTAAAGAACGCTCTTAAGTATGAATTATAACGTATTATAATGAATTATAAAGTACTTTGGAGGTTCAATCTTCGATGATTTTATGCCACGAATCGATGAATTTGCTGGATGGCGGACTTGAGGGCATCAATTGTTTGCAGTGTAGCCCTAAAGGAAGAAGTCTAAGATGTAAAATCGCACAACATTGGTGGCCAGTTGACGTTGTCGCTGTGCGAGCCAACATGCGCTATTTTATACAAAGCGTTGTCCAGTTCGAACCGCATGTCATGTATATCATCCAATTAGGGTTCAAAAAGTTGCTTATGATTGATCTATATGGCACTTGCCGTGGACATGGTCGTTTATCTTATGTTGGATTCCATACGGGTATCGACCCAGGTCCCAACGCATAATTTGCACAGGTGTAGTCACAAAAAGGCCTAATTCTTACGAACGACAAGAAATTGACTGGCTAGAGACTTCCCGTACACTAACAGACCTTGTGTCTTGATGACGTACGTGTGTTGGCTGATTATTTATCGAACCACATTTGACCCGAACCTAACCAACAAACATCGAATAGTCGACCCGACTAGCAGTTGTGATGAGAATAAATATCACGTAATGCGTGGAACATTTCACGAACGGAGCCCTGGTTTCAAAAATAAAGCTTGATGATTTGTACACATTGTTCAACGCTATAACCTTCCATTGTAATTAACCGTATACACTACTGAACAACTCACAATAAATTTGCATATGTTGCTTTAAAAACATGGTTCATATAACCTAACAAATATCGATCATTCCTATTGAAAGACACTTTTAAATTAAATATTGCTTCTTTGATGTTTAATTGTTTGTTTATTAACTATATGCAGTCTGTGCTGAAGCCTAAGCACTCCCGACTCTTTCTCAGTTCGCTTTTAACGTCTTACCTTATGCAGTAGCCAAATAGACGAGGTAAGGCTATAGATCCAATTTACGTAGAACCATCTGCACATTGCACAGCTTCATGCCAGCCTATTGTACTGCCATGGAAGATGGGTCGGCTTGAAACAAATGTATCATAGGCCGAATTCGTTTGAACTTTCTCACATCAACTAATAAGTTCAGATAGCTTGGGCCTCGTGTAAATAATAATAATAAGGCCCAAAACAAATACGTGTTTCTTTTGAACAAAAAATAAAATAACGTAAATCCAAATAAAATTGTTAAGTTATTTAAAGTTTCAAACCCAAATTAACGTGGCAAAATTCACGGTACCACTTGCAACAATAATTTTCATGGTGGCTGCGTGAATTTTGCTCACAATTTAGTGATTTACAATAGTTCAATAAATTTATCAATAATTCGTGACCAACTTATTCAAAAATAATAGTCTCTTATTGCATATATTCAGAGCGGGCCCAGGTTCGATGGTGGCAATTCAACATGATCGATACAATTAAGAAAATCTGGTGAATAACTGCTTCATCGGCCTCCACCACTGGGCCAATTAACATATACTCAGTCGTACGAAGCCCGGTATTTCAAGTGTTAGTTTTTCAATGCAAGATGGTACGAGGGGACATTTTGCTGTGATTTAAATAATTTAGAAAATTGCTATTGGTTAAAGAGCATTAATTAATTGCCCGATGGATGATTTCATTTTACAAAAATGTTAGGAAATATTATCTTTTCAAATGACTCAACTCTTCAATTTTCAGAAGTTTAACAATGAAATATTGAATAACTATATGGCCTAAAAATACTCGTATGAATCTGATTTAATGACTTCCTTCCACAATATTAAATTTTTAAGCAGGCATTAATTTTATTTATCGTCGATTTCGGAAGGTCAGAGATATAAAAACTAGAGCTCTATCAATAACCTTAATATTCCATCTCCTATATCCTTCAGTGTTGTGTCAAAGAACTCCACGGGTTTCTGGTTTGCCAAAGTGTACTCATGCGAAACAATCATGAGTTTTAAAAACTTGGTCTAGCCACTTGCGTGTTCTTAATTTAGCTGGTGTAAAATTGTGTTGGTTGAAAATATCCATAAAATGAGAGAACGAGATATAAACAAAAAGGTTATGCCTGAATACAATTTAGAAACCCAACGAGGTCAACCCTTGTTATTAATTAAATCTTTAAATTTATTTAAATCGTTTAATGTTTTGTCGCTTTAAGTTTAATTCCACCTGAATTTTTAATCCCCCTGAACTGTAGGGATGACGAATTTTGGTGATAATTGTTTTTTTTTTAACTTGTCATTTTCAGTAGAATTGAAGAAATGTTCTGAACTAGCTAATTTTGTTTGAATTTTAATTGACAATCATTTTGGTTAATCGTTTTTTTGTAAATAACATTTACTACTTACATGTATTTTTGCAAACAACTAAAAAAGTTTGCCACTTTCAGTGAATCGATGTCAGCTAAAAATCCCTGAGGTCCCCCAATTTATGAAAAAAACCGCGAATATGAAGTTTCAACTCGATCATTCAATTGGTCTATATGGTATAGATAGTGGCTTGGATGAGCAATTAGCCCAGAGTGGTTTAGTATTAACGAGAACTTCCGAATTTTCCATATAAGGTGCAAGCATTAAATCCTTGCATATATCGATACCACGTAATCTGAAAAATTGGGGTGAAATGACTTTAGAAATTGTAAATGACACATGCCTAACTGAAAAACATAGTAGCATGGATGAGCAATTAGCCCAGAGTGGTTTGGTATTAACCGGATCATATATGAATTTTCTCGTGCTTTCTCAATCGAAATTTGGACACACATTTATTGAGAAGAATGTTATTTTGACTTATATACTTATTTTGAAAAATAATTTATTTAATTTAAGTTTACAAATGTTGTAGAAAACGTTTATTAATTTTAATCTGGTTTTGTTTCAAATAGCTTTTAAGCATTAGAAATTAAATTTATAAAAGGTTTTGTAAAATTATCAGATAAATCGCCTAAATGTATATACGATTTATACATTTTACTAATACATTGACAATGAATATTATAATAAAGAATGGTTTAGTAAAAACTTCACATATCTATATAGGCATGTGAAGTTTTTACTAAAACATTACTAAATATAAATGACGTCATTTAGTATAATTTAGGATAAACTTCATTACCATGCTGCAATTCGTAAAGCTAAAGAATTAAAATGAAAATGGGAGAATATGAATAATATCCACTGTACTTTTACTGGAAGTTCAATATTGACTATAATGCTATAAAACAAACATTTTTTATTAGATACAATTTTAGAAGAAAGCAAAAGATATACAGAATTACAAAAGATCCAGGCAATCCATTAAATTGTTCAAGAAACGAGTTGATGATGCATATTATTATATCAATATCAAACACTTCTAACATAGGAGATTATTGGAGCAATCATATTGTTCGAGATGCATTAAGTCAAAAATATTTCGAAACAATTCAGTCAAATCTCCATTTAAATTATAATTTTATCAATACTAATGACAAACTTCATATACTCCGGCTAGTTGTCGATTCACTGAATGAGACATTTTTATGTGCTACAAAAGCTCGTGATCATTTGAAGCAATATTTACCATTCAAGCCAAACAAATGGGGCTACAAATTATTTATACTTGCAGGAGTATCAGGATTCTGCTTTAAATTTGAAATTTATATTGGAACCGAAAATGAACCAGGAAAGTGAGGGTCAAGTGGTAATGTAATAGTGCGGCTTGCTCGTGAAATCCCGAAAAATTGTTATCATAAATTCTATTTTGACAATTATTACACTTCAATCCCAATAATTGCATATTTATTCCATAATGGAATCCATTCTCTCGGAAGTGCAAAACAAAAAAGAATACCCTCATATAAAGTTCCAAATGAAAGTGAGAGTAAGAAAATGAAAAGGGGAACATCGTGGGCGCGGAACCTATTAAGTAGTTCAATTGACAGATATGATAGAAAATTGTAAATGCGCATTCAAATTGATTGTGGTGTAATCAAACAGTAAAACTGGCATATGGGTGGAATCGATACATTAGGTAGCAATATTGGTAGACATAAAATCAAAATGAGATCCCGGAAATGGTATGACTATTTTAATATCTAATAGATATCGCTGTGATAAACGGTTGGCTTCTTTTTCGTCGACCAAATCAGGGCAGTCCTACAACGTTCGTTGTGTTCCAATGGATCATCCTGCTATAAAAAACGTGGAAGACCTTCTGGTTTACAGCAAGAAATTGATAGGAAGAAGCGTAAAACTAGTGGTTTTCCTTTACCTCTTCAAGACATAAAATTACATACTGTAAACCATTTCCTAGTTTGGAATTCAACACGTTTACGGTACAAATTACCAACATGTCAGGAGCAACCATTAGTTGTATGTGAAAAGTATAACACGGCACTTTGTTTCAACAAACAAAAAAATTGTTTCAAATCTTTTCATCAAAATTAATATTTTCAATAAAAGCGCATTCATGCATGTAAAAATTATTTTTCGATAAAAAACTGTAAAGAAAATTGTTTTGATACTTTTCACATTTCCACACTACTCAAATATATTAGAAATTTTTGTTTATCAAAAAAAATCGCGCACTGCAGAGTTGAAATGGGACTCCAGAACAATTGGTTTTCCCAGCAAGATAACGATCTGCATACGGCCCTCGTTGTAAAAGAATGGTTGCTTTTATTTATTATTTATTTATTTATTATTTATAAATGGTGCCTACAGTAACTACAATCGGCACAACAAAACAATTGGTAAAAAAATACATAACATAAGCTCGACTCGACTACAAAAGATTATATAAAGCTTTCTTAAATGAATCTCTCGATAAGTTATAATCAAAAGCTTCGTAGACCTTTTTAAATACCCGCGATACCCTCGGAATTGGATCAAAAAGACCGTAGTTGGTTACCGCTCGGTCGATGAATAAAGCTCCATCGCATTGACGCATCCGACATTCGGGAGCCTACAAGCTGATACGTGCTAATAACTCGATACAATCGACACGGGAATTAATGATATCACGAACAAACAGCGCGGAAGCTACATCTCGGCGATTATCTAGACGTTGCAGTTTCAAAAGATTGCATCGATTCCGATAAGGCGGAAGAACGTAATCCACAGCACGCATGGATGGTAAACGCAGTAGTGTGAACAAAATAAACTGTTTCTGGATACTCTCAATCCTCTCGGAATGACATTGGTAGGAGAACAAAGCACACGTATAATGATGTCAAAGTTAACGGGTCACTAAAGTCCTTGCACTTTCGTTTAATGAAACCAAGCATAATGTAGGACTTTGAAATAATGGCGTTAACATGTCTTGTAAATTTAGCGTCAGATTCAAAGATTACGCCAAGATCCGAGATGAACTCAAGCCGATCAATGGTTTCGTTGTACAGTTGATATTGATAAAAAAAACGGGCGAGCCGATACGGAAAAAAGAAAGAGTTTTGCATTTTCTCACGTTTAAAGGGAGTATGTTGTTAATTGACCAACTACACAACCGGTTTAAGTCATCTTGTAACAATTTGCAGTCTAACCCGCTAGAGACCCGGCCGAAAATCTTCATGTCATCCGCGAAGAGGAGGCAGTTGGCAAATTTAAAACATTTTACAAAGTCGTCAATAAATAATGAAAATAACAGTAGGCCGATATGACTACCCTGAGGCACAACGGATGCGAAACAATGGGGAGAAAGAATCCATAATCCTAACGGATTGCCAGCGATCTCAGAGGTAAGAACGCAACCAGTCGATGGGAATGAAATGACAATCGAGACTCTCCAACTTGCTAATAAGAATAGAGTGATCAATCACGTCGAAAGCCTTTACGAAATCGGTATAGATAACGTCAAGGTGCTGCTTACAGTTTAGACTATCAAACAAATGACCACAAAAAGAGGACAAGTTAGTCACAAGAGAAATAAGTCTCTTGGTATGGAAGTGTAATACTCTGTGAACCATGAACTCAAACAGTTTCGTTA
This sequence comes from Nephrotoma appendiculata, assembly GCA_947310385.1. Taxonomy (NCBI): domain Eukaryota; kingdom Metazoa; phylum Arthropoda; class Insecta; order Diptera; family Tipulidae; genus Nephrotoma; species Nephrotoma appendiculata. The sequence goes on from OX371224.1 coordinate 343,688,417, forward strand.
AGACAGAGAGGATGGCGCTCCCACGATAATTACTATCATCACTTCTATTATCCGCCTTGAAAATTGGATGAATACATGAGATTTTCCAGGGATCCTGAAAAACATAATGACGAAGGCTTTCGTTAAACAAGAAGGTAACTGTAGGGGCCAAACTTACAGCACAACGTTTGAATAGGATCGGTGGAAGACCGTCGTGACCCGCTCCCTTACTAACGTCTAGAAGGAGCAGTTGGTCCTGAACCTCCTGTTCGGTAAATTTTAAATGGTCAAATACAATGGAGGTGAAAGTAGTAGGAGACCCGGTGCCTATCGATCGAATTGGCTTGTAGACCGATGCAAAGAATTTGGCAAACAAATTGCAAATATCAGACGGTTGACTGGCGGTGGAGGTCTGATAAGACATATTCGACGGAAAACCAGATACCTTTTTTTTACTGTTAATGAAGTTCCAAAATTTTTTGGGATCGGATGTCACAACTTGCTCGATTTGCACTGCGTAATTATTGTAAAGGAACCAATTGTGAATCTTAAATTCCTTACGAGCTTTGACAAAATCGCCGGATAAATAAATCCGGATTTATAGATAATAAAGCCGGATTTATTATTGATAACCCGCAGAACGTGTCTCTTGTTACCACTCCCGAGAAGCTCATTGAATTTGTGCATAGTGTCATTCAAATCCGCACAAGGTAATTGTATTCACCATCCCAATCTACGATTGGATATAAATCCAATCTAGAATTTAGGGGATAAATTAAATCGAAGAATTCGGAAACGTAAAATAAGCAACAACGCAGATCAGAAAAAGCTGTTATTTGAATTAAAAATATCAATTCTTGATTTATCCGAGACCCTAAAAGTAATCAATATTCTTGAAAATATGTATTCCTATTTTATATGGTGAACGACTTTATTGTCCCACTGTATGTACATAAAATTGTAGCCTCTCATTGTTTAAAACTCGTGATCTATTAAAAATTTGATACAAAATATAAAACCTGCTAGATAAAACCCAATTTTACTTAAAATACTACCACCCATCACGGTCATACACCATCTGTAAATACCGGCAGCAATATTCTATAACAAATATTATTCTATATAGAAACCTGACAATTCCCAAAATCCGAACGTTTTGTTTTCGTTGTGTTCTGCGCGAAACAATATAAAATTGGTACATGTTCTTCTATCTAGATAAAGATATTATTAAAGTGCATCCACTGTATTTCCAAATTCGAGCATACGTGAAAATGTCAAAAATAACAAAATTCTCTCGCTCCCATTTACGGATAACACTGATAAGAGAGATGAAAATATAATTTGAGGCAAAGTGAGAAACACATGAAAAATCATTTCATGTGTACAGTACGATATAAAACGTTTGCTATTTTCTTATCAGAATTCCCCTCTTTACACTGTTAAAATTACGTAGAGATAATTTATTTGGTGTTGTGTTGTGATAGCAACATCTCAATGATGTAACATAACATTAAACCGACACCCCGCATCCACACATCAACGAATCTAACAAAAATAACACCAGTTTAATTTTCTAATATAATAATCTGTTTTGTATATAAATATGGGTGGATAGTTTATGTATTTGAAATAGTTAGAAAAAGTTATGCAGCATAATATAAGGATATACCAGAAGAAGAAAAATTGAAAACTATATTAGATCTAATGATGATGTAATACTTACCCTAGCATTCTATACGAGGTCAATCAGAAAAGATTTTTTTTTGTTTGCTCGTACCGTCAAAACAAAAAAAATTCTACCACCTCGCTCTCACCTTCAGTCTTTACGTTCTCTTTTACACGTTTTTCCGTTTCGACGAAACCCTTTTTACACCGCACCAAAAAATTTTCTCATTAAACTACTGCACTATAAATACACTAACACACACATAAATAAACACTTAAAAAAATATTTTTAATAACCACCGCACGATATCGCATTCAAAACTAATCGATTTTATCGGAAAAGCGCGCTTTCATTCCATTCGCCGTGACACCGAACAATCGCGTTTATATATAAACGGTTTTGTCCATTACTTTTTTAAAACCGCATTTAAAACAAATTTTCAATTAATTTTCCAAACACAATGTACAATCGAAAAAACAATCGACAAAAAGTAGATGAGACAAGAAGAGTGCAAAAAAAATGTTATGAAAGCACAGTAAAATGGAAAATTGGATGGCAATAAAATAAAAATTAAGTAATTTTAATACCACGCTGCTTGTTGCGTTCTTCTTCGTTCTAACAAGTGGTCGTCGCCACAATATGGATGCGTATGTCTGTATATGTGTGCAGATTTTTTTTTACTTTTTTTTCAAATATGATGCTATTTAGGAAAATTAATGTGAAAATTTGGAAAATGGAAAATCAACTAACACGGGAACTAACTCGATTCACACACACATACGAAACAAACGTAATTTGTAAAACAAATTATTAATTATTTATTCACTGTATATTTAATAGTTTATCACACACAGAAAAAAAAATATTTTTCACTACTTATAGATTTTCACGACTTATGTTATTAGAACGAATAGCAATTAATTAAATAACGAAATAAATACATTTTCACTAATTAATGAATTAAAGTTTTACTTGGTTTGTTTTTTAATTTTTTTTTATTTCAAATACACAGATGGAATAATAATTTATTTAAATTGTAAATAATTTATAAACAACAACATGTATTTGTGCGCTAAACAACACTACAAGTACAACAATATTTTGACAAATCAATCTGCCTATCTCGCTCCGCCGCGTTTATTATTGTTGGCTCTTTTAACTGAAACGAATAGGCAACGAACAACAAAACCAACAAAAACACCAACAGATTTTTTTTTTTTTTTTGTTAAATGAAAAATTTTCACTTTGCAAAATAATATGCTTTACTCTTTAAATGGAAAATTGTGCTTTTGTGGTGGACGTAATGGTAATGCTGAGGAATTTGGTATTATGTGTTCATTGAAAAATACGTTATGCGATGCAGTAGGTCAGTGGCATCGCGCTACTAGTTGCTTGAGAGTTTTATTGTTCATTCATCGGTTGAGTTCTTAAGTCGGTTAGTCGGTGTTTGGAAGTTCATAATGTAAGCCCTAATTTGTTAAGAATTAAAATATTTGAGCCAGGGGGCCAAGTCGCGTTCCGTGAAATAATGAATATGAAAAGTTTTTTTCATTGGCAATCTAGTAGTTTGAATTATTCGCAAGCAATTTTAAATGTTACTGTGTGGAATCAAAATTTCTTATAGAGAATGCAAACCTACTCGATTGATAATGAAAAAAACCTTTCATTTTCATTATTTCACGGAACGCGAATTGACGCTCAGGGCTGACATGTTATAACTGTCACTATTTTCGCTTCGATGCATTTTCGATAGAATAACGGTATTTTGGAAGTAAAAATATTTTTTCTTTCATGTAAATTTTAAAAATTTCATCAAAGTAGCACGGTTTTTTCGTCGAAGCGAAAATAGTGATAGTTACAACATGTCGGCCGTTGTTTTCGAATTAGCTTTTGTTTCTGAATTTATCAATGCAAGCAAAAATTATTTATCATAGTTGGCTTATTTATCAAATCTAGGTAAATTTTATTACGATTACACACATCTGCTAGCGCTTTAAGAGTCGATACTGAATAAATTTACAAGCAAATATGGGGACGAAAAGAGGACTATCAACGAATCATTTGCCAAAAATCACCTGGACTGCCCATAGAACATTTCCATTAAAATCAGTGAGATGTGGTACCTCGGCAGCACCATTTCTAACTCTTCGATCGCTGATTCAATTATCTAATGATAATGAATCGAAGTGTCTGCGATTAACGGAAATCGGAAGACACGACTTTTACTATCGATGATCTCTTAGCTTAGTCGATCAGGTTACTACATTCAGGTGGCTTTCTTATACCTGCTCTTTTTCGCAGATCCAATCTCGTACTTCAGTTCAATGTGGAATTAAACGATACAATAAAATACACAAAACAACTTTAATAAATGGCTGCACTATCTACATTGGGATAATGATTTACCGGCAGACATTGCAAAATAATTGCATTAACTGCGAAATAATTTTGGACTCATACAGCTGATCAAAATACCTAGACATATTGCATGGGACACTGAATCTATCCAACGTCACAAGTTTTGAACCAGCCAGTGAGGCAGCCTATGCAGCTGTCAAAAACTGTAGAATTGAAGATAAAAGTAAAATATTCAAGTCAACGTTCCAACTTCCGATACAAAGGTTGCTCCAATAAATTTGATCTCTAGATTGGATTTGTGTGCAGCAAATTATTAAGCAGATGAAATCACGTAAATTGTACGGATTATGCAAATGGTCGCGTACTGGTGCTGGCGTGGTGGTTGGAAAAATAATTAAAAAATCGCTAATATTCATGGAACATCAGCCCAACAGGTCTATTGAATAAGGAAATGGTTGTTTCAAAAGAACGTAAAAATTGGATGCAATGCTTCCAAATCAAACAATCAAATGGCACATTGGAGATACTATATGAGTGAGTTTCTTCTGGGAGAAAACTTCGACGTAACACTACAAAGACGAAATTACAAATTGATTAAAATCGGATTCTTTATCAACCAGTGAAAGGCTATCAATACTATATATGGCAAGGCCTTCTCAGAATTGGTGGGAGATTGTCGAACACCTCCTGTGCATATGATACGAAACACCCTATTATTTTCCCATATTGTCACATCCTCAGCAAATAATAACAACATACTCTATATCATGTCAAATACCTGCATCCTGGTCCGTCCATATTATTTTCCATTCTCAAGCCAAAATTCCTTATTGTAAACGGCAAAAGCATGGAAAAAAATGTTGCATTTAAATGTCAATTATGCATACGTCAAAGAGCAGATACGAGCAGTCAACTATGGGACAAATACCTACATCGCGAGTTACGATAGCTAAACTCTTCAGTCGAGTTGGTGTGAATTTGAGAGGGGAAGAGGAGCAAAATGTGTGAAACTATGGTTATTACTCGCTTTGGAAAGCAACGAAGTTAGTCCCTTCGTCGAATATTGAAGGCACTACAGCTATTCTAGCAGTTGGAAAAGATATTGCGGAAACAACAAGCAAACTTCAAAATGCAGTTAATACGGTGAGCAACAACCACCCCCCCCCCCTCCCTTCCACCTAAAACGATGGATTCTGCTACCTTCGGAAAAAGTTAGCAGAACCCATATCAAAAAAATGATTAAAAATCAATTGAAAAATTAAAGATTTAATTAATTGCCCTATTATTTTTTTTTTATTCTGCTCGTTCTAGAAAAAAACGCATTAGGCTAACTTCAAAGCTAGCAGAAAGCTCGACATACCAATAGATTTAAGCTTACTATGGCTTATTTAAATTCTCCGGTAAAAAATTTTGAGCTTCACTCGTTATTCACCATATTTCCGGTCATTTAATTTCAAGCTAGCAGAAACAAAAAATCGAGAACGAGTTGAACCCAGACTGATTTAATGGCGCATTACGATTAAGCCATAATGAGCCAAAAAAATTTTTTATGTAGATTGATCGATTGATATGCGTTCCAATTTCGGTTTTGATACGATTTTTGATTTTGGTTCTGCTAGCTTTACAGAAAAGTCTAATGATTTTTCGAACCGGACAATTAATTAGCCTAAAATTAACCTTTAGTTTTTCAATTGTTTTTAAATGATTTTTGATATGGTTTCCGCTAACTTTTTCTAATAGATGAAAGCCAGATTTGTTGAGTACTCGTATATCATCCAGGCACTCTTCTTACTTGAAAAACATTATTCAAAAAGGCCAGACAGCAAAATTGTAAATTTGCCAATAATTAATTGAACACTATCTTGTTCACTCGGCGACAGAATGTTTGGTATCTCATAACATTGCCCAAAGTATTACAATCAAAATCAACACTAATCACAACTTTCAATTACTATTAATCGGTTTGTTAAGTGTTTTTCGTTTAATGAATGTTACTAATAAAATGCAATTCCACGCGCTGATTAATTATTGACCCAGCAGTACATAACTGATGATGACTAGTTTTGAACCCATGAAATCTTATTTTTTGGCAGAAAAATTCTACTAATTCAAATCGAACGTACAATTAACTTCGGTCTGTAAGACCAGGTTATTAAAAGGCTATTTCGCTCGACGTTTTGAAGGTGCTGCCTCTAAAAAGACGATGGATGTATGTCTGTACCGTTGATACCACAAGCACAAATTGTACAACTCATTTTTTTACAAAAAAAACTATATCGTTTGAAATGCCTTGGATACCACTTTAGTTCTTAAATGCACCGGTTTGGCGCTGGCAGTCGACATTGTGTTAATTTTGCGATATCTACTTGTCGTATATCGTTGAAAACGTCTTGAAGAATGCCGTAAATTTGCAGCAGCTTAGTACTCAGAACTACCGTTGTGGTTTTGGTAGCAGATATCATTTTAAAGGTCTTGGAAAAACAACAATTTTGTAATCAGCGCTATAGTTCTTTTCGGATCTGTGAGTCCACCATTTCGGGACTGGTAGCTAATTTTTCCATTATTATCGAACATATAGGTCGGGCTTATCTTTGAACAGTTTTTAAAGAATATCACAAATTGAGTGAAAATCAAACTAACTTCTGATTTTCTTGAAATTTGGTACATTCTTGTATAACAGAAAGTAAAATAAAAATATTTCCCATTAGAATAAAATCGCGAATACTCACTCCGAAAAACAGCAAACTAAAATTAAAAACGTAAACACCAGAATTCCAACTTTTCAACCACTTTTTAATTTCAAAAAACTCAAAATATTATGAAGAAGGGATTTTGAATGTGTGAAACATCAAAATAGCGCACGCAAACTAGATCCTGCCGCTATCTGCGCCAAAGCTTTAACCATTGTGCCGTTTGTTCGGTAAAATTAAAACTGTTCTAATTTGTTGGCAGTGTGCTACAGAGAGATAAATGTTCTAAGAATATTTCGTTTACATGAGAACCCCGAGAATTTTTTGGAAATCCGAGAATATAGGGAATTCCAACACAAAAAATTTGACGCAAAACAAGCAAATAAAAGAAGAACAAACCAGTGGAATATGATTAATTTTTAATAAATTCTTTGATTGCAAGGAACCAGCCCTAAACAAAGGCAATTCTTTTATAATTATTCGGTTTATAGCCTTGATGACAAGAAGAAATTGTATATGCTTTATAAAAAAATTGTCGAATTAAAACTGTCGCAGATCGTCATGAAGCTGGATAGTATAATTTATGGTAATGAGCGACTAACTGTTAAAAATTCCACTTTACTTCGTGCTGGCCCGTGAGGTTAACTTGTAATCTCCATCCGGTGTCTAGGTGGCGGTTCGGAGAAATACATCTCACGAACCAACAACACCATAAAACAAATCAACCTCAAAATTCATACCAAAGCAACTGGAAAATTAATAGGTCTGCTAAGAAAACTAGAAGTCAATAACTATTAAATCTGGACATAACACACAATAACCACAAAGATGAAATGACAGTGCCGCAACAATAAGTTATATTAGAGTCACCAAAAAGAAACAACATGCTCAAGAGAGTTGGAATAAAACTGAAAAGTAACAGAGACAATTAATGGGGGAGGGCAATCATCGACACTAACCAATAAAGTGACAATAACAAATTGACGATTTAAAAACGAGCTAGAAGAAATGAAAAAAAGAACATGTAAGAAAAGAAAATTTAATGATAGTCCTTCGCCTGGGATGGAACAATAACAACAAATAATTAAACCCACACCAGAACAGAGTGCTTAAAAATACCGCCACGTATTGTTGTTGACGGTATGAAAAACGAGGCAGTGATCACCCAAAACAGGTGATAATGCCAGAAATGGTGTAGAAAATTTCAAAAGCGTTATTGAATGGCCGTCATTGAAAGTGACGCTCGCTAGCTCGCTAGCTTGTACATCGCATACTGATTGAAAATTTGGACATGAGAAAGCTGTACACTAGTGTTCGGCGATGCTACAGAACAATAAAACCGAGTATTTGGGCCAATTCATAAATGTGGAACATGGCTCCTGAGACTAAGGAGAATTCAAAACAATGGTCTGAAAGGGGAGAATTGGTCCCAAATCAATGAAAAAACTGTTTCTCCAGAACACTGCACCAGTTCACACGTGTTACCGCGTTGTTTCTCATTACAAAGTTTGAATTGCTACCTTACATACCTCATTAGCCAGATTAAGCCTCCATGGATTATTTTCTCTGTAGAATTGATAAAAGAATTGCCAACATTGAAGAGGTGTAGTCCGTTGTTTGTGGCTATTTTGAGGAGTTCAACGGTTCTCACTATAAAGAAGAAATCAAGCTATCGATTTTGAGTGTGATCGCTTTAATGGAAGGAGTGATATGTAAAACTATAGAAGGTTTAAAAACTGACTGATAAATGATGTAAATAAAATTCAGATTTCAGTAGGTAGGCACAGAAGAGTTCTGATACAATACAGATAATAGAGGTCCATAATCACGTGCATTTATTTTTTAGTTATTCTCAAAATATGTCATTAGGATCTAGAATTCATACGCTCCTTAATCTATATTTACATTTTAACACGGTTTTCTTTACAATCTGTTTTAGGACCAAAGCACTGACCACTCTTTTGCAGTTTGCGTTTCACTTCGTACCATACGCCATAGAGAAATCTAGAATCTAGGGCTATATATGGGAATTACGAAGTACCACCTGCAGTTTTCATTTTCATATAGAAAATAAATCAGGGATTATTTGCCCTCAAGAGACCGTCATACTTTTTCTTTATTTTCAATTAGTCGGAACCTTCAAATAAAAACTAGGATTACATCCGAGTTATCTTTGTCCCAAGTAAATCCAATCAGTACGTATTCGTTAAAGCAGAAAAGCTCAGCAGACAAATTATATAGGACACAAGTTTACCGAGTATTTGAAAGGTTTTTTGCAGGAGACGATATACTCTTTTTTAACCAATAAAAATTAATTCATAACTTTATTTTTATATTTACCCATTTTCGTCGTAAGCTCTGGTTTAAGCAATATCCATATAACTAATTAATTTACATCGATGATCTCTGTAAGATTACACGAGAGAGAAACTTTGTGAAACAAACGTGTCTGACGTTGATAATATATCACCAAGCAAGGCATTCCAGCCTATCAACAAAAGCGATTAGGAGGTTATACTTCGTAGTGTATCAAATATAATGATACACGTTGTAATGAACACTGGTCCTAAAGATATCGCAATTTGTATGGCTCCTCCACTAATTTAAAGACGTTTCCGGAAAACATTGATTTGGAAGTCGAAGGTTTCGGGACCACTGAACTCGAGAAAAGAATGCACAATGTTATTATCTTAGACGTGAAAGCTGTACTCATATTCACAACGTTGCTATGCACATGGTGAATCTAACCCTCTTTTGCGATGGTCACAATACATGTGTTAAGGTTCAATTGGTATAGCTGTATGTACCGGTAAACCAATTGACTACCACCTGTGCAAATCCCAATGTATCTTGGGCCAAAATAAAAGGCAGTGATAACAGTTAACTTTATAGTTAGAAGTAAAATGTGGTCCAACGGTCTAATCGATGATAACTGAAAAGTCGGGATACTCGGTATTAAGGAATAACATTTTCATAATTAATAAAGGGGAAATCCAATAACACTTTGTGTGTCAATTTTCAAACAAGCATCATTGGAGTCTTGCTGGACTTGAAGTTGGACTGGACACTTACGTCGTGATAATCCGCTGCCCTTTTACTTTACTGATAGTAGAACATAATGGATGAAAAGAAGCAACGGTTACTGACATCACTGGTAGCCGATTGGTAATTACAAATAGAGACTCTAGTAAATTAAGAAGGTGTGGCCTAAACACTAAAAAAAATTGGCTTAACCTTGAGCTGCAAATGGTTCTCTTAAAAAATTTCAAATATTTGTTAAGATGTCCAACAATAGAAAGATATACCATTGAATTGGTTAAATGAACTAAGGCGTAAAAGCACAATCCACTATGACTCGTTAGGCTTGGGGTTTTTTACTTAGAAACCGCTTAGAGAACGACTTCCTTGGAAAACGAGTGGATCCACGAAATTAGCAGTGTCTTAAGGCAACCCTTTTTGTTTTTGTTTCATCCAAAAATAATTTTAGGAATTTACCCGGTGGAAGGCACGATGAAATTCAGGAAGCCGGACCAACCCAGCCTGAAATTTTCTTAAAAAGTGCAAAAAAATCCTGTGTGCAAGTTATGCTCAAGAGCAATAAATAGTGACAAAAAATGGAATGTAAAAAAAGGCTAATATCTATTATTGGTTAGCAAGTGGAATTGAGAATCGAGGCCTTCTTCAGCATTTCAACTTTTAAGTATACTTAAGACTAAATCCAGCCTTAATGTTTGTTGGGTGACAGCTAAAACCTGGACTGGCTACTATATCTCAATATTCAAGAGTGCTCTCGGGTAACCAGTATGGGTTTAGAACTGGCCAGTCTGTTACTGACACTATTTTAAAGGTCTGATAATACACCAATGATTACAAAATGAGAAACTATTTCTTGACGTTAAAAATGTATGGTCAGTTCAACCCTTGCACTCTGGAATACAATGTACAACAGAGTGATTAAAATGCAAGGGCCAGATAATGTCACTCTGATTAGCTACGTGGATCGTGGATGATGCACGGATGTGAAGAGCCGGGAGACCATTATCCAAAGAACTGGTTGTCAGTATGAAGGTTCTTATCATAATGTCTCAACACCTGTAATACCCTTTATTACAAAAAATATTTTAGTTGCAATTTTGACTAGAGAGAAAATGTATGCATGACAACGAAAAATTGAAAAAAGCATAAGACAACAATGGAGACAAACTGACTAAAACAAGCCGGAAATGTATCAAATGAAATACCGACAAGTACGACGCCTTACACATTTTTCTTGAATTTGGTCATTAAACGCACAGTAAGAAGGAGTTTTAGCAGATGTAAGTTAGATGACTTGGATTAGCTTTCCGTCGAACTATAGAAAAACATTTACATTTTAATGGCTAGATTGATACGGGATGGAATCTCATCTCCCTTTCCCAGTCCTAGAGTGGCGAGAAAGAAACATCAAATCCATATAGTTTTATCTATACTTTCTTTTCCATAAAAAAGAAAATTACAGATTATGTTTAGAATAAGTAGACAATGGAAAATGGAAATTCTGCACTGAACACAATACCCGCTATTTATTCATTGTTGTTATGCAACAAGTTGCTGTTTTAAATAAATGTCAAATTTCGTGAGGTCCAGTGAACTGGAGAAAATTGGTTTACTTGGAAGTATTTTCTGCAGGACTTTAATAATAACAACGAATTCTTAGGGCCTGCTCAACAGAGGCAGTTATCTCAAAATTTGACCAGATCTTCAAATAAATTTAGGAAATATACTCTCACATATGTATCAAAATTCAACCTTGTTGATTTCAATAGCACATACTAAGGTACCAGCTGTTATGATGTATCGAATTGCACCCCACAAAAAAGAGAAATTTTGTGTGAGAAAAGTACTATAAAAAAATTTCCAAATAACACAAAAACCAATAACAAAAACGAGTAATAAACAAAACATACAAACGCGCTTGCTCGGTGTTTTATTTTCCATACAAAAAAATAATAGCAAGAAAAATGAAAAAGGTTTGGATTTAAAAAAAAACAAATCGAAAAAAAAGAAAATTGTATGAAAAACTTCAATATTGTATTCCGATTAAAATTACCAAACTAACACAAATCCAACATTAGAACCAAAAAAAATGTTTTCAATTTAAGTTAATTCCTATAAACAGCCATAGCAAAGTTCTTAACAAGTTTTCATTTCCAACTTTTTTATTATTATGAATTTTCCGCACTCACACACTCACACACTGTATCGAAATCGAATAACACTCCGGTTTATTTGTTCTTGTATTTTTGCTTTTGTGACAGAACAGAGACAAATTTTTCGTATAACACAATTTTTTAAAATTTGATATGCGTTAGCACACTTGCTCTACTAACTATAAATAAACCATGCATTCGCACTCAGAAAAACACATTCAACACATATACACACATCTGTAGCAGAACAGCACACGTAACGCTGATAACACACAAAACCAACCATCGCACATGAAAAATGGAAAATTGAGAGAGATTTTCTTCGTTTTTTGTTTTTTTATTTTTTTTTTGTTTAGTTTATTAAAAATGAATAAAAGATGATTCATAGCTTTTCCACATTTATCTAATTTTGTTGTTGCCTTTTCGTGTTATTGGGTGGATGTGGGGATTTATATGCCTACATAAATAAAGCTCTCGTGTATGAAAAATTAATAAGATTGAGAAAATATGCTTCGTATGAACGTTTCGTTGTAAAAGTGTTTGTATCGTATGAAGCAAAGACGAAATTTATATTTGGCACCTGACATCTATCGAAAATTTTATTGAATTAGTCACATAATGGTAAACGCCTGTTAGATTGAGGTTGGAATTTTTCTCTTGTTTCGGTTGTAGTGGAGACACAATTTTTTGCAAGTGCAAACAAAATATTTATCGATTTTACATATCTATGAAGGAATTCATAAGTGTTCACCTGTCAATAGCAGGCATTAAGAGATGATTGCAGCAGTTGGAGGTACTAGTTTGTTAAGCTTCAAAAGCGTAAAAATATGTAGGCATACAGTAAACTCGTAAAACTGAGATGGGAAGTGTGGCGTTATTTTCGGAAGCCAAAAATAATCATAAACATGATTTAAATATAGACTGAAGCAAGAAAGTTCCAGACTCAATGCCAAACTGGGCCCATGGTCCAAAACGATGATTCATAGCCGTAATGAGTGGTTTTTGATTTAGATATACTGAACCATAAATACTGAAGATTTTTCTATGCCCTGCAACCATACCAAGGTCAAATTTTAGTTCGCAACTTAGTCGATTGTGGTTGGGCTCAACATAAAATGTTGAAGACATGCTCTGTTCAGAAATCAATGGATCTCTTTGAGAAGACAATAGTCGGATTTGATAAGGTTTGATCTATAGGGATAATCATGAGCAAAGTTTGCGGCAATTCCTTGAGAGGCCAACAGCGCATATACTTGTCTTTTACCTGGCCTAGCAAATAAAGTATCCTAAGAGTTATTCAAGCCAACAACCACAATAAGCAGGATAAAACCAAAATAAATTTTAAATTGGTAATTAACCCTCGTCAGGCGGCATGTACAATTGTACCTTTTCTGTTTTTAACTACTAATAAGTCTTCTTGTAGAAGCCGGAGAGAGTTAAAGCTTTGTGAGATCTCTACATTTTAATAATATGGAAATTCCAAATATTATTTATTTACAAAAATTATGTCTATAGTGACGATTTTCATATAAAATATATGAAAGTACAATTGTACGTCTGCCGCCTTTTAGCGTTGTAAAATTATGCCGTCGGACGAAGATTAAGGTAAAGTGAGCAATAAAGAATTCGCAGTTCACGTAGTTAAAGGAGAGATTATAGACTTTGGCCTCAGGTTTATAAAAGTTAGAGCATAGAAGAAAAATCACGAATCTAAGGTACAAACACTGTACGCCAAGGAACGAGCGGAAGTTCGGTAAATGGTTCGAGATCGTACACCTAGGCAATCTTCGAGACTATAGCCTTATGAATAGAGCCAGAGATGAAGTTTACTGGACCTGGGTTAGTTACGCTACAAACCAAAACATTTGTGAAGCAGAATCCCACCGGCAACCCTAATAAGCGCCAAGAACCTGATATTATTGACTTTAAAATTAAGGCCAAGATCACTCTACGAAAAACAAGAATTAAATAAAAAATGATATGCATCTTTCGAAGAAAGATCTCGATATTGCAAACGAGTTGGAATACTCAGAGGCACCACTGTCAGTATACGGAAAACATCAATTTGGTGGAAACATTAGAACCATCGACAATCGATGTCATATCGATTTTGAGCTGTTGATCCAGTTGGTGCACCTAATGGAACAAGGTCAAATGCGACCACACTCCTTTCCTATGGTTACCTGGAAAAGAAGCAAAAAAACACATCTGGAACAGAACATAACAACAAGGACCTACTAAGCATGCAATGTACGAGCGACTGAGCAATTAAATAGACTATATTTACATTCGCAAGAGGACTTAACATTCGCAAGAGCACGTTGGATCGTGACCCAGGCTTGTCTGGAATACACTTTCTGTTTCGGATCAACTTCTAGAATTTCCAGCGATTCTGATGCCAAAAAATTAAAACTGGGAAACCCGAAAAAGAAGAGACTTGGCCGTTGTGGAAGCCGCACTCCAATAATCCTCCAAGTAGGGTAGCATGCTGAGGAAACAGATCAGAAATCTTCTCAATAAAGCCATGAGTACTAAGTGAGAGAGTAGTAAGCTTTTCAGTGATTGCTATACTCAAAAAGACTCTCTGTAGTCTAAGTATAGATCGATTGCGAAGAAAACGATGGAGCACCTATTCTTTCTTCTAATTCAAGACTAGATGTTATTTTTTCCACTCTTTTGCAGAAGAGGCTTCAATTAATTGTAGATGATCTTTCATCCACAACCATGGAGGAATGTAAAGGTGGGTTCTACCACTAAGAATATGTCTGGACATTGAGAGGAGGACATTAGGCATTTTAAAATACATCCTTCAATGCTGTGATCTAAGTAGCGATGACACGAAATTCACTATTGCAAAGTAGTGTGGTAACATGATTTGATCAAAGAAAACAATCGCAAGCTTGGGTAGCGTTGCGACTATTGTGATTGCCAGCAAGGAAGTCCAAAGAGAGTAGTTCGACACTTTCTGATGGGGCCGAAAAAATGGCGATCAAAATAGTCATAACCTGGTGTTTCGAAAATGTTTTGTTGTCGAGTGACTTTGGAAAATTTAAATCTCCTGGGTTTTTGGAGTCCATATGGATCCGAAGCAAAAAGTGAATAAGATATACTGGAAATGTAGTAATAACGGGTGATTTTTTAAGAGCTTGAGAACTTTTTTTTAAAAAAAAACGCATAAAATTTGCAAAATCTCATCGGTTCTTTATTTGAAACGTTAGATTGGTCCATGACATTTACTTTTTGAAGATAATTTCATTTAAATGTTGACCGCGGCTGCGTCTTAGGTGGTCCATTCGGAAAGTCTAATTTTGGGCAACTTTTTCGAGCATTTCGGCCGGAATAGCCCGAATTTCTTCGGAAATGTTGTCTTCCAAAACTGGAATAGTTGCTGGCTTATTTCTGTAGACTTTAGACTTGACGTAGCCCCACAAAAAATAGTCTAAAGGCGTCAAATCGCATGATCTTGGTGGCCAACTTACCGGGCCATTTCTTGAGATGAATTGTTCTCCGAAGTTTTCCCTCAAAATGGCCATAGAATCGCGAGCTGTGTGGCATGTAGCGCCATCTTGTTGAAACCACATGTCAACTAAGTTCAGTTCTTCCATTTTTGGCAACAAAAAGTTTGTTAGCATCGAACGATAGCGATCGCCATTCACCGTAACGTTGCGTCCAACAGCATCTTTGAAAAAATACGGTCCAATGATTCCACCAGCGTACAAACCACACCAAACAGTGCATTTTTCGGGATGCATGGGCAGTTCTTGAACGGCTTCTGGTTGCTCTTCACTCCAAATGCGGCAATTTTGCTTATTTACGTAGCCATTCAACCAGAAATGAGCCTCATCGCTGAACAAAATTTGTCGATAAAAAAGCGGATTTTCTGCCAACTTTTCTAGGGCCCATTCACTGAAAATTCGACGTTGTGGCAGATCGTTCGGCTTCAGTTCTTGCAGGAGCTGTATTTTATACGGTTTTACACCAAGATCTTTGCGTAAAATCTTCCATGTCGTCGAATAACACAAACCCAATTGCTGCGAACGGCGACGAATCGACATTTCACGGTCTTCAGCAACACTCTCAGAAACAGACGCAATATTCTCTTCTGTACGCACTGTACGCATTCGTGTGGTTGGTTTAATGTCCAATAAAGTAAACTGAGTGCGAAACTTGGTCACAATCGCATTAATTGTTTGCTCACTTGGTCGATTATGTAGACCATAAATCGGACGTAAATCGCGAAACACTTTTCGAACCGAACACTGATTTTTGTAATATAATTCAATTATTTGCAAGCGTTGCTCGTTAGTAAGTCTATTCATTATGAAATGTCAAAGCATACTGAGCATCTTTCTCTTTGACACCTTGTCTGAAATCCCGCGTGATCTGTCAAATACTAATGCATGAAAATCCTAACCACAAAAAAATCACCCTTTATATTATTGAAAATCAATGCGTTTGAAAGAGAATCACCGTGACGTACTCTTTCAGGAAACCATGTAGTCTCACTATTTCCGAAAGATATTCCGAAAATTATCTGTGAAAGTACTGAAACCTTAAATTGGCTTGCTAGACAAAATGAAATTATACTTCTTCTTAAACCAATCGCTTTTTTCAGATTTTTCTAGATTCAAGAATCGGGAAAAGACTATGGTACTTTTAAACTATGATAGAAGCACTTCATAACAATGCAAATTTCGAGTGTTGTCATGAAGTGGAGGTCTAGACAGTTGAACATTTTTTGAAATCCGCACCGTCTTACTCCCTTCATAGATCACATTGTATCCACTCACATTTTCTCTATGAGGATCAGTTGGTGAGACTTAAATCCCGTAAAATTTGAAACTCATAGTAAGATCAGACCGTTTGCTATAATTGTCCATGTCATGTCAGCAAATAACCGGCAGAGTTAAGGAGAAATTTTACTATTGAAAAAAACGAGTCAGCTTCAATTTCAGTTAAATTGGTTTAGGAATGGCAAAGTTCCGTCTAGCGTGATGAGATATCCGAATATTGAACAAAATTCAGAAATATTTATCAAATACAAGAAAGCATTTTTCTTCAAAATTCGTTACTATATTATCGAAATACCCTTTGAAATTCTCTTTTGCAAAAATACTAAAACTGACTGTATATGCGACGATTCTTTAAACAACCAACAGCATTTTGGCTTCCGGCCGAGCCAGAAATCCTGATTTAAATCGTAATGTTTCCTCAAGCTAGCAACACAAATGTTCTGAAAAAGCTAAAGGTGACCCTTGGATTGGCCATTTTGATTAAGAAGAAGGAAGCAACCAGAGTTATTGACTTCCGCTCGGATTTGTAACCCTTAGAGTCTATAAGAAGAATGAAGTCAACAGCAGCCAAAACCAAGCAACGGGTGAACCTACCGAAATATATTTAGCTTATATTGGAACTAATAAAATGTTTACGGTCCTTGGCCAGTTCGGATGTGTTTAACTGCTTAATTGAAGAATACATTCAAAAGTATAGGTTCCAATGCAAAAAATATACCTTCCGTCAATATCTCACCCACTAACGAGTTTCAAGATCACCACTAAACGTCCTCCTCGATTTATAGATGCAGCATGAAGTGTGGTCTAATGGATCTGGCTGGTTGCACCATGAAATTTAAAAATGGAATTTTTAAATCGATCAATGTTGAGAACCGTTTCGAGTACTAAGTTATAGTTGAAAGTCTAAACTTACGGTGGAATTTGTAGTTTTTCATTAAATTAGAGGTGCTTTTTTGGATTCAAACAGGCTCGCAGTATCATTAGTTGATGTTAAATATCTGGAAAATACTTATAATGTCTGCCACATGTTTCTTATGCAAATTTGAATAATCCAATCTTCAACTCACCGCTTATCGCTATCAGACCCAATGGAATTTTTGTTAAAACTAAATAACTTCATACTATTAAAGTTGGCCAAAAGTTTCCAGCGCATGTTTTAGTATGCGAAGGTTGTTGTAAAACCTAATTCTATTGAAACTTGAGAAATTCAAATTTTTAAATCAATCAATCATAATTTGAAAAGCAATATTGTTAACCTTGCTTCCAATGAACATAAAGTATGGCGGGGATACCAGTCAACTTCGGCCTAATTATGTAGAACTTCTAAAGGGGATTCAGGGGTTTAATTTATCAAAATTTCGCTAGTTCAATATATAGAAAATGCATTGAATGACCTGTCGTTCTAAGTTACCATGCCTTGTCATTGATGCCACTGTGGTCACTTGATAGGCCATCATGTTGGACAACTTCGGCCTAACTGTGGAGACATATTAAATTAGTAAAATTGCACGGGGATACGGGGGTGCAATTTTACAAAACCTCCATAGATCTATTTCCGAAAAATTCATTGAATGGCCCGGGTTTCTCGTTCAACTTAAATTCGCATTGATGCCACTATGGCCATTTGATAGGCCGTAATGCCTGTTAACGATAGTCCAATTTTGAAGAAATTATGATGGGAATACAGCATTAGGACCTATCAAATGGCCATAGTAGCATCAATGCGAATTAAGGTTAAACAAGAGCGCCAGGCCATTCAATGAATTTGTCAAAAATTGAACTATGGAAATTTTGTCAAATTACTCCCCTCTATCCCCATCAAAATTTCTTCACAATTGGTCTGCAGTAGACATAACATATCATAAAAAACTAAACTTTTATTTTACTATCAACTGAAAGAAGTAAATAAATGAAGGAAAAAATAAATTTTCTTAACACATTGAACGCCAACAGGTTTTTTTTATAAATTGTAAAAAAAGTTTCTTTGTTTTTAAATTTTATTTAATAAAAATGAGAATTATGTGGCCAAGTTGTAGTAATGTGCAGATGAGCTGCGTCAAGCAACTCTACACCGAAAAAAAAAATTGAGTAAATATAACGAATCCGGGCGTTCATTTAACAAAGCCATCGTTCATATACAGCCGACAAACTATTAATTAATTTAATATCATGAAGTTAATTGAACATCAAAAATTTCTTCAATAACGTTTAATAAATCCTATTAAAGTTCTTTTATATAACTTTTTACTCGCAATGATTTTTTATTAAATTAAAGAATATTAATTATTTTAGGTTTTGCCGCAATATGAATTTTCTTTATATTAAAAACATATTAGTTAGAAATGTTTAGCTAATTTAAAAACTATTAGTTACATTAAAGAATACTTTTTAAATGCTAACCACATTTTCAAAAACATTTCATAATTCTATTAACATTCGTTAACTATTGATAAAAAAGACAAGTAAACTTCATTAATTTAAAATCCTCTTTGTTTTATATTGCACCGCCTATCGAATTTTTGCAGTACTAAAAGGGTTTGTAGCTTGGGTTTTAATCATCAATACACAATTTAAATAATTTTTTTTGTAAACAGAATGTCTTTATTTCTTTTTTATAAATATAAAATATATATTCGGTATATTCAATTCGGAATTTTAAAACACATTGCCTTCAATTTAAAATTCGTTAAAATAAGGCTTTTATTTTGATATTTCGTGTCAACTGATATAACAATAATTTGAAAGCACCAACAAGCAAAACTTCTGTTTATATCGGTGTACTTTTAATTAATAAGTGTACCACCATACAAGGTTGGAGTAATTTTCAATGAATGATGAAAATC
Source organism: Nephrotoma appendiculata (assembly GCA_947310385.1). Taxonomy (NCBI): domain Eukaryota; kingdom Metazoa; phylum Arthropoda; class Insecta; order Diptera; family Tipulidae; genus Nephrotoma; species Nephrotoma appendiculata. Next base: position 343,707,935 of record OX371224.1, read on the forward strand.
GAAATATTCAAAATAAAAATATTATTTAACGATTCTAAAATATTTTATGATTTAATTAATGATCGGAACAAAACAGTTTATATCAATAAATAATTCAAAGTTTAATTTCTAATAAATCAATAATAAATTTAGTTAAAATTGCATAATAAAATAAATGAAAAATTCTAAATTCCAAATTTATTTTCTAAAATAAAAATTCTCATTCCAAAATAAAAATTCTATAATCTAACCATCAAATATTTAAAGCTTAGTTTAGTAAACTAATGCTGCCCCTGCACATTTTCAAGTTTTTTCATGAGTAAATTAACAGAAGGGAATGCATCGTCGAAAGGAGTATCAATTTTGTATAAAAATCTTTGGATGAATTGCCAAACAGGTTCACTTTCCGAAGGGTATTTTATATTAAATACTTGAAATAATTTGAAGACACAATCCAATGCAGCAAGTGCACTTGCGAACTTGTACTTAATATTATCCCAGTAAATATAAAACTGATTCGGCGAATAAAAACTTTCACCAACGACAAATATGAACGGTTGTAACTGTTGTTTATTGCTGGATTTTATATTCATTTGATTACTAATGTATCTGTCAACATCGTTTGTGGATGGTAACAAAACCATGAATGAGTTTTGCGAATCTTTTATCGTATATTTAATTAGTTTTTTGGTGCTTCTCATTACAGTTTTATTTGTTGGTTTAATCAAAGCGTGCAATAATAACATCGTTATACAAGTTCTAGCATCTGAAATGATAGTTGAAAATATTTATTATTGGTATTATTTTATTGGTTTGATTAATAATGTTTTATTATACCTGGCGTAACAAATTTTTGTAACTTAAAATCAATTAGCATTTTCCTAGAAATCGATTCAATGATTTTGGCTTCCATAATAGGAAAAATGTTGTTGCAGAATCTGTCAAATTTTATAAAAATGTTATCGGCGTCAGGATACAAATATTGAAAATCAATCTCAATCAGTTTTGGTCCATATGCCTGTGTGTATGCTGGCCATTCGCGTATTATTGATTCAACGTTTTTATCCTTATTTAAGCTGCTGATCCATTTCAAGCGATATTCCGATGTGGTCGTCCATTTTAATTGTATGGTATCGATTTCCGTATCGTCCCTATTATATTTTAATTCTTCAATTAATTGCCGCAAATCAGTAGATATTGATGTTAATGCTGAAAAAGTTGAATTTATGCAAATAACTTGAAATTAATTTATTTTAGTATTCTTACGTTCAGGAATTTCGCTAGCTGCTTTAATATGTGTATGCCGTTTACGTTTTGGTAATAGGTCTCGCAATTTAGCAATTCGATTATTATAACGGTCATATAGTTGACCTTTTGCCTTTTTTTTGTTTCTTCTTTGGAAATATACAACCTGGAATTGTAAACATTTGTTAAAAGTCATACTCTTCACACATTTAAATGTATTTACTGAAGTTTCACCCGGAAATAGTTGCTGTATTTGGTTGGCCATTGCCTCACATTCATTAACCCCTAATGGTATTTTATTATTAATGTAGTAAGTTACAATTTCGTCGATCAAAATGGCTCGGTTATGATCCGACAAAACTATATTCTGCTCCGGTAGTTTACGGATAAATTTTCCATGTGGCGTTTGTTGTAATATAAAATTTAGAGAAACCTATGAAATAAATTTAGTAAGTTTCCATTCTCAAAGAAATATATTGTTATTCTTACATTTGTCGAGTCACTGTTTGCTTCCTGAGCATTCTGATCGGGTAACACATGCAACTGATTTGAATAATTTTTTGATTTTGCATTATTTTCTGTACTATTATCTCGTACACCCTATAAGATGAACGTAAATTTTTAATTTCACTCATATATATATATATATATATATATATATATATATATATATATATATATATATATATATATATATGAAGAACATTTAGATATATTTACCTGAGAGAACTGCCATTTTCTTAAGAGGTGAATGAATTTGATGCGTGTTCCTAGAGACTGACCAATTAAAAGCTCTTCAGCTTCCTTTTCATTCATGTATTCTAACGCTTCAAAATCTATCTCGTTTTCTAGTTTATAAAAAAACGTATTAGTCAACGGTTCTTGGCTTACATGATTATTTTCTTACTTTGTAATACTGTATATAGTTGTGGCAGCTTCCATGAGTTCAAAATTTCAAAAATGTTTTTATTGCCACACTGTGTTGCATCGGACTGTTCAATCTGCGTTGGGGCTATCAAAGTGAAAGTATAATTATCTAAGCTTTTTTCGTTGTTGCTGCAGTGCGTTTCCTCCAAATTATTAAAATGTGTTTGGTTTTGATGATGGTTAAGATTGTTTTCATTATTTTCTGGTGGTATCTGATTTATAATGTTTACGAACCCAATAAGTTCGTTGATGCCAGAATCATTCATAATTAATTATTATTTAACAAAATTTCATTAAAGGTACTTCAACTAAATAGAATAGGTAAATAAAAATAAAAATTGGATAAAAAACTTTAATTTCGTATTAGAATTTAGTGTGTTCGTTAAATGCCATTTAAAAACATCTTTTGAGTCTGATCATTTTAGTTCCATCAAAAACTGTGGTAATCTGTAACGGTTTGCTATCAAAATTTTCGATTGGAATCACCACTTTCTCTGTACAAGAACTCGAAGCTGGTATGTAGTAAGCAGCGAAATGTTCATTATAATGGCCCAATAGAATTTTGTCACACAAAATGAAAATATTGTTGTTTGGAAAATGAATATACTCGTACACTTCAACTATTTTGAACACCGATTCACATACAGCAGATAAACTCAAAATTAAACCTTTGGAGTATGTTGTTCCAATATATTCTATGTGAGTAAAGCCTTCTAAATTATGTTTATTTGTTTTAAGGGTGCTCACCACGGTTGGACTAATCAATAAAAGTTTATGTTTTTCGTTTGTACTTGTCGTCGATTTCGAAGTAGTTAAAAGAAATTTACAAAATTTGATTTGCATTTTTTTCGCAATTGTAACACAAATGTTTCTTCTCGAAGATGTAGCATGTGAATACATTTTAATCTCTTTAAGACTAGATTCATACCTAAAACACCAAAACTGCCGAGGTGGGCCAGATTTCTTAATGATTGTTGGGTAATGCAAAAGGTTATGATGTTTAGGTTTTAAGGTATCATTGAATAATTTTGGGTATAACAGATTGTGGTTGGTTATATAGTTCTTTAATAGTTCTATATCATTGTAGCTAATATTTAAAGATAACAAGATATCCAAAATTTTTAAAAATAAAATAAGAAAATTCCAAACTTCATCGTCTTTGTGGACTAGGTCTCCAATTATTAAAGGTAAAAAATGTGTAAATGTCATCATTTCTCTTGCCGACATATTAAAACGTTTCTTTTTTAAATGTTCTATTCTTATAGATTGGGATTGATTTCCTATTTCAAGAGATCCGTAGTTAAAATGACTCTTTCTATAGTTTAATTCATTTAAATTAAAGAAATGTTTATGCTCTATAAGATTTAACAGTACATTAGAAATATTGTAATGACACACACCTTCAAAGATGTCGTGCATTACATCAACGCTAAAATTGTCGGTAATTTTAAAATACTGAAGTTGGTTGAAAATTGAATTCTCTTTAATCCCAGTTAAAGATAAATCATTTATCTCCACATCATCAGCATAGTTCGTTTGTGATCGCAATATAACTTGGCTTTCATCTGAACAAAAGTGTAAATCAGATTTATGTATTTTACAAAATCTACAAGAATAGTTAGAAGAAAATGACGTTGTAAACCCTAAAGCACCATTTATGGCTAAGTTATCACCCAAAACTAAACCAAGTAAGAATCTTACTTGAAACCTCCCATTCGAAGTATTAATTTCTAATGGAGTTGTTTCTAATGATTTTAACTCTTCTACAATTGGTTGAAAGCAGCGATTCGTACCAAACAGTTTCACATCTTGAGCTTTTATGATACCTGCTGTGAAAATATGTTGAATATTTGTGCTAAATTCTAACACGGGAAACGAATATTTTACAGCTGTTATACTTTGCGTTCCTGCATGGGAACCGAGAGGATTATTTATTTCTAAATCATCTATATACAGGAAGTATGGAATCAGAATTTCATTTTCGCAAAACATTTGTTTTCTGTTTTGCCAAGTTTCTCCTTGTATAAAATGTTTAATGTTTTCTGTTAATGACTTGTGGCGATCTATAAAATCTATTGATTTTAATAAGTTATTATCTTTTTCAAAAATCTTTTTAAATTGAAATCTTAAAGGCATCAATACCCCCGAAAATTTTAGTTCGTCAAGAATTATCTCACCACAATTATATAAATTGGTAATTTCATTGTTTATCGTAAACTGCTTAAAGGGCGTCGTAAGTTCATTTTCAGTTAAATATTGCAACATGCGATATTCTGTACTGCAGTATTTAAATGGCATTTTGCAAGCTGTGATAAATGTTTTAAGTTCTAGGATAGAATCCAGTTTTAAATTGTCGAGAAAAAATTCTAATTCCGACAGAATGGGATGTAATAAACTTTCAGTTATACTGTTTTGTATTGATAATACGTCCTTCGTAGTAATATTGTTTTTCTGGGTTATGTCTAAGGTAAATTTTAAAAAATTTTCATATATTGAGTTTATGCGAGGTTTGCGGTCAGTTGGTTTCCTGAACCTTATATCTGTTGCAGGTTTTTGTGATGGCGCCATATGATTCAATTCATTTTCAATAGAAACAAATACATCGGGGTTCGATTGTTCTAAGTTTTCACTAGGAGTAGGGTGCATTTTAATCACATGCCTTTTAAAACTGTCACGACTTTGAAATGATTGCCCACAAAAATCTTCAATGCAGATATAATTGTCATTACTTTTAAAATTGTGGAAATATTTAAAATGGTTAATAAGATTTGTTATTGTATTTACTTCAATTTTGCATGCAAAGCAAATCATTTTAAAGTACCTTTAATTTATTAAATATGGGAATAATTCGAATATATAATTTGAATAATGATCCTTTTCCAATCTTAACCGTTATAATTTCCCTGCAATATAAAAGACACATGTTTTTTTTTAAATATTTACAATCATTTAAATAAATACCTGCTGTAGCTGCCAGCCTAAAATACTCTGTCTTATTTTAATTCGTTTTCCAAGGGATTCACCTTCGAGTATTTTAGCAATGTCTTCCGTCTTTAGCGATAAAAGTGATTTTTCGTCAATTTTATTATCTTGATAATAAATGAAAGATTAATTTAGTTAGATATAATAGTATTAATCACCTGACATATCTCGATAATCTAATGTCGATAAGTTAACTTGTTCCCATTGATAAATTCGCATTATTTTTATTTATTTTTATAAATTGAGCTTAGCCCAAAGTAATACAAAAACATTTACTATAGTAGAAATGACTTATATGGAAACTATTTAACTTTTCGAAGTGAGATTTTACTTTGATCCCAAAAAAAGTTTCATATATACAGATCCGATAGTTACTGCGACTCTAAAACAAACACTACGGTTACCACTCTCAAATATTAAATATTCATTCCTTTATAGGTACACACAAACCAAATATTGATTTTTACCTCATATTACAGTAAACATTTGTTCACACATGGTACTTTGCGATACGATACAAACACAAGAAACGATAAATTGTTATTGTTTAGTTTAAAAAATTCGGTGAATAACCAAAAAATGAAACATAAACTGGGGTTCAATAAATCGGGGTTCTACTGTACTTGACACGTTTCACTTTCTAGTTATTATTATTTATTAACGGGATGTTTCATTTTTTTGCTTCTATACTACTCATTTAGTTCATACGAATTTGCCAAAAATAATTAATATTAACATGCATTGTACTACACTAATAATTTAATAAAATCTACTGCCATTTCTAAATAAACAATTATCGAAAATAAAAAGTCGTACCTTTGAATTTTTGAACAATGTCGTAGGATAATTGTAAATCTTTTAAAATTTTTTCAACAATTTCAAGTGAATCCATTTAAAAATAAAAACACTAAAAGATCCACTAAAAGATTCAATATATCAAATTTAGCTGCACACTTTAAACACTTAATATTATTCACTAATATCCTAAATATACATATATTACGTTTCAATTTTTAAACTTTCCAGTTCGGCGTCCAGATCACTTTTGATATAATGTATAATTTTGCTCGCCTTACTCTCTCTCTCTCTCTCTCTCCTTCCCTTCGTTGCAATTCGATAAAAGCCGTTAGTGTTAAAATAATTATTTTTCATTCTTTAGACGAAATTTATTTAATCTAATTAATGTTCATAAATTCGTGTTAAAATTTGTAAAGAATTTTAATGTATATTATTAATATTTTTAAACTTAACGAATAATCATTAATTTAATGAAAATTAATTAGTTTTTGTATTATTTGTAACGAAATTTAATAAATATTATGTAAGTATAGAAAACTGTGATTATTGTGGTTTGCTCAACGATCATTATCATTATTATTTGGAGTAGAATCTGATTTATGTCAGCTTTTAAGATATATCGAAAATAAGTTTTTTATTTTAGATTACCATGTCGATTTTCGCATAGCCCTTTCCCGGTCCGTATACACAATATGTATGTAAATTACGATTACTACACGTGATTAAGTCCTCGGAAATTGCATTTTCAAATTTTTAAAATAACTGGTATATTGGGGGTATATAATGAAAGAAGCCAATCATGTTATATGTATGTATATATATCATTAGTGTTGGTGTAGGTAAGTACAATAAAAATTGTAAGCGCCATACCAATCGTAAAAAATGTATGGGAATATTTTTGTTTGCAATTTATTATGATAGCAACTCCCTTTTGCCACAATAACACGTGCGCCTAGAAAAATAAATAAATCTAAAAATAGATTTTTTTTTTTTGTATTTGAGATGTTTTTTATTAGTCCAACCAGATATAAAACAAAGCAAAATGTTGTGTGTTACCAATTTTGTTTTATTTTGTGTATATTTTAACCCAAACAAGAATTTTTTATAATCACTTGCGTGGCACCAGTATGGCAAAAATTGTTCTTTCTTAGTCGATGTTTATAATGAATGGAGAGTTTCCAAATAGCAATTTTTTTTCAACGATAACTAATACCAAAATTTTAGGAGATAGTTTGGGAGATATTCAAGATTTATTAAAAAAATTATCGCATAGAATTTGTTTCGATAACATTTTTATTGTACTTAACTAAAACTAGCCCAGTTATAACGCACATGCCTTTTCTTTTATTGATATTAACTTACGCCACTTTCAAAATAAACATGTTTGTTATACCGTTAATTAGCAAAACTTCTTTCGAACAAAATTCCTAGAGTTCTCAACATATTGATTGGATTTTCTTTTTAATGAAAGGTACCATTAAATTATAACTAATGTTATCATTAACTCGATTTTTTTTGAAAAAGTGACTTATGCCACTTTCAAAATAAACGGCTCATATATTTATTCTATAAACTTGTTTTCGGCCGAAAAAAAACTAAACTAACTTTAACTATAGTTCAAGCGACACAACCTGTACAGATTGATATTGAGGTGCCGGACGGTTCAGCTAACTTCTATGCTTTTTTCAAAAAGGATTCTTATTTAACTAAGATTCGTTAAAATCCGTAAGACATTATTTTCGTACACATTTGGTTATCTTCATACACATTTGAGTATGCTGAACTTAAATTGAAGCAAAAAAACATTTTGTTTAGAACTCGAAAGAGATAGACAAAGGCATAATACAAATATTTATGAAGAATATGTAACAACTGGAAATAGTATATCCCTCTTAAATTGTTATCAAACTTTCGATCAGAATGAGCGTTTCAGACAAGAGATGTGTAGTGCTAGTGAACCTTTACTGTTCGGTTTTAATGCATGCGATTGACTCTGTCGTTCTTGGAATTATCGTACGCAATGTAAATCCTTATAATAACATAATCCTTAATCAAAATCTAAAAGTGAGATTAGGTTCGACAAATGAGTATATTTTAATATGGCGGGATAATCATAAATTGGTTTAATCTTATTGCAATCCCATCAAAAAGTGTGAACATTCCACTACTTGTGGATAAAACCTTTAATGCATTTAAATAATCGCTCTACTTACTTTTCATGTAACGATTAAATCTATGGCTTCTGAACTTAGCTACTCTCAGTTAATTAATGACAAATGTATTTATCGATTCATGCAGTGAGTCGAAGTTTAAATGAAGGTTTATACTTCTCGAAAAACTCCAATTAGCAATTTTTAAAATACGCTCGTTGTTTGTTCCATTTTCATTTTAACAATGTTATATACATTATAATTAATTGTAATTTTCCCCAAGAAATTTCGATGTTCATACTTTATTTTTAATTGCCTTATCTTTACGAGTATTAGTATTACTATAGTACATTATGTATGTACGTTTAAAATGGTGCGAAATGTTAAATGACCTAAAGAAACATAATTAGTTTAATGAATCGCTTTTCGTCAAACGAAATATAAATTGAAAATTAAGTTTTATAAAATTAAGTATTATTCATCAATTCAACGTAACTTCTATTCTCAATAAAAGTTTTAAACATCATAGTTTAAAAATTATCGTGATATTAATTAACATTAATCTGTAATTAATATGTTTTTTTGACAAATCTTAACATATATTAATAATCATCGTTCCATTAATATCTTAAACCATTAAATATTTATAAAAAGTTCTATTAATCTAAATGTGTTAAAATAATGTATATTCGTAAAGTATCAAAACAAAGTTTAAAGAATGTTATAGCTCATTGACAATAGTTCATTACCTTAATTAACTTATCTTTCCATTCAAGAATACCTTCTTTAGTATTTTAAGGACTACTCCTTCGTTAATAGTATACAAACTTTTTTCTCGGTGTAGTAACATTTAACATAGAACTCGCGACTAACAGCGCTAAACAACGCGCTTTAACAAGGTAAAGTATGTACTCAGTGTCAGTCAACGGTGACTGCTAAAGCGATCAATGTGTTAAATATCGGCTGGTAACTTTCAGCTGAAATACATTGATCAATTTGCGGCTTAATCAATTTTCGGCTATCATACCAAACACACAATTTGCATTATCATTTTTTCGACTGGCAACTTTCGGCTAACTTTAACAAGATGCAAATCCGTCTATCTGCTCTTAGGTCATATGTCGTTTTTATTTTATCACTAGTCTTTGTGATATTGCTTCTGACATCATTTTAAATCAGTTCATTCGCCGCCTTAGATCGACTACGTACTCATTTTGTGTGACAGGTTCGATTTCTGGTAATCCAAACTTAATATCACATGGTAGGCGAAACTCTCTGCCAAACAACAATGTTGTATTATGCACTGCACTATATACATGAGGGTATACATCGATCCCACTTATCCTGGTTGGCGTTGACATATTTCCGCAGATGTTGTTTCAGCGTCCGGCGTAATCTCTCTACCATTCCGTCTGATTGTGAATTTAATTGAAATGGATTGTGAATTTAGCTTTGGCTCAATTGGCTCATCAGCCTCCTGCTTTAAATTTAAAATGCTGTTGAACCTAACCATGTTCAGACTGAAACTGGATTCGTGCAATAACTGGGCAACTGTTTTTTTTCCTTTCTTACACATTGCTTACACTGAACAGGGCGTTCTTGATAATCCATCCACAGTCTGGTACAACATATCTCGTCGGTGTTCAATCTTGAAAGTGTAGGCTTGTAGCCGTTCAATTCATCTAGCCATTTGCCCTTCGGGTTCCTTAGACTGCATTAACCATTTGAGTACCGCATGATCCGTCCGAAGTACAAACTCTTGCACATAGAGATATTTGTTGAAATGTTTACCACTGTCTACCTTAGCCAACAGTTCTCTGCGTGTTGTACTATATTTTATCTATACAAAGCGACCATATGAATATCCCACCAAGGAAACTTCTTAATTGGCTAATATCCTTTGGTGCAGGCCAATCCATTACTGATATTAACTTCCTTGGATCCGTACGCACACTATTCCTTGAAACAATATGACCTAAATAGTTAACTTCTTCCCTGAATAGCCCGCAATTCATTGAACTTAAGTTCAATCCTGCCGACCGAATCACTTGTAGTACTCCTATAAGATTTTTGACGAATTCATCAAATATGAGGCCTGGTACAATGATGACATCCAAATAAACCAAACATGTTTTTCAATTTAGGCCTCTTAGCAGGCGCATTTTATAATCCAAACGGCATTACTACAAATTGATAAAGACCGTTTCCTGCTTGCTGAAAATACCGTCTTCTCTCTATCATCAGGTTTTATTGTTATTTGCCAATATCAGTTTTTCAGATCCAATGTACTGAAACTCAGGCCCCTGACAGCATGTCTTATGTATCGTCAATGCGCGGTATTGGATAACTATCGTTCTTCGTTACTTCGTTTAATGTACGGTAATCAACACAAAATCGTGTTGTCCCGATGCAGAAGAACCACTGGTGAACTCCATGGGCTGCTAGACCTCTCCATTACTCTATCGAGTTCCATCGCTGCTTTGCGAGCACTACTCGTCTGAAGCTCTTGGTGCTTACCGAATTGGAGTAGCGTTTTCTAAGTAGATTCCATGTTGCACAATACTAGTTTCTCCTAATTCGTCATCATTAAAATTAGATACATCGGTTAATTCATCCATAGTGCTTCCACTGCGACATGATCTTTGGCAAGTGGCAGTAGGCAATATAGTTAATTTCCAAACCCGTACTATAATTTGTTACACATTTATTACAATTTATTACAACAACTCCCGATTTTATTACAGTTACCGTTTTTGAGGAACGAGTGGTCGGTTCGGCTTGTAATTAAACCTTACCGCCAAAAATATAGCTGTGATATCGAGATGGTTCTTGCACCAGAATTTATTACAAATTAATTACATTGATTAAATAGTACAAGACCAACCCTAAATCTTGACTAAGAGTAACTTTCACCCCAAACGGTTATTTATGACAAAAACATCGATTTTACCAATATTTACTACAACAGACCGCCACCAGATATTGAGTCAAATGTTACTCCTTCGACCTTGTGGAGAGGCAGATCAACCTTATACTGGTGTGTAATAAATTATCTTTGTATCAGGTTACGCGGAAATGGCTCCAAATGGTAAAGGGTTCAAACGACTAATTTAAAGTCCCTCTACAAGATCCAAGGAGTAACATTTGACTCAATATCAGGTGGCGGTCTGGTGTAATAAATTGTTGAAGGTGATAAAATCGAACTATAAATTAGTCGTTTGAACCCTTTACCGCTTGGAGCCATTTCCGTGTAACCTGATACAAAGATAATTTATTATACACCTGGATAAGCTTGGTCTGCCTTCCACAATGTCCATTTGACTCAATATCTGGTGGCGGTCTGTTGTAATAATTTATTAATATTGGTCAAATCGAAGTTTTTGTCAGAAATAATCGTTTTGGGTGAAATTTACCCTTAGTCAAGATTTAGGGTTAGTCTTGTACTATTTAATCAATGTAATGAATTTGTAATAAATTCTGGTCCAAAAAACCATCTCGATATCACAGCTACATCAAAAGTTACAATTTTGGCGGTGTAGGTTTAATTACAAGCCGAACCGACCACTCGTTCCTCAAAAACGGTAACTGTAATAAAATCGGGAGTTGTTGTAATAAATTGTAATAAATGTGTAACAAATTATAGTAAATGGGTTTCATTGAGGCGGGCTAATTTAATCGGTGCAGGTTCAGAGCACTTTAATTTTCTCAGCTGTTCCATGACAATTCCTTTCTGGATTATATTTCCTGTACACGGCAACCCAGTTTTTTGACATTCGCAGGCTACACAATTACCATCTTTTTATCCCCAAGGTCACCGTCAATTCTTGTGAAGATGACTTTCTCGCAAATCAGTGAACTCTGGATCCTTACAACCCGCAATGCATTTTGTTCATTTTGGTTGATCTGAAGGAGTACCTCTAAACCAATGTTTAAACTGCATTTCGCCTAATGTTATTGGAAGGTGGAAGCGTACACTCTCTTAAGACTATTGCAGGGTCACCAGTTGCTGTTAGCAAGTTATAACGGACATTAGCGTCTATCTGTTCTGGATCTACCATATAAGGACGAATTATTAATTTTGAAACTCCGGTACCCAGTGTAAAGGTGCATTCACGCTGTGCCAATACACCAATAACAGTGACACTTTTGTAATTTGCCCACAGTTCTGTGATTTCCAACAGCTTATATGCCCATCAAAAATGGTGTAAAGTTTTCCGGATCCGTACTCATTAACTGAGACAAGTGCATTTTCTTCCCGCCTCGTTCTTCTAACTGCCTCATATAATTAAGTTGCTTACAATCCCTCATGTAATGCTCGGATGGCAACATCGGAAAAATCTAGCCGGTGGACGAGATCGTTTTCTTTAGTTACCTCGAAAAGCTGGCCTTGTGCAATTTTAGTGTGTCAGTGGCCAAACTTCCTCTCTAGCAGCGTCATATTCTTAGATGATCGTCCTTTACAGCACTGATAAACGCTTCTACTGTTAGTTCGTTCAACAGATCTGCAGGTACATTGCCATAAGCTTGACGCGATAATTTCGTTACTTCTCTCTCCAGCAGGTCGATTCTGGTTTCCCTATAAGAAAAAGAAATTAGGAAAGGTATTTTCATATTATTTTTGTTGCAAACTTTTTTTCTGGCATACTACATGCGGTAAACAGTTGGTGTAAATTTTTTCAAAAACAAAATAAAATTAGGAATATTTTTCCAATCCAATTTAGGTACGGAGAAAATATTTGCTAAATTATAAAAATTTAGATCAAACATGATTCCACAGTAGGCCAGAAAATGATATTTTTGACACCAATGCTGTGTAAATATTTTTCCCAATTCATTCCTAATTCAGTCATAACTAAACCATAACTTCTTTCTGTTGCGGAGGCAGTTTGCAAACCATCTGCTGCTTTCCCATAAAGAGCCGAAATGAGTGCATTGAGCTGGCCCATTAAAATTCTAGGAATGGCAATTTGTCATCGAATGTCGAAGGCTTTAAAATTCCTCTTAAGGTTCCAGCAACTGGTTTGGAAAACGTTTTATTTAGCTGGCCATCTGGAATAGCTTGTGATGTGTGTGTTTCGAGATAGACCTCTACTTGCTTAGTTTTATTTTCAAGTTTCTGCCTGATTTGCCAATCAGAATCGTAGAACTGGTTATCTATATTTATCTCGAGAAACTTTTTCCTTCTATTACAGGGTATGCTGAATTTGATTAAACTTCTGGTTAAACTCGGCAAACAGCACACCTTGTCCTTCACGTGGTTCAGCAAATTGATCGCCTAGCTGATCATTTTTGCAATCTGGCTTGTCTAATTTGATATTGATACCTCTATTATGGTTTTCGCCTCGCCGAACGATTCACGGTGAATCTTAAATCCGTGTGAGTTGGGTTCTCGTATTATGGTTTTCGCCTTTATTTTGGCGAGTGCACATCTAGTAACACTAGCCGAATAATAATTTTTATAACAATTTTTTTTGACGTTTGTGTTTTTTTGTCAATAGTTGTGTTGTTGTAATCACATATGATTCAGATTTTGTGTTTATAAATTACGTTTTTTTTTTCAGTTAATCTAAAATCAGTTTAAAATTATGTTATCTATAGTGTCGTTCTATACTTTTCCAGATGAAAATATTAATTAACCAGATGAAAATATTAACATGGCACAGATGCGAAAATCGTTAAGGGACCAATGTCATCCGTTCACTGTGCCTGGCACATTATTTTATAAGAGGCCCCAAGTTATTCAACATTACGGTCAAATCCTTCCGAAACAGGATTACGAATTGTCTATTTTTTTAAAGCTGGGAATTCCCATTGCAATATCGGTATTTTTCTCCATCTCCCGTTAATTTCGAAAATTGGCTGGGATTTGTTGTTTTCTACATGTTATAAAAATATAATTACTTACACGTGAATCTTCATTGTTTGAGTTTGACTGAGAAATGAAAACAGAAAACCAATTTTATAAGATTCGCCTACAAAAAGATGGCGAATCATTTTGACAGTTGAGCTCGTTTAGGTGAATATCATAATCCAAAAATGTGAGTTGGATTCGCCGGGAATGTCAAATGCAAAAACCATAATACCATATTGTATATTTGACGAGTTGGATTCGCCGGGAATGTAAAATGCGAAAACCATAATAGGGGTATGAATTTAGCGGAAATTCCCTTTACTTGAAGTAAGAGTGCTTGCATCATGTTTCCCATGTCCAAAAAGGTTTTCTGTTGTTCGGGACGTTGGGTCAATAGTAAATGCTTCTTCGCAAGTCTGGACTTTCTGCCGGTTTTACTGCACCGTTTCAGTGGTTAAATCACAAATGTGTCTGCGTCCCAAATTGCTCGCGCTTATATATCTGCCTATCGCTATTCGAGATTTTTTTGTTTATTGCATATGGCGACCACCAAATGATATGCTTGTGTAGAGTAGAACTCATAACAGAATTTTCACACTTTACGAGTATGTCGGCACCGGTTCTGGACAATATCTACAATCAGTACTAGTGCGGTCAAAATCCAGACGGTGAACTTTAATTTAATTTGATAGCCGCCCGATAGTGCAAATGCGCAGAACTATTTTTCCTTATCGGCTCAAAAACCACTAAACACATCACTTTCATGTGTACATACAGCGCAAAACGAAAGATCAAATTAAAAATTCTGTCTCTTATCAGGTAATTACAAATAAATATCACAATGATTAATCCCATAATTGACAGCATCCCGAGCGTTTCCATTCTAATCTTTATCAATTCTCGTTAAAACTAAACAATTCTTAAATAAACCGCCAAATTAGATTTGCAGTTTTTTTAAATTTCTTAATTAATTGTTGGCGTGCGCTCGCGCTTTTAATTTGCGGTTAAAGAACCGCGCGACATTCGCGATTTGCCATTACTATAAAAGTGTGTGATTACGAGATTTATATTTGTAGTGATATTTAAATTTTCGAACCGATTGGATTATTAAACTGAAAATCATATACACACCATGTGGTTGTTCATTTTATCGTTAGCAGCTTTAATTTTCATTTGTAAGTAACTCAGCCGCTTGTAGAAGTTTTGTAAAATTGTATAATTCATTTCTATATTCGTAGTAACGCAAGTATCGGGACAGTTTGAAGGTGGTGCCAGATTTTGTGTTTATAATGGCAAGTCGGTATAATGTTTAATCATATAAATATTAAATATGAAGAATAACGGATGTGAAGTTTCCAACAAAAAACAAAAGTATCAAAAACACATATATACAAATATTTGTTAAATTAACAAAATAGTACGCTGGGTAAAAAATTGTCACACACAATAAATTATCAAAACACCACAAATGTTTTAGATCCTGAAATACACAAATTTAAACAACCATTTATTTAAAATAAAATATTGTGTTCCCTAAATACGTAAAATACGTGGCCGGTTAGACAGAAAAATGACTAAAGGCCGATTAGTTGAGCGCCAGGACGACCTCTGTGAAGATAGCCCAAATTTCTATCCCCGAAAATCGAAAAAGTTGCTTAAGGCAATACTATACATTTTTATGTATGCTATTGCGACATTTAATTATTAATTATAGCAATAAATCTAAATTTGGCAATTATTCCAGAAAATTTTTGAAATGTTTTCATTTTTTTTTACTTAGTTTGACAGACACTTGAAGAATTGTATAAATTGTGAAAAAGCGGGGGTTTGGGGGCGGCAGCCCCCATCTTCTAAGGTATACAACGTATTAAAATTACATTAAAAAATATTTTGTATATACTGATAGTTGATTTTTTTAACATTTGTGGCACTATCAGAAGAAGCGATAAGAGCGATAAAAACTCTATGATCTGTGTCTGCAAGGTTGACGAAGCAATTAATATTATTTAAAATAAAAAAAAATATTGGAAAAATAAAAAAGTGCAAAATTTTCCCCAGAAAAATGTTTGTGTCATGATAGTTTTAGCTGTCATGACAGTAAGTTTTCGGGGCTGACAGTAAACATGTCGTGATTTTTTGGGCTGAGAGTAAAAAAAATGTCATGATAGCAATAATTAGTGTTGCCATCGCATTTTTCGGGGATGGAATTTGGGCTATCTTCACATACATGCCAGGCCGCAAGCTAAATGGTTTATATGAAATTTGTTTTCGCAATCAGAAAAAACTCAACGCAAACTTGATTAAAGCAAATATTTATACGTAAGCAAAATATTGCAATGGAGTAAAATATATTTAATCAAGTTTGCGTTGAGATTTTTTGATTATAAATTTCATTATAAACCATTTAACTGGAACATAACTAACTGGCCATTTATTTTTTTCTGTGCAACCGGCAATTGACAACTGGATGATAATCAAAGCCGCGTTTCGGAAAAATTGAAAATAGGAGGTACACGAATTTTGACGTTTTCATTTTGTTTGTTGTTAAAAACAAAGCGATCTGTAATTTCATAATATTTTGTGACCTTAGTGCCTGTTTTATGCTTTAACAGTTGTAGTATATTAATAATAATAATAATAATGTTTTATTTTAATGCATAAGCCTTAGCTTTTGTACATGAATATTTACAATAATAACAAAAACAATTATGCAACATCTTAAAAACTATGGAAATAATACATACAGAAATAAAAATAACAAAAAAATGATATGAAATATTTATAAATATGTGCAATAACAATTAATTATTCATAATTAAATTAAATATAACTTTATTAAAATTATCAACAGAGGTTAAATTTTTTACCGCAGGTGGCAAGCTGTTCCAAGTGACAATCGCATTTGTTAACCCCGAATTATTATAAATATTAGTTCTGTTGACGGGTAAGTTAATATTTTTTGTTCGTAGTGATTTGAAGAAATCCAATTTATCATACAAATACAAAGGACAACCTGATTTAATAACACGAAAAATAAAAAGAGCAGTCCTATAACGATAAAACTCAAACAAGTCACAACCAAGAACCGAATGTTTAAAATCAGAAACGTGTTCAAATTTCTTTAGGTCGTAAACATAACGTACACAATTATTAAAAGTAATATGAAGCAAAGGTTTTGACGAACTATCACAATTTGAAAATATCACATCACAATATGAGAAAATTGGTATAACCAAACTTTTCACCAAGTATATCCGTAAGTCAACTGAACAATTTTTTTTTATTAGTCTCAACGAGTACAAACTATAATTAACTCGCTGACACAATAAACTTACATGATCACTCCATCCCAGCTTAGAATTCATGATTAGCCCTAGATTATTAACAATTGGAACAAATAAAATAGTATCATTATTTAAGAAGAGTTCAGGTACAATACCATGGAAGCTATTTTTGAAGAAAAATAATGCTTTACTTTTAGAAGGATTTATGGTAAGCACATTATTCTTAGACCATAGCGAAACACTGTTAAGATCATAATTAAGAAATCTCACAATTTCATCTAAATTCGACAAGTCCCCACCAATATACAATGGCAAATCATCAGCATAAAAATGATAACGACAATTTAAAATAAACCAGGGAAGATCATTAATGTAAATAGAAAAAAGTAAAGGACCTAAAATTGAACCTTGGGGAACACCAACAAAAACATCCCGTAGGACGGAAATATCATCACCGTGCTTTACAAATTGTTTACGATTATCAAAATATGAATGTAACAATAAAATAGCAGGATTAGAGAACTTATAATACAACTTAAGCTTTTGAAGCAATTGTGTATGATTGACACAGTCAAAAGCCTTAGAGAAATCTAAAAGTACTAAAATCACAAATGAGCTACATTTATCCAAAGTAGCAGAAATGTCATCAACTATATGAATAAGTGCGGTTGTAGTACTATGACCAGATTTGAAACCCGATTGGAATTTGCAAAGAAAATCAAAACAATTAAGGTGCTCAAGCATTTGTATTTGCAAAATTTGTTCCAAAACCTTAGAAAGGGCAGGCAAAATGCTTATCTGACGAATGTCAGAAACAGTAGAAATAACATCCTTCTTAGGAAGAGGAATAATTGAAGCCACTTTCCATAACCCAGGAAATACTGATTTCGTTAAACACTGGTTCACAATGAATGTGATATGTGGCAAAAATAAATCAATAAATAATTTTTGTATTTTGAAATCAATCATAGCATATGCCATTGACCATCAGAACTACAATAATTAGAATTCGGCAAAGGCAAAACGCCTAAGGATTCACTAAAATTACTTATACCATCTAAAATGTCATTAGCAGACAAAGTAATGATTCCTTTAGTAGACGAACATGAAATACCAAGCAATTTTAAATTGTTCCATGTAAGCTTAGGATTATGCATATTCCCAAAGTAAAACTTATTTTTCGCTTGATTGACGCAAGCACTTTTTGATGTTTAATGCAGATCGATAATAAATAGCAACACCACCCCATCGCGTACTATTAGTTCGGTCAAAACGAATAATATTATAATTATTGATACGAAGTGACTTGTTTAACATTTTACAGCTAAGATTGGTTTCAGTTAACGCAAGGAAATCAAATTTGTACTCATTCAATAAAACAGTAACGTCATCAAAATGCTTTACTAGACTTCGAACATTTAAGTGGCCGAACTTTAAACAAGAACCAATATTTACCTGCAGGTTGTCACTTGGAACAGCAATACCACTACATACGTTACATGAAAGGAAATTTAAATAATTAACGTGTTGATTGCAGCTGGAACCCGAAACTTCGTATGATGAGGCAACCTTGTACGAAAATTTACATTATTAAATTCCCGAATATTAACACCAATAGGCCACATATCAGGATCAAGAGCCTTATCTCGTAATTCCGCAGGTAAACCCAATTTAAAACATGAATAATGCAACGAACCAAGATATCTTCCTTTAGGCACCAATTTAAACACCTTACAAAAATTATTATCCAAACATGCTTTTACAATCGACAAAATATCATCTTCAGATGTATCGGAATTAAATTTTGATACATGCAACCAGAACATCGGCATAATCGTTTTAATGCCAAAATTTTCAGCATAGCACTTAGTCCCACAAAATGATTTATTTAATACACCAGCTGTGGAACTAGAGACCAAGACTTGCAGGTTTAATATCAGGCGTGACATAACTTGAACGATCAGATGTATCAGCAACTATAGATGAATGATTGACAGCCGTAGACGCAGCAGATGATGTATCCAAAGACAAAGGCCAAGATAAGGACAAGTTACCCAACTTCGTAACACTATTATTTTTTTGCTCATGCACACTGTTCAACTCCACAGCTAGATTAGCAGGATTTACAACTTGTTTTATTTCTTTTTGAGAGACCTTAGAAACCATATTTGTTGAAACAATCTTCGGTTTAACATGAACCGGTACTTTTAAGATATCAGCATACGAGGACGACGATGCATCTTTCTCAGATGATGAAAACGATGAAGTGACAGTTTTCGAAGGTACAGCACAAGATGATATACACTCATTAGATACAGCTGAAGCCAAATTTGATGACAAGGTTTCACTTAAAGTTGGTCCAGAATTACAAACAACAGCAGTAGGTGAGGATGAAGAAGGTATTTTGAAGATAGAGTGATTGGCTTTGCACCCCCGAGCAAACAATCCAGAATCATGCCAATTTGGTTTTGCCATTGTTGTAAACACTATTTACACCTATTATTTTGTTAAAGGTGTGATTTTTAACAATGTATCTGCAATCATTGCAGAACCGCATAAAGTTAGAGCACTTATTCATTACATTGCATGCCACACGACTCACATTAACACAGTCGTAGTAAAATTTTTTTTCCACAAAACCCGGAACTACTAATCGGTCATCACAATTAGTGAGAATTATAGAGCATATACCGCACTCCATATTACATACAAAGATGTGCTTACACGTATAATAGTTCACGAAATGTCTATGTATATGCACTTATATGTACACTACAAAATTCTGTATACAATATATACACAATATATACAAATACTAGCTGACCCGGCGAACTTCGTACCGCCTCAAAATCAATAAATGTTTTTTAAAGTTATTAGCTTAATAAAATTGAGTTTTTTATTAAGATTAAATAAATTAAATGAATACTCCAAATTAATTAAATTCAATGAAATTACAAAAATCAAAATGAAATATATTTTAAATACATTGAAATGAATGTAATTCACGTGGCAGCAAGGCTTTCGTTTTATTGGATTGAATAGAAATGGTGCGCGTAGCATTATTGCACTACTTTCTTTTAAACTATTTGCTGGGTGAGTTGCAATGGAGTCGATTCCCTTCATTGTAGCACCTTGTGATATACGACATTTTTTGTTTTATTGTTAGGTGCGAGAACGAATAAAGCGGATGGTTTACCGACACGTGAACATGCTACGTACAATTGGCCGTTAGAGAAACATTCATTTTCTAGATTCAGGCCACAAACACTCAAGGATTGGCCTTGTGATTTGTTGATCGTCATGGCGAATGCAAGACGAATCGGAAATTGAATTCGTTTAAACTCGAATGGCATATCGGTTGGGATCATCGGAATTCTCGGAATGAGAACTTCCTCATCTTTGAATTTCCCTTGGAGTATCGTCGCGTGAATTACATTGCCCATGAGTTTTCTCACCACCAAACGCGTTACGTTACATAGTTTTGGTTGATTCAGGTTTCGTAGCATGATTGTGCGGTGGCAAGCCAGGTAGATCCAATGAGTTTAAAAATTCAGTTGGATAGTTGGTTGTTTCGTCTTCGTTTGTCACACAGTCAATAGATTTGAAGGAATGAAGTGGACCGACGATTAGATTTTGAATTGTAAAATTTAAGTGATCAGTGATGACTCACCCAATTGTGATTTTTGTGGCTAGTAATATTGTTCGGGAACACTTTGTTGATGAGCTCGTCCTTCGTTGAGACAAAAATGCAAAAGTTCTGAGGAAACGAAATCAATCCGTTCGATTTGTCGACCGGAGCACGGCCATTACCGATAGTCAGCAATTGCTTGGAGAATTCTTCGGCAGATGGATCGTTTAACAATGCAACTCGCATGTTTGTCGTCAGCTGAAGTTTCTTCACATAACAACACAGAGTCGATGATTTGAGGCAAGCGTTAATTTCATCAGCAGCGGTCGATCTTGGAATGACTGGTATTGTTTGACGGAAATCGCCAGAAAGTAGAATCATTGCGCCTCCAAAACATCTTGAGTCATTTCGTAGATCTTTCATAGTTCTATCGAGTGCTTCCAATGCGCGTTTGTGCGCCATTGTACATTCATCCCAGATGATGATTTTACTTGCTACCAAAACTTTCGCCATTGCTGAGTGTTTTGCAATGTTGCATGTGGGGTTTTCAGCCGATTGAAGGTTTAACGGCAATTTTAACGCTAAATGAGCTGTTCGGCATCCTTCTAGCAATGTGGCCGCTATCCCAGAAGAAGCAACTGCTACAGCAATATCGGATCTCGCACGAACAGTGGCCAAAATCAATGACATGAGGAATGTCTTCCCAGTTCCACCGGGCGCATCGAGGAAAAATAATCCACCATTTCCATCATAAATTTCCTTCATTAACGTATCGTACACTCCTTTCTGTTGGAGGTTCAACAGTGGTACATTGGTTCGAACTGATTGGTTCAATGCATCTCGATCATATTCATGTTCACGTTCCAATTCTCGATTGAAAGCGTCGTTCATTCCACGACATGGCGTTGGCATTCCTAATTTGACTAGCAAACTGCCGCACATGCGAAAACACATGTCTTTGATTAAAAGCAAAGCCTGGTTATGTATTGTTACGACTGTATTGTCTTAACAAGACATTTTTTTTGTAAATTTGTTTCTATTCTCAACGGTTTCTTGCGTCCGAGTTTTTCGCTGTGTGAACGTGGTGTCTTGGTGGATGGATTCTTGTGTGTTTTCTTCTGTTATGTTGGCAACGGAACGAAAATGGTAGAGAAAGAGAGAACAATACGCATCGAGTGTGTGCAAAGTAAAACGTTTTAAAAAAAAATGTTTTTTCTTGTATGTCTCTCTTTTGTACAATACCAACGAAAATTTGGTACAAAGGAGAGACAGAGAAGAGAGATGCATTTTCTTCTAAAACGTTTTACGAGCTGTGCGACGCTCGAATATTTTTTTTGTTTTGTCATTGGAGTTGTAATTTTGATAGAATTTGGATGGTGAAAAATAAAAGTCAAGTTTTGGGTTTTCTTGCATTGTATAAAGTCTAGTTTTTTGATTAGTTTTTTGTGTCGGATAAATTTAATGCGAACAAAAGTATGAAATTGGCATTAAAAAAAAAAAAACCGGTGGTTTAAGATTCAAGTTTTGTTTATTTGGATGAATAAAATTATTGTTAATACAACCAATGTAAAATTTATTTAATTTTCTAATTTTGATATATGAAACGACATTTCTAAAATTAAAACCTGTCTGTCTTTTGTTGGTGTTTATCTGGCTAAAATAAAAGGAAGTGAATTAAATTAAAAGTGTGTTTGAGTAAGATATACTCAACTTGTGCTTGCTGCGGGAAACGGTCATCCAAAACAGGTCGATACAATATTTGGCGTGTGTGCTTTTCCCGTTCAATTTAGTTTGGTTTCTTGAATACGGGATATTGGCGTCATAAGACCGGACTGTGTTACGTTTTTTTTGGTGTTAAATTTAATTAAGCGGGTATCGCAAATCTAAGCGGAGCCGCGAATCTCTGCGGCTGTCTCCAATTATTTAAAAAAACGGCTAGTGAAAGGTCGTTCAATATTGTGTTGAGGTGGTGCTGATTACGGGTGGCCAGGTGAGGCTACTCCATTTTTTCCTTTGGATTTTTGAGGCGAGGCAACGCTTAACGGTAACGGCGATTGACGGTTTCGGCAAGCCAACGCCCAAATATCCGGCTATTGTTGGTTTTAATTTTACCGGTGGTCTGCCGCAACTAACGCGTAGCCAACCGGCTAGTCGTTACTTTTAAATTTTGGTATCGGGGAGAGGCCCCGCAACGTAACGGTAGCCAACCGGCTATTGTTTGTTTTGGTATCGGTGGTCTGCCGCAACATACGAGTGGCCAACCGGCTATTCGGGTTTTATTGGTGTGGGGCAAGGCCACCTGTGGCATGACGGCCGCTCAAGGCCGCAACTTATTTTTTTTTGGATATAATTAAGGTACAAATTTTTTATTTTAAATTTTTTTATTTCTAATTTTTGATTTTCATTATTTTTCTGAAATTTTTATTAAATTTAAATTTTTATATTTTGTAATCGAGCGCCGCACAGCGGGTGCGCGCTCGATGCGTATTGCATCTCTCTCTCTCTCTCGTTCCCTCCCTGTCTTTGTTTCGGGAAGTTGTTTCTTTTGTTTTTGTTTATTTTTATAAATATATAAAATGAATTATTAAATTTTTTCGGTATGGTGTGATGGGAGCGGAGACTCCCTCTGTGTCGGTTTAGTGTTTGCGGTCCCTTGGTGCCCGCATCCAATTTCGTAACCGGGGCTTCGCCCTGTTTGAATTCGAATGGATGCGCGCACCAAGGCACCTCTCTCCCATTTATAATTTTTGAGTTGTTCGTTCCTCATGTTTCGGCCGACGGATTTCGGCGGAACTACGGTTTTTATTTATTATTTGCGTTTCCCCAATTTTCTGTTAATCACGGTGTAGGCCAGGAGCCCTGCATGCCTCAAACCCCACGACCCTCGCACTTCTCGCTGAGAACGTAGCCGGCAAAAATCACCGTGGAGGCCTCTGCAGGTGCTTAGTGAAAATCTGCAGGTTGGCAGTAGCCAGCCTGTAACAGTATCTCTTCATTCACCTCGAGATCGGGATTTCCGAAACTGACACGAATTCGATGTAGAATGTCTTCTGACATGTCATTCTTGTACTTGCTCCATAGTTCACGTGGATTTGATGGGAAGCACGTCGAAATAATGATAGTAAATAATGTGCGTATCTGGTTTGGAATTGCAGAAATAATTGATTCAGCGATTGTCATGTCCCAATGAGTATCGTTTTCAAGCAAGTTGAGCTGTTGACATGCAGCATGAAATGTTGGGCACACTACACCATTGACAGTTCGAAGTGATTCAAATGATGTCGGCCCACGAATATTCACCAGCAACAACCGCAAGTAGAAGCATTCGTCATTTTTCGGATGAACTGTGTAAATGCGACCAAGAGCATCAGTAGAACGCACATTTGGATGATCAGGAACCTCATCGCCTTGCTTCCGACGTTGAAATTTTTTTGATGAGGCGTTCCAAGTGTAATAACGTGGCATCTCAGAGTAGAGCAATGCTCGTGCAAACGGATCACTTTGACAAATCGAAAAGAAACTGGTCAATGTTGTTGCTGGAGGTGTCTCAGCACGTTGAGCAACATTCGATGTGTTGAAATAAACTCGTTGACCTTTCTCCAGATGCACCACCAAATGTACAACAGTGGGATGACGTTCATGAATAGGGAATGAGAATATACGCCAAATCGCCTCATTGCAGCTCACATATCGACCAACTTGATAATGCGTGATTTCATCGTTTGTATTGGGATTTTGAACACCAAAAACTGCCATATCGCTACCTTTCGTGACATATTTACAAATGTATTTTATGGACTTCACTGAATTGCAGTACTCCACGTTGCAATGCGCCTTGAATGTTTTGGAAAGAAGTGGCGAATATGGAACAATCCAAGTGTTGTCGACCACGAACTCATTTCCTCTCACTATCGTTGTGATAGTTCTACCGTTATCATCGGCTGATCGACGCCGGTACAGTGGATAACCATCATTGCCAGTGATAGTCTCTGCGGTTAAATTTCATGGATAACGCTTGGAACACTTGTTGTCGACCATGCACGGTGATTGGGGATTGATGGAGCCACACGGACCGTGAACCATGTTCGTAATTACAACATCATGCAGGTCTGGTTTCGGGATCAGGAATCTCGGCACATATGATGTCATCTATTTGGTCTGGTCGAATTTTTTCGACTAACCAAATAAGAATGTGAGCATGCGGCAAGTCTCGTTTCTGCCATTCAATTTGGGGGGGCCAACATTCAATTAGGCCCGGGTAGCAACAGTTGAACAATCTCTATCCATTTCGGATTGCAAGTAAAAGTGATGAATAAATCTGGACAACCGTAATGACGAACATATGTCATTGCATCTTGCGCATATTCATGCATATGACGCGGGCTGCCAATGTACGTCGCCGGTAGAATAGTCAATCGACCAACATTAGCTGCATCTCCTTCGGTGCTGATTGCATCGCGTAAATGGATATACTCCTCCGAACGCAGTTTAGCTTGGTTCAACCGAATGAAAATGAGGCGCTCCGTTTCGATTTTGACGTACATGTCGACGATATATTGCTGAAGCAAACGACGAAATCGCAGCAAATAGTTGTCAGCATTTTGACGAATCATCAAACGATATGCATAATAATTCATCGAGCTAACCTTCTTGTTAGTTTCCTCACCTGAAATGAAATCAGTAAAATTAGTGTCATAATCTAAATTATGATATCAGTACTCACCGCTCAATGGATTTATCATGTTTATATTGAAGTGATATCCATCGTCTCCTTGCCAAAACATCAGCGGGTATGCAATGTATCGTATGAACGGTGTGTTTCGTTTATTCGTTGCAGTTGTCCAGTGTCGCGACGTGTAAGCACAATATCGCGCGGTTCCACGTTTTCACCAACAATCACAATTGCGACTTCATCTGTTGTTGGAGCATTAAATTGGCGTTCGTGTGTTCCAGCGGGTCGTTTATCTGCTCTGATCACGACTTTGCAGTCGTCACTTGGCATGCGATCCAACGCAGTTTTAAACAATCGAACCAATGCATGATGTTCATGGAGTAGTTGCTGCAAATCTTGCAGAACTATCCTTTTCATTGCTGTATTGATCGTTTGGCGCCGATCAAGTTGATCCTCCATATTGCCCATAAAGTATATTTGGATGAATTTATGCTGTCCATCTTCAATCGGTTGCAATGACCCAATGCGGTGGTGAATTTGGCCTTGAATCTGTAAAGTCGAAGACGAAGTGAGAATTATAGATTTTTGATCACCAATAGAAAATGAATGTTTACTCTCTCGAGCAGAAATGACCTTAAATGTTGGATTGAATCCGCGTTCTTCGATAATGTCTGCTCCAAATGAAGTCATTTGGAAACATCCGTTGTATCTTTGAGTGTTGGATAGAAAATGTCGTGATTTTGGTGTCTCGCCACGAAGCAATGAACGCAACGGTTCAGGTGGTGCAGGCAATAATGGCAATCTCACCTTGCCACTGAGACAGCACAATCCAGGCGTTTCTCCAGCGAACTCCAATGCACCGCAATGGTCGCACACAAACTCCATTGGGCCAATTCGAACGAAAGGATGCGAGTTGTAGTCAATTGTGCAATCGTATTGAAACGCTATTCGATTCAAATCAACACTTGAAGGATTTCTTCTTGCGCGTCGAAAATTATCTCGTTGTTGATCTGTGCGATAAGCTCGACGATTTCTCATTGTCAACTGAGCCATTTGACGTACTGCCTCTCTTTGTGCTTGTCTTTGTGAAGCGCGAAGTCGGGCCATACTAACGTGGCGCACTTCTCGTGTGATTTCTTGTTCATCTGCAGTGGATTGATTCGCAATAGTCCGAAGTCTAATTGCATTACGGCTTCGTGGTGAAAGATTAGATCTTCTGGCTCGCGGCATTGTAAATAATACTGGAAAATTAATCACACAATCAAAATTACATAATCAATTATCGATGTGCGCACAATCACAAATGTGATAACCTCACAAAGTGAACATCTTCGAAGGGAACTTACCGTTTAAAAATCCCGATCGAAAATAGAATTCCGCAGAATAAAAAAAAAATGAAAAAAACCAAAAAAAAAATCTAGTGTCCGGTGTTGGGACACTCTGTACCACTAAAAAAATTACGTACAATTGTACGCAAAAAAGTACTGTTTTCTTATTGTTGTTGGCATACACCACACAATCTCTTATTTCAATAAATTCCACCACTTATTTTAATATTATATGCTAAACCACAAACCACTTAACTAATATGAAATAACCAAAACCAAAAATAAATTGAATTTAATATTAAAATCGCAAAGGAAAAAAACTTTTTTTGGAGCTGTCAAAATCTACTATTCGCACTGAAATCGTAAATCGGACGAAGATTTTATCTATATAAATAGATAAGTAGATGAAATAAAAAAAAAATTGGATAAAAAATAAAATGGTAAATGTGCATGCAGCCTCCAGTCGGATTCGTATCCAGTACCTTGCGGTCCAAGCGCCGAAGCTTTAACCACTGCACCACTCGTCACTTACAAACTACACCTACAAAATTCATATAAAAAAAAAGTTTTTTTTTATTAGATTTTTGGGGCTTCCCTTTTGAGTTTTTCCGACTTTTCTTTTTTCCTAAACCACCACTGTATTCAGACGAACAAAATAAAAAAAACAAAATGTACTAAATATATGAGATAATGAATTTTCTTGATAACTTTTTTTTGTGAATTTTTCCAACGTTTTAATAGTTATTATGCTATTCGGAACGGAGTCAAATCCAACAAAACAAAGATCATAAAAATCGGTCCAGCCGTTCTTCAGTTATAAATGGTGTAACTAACCCGACTTTGTTTTATATATATAGATATAATATATACAAACACTTATCAATATTTTGGCATACAATAAAAATTAAACAACAAAACTTATAGTATATACAATTAAATAAATAACTTTATTATTTACGAGTCAGGAAAAAAAACCGCACGTCCAATCGCTAAGCTTGTTATTATTGCTAAATAAACTGATATATTATTTCAGCTAGTACAATGACGTCAATGGAAAACCGTAGCAGACGCAAAACCGAATATTGTTATGTACCGCAGTGAGTGCTATAAATACAAAAGGATTGGAACATATTTATTTAGTGTCCCAAGATCTGTACGAAGGTTATCCACTACCTTCAAACAAAGCGGTGTTTAATTTATAGCAACCACTTTGACAAAAAATCTATTTTAGTTGATTCAATAGCATGTGCATGTATACGATTGGCTTCCTCCATGCTACACGGACAACTATGGTAAATGTCATAATGGATGTACATTTTGTTTTATTTATTTCCGGAAGAGGCGCTCTGCCTAACTTTACAATCGTCAATAGATGTCGAATAATAAAAATGATTTTCATAATTTTTTTTAAATTATAACTATTGATCATGTTGATTTGTGTAAATAAATAAAAATTTCGATAAAATGAGTGATCCACTGAAAAAAATATTGGCCAGCTCACAGAATTGTTTCGCGGATGTGGCTTATATGGCCAGTTAGCTTAGGAAATGCATGTATTGAAATTTTATCTAAATTTTAACCTTTCTTTTAACTTTGTTCTAGTTTCGGTGATATCCCTTTTATTCTCTTGGGATTATAAAGCCAACCCAAATCCAGAGTTCAAATCTGTCGCTATCTGCTCTTAGGTCATATCTCGTTTTCAGTCGATCGCTGGCTTTTGCAATATTGCTTCATACATCATTTTGAATGCAGTTCATTCTCCGTCTTAGATCGGCAATGTATACTCATTCTGTCAACTGGTTCGATTTCTGGTAGTCCAAACTTAATATCACAAGGTAGGCAGAAATCTCTGCCAAACAATACTGTTACAATACTCCTAGTTATCCTAGTTATCCTGGTTGTCGTTGACTTCTTTCCGCAGATGTTCTTCCAGTGCGCCCGGCTCAATCTCTCTACCATTCCCTCTGATTGTAGATTTAACTTGTTAAATTGTTCACAAATGTGTCGGCTACTGTCCGGGCTTCCTGATTCACAATCGGTTTCCACCAACTCGCTGTAGCAGTGAAAAACACCAGTAACGCGATTACCATCTTTTGTTTCTGGAAACGGGCCGGCGATGTCCATTGCTATTCAGACATTTTTAGACATTGCAAAAGCGTTTGACACGGTGGATCACGAGGTTCTTGCAAACAAATTATTAAATATAGGTATCAGAGGTAAAGTTTTTGACTGGTTTGTTAGTTATTTCAACAATCGTAGCCAAATTGTTAAAATAAATGATAAATTTAGTGAACCTGGTTACTTAAATTGCGGCGTTCCGCAGGGATCAGTATTAGGACCTATTCTATTCTTAATCTACATAAATTCTATATTCGACATCGATCTTCTGGGGCACACCACTGCATTTGCGGACGATTTAGCATTAAGTTACACTTCAGCAAACCCTTCGGAATTACAGAACCTAGTTTGCACAGACTTAGTGAATCTTGGTAATTGGTTTTACTACCATCGCCTGGCTCTTAGTAATAAATCCAGAGTAATGTTTTTTGGTCAGGCCGCATCTCCCAATTCTAAGGTTTTGTATCATGTTCCATTTTGCTCTGGACACTCATGTTCATCGCAGTGCTTTGAAATTTCCCTCGTAAATGAGTTTAAGTACTTAGGAGTTACCATCGATTCGCAGTTGAAATGGAATTCTCATCTCACCATTGTCAGAAAAAATGTTATTACTGCGGCTTATAAATTCTACCATCTGAAGCAATTATGCCCACCGTCAACACTGCGAGTTCTATATCATGCACTAGTTGAATCTATTATTATGTATGGTATATCAAGCTGGGGTGGGATTTATTTTTCCAATATAGAGGACCTATACATTTCACAAAAACGGATTATCAAATTGATTTATTATCGGCCTTTAACAACTCCAACAATTCCCTTATTTCGAGATTTGAAATTATTACCTTTAAGATATCTCTATGTTTATAAGGTATTAAAGATGTTTTTTGTTCGGAGTTCCAGTTTCCATAGTCGTATTCATCACACGTTTACTTTAAGGAATCCGAACAACTTTGCCGGTTTACGTTGTAATAATGAAAGGTTCAGAAGGTCTTACTTTTATATGGGATTGTATTGGTTTCACAAATTACCAATAGAGTTGAAATTCATTCCGATTGGCCGCAAACACTATTTTGATAAAATGATTCGACATTGGCTGATTAATATAGACAACATTGAAACCTACTTCTAATTTTTCTTTTTTGTATTGTATTCACTAAATATGAGCTGGAATTTTAATTTTATTGTATGTATTATTTATTTATTCTTTTATGATAGTTTTTAATTTATTATTTTTATTTGTACACTTTTGGCAACCTAAATTTCATGATTTTTTTCTTTCTTGCTCCCCCACAGGTTCTAAAAACCTATTAGGAGCTCTAACTTTATTAGAAATAGTTTATGATTTGTATTAATGTATGTAACCTGTTTTTTTTTTCTAAATAAAGAGAATAATAATAATAATATTCGTTCAAATGGTACCTCAACATTGCATTGGTTCATTCTTCCTTTCACGCCAGTCAGGCATAATTTCATCTTTAGTTCTTCAAATGCTTCTAGATGCTCTATGTTCCACTGAAATGGTTTACTTTTTTTGGCAAGGCATTGGAGAATTCGTGCAACATCTTGGCACAAGCCGTACTATCGAACATAATCCTAGGAAACTTCTTAGTTAGTTAATATCCGTTGGTGCAGACCAATTGGGTACTGATATTAACTTGCTTGGATCCATTCACCCAAATAGTTAACTTCTGAACAATCTGCATTATGTTGAATTGCCTGTAGTACTCGTTTAAGATTGTTGACGTGTTCATCGAACCAGAAAAGTTTTTCAATTTAGGCCTCTTAGAACGTACTCCATTAATCTCTCAAGTGTAGAAGGCGGATTGCATAAACCAATCGTAAACTACATACTTCGTTTAGTTTACGGTAACCAAAAACATCAAATATTTTTCTGAACAAGAACCACTGGCGAATTCCGTGGGCTACTAGGCTACTCCATCACATTCCATTTTTTAGCTAACTCGGATGTACTCTGCTGCTTTGCGAGCGTTAATCGTCTTGGTGCCATGTTGCACAATATTAGTTTCTTCTAATTCGTCATTATTAAAATTAAATACATCGGTTAATTCATCCATAGTGCTTCCACTGCGACATCAAACTGTTCTGCTGGATATGGTTTGATGATCGACGACACTGTTTCGACTGGCAGTTGGCAATACAGTTAATTTTCTCAGCTGTTCCATGGCCACTCCTTTCTGGAATATATTTCCCGTACACAGCAACCCGGTATTTTGACATTCGTATTCGCATTAATTAAGACAAGTGCTTTCTCTTCCCGTCTCGTTCGTCTGCCTCATATTGAAAAGTTGCTTACAATCCCTTGTGTAATGCCCGGGTTGTTGCCATCGGAAAAATCTAGACGGGGAACGAGATCGTGTTCTACAGTTACCTCGAAAAGCTGGCCTTGTGCAATTTTAGTGAGTTAGTGGCCAAACTTCCTCTAGCTGCGTCATATTCTTAGATGGTCGATCTTTACAGCACTGATAAACGCATTCACTGTTAGTCCGTCCAACATATTTGCAGGTACTACAGCAGGTCGATTCTGGTTTTCCTATAGGAAAAAGGAATTAGGAAAAATATTTTCATAGTATTTTTGTCGCAAACTTTTTTTCTGGCATACTACATGGTAAACAGTTGGTGTAAATTTTTCCAAAAACAAAATTTGGGAAAATTTTTCCAATCCAATTTAGGTACGGAGAAAATATTTGCTAAATTATAAAAATTTAGATCAAACATGATTCCACAGTAGGCCAGAAAATGACATTTTTGACAAAATACCTATGTAAATATTTTTCCTAATTCCTTTTTCCTATATAGGAAAGCCAGAGTCGTCCAGCAGGTCTTGCATGCTTTCCACGCGGCAACCCAGTCATAACTCAGCCATAGCTCCTTTCTGTTGCGGAGACAGTTTTCAAAACATTTGCGGTTTTCCCATGAATATCGCCGGCGCATTAAAACAGCGCAGGCTTTAAAATTCTTCTTGATGTTCCAGTAACTGGTTTGGAAAACGTTTTATTTAGCTGGCCGCATCTGGATAGTAGCTTGTGATGTGTGTTTTTCGAGGTAGACCTCTATTTGCTTAATTTTATTTTCAAGTTCCTGCCAGATTTGCCCATCATAATCGTTGAACTGGCTAAGTCGATAAACAGACTAATTTTGACTAATTTTACATTGAATTTAGTGGCAATTCCCATTAGTTGTAGTAAGAGTTTTTGCACCACGTTTCTCATGTCCCAAAAGGATTTCTGTTGTTCGGCAGGTAGCCTCATTTGTAAATGCTTCTTCGCAAGTCAGGACTTTCTGACGTTGGACTGATTATCGCGATCTCTGTCCTCCTGTTTGAGCATCCTCTTCCATGGCGCTCTGCAGTCTCGAAATGTTACTAATTCATTTTAACTGTTACGGTTCACTACTTTTCGCACTGTTTTACTGCACCGTTTCATTGGTCAAATTACAAATGTTCTGCGTCGCAAATTGCTCGCGCTTATATATCTGCCTATCGCTATTCGAGATTTTTTTGTTTATTGCATCTGGCGACCACCAAATGATATGCTTGTGTAGAGTAGAACTCGCAATAGAATTTTCACACTTCATATCGGCAACGGTTCTGGACAATATCTACAATCAGTACTAGTGCGGTCAAAATCCAGACGGTGAACTTTAATTTAATTTGATAGCCGCCCGATAGTGCAAATGCGCAGAACTATTTTTTCTTATCGGCCCAAAAACCACTAAACACATCACTTTCATGCGTACATACAGCACAAAACGAAAGTCAAATTAAAAATTCTGTCTCTTATCACGGTAATCACAAATAAATATCGCAATGATTAATCCCATAATTGACAGCATCCCGAGCGTTTCCATTCTAATCTTTATCAATTCTCGTTAAAACTAAACAATTCTTAAATAAACCGCCAAATTAGATTTGCGGTTTTTTTAAATTTCTTAATTAATTGTTGGCGTGCGCTCGCTCTTTTAATTTGCGGTTAAAGAACCGCGAGACATTCGCGATTCGCTATTATTATAAAAGTGTGTGATTACCAGATTTATATTTGTAGTGATATTTAAATTTTCGAACCGATTGGATTACTAAACTAAAAATCATATACACACCATGTGGAACCTAATTTTATCGTTAGCAGTTTTAATTGTCGTTCGTAAGCACATCACCCGCCTGTATATAGAAGTTTTGTAAAATTTTATAAATTATTTCTATATATGTATTCGCAGTAACCCAAGTATCGGGACAATTTGGAGGCCGTGCCGGATTTCGTATTTATAATGGCATGCCGTCATATGGACATGTTTCCGTGCCCAAACCAAAGACTGGCTCATGTCCACCCAAATTAAAAACCTCACTCTGTAAAAGTAATTGCAAAATTGATGATGAATGCGTTTTGGAGGAGAAGTGTTGCGTAACCGCATGTGGTAGCACGATTTGTGTACCACCCATGACAAAAATCGATACGAGAGGTAAATTTTGAACCGTTGTCCGCGATATACTCGTATATAACGGTACGATTTTATTTTTAGTTAAAGGTGGATACTGCCCAAAAAAACCGAAAGGGCCATGGATATGTAACAATTTGTGCACGAGCGATATGGATTGTGAAGGAGTTATGAAGTGCTGTAAAAATAGGTGTGGGGCATTGACTTGTATCAAACCAGACACGTACTTTGCTGGTTAATCTAATTATTTATCAATCAGTGCGACAATAATTTTTAGTGTTAATATATATTTTGAGTGACACCGTGTAATTTACATATAAATAAATAAATATCCGTGTATTTTTGATATAAATACCACGGTCTTTTTATATTCCGTTTAATCGAGTGTTTTATTTTCGACATGCTAGTCGTAAAACCAAACGGGGGACTAGGCAGCCCAAAAAAACAGAAGACCGTAAATTGTCTGTGGGAATCATTTAAAGAGACATGGTTGGAATTTTCTAATTCTAGTGAGGTGCACGGTATACGATATGTAATGGATCCGGATGGTACTCTCGTTACAAAAGCGTTGTGGATAATTATTGTGATTATAAGTTTTATTACCGCGAATGTGCTGGTGAGCACTTTTTGGAGCCGCTACCGAAGTAATCCAACGCGAATGAATGTTGAATCAAATCATGCATCAATTGAGGAGATTGCATTTCCCGCGATTACGTTTTGTAGCACCAATTTGGTTAGTGTTATAAAGGCACGGGAGTTTGTAGACACTTTGTAAGTTTCAAAAACAATTTTTTTTAATATTCGTGTAAAATTTTTATTTAATTATTCGTACGCAGAGTGCTACCCGAAAATGTAACCGAATCAATGGTGCTACAGTATTTTGAGCATACAGCCGGATTTGCGCATCGTGTCGATTACGAAACAGATGATTTGGATAAACTACAAGAAGTTTTGGTCGCAAATCGGTATGATGTTGCAACGACCATGGAACGAATGCGTATATCATGCCGCGATATGTTGTTTAAATGTCGCTGGGAGGATCAGATAATTGATTGCATGAAAATATTTCGCCGATCGATCACATTCAATGGATATTGCTGCTCGTTTAATAAGGCCGCGTATAATAAACGCGATTTTAAACCACTTAAACCACGGTACTTTGGAGTTGGAAACGGTCTATCGGTCATTCTACAACCGAATATTGATCCGGATGCCATATCAAAAATATATTCCGAAGGTATTCAGTTACTAATCCACGAGAGTAATACGTATCCGAGTGATACGACAAATCAAAAAATGTTGGCCCTTCATGCTGAGACGGCGATAAGTATTAAGCCGTCGGTTACGTGGTGTTCAAATCAAGTGAGAGCGTTATCGATTAGTGCCCGTGAGTGTGTATTCCCTGAGGAATATAGTTTGCAGTACTTTTCACAGTATCGCGAGGCCAATTGTGAAGTGGAGTGTCGCATGACGAAAACTATGGAGAAATGTGATTGCTTGCCATACATATATCCGAACTTTATAAATTTTCCAGTTTGCAATTTCTCACGAATTGAATGTTTGGTGAATCATTATTGCAAGTTTTGAATAACCGGATGGTATTTTTGTTACGGTTACTAAATTTGGTTTTGTTTTCAGTCGAGCTACACGAAACGCAGAAGTCAGCATTAAATTCGTCTTGTAATTGTCCAGCAAGTTGCAATGGTATATTTTATGATATATTTACCGACTCAGTGCCCTTGGTTATAAATAACATGTCGATAGATCATTTTTAGTAAGCGACAAATCTTTTCAAATGGTTCAGATAATTTTTAATCGTACTCACATAATTATTTTTCAGTCACGGTGTAAGCAATTCGCATTTGGTTGTGCATGCTTTTATGGACGGACAAGTCTATAAGCGTATGAGACGAGATTTGCTAACTAATATTATTGGATTGGTTGGTATGTAGCAGCGACAACTTACCATAATAATTGCACTGCATTACCAATATTTTTAATTTCAGCAAATTTTGGCGGAGTGTACAGTCTCTTCCTCGGTCTAAGCGTAATCGGCTTGTTTGAGTTTATTTACTTTTTAACCGTTCGCCTATATAAAAATTATCAAATCATAAAACACGGACAAAATCAAAATTCGACGGATACCAAGTCGAATGTGGTCTCAAAATTTCATAAACAGAAATTGAAAAAACGGTTGAACGAAAAAGCGGCAGACAATAAAAGTGCAACGGATGATGCTCCAAGCTATAATGAAACAATGCGATTGAAACCTTTTGCGAGTACAACAAGTAAAGATCGTTATGGAAAGCTATTTAAAAATGAAATCGTTTCTCACATGTAAATTAATTAGGGTTTTTTTTGGTTGGTGTTTTGTGCATAATTAAAAATCCACTGTAGGTTTTACAATTTTCATTTGTAGTTTTTCAAAATACGATAACGTATTACGTATATGTGAGTGCGTGCATAATTATGCATAATGTAACATAAATGTATAACCATTTTCAATTACATGAAAATAGAATTAATTTTATTGTTCTAAATTGGACTTTAAATCGATATAAACCATTAAAGTGGTAGTACCTAGCCAACTGAATCTCATGTATGTTATGTTGAGTACTATATATTAAACTTAGTCCGCGGTGCTGCAGACCTTCGCGTGTTCGGTTTTAGTTGAATGAACTGAAGGGGTTTCGCCGAGTTAACCGTCGACCTACGCCTAGGTATTTTACTCCATTTGTTTGAGGGATTTGCATTCCGTTCATTGTGACGAGCGGACACGTAAGTAGATTTGCGAAGACGTTGGTAGGTCTGAAGTAAATGTTAAACATAATGTTGGGCGAAGCACACTGCCTTGTGACATTGCTATTATTATTTGATATAATATGTGCGATTTGACAAATGCGAATTCTTAAGTGGATAAACATCTGGCAATTTAAGATTAATTTTATGAAGCAGACCCTTGTGGTTAACTTTATCGAATACCTGGGCAACATACCAGAAGACGGTGGGCGATATTTTTCTCTTCGTATATGCTCACCTTATTTCTGCAGCACTCGGTGCACTTGTCCAATGGGTTAATATTCGAGTTTCGAATACTTTCAAGCTTGGTAGTAGACTTATTGGTCTATATGACGAGACTTTGGTAGGATCCTTTAACGAAACATGTGTCTACAGAAAACAAATCCAATACTTGAGGAGGTAATCGAAATAGCAAAAACGTAGGGCGGTGCGAAGAAATGCAACATTTATGGGTATACCAAAGTCGACGGGCATCGCAAGTATTCAAGGTGGATAATCATCATCCAAGAAGAGATCATTGTTCTCGTAGATCGTTGAAGTCATGTACGCAATGTGAAATTATTCACGATCGTCCAAATTGTCCGTATCACAAAGCTACTTGTGATCGATGCTAAAAATTTGGTCATATTGCCACCGTATGTATGTGGCCGTGGTAACAGTAGAGGTCTTCATCAAGGTCGTTCAAATTTTCTACCACGCTCGCAACAGCTCGCACTCGCAAGCCTCAAATAACGCATATGGGCGAATAAAATTGATGTTTCAACAATTTTTCAACTCAACAGTGACGCTATGAGAAAGAAAATGTGGATTGTGGTCCGCATTAATTCGGAACCGGTTCAAATTCAACTGGACACTGAGGCATCGTCAACAATCATATGTTTAAATATGTACAAGGCAATCAATTCTCAAGCCAAGAGTTTTACCGTTCGTCATAAGAAAAGCGGTAAAAAATTAATTGCAACAAATGGTCTCGCAAAACGTTTTAAACCCAATCCAAAGTTCAGCATGGGCTACTCCAATCGTACTAGTGAAGAAACTGAATGGTGGAATACGAATTTGCGCCGATTTTAAAATAACGGTCAATCCACAAGTCGATACGGATCGTCACCGAATCCCTCAAATCGAAGAGGTATTTCACAAGCTACAAGGTGGTCAATTTTTAAAAAAATTGGATTTGAAAGATGCCTATCTACAACTTGAACTTACTCCGTTCACTAGGTGTTTTTCAAATACTAATAGAGCAAATCACAGCTGATTTAGAATTTTGAGCAGTACCTATATTTAGAAGATCTCGATATATCTGACGCTAACAATGACGAATGTTGAACAATAATTATCACGATTAGAATCCAACGGATTCAAACCACAACTAAACAAATGCGACCGAGCGCAACCTGAAATCGAATACTTCGGTCAACATACAAATATCATGGACCGAAACGGAATTCATCCAACATCGACCAACGTCGAAGCAATAAAAAATCTACGACGACCGAGAAGCGTTAAAGAGGTGAAATGTTTTATTGGTAAAATGAATTATCATAATCGTGTTATCAATAATTTTTTTCAAATAGCTGCATCGTTTAATCAACTACGTAGACAGGGCGTGAAATTTTACTGGGGTGAAGCGCAAGAAAAATCGTTCAATGAACTGAAGTCATCGTTAATATATGTGGTACATTTCCGCAACGATTAGTCAATCATTTTAGCAACGGATGCTTCTTCGTACGGTACCGGTTCCTTGATTTCTCATCGTTACCCTAGCTGGACTGAACACCCAATTGCGTTTCCTTCGAACACACTCAGCGCACAAGAAGGGTATTTGCAAATCGAAAAAGAGGCATTATCGATTATCTCGCAAGGTCGTAAATTCGAATTGGCTTCGGACCATAAGCCATTGTTCTCATTATTTAACCCCCAGCAAAAAATAATCGGTTCACTCAATCAACCGTCTTTAGCGGTGGGGAATCATCCTAATGCACAATAACGTATAAATCTATACGAAATACCACGGAAACGCCGACACACTATCACGTTTACCTTGTAGACCGGATGAAAATGTTGACAAAAGCGGAGAAGCCTCTTTTCAAGGCAATGAAATTTACAACGATTGCATTCTCGATTATCCAATCGAAACAAAATCACAAAAACCACAAAATGTGGCAACTGTGAACTAAACGCATCGTCATTGAACAGAGAAAGTTCCGAAAGGCCAACACCAGATGAACCATGGCAAAGAGTTCATATCGCAGCAAATTTCCATTCGTCGTACCAATGACCAAAACAACATCATCGCTCATAATTCGGGCATTAGAACAAATCTTCGCAATCGTTTACCATCGACCATCGTAAGTGATAATGGTACACAATTTATGTCTGCAAAATTCGCTGAATTCTGTCATCCGAACTTTTAAAACAGCAATGAAGAAAATTTATCATGACGGCACCAAATCACCCGCGGAACTGTTACACGATCGACAGCCTCGCACGGTACTGTCATCAATGAATCCAATTGTCTACCGAAGAGAACATTGTACCATATCGACCAAATACAACGTCGAAAACAAAGTTTATGCTAAAAATTTTCCACAAAGATTTTCTTAAAGATTTGTTATGCTAAAGATTTTACACCAAAGATCCACAAAAATGGAGAAAAGCTTACATCGTCAAACCGTTGGGGACAAGAATGTACTTTGTTGGCACAAACTGTGGTATTTGGAGACGACATCAAAATCAATTATGACCAAGAATTTTGTCATCAAGCGAAGACCATGAAAAATCGTCACCTAAAAAACAATTGGAAAACAAGACGAGTAAAAACGTACATTTTTCTTTCTCCACAGAACAAAATCTGCATCAACCAATTTTGTTCAATGAGAATCATACGTCAAATGACGTGCAAGAAGAATCGCGAAATGACGTACAATCTCAATAAGCACCTGCAAGTACACAAAAACAAAATTGTTCGACATCAAGTAGTGATCTTCGTAACATTTTACGAAATGGATCACCTGCGGAACACCCGTGTGTAATAATGAAAACTGGGAATCTCCACAAGAGATTGTAAACAATG
The DNA here is from genome assembly GCA_947310385.1 of Nephrotoma appendiculata. Classification (NCBI taxonomy): domain Eukaryota; kingdom Metazoa; phylum Arthropoda; class Insecta; order Diptera; family Tipulidae; genus Nephrotoma; species Nephrotoma appendiculata. The sequence goes on from OX371224.1 coordinate 343,747,224, forward strand.
ACACGACATAAACAACAACACTTTCAAGAACACAACAATGAAAATCCAAGTTTACAATGGGTAACACCAATGAGAAGATCAAATCGTCCAAGGCAGAAAACCGTGTTGTTCCAATCAACGCATTAAAATATCGATTGACTAGTTTTTTTAAGGAATTTTAATTTTATTCAATTTTGTTTTAAAAAAATTTTTGTAATCAAATTTATTTTTCTTGGATTGATCGGTCAAAAATTAGCGAGGAAAGCATTGTTATAACTTCACGCATATCAATTTCTAGCAGTTTCATTATTTTATATAATTGTCAACTTTTCGTTACTTTTCTGATATGTATAAAAAACTGCTGAGTCAATTGCAATAAGTCATTCTTGTCATTCTCGCGAGTTGTGCTGTGTAATTAAAATATTTAATAAAATAAATTCGATGTAACCATTTTAATTTTATTTGGTTACAAATTATAAAAATCTCGAATTTCAACCAGTTAGTGAACGTGTTGCATAGCCAACCCTGGAGTATTGTAGTAAGACCGGAGAATAGGCAGAAGATAATTCTGAATGTGGTTTATCCTGAATTTTTCCTCGGTTTACCTGTGGCTGCAAAACTAAGGACGTCAGGAGTTTTTCGGCGTTCAGGAGGCCAATAAGTTAGTTCGATAGCCACACGATGCGACATCGTAGTGGTTTTCTTGAATAACATTCATTAATTGACGTGTGCTTGAAGTAGGTATCGTTATTATTTTGAGGGAAATATTTTGAAGCGATGGAAAGGAAAGTTTCGTGTCCTAGACTTCGTAACCATTTATTCTGAAAACATGTTTACCGGTTAAATAGGTTTCAGAAACTAGCATTAATTTAGTGTTTTGCTAGGAAATGTTGTAGGCATACGTTCAGCTAATTTATCGGAGAAATTCCAGTTTCTAAATGATAATGATTTGATTTTGAAAGACTGCTTGCAGCGTTGTTGTCATTAACTGCATCATATGTTGCAAGCAGTTATTCAGAGTAACTTCGACATTTGCGAATTTTTCTTGGAGAACGTTTGCATATGTTCGCTTGCTAGTTGATGTTCTTGGCGAACGAGAGTATTTTGGGGTATGCGAAGGTATATAATTCTGCGCATCTGGGTTAAATTTATACTGCCGTCTGGGACGTCACAATTGAATAATATTTCTTTTGACTGGGTATCACGATAGTTTGCAGTGTGCTTTCCACCGCAATTGCTGCGCATTTTTTTCCTGTTGAGGAGTCCTTTAGTTTTGGCAACATTTGGTATGGTGTAGTTCACTTTTTCAAAAAATTTTCAGATGGATCCAGTTCAAGTTTGACCATTGGTTGTGGTTGCTTCAATTTAGATTGTTTCAACTTGTTGGAGTTCCAAGTTGAGTGGAAGTGACCCGTTTCATATTTTGAGCTAACCCTTTTCCGTTTTGTGTCACAAGTACATTACGTTTAGTGCTCACTTTAAGGCTAAAATCACTATTATGCTTTTCGAGGAGTATACATTCATCGGGTTTGTACTTCCGTCAGCCGAACTGTAGGAATCACCAACCAGGCTCATAACCTCATAGATATTGCTTGTAGCTGTATATGGTTTAGTAACCAAGTGCTTCATCACTACATCACCGCGGACGCTAGATCTCGATGGCTGGGAGCCCGCTTGCTCACTCCCGAGAGCCGCCGATACTCAGCACCGTCACGTAGTTTTTCATAGTTGACTCCATTATGTATTTAGAATATGGGTTCCATCCCTCAGCCTTTTACATGTACTGTTAGGTTAATACAAAACCACCGCTAACATGGGAAATAGACGCTGGTCGAAGCTACCCCAAACACGAGGAACAGATGCTTTCGGATTGGCCATGGGAGTTTCCCCTTAAGGCAATTACCTAGGGATTTACCAAACCCGTGCTCACGTAGTTATACTTTTAACGTTACCCAAGGTGAAGGCGGGGAGCTTGTGTAACCAGTTCCGGCAATTTCAATAAAACCACAAAATTTCACATTCGAAACCCATTCCATTTTCTTCATAATAAACTAGTAGCATCCTTAGTGGCTTAGAAATGGCTGAAATTTACTCATGTTGGTAACGTTCAAGAGCAACTTTCCAAACTTAAATAAGAATACCGTTTTCACAAATGGCTTAATTCTAATCAAATTGACTATTTTTCGGAATCACACGTGGTTTTTACAAGAACAAGTCATTTTTATTATACGCAATGGCTGAGTTTAATACCAATTTTCCAAGAAGTGGTTAAGTTTAATTAAAATTGACCAGTAACACCAAAATCGATTGGCCAATGGCGTATTAAAATTTCCAATTTCTTGAAGCTTCCAATCCAGAAACCATTTCAATTGGTTTCATGCATAAAATTCATTGTTAGCCTACTCAAATTGGGTTATTTCGAGGATCGTGGCGCCACATCAAGAATTAATTTTAAGAACCTTAAAAAGGCATAAATTATGACAAATCAAGAAAGAAACTAAATATAAAGCAACAACCATAGATATTCGAAAACTCTTGGCACAACTGGAGCATTAAATTATTTGGGATGTGTTGGACTTTTCGAATATTAAATAAAGCTTGGTTCCGAGCCAAAACGAAAAACGTAAATTACATGACATAACAATTAGGGTATAAGCCCATATTCCACCAAATATAAATAAACACATTTTTCAATAAAAAACAAAGGCTGGAAATACAGAAAGAGAAAACATTAAATTTCATAATTCTTCGTTCGTCGGGTTGATTGTGAATAATAATTGTTGGAGAACGTCTCACGACAGTCAGAGGCGACACCTATTGATGGGTACTCTTTAACGGAAATACAAGTGAAATTCTGCTTGTACTCCTGGTAGTTCAACCTCCTGGTAGTCTTATTAATAGCATTTCGCAACCATCGGAATGAATATGAATGAATTCATATTCATTCGCAATTCAGGTCGCGCCTTTGCCAGTGGAAATAGAGATTCAACAGTACAAAAAACAGTGCTAATCAGAGACAATAGGGGTCCTCAAAAGAGCATTGCGAAAGAGCAAAGAGCTCAGAAGTAACATGTCAGGAGTAATTGACGAATTCGTGCAGACCCATAGATCGACCACGTGACATTCAGTTGCAATAAATTGTGTGACGTACAAGACCAGATTGAGGTCATGTTCGGTGATAAGGAACTCGAAGTAGAATACGCTAAACGAGCTAAAGATTATGACCTCATCGAAATCTGAACTTCAAAACCGTAAAAAGACAGCTATCAGCAACTGTTGAGAACCAGCAAGGTGGCAACAAACCAGCGCTAATACAACAGTCGCTCGATACAATCCGAATTCGAGAATCTAATCGTCAACCTCGTTCACAACCACAAACAGGTGACGAACTCGCAGAAGTTGCACTACCTGAAGGCTAGTACATTCTTCAAGATAGATATAACCATCTTCGGCTCATCATAGACATTCATCTTCGAAAATTTAGAACCATACCTGCATTATTTATCTTGTATTGAGATTGCGCAAGATCCTTGATACAACGACCCACACGGTTCGCTGTCAGAAAGTTATACGACTATCGATCGCCACATGGGATATCATCGTAATTTATATAATTACCGATAAGTGGGATCCGGAATCCCATCGACAATGGGAGATGTTATTAACCCAAGCATAATATCCATCATACCAGGATCTTATCGATTTCTTGAACACACGACGGCAATCACTGGAAAAAATTTCAGTGTGATCAATCAATGCTGCTGACAAGGCAGTTTTAAATCGCAAAGTGCTGCAAATCGCATCGGATTAGTGAGAAGACCATGCAATGTTAGCGGTTCAATCCCCTCCCCGTCCATAATATGAAAATTGGTTACTACCTCTTTTGCAAGGTGGAGCGAGTCCAAGACAACCAATCAACTGTTTAGTTTAACGGCAACTATCGAAAAATTGTGACACATTCTGGAAAATTGAGGATGTTTGTTCATCTCCGTAACTAAGGCACGATGACGCAGAATGCAAACGGCACTACGAATCGACACACTATCGCAACGAAAACAAAAGATATACAGTCTTCTTGCCATTCAATGACAACTTATCACCCCATGGAAGGGCAGAAGAGGTTGTAGTTCTTCGTCTACAACACATGGAGCTTTGGTTTTGTATTAGTAATCAACTCCGCTTTGAATGCAACCAACAAGTTCATGCAAGACTTCCTGGAAGTTTGAACAATCATCCTGCTTCCTCACCGCAGTGTAATGCAACGCAAACTATGCATGGTATTCGACGCATCACACAAAATAACAACCGGCGTATCGCAATAATGTCAAGGAGATGTATCGATTGTATTCTTAAAATCGGTGGAAATTTCCCCAATCGAAATACAATTTGCTTTGAAATTCACCATGTTATTCAAATTTTTCGCCGGCTACTTTAATCATTTTTTCAAATTTCTTCTCTTTTTTAAATTAAGAAACATAATTTTTTCCCCCTACTAAGGGAAAAATTCCGACAGGGTAAATCGATTCGAAATTATTCCCTTAGTAGTGAGACAAATATTAGTAAACTTAAAAACAAATTTGAAAATAGATTAAAGTAGCCGGCGAAAATTTTGAATAATATTGAGAATTCCAAAGTAAATTGTATACCGATTGGGGAACTTTTCACCGATTTCAAGAATACGGCCAACTTGAAATGAATTGGGATGTATCAGTTAAACCACTTGGACTATAGTCGTCTCCTTCGTCCGATTGTTTCGGATTCAACAACAGCTCAACATAGGATATTTGTGCACCAACCAAATGAACAATATTGTTGTAGGCATCCAAATTTTAACCGCTCGACTGTGTATTTCCTACCACAATTATGGTTAAAAATCAATCGAGATAGTTTGAAGTCGTTACATCGGTATTTCGATCATTGCAAAATTTTCCAAAATTTACTTTGTAATCAAATTATGTAACAATCCCAATTGGCTGCGACGATAATAAAAAATCATTTTTGAGTACTAATTTAAAATTAACATTCATCAAAATAATAAACCATCTTTAGAGATAACGTGTACCCATTTGTCATCAGAATCGATGTTAGTACCTACTACTTGAGAAATTACGTTCCCTCGATAAAAGGGAAAACGACATATAGGGAACTGAAATCGTAAACATTGAATACGCTAATAAAAGAAACTTTTTATGTATTAAATGCAAATAATGCTCAAATAAAAACACTGTAAAAAGCTTTAAAGCTCATAATTTTCTTTGCACAAAGATTTATAAATTAAAAATCAAGATGTTTTACAGATATACCTATGTACTGGCAGCGTTTGGCTGGTTGCTCTTTCGCCGTAGTGGTATAATATGCAAATAAAAAGTTAACAAAGAAGTAAGAAGCAATAAGCAGGTGTATATGGTGCGGTGTGACATATAACAATAAAATGAATGTTTGATTTAAGTACTTTTGTTGTTTATGCTGGAAAACTTTTTTACTTGCATTTTATTCAGATTTTTGTTGCTTTTTTTTTGTTTTGTTTCAAATTCCAATAAAATGAAGCGGAAAAGTTAATACAGCTAATAAAATACAACAAGAATCATCTGTCGCACTTTGTTTCCGAAATGAGTTTTTCGTTTAAAAAATTTTTATAGGTAAAATCACTTTGTGTGCGATCCAGACAAAACAATGTCTAAGGAAGACATTGGTGGTACATTGTATGATGTTGCGCGTTTATTGGATGATCAATAAACTTTGTAATATATGAAGTACAATATTAAGTGCATTAAGACTGTAATTATATGCAATTCAGGTTTAAGCAGGAAATTAATACGTATTTTCAGAACCGAACTGTAAATAATATTTCCTTTAAATAATGTAAACGGCTTCTTGTTTTAACATTTTTACAAAAAAAAATCCGTTTTATGACCGAAGCTTTAATTTTTCTCATTTTCAATCAATATCATGTTGCACCTTTGGTCATGCTATACGAAGGAGGTGGTGTAAAATATTATATAGGGCCTTGTTGGTAACGGGTGATCAAATTAGTATTATATATTTGTTACACAATATACCGACCACTATTTTTAAATTAACTTCAAAATTGGCATTTATGTTCAGTACTGGTTAGCAAATTACCATGGCTAGATACACAGCTGCACAGCGTTTAGAAATTTTGAAAACTTATTACAAAAGTAATCACAATTTATGCATTTGGAGTGGAAAACCCCACATGCTGTTTTTGAAACACGTTTAAAAACGTGTAAAACTGTAAGTGGAATTCATTTTACTTATTATTTGATTTACCATACGATCCAGAAAAGTAAAATTTCTCCGTGCAATTAAATTTTCAAACTATTTACTCGATTTCTAATCGTATGACTTCCATTATTCAATCGATTTAAATTATCTACCAAACTGTAATTAATTAGATAGTTATTCAACAATTCCGTGGAAAACCTAACGGTTGAACCAAACCACCTGCTATACTTCAAGAAAATCTGTAACTGGTACTCAACAGAGAATTTAAATGCATTCGTAATTGAAATAAAGTGGATCTTGTGTGAATAATGCCGCAAATAGATGTTTTATTGAAACGCCGTTCGAATATCAAAGGATCTTTAATTAATTACATATATTCCAATTCAGCGTGGATTAGGTGCGTCCGACCTTGCTACTGAGCTAAGTGCGCAGTTACAGCGAGTTGAGACCTTATTGACTGAATTTCATCAAATTGAACAAGGCATTAGTTTATTAAATCTGGATGATGCAAATTAACAAGACGAATTCTAGGATAAATATTGTTTGGCTGTTGCTGAGCTAAGAAAATTAATTCGAAGGGCAAGTTTCATCGATACTTTAGCTTTAGTCGAAAAGCGGTTATTCTATGATCTTTCTTCATCTATTCGTCCTATTTCCGGTGCCAATTACATTGAAGCTTTAAATAAATGGAAAACTGATTGATATACGGTGCAGACCTTCATTAAGAAATTTGCCGATCCATTCATACACTAACATCGCAGCAAATTAGGAAACTAATGGATACCGCCGTCGAAATTATTCGTGATTTACCGGCTACCGGACCTGAAGCTGATCTCTGCTAGTGATTTTATTTGTTCCAAATTAGATGAGGAAAAAAGAGATAAATGAGCTAATCTGGCGGCAGAGATAGGAATTGTCAAGCTTCAATATAGTTCTTGAAAAAACGAGTTGATGCTCTGGATTCTGTTACAAGCTATCCTCGAAGAAGCGTTACATAAGTGAAAGCTATTCCAAAAATCCTTTCCAATGCCGTTGTTGTCGTGTGTAATTTGGCAGAGTGAGTACCATCCATTATATCAATGCCCTAAATTTAAAGAAAATGTTCATTCTTCAAATTTAGGGCATTAATATAACGAACATAGAAGAGAGTTTAGGTCTAAAACAAGATGTCACATATGAAAAATAAGCCATAATTCGCTACTACATCCTACCTCCAATGCCAATTGCTCCTCCCGTAAACCCCAGTGTATCAATCGAACCCCCCCGTGTATCAATCGAACATCGATGTCAATTGACCCGCAACCACATAATTCATCGTGTCCGCATTTTAACTATAATCCAGATAAATTTCCTATAACCTCGATCAAACAAATTGGACAAGCTGATTTGCTCAAGTATTAGTCATTTTCATCGACGTCTTAATAGCAAACGTTAATATCAAATTCACTTCTAAAATCGATTTATTGACTGGGGCAGACACATTTTTTGAAAGATAAAAAGTCCAGCAACTGAAGCATGCCAATGGAAAAATATATAATATGCTACGATACACACCTGGGATGGATATCAATTTGGCTTCAGATAAAACCATTCAACAATAAAACAAGTACATCGATTTACAAATATAAATGAAGATGTAATTCTTGGTTGTAGCACAGGCCTTTGACAGAGTATGGCATAAAGGCTTGGAATATAAATTACATAGACACTTACCAAAGCAGTTTTAAGAAATTCTAAAACCTTATATATCTAACCGACACTTTCATGTTAAATTAGATGGCGAATACACAAAAATAAATAAAATATCAACAGGAGTACCACAAGGTAGCGTTCTGGGGCCAACTTTATATGTTCTATATACCTCAGACCTGCCAACGATAGAGGAGAGAAACGTAGCAATGTTTGCGGATGATACGGACATCTCAGCAGCCGCTGATAGCATAGAAGAATCCATAAGCAAATTGTAAGGAGTTATAAACATTGTCAGTAGCTGAGCGAGGAGAAGTCAAATAAAACCAAATAAAACTTTATGAAACAAAATCTGTGGACGTTAACTTCACCAACAAAACGTCAACTGGATACCAGCAGAACTGAACTCTCAGCAAATTCAATATTCAAACAAGGCAAAATAGCTGGGGCTAGGCAAAACTCTAGATGCGAAACTAAAATGGAAGATGGATTGGCTCAGGAAGAAATTCTGCGCAAGCTCTACATAAAAAATTGCTACTAAGCTGGCCAATTCGAAAACCTGTATGGACTTACGGTATTCTAGTCATTGCAAAGCAAAACCGTATTTGAATAGTTAATGCACCGTGGTGCATAGAAATTACAACTTCTACATCAAAATTCTGGGATACGTCGTACGTTACAAGATCCAATCTGGATCGCCTAAAAATATGATAAAACTGTAACGGAGACTAGTCAAAGGAAGACAACCCTCAAAACTAGAATTTAACATAATTGTGTAATAAATAAATAAAATTAAAAAAGTTAAAAATTTAACAAAAAAATCCGTTATAAAAGTTCTACAGATTTCTTGTAACATCATTGTTTTACTCTGAACAGATATTCGGAACTGTTGACAAAAATAAGAAACATTTCCTAAAACAACGGAATACAGCCTCCCAAAGCGACATGGATGACTGTTGAAAATAATTGTTGGCATATGATTTTCGATTCTAGTGGATCATTTAACATAACCTAACTTTTCTTAAGCTCGAACAATTCAAACGTGATGTTTTAATGATTTCTCTCCTCCTCTACCAACTTCATCCCTTCCTTCTCTCACCCCTCAGAAATGTTTAAATTCGCTGAAAAAGGACGCAAAAAACCCTGTTTATTTCGGTTAAACAGCTCTTGAAGCTGTGGTTGAATAAACCACAAAAAAATTAAACAAAAATCAATCAAACAAAATTTGAGGAGAGAAAATAAAATAATTATAAACCGGATGCGATCCATCCAAGAACGACCGACCCTTTATTTATTTATTTAATTATATTGAAATAAGTCTACAAATTATACTTGAAAAATATTAATTTAAGAATAGAAAATAAAAAAAATCCGCGTTGGATTTGAAAATTTGAAATATATATAAACTTACTTTTAAAATTATTTTTAGTTAAACAAAAATCAAATAAATAGTTAATTCTATTGAAACTTTTACACGTGATCTTCACTGGTTCATTATCGCCATAGTGGGTTCTGTGTCTAAGTGGAGGAAGTCATGATCTATTAGTTGTCTACCAGGAACCTTTATTTTAATCGAATTTAGCACATCCAATAAGTCGATTAGGCCTAAAGGAGATTACCAATAAATGTACTTTTTAACAATTCTTTGGATATGATATTTGTAGAACGGACACCACACATTAACAGCATATTTCAGCTGAGATTGAAAGTAAGCACAATATCAGGATCTTAATTGTTTCCACGACAAAATTGACACCCGTTCAACGTTTGACAAAACCGAGCATGGAGTTCACCCTAGCGATGAACAGCTCAATTTGCTTAGTAAAGCTCATGTTTTCAACGAAAGTAACCCCTACGTCTTTAGTTTCAAGTACTACCTGAACGAGTACACCATTTACCTAACGAGTACACCATTTCTTCCTGTAGCTTTTGCCATCGTCTATTGACTCGATGGTTTTGAGTAGTACCATTAATGAAGATTGTAAAAATTCATGGGCCAACGTGAGAGCCTTGTGGTACACCAGAGGTTGCTTCTATTCTATTCGACGTTTTGCCTCCTATTTCAATATATTGGATTCGATTACTCACCAAGATTTGAACCAGGCTACGAACTCACTGGAAAATCCGAACTTGAAAATGTATTCCAAAGTTTTACAAAGGCGATGGAGTCGAAAGCTTCTGCAAAGTCGGTGTATATCCCGTCAACTTGTTTGTGCTTCTCTGAGTTTGAATTGCATGTAGAAGTTCAAATAATTTAGGTATAGCAAATATAGATGTAAAACCTCTGTAGCAAGAAATATTATTTCTAGATCCAGTTTTGTAAAATAGGCGTCACTCTAGTTATTCTCCACTTTTGTGAAAAAGTTGGCAATTTTAATGACTGATTGAACAAAATTCTTAGAGGAAATTTTTAGAATTTTTTAAAAATGAAGCCGGAATACCGTCAGGACCACATTCTTCTCCGAATCATACTAGTGATCGCTGGATGCTTTTGGCTTTAGTGTGGAATAAATAACAATGTACTATATTCACTAGTTGTTGAATCTTATTCGAATTCACGTTTACAGGCTTAATCACGTTGATTACTTCATCATAAGTCTAACTAATATTTGAGCGATTGAAATCCCCAGTTATTAAAATTATGTTTGAATGATCGGCCCTATTGGTAATTTCCATAATTGTGCCGCAGCACTTGGTATACGATGATGATGTGATATATCGACTACTATGAGTATTCCGCAAAATTTTATCTTTGAATCATGTTTCACAGATGATATAAACCGGAAAGAGTGTTTTTAAAACAAAATTATGAAATTAAGCTGCCTTTGAAGAATTTTATTTACATTTTGAAAGTACAATGTCTGTTTAATAGTCTTTTTGTGGTAGTTACAAGGTTGGGGTGGCACTATTTTTCCCAGCAACAAAATTTGCTACTGGATTAGAGGGGGCGTATAAGCTTATCGATAAAAGTGGCCACAGAGTAGAATTGATAGAGCTTTGAAAAACTTCACCTGTATAATATTGTTTTTATATAATACGTAATCATATTAAAGTCCAAAGCTTGTTTTCGGCACCGCATGCATTGGGCAAACAGATCGCCAGTATTCGCAATCTTTGTCACTAATATGCGGAACTGTTCATAGGTCTGGGTGGAGGCTTCGGACATGCATCTCGTGACCCGACTTTCTTCTAATTGAAAAGAAGATTGGGACAAGGCATGAACCCCTGTTGTCAATGTCTCTACTAATTGATTCATTTTTTTGAGAACATTATCGATTATAGTCTCCTCTGATTTTAGTATTTTTTTTTTTGAGTGATTTGTCGATTTTGAATAGGATGTTCTTCAATCCATTTTCAAATTTACTACAGAACGACCGCGAACCAGGCACATCTTCCATTACTAATTTCATACCTTTCCTTAAATCATTTGGACATTTTTTCAGCAATTTAGTTGGGTTACTAGCCGCACATCTGTAATCTATAACGTTGTTACATAAATAACCGCTGCGTGAAAAAATGGCTTCATCAAAAGGCTTTACGCAAGCCTATACGCAAGAATTCGACTCCCTGTCATAACGAAGTGACATTATATATTAAGAACACCTTCACAACAAAGAAAGCATCTCTTCATCAGGAGAGATCACTTTAGAATCTCTTACATTACACACTCCAACAGTTTGCCAAACCGGCGGAGTACCATGGAGAGACCCTGTAGCTTTTAAGGTAGTCATTACTTTACTCTTGTAACGCCAACACTATAAAGGATGAAGGTAACTCAACTCTCATCATACCAAACCGTACAAATTTGTTAATTTATTTTAGGGTTATAAATCAACAACAGAAAAAGAAAAGAAATTAGACAAAATCCATTAGGTCAAAATCGAACTCAACTAGGTCCTCAAGAATTCGGGAACTCAAAATGTAATAGAAAATGATTATCTAAAAAATGCTAAATACACTCAAGTAACTCCAACTCTCGATACTGAAATCACGTGAACCTTGCAACACCCGACAAGGTATAATATGTTACACGATATTAACTTAGTATCATAAAAACTAGTAAGACAGCAACCTCATTGTTTTCGACGTAGGGTATCAGCAAGTTTGAGATGAAATGCTATAAATGAATGAAAATCCAATTTCAAATTCCATTTTGTTCTAATCTTCAAACCCATTTTATGTAGCTTTTGTAGTCTTCAATAAATAATATTTTTATCAATTGAGATATTATTCTTAATCGGTTTACTGTTCGATTACGAAAACAATGATAACAGTAGAAAATCCAGACCAAAGGTTTCTTAATGTTATCATAGATATTGCGAAAATCGTGTGTAACACTTTTATCAAATTGGTGCGTATCATACAAACCAAAGTTTAAATGGAATCTTGGAGGAATTAATTTACGAACTACACGTACCTCTACTAATCTCTAGAATTCATAAATACGAATTAAAATTGTAAATTTGATAATTTATTCATTTTGTCCACAGCACAATTCTAACTCAAATGCGGTGCATAGGTACGTTGTAGGCGATTCCATAAGTCCATACGTTCTTGAAACGGCCATCTACCCAATGACATGGTGCTGTTGAAGTCCAAAAATTCTTGTGTGCCCATAACACTAGTCCACTGATGTGTAACCAAACTATCTAAAGTCACCGTTGGATTACTAGAAAATAAAAAACTATAATAAATTGTATTCACTTCAAAACAACCCAAAATATTCATACCCAGTTCTGGCAAAATTGGTCCACAATCTAACCAAACGCCTACGCGCTTGAATAGCATCATTGCTTGGTAATAATGGCGGAGGCACACTTGTAATACTAAACATATAGAATAAATCATCACCGTGTATTGCTCCGGGGAATTCACTCAACAATAATAAACCTTTTAACAAACTTAAATCACCTTCAAATCCGAATTTATAATAGTAAACGGGTGGCGCTTGTCGTTCCGAATGTAACCGGACATGTGTATCAATGCCGTGTACAAACATGGCATCAGTTAGAAATGTAGCCCATTCCCATCGCAAATCATTGCTTAATACCTGATCCCCAAAATAGAATGAATAAAGTTCATCGGCAACTGCACGTCCCGCTTGCGAACCAATTGCCAGGTTCCAAGTATATGGAACCAATAGGTATCGATTACTGTTGATGGATGGGAAAAGCCATGGATTTACAAGCAATTCGCGCAACATAACAACGCATTCCGCATCGGTGAATCCACTTATAAATGGAACATGATTAAAGTTTCCAGACCGAATTATATTTAGTGGCTCGTCGGGTAAAAACGCTTCCACTGGAACAACATTAGGTGGATCCCGGCTCGGTACGAATGGTGTTGGGAACATACCACGTGGGATATCGCCTGCAATTGAGGATGGAACTGCTCGCATAATATCCGCAACATCAGCAAAACGTAATTGATCAGCAACGACGGCGGTATTAGTGCTTGTTATGCCCATTTCACGTGCCACCAATAACGCAGTATCCAAAGGATTAGGATGGTACGCCCATAAATTTAAGGCGGAGCCACTTTGTGCAATAGCCTTAGTAAATAGTCCGGTTGCAGCTGGCGACAAAATAAGGAAATGCACTAAACAAGCCCCGGCACTTTGTCCAAAAATGGTGACATCATTTGGGTTCCCACCAAAATTCCCAATATTACTGCGAACCCATTGCAAAGCAAGCACTAAATCTTTTAAACCATAGTTTCCTGTCGCTTGATTATCCTCGGTACTCAAAAAACCGAATATACCTAATCGGTAATTAACAGTTACCACAACTACATCATCGTTAACTAAATGGTCCGCGCCATAAATGAACGAATCTCCTGATCCGGCTGAAAAACCACCACCATGCACAAAAAACATTACAGGACGTGAGTGCCCAGTTAAAGTTGGTGTGTAAACGTTAAGGAACAAACAATCTTCACTGCCTGAAAATCCAACCACCCCGGGTGAAACACAATTTTCACCATGCGCGGTAGCATCACGAATACCAAACCATCCAGAATGCGGGATTGAACCACGAAATCGTAGATTTCCGATTGGTGGTGCAGCGTATGGGATGCCTTCGAACGAGAACATGCTGGAAAAGAGTCCACTTGACTGGACCCTTCCTTCCAATTGTCCACCAGTTGTTTGTACCACATTCTATCCAGTAAAAAACTCAAATAATAAACATTTCACGATAACGGTAACGATGTACTTACGAAAGGTACTGCATCGGGTACGGTAAACTCCGCAGCCACTAGCGTAAACGCTAGACACAATAATTTTAACATTTCTTTTTGTCAAATTTTCAAACACAATTGATTTTAGTTTTGGTCAACATGAATTATTTATAGCAAATCTTATCTCGCACGCACCTTTATCAATTGCAGATACTGTTTACAAAAACAAACGAATTATTTATGACAGTTTTATCATTATTTCGTAATTTGAATAACATTTCACTGTACACATCAATCAACACGTTAACGGGATTGATATTTATTTCTTACTTGTAACAATTTAATTGTTTCGAAAATCGCAAAGCAGCGTTCACTGAAGCATAGAATAGCTATGCAATCAGTCTCCTTAGCGCTAGATGGGGATATCTGCAATTCAAATGCAGTAATATTCCTTCGTCTACTTTATTTTTACAGCCACAGAAGTAATCAGGTGAGAAGATACCACGTCTTCTCGTGTGTTTAACAGTGAGACAATGTTGTGACCTCTGGATCTATGCAGGTATAGTTTTGACCAAATCTGTGAAATGGTTACTCTGTAATGAAATTATTTACATGTTCAAAGTTGATTTCAACGTTCGTGTTGATGGGTGAGATGAAGCGAATTGATTTGTGAGCTTTAACCGAAGATTGCCTACTCTTCAGAGGTTTGAGTTTTATTAGACCATACTCAAAAACACCCATCGAATTTTGAACCATTCGTAGTAAATTCTTCTCAAAGCATAGCGATTAACAATATATTGATGCAGTCTTATAGCTGAGGTCTTAGCCATTTGTTTTCCAAGCATATCCAAGAGTATGAGATGAAAGGAATCTACATAGTGCTTATTTGGATTTGCTTTAGAGTACAACCAATAATGTACAAGTTGGCTGCTCGCTGCTGTTTAATAAAAGACTTTAGGTTTACCAGAGTCGATAGAGCTGCCCATCAGATATTAATCCATAAAATATAATGGTTGTAACGGTTAAGATGCCGAATCAGAACGAAGTGGGTTATTGCATAATATTTCATACAGGAGAAAAGTATACTACTCTTTATGGCATGGAAGGACTGGCTGTTCACTTTTCAAGTGGGGAGATCGACCGCAGGAAGTTTAATAGACCTAACCAGAAATATCTAATATTGGTGATAATCTGTTTCTATTTGTTTCCCTCCCCCCCCCCCCCCCCCCCAATCTTTCTATATTGTTCGATCCACTAAAATGATAGGTAAGACATGCGCGAACAAGAACTCTGACTAAGTAAAAATTAAGAATAAGAATAGAAAGTGCGTTAGTACAGATGATTTGTCGTCTATCTACCACGTTGCAGAACGAAACGAATAAGAAATATAGTATCGCCAGGTGGTACAAAAGAAGCTGTCACAGAACGTATAGTAGATTTATTTTTACTGCTTACTGGCGATAAAAGATAAGGAAAATGGGTATTTGTAATTGACCAACTCTAACTTACCAAAAATTGCGCTACAACTGCAAAGTATATTTATTTTATGCGTCGGTATGCTTCCGATAGAAGAAACGAACAGAGAATAACCGAACCCACTGAATAAACAGAAAAAATTGGCAAGTTTGCAAAGCCGGTAAAACCTCAGAGAAAATCGGACCCAGAACCATCGAAAGCGAGTCTGCACAATGTGTCTCCCAGACCAGGGGGGTTATTTGGGAATTCGATTCGATAACGAGAGTACAAGATTCTTATTTGCTTTGAATGGGATTTGAACGATTCTTATTTAAAATCCAATACGAATCTAATACTCTCGTTATCGAATCGAATTCCCAAATAGCCCCCCAGGGCCCCTATTCTTGCAATAAGTGGAAATTTCCGCATGCAGAATATAATTTGCTTTAAAATTCTTTATATATTATTCAAATTTTTCGCCGGCTGCTTTAATCGTTTTTTCAGATTTGTTTGCAAGTTTTCTATTATTTATTTCCCTACTTAAGCTAAGTAGGAACAGAACAACAGCGACGACGACGAGCGTCGACGAATAAATAAAAAATATCGCCGCGATATTGCTGTAGCTAACAGAACAAAAGCGTCAGTGTATGGTGATAAAAAAACAACCAAACGGCATAACCTTCTGTGTTTTTGACACATGACGTTGTGGCGTTAGGCTACTAAATTGAAAAAAATTGTTAATAATATGACGGTTAAATAATACCAACTTATACATATATAAAAAACAGTTGGCAACATTGTTTCGTCGGCGACAAAAAAAAAATAGACTCTAAATTTTTTTCAACGAAAAAATCGTCGTCGCCTGCGTCGATGGTTGTGTTTGTTTTGCATGATTTCGGTGTTTTGTAATATGACAGGCGATTTCGCTCGCCGCCTTCGCTCATGTTCTGTTTTGAGCTTAAAAAAGAATCGGTGGAAATTTATAAATAATAGAAAACATGCAAACAAATTTAAAAAACAATTAAAGCAGCCGGCGAAAAATTCGAATAATATAAAGAGTTTTAAGGTATAAACAGAACCAGAGATACAGCGACAAGAAACATCGACAAAATACATTTGTCAGCCGGTGATGTCGCTTTGGTAAACACAACAAGCGCGTCACCGTTTAAGCGACAAAACAAGAAAAATAATAATAAATTAAATCTAAAATATTTCATTTATCTTTTTATCGACTCTATTTAAATTTGTTCACATAAAACATTGTGTACAATATTCAGATTTCGTTTAAATTCATTAAAAAACAGCTGTAAAAATGTTTACCAACATAATAATCTGACACTTATATTTATGGTATTGCAGCGCCAGCGACAAAATTAGAATAGATTCTAAAAAAATTCGGCGACAATGTCGTCGTTGGCAGCGACATTGGTTGTGTTAGTATACTATGGTTGATGTGTATTTTAATTTGGCAGGCGTTGTATTTTGTCGCTGTATCTCTGGTTCTCGTTATACCTTTAAAGCAAATTGTATTCCGCATGCAGAAATTTCCACCGATTCTAAGAATACGCACCCAGGTCTTGCAGCCCTCAATAAAAGATCTGCGCAACGCCATGATTTTTGAACACGAATAAAGGCACTACGTACCTTCTTCATCAGCCTGAATAAATCATAACCCCTAAATGATCCAACGATGACTCTGCATGTTGAGGTGTTTTCAGATTAATCTGGATCTGTCACAGGCTCTGCCACTTCTTTGCATAAAAGAACTGGTAAATGGGATTTATACAAAAGCGTTGGACCAAAACTGGAAGAATTCTGAAAATTCGAAACAAGGCAGGTAAGTTAATCTATAACAGGAGAAAGGATAATCCAAGAACAGAAACTATTGGTGTGGGTCCAGAGAGGTACTGGGCCTTTACTCTCTCAAACTTGGATACGACCAACATCATCCTCGACTGGCATGTATAAAATATATCGAAAGGAAGTCGCTCTCTAACCACATCTATAGATTAGATTTAATATCAAAATTCCTCAAACAGTATAGAATCGCTTTTAAGAACATCTAAATATATCAGGTGGTAAGTCTAATAATAATAATTCTATCACAGATCTTGCCTTATCCCACCGCGTAAGTAGGATCAGTCATGAAGCGATATAGTGAACTAACATTTCCCAGGAGCAGAACTTCAATCTTTTTACTAATCAGGAAGCCAACCAGAAGCCTACAGGTGCACAAATTTATTTATTTTTTTATCACAGTTCGAGGGCCGAGGCATTAACCCCTGCACCATTTGTCTGGTATTTTCTATCTTCATCCTTAGGGAAATCTGCAGGGTTTTCGAATTTCTTGAAGTTGTCAACGGCACATCCCCCAGCTTTCTCGTATTACGTCTGTACGTGAGACAAAACCATGTTAACTGGTGGGATTTTCTACATTTTTTGCACCAACAACGCTTCATAACCGTGTATTCGCTTCGAACCCGTGTTCGAATTCCGTACTCTTGGAGGGTTACCTGTACAACATTTTTGTGAAATAACTTTCTATTGGAGTAGTAATCATCATAGTCGTAGCCTTTTCGTATTCGTAGTGTTTTGGTACGATACCGCTTAAATGTTCAGTAGCATTTTCGTGGCAAACCATGATGAATCTAAATATCGTAAGATGGGGGGTCAAGACCACGATAATTTGTGATTGATCAAGGCAGTAGGCATCATACTTCGAGAAAAGACATCTGGAGGATTCTGCTTTGAATCAATGTAACGCCAGGGTTGTGAATGCGTCAATTGGTGTATATAATTGCCCTCTGTTGGCTACAAAAAGGTTTTCAAATTTGACATTTTGATTTTTTTTTCCAATATATTAGCTGATAGTTGGAATTTTCATGATGCACACATATATGGCGATACACGCTAAAGGCGTACTTATGTGATCAGGGGTGGGATGTTGTAACATCACTTTTTTCGATACTATCAAAATTTATATCTCTTTCATCACGAATAAAATTTAAGGTTTTTTCATTTATCAATTGCATTGTTTCTATTGCGATCTCTATTTATTCGAATGAAACATTATGTCGCTCTACTCTTATTCCATCACCTACGTTTTTTATGAGTGATACTTTATCGAAAGACAAAAAAGAGATAAATAAACAATTTATTCTAGTAGCGTGCGATCGCAATATAGAAAGCAAAATTGAAAAGCGAAATAGCAAGCAATTTTATTTTAGGAAAAAGAGATATAATGTTCGATAAATATCGAAAAAAGTGATGTTACAACATGCCACCCCTGAAACGACATCAAATAGATACGAGATGATCTTGGACCCCCGATCCCGATCAAAATATCATTCAAAGTTACTTAATAAACACATTTCACTTAACACTTGTTTTTCTATTTCGCAAGAAATTATTTTTGAATATTTTAATTAAAAAAATGGTGATTCGTCAACAGTAGCACTAAGGTGTTTCTACAGATTGGAAAAGACCAGCATCAAATTATTATCTCATTCGCCACTGCGTACTCAAGCCATAGATTGCTCAACGACGAAGCTTAGAGTGATATCATCAAGGATAGCCAACGAACTATCTTTGAAAGCTTTTAACGCTATTTGCCGTAGGCACTCGGCGAAATACACTAACACTTAATAAAGACATGTCACTTAATGTTGTTCACTTGTTTTTCTATTTCGCGAAAAAAATATTTTTGAATATTTTAATTAAAAAATTGGTTCAAAATGTTTAAAAATCACTCGATCGATTTCGACTTGTTAGGTCATCATCAGGAGTATCTACTGGTCATCAGGGATATCTGCCCCCAACCTCTAGTCTAAGGTATACAATGAATTAAAATTATATAAAAAAAAAATTTATATTTACATTATAAAGTTGATTTTTTAACATTTGTGGCACTATCAAAAAAAACGATAAGAGCGATTAAAACTCTTTGGTCTGCAAGGTTGATGAAGCAATTATTATTAATAAAAATAAATAAAATAAATAAATAAAATAAAAAAAGGGAAAAATTTCTCCTTACCTGATTTTATCGATGCATACGTAAAGTAAAATTATGCCAGTTCGGTTAACAGAAGCATACTTGTCATCTTCCACTTCAATGACTCCTTGTAGGAATTGTATGCGGCAATACCATTGTTGCCCGTTTTAATTGAGCCATCTCACCAACACGTTAAATTCATTTCACAATTTCTACTATCACTTTCACTCCTAATATTCCACTCACACTTTATTACAATAAATTAAATAATTGGCAAGACTCACCAATACCGCAACAACAGAACAGCTAATCCAAACACTTTGTAGTCCAAATTCACACAGATGCAAATCGACAAATTCAAGTTAATTGGATAATCCACTAAATCCCAAAAAATACATCAGTTTGATCTCCAACAATTATAGTTATATTATTCGATCTATCATGATCGACGGTATTGAAGCAAGAGAACAATTTTCAGTTTTTGCATTACAATAAAATGCATACAAAAAATTACCGTTAAATCCAGTTTTATCAAGTTGTGATCATAAATTTTTTTTTGTATGTAAAGCGATGTAAATAATCAATAAGAGAGTCGCAGGTATTATTGATCCTCCTCGCGTACACACAATATTTCCTGAAACCTCTTAAGGTAATTGGTCTGTATCAATAATAATCACAACATCAATTTCACATGTATCTTTAGCTCATTCAATTACGTTCACAGCAGCCTCCGAGTTGCAAAAAAAAGGTTGCAGGTTTAAGCATAATAAAAAACCTAGTAGAGATTTTGTACCGAACGTATTGTTTAAACCGTTATCTGAACGTTTACTTATCTAATCAACCAATCGATTCGAACAGTGGTAGATAAGTAATATTTGTCACATACATCATATCTTTCAAGCGCGCGTGGTTCGATCGGTAGCTCCTCGATTTTCCAAAATTTCTTTAATGAATCTTGGGTTGTTACAATATCACTATCACTATTTGTATATCCAGGTGTCAAAGTAATGCAGTTTAGCAAATTTTGTTGTATACCACCAGCAACCAATTATGATTCATATAATCAGATAATCCTTTTATTTTTTGTTCATGAATTCCCAGAACCTCGAAGAAGTATTCAATGCCAATCAATAAATCAATGGTACTGGATTTATTGGAATATGAATCAGAAAGCTATTCGGTCTTGCCCTGGACAGGCCAAGGCATTGAATGCAAAATTCAGTGATGAAGCACGGCTGCGACCCCGGATCTAACAAGGCTCGAGCTCGTTGAAAATATCCACTGCGAGATTGTACGTTAACGAAAACAGTAGGTAACAGCATAAAAGTGAGTATTTCATGATATTTGTTGATGTTAATGTCTCGTAATCAAAGTTGCCTGATCGAATATCTGGAAGTATTGAACTGCCAGTCTATACATGAAAAGCAGTTGAACAATTTGGTCCTTGTGAATGTAGAAGCGAATGATGCTTCTTGTACATTGTACATACATTTCCGAACTGTAGGTGCTGATATTTCCTTCAAAAATGATTACTAGTTTATGTTGAAATAACCCTTTTAACTTCAATCCTACATGATTCTAACGTGTAACATAACGTCTAACGTCTACCACTTACACGGACTTTGATTGATAAATGATTGAATTAGGGTTGAATTAGTTCGGTTTGGCTTATTGTACTGAGTTTCCAATTTTCACTCTGCCTCATAATTATTGTCCGTTGCGGATATGTGTTGAATCATTCCGGCAGCCCCTCCTCTTAGCACACTTTTCAACTGTTACAACTTTTGTGCACCTTTTAATTGTGAGAGGTTGTGAACTGTATTTAAATATAGATCTGAATATAAATCTGAATGGTACCAAGGTTAATTTTGGGTAATTCAGCACTGGTTGTATTTATCGATTAATAAAACTATATCTGCTGAGCTACAAATTATACCAGTGTTTCGTTTGCAATTTATTAAATCATCCAAACGAGGTCGGATACCAAATTCGGTAGTGTCATTGACGATTTTTCTCTCTAATTGTAAAATGGTTTCTGTTGGTACAGCCGTGGTGATTTCTAATTCTAATTTGACCATCCGTTTTATTCACTTTGATTTTTAATCAAACCAAAACGATTGGTGACACCTCGGGTTGAGTAGTGGCACTAAAAGTGGTATTATAACAATTTTGTTGTATAGCGGACTATAGTAGCCTAGAACAGAATCTAGAATATTCGATCTTTGCGAAAGTGAGTTCCGGGAAAATAATAAGTGGTGTTAAGTGAAACAGTGGTGTAATTAAAAATTGTAAATGGTGTATTAAGGCTGCGGGCTAGTAGTCGAGTAAATCATTTACTATGGTAAAAATCGAATTTAGGACAGATTTTTTGATCAGTTTGCCATAGAGTTTTTGAAAAACAAATGAACATACCGAAAAATTTACTTAAAATTAACTTTTACCCGAATTTTGGCCCGCAGCCTAAGTGAATTAATAAATAATTGTGGAAATTATTTGTTGTTAGATTTAGGCTGTGTGCCAACCTTAAGGTAAATCGTTTACTGCGATAAAACCGAATTTAGGAAAGATTTTTCGATCAGTTTTCTATAGAGTTTTTAAGTTTCAAAATTAATTTCCAATAATTAAAAAAAACTTAATTCTCACAATAGAATTCCTTCTTTCTTTCTAAAACTCTTTATTACAACTGAAAACAAAATTCAATCCTGGTTGCTATATTCATGAGTTTATATGTGCCTACTTGTATACATAATTTAATATAAATATATAACCTTACAGCTCGGCTATCCTGACCAATTCAGCGACCTCGCTGACATATTACATATTATAATTAATTCCTGTATACTTATACACACATTTACATTTTTTATAAATTTTAACACAATTACTAAACCTTAATTGTTTAATTGAATCTCAATTTAAGTCACATTCTGACCATTATTTTTTTAACATTAAATTATTACATTAAATACTACGAATGTCTCAATAAAACATTAAATTCACATACATTTTGGAAGTTTTTTTTTTAATCTAAATATTCTGTTTCGTATTCTGAGTCTAGATATTCAATACTACCATATTCTATTTCTTCGTCATCTTCTAAATTTTCGTAGTTTAAGCGGTTTCCCTTCTGTATTTTGTCCTGTAAATCATTATTTTTTGTGTATAACCGCATATTTCTAGAATCAAATATATCTTCAAACTTTCGACGGGAAACCGGTATTGATAACCATCAATATCTTTAACCAAATACCGATCCTTATCCAACACTTTACATATTCTATACGGTCCCTTAAACTTAGCCCTCAATTTGCCGTTAACACCTACTATCGGATTTTCCCGCAGCATCACTAAATTTTCTTCCTCGTATTTTACAGAGTTATGAACCTTTTTATCATAATACTTTTTATTATATTCTTGTTGCCGTTCCATAGAGATCCTCGCCCTATTCCTAACTTCCAAAACATTCCTATCCTTTTCATCTAAACACCTACCATCTATATCTGCCATGCACGAATTTCTTTGCAATATACCGAACAATACCTTAGAAGGTAATTCGTTGATCGCTTTGTTCAACGTATTATTCAATATGTATTTCGCGTTATCTATAACCTTGTCCCACGGTCCTTCACTCTCATGTGTCAGTTTCGCTAACAACGGTACTAACACTCTGTTGTAACGCTCAACCTGACCATTCAAATTGGGGGATGCTGTAGCAATCTTTACATGAACTATCCCCTTTTCTTTAACAAATTTCTCAAATTCTTTTGAAGTAAACGCAGTTCCCCTATCAGATACTATACGCTTTGGTACACTACAATAACTAAAGTAAGTCAATAAATGCTTACATACCTCCGCTGTGTTCGTTGTTCTGGTTGGAAATAGCTTAATATACTTGGTAAATGCGTCCACAGCCAGCAAAACATACTTATTTTTCTTGTTCGTATTTTCCAGAGGTCCCAAATGATCTATATGCAACGTTTCAAACGGGCAATTTCCCTTATATATTGAATGTAACAACGCTTCCTTAGTTACAGGTTTTGGGTTATATGCTATACATGCTATGCACTCATTAATATGTTGCTTTATACGTTCCTTCATTTTCTCAAAATAACATTGTCCTCTTATTGATTCACAGTTTTTAACACTTCCCATATGTCCCATATTATCATGATATTTATATATAAGTGACATAACCATACCTTCTGGAACCAGTAGTTGCAATCTACTTCCCTCTTTTCTATATACTATACCGTCTCTCAACTCATATCCCTTTAACTTTTGATTCAATATTCGTAGTTTTGTTGTCTGAATATTTTCATCCTCAAGCTGTCTAATATATATTTTTTCCAAAAATAAATCCTTCTCTTCTGTTTTTATACAATAAACTTGTGCTCTACTTAGTGCGTCTACATGTTTCATTTTATCGCCTGCTCTATGTACTACTTCAAAATTAAAGTCTTCTAAGAATAAAGCCCAACGCTCAATTTTACTATTCATATCTCGCTTATTCAATGTTAGCCTTAAAGCATTACAATCAGTAACCACTGTGAACTGTCTTCCGAACAAATACGGTCTAAACCTCTGTATACTATAAACTAACGCCAATGTCTCAAGCTCAAGGCTATGTAACTTCGACTCTGCGTCCGTTGTTTTCCTACTGTAAAACATTATAGGATGACATTCCCCATCTTCCTGTTTTTGTAAAAGTACCGCACCGTATCCCGAACTTGAGGCATCCGTATGTAATTGAGTTTCGCGATTTATCGAATATACACTCATCACAGGCCTTTCCATTAACAAATCCTGCAATTGACTAAACGACTTAAAATATTTTTCCAAAAATACAAATTCAACATCTGCGGTTTTAACAATTCGTACAAAGGAAAAGCAATTCTACTAAAGTTTCTTATAAATTTCCGAAAATAACTAACTAGACCAATAAAACGTTGTAAAGCTCTTGCGCTTGTTGGAACGGGATATTTACTTATACTTTCTATGTGCCTGTCGTTCAACGTAATCCCGAGCGCACTCACATTATATCCCAAGAACTCAATCTTTGTTTTAACAAAATGACATTTTCCAACATGCAACTTAACGTTATTTCTCGCCAAAATGCTAAATAATTGCTTTAATAAACTTAAATGCTCTTCATAAGTTTTTGTTGCAACAAGAACATCATCTATGAAAACTATAATCCTATCATCATTTATTAATGGTTTTAAAACAAGTTGCATATATTTTACAAAATGAGCCGGAGAGTTGGTATACCCAAATGGTAACTTATTAAATTCCAAACCCTGATCCGTTACAAACGCTGTATATTTTTTCGACTCTTCCTTCAAATTTACATGATAAAATCCATTTCGTAAATCCATAGACGAGAAATATTTCTTCCCACTCAGTCGTTGGACAATATCTTCTATCACCGGCATCGGATAGTAAATTCTTTCAACTATCTTATTCAACGGTCTATAATTGACACACATACGATAGTCATTGTCTTTTTTCTTATCCAAAACTACACGACTGGTATAAGGTGATTCGCTAGGTCTAATAACCCTTAACTCTAATAACTCATCTGTAATTTTCTTTAACTCTCCACTTTCATAATAACTAAAACGTTTTGGACTTGACGTTAATATTTTATCTTCACGTAACCTTATTTCGGCCTGATAGATAATCCCATTTTCGATATCTGTACTCTTGTTCAAATAATATTCGTTATAAATATCGTTAATATAGCATTACTATAACCTACGGTCTCATATGTGTCACCTACATCTAATACAACTTCATTCATCACTAACAATTCCGTATCAGTGTTAACTACCTCCTTCATTATATCCATGTCAAAATTATTTTTTTCTTTTCCGTCCACAATTTTCACCACATTAATCCCGTTTAATTTCAAAAAATCTCTTCCCAAAATTATATCTAAATCCATTGCTTTATCAGGCACTACTCGATAATTAACCTTATACACATTATTTTCTATTATAATATTACTCTCCCAACTTCCTAAAATTACTAATTCACAACCACGTTCTCACTATTAATTTTTCTTGATTCAAAATTCTTAACTAACTTTACTTTTACAACACTTACGTTACTTTCGGAATCAATTAACACATGGACCTCTACTAGCGTTTTCCCAATGATCGTCATTGCTTTCACTTGTCCTTCGCCATTAACAATCACCTGCTTCTCCGTTTTCATTTCTGCATTCTCCGCTTGACCATTCATATACAATATATCCCCTTCTAATTTCACTTTACATTGTTCTTTCATATGTCCTATTTTTTTACATCTTTCACATGTCGGTTTCCTTTTTAGTTGAGTACAATTGGTGGCTATATGTCCTTGTTGAAAACAATTATAACACTCCTTACTTCTCATCCAATTTGACTAATTCTCGTGTTTCTTCTGATTATTTTCACAAATTTTTGTTCTTTCCATATGACCACTCGGATTATACAATCTCCTTCCGCTGTCTCCCTCACACCCGTTCATCTTCACATGCCACTCTATATGTTCCTTCAACTCTCTCAGAGTATTAACTCTAATGGACTTTACCGCTGAACTCAGCTTATATTTGTCCATGCCCATGATAATATAGTAAATTATATTTTCATCCTTTAACTGTCCTTGAGCTATTTGGCACATGTCGTAATAATATTCCACTAATGTTTGCTTGCCTCTAATTCTTTTTCTTAGCCGCTCGTGAATTTCCGCTTGTGAACACTTACTTGGGAAATTTGAACAAAATTCCAATGAGAATGTGCGCCACGTTCTCACCCTGTCAACAACCGACTCATACCACTTTTGCGCGTATTTCAGCATTTTATTTCTTGCTGCTAACAGCACCAACCTCTCATCAAGAGCATGAACATCCATCATAACTTCCACATTCCTTACCCATTGATCGGAACTCAGTCCGGTTTCATCGGTAGGATCAAAATTTGGCAACATTTCCATAATGTCCCGAATCGTAAATCTCGTATAACTATTGTTAGTGAACGTTTCTTTTCGTCTTTCAGAGTATCCATGTGCATCTGCAAATTCTGTATTATTACCCGAATATACGTGTTCTGAACTAGGGGCTTCATCATTTATTTCGCTAACAGTATCTCGATGATTTTCGCCTACAGATTCTTCATTGTCCTTTTTTAACGTATTCATCAACAACCGTTGAACCAAAATTCCTTTATTTCCGGTTGTTTCTAAACCACGTGCACCCAACTCATCATTCAATTCTTTTACACTGAAGCTTTTCATTTTTTTTTTATTTTTATATAAATATATATATTTATTATCAATCTATTTAATAATCCATATATCCCACTTTTGAACTTTAAGTTTCAAAATTAATTTCCAATAATTAAAAAAAACTTAATTCTCACAATAGAATTCCTTCTTTCTTTCTAGAACTCTTTATTACAACTGAAAAGATAATTCAATCCTGGTTGCTATATTCATGAGTTTATATGTGCCTACTTGTATACATAATTTAATATAAATATATAACCTTACAAGTTTTTGAAAAATAATTGAATTTACCGAAAAATTTACTTAAAATTGACTTTTACCTTAAGTTTCGCACACAGCCGTAGTGTTTGTAAAATAAAAGTAGGAAAATTATTGTATAGGAATATTTCGGGAATATTCCAATAATGGCGTAATTATTTAGTAAATATTTGGAAATTATTCAAAGTGAGTGGATGAGTGAGCTTGAGAATAACGAGAAGAGATGTTGTAACCATCAAATTCTAAATCGATATTCACAATCCAGTGATTCGAACCAGACTTTGCAGGACAAATTCGCAAAAATTGGTGACAGCGGTGGGATTGTGAATATCAGAGGCTAAGTCTAGAATATTTGGCGAATAGGCGGGAAGTTGTTTAATCAACAAATTCAAAAATTTCATCAAAGAAATCAAAAATTACAACTCAATAGTCACACTATGTGATTATATAGACGGGTGTTCTACCCTAAGTCTAGATTATATGATAAATCACTAATTTATTCTTACAAACTTTTATCTCATTCACACCTGGTTCGATTCCCGTGCAAGTAATTTTAATTTTCTATTTTAATATTTTTCCTCAAATTTAATGCTAAATTAATTAATTAATTCAACGCGAGTTCCAGCATATCAGCCCTAAGGCATTTAGGATACTTAACTTCAACGTTGTTACAAAATTTCATCGAAAATGTAGGTTCAAAAATAACTTGATCGAAAACTTAAAATGGGGAGTTGCCTTGAAATAGGCATTACTTGTCCAGCAATTCTAATATATTCCGTGTTATCTGAAAACACAACGAAACCAAAAGTTGGATCAAAAATTTCATCAACGAATTAATGAGTTGCAAAACTAATTATAATTAATTGAAGCGGAGGTTGCTCAACAAAACCAGAACAATGGAGAAATGAAACAAGGAATTAAAAAAAACAACTAAGGCATTGGAAACTTCGAGAAGATGGACCAAAACGAGACTAAACATTTGGCAAAAGAGACAATAATGTAGGCGACGGGGAGCAAATGTTGAAAATGACTCTTGGTATTAAGAAGGAGTTGGATGATAAACATCATGAAGTGGGTCCCATTGGTTGGGGGAAACCATTCGACTTTGTGGAATCAAGCAATGGCGAGGAGACAGCAGATAAGGAGCATCAGTTGAGCCAATTAGAGAATAATGAACAATTCAACAGGTAATTTCCCGTTACCCCAGTTCAAGAAGAAAGAAACAAACTATACTTGGAAGTTTGCAAGCTCAACCGGATCGAGGTCTCACAGTGAGCCAATCATCCAATATTCTGCAACAATAGACTCAAACTTGATATTATAGACAAAATTAAAATAAAATCAGATTACTTATATCCAAAAGAAAACTTACTCAGGAAATTGCCGATAGTAACCCGGCGGCCAAGGATATTTTGGTATGTAAACACGGAATTTTTCTATTAGATAGGCTCGAATGGTTAAAAAAAATCTATAAATAGACACATGAAATTTAATTTGTAGATTACGTTCATCAACGAAAATAATTTAGTAACGAACGCTCTTAAGTAATATTCAACTTAACACAATTCTCTTTTCCCGGAAATGTGTATTTTGAATTTTAGGTTTCATCACTACTAATCTGCACCAATGACCAAGGTATATTCAAATTCACTCCGGAACAAGTTATACAAGAAGGATTAGATGTGGTCCAAGGTGATCGGAATTTTGGAATTAATTAACTCGTTGGCAAAATTCAATAAAGCTTTTAGGTTTAGAAGACATTGGCATCCAGCATGTTAACATAGCAAATGGCAAAGCGCCTAAATGAATTACAAAAATTACATAACAGGAGGATGAATTGTTTGCATTAAATTGAACATAAGTCTTTGATTTTAGCTAATTCAACAATTTCTTTGAAAACGCTATCGAAGAGACACGTATGTTGTATTAGTATACATATATGATCTCGATCGTCGAAATTACCAAGACGAATTCACTGGTCGAAACCGCACGTCGTACCGCACTTATACGAGTACAACTGATAAATATTTGATTTGATATCAAAATAAGTAAAATAAAATAAAATTATAAAACCATAAAAATTTTCAACTACTCGATGACCTCAAGTGTAAATATTTTATGGCTTAAAATCGAACGATCGATAATTATGGAATATCCAGTAACAAAGGTCAGTGATATATTTATAAGTTATTGGATTGCCGCCGTCTAAATCGTGCTCATTTTTTTTAATCAGATGTAGCATATCATATGAAGCAAAGTCCACTATTATTTGCTGGATTATAAAAATTGAAAGGCGAACGTCTAACCGATATCAAACTGGTCCACTAAAGCCATTTTATAGTTGCACTATAGATAACCGCACTTGAAAACCGCACGTAAACCACAACAAATTGATAGAAGTGTTTTTATAGACAAAATATAGAGTACGCTACAAATTTGATAAGACTCTAGTACTTGTCGTTTTTGTACAATCTCAAGTAGAGCGTCACTAATTTAAAATCAGATTATGTAAAATACCGTTTAAAAATGTAATTTAAATTTATTCATGAAAACAACTTTTCGTCTAGCGTCTAACTCAAATGTGGTGCATATGTACGTTGGAGGCGATTCCACAAGTCCATACGTTGTTGGAAGGGGAATCTACCCAATGCCATGGTTGTATTAAAGTCTAAAAATTCTTGTGTGCCCATAACACGAGTCCATTGTTGTGTAACCAAATTATCTAACTGTATGGTTGGGTTACTAAAATATAAAAATAGTAATTCGGGCATTAACCAATTTAGAAAAATAATCTATTCAAAAATTCTTACCCGGTTCTAGCAAAGTTGGTCCATAATCTCACCAAACGGCGACGTGCTTGAATAGCCTCATTGCTTGGTAATAGTGGTGGCGGAATATTTGTAATGCTAAACATATAGAACAAATCATCTCCATGCACTGCTCCAGGAAATTCAGTCAAAAGTAGCAAGCCTTTCATTAAACTCAAACTACCTTCAAACCCAAACTTATAGTAGTATACTGGTGGGGCTTGGCGCTCTGAATGCAATCGTACATGTGTATCAATGCCATGTGCAAACATAGCATCAGTTAAGAATTCAGACCATTCCAAACGTAAATCATTATTTAAAACACGATCTCCGAAATAAAATGAATACAGTTCATTGGAAACTTCACGTGCTGCTTGCGAACCCGGTGCAAGATTCCATGTGTATGGAATTAAAAGTTCACGATTATTATTAATCGATGGGAAAAGTCCCGGATTAATGATCACCTCACGTAACATAACAACACATTCAGCATCGACGAATCCACTGATGAATGGAACTTGGTTAAATCGTCCCGAACGAATAAGGTTCAATGGATCATCCGGTAACAACACTTCCGAAGCAATCACATTAGCTGGATCGCGACTTGGTACGAATGGGGTTGGGAACATACCACGAGGAATATCGCCACCAATTGTAGTTGGTGTAGCTCGCATAATATCGGCCACATCTGCACTACGTAATTGTGCAGCAAGGCTTGCGGTATCAGTTGTAGTAATTCCCATTTCGCGCGCCACCAATAATGCTGTGTCTAAGGGATTAGGATGGAACGCCCATAAATTCAAGGCGGAACCACTTTGAGCGATAGCCTTGGTGAATAATCCACTTGCAGATGGTGACAACACGAGGAAGTGAACTAAACATGAACCAGCACTTTGACCAAAGATGGTCACATCATTTGGATTACCGCCAAAATTCCCAATATTGTTGCGAACCCATTGCAAAGCGAGCACTAAATCTTTTAGTGCATAGTTTCCTGGAGCGTTGTTGTCTTCTGTACTTAAAAAACCGAAGACTCCTAAACGGTAATTTACGGTTACCACAACAACGTCATCGCTTACTAAATGCTCTGGGCCATAGATGAATGAGTCGCCTGATCCGGCTGAAAATCCACCGCCATGGATGAAGAACATTACTGGTCGTGATTGTCCGGTCAATGTTGGTGTGTACACATTAAGGAACAAGCAATCTTCGCTGCCCGAGAATCCAATAACACCAGGTGCCACACAAGTTTCACCATGCGCGGTAGCATCACGAACCCCAGTCCATCCGGGATGGGGTATTGGAGCACGAAAACGATTATTTCCTACGGGTGGTGAAGCATAGGGGATACCTTCAAACGAGAACATGCTCGTGAAGAGTCCAGTCGATTGAGTTCTTCCTTGAACTTGTCCTCCACTCGTTTGCACTACATTCTGAGTATGAAAGAAATAAAAATGTGTATAAATAATTTCGTGTAGCATAAAACATTATCTACTTACGAATGGTGTTGCATTTGGCACAGCGATATCTGCAGCCACTAGCGTAACCGCCAAGAATAATAATTTAAACATATTTTAACTTGGTATTATCAACCACTAATGGTTTAGTTTTAGGACAACAATCACTATTTATACTAAACGTTATCTTCGGCTGCCGCACTTAAAAATATGCCTTGTTTTTATCAGTTACAAGATTTAAGTGGCTCAAAACAAAATAATATATACGGCTTTGGTTTTATAATCATTTTAGGTTATAATCTTGATAATCAAGTTTAAGCCAGAATAATTAAAATATTGTATGTTATGGAGAAAGTTTCCACTTTTAAACAATTATGCATATCTCGATCAAAATCATGCGGCACCATTTTGCAACCCGTTTCAGACTAAAACTTTTCTTGTCTGTTTAATGTATATAGATTTATCTAACATTTTCCAGTGCCACAGACGAGGCTGAAACCATTTTGATTTTAGAAGAACTGCATCCAAAATGGCATTTATTGGAGAATGGATAATAGTTAAAACAGAAACATATGCAACGGCAACATATCTTGCAACAAAAATGCTAAGACAGCTGGCAAAGGAGGATATCATGATATCGCGAGTCAGGAATTTCCAATTAAGAAGGGTTAAAAATCGATCAGTGTGGTTCTCACTGTAATATCTTCAACCTAGAAGCCCTGTAGAGAAAAATTAATTACATTCGACCCAATTTTATGACACTGTTAAAACATTAACCAATCTATTCCAGATAAAAATTAATATCCTAGGCCAATACAAATAAGTAAGCTCATCATACTAAGGGGGGAAGGGGGTCTAGACATGAATTACGGAATTTTGTAAAAATTTTAATTGGTGAACAAATTTGAAGAACTAACATTGCTTTTGTAGCAAGGACTGTCCTTGATTTAAACGAAACACAAACTTACTATTGGTTCTTTTTTCTATCCAAAAACTACAAAACTTTAGTTGGCAACAAATGTCTGCAACAACTCGGCGCTTACTGAGTGGTTGTAAGTCAATTAACTTAAGACGATATTGAAATGGAGGTAGGTTGTACAAATCAATCAATTTTCTTTATGTTAACGTCGTGATAAGCGGACCACACTTGACTAGCATACTCGAGCAATTGTCAAAGTTGAAGAGCCTTTGTGAAATAAGGACCATCAAAATATTTCGACCAACGCTTAATAAAACCGAGCGCAGAGTTTGCTTGATTGATAATACTTTCTGAAATTGAATGTGATGTCACAAATGACACTCAAGTCATGGACAGAACCGTCTCTGGAAACGGCATCGTTTTAATATAATAGTCACGAAAAATGAACTGTGCAAATTTTCGAGAGTATGTGATTGTATGACATTTACCCACATTCAACTCAAGGTTGTTTTTCGCTCACCTTGTGAAGCAGTTGTTGAGCTCAGATTGGAAAGGCTTTTATCGGTGGTACGATTTACAACCCTTTTGTAAATCTTCATGTCGTCGACATAATATATAGATATGGATGTATTTTTAATCAAACTTTCAACGTTGTTGATAGACAGAAGGAAAAAATGAGCTGATACTGATGATCTGAACAGAACATGATAACTATGGTTTCTTAGACAAGAGCCCATCCAACAGAGAATTTGGGGTGGGAAGCCAACTTCTTAGAACCTGTGAAAATACCGTCAACTACATTTCCCGCCTCCATGGTATTTAATATTTGTAAAGTGAATTCAGTAACGTTTGTGGTGGTGGATCGTGCTATAAAAACACCATGCTGCGATTGTCAGACAACAACAGTTTACAATATTTTTTCCAAATGGAACTTTTCTAAATGGATGGAATAATTAAAAGAGAAAGCGTGTCTTTTGAAAAAGCGCCGTCAGCAGGTTCGGAAGAATATCACTGCTGTTTGTTAAGACCACTATAGAGTGGAAGGGAACCCGCTGGATTTGTTCTTTAAATTAATAAATCGCCAGAAACTATTAGGACTATTAGGAGAAATTGTCATGTTTGGGCAAAATTTTGGTATGGTAACCGCCACCATACTATTGATTTCCTTGCAAAAACTAGAAATGTTCCTCAATTTTTTAAGTTTAGATCATCAGAAATCTGAGCTGCTTGAGCTTTTTGGTTGGTTAATATCGGACAAGTATTTTTAAAAGCAGTCGGAAATGAATTCTCAATCCAGTTTGCATGGGTATCAATATCCTCTACCGATCGAATCAATTGAATTCTGGTTACCTTGTGCTTCTCGTTCCGTAATAATTTTTCACAAGATCACCAATATGGGGGGTAACGAAACCGCACATTAACTTCTCTGCTGTGATAGGAACTCCACCCACCGCCTCAACGTAGCCTCCGAAAAATTTCCCGTACAGCGAATCCTAGCTCCTACATTTAAATCAGTTGCTCCCATCTACCTTTCCAAATATTAAGATCAAATACGTGACATAATGGTGGAAAGTGATATAATCCTACATAATATCAAGCTAATTAATGATATCAAGCTAATTTTGTCATCAAAAAGTTTATCTATATACACGTTCAATACACAGCAACAAAAATTTTAAGCCACCGAATTACGTATCGTTTAATAAAGGCTTATCGCGATAATAAAATCACAAAAATGTTTTTTCGTTATCAATCGTTCAAGAAAAGCAGATAAAAATATTTCACTTGACCAACGATGTTTTAATATTTTCAGCTTACTTTCACGTGCATCCAACTTATCTATTCATTAAAATCGTGCTTCAAAAATCGAAAAATAACTTTCTCAAGTGGAGTGTGTGATAAACGCGATTTTTTGTACATTTGTTTTTATTGCAATCGGCGGTGATTTTAAAAATATCACAGACATTTTAATTTCACTGATCTAACTTAAATGTGGTGCATATGTACGTTGGAGGCGATTCCACAAGTTCATACGCTGTTGGAATGGCCATCTACCTAACGACAAGGTGGAATTGAAGTCCAAGAATTCTTGTGTACCCATAACGCTGGTCCATTGTTGTGTAACCAAATTATCTAATCGTACAGTCGGATTACTGAAATATAAAAATAATAATTTTAGCATTAGTATAAAATTTTAAATTTTATATTTGTATTATTACCCGGTTCTGGCAAAGTTGGTCCATAATCTCACCAAACGGCGACGTGCTTGAATAGCTTCATTGCTTGGTAATAGTGGTGGCGGAATATTTGTGATACTAAACAGATAGAATAAATCGTCGCTGTGTACAGCTCCAGGAAATTCACTCAAGAGCAGCAAACCTTTTAGTAAACTCAAACTACCTTCAAACCCGAATTTATAGTAGTACACTGGTGGTGCTTGACGCTCTGAATGCAATCGTACATGTGTATCAATACCGTGTACGAACATGGCATCAGTTAAGAATTCCGACCATTCCAAACGTAAATCATTATTTAAAACACGATCACCGAAATAAAATGAATATAGTTCATTGGAAACTTCACGTGCTGCTTGCGAACCCGGTGCAAGATTCCATGTGTATGGAATTAAAAGTTCACGATTATTATTAATCGATGGGAAAAGTCCCGGATTAATGATCACCTCACGCAACATAACCACACATTCAGCATCGACGAATCCACTGATGAATGGAACTTGGTTAAATCGTCCCGAACGAATAAGGTTCAATGGATCATCCGGTAACAACACTTCCGAAGCAATCACATTAGCTGGATCACGACTTGGTACGAATGGAGTTGGGTACATACCACGAGGAATATCGCCAGCAATTGTAGTTGGTGTAGCTCTCATAATATCGGCAATATCTGCGTTACGTAATTGCGTAACAAGGCTTGCGGTATCGGTTGTAGTAATCCCCATTTCACGAGCGACCAATAATGCTGTAGAGAGTGGATTAGGATGGTATGCCCATAAATTCAAGGCAGACCCACTTTGCGCAATTGCCTTAGTAAAAAGTCCACTAGCGGTCGGTGATAACACGAGGAAATGAACCAAACATGAACCAGCACTTTGACCAAAGATGGTCACATCATTTGCATTACCCCCGAAATTTCCAATATTGTTGCGAACCCATTGCAAAGCGAGCACTAAATCTTTCAATGCATAGTTTCCTGGAGCATTATTGTCTTCTGTACTTAAGAAACCGAAGACTCCTAAACGGTAATTTACGGTTACCACAACAACGTCATCGCTTACTAAATGCTCTGGGCCGTAAATGAATGAATCGCCTGATCCGGCTGAAAATCCGCCGCCATGAACGAAGAACATCACAGGCCTTGCTTGTCCGGTCAACGATGGTGTATAAACGTTCAGGAACAAGCAATCTTCGCTGCCCGAGAATCCAATAACACCGGGCGACACACAATTCTCACCATGTGCGGTAGCTTGACGAACCCCAGTCCATCCGGGATGGGGTATTGGAGCACGGAAACGAAGATTTCCTACGGGTGGTGCAGCGTATGGAATACCTTCGAACGCAAACATACTGGTAAAAAGTCCAGTCGACTGGGTTCTTCCTTGCAATTGACCACCGGTCGTTTGAACAATATTCTGTAAATAAAATTTTAGATTTATTATCGAAAAAAATTATGAATAAAATGTTTTACTTACGAATGGTGTTACGTCTGGAACAGCAAGTTCCGCAGCCACTAGCGTCATCGCTAGGAACAATAATTTAAACATTTTACTTTCTAATTTCCAACCACTAATGCTTTAATTTTCTTCAGCATCGACATTTTTATATACCAAATTAATCTTATCTCCGATTTTTGATTGAAAGGTGTGCCAACTTTATCGCTTACATATTTAATTGTATTGAGATTCAGTTATATCATGCAAGTTTCGGTGCAAAATCATGCCACCCCTATATTCGGATGAAATCAATAAACTGCTATGTTCCTTTTAAAGATAAGCCCATTACAATATCAATTTGTCTTGGTACGAGCAATAAGGAGGAAGAGATAAAATAAAAAATAAAATTTTAAACTGACCAATCGTATAATTCCGACGCTTAACATTATCGCTTAATCATATAAAAAAAACGCAAGACGTTTGTTTGTTTTGCAACTGACCACTGATAATAAAACCACTGATAAGAAATAATTTCAATTGGCTAATGCTATTTGCATTTGATGTCACGAGCAGGGTCGTCCTTGTAATTAAATTTAAGCACGGATTAATTTTAATTGCAAGCCAATTTCAATAAACACTGGCATCGATTATGTTATTCTGTTGTCAATTGCATACCTAAAGGCTGAAATTGTGTTGTGTTTACCAAATTTGTTGCTCAATTCACGAATTGTATAGGTACGCCTAAATGGTTCTTATTTACGCAATATATATTTTAAAATATAAGCAGCAATGTCGTGACAGTAAATAGCATACTATCGAGACTGTAAAATATATCAAGCGAATATCTATCGATATTAAAAAAAAATAATTTTAGATTAATTGAATTTTAAATATTTTAAGATTAATAAGGTAAACATTTTGATTATGTTGACAAGTCCAAACTTCCGATCATTAAATCTTAAAAGACTGCAAGCAGATCTTAAACCTATATAGATGTATTTGTAAC
Source organism: Nephrotoma appendiculata (assembly GCA_947310385.1). Lineage (NCBI taxonomy): Eukaryota > Metazoa > Arthropoda > Insecta > Diptera > Tipulidae > Nephrotoma > Nephrotoma appendiculata. Next base: position 343,784,147 of record OX371224.1, read on the forward strand.
ATATTAGTTCAATCTGCCCTTTCGTGACACAAGACAGCAAATTGGTCTCATTGATCCATAACAATGGAGACTGAAACACCAAAACGAAATATCTAAGCTGGATAAACTACAAAAGCTACGATGGTAACAGTTAAGTCTATTAACGTGATCTATTAACGTGACACAATATTACTGATTATCAGAAATAAATAATGAGCGGATGCCTAGAAACTTTCGCATTTTAACAGTGTAACATTGTTAAGTAAAAATTTTCGCATCTTTCTTGATAGAAGACCACATAACATTTTTAGTTAAAACGTTCGGTGTGACACATTACGGAAAGATTCGACGAAGACTTGACCCGTAAACTTAATGAAATAAAAGGTCCCGGTATACCTGTTGAAATACCACTATGCAAAATGTTTCTAAGTTCCGCATTATTGGTCTGTGCATCTGCGATTACTGTATAGTCAATGCTGATACGGTATATCTGCAACGACGTTATCAACACATTGGATCTGTTGAATATCGGTAGTGAATTGACTAATGAAGTCATGTTCCCTAAATGAACACGGCGATGCTCCAGATTCTGATAAAAGGCATAAACAGCGCCAGGAATGAAACGTCTGGAATGATTTGAATTTTATTTTGAACAGAACCATTTTCAGAAAGTTCATATAAAAAACATCCTTAAGATGTCCAAGATGTTCTTCGAAATTTTTAGGTGCGATTAAAATATCATCTAAATAGACAAAACAAAAATTAAGGCCAAATAAGATCAAACGCACCAATCTTTCAAAAAATTTTGGGGCATTCTTTAGGCCAAAAGGAGGAGTAATTGCTGTTTTTGGAATATCGCAAGGTTCGATCGGATAATTTGATAATACGCTTGGATAAGGTCTAAATATATTGTGCAACCTTCGAGTTGATACCAAAAGTTATGTACCTTGAGTATTGGGTATCCGTCCGGAATTGTCATTCTATTTAGCGCTCGGTAATCGCCGCATGGTCTCCAATCACAATTTTTGTTTACAAATGCCCTGTGCCATTATGTGGTTGTATTCATTTTTGGTGGTAAGGAGAATAACTGGAGCGAGGTGTCTAGGTGTTGCTGAAATAGTTGCATCGGTTCAGTTTAATGATCGACCTGCTCCAATTTTGATTAGTAGTTTACTGAAATTTAGTTAATAAGTTTTGAATTTCGATAGGTATACGACGGTTTTATCAATAAAACGATGAGCGAGATGTTAATGAAATCGAAAGTAATGGGGACCTGCAAATTTGAGAAAATCGCACTCAAAATAGAAATCGACACAGCCGCTAAAATAAATTCCCATCGACACACTCTTCTAAGACCAAGAACAAGATTTAAAATTTATGAACCAAAACGTTTAATAGGAATGGATTTGGCTGCGAAAAATTGATGAATCGGGACAGAATTTTGAAGATTTTTTAAAAATTTATAAGAGTAATCGAAACATCAGCCCCAGTATCAATAAGAAAGTTAAATTTGGAATTGCTGCCTTGAATAAGAAGGCGACTTGTTGCGAAATCTTCATTCAGATGTGCCCAAATCTGATGAATGTATTGTTTTTTGCATCATCCTTGCGCGTTCGCACCAAATCTGAGAAAGAAATCTGGACATCCACAATTGTTTCAGTGATTTTTCACGCAATGCAATTCCAGAATTAAGTTCAAACTCGTTCAAATTGGAGTAGCGTACGATCTTTAAGTCGTGTAAAACGTGTAGTCGTTTTTACTGTGGTTTTGTTCGAATCTCTTAATGGTAGTTTGATCCCTCGTACCGGATTAGGGATCACAGCAATAAAATCCTAATTCGGGAAGTTCTATTCAGAAAAACGTGGTTACCAATGTACGTAAGTGGTTCATTCGTCTGGTACCATGAGTCGAACCGAAATAGTATGGCTGCAAAGGCAAATTAACGAAAATTTTGAAATTTGTCAAAGATCTAACAGATTATTCGACAGAACCGGTGGACGAGATTAAGATAAGAATGCAAAAGATTTGCTCGACTAATTTATCAAAATAGACGCGTATGGTCGCCTCTAATTTGATAAATAAAGAAACAGAAACATAGGAACAGGAAATTGGTGAAATCGAAGAGAAATATCTGTCAGCACTATCTGAAAAAAAACAGTGCACTATACGCAAACGTCAACCGATCAATAAAGACAAGTAGACTAAAGTCGATATATCTACGTTTTCTGGAAATCCGAAGGGTTCCAAAGTTTAATTGATCTATTCAACTCTGCCATTGTTAATGTTAATATGGAAAGACAAGTAACATGCGGAAAGACGTAGTCACAAAAATTATAGTTGAAAGTTCATCAACTTAACAAAACGTCAAGATCAACAACATCAAGTATACGATCAGTATACATTATACGACGATGAAGTACTCCGAGGCATAAATGCATTAAGTGTCAACGACGATGCTCATATTGGTGGATCATCTGGGTCACTCACTATATATGGAGCCAACACCGTTGATTCAAAAACTGACTCTGTCACTTCAGCTTTGATTCAGCTGAAGATACAAGACTTATAACGAATCTGAATCACACGCTTCGCTATATAGGTATTGCAACAATCTGCATGAAACGAAAACTACAAAATCATAATGATGACATAATCCTCAACGCACTAGAAAATTACAGCTAGACTGCGTTAGTTGATGAAAAGGGATGATTTAAGGTGGCTATCTGCTATGCAGCTCGCTGCACGAAGGTCGACTAAAATCACCCAATAGCAACCTGGTTGCCCATCACACAAAGTTTGGGCGAGTATAGTTGGAGAAAGTGCTGAGACCAAAGCCCAATAAATTCAAGCAATCTGCACCGTCCTTGATATAGATAACACGGTGCGGCATTTCTGAGAGGTGGAAGAGGTTGGAGATACCAAACAACCTGCGTTGAGTGCAAAAGAAGCACACTTTATCAAGTACTAAAGGAAAACACATTCAAGTTCGATGAGACCAGAGTTTCAAGTATAACTATAAGACGCGAGCTGGAAGAGCTCCATTCTCTATATAATGAGTTTTTATCTGAATACAACTAACTAGCTCACATGAGAATGGTGGAAAGTCCGATCTATATCAACGCTTACTTTATGGTGTATTAAAAAAGCAAACTAGTACTACCAAACATCAGATATCGTGAAGATGTATCGTCATCTGTATACGAACTGGACCAGCAATACCACTCAATCCTATATGGCGCGACTGTTTGAATTCACAATTTGAATTCACTACAATTACCTATACGGGAGATCATCATCTCCCTTTGTCGCTACAAATACGTTGGATCACAGGTTGTCTCCTGCTATTTTTCAATCATTGATAGGCCGCTAGAGCCATACAAGAAGTTGTTTATGTCGATGCCGTTCTCAAAGGTGTTAGTACAGTCGAAGAGCTAGTTGCACGGGAAAGGGAAATTTGTAAGCAATCACCCAGCACTGCATGATTCGTCACAAATAAGCGTCGCTGAATCGCTAGACGAACATATAGGTACAATCAAGGTACTTGAAATCTAGTGGGATCCAAATCAAGATGATTTTCGATTTACTATTCACATCTTCCAGTCATAGACACACAAAAATATGGATCCTTTCCGAAGAAAGCCAAGTGTATGACTCGTTTGGCTGGCTCCCTTCTCTTGTTTATTTATTTTTTTATTTATTTAGTACAAAATCTAATACTTATGATTTTACTCAAATGCATACATGAACAATATTACATAATATGCATAATATATAATAAACATATAAGATTCTAATAATATACAATAAAAATAAAAATGATTTAACAAAAAAAGTTAATTATAAAAAAATTTTGGATAACCCAAAGTCGAACTTGATGCTAATTTGGTTTAATTGTTTGGCCATTCGGTTAACTGGTTCATTTTTACCATAGATCGTACGGTGCTTGTCTAATTTAATCAAAATACTTTGCCGAGTAGTTCTTATCGGGACATGCAAACCGATGTCAGCCAAAATGTTTGGCGAGTCAATGTGGCCAAGAAGAGCATTTTCTAACATCGAGGCACCAAGTTGATTTCTTCTGTTATCCAAGGTGGTGATTTGATAAGTATTACATCTTTCAGTATAAGAAGGTAAGCGAAGAATATTTTGGCAGTATGGCAGATTATGGTCATAACACCAACCGTCTTTATTAGCAACGTACAACAAAAATTGTCTTTGTACGCTTTCAATACGATTGATGTGTATTTGATGGTAAGGTGACCAAACTGGAACCGCAAATTCCAAATGAGATCGGACATGTGCAAAATATAAGTTGAATAAGCACCTTATGTCTATGAACTCATATGTCCATCTTTTGATAAATCCCAACATAGAGTTTGCCCTCGCGATTATTTATATGTCTATGTGTTTGTTGAATGATACATTTTCCACAAATGTAACACCTAAATCGCGATTTTCACTTATTCTAGCTAGAGGTGACCCATTGATTTGGTACTCGTGATGTAATGGCTTCTTCTTCCGGTGAAATGTTATAACCTTGCACTTATTTGTGTTTAATCGCAGTTCATGAAGTGTGCACCAGCTACTTACTCTGCTTAAATCGTCCTGTAATAATTTCACATCTTTCATGGTCTTAATCGATTTAAATATTTTCATATCGTCATCTTATATTAGTACATCGGAATTAAGGATCACACCGGTGATGCCGTTAGTAAAGATTATAAAAATTCAAGGTCCTAGATGGGAGCCTTGCGGTACTCCAGAGCGTGCTATTATTGGTCTTGATTTAACACCGCCTATTTCGATATATTGCTCTCTGTTACTTAAATACGACCATATCCACTTCACAAATGCGCTTGAGAATCCAAAGTTCGACAAGCTTTGTATTGCTTTCAGGTGACAGACTGAATCAAAAGCTTTGCTAAAGTCAGTGTAAATTGTATCCATTAGAGTTGATTGCTCTAGGGTTTTCAGAGTTTTACTTGTAAACTCAAACAGATTTGTTGTAGTCGATCTGCCAAGAAGAAAACCGTGCTGTGATACTGAAATGCGTTTTGGTACTATTGATTTAAGAGATTTGCAGATGATCATTTCAAAGAGCTTAGGTATTGAAGACAATGATGATATTCCACGATAACATGAAATGTCGGCTTTTACCTGCTTTAAATATAGGTGTTATTTTAGTTATTTTCCATTGTGTTGGGAATGCGCCACTTTGTAAAGACTGATTGAAGAGTAGGCACAGTGGTTCGACCAGTTCGTTTCCGAACATCTTTAGAACAGCGGATGGTATTTTATCAGGTCAGATTAGATTCACAACCAGCTAGATTAGGCGACGCTGAAACATTTTTTTGATAGACACTTTGAAAAAACTCAGCAAACACGTTTGCAATGCATTGGTTGTCAGTTGACTGCTTTTCTTGGTAGTACATTTTTTTTTTTTTTTTTTTCAATTATTTTTATTTATTGAATCTTTCAAAACATGAAAATAACAATAAGTTTTCAAATCTTAAAAACTAAATTAATTATGTAAATCTGCGGGAGCAGAATCTACTTTTGTTCAATAAGTAAACTTAATAATTTATTAATTTATGCTATTATACAGCCATCGTTTTCTTCTTTAATCGCGAAGACGTAGGTATATCTTGTAGGTTTCGCGCCAGCAAATTCGGATGAGATACCAGTTTCCCTGCATAGCTGATCCGCATCTTTTTCAATTCATCTTTGACAGTTATGATGCTAAGGTCCTTATGTATATTTTTGTTTTTTACGAACCAGCGTGCTCCTGTAATCATTCTCAGAATTTTTGACTGTGTTCGTTGGACAATGTCGATATTCGAATTTGAGGTTGATTGCCATAATTGACAACCATACGACCAAATTGGTTTAATCATTGTATTATACAGAAGAAGTTTGTATTCTAGGTCAATAGTTGAATATTTCCCCATCAACCAATGCATTTTATCAATTCTTAGTTTGATATGGTCTCGTTTCATTTCAATATGTTTTCGCCAAGTTAACCGTCGATCAAGATGGACGCCTAGATATTTTGCTCCATTTGATTGAGGGATTCGTATTCCGTTCATTATGACAGGCGGGCAAGTAAGCTTATTTAAAGTGAATGTTACGTGGGTCGATTTCTCTTCATTGACCTTTATCTTCCATTTCTTTAGCCATATTTCGATATCATAAATATGTTGTTGCAGAATTTCGGACGCCGTTTTTGGATTTTTATGGCTACATACAATTGCCGTATCATCTGCGAAAGTAGACGTCAGAATTTGCGAAGACGTTGGTAGATCTGAAGTGAAAATTAAATATAACGTTGGGCCAAGCACACTACCTTGAGGTACTCCAGCCAGAATGTTTTTCTCGTTCGATTTAGAGGTGTTGTATTTGACATAATATCTGCGATTTGACAAATACGACTTCATAAGTTGGTAAATTTCTGGCAATTTAAGCTTTATTTTATGAAGCAGACCCTCGTGCCAAACTTTATCGAATGCTTGGGCAACATCCAAGAATACGGCGGAGCAGTATTTTTTATCTTCGTATGCTGATCTTATTTCAGTAGTTACTCGGTGAACTTGTTCAATGGTTCCATGCTCGGCTCTGAAACCAAATTGATGACTAGGGATGATATTTCGTAGTTCCGGTTTAATATTTTCGATAATAGTTTTTTCGAATACTTTCGAGACGATTGGTAGTAGGCTTATTGGTCTATATGAAGAGACTTTGGTAGGATCCTTGCCAAGCTTCGGGATCATTTTTATAGTTGATAATTTCCAGCACTCAGGTATATATCCTGATTCGTAAATTGAATTGAATATTTGAGCCAGTCGTCCAAAGGCACACTCAGGCAGTTGTTTAAGCATTTCACCTGTAATTTGATCATACCCAGGGGCTTTCTTTAATTGAATTTGATGTGCAATAATAAACTTTACCAGTGGTTTCTTTATCTTAAATTTCCTCACAGTTCTGATTGCTATATTTTCTGTTTGAACCACCGATAATCTAAGGTTTGGAGTGAATACACTTTCAAGATGATCAGCAAAGGCTTTAGCTTTTTCTTCATCACTTCTAGCCCATTCACCGTTTGAAAGACGAATTGGCGGATTTGGTTGCTGAGGCCGTTTAAGATATTTAGTGGCCTTCCATAATGAATAGTTTGTGTCCGAATGGGGAGATATCCTATTAACGACGTTGCATGTTTAATTAAAAATTCAACTATATCTATATACGCTGATGACATGAAGATTTACAAACAGATTTCAAACACCACCGATAGGATCCTATTACAATCCGACCTCAATACATTTTCCGTATGGTGTGTAAAGAACAACCTTGAGCTGAATGTGGGTAAATGCCAGACGGTCACCTACTCTCGGAAGCGTGCACAGTCCATTTCTCGTGACTATTATATTAACAATGATGCCGTTACCAGAGTTAGTTCTGTTCGTGATCTGGGGGTCGTTTGTGACAGCGAATTGAACTTCAGAAATCACGTAGATCGCATTGTCAATCAAGGTAACGCTGCGCTCGGTTTCATTAAGCGTTGGTCAAAAGAATTCGACGATCCTTATGTTACGAAGGCTCTCTATTTAACATTCGTTCGTCCCCTGCTCGAGTATGCTTGCCAGGTGTGGTCGCCTTATCATGTGGTTCACATAAAAAGGATTGAAGCAGTTCAGCGTAGATTTCTTCGCTTTGCTTTACGCGGGCTACCGTGGGTGGACATGTTTCACCTACCTCCATACCTAGGTCGCCTCAAGCTAATTGATTTACAACCACTTCGTAGGCGCAGGGTTGTTGCAGACGTGGTTTTTATTCATCAATTGCTAACCGGCAGTACCGACTCTCCTTTCCTCTTAGGAAAAATCAATCTAAATTTTAATTCACGAGCCTTGAGATCGGTACCTATGTTTCGAATCGACCATCATAGGACTGACTATGGTAAAAGTGAACCTGTATCTAGGATGCTTCACGAGGCTAACCAATACTCCCACTTCATTGATTTTAATATGACGAAACGCACTTTAAAACAACTTTTTTATTTAACTTGACTGGTTTGGCCTTTAATATTTTATAACTTTTATAACATTTTGTTTTGTTACATTTTATTTTGTTTTATTTATCAAATTTTATGAAATTTTATCAGTTGACTGCTATATTTTTCAATTTTAATCTGCTTGTACTAAGCAGACTCAACCTCTGTTCTCCTTCCGTCCGCGACGGGTATCGTTTTGCTTAGCTGTTCACCTAGTTTGCCTCTTAATAATCAGATTTGATTTTAATACTAATATAGATTTTCCCGCTTGCTACTTTTCTTTAATTTCACAGGTTAAGCAGTTCGATATCCATGTTTATAATCACTGGAATTATACTCAAAAATAATTCTTTAAGATGATTTTGCATATAATCCATCTTGTTTTTTTGTAGTAGACTTTGTAGTTTTCTTTTTGCCTGATTAAAGTTATGTTTAGCATCTGGTGATCGATTAATTTGCCAGATACGCCTTAAGCGACGTTTCTCTGTTAACATTTTTTCTATTTCAGAGGATGTTATGGTGTGCCTTGTATGTTTGCTCTTCGGTTCAGGCGAGGCCGAAATAGCTGCGTTGACTAGTAGATCATTAAAGTTTTCCATAGCAATGTTTATATCGTTCGTCGTCTGCAGTTTAGACGTTAGGTCGATATGTGAACTGATGTACATCTTGAATTTCAACCAGTTAGTGAAGGTGTTCGTTAGATAATTATTTGAAGAACATGGCTTTTGGTCGGCCCAATAATGTAGTAAGACCGGAGAGTGGTCAGAAGATAATTCTAAAAGTGGTTTAGCTTGGATTATTTCTCGGTTTATTTTACTTGTGACTGCAAAATCTAGGACGTCAGGAATTTTTCGACGATCAGTAGGCCAATAAGTTGGATGGCCACACGACGCAACATCGTAGTGGTTTTCTTGAATAACATTCATTAATTGACGTCCCCTTGGAGTAGTCAATCTTGAACCCCAGTAGGTATGTTTGGCATTAAAATCGCCGGCGACCATAAAACGTTGACCCAGGGTTGCAAAAAACCGTTTGTAGATATCTGCCGAAACGTTATTATTTGGAGGGCAATATATTGAAGCGATGACTAGGCTTTCTTTGTCGAGGTCAACACACACGGAGGTTGCTTGAATTTCCTAAGTGCTATATTTATTTAGAACATAATGGCAAATCCGCTCTTTTATAATTATAGCAGTTCCTCCTCGACTTCTGCCCAAGGGATGTTTTGTATCATAAACTTCGTAACCATTAATTTTGAAATTGTGTTTATCCGTTAAGTGGGTTTCAGAAACTAACATAAGATCAATTTCGTGTTTAGCTAGGAAATGTTCTAATTCGTGTTGGCTTATACCGTTTGCGTTCCAGTGGCATATCTTCAGATAGTTTATCGGAGACATTCTAGTTTCTGGATCATAGTGGTTTGATTTTGTAGCATTGCTTGTAGCATATTTTGCATTGTTGTCATTAATTGCATCATCATTTGGATGCAGTTATTCAAGGTAGGTTCAACATTTGAGGATTCACCTTGAAGAACGCTTGCGTATGTTGGTTTGCTGGTTGGTGTTCTGTGCGAACGAGAGTCATTTGTCGTATGCGGAGGTATATTATTCTGCGCATCTGCTGTAGTTTTATACTGCCTCCTGGGACGTGACAATTGACTAATATTTATGTAGACTGGGCATCCTCGGTAGTTTGCAGTGTGGTTTCCGCCGCAATTGCTGCATTTCCTTTCAGTTGAAGAGGGTTTTGGGCAACTTTTGGTTTTGTGTAGTTCGCCGCATACGACGCACACTGATATCAACTTGCAATATGTCCTTGCGTGACCGTATTCTTGACAGTTTAAACACTGTATTGGTCCGGACCTTTTCTTTGGTTCTTCAACAGTTATACGTCTGTGTATGAGGTATTTTAGTTTATATATTGGATGAACTTCTCCCTTTTTCAAAATGCTTTCGGATGGATCCAGTTCAACTTTGATCATTGGTTGTGGTTGCTTCAAGCGGTTCATGATTCTATATACGTTCTGTATCTTAAATCCATCTTCAACAAGCGCAGCCTGGATTTCGGTTGTTTCAACTTGAACATCGATGCCTTTAATAACGACTGAGAGACCCTTTGAAGACTTCAATCGGTATGTATAATAATTTCTGTTGTGAGCATCGTAAAAATTAATGACCTCTCTATAGTCGTTGACCTCATGTGTTTCAATTTTTACTTCGTGTATATTGCCTCGAAGTAAATTTGTTACGTGATATGTTTTTCCATTTGTTAACACGCTTGATTTGAGTTCTTGCACTAGCTTGTGTGTATCGATTTCGCGTAAGTAGATTGGAGGTGGCTTGTAGTTTCGATTTGCCTGTTCTTGAGTATTTGCATTTACAGTTTGCCGCTCTTCCGCATCCTTTTCGATGAACGTTTCAAATCGGTTGTTTAGCGGTAGTTTGAATTTTTCGATTGTTCGATTTCTTACTTATCAGTAGTTTATCTGCTTTTGGACTATCCCTTTTCCGTTTTACTGTAATATAGCGATCGATGCCAGTTTGTGTCAATTGAACATTGCGTTTAGTGCTCTCTTTAAGGCTTGTATCACTGCTGTGTATTTCTGGGAGTTTATTTATCGGGTCGTCTACCACTTTTGGTTCCATATTCAACATTGAAGTTGAAAATGATCGTTTAACAGAACTTGCGGCAGAAGGTTTTATAGGTAATCTTGTCTCCATACCTCTTTTCAAGAAAGGATTGTTCAATTCCATAAAGGTCATTTTACTTCCGTCAGCCGTACTGGATGAACCACCCGCCAGACTGACAACTTCAGTGGTATTGCTTGTAGCTGTATATGATGTAGTAACCAAGCTTGGAATCACTACATCATTGCGGTCGCTAGATCTCGACGACTGGGAGCCCGCTTGCTCACTCCCGAGAGTCGCCGGTACTGGGCATCCGATTCCCTACACCGTATCTTTGTTTTGGTTGGTTAACTCCATTGAATATATAGATTCTGGGTTCCTTCCCTTAGCATTTTATACCTACTGCCAGGTTTTTTACAGCCACCCCTAACATGGAGAACAGACGCTTCAAGATTTGCCATGGGTATTTCCCCCTCAAGGCAAGTAGCTTGGGTTTTACCGCGCCCGTACCCGCGGGGTTATACTTTTAGCGTTACCCAGGGTGCAGCGCGAGGAGCTTGTATAACCAGCGCACCCCCTTGGTAGTACATGGATACTGGATAACCTTTAGTATTTCGTTTGGTGTTAAAAAAATTCCAGAAATATTTTGGGTCACTTTTAATGCTATTCCGTATATTCGTTAAGTAATTTGAATATTTCACTTGAAAGTATTCCTCATATATACCATTAATGTCAAGAAACAGTCTTCTATCGTTCTCCGAATTGTTAATTTTTATACGTGTGTACGCTTTGTCCTTTTTATTCTTCAGGTTAACTAGTGAAGAATCATCCCACGATGGGTAATGCTTTGTGGAAGCTCTTGAAGGACGTGTGCCTCAAAAGCACGAAGAATTAAGCAGTACAACTTCTCCACATTTCTGTTCACATCGTTTGAAGATAGTTCCATATTCCATTTGATGTCGCTTAGGGATCTTCTTAAGTCAATTTGGTTGGCTCTTTTAAAATTAAAGGTTTCCGCTCCTACTGGCGGTACACAGGGAGATGCTTCCAACGAATTAAATGAAATTTCTATCGCTTTATGGTGATCATCATTCGTGACGAATTGTAGCAACGACTCCTTCACGTCGAACATGTTAAGATCATTAGAGAGGATAAGGTCAAGGTATCTATTATGTATGTTAGAATATTGGTTAATCTAATTGAGGTTTAAATTGAGAATGGAATCAATGAAGTAAATTTCGGATTTGGATGTAACGTTAAAAGGGATGTTGATGTTAAGATCTGGATCAAGACTCCAAGATATGAGTGGCAAATTAAAGTCGCCAGGGATGAGAAAAATGTCAGTAGGCTCACCTTGCCTTGTAAGCTCGTTGATGATTTCACAAAAACGAAAGTATTTGTCCGACGTAGAATTAGGCGGAACGTAAACGCTAACAATGTATAAGATAACTTTAGGTAAACTTAATTTTATACAGAGTAGTTCCATGGAAGAATGAGTGACATCAACATTTTGGTACGGAATTACTGATTTAACAGCAATAATGACTCCACCTCCTGACGTTTTGGAGCTGGTATTTAATGACCGATCACATCGATAAACAGACATAGACATCTTTTAGTCTCACAGATAATATACGCTTCAAAATTGGTTTTAAGAACATAGTTATTAAACAGTGAAGCTTTAAATGACATACGATTAACGTTTTGATAATAAAAAATAAATGAATTCGATGAAGGACGGTTTTCTTAACGTGGGAATGGAAGGAGTGGAAAGGGATTTGGGCAGGAGATAGATATGTAGAATTAGGAGTTATAGGAGATTTTTGGAATGGCTTGCAATACGAAAATTTTGCCGTCGAGGTTTCCATTGGAATTCCTTTACTAGTAATCCGGGCGGCCACATTGGAGAATTTATGACAACTGTGAACTGATCCTCAGGTAAAGTTATGCGAAAAGACGCATAATCGTTTTCCAATTGTAATCAGATCAAAAATCATCATATAGGATTTGGGCAAGGTAGATTGGGATGACACTCTACGAAAGTAAATACTCAACGTATGGATCAATTTGAGACAAGAAATAGAAAACTTTAAATACATTTTCCGGAACAGATGGCTAAGCAATACGCTGGATGGAAACGAAGTACGGAAACTCTATGGATTTAGTTAAGGAGTTTATGGAAATATATACAAATTATTTCACCTGCGTTTAAAAATTAAAGTTTAATTGTTTACATTTTTGTTTTGATTTTTAACGACATTGAATAATCAACAATTTTCAATCTGGGTGCTTAACTTCTGGCTATTCATACACGGTCGTTATCTTGTTGGTCCGAGAGCAGGATTGAACCAATACGCACAACACTTTCAGCATACTCCTGGCTGTCCAGTCAACCAAGAAGATGGGCAGCATTTGTCGCCAAAAGAATTGAAAATTTATCAGCGTGAGTACAAGCGAAGTGTATGGCGTCCTTCCCTATTCAATCCAGCGAATTGCGCAAGTTGTGTTGTATCCTTGGATGAATTGTAAAATCACCCGAATGGTGGACTGGACCAAGTTTCTTAAGTCAGCCAGAGCAACACTGACCAATAAAGACAATCCTTGGTAAGTATGGTCGTAGTATTTTCAGTTCAGTGAATTCCCATAAATTCATGTTGAGTGTTGACGAAATCAATCAGACAGGACCAGTGTTGTGTAGAAAGCTGCAGCATATATGCATACTCACAAGAATACAAAGAGTTGTCAGCAGAAGCCGGTTTTCAATAAAAGCAGTCTCTTTCAGTATGCACCATTCCTTAAATTAGGATGTGGTTATGAGAGTGAGTGGTCGAATCAAAAATAGCTTGGCACCGTATAAGACGAAACACTCACTCATATTGTCGTTGTAATGGACAATAAATCACCGTATCGTACTCTAAATCTACAAGGATTTCTTTCACGCTGGGCCTTCATCACTAATGGCCATTATACAAGAAAGGTACTGAATCATCGGAGTGGGAAATTTGATACTGTATTGGATGTGTCAAAAAACGGCCATATATTGAGAAGCAAATTATGTGGGAATAGATTTTGCCGGGCCATTTTCCACAGTTCAAGCAATTCGCAAAAGAGAAGTCGGACCAGAAACCAAATCAAACCTGTGTAATTTTGTATGTACTACGTCACTCAATTTGTCACGAGGCTGGCAAATAAAGATGGCGCATCTAATGAAAAATTGATATAATTTTTAGAGAGTACCAACCTTCAAACGATATGTTTAAATTTTATTTTACATTATAATTTATAAGTTATACAGTTGCTTTAATAAAACTGGTTTTGTCCATCAAGGCGTCCACTATTCGTCCAATAAACAAGCTTGAAGTCTGCGCAGCAGTCCCGAGACAAGCGTGCCAGTATTGAATTGCAGCAAAATCGCGTACTACAGTTTGCGTACTGCAGAGGTCGTTGCTAAAATGTATTTATTTATTTTGTACTTAAAATTTCCCAGTTGCTCATTAAATGGACCATGACCTGGCAAGTGTTTTTGCACAGGAACTGCTATGCTCTGATTTGTACTCTTTATTCCTTAGAACGGCCTTGAAATGAGGAAGATCAATTTTATGCATTCCAAATTCGCGACCTCACCCAAACGCGTATACAAATTCTTATTCCATACAAAATTTGAAAGCTCTCTATAAAACCAACTCTCAAGGTATTCGGGGTTGAATATTTGTGGATTATTTTTATTTATGACTACTACTCCTCCTCTTTCTTCATAAATACACCATCCAAGGTTGCCCGATTCTATTAATTTGCTTTTCTCTACTCTCCCACTTAAGAAAACGAACGACTTTTCGACCTATAAACCAATATCAACTGTATTATACGGATGACATAAGATACAGGTGGACTCTCCGACAGTAACTCATTTGAAATATGTCATGTTTTGTGATTTGACAATGTGATTAGGCGTAATCGCAATGTACGTATACAAGCCGCATTGAACTAATTGTACTCGAAATTATCAAAGATTATAAAAAATAATCAATCGCCATTAAAGGTTTTTTCGATTAGAATTAAAATCTCCTGCATAAAAAACAACATTCGAATTATCGTTATTTACATATTTCGTCGATTTTTATTTATAAGTCTTATATACAATTAATTAACAATTTGATTAAACCTATAAGTACCCTTAACTTAATCTTGCTGTAATTGCACGATAATAAAAATTTATCTTGCAAAACGATCACGCCAACTGTAGTAGAGTGACGTACGATCGCACATAGCGCATGGACCAACGACTAAATCATGTCCAATATCGATATGTTCTCCACCATTGACGACACGTGGCCACTGGACTTGCACATCTGGACTCAATGATGAGGTCGGATTACCCGTGATGGCGAAATTAGAGAACATTCTTAGTATTCGGCGACGAATAACAAATGCATGATTAGACGGAAGTAGCGGTGGTGGCAAACTTGAAATACTAAACATGTATGGAATCTCATCTGCATGAACTGCACCTGGCCAGCTGCCCAACAATAGCAAATTCTTAATTAAATTCAATGATCCAGTGTAGCTGAATACATAGTAGTAAACAGGATCGGTTTGTTGTGAGGCATGCAATTTCACGGTCTCATCAATTCCGTGAATGAAATGACGATCTGTACAGTATTTTGACCATTCCCAGCGAAGTTCCTCTGACAACTCTTGCCCATCCAAATAGAAATCTTTGAGCTCTTGGACAATTTGATCGGCATCAGCAGAGCCATGTGGCACATTGAATTCACTTGGAATCCATGCATGCTGATCGGCATTTAAAGCATCAAAGGTGTTGTTATCGAGTGAAGTTTCATATATAACGAATAGACTTTCAGCATCTGTGTATCCGTGCATGTATGGGATTTTGTTGAATTCGCCGCGTGCCATTAGGTTTCGAGGAGTGTCGGTAAGAAAACGTGGCTCTTCCGAATCTTCTGGATCTACCGATGGAACAAATGCAAAACCACTAAATCCACGTGGAATCTCTAATGATAACCACCCGGGCGTCGCATTAACCAATTCCAATGGGGTTACTTCTCTAAGTCGGTCAATTAATTCTTCCGTTGAATCTGTTTGAATTCCAACTAATTCGCCGGTCTGGAAGGCATACCTTGCTGGATTAGGTTGGAAAGCCCACGGTAAGAGAGCACTTCCACTTTGTGAAATAGCCTTAGCGTATAATCCATCGGCTAATTGTGAGAGAACTAAATAATGTACTAAAGCACCGCCAGCACTTTGGCCAAAGATTGTTATATTATCTGGATCACCACCAAATGCCAAAATGTTATCTTTAATCCATTGCAATGCTAAAACTGAATCCTTCATTCCGTAATTTCCTGGTGCGTGTCTATCTTCCGTCGATAAAAATCCAAGAACACCCAAACGATAATTGACTGTTACAACTAGAACATCTTGTTGTATTAAATGATCTGGACCGTAGATTAATGAATTTCCTGAACCGCCAGTAAATGAACCGCCATGGAACCATACCATAACAGCTTTTCGTCCCAATAGGGTTGGTGAATAAACGTTCAAGAATAAACAATCTTCGGTACCTGAGTATTCGCCAACGAACGAACTACTTGGACACACTGATCCATGTTCAGATGCATCCCGAACTCCATCCCAGCCACCGTGAGGTACTGGCGCTCTAAATCTTAGATTACCTACCGGTGGTTGAGCATATGGAATTCCATTAAATGCATAGTATCTGCAAAATAATCCACACGAAAGTTGTACACCTTGCACTTCACCACTTGCAGTTTGAATGATTGGACCCTGCAACGCAACAAAATAGTTTCGAAAATATTTATATCGATATATTTATATATAAATACGAAGTAGACTTACATTAAAACTGCTTGGCTCTTCTGCTAGGACCGCACCAAGGCACAACACTCCTAAAATGAACGTGAACATTCTTATTACACGTCT
Organism: Nephrotoma appendiculata; assembly: GCA_947310385.1. Taxonomy (NCBI): domain Eukaryota; kingdom Metazoa; phylum Arthropoda; class Insecta; order Diptera; family Tipulidae; genus Nephrotoma; species Nephrotoma appendiculata. The sequence goes on from OX371224.1 coordinate 343,800,761, forward strand.
AACACTAATCTAAAACAATTCTCTTGGGAACCGTTTTTATTTATAAGCAGTCGCTAAATTTATTAGGTTCTTATCAGTAGCTATATCCAAAATTATGAAGTGGTTTATTTTGAATATGGTTTATGGGCCCGCAATATAATACATTTAATCAGTTCGTGTATGATCTTGCAGAAAACAGCTTACCGAAATAATTTAATTGGTTTATGATTCAATTTTAAATGGAATTTATTTTGTTAGTGTCGTGCTAAAGTAATAATTATGTGATAATGGTTGAACTAGGCTGCCATTGGGTAGGGGGTGTACCTTTACTTAATTTCAATAAGTACATACATTAGTCTTAATCCACTTTCCGTGGCTACGTACATATGTACTTAGAACTAGTTTTAATCACCACCCTCGATGATAAAAGTGGAAGGGGTAATTTAAAAGATTATAATTTTTTGTAAAAACAATAATTAATTGTTACGAGATAAACTAAGAAGTGTATACTACTAGGCAATATTATCCAATCAAGACAATAAATTCAAATATAAAAATGATCAAAATAATCTGTGGAGCTGCAACATTTCTACATCAAAAATGCACCATATCTATACAGATCCGCATGGTGCTTAATTTTCACCTAATTTAATTCCATAGATGTGTCCATATGGCTCGCTTTTTGTATCTACATTAGTAATTTTGGATTTTTCTTTAGGTACTAAATAAATCTGAAAGGTAATTTGTCAGATAGTTTGTCACATGAGGAATTGGAGGAAGTATGACAACGTCAATAATTTTTGTACTGCCGCCAGGTCGATAAAGATCTTAAAGTGTTTTAAAGAGTCATTTTAATTTCCACAAATTTCAAAAAGAAATTGCATTTGCTTTGTATCTCCTATAGCCACGAATGCTAATTTATAAAGAATTTTTTATTTTAGCAACGGACACTTGAAAAGTAAAAAGTTGTAATCCTTGCCAAAGGTGAATGCAAAATAAATGTGAAACATTCTTAGATGTGTGGTTAGCACTCTTGGATGCGAATTTTAAAAGTGCAACAAGTTGTCAAAAATAAAATATTTTAAATCAAATATATATTTTTATTTATTTGATCTCCAATTAATTAAACACTCTCTCTCTCTCTCACTCTCTCTCTCTCTCTCTTCCCATCAAGGGATTTGGCCGCCTCAAATGAGGTTTCATAATCATATTTTCATTTCGGATAATGAGTGATTAATTCATTGGTCCTAAACCAGCCGTGAAATTTTTTCCTTGTCAACACCGGGAATCGAACTCGGGACCTTCGGTCGCTGGAGCAAGCATTTTGACCACTTTGCCACCGGGACGGCGCCAAGCACTGTGCAAGATTAATTGTATATTGTGTTTTTGGTCCTTTGAGCCGGATCCTTGACGCCATCCAGTTCCAGGAACCAACACGTAGGATTCAAGAACACCCAAGTACAATTATAGTGTGGTGGACGTGACCGAGTCTAATAACTACCACGTGAGATCCGGTTTGTACAACCAAGTAAAATTGTTGTGTTTTAGACGCCGTCAATTCCAGTAACAGCCCAGTTGAAGCCGAATAGCCAATTTCGATTCCGATATCAAAACATCATGTAACCATTTTCCATATCTATAAATGACTCCATAGGCCAAAGGCTATTTATGAGATATGGCTTGAGATCACCTCGGAGCCCTCGTTAAACGCAAGTCAATCATATATTAGAACAAAGGGGAGGGATTTTTATTACGATGAGCTAATTCCCGACTAGCCAAAATAAATGAATTATACAATATAATCAGTTTATTGCTACTGAAGATAAGGTAATCCAATTGAACCCTATACCGACTCTAAAATGTTGGAAACCGATGATCAGTATGAAGATGACGAGCTATCCTTTACGAACAATTTCAGGTCGGATTTTAAGCTACCGAGGCTAACATTGCCTGTTTTTGATGGAAACTACAGGCAATGGCAGGCATTCTATGACGTGTTTACTTCAACCGTTCATGAGAATACCACATTGTCACCCGCCCAGAAATTTAAATATTTATTAGGCCATTTGCGCGGCCCTGTGTATACTACTATATGTCATTTTAAGGCTCTAAAACGCCTTATCTAAAAATATGATAAAAAGAAAACGATTATTGAAACGAACATTCACGACTTTTTAACTCAACCCAAACTTATTTCAACCCCTTCCGCGCCTCTGGATAAATGAAGATTTATGATAGTGTTGGTGAGGTTGAACAAGGCTTGAAATTCTTAGGTCCAGAAGCTTCCGTGCGAGATCCTTGGATTGTTTATTTAGCCACGGAAAAACTGAATGAGGGGTCTAAATAACTGTGGAGATCAGAAACATCGGATAAGAAATTTCCTACCATAGACCAGTTTCTAGCATTTGTATCTAAAAGAATGGATGCTTTAAGAACTTCCGGGTCTACACGAGTTCATAATGTACCCAAATTATCTTCGTCGAGTAAGTCGTTTCACGTAACACAGGAACCTACTTGCCCGTTATGCACCGATGAACATCATGAAAACTCTAAATCGTTGCTACAAGTGTTTATCAGATGAGCATATTGTAAGCCAATGTAAGAACTCGAAAAGCTGTTTTAAATGCAAAAAAAGACATAATAGCTTACTACAGCTTGTAGAAGTCACTAATCCGCCAATCTCTATCAATAAGAAAAATATGTCTACCACTGAACTAAGCGCATCAACCTCACAATAAACAAAATCTTATTTGATACTTGCGATCCACAATAGTCTACCCAAGGCTGAAATCATCAAAAATTATCATAGTCCGAATCCGCCAACAATATCAATACTTCCGACAGCGGAGATCGAAATTGAGGAAAATTTCGGTAGATTTATTTATTTATTTATGTATTCATTGGCATTACAATTTTGGCAAAGGAAAAGCACATATGGAAGCAATATAAATGAAGAACAACAACCACCAAAAAATACTTCCATTAGGCATAAAAACCTCAGATTTTTTCAAAAAAACATATACACTCCATGCTAGTACCCTCCGTATTGAGCTCAAGCTCATTTGTTAAAGAGGACACTGCAAGAAGTGAATACTTACAGACTACAAACAAAAATAATTCAAATGAAAAAATTATTACAAAAATAGTACTACAGACCTCTTAATATCTAATGGAATAGAATTCCAAAGAGAAATACCCCTAACAGAAAATGTACTATGACGATGTATTTAACGATCTGCACAGGTTTATAGGAGGAATTAAACGCAAATTTGAAGAATGGGACCTACTGAACAATAACTTACTAAATAAATAGGGAGCGTGCTTCGTTCTGAGAAGCCTAAAAATAAAAAGACATACACGAAGTTCATAGAAGTCAACAAAACTACAGCAAAGGATTAAATTTAAAAAGGGAGAAATATGATCATATTTCCTAATACTAAAAATGAAACGAGTGAAGAAATTGAAACATCTTTGGAGAACATTCATATTATCCGGAAGCATTCCAAACAAAACAACGTCACATAGAGAAAATGTGGAAGAAGGTGCTAGAGGAACACACGCTTTTTTAAATTACTATCAGTGAACCCTACAACTTTATACAAACAACTAAGCATTCCAAAAACCATTTTACTTACCTTAATCAAATGATCACCCCAAGTAAAAGTTCTATTAAAAATTAACCCTAAATTTTTGACTGTATTAGAGAAAGGAATTAAAGAATCACCGAGAAAAATTCCGGGAAAAGAGGAAGTATCTATAGATTTTTTATAAATTATAATGGGCTGGGATTTACTAGCATTAAGAGCGAGTCGGTTAGATAATAACCAATTATAAATTATTACCAAATCATCCTTAATAAAAGAAATATTAGAGTGAATGGAATCATTATCTAAGCGACTATTCCTATATATTTGGACAGCATCAGCAAATATATGAAAAGAAGAATGACGAATAGAACATGCAATGTCATTAATATGCATTGAGAATAGTAAAGGACCAAGAACCGACTCCTGAGGAACGCCAGAAGAGACAGGTAAGAATTCAGAAAAAGAATTGTCATAAAATACTGCCTGAAAGCGTCCCGAAATATAGTCTAAAATCAATTTAGCCGCAGAGAGAGAAAAATTAAAGTTCGAAATAAGCTTATTAAATAAAATTTGGTGATAATTGAATCAAACGCTTTAGAAAAATCTAACAGAGTAAGGCAAGGCTTTTACTCATACTACGACGAATATCATCACAAACATTCAGTAAAGCAGTGGTAGTACCGTGGAACCTTCTAAAACCCGATTGAAAAAGACTCGATATGAGATTGAATTTGGTTTTTAACTACCAATTAAAACGCCATGGACAGAGAACTTAAAATGCTAATAGGGCGGAAAGGGGAAAGCTCAAAAGGATTTCTAATTTTAAGAATAGGAGTAATTTTACTCATCTTTCACTGAGCGGGATATGAAGAGGTCGTTAAAATAAAATTGAAAATATGCAACAAGTACCTTGAAACAATAGGAAAAATGTGCTTAACTAATTTTAAACTAACCATATCTAGACCAGTAGATTGCGATTTAACTTCACAAATTGCAGAATGCAAATCAACAGTAGATAAATTTGTAAACGAAAAAGAATTAAGGGGTTCGACGGACACTAAATCAATAATTGAAATTTAACTACCAAGGCCCAAGTTGCATACGTTACGCCAAAATATCTTAGAGGGAAGTGAGGGATCTAACTTATCCTTGAAAAAATTTTGCTTAGCGATACGAATTAAACCTATGTACCACTCAATTTCGAGATTGCTTACAAGCTAGGATAAAACAAAGAATTAGGGCTAATTTTCCAAAGACGATATTTGGAAAAACGAACAGACATAGCACTCCAAATCTCTTGCGTCATCCAAAGGAGGGATCTAGGTCTAAAATAAACAGTAGTGAGAGGAACGCAGTTTAAAAATATAATTATTAGAGGAATTAAAATGGTCAATTTGATCGGTAGAAGTACTAAGAGAAAAAATATTGTCTCAACAAATAGAGCCACATGTTGATGAAAGGTGTGATTTATCAATTTTAGAAAAGAAGATCATGATGAGAGCCAATACCAAGAAACAATTGATTGAAAAAACAAATGGCATTAACAGCAGAAGCAACAACGTGATCAATGAGCGAATAAGAACCACCACTTGCGGTAGCGTAAGTAGGCGCTTGAGTATTATAAACTGAAAAGTTAATGCTACTTAAGATATTTATATAGCTACAAAATGCCGCGCAGAAAATTACGTTAGTTACCTATGTCAATTCCATTTCAATTGATACTTTGAATGGGGCACGGGCTGGACTGGCCAAGGGAGTATAAAATTTCGATCCAGGCAGTTTGCTCTAAACTTCCAACACAGTTGATTGATGTGAGCATTTCACATTTTGGATCCATCAATCCGCTAGCCGATCCGGAGTTTTATCAACCAAAGCAAATAGATGTTCTACTTGGATGTGAACATTTATTCCATGCGCTCACTGATGGTAAAGTAAAACATATTGAAGGTAGCCTCATAGCTCGCAACACTCGGTTTGGTTGGGTCGTTGGAGGAAATTTTAACCCACATAATCTGAATTTGTTTCCTTGCCAGAATCACTCAAGATCAATGCATATCCAATTAACCCCAGGACAACGAGAATTATCAAGTATTGAGAATTCCCGGCTCCAGTGATTTTGGGAAACTGAAGAGATTCTTAAACGATTCTTAAACTATTCTTAACGAAAAAAATTATTGTTCATAAAACGTTTACTCATGATATAATTTTGTCAGCCGTGAACGAGTGAACAACAAGTTGTAAAAAATAAAATAATTCAAATCAAATATATATTTTTACTTATTTGATCTCCAATTAATTAAACACTGTGCAAGATTAATTACCAAATTGTACAAAGATTCCGTTCACATCGCCGACAACAATATCTTTAACGGACCAGATTGCTGACAACGACATCGCCGATAAGAATTTTCAACGACAGCCCCACTTAACTGAAACCGACACAATCAGACGACAAACTACTTAGACTGCGTGTGAAAAATGACATAAAAAAATCAAAGATCAAATTTTCTGTAAACTTTTGAGTTCAAGTAAAAGAAACTTGGTAAACTACTCTTAATTGTCATTTTAAATAAATGAGGTATATTTTAGAATTGTCACTCAATAATTAGTTTTGTCCACATTGATATACTATGCACGAAATATTAAATGTTTTGAGTTAAATATTGTAAAAATGTTTTTAAAGCACTATTTGTTGTAAATTAGTTATGTTTTAGAACTTTCCACGTGCATATGATTTTCCCCACCAAATAGGTTGTTATTCCCACCTCATAAATCTTTTGCACTGAATATTAAAATTTACACATAATTTTTTGAGCTGAATTATAAGAATGTTCGCGACGTAGACCGTTTATGATAAATTTAACTAATGAAATAAGTTTTATAAGTGTTCACGTGTTGATGAATTTGGTGCACTCAATAATTACGGTGCAAAATTAATTAGTGGGTGACAAAAATTGATGAACACGTGGACAATTACAGATTTATTAACTCTCGGCGTTGAACCCAATTCTCCATATACTTTAATACGACATAATATTATTTGTTTTAAAGCAGTTTAATTTATTTATTTAAACCCAACGTTTCGAAATGTAATCCATTTCATTCTCAAGGTATTAAAATAATTTTGTAAATATGTATATTATTTTATTACCTTGAGAATGAAATGGATTACATTTCGAAACGTTGGGTTTAAATAAATAAATTAAACTGCTTTAAAACAAATAATATTATGTCGTACTAAAGTATATGGAGAATTGGGTTCAACGCCGAGAATTAATAAATTTGTAATCTAAATTAAAAAACCCAAGAAAATTATATAGTTACGTTGCCAATTCTAAAACATAATTCATTTATTCAAATTGCAAATACATTTCCCCTTTTCCTGCCCGGTAACACAATTGTGTGGATACCATGTCAAAAATGTATTTATTTTTTTTTTTTTCGTTGAAAAAGGGATATTCTAAAATCCGAACCAGATAACCAAATGATTTCGAATAAACAGATTCCTATTGCAAATTCGACGCTGATTCCGAATCTGTAATCAGTTTTACGCGTATATAGTGATTTAAGAACATTCTTACAATTTATCTCAAAAGTTTAAGTTAAAATAATAGAGGTCCAGTACTGTAGAGTTGAAACTTTGTTTTTTCCCATTTAAAATTTGCTATTTCATTTGAGACACGTCACAGCAACATGGTTTTATAAAAAAAAAGCATATGGCTTACTCATATCTCAACATAAAAACCCCCCAAATCATCTGTTTATTTATGTATGTGCGCAGTGACAACCTATGGTGACGACCTAATTTTGTGCTTTTAAAATTATTAATTAAAATTCATTAAAATAGTAAAAAAAATTATAAAATAGTTAATGGTTTATGTAGTAGTGCGTGGTAGTGCATCATTTGATAATAAAAATTACAAATAATTTTAAGTAAAATGAAGTGTATTGTGAAATGTTGCTAAATGCGCATCGAAAAATTCGAAAAAGAATTTCTTACCATCTTTAAGTGTTTACATTTATAAAATAAAATGTAAATTATGTTAAGAAGCTAGTGATTTGTGGTAAATTTATCCTTAATTTAAGTTATAAATCAGAAAAAATTTAGAAAAAAATTTTGGTTGTTGGCGTGGGGTTCTTATATTGTTTTTTGTTTTTGTAATCCCGTTGATTTAGATGCTTTCTCTTATACCCTCCAAATTTGACTCACTTGACAGCTGCTGTCATTCATTCTATATTTAATTCAAATTCTTTGGTTAAAATTTTAATATCGATTAAGGAACTCGTGGGAGCGGATCGATTGCGGATTAAAAACTGCATATAAAAAAACACATAAAACAAAATTTTAAATCATCATAGAAATTCCTATGGATTTTCATACAATTAGTAAAGTAAAATTTGTTTTAGATCCGCAACTATTTTATTGCGTTTGTACGGGGAATCATAAAAAACGATTTGTATGGAAATCAATACAAATTTTCTTGACTACTTTGATTAAGAGCAATTATTGTTTTCCATTTTATTTATATTCGTTTTTCAATCCGCATTCGAGTTTTTTTATCTATAAAGCAAATAAGATGCGTTGAAATGAGTGGTTGTGAATCTCAAGCTCAACCGACGCGTGTGGTGCTAGTGCGACAATAATTTCGTGTTTAAATGTAGTGAACGTGCTGTGAAGTGTTTTGTGTAGTGTATTTTTATTTAATTAGATAAAATATAAGTTATGGAGTATTTCAAAATTGTAGTAAATGTTTAATTATTGTTGAGTGTTTGTGTGTGTGTGTTATTATTTGTGCTACTGTGTTTTTTATGAAAAATATTTTGTGCAGACGATTTACCGTAAGCAAAACCCGATTCATATGGGGTACGAACTGTTTGGCATTACACTAATTGGTAAGTGTTTTGTTTTGATTTTATTGTTTAACATTTTGTCAGGTGCATGAACTTTATTTTATCGAATTTGCGTGTTTAATCAGAAGTTTTAAAAATTCGTTGATGCAGAATGGTCTGCGATTTTTGGATGTGGCTTGTGACAGAAAAATATTTATAATTAGTGACATAGTATTTTAGCATCGTAATACAACTCTAATTTTACTAGTTTGTAGAATCCGCGTTTTCTATAGAATATGATTCCAGGTGGCTATAGTAAGTAAAGACTCAAACACAATGTATCCGATCCCGGCCGCATCGCCTTTTGAAAATGCCATTTTGTATGAAAATCGGAAGTAAATCTGGTTGTCGAGTGTATTGAGTTATGTACGAGTATTACTATTTGGGATTTTATGTTTATTCGTGTTATAGATTTCTATAGTGGTGGAATGGGAATTCTCAATTTATAATTGTTCGTTTCTGATATGACGAGGCATATTCGAGTTTAATATCAAGATTGCTTAGAAACTTCTTGAATTGTTTTGATTGAAACTTATAGTTTCATGATCCGAAACGATTTCGTTAGCTATACCAAAAGTAGAAAAATATGGGGTTATAGCACTCCGAACGTTGTAAGTGTTTTGAAAATGCGTATATTACAGACAGAGATAAATATGTATATTAATATGAATTCTCTCTAAGAGTTTTTGGGGATTATTTAGGGTCTATTTTTTAATTAAACCTGAGCGAGCAGGCTTACCCCGGGTAGTGTACACCGAGCAAAGGTTGTACTGGGTAAAATTATCCGGTGTGCATAGAGTAAAAAATTGTTTTTTACTTTGCACACTCTTCGTACACTGACATTAATTTCAGAGTAAAATTTGAAGAACCGAGTAAGCGCGGTGTAAGCACAGTTCGCAAATAAAAACGCAGTATGCAGAGTAAAATTACCCAGGTTGAATAAAAAATACGGAGTATTTTTTGTCAGCGCACTGCCTGCTCGGGATGAACTAAAAAATAGACCCATAATGTTATACGGGTTCTATTATATTTATGAATGTTACAAATATGACACTACTTCCAATTTTCTGTCATATTTGGAAAATAATAGGACTTTTTAATCTGATTTTCTATTTCCCTTCTCCCCCTTTCTAATTCCTGAATCTCACATTGTGTATTGTGTTCTTTTGTGATATACGAGCGTCTTGCCTTTCCTCCTTAGTTTACAACTGTTTAGCAAATTGCGAAATTTTTCGTCCAAATTATCCGCTGAATGGACCGTGTCGGAATCACTGCGGATATGATCTCGGGTAAAGACCTCACGTGAGGTGGCATTATGTTCGCTTAAGTTTTATGATCTGTTATACCAGTGTGAATTTGTTGCCGGTTAGGTAAGGATTAAATTTGTTCCCAGCCCAGATAATCGCTAACGCCTCTTTTTCATTAGTTGCGTAATTTATTTCGGTGGTTTTTGATCAAAAGCAATTGGTTTTTTCAATGTTATCTTATACTATAGACAACACTACGCCAAGGGCAGAATCCGATGTGTCCAGCGTGAGTTGTTAAGATGAATTATTTGGAAAAGTCTGGGTAGACCAATATTTGATCTGTATACATAATATTTCTTTAACGTGCCACCTTTATTTTTCTCAGGAATTTAGTCATCTCCTCTGTGACTGTGGAGTAATTTTGTCTGGATTTGGCCTCACTCCATTCTGAGTGATCTCAGGTGCCTAAAGAATTCCTTTTCTCGTTTCATAAATTCGCACTTGTCCATCTATATTTTCAAATTGAATTGCGCGAGACGTTTTAAAATCTTGCAAAGATTTTTAATATGGTTTACACAACTCTCCAACTAGGCCAACAATACATGATTCATTGCCCGTTGGTAGGTTGTTAGGCAATTATTTATCCCAAAGGGCATGCGAATAAATGCGAATCGAAGTGAACATTATCCGTAGAGAACACAGTTCTCTTAATACTGATTTCAAATCCAGGGTTGAGAAATATATGGATTTCTCTAGCCTATCAAGGATCTCCTCGACTTGAGGAATCGGTATTTTGTCATTTACGGTTTTTACGTATTTCCTATGGTCTACTACAACTCTAACTTTCTGAGTGCCGGAGGCATCTGGGTATTTTGGTACCACCCAAATTAGAGATGAGTTCGCGGGCTTTTTGAATGGTGAATAATACCACTGTCTAAAATTCTTGGATTTGCTCGGTTACATCCTTTTTATAGTGGTGTGTCGTTATAATTTCGTTTGTCGTTATAATAAATTTGAAGGTGGTTCTGGATTGTCTGTTGCAATATTAACGGTGGTTTTAAAACTATCGGCCTTATATACACCTGCTAAAATTGTGATTTCCTCATTTAATTTTGGTTATTCAAAAACTACCCAATCCCCATTGGTCTTGGTATTAAAGGTTACTATTTGATTATAGAAATTTTTGGCCGGATAACGTTGGTATAATTTTAATGTTTTATTCTCCAATGAGATCTTCCTAGTTTTAGATCATTTTTTGTTGTTATTGGCCCTAGTGTCTTTTAAGAGTTTTGTTAGTGCATTCGTAAGTTTATTTTTGCATTTTAGGTAGCCGTGGAAGTTTAGTCTTTTATTTGATTCCTGCTCCTGCTCAAAATTTTTCAAGATTTGAGTCAATTTTCGGCGGTTCCTCTGGAATTTCTGGATTATATATCTTTGCATTATTGGTTCCCTTAGGCCTATTTCCATTGGAATGAGATTGTCCTGCGCTGGTCCCGGGGATTTAGCATCCTTGACACACCATTGTTGTTTCTTATGATTTATTTTATTTTATTTATTTGCTTTAACTTGTGCAAAATTTGCACAAGAACGTGTAAGGTAAGCGTTATCAAAATGGTTGGGATTTGCTACCTGTTCGTATCAAAAATATGGCCTCTTTAGAACAGCGATAAATGCAGCAGTCTCTTCGATGCTGCTATCCACGAATAGTTTGCTTTGCTAGTGTTTTTATGCTCTGCGCAAGATTTCTTTGGTCTTTGAATAATATGAATGAATGGACATATTGTCCCCTTGGTGAAATGAAAATTTGCTTTATTTCAGCAAATAATTGAGGGATTCCGCAGCTAAGAAAAGGATATCATTTGCTTTACCCTCTATTTTATTATGAACCGTTTCTCAGTAAATTTCGGTTCGAAAAACGTAAGGTGTCTTCCATGGTTATAAACCAAGACGCCAATTGTTTTCTATTACCATCCGAAATATGGGATCGATTTTGTTGGATCCGGTATGCGCGGATCGTGCTCATCTTGTTTTATTCGATTAGATTAAATCGCTCTAACACTATGGTTAGTTGAACCACAGACAATCAAAAGAGATTTTTCAGTTGGACTAAAAATAAAAACAAAACAAACTTCGTAAATAACGGACATAAAATCATAACCGCGGAAGAAAAAAAAAACTTCTGATAATTCCAATGTCATCGTTGTACTCGTATCTGTGATTTTTCGTTAAAATGCGTATACGTACACGTAAAAAACAGAAAATGAATTCGCAGTTTTAATTTTTACGTTTACATAGGATGAAATATCTCTTTTAGGTTGTCTCTGGTTGAACCGACACTTCATCCAAGTTGATCATTTCGAATTCGTTGGGATCAATATTTCGGTTTGCGAAATGATTTTTTTCTCATACAATAATTTATAGATTGTTTTGGGGAGGGGATGGCGGAGGAAATGGTATTAAATAAAATTTAATCACTCATAATAATGAAATTTTATTTCAGGACATTTACTAATTATTCAATTACTTTTTAGGATGTTGATTGCTGATTTTTTATATCCCGAAAAACAAAAATAATTGTGCCGTCTTGTGCTTTACTAACTATTGACTACTTAGGTGTCTGTAACCGGGTCAAGTCTATCATACCTAACAACCTTTCCTATCCCTCCATCTTGTTATAGGTAAAAATGGTGTACGGTAGGCCCGGCGTATCCGGGGTCCTTGCTTAGTCTTGGCCGTACATTCTAATCAATCAATCAATCAAATTCGTTTTTCAATCCGCATTCGATTCGCTCTCTAGGAGTCTATAATCGACGTGAATATATGTATAGGTTTATGGGTGTTGACAAAACTCATTATTGAGTGGGCAAAATTTATCACCAGATGGACCATTGAAAAACATGACTCATTTATTTAAATTGACAATTAATGGTGCTTTACGAACTTTACGAACTATTACGTTAGAGTAAAGTTTTAACTCAAAAGTTTACATAAAATTTGTTTTTCCCGTACATAGGGACGGCAAAACCAGTTATTTGATGGACAAATTTCATCAACATAATATGGATAATTCTAAGTCAGAACTAATCAATTTAAATTGACATTTTAGACTGTTTTCTAGTTTCTACAACATTTATATATTTAACACCATAACTCATTTCTCTAAAGACTTGTTTTGGGAGTGCGCTCTCCAATTTCGCTCATTTTTTAGCACTTTTGGGAAAGAGAAAACTATTTTTTTTCATTATTAGAGAATATGAGAAATTGCGGAATCACATAAGCGTCTGAGCTCAGTAAAATTATCTGAATGTTTGTGTATTCTTGACGCATTTTTTTAATGAGCGTTGCCCGAAACAATTTTCGCATATTAGAGCCAAGATCTAATAATTGTAACATCGGGAAAACTAATTATGAGTAAGTGGTAAGGAAGATCATGTTCATATAGTGCCAATCAGTTATTTTCATTATAAACAGTAACACTTTCTCTGAATATTTTCAATTCTATCAATGCTTGATTGATAAAAAAGGATACTTACTCTTTTGATTTGTATGCCTTCGTTGTTAACAGTTCTTTGATGTGTTGTTCAATAGCTTCTACAACACTACTTTTACACTCAACTAGATTTGTTCTTGTAACATTATCAGGCTTAACCCAATGTTGGAAATTAGGCAGTAGTCGTAGAATAATGTTTTGAAAATTTTACATGCAACAATTTCAAAGAAATTCGGTATCATTGATGTAGTAGCAATGGCTCTGTAACATAAAATTTGTGCTCTTAGCTTTGATTTGAAAATCGGTGTAATTTTCGAGGTCTTCCATCGGCTGGGGAATAATCCTCTATACGTAGTAACAAATTGAAGGCTGGAGTAAGTGGCAAGTTAAACCGTCAACAATTTCACTAATTACATTCATTAAATCGTCATTACTGATAAATTTTGAGTCTCTTAGATGCATTGTTGCCGGGTAACCTGTGATTTGTCATTTTAGATAATTTTGATGTATTTAAGAAATTGGTTGTTAAAAGAACTATCGAATTCGGAATTGCTTTCTTCAAATCTTGCTTCATCTATAATCTATCTCATGCATGCAGAGACGATTATAACTAATCGAACTTTTTGGCACCGTGTGGCACTCGAACCTTATAAAGGTAGTACCTAGTAGATCTATTGAATTTCATTTTTCAAGCAATCTACAGTCGCTCAATCCTTTACAGAATATTGAGGATCATCAATATTGAGGATCAATAATAATTATAATAAGGAATGACGAAATTCATTTTGCGAATCACAGAGAGCTCTATAGGTAGAACATCGGGAATAATACTTAGTGTGCCGTATAATACTGAAATTACTCTGTTTGGAAAGCTCTATATCTCGCGAGTTGGTTCACGCCCATCAAATATATGAGCCAAGCAGTGGCGTAACTACAAATTTTTGGCCCCCTGCAAAACTTAATGTAGGCCCCTAGACTATCCTCCCTCCACCTTGCATATCTTTCTCTTCAGAGTAATAAATTTGTTGCTGATCGAAAATATAGCTTTTTTATTTAATATATTCATTTTTTAAGAATAATAAAAAAAATAATAAAAATACAAATATAAATATGTATGTATACTAACGGGTGGGGCAAAAGTCCCGCTACCATTTTGATTGCCTATAACTTTGTTCAAAGAAAAGATAAGTAAATTTGGTTTTCATAAAAAGTTTATTTGGTCTTTACATTTCTTTTCGTTATGATTGGACAATTATATCGGATAAATGGTAACCGCGATTCGCTATGCAACTTTCGGCTCTCTTTAAGGCATTTTTTATGACATCCTGCAACATCTCAGGCTGAATTTCTCCAATTTCGTGACGAATATTGTCTTTAAAATGTTGAATCGTTTGGGGCTTATTCACATAAACTTTTGATTTTAAAAAACTCCATAAGAAAAAGTCTGCTGCTGTTAAATCCGTAGATCTGGCTAGTCATGCTAAATCGCCATTTCGCGAAATTAGTCTTCGTGGAAAACAACTTCGTCATTCAATAATTGAATTGTTGAACGGGCTGTGTGTGCTGTGGCCCCATCTTGCTGAAACCTCATGTCCTCTAGTCCTTGCTGTTTCATTTCAGGCACAAGAAAATTTCAAATCATGTCTTGGTACTGTACAGTAGTAACAGTAACTTCAATACCTCGGTCATTTTCAAAAAAAATGGGGACCAATAATGTTTGCAGCATGAATACCACACCATATAGTTGTTTTTAGTGGATGCAATGATGTTTCATGAATTAATTGAGAATTGTCTATTCCCCGAAACCGACTGTTCTGTTTATTGACGTGGCCACTGAGAAGAAAATGGGCTTCATCACGCACTATCAATTTAGACGAAAAATCTTCATTTTCACCAGACAGCCTTAGGATTGCATTACTGTTGATCATGATCTCTCGGTAGCAATTTATGGACTAATTGAATTTTATACGGGAACATTTTCAAATCAGTTTTCAAAATTCGCCTTAAACTGCGTGCAGAAATGTGTAACTGGGAACCACGTCTCCGAATGGATGTTTCTGGAGACTCTGCAACACAATCGCGCACCAGAGCCACATTTTCAGCGTTACGAGACGTCCGTTGTCTTCCAGAACGAGGTCTGTCTGCTGTCGTACCGTACTGTCGAAAATTCGCATGTAAACGATAAATTGTGGTTTTGTGAGGCACTGGACGATTAGGATATTTTTGACGAAATTTCCGCTGAGTGGCAATAATGGAACGATTATTTTCAATAAATATTGTCACTATTTCTGCTCGTTCTTGTGGCGTATATTTATCCATTATAAAATTTGGGCGTCTATACAACACAATAATTAAAGCGAAACTGAGCTAAACTTCACATAACCTTCACATAAAGATGGCGCGCAATCAAAATGGTAGCAGGACTTTTGCCCCACCCGTTAGAATGTTAGATTTTTTGCTCTTGACTTGATATTGGCAAAATCCCTAATTAAAATATATGTTTCCATTTCGCCCACCGCTTTTGCTTCAATAGAAAGAATGGCTAAATCACTTAAACGATCTGCAACGATGGAGTTGCGCAAACAATTATTTATTATTTTCAATTTAGAAAAAGATCGTTCCGCTGTTGCGACCGTAACAGGCAACGTAAGAAACAATACATGTTATTACTTTCGAAACACTGGAAGCTATTGTTGGAAATTTTATTACTAGAACTTCAGCTAATTCTCATATTGCTGATATTTCCAAAATATCCTCCTTAAGCATTGACTTTACCATCAGTATTTGTAGCGGAAACTCTTCCGATAGGTCTTCTTTGTATTTTTCTTGTATCGCTTCTACAGACTTCATTCAAAATTCTCATGACAAGAACAAAGACCACAGGACCCGCGTTGCGGCGGGCCCCTCATCGTTGCGCCCCCCCCCCCCCCGCAGCGTGGGGTTTGCGCCCTTGTAGTTACGCCGCTGGAGCCAAGGCATGTTACATGGAAAGTCAATGTGATAGAAAATGTAGTGTTTAATTTTTTTAGTGGATATAAGACTGTGAGATGTTGTAACTTCGTTATACTAAAAATTTTTCTTTGATTTAGCTATGAATGTATGAAAATATTATATTTCCATATATACTAGGTTGCTCAGTAAGTTTTGTCGTTTGATTAGAAAAACACGATTTTTAGGTTTCAATACACTTGTTTCAGTAATCTTCTAATTGAATATTTAGGTTCAAAATGTTTAAAAAATCACTCGATCGATCTCGACTTGTTAGGTCATCATCAGGGGTATCTACTAATTTGCAAAATGTAAACAAAAGACGGAGGGACAAAAAAGGCAATCAAAATTAATCTATTGAT
This sequence comes from Nephrotoma appendiculata, assembly GCA_947310385.1. Lineage (NCBI taxonomy): Eukaryota > Metazoa > Arthropoda > Insecta > Diptera > Tipulidae > Nephrotoma > Nephrotoma appendiculata. Next base: position 343,817,304 of record OX371224.1, read on the forward strand.
CGTCCCAACCAACTGTTATTCATACAGAAAAATTAATAAAAAAAGAGGAAGGAGGATAGCAGGTAGACGATTAGTGATACTGAGTAACAAAATTCAAGATATATTGAAGTACATTTAATTGCCCGACGTATTAGTCAAATTATTACGAACGTGAGAATAGAAATGGACGGGATCTGTAATTGGTGAGAAACGGATTTCTCTCTGTTCGTTAAGGATACTTTGGTTAAGAAATATGGATTTTCGAATTTTGTAAGATTCTAAGGTATCTTAACGTCTGCCTTTTGGTTGTATATGTATAATATGTCTAAATTGTTCAAGCTATAAGCTGTATGATTTTCTAAAGTTAAATGGTTATGGAAAGTTATGTCGACTTTCTTTTCGACTACTGTCGGAGTACGCTCCCACTGCTGGTATTACCTCTTCATTCGATGAAAATCGATTCGCACGTATGAAAACTAAATTTTTTTAGATGTGAGAACAGCTGTCAAAGAGAGCTAAATCTGGAGAATAGGGTGAATGTTGCAACAATTCGTACTTTAATTGACTGGACTGGTTTTCGCGATGTTTTTTTTTTGAGTTGTGTGAGAGGGTGCGTTGTCTTGATGAAAAATTATGTTTTTGTTCTGTAAAGCAGATATTTTCTCACTAATTTTTTTACTAACACCCAGCTGGTCCTCAAGGTTTAATAATAATCCGAATTTACTGTTTTACCAGTTTGAAGGTTATCCACGAACAAAATTTTATTTGCATCCCAAAAAACTGATGCTTAGACCTACTTGGCCGATTTCTGGACCCTAACTCGCTTTGGAACCAAAGTACTAGGTTACACTACTATGTAGCCTCTTGTTTTGATTCAGAATCATGGTGGTAGATCCAAGTCTCATGCATAGTGATCTAATGCACAAAATTCATTTTATTCTTTCTAAAACGCTCTAAATGTTACTCAGAAAGTCACATTCGAATGTGTTTTTGTTCCATTGTTAGCAAATTGTTAGCACCCATTGTGCACACAGCCAACATTTTTAATCAAAATATTGCTCACAGTGCCTAATGAGATCCCTAGGTCTTCTACTAAATCTCCTTCGGTTAATGGACGATCTTCAAAAACCATATGCTGTGTTTTTGCTATGATTTCTGGTGTTCATGCACTTTTTGGACGTCCTTCACGTGGATCATCTTCAAAACTTATACGACCACGTTTAAATTCAGCAACCCCTGTTTCTTTGTTCTAATTGAAGAAGAATAGTCCGTAAATACTTTTAACAATCGTTCATGAAACTTTTAGGTGTTACACCTTCCAAAAGTAAGAATTTTGTTACTGTGACACGTCAACTTAGAACAATTGTTAATATGGGGATATTAAAGACTTCTGAAGCCTTTGATTCAGAAGTCTTTAATATTGCTTCCTGTTTGCTCCATTCTTTTTCAAGAAAATTTGGTTAATAGGGGGGGGGGGTCTGGTCTAAAATGAAGGCCTGCGACGACTTTTGCGCAGTGGCAGACACATAGTTGTGTATCAAAAATGAAAATCGATTTGCTGGAATCGATCTCTTTCTATCTTTAGGAAGGAACGGTTGGTGGATTAGGAAGGAACGGTTGGTGATTATCGTGTTTGACAAACCTCGTTGAATAAATGGACCTTATAAACTCGAAAAAATTCGATGGCTGTAAATAATTGACGAGGGAACTAGATTATATCTAGAAATTGAAACATTCCACGTCGTCACGTTTGATTGTTCTGAATAATCTTTTCATGCTACGTATACGCTGTAATTCATTCTAGCCGAAAGATTTACGAGGGCAAATCAAAAAGTCTTGCAATATCATATGAAAAAAAAGAGTGAGTGAGACAGCAATATTTTTATTTTTCGACAGAATCTCCTTTAAGGTTTATACATTTGTCACATCGATCAATTAACTTGCCTAAACCCTCTAAAAAAAAAGATTTCTTTTGCTCCATAAAATATTCATTTACAACAGACAGGCCCCTTAGTGTTTTTTTCAAATTGGGAAACAGGAAGTAGTCACTGGGTGCCAAGTCTGGACTGTACGGTGGATGCGGAATTCCCACGAAGCCGCAGTCCTTTAATGCAGCTTGAGCAATATTAGCCTTGTGCACCGGTGCATTGTCGTGAAGAAGCAAGATTTTTTTCCTAACTTTCCTTGGCCGTTTTTTCCGGATCGCTTTTTTCAATTTTCGCAAAACCTCAGCGAAATATATGCCTGTGGTTGTGGTTTTCGGTGGCATATAAACGATTATCAAATTTCCTTCAGCATCCCAAAAAATTGTTGCCAAAACCTTAAGAGCAGACGGTTGAGTTTTAAATTTCTTTGGTGGTGGTTCACTACGTTTAATCCATTGCAACGATTCTTGTTTGGATTCCGGATCCCAGTGATGAAGCCATGTTTCATCGCCTGTTATTATGTTATCCAAGAAATTTTCTGGATCTTCTTTGTACATATCTAAAATCGCCTTTGAAATTTGAACACGCATTTTTTTTTGTTCTGCATTCAACAAACGGGGAACCCATCGCGCACTTACTTTCGACATATGAAGGTTGTCATGTAATATAGTATATGTGGTACCGTATGAAAGAGAAAGTCTCCACGCTAACCGTGGAACAGAAATACGCCGGTCCTCCAATACAATAGATTCGGCCAAAATTACGTTTTCATGGCTAATAGCATCTGCTGGGCGACCCGAGCGATTGTCGTCTTCTAATGACTCCCGACCACTTTTGAATAATTTTACCCACCTTGTTACTGTGGCATATGATGGTGCAGATTCGCCGTAAACTTTTGATATATAGTTGAATATATAAATTGCATTTTGTCCATCTTTACAGAAAAATTTAATAACGGCGCGATATTCAATTTCATTCATTTTTAGAAAAATTCAAAACACTTGTTACTAAATTGACAAAAACAAACGAACTGTAAAATTTACATCGAAATGTTCTTCTAGAAGTTTCATCGCGACAAAAAATGGTTTTGAAAAATATATTGTTGTCTCACTCACTCTTTTTTTTCATATGATATTGCAAGACTTTTTGATATACCCTCGTATGTCATTTATGTCAGGGTCGGACGGCCTTTCCATTGCGTTTGAGAACCGCATTCCGTTGCGATTAAACTGTTACAGTTTAACACCCTCAATTTTAAGAGTTAAACTGTTACGTCAACTGTGATCTTTTTCAAACTGTTAATATTTACACTTCTCAAGGTCTCGCATTTCATTTTCGAAGTTTCCAAAAATCGAAAATCAAAAGAAACTTTTTTTTTTGCAAAACATTGTAATTTTTAACATTGTAACAATTAACTTTAACTGATATTACCAGCATTTCTTTAAAAACTTTCAATCCATTACACACTTTCGCCATCGTACCTCGTATAACAAGCTCGTAAGTCGCATATAGTTTTTTAGTCGCTCTCATCAGCGTCACTTCGTTCTTTTTCATCGTCAATCGTCAAATGTTACGTAGGTCGGGTGTGGAAAGATTAGAGAAGATAAAACGGGAAAATTCTAAAGTTAATAATACCATAAAAGCATATATCAATAATTAAAATTGCGACCTCGGCATTCTGGTGTAATTAAAATACCCCCTATTGGGCATATTGCCGAAAACAGTGTTATCAAACGCTAATAATAAACGTTTACGACCACACCGTAATCTTATTCGTGTAATAAAACCACATTTCGATTAACAATATTTAAATTTTATTTATTTTCAAGATTTATAAAACTTATAAACAACGCACTTATACCTAAATATACTTAATTTTATCTAGCCCCCCCCCCCCCCTAATTGACGGAACAGTAAAAATTTATCGGCCAAAACGGTCTCGCCAACTGTAATAAAGTGTAACCCGATCACACATTGCACATTGTCCGGGAACCAAATCATGTCCAATATCCATATATTCACCGCCAGTTGAAACACGTGGCCATTGCACTTGCACATCGGGGCTCAGCGATGACGTTGGATTACCCGTGATAGCAAAATTCGTGAACATTCTTAGCAATCGGCGACGAATTACGAACGCATGATTTGTTGGCAGTAGTGGTGGTGGAAGCCCTGTTAGACTCCACATGTAAGCGAGCTCATCAGCATGTGCCGCACCTGGGAAGCTGCCCAATAATAAAAAGTTCCTCATTAAATTCAATGCTCCCGTAAAACTGAACTGGTAATAGTAAATAGCATCGTCTTGGTGTTGTAAATGGGCTTTTACTGTTTCATCGACTCCATAAACGAAATGACGATCGGTAACGTACCGTGACCATTCCCAACGAAGATCTACCGACATATCTTGGCCATTTAAATAGAAATCTTTAATTTCTTGTATAATTTGATCGGCATCGGCAGAGCCACGCGGAACGTTAAATTCAGTTGGAATCCATCTGTATTGGTCGGCATTTAAAGTATCAATGGTGGTGTTATCAAGTGTGTTTTCATGTATAATGAAAAGACTTTCAGCATCTGTATAGCCAAGCATGAACGGAATTTTATTGAATTCACCGCGTGCCATAAGATTGCGTGGGTAATCGGGAATTGCACGTGGTTCTTCTGAATCTGGTGCATCTACCGATGGGACGAGGGGCATTGATGTAAATCCTCGTGGGACCTCTAATCCTAGGAGCCAGCTGGGTGACACATTAATCAAATCATTTGCACTTACTGCTCTGAGACGTTCAACTAGTTCTTCAGATGAATCGGTAACGATTCCAACTTCTTCGCCAATGTGAAAAGCCCAATGAGCTGGATCTGGTTGGAAAGCCCATGGTGACAGAGCGGTTCCACTCTGTGCAATAGCTTTGGCATATAATCCATTCGCTAATGGTGACAAGACGATGTAATGTACCATAGAACCACCAGCACTTTGTCCAAAGATTGTTATATTATCGGGATCACCACCAAACGCCAAAATATTATCTTTAACCCATTGCAAAGCTAAAATTGCATCCTTTACACCGTAATTGCCTGGTGCATGTTTATCACCAGTCGATAAATATCCAAGAATACCCAAACGATAATGGATCGTTACAACTAGAACATCTTCTTGTACTATATGATCTGGACCATAACCGTTTCCTGAACCAACGACAAACGCTCCTCCATGAATCCACACCATGACAGCTTTACGCCCCAATAAATTTTGTGAATACACATTCAAGTATAAACAATCTTCACTTCCTGAATATTCACCACCTAAAGGTGAACTAGTTGGACAATCCGATGCTTGTTGTGATCCATCACGAACACCCTCCCAGCCACCATGAGGCACTGGACCTCTAAATCTTAAATCGCCAACTGGTGGTTCAGCGAACGGGATACCGTTGAATGCATAGTATCGGCAAAATAATCCACACGATTGTTGTACACCTTGAACTGCACCACCTCTAGTTTGAATTATTGGGCCCTATACGATAAAAGCCGGTTAAAAATTATTCTAATCTAAACCATTTTGGAGTAGGCGACTTACATTAAAATTACTGGGCTGTTCAGCTAGTACAGCACCAAGACACAAAACTGTAAAAATTAACGTGAACATCTTGTCCACGTCTTAAAATAATCTAAAACAATTTTCTTAGGAACCGCATTAATTTATATACCCGACTTCTAAATTATTAAATTTTTTATCAACACGGTTATCCAAAATTATGGAGTGGTTTATTTTGAAAATGGTTTATGGACCTATAAAATGTGTACGAGAATGATTACTTTCGGCATGATTTTACAGAATCTACTTTCTGAAGCGTATTAAAATAGAAACACTCAAATTTCGGTAATTGGGGGAGTGGCAGAAATATATAATGTTAACTTTATTTTCGGATGGTATTTAGAGTTTAGTTTTTGAACTTTGAGCCAATATTTTTAAATTTGGCTGATCCGATAAGATATAAAAGTGTGGCAAACCGTATGGGATATTTTATAACCTGATAATATTTACGTAACTCAATAAACCAAATTACTGGTAAGTTTGCTAAATAATACTCATAAAATACAGCTAGGGTTCTAAAAAGTTTTCCGAGAGCTGGATATTTTCTATTTGATAGAATTTACAATTCGGTGTTTAGAATTATTTTATAAACGATCGAATATTTCCATGGTATAAAAATAAATAATTTTATCGGATTATTGGTTTGATTTTAATTGAATTTTATTACTGGAAAATGAAACTGGCAAATTCCGCATAGATATAAAACTGAAATAATGATAAGTATTTCACTTCCCCTGAAAAGGACACTCAAATTAAAATTAATTATTTTGATCTGCTTACCTTTGAAACATGGCAAACCACAACTAGGAACATCACTGAGTGTGGCGCGAGGTCAATTACAAGCTAAGGAAAGGAGATTTCACAGAGATCCCGAATTTAAGAAATTTTACACACCTTAATAGACTGTGTACGTAATACAGACTGTGCAGTAATACGAACAGTTGGGTCATATGAGAGAGGTGAAGGTGGCGAAACTATCTAACTATGGAAACTTTAAACTATCTACCCCATCATGGAATCATGAAATCATCAAATGGAAAAACTAAGTTTAGAGAAGTGTTTGATGTATCGGCAAAACCTCCAATAGAGTTTCCTTAAACAAGATGCTTATGATAGGACCCACAGTGTAACGGCTATAGCGACCGTTGAATCTAGCATTATTGTTCAACGATTTCAAAGATCGATAAGACATGAGATTGACATACGAAGACGGAGTTGCCGGTATCCTCCCAAGATGTTGAGGCTCCACAAGGAGAATTCATGATGAATTCAATCCAAGTACATCAAACAGGTACAAAGCCCTTTCTTATAGTTATTGAATACATCAAACTGGCCAGGATCGACGAAAAAGTCATTCATATGCATTATCATAGTCAAAGAATGAAATGGATATTTGGTATAGTCGAATCTAAACTAGATGTAGAGGTTAATGCCGGAAATGTTTTAGTGTGCAGCGTTTTTCACTGACTTGATTTACTGTAAGTAAATTTTTTCTGACGATGATGCCTACCTAGGCATTGAATTCAATATGAAAATATTACAAGTTCCGAGGAATCTTTCAAAATAAGTATAGGTTCAAACTCATTTGTTGAAATAACGATGATGGCAAGATCATACGTACTTATATTGGCCGAAAACCAATGATGTCATTACAATCCTAGTGCGATAATGTGCGCTGCACGTAAAATGCAGATTTTAGTTAAGGTATACGCTTATCATTAAGATTCTCTGGTTGAGACATTAGTCGCCGCACTGCTGTTTTTCGGACGTAAACTTTGAAACGAGTTGCACTTTTCAAAGCCTGTCCCAGAAAGAAACACTGAGCACAAGAACATCAAAGAGGTTTGGTAAAATCTTTATGCGAAGTAGGTTGTTCCATGAAACGACATGTTACTGGGCTCAAGTGAAACCACCAAGGAATTCAAGTGAAACCACCAGAATTTCTCACTGAACGAGCACTAAGCCGCTTACAAAATTTGACCAATAAAATGTTACTACGCAATCCCGTTAATATAATTCCCAACAGGTCAAAAGTACGATCGGCCACCACCGACCCACATTTTACAATAAAATTACTCAATTTACTAACTTGTTAATTGTATTCCACACGAATTATCGATAGAGCACAAAGATTATTAATTTTATAAATTTTTAAGTGGCGAAAAATTAATTAATTTTAAAATTCACTTGACAGAGGATGACTTATTGGCTTCTAATGAAACGTAATTTGAAACAAACGATTTTCTCTTAACAGTGTATACATATATTTGAAGTTTGCTTTTTTATTAAAACAAGTGACATCTATAAATGAGTAATACAAACATATATGTTTATACCATTTAAATTTAGTAGGTACACAAAAATATTAACTTTGGTTAATCGTATAAAATCCATTTAAAACAGAACTGGAGTGGTGTAAAATCTTGGGCAGAGCACAATAAATGCAAATTTGTTTATAAACACGTCATATAAAAATGTAGAACAGGCGACATTAATTTTCTGGTGGCGTATAGAACATAGCATCGAGATAGGAACGCGTAAACTCAACGACAACCGACCGGTCGGGAAGTTGTTGTGCCATTCCATAAAGAGCCATTTTGCCTTCGACTGGTTTCTCCGGATTTATAAGACATTCGGCGACGCACTTTTTCACGTCGGCGATAAATTCATCCGCGACTCCTGGTGCAGTATGCGTATATGTTACGCATATATGAATTCCAGATGGAAACTGTAGCGTATTCAAATTCCAACCGAGTACCCCAATTTTATCGGATAATCGATAGATTTCAAATTCTTTTGAGCCTATCGCGATAACCGTCGTTCGTGGATCCCCAAATATATAAATTCCATCGATTTTTCGTAGCTCAGTTTCTATGTACTTCGCGGTACCGATAATTTTTTTTGTCGCTTCCACATAACCACTTTCCCCGAAACGTACTAGAGTAGCCCAAGTCGCAGCAATTATTCCACCAGCACGAGATCCACTCACAGCTGGTGATCCGTATACACCACCAGGCCAGTCGGTAGACACCGTAAATTGATGGTTACGATATTTGCGATCAGAGTACAAGATGATGGACGATCCTTTAGGCGCAAATCCGTATTTGTGAGTATCAGCCGATATACTGGTTACACCCTTCACTCTAAAATCGTATCGAGGTAATGGATATCCAGCTTTCTCCATAAAAATAATTACGAAACCTCCCAGGCAAGCGTCTACATGCACTGGAATATTGTACCGGACACCCAGAGCACCAATTGCCTCTATATCATCGAACGTACCATATGGATAGTTTGGTACCGATCCTACCAACATAATGGTGTTCTTGTTAATCAGTCGCTCCATGTCGCGAATATCCGCTTGACAAGTTTCGGGATTTACTTTAGCTGTTCTCACGTGAATCTTAAGGTATTTGGCAGCCTTTTCAAATGCAGTATGGGCCGTAACCGGAATCACCATATTCGGTTGAGTGATGCCGTTTTCCTCGCATGCATAATCTCGATACGCTTTACATGCCATTATTATAGATTCAGTGCCACCGGTTGTCGCGACACCACACGAATTTTGATCGCCATTGAACAGTCGGGCCGTCATGCGAATTATTTCAGCCTCCATTTTACAAACGCCGGGAAATACATCTGGATGTAATGGGTTGGTGTACGATGCTTTGCCATATACTTTGGTGATTAGTTCAATGAGCTTTTCGTCATAGTAATACACTGTACCCGACACCCTCCCGCCCTTCCAATTGAAGTGCCCCAACGCTAAATAATCATCCACCAATTTCATGATTTCGTCATCTTTTAACCCGTTTACGGGGAGTTTTGTTATGTATGGCACATCTCCAACAACAGCGATAATATTATTCGAAAAGTCTTCGGTAGTTTTCGCAACTTCTCGATCGATTCTATCCTGAATCGCTGGAATATACCGAGCCAACTTGAATACTCGCTTTTTTAAACGATTTACGATACTTTCGTCTTGTGTTACCAAATTATAGAGCCAAACTGAGCTGAGTACAGTTGTTATGGTGATAGAAACAATTTGCCACGGTTGCTGATTTTGAAATAAGCGATTCACGGCGCCAGTCGCTGCCCCAAAGGTCTCTTGTACCGAAATCATTGTCTATATGCTATTTTATTATGAGTTGTATATTTCGTTTCGATATCTGTAATGAAAAATCCAGTTTAGGTGTTTTGATAATCAGATATGACGGCGCAGGGGGGTAACAAACTAGTTAAAGATAACGAAGAAAGCTGGGTCAAAGTACCAACTGCAATGCAAGGCTACCTACTACAATGAAAGATAAACTGTTTGCACTTGGCACTGCATTTTGAATAAAATACGATATTTACGTTAAGCTTAAAAAATCGATAAACGAAAAAATGTAAATCGCGTGATTAAAATTTCGATAACGAGAGAACGCGTCATGAGTGTTATGCCTTTGTTCTCCACTATTCACTATAAAACTATGTAACCTTGCACTTGCTTTATTTGCTCACACACTTGCATTACAGTATTTAAACAAAACAAAGTAATTCAAATGCATAATTTATGGAATTTTATCGTCACAATGACCAACAAATGAAGACGAAAATCACACACACGGCTTATCAGCAATACTTACATCACACTTAAATTACGTATAATTTCTAATCGGGTCAATAAATAAATTGTATATTTTAATATAAATTTACAAACATTTTATCACTTTGCTACAAATATACTCGTTTACGATTATTTAGACTCGAGCAATAATATCCGCCAAACTAGTTTAGAGTATGGAATTTTTTCGGCCTGTCAATGTCACATCACAATTCACAATACAAATTGACATTTGTTGATTCATTTATGAGTGAAGTTTGCCGCGGTTGTACACTGTTATTTTGTGGTGAATAAATTTATTACATTTGAAAGTTAAGGAAAGTGTGCTTTTCGTCGAATCCTTTTATCGCGAAAACAATTTATTTTGATTTACACCACATATAATGAATATTTTGTAAACGGTGGCTATAAAAGCATAAAAGCTAGAAAACAGCTATATTTAAAGAAAAAAAAACCACGAGATAGGTGTGGAATGTAAAAGAGATTTTTAACCATTTGATTACATTCTTTAATGAAAATGAACTCTGGGAAGGGTCCCTTCCCAGATGGTTATTGTAAACTAGCTTAAGCCATAGTCAAAAATTGGACTGGCACCGTCGTAAGGAAAAGGATTTTAAAACAAACCATGAAAGAACTGGGAGTGAGTCTGCCTACAAAACAAATGCAAATATGTAATACGAACATATGTAGAAGTAGAAATAGCAAATTACAAAAATACTGGTGGTATAAATTTTTCGTGTTCCTTCTTTTCTTTGTTCTACGCCAGTAAAAATCGAATTGCCTGCTACTTCTATGTATCTTTTGGATCAATCTGTTCACTAACACTCTTGTTTAGACTTTATTATACCATTTAGAAGTTTCGTTTGTAGCATGCATTCAGTGTACATAAAACTGTTGTTCCCCCTCCAAATAATAATAAAATCTCTGCTTAACAATAAAATCTCTGCTTAACTTTAAAAGGTAAGCATAACATAATACATTCGAATTTATTTTTCATGAATACTTCTGCCACAAAATCTAACAGAATGATTGCGGATATTCGTGTGAAGTAAGATGCATGTCAGATTAAAAAAGCTGGAACAAAGTACAGTGGCATGCACATCGCACTGCAGCATTACGCCAGCTTAAGATGATTAGTTGTTTAAAATACTTTATGTAGATTAACAAAATATTGGAAACAAACTGCCCTAAGCAGACACTTCTCTATGCATCTGCTAAATTTTCCACAAAATTCTTGACAGGTAGTAAATAGAACTAACAACCTAGAGAAGTGAAATATGCAAGTTTTAAAATAAAATTACAAAACTTCACATAACTGTAAACCACACAAAGTGCCAACCTCAACTGTTCTGCACTGCATTTAATCGATGCATTTTCGATAGAATAGCGGTATTTTGGAAGTAATCATTTTTTTCATGTAAATTTTTAAATTTTCATCAAAGTAGCACGTTTTTTTCGTCGAAGCGAAAATAGTGATAGTAAGAGCAAATATTATATAGTATCAATATACGACACTGCCTTGTAAAATCGTGTTCCAAAATATTTTTCTATAAGCTAAGAGTGAAGTTAGGTGTTTTAGTATAAGTTCGAAAAAAATTCGAAAATCAACACAGCTAGGGCAAAAAACTGTGTGTAGGTAAAAAAAAAAGTAAATAAGTACTGTCATTGTCATGTCAAAAACGTTCTCGATTAAATTTTAGTGGGCTCATATGCCCGGTTTACATAAGACCAACATTTTTCTTCTGCAAAATGAATAAGATATAACATTGACTTTTTGCACATGAGAGACAAGAAAAGAAATATATACCAACAAAAATTTACCAGAAGAATTTTTGAGCAAAAATGACCATAAAAATGAAAATGTTGCCATAAAATATATTCGATCCGAGTATTTTTATGGCAACATTTTTAAAATCAACAAGAAAAAAAATTATTTCGCATTTATAAATGTTGAGGACTCATAATAAAAACAGACGTCATAGATAAAAATGTAAATGTCGCATTTGAATTCATTGAAAGTAAATTAATAATGATCCTATAAAAAAAATTACGCCATTACTATATATGTTTATTTCTTTCTGGCACATTGATTATTTTTATATAGCGGATTCTTTCTTATTTACCTGCAAAAATTTGCAGAAGAAAACAATTTTCTCATGTAAACCGGGCAATAGTCTGTGAAAATGCTAGAAAGATGCTAGAATACATAAATAATAAATGGTGATACAGACGAATGCAATGTGAGTATATCGTCAATTTCACTGATACATTTATTAAGTATTAATTATTGTTCTTAATATTCTATTTCAGTCGGGGGGAAATTGGAAAAGTTACCGAATTCAATCATCTACGTCCTACGACATCAAAATTCTCTATGAAAAATCGATGTTTAATGTTTCCGAAGGAGAGGATCCTGAAACGCCGCTTAATATAGATGATAAGCTTAAGCTACTCACAGGTGATAGCTTGTTGAAGTCCGTCCAGGATCAATTAGAGACAAATCTTGAAAAGTTAGCCAAAGAAAAGGATGCTTATTCTCCCGTTAAATTGTTCAGCTGTAGCGCTGACACTATTGCATCTAATGATAATCTGTCCTGTTCAGTTAATATGGAAAGTACCCAATCAACTGGCCGCTCGAATTATATAAAAATCCTAGAACAATACGTAAATATTTTTGAACAAATTCCGTTACGTTTATTAAGAAAGTTGAAACGTTTTCAAGTTGAGACATTCCAAAAATTAAAAAATACTCGTTTAGACCTGAAATCCAAACTGCAGATTAGCGAAAAAATCTTAAGAAATATTAAAACGAAAGGAACTTTGAGTAAAGATGTACAAAAGTCAACCACCGAACTTTTAAATTTGGATTACTCAGATGAAATGGCATCAATATAAGATGAACAGGAATGTGCTAATAAAAGTTGATGCCGATGACTGCCAGTTGAATATTTGTAACTAAATTAAATCTGCGGATGAGATACATCTGTAAACCATCCCGTTAGCTGGTAACAACTCTACGATTGCAAAAAAATCAAGTTTCGTGTTAAAAAACCAATAGCCAGTACGTTGTCGTTAAACGCAGTGGATTTGAAAGATTTTGATCCAAATTACATAAGTGATGAGATTAACCTCGACGATTCTTACATGATAAGGAACACCATTATGTAATTTCATGAATAAATGATAATTGAAACACTTTTTTAACCAACATTATTTTATTTATTACTCGAATTAACCACTCTTATTGCATCAGAATGTTAAGCCAAATTAAGATAAATCTTTGCAGCTTTCCACTATGTAATTACATGTTTCGATCAACAAAACATGTTAGTAATGTGGTATTCATCATATGCATAACGTTTCTAACGACACTTTGATAACCAAAAATCGTAACTTTTTGACAATTTGATTTTACTTCGAATATTTTTTCGAAGTTCGAAAAAACGACAAAAGCGACAACGTGACAAAAAATCTAATTACGGCGATAAGCTAAGAGAAAAAAAGAACACGAACGTCGTATATATAAGTTATTTAATATATGGTAAGAGCGTGTTTCAATTGGTTTACATACCGCATAAAAAGTTAAAAAGTTAAAATTGTGGTGAATAAAAATGTCAAACTTTTTATCTGCTTCAAGAGCTGATAAAATTTGTATGTGGAAAACATTTGGCTGACAAAAATATTTGTTTGTAAACAGAAATTTGTCATGTATAAATTTTGAGAAAAATCGTAATGATTTAGATGTAAACTCAGTATAATTAATTAATATATATTTAAATAGTATTTATTTTACATATTTTCATATTTAAATTTGCTATATACGTTCATAATTACACATAAAATAAGCAACCATGTTACTGTCAAAATTTTAACCAATTGAAACAGATAAAAAGTTAAAAAGTTAAAAAATATTTGCCATGGATAAATTTTTAACTTTTTAACTTTTTATGTGGCATTTAAACCAATTGAAACACGCCCTTATAATACGTCGACCCAGTTTGTGAAGGCGAAGGAAACAAGGAAAGAATCACGACGAAAGAATCATAGTGTGGAACGCGGAATTAAACTAGTTTTTGTGGTGAATATAATTAAAACGTGTTTTGGGGTTGGTGAAGTTAGGTGGCCAACCGTTGTGTTTGCAAACAAAATTATTTTGAACTTATTTATTTCTGTGTGGTGTAAAGTAGTTTTTAGAATAAAATAGCTACAATTATGCAATTGTGAAATGTTGTGAATTGTGTGTATGTGATTAAGTGGTGTGAATATTCAATTTGTGTTAAAAAGTGTTTACTTCCAGTTTTTGTTATCGTCGTTTAGGACTGGATGATGGAGCTTCCTAAAAACTAGAAAATCATACTTAGGTAAGTTATACATAATTCTTAACATTTAAGCGAGTACCCCACAGTGTTTCTTTAGAGCCGCAAATGTCGACTGTAATAGCGACGGTGCGGTTTCTTGTGGTTTATTCGAATAACTACTTAAATCCGATCAATTGCATGCTGGCACTTTCAAATAGAGAGGTCAAAGAAGGTTAAATAGTGAAGAATAGGTGGCAATATTTTATCCATATAAAATTTGTTATTTCATCTGTCACAAGCCAGAATAGGATAATTATATAAAAAACCCATATGGCTTACTCATATTTCGCTATAAGAACCCGTCAAACCAGTTGTTGTTGTTGTTCGAAGTGACGTTTTAATTTTGCGCGTTAAAGTTACAAATTATAAATTTTTAAAATTGTTATTTATAATACATAAAAACAATAAAAACTTTATCAAATAATTATTTGTTTATGTAGTAGTGCAATATATAATAACAAAAATTACAAACTTTTGTGCAATATGAAGTGTATCGTGAAAAAATGCCAATATACGCCTAAAAAATACAATACAATACAATACAGCTCATTCTGTACCTTTAACTTCTTTGAGAGAGGTCATCGATCAATTACATGTTAAAACTACTAAAACCAGTAGTGTCCCTTTTTGTCCAACACCATGTAGCTAGGTAGATTGGTATGATCAGTGGTTTATTTCATTCTACTGAAACATTCTACATTCGACTACCTCTCTACTTGTTTGAAAGTGCCAGCTTGCAATTGATCGGTTTTAAGCAGTTGTTCGAATAGCAGTAAAACCAACGATGAAATAAACTCCCGTACCTATTGCAGTCGTCAGCATTTGCGACTCTAAAATCATAAAAGTAGACATAAATGTAGAACTATAATTATATGTAGTTGAAAAATTATATGAAAGCATCGAGTCATTGGGCGCTTTCAGGGCACCCAACAGTTGGGAACATGTTGAGTAAAATCACGGCCAACGCTATGAAAATGTTTAGCACTATGAAATTTTAAAATCAAATTGGCGATGATTTTACTAATCATGATAGGGGACCTGAAAGCGCCCATTGATCCACAATTAAAAACATACTTAAAACATTGAACGCCATGGGGTTCATCGGTGACCGGCACTGAGTTTGTTCGTAGTGCCGCGGGGGTTCACCGGTGACGTCAGTGAATTAAATGCTTCACGAATGATTACAAAAATTAACTGTTATGTTGTGAATAATATTTCATCAAAATATTCAACATATACTGAGAAATTCATTTTGGCCAGACGGGCAAGCCATATAAAATTAGCGTGGCATGCAACGTGTTAAATATTAGCAACAACAAGATTCTTTTAATAGCTCATGAACTCTTAAAGCAGCTAGCGCGGTAAAGTAAGCACTGCAACAGAAATACAATTTCAATACTGCTCAATAAGTAAAGGGATTCGTTAGATAAAACATAAAAGTATCCCGACAAACATGCACTACCTGCAGATAAGCGCAGTTAAAATCCAATATGTACATACCTTTTTATCGCCGTCATCAGATCTTGTTCTAGGTACTCAGGTAAAGAATAATTAAGATAAGTAATACATTTTTCTTTGGGTTACAATTGTTTTGCATATCAAAGAAAAGTGAATATTTTTACCTACCTGTCAATGTCATACCTACACGTAATGATAGTTCTATCGTGCGAATGGCAGATGTAGAATTTAATATAACCTGTCTTAAATACATAACAAAATTCCGTAGAACAACAAAAAATTCATATTGTTAATTCTTTTACTACAATATGAAATTTTTATTATTGGGGGATTTTCTGGAGCAATTGATAACATTTATATTTTCATTACAAAAGAATCCTTAAATTCAAAATTAAGGAACAAATTATTACATATTATTTTGACCGACCAAATGGCACAGTGGTTACAGATTTGGCGTTTGGATCAGGAGGTTATCGGGTTCGAATCCCCGATAGGGGCAGGATGCAAAGTGAAATTTCATCAACAGATTTCGATCTGTGGTGAAATGTAACACATCTATGACCCCCTGTCGGTGTGGAAAACCCATGGGCCGACTCATCTTCCATGTCAGTATAGGCTAGCATGGAGCTTGCAATGTTGAAGATGGCCCTATGGCTATACGGCTGTACGTCCTCGAGTTGGCTGCGGGCGTAAAGTAAGGACATAAAAAACATAACCGCGGAAGAGCAGGATTAGCCTTGAGTCCCAAAACAAATTGCGTTGTAAATAAATAAATATTATTTTGAAACACTTCGATCCCAGGCTCACTTCGTACCTGCTTATTCTTCTTATATTTAATGATAAGGTGGGGCTGATGAAACTACATACATATTTTGTCTTGCACTGTATCCCTCCTGCTTAATATTGTCCTTGATCTGCAATTGTTCAGTACACATTGGAAATATATTTTAACAAAATCATGATTTGGAGCTTTCCTTTTTTTAGGCAACGGATAATGAAAAGAGTTTTTTTATAAGGGATGGGAAAGTTCCCTAAGAACGACCAAAAGGTCCGGTTGCTAAGTTCGGGTCATATTGTCCATCAATAATTTAAATTCACGAAATCATAAATATGTACTGCAATTAATATAACTTATAGAATCCAGATACAAAACATTATTCTAATTTATGCAAGTGAAGTCGTGTTCATACGACGGATAAAAATCCAGCATTTTTCTATCCATGTCCCGGGGGTGGAGAGGGAGGGGTAATCCCAGGAGTAGCCCCGGAGGAATCCAGGGGGATTCCCCGGGGTTCCTCCTGGATTGCGCCCCGGGATTCCCTCGGAAGATTCCCCCGGGACCACCTGTGGGGAATATGGCCACCTGAGTCGGAACTCGATCTATTCTTATACGATTATGATGGGTTTGCGTATGTTGGATGGAAATAGGTTTCTTTAAATATTATTGAAAGAATTTCTGGAATATGGCCAACTGGAACGGAACTCAATCGATTCTAAACCGATTATGATACTCGACCAATTCTTAATCGATATGATAAGATTGGATATGCTGAATGGAAATGGGATTCTTAAATGATTTGTGAAAGAAACTCTGGAATATTACCACCTGTGGCACTTTTCTGGTAATTACCCGAGAATTGGGAACTGAGGAAAGAATTTACATATAAATTATATTTAATTAATTTTTTTCTGGCGTACTAAGGTAAAAAGTTAGTGGCAATTTTTTTGAAAACAAAATAAAATTTGGGAATAACTTTCCCTGATAATTCCCAGTTCCCTATTCCCGGGATTTACCAGAATAGTGCCACTGGACGGAACTCAATTAATTCTTAACCGATTATGATGAAATTGGGTATGTTGGATGGAAATGGGATCCTTAAATGATTTTCGGAAGAAGTTCTGGAATTAGGCTACCTGGAACGTAACTCGACTAATTCTTAGCCGACTATGATGGAATTGGATATGCTGCCCTTAAATGATTTTTGGAAGAAGTTCTGAAATATGACCACCTGGAACGGGACTCGACCATTTCTTAACTGATTATGATGGGATTTGGTATGCTGGATTGAAATGAAATTTTTAAATGATTTTTGGGAGGAATTCTGAAATATGGCTACCTGGGACGGAACTCGATGAGTTCTTTACCGATTATGATGGGATTCGGTATGCTTGATGAAAATGGTATTCTTAAATGATTTTTGGAAGAAGTTCAGGATTTAGGCTATCTGAAACAGAACTCGACCAATTCTAAACCGATTATGATGGGATAGGGTATGTTGGATTGAAATGGAATTCTTAAATAATTTTTGAAAGAAATTTTGAAATATGGCCACCTTGGTCGGTACTCGATCAATTCTTAACCGATTATGATGGTATTGGGTATGTAGGACGGAAATGGGATTCTTATATGATTTTTGGAAGAAGTTCTGGAATTAAGCCACCTGGAGCTGAACTCGCCTTTTTCGCAGCCGATTATGATGGGATTGGATATGCTGAATGGAAATGGGATTCTCAAATGATTTTTGAAAGAAATTTTGAAATATGGCCACCTGGGTCGGAACTTGATCAATTCTTAACCGATTATGATGGAATTTGGTATGTAGGATGCAAATGAGACTCTTAAAAGATTTTTGGAAGAAGTTCTAGGATTAGGCTACCTGGAACAGAACGCGACCAATTCTAAACCGATTATGATGGGAATGAGTTTGTTGGATTGAATTGGGATTCTTAAAGAACTTTTGAAAAAAGTTCTGGAATTAGACCACCTGGAACGGAACTCGACGGGATTGGGTATGTTGGATGGAAAGGGTATTCTCAATATATTATTGAAACAACTTCTGGAATATGGCAACCTGGAACGGAACTGATCAAACCTTAACCGATTATGATGAGATTGGGTATGTAGGATGGAAATAGGATTCTTAAATGATTTTTGGAAGAAGTTCTGGAATTAGGCCACTGTAATCATTTCGTACATTTTATTAGATACAAGTAAAAACCGTCCCCTACATAACATATTCAACAAATGTTTTAAAAACACTTAATTGCTGTGGTAGCTAAAATAAAAAGGTATTTGTTCGACATCCTAATTTTGAGTAATTAATTTAAATAAATAGTTACGTGTGAGATTCTAGTACTTTTGAAACCAAATTGAGATTATAGATAAAGTAAGTTTTAACTAGTTTCGATTAGTTTAAAATTTCACTACAGGAACGGGATAACATTATCTGACATATTGCAGATTAAAACATAAATGTTTCACCTCTTAAATCGCTCAGTATTTACAGTCAATACAGATTCAGGATCAGAAATATAGTTAGAAGGTATATCAATTTGATTTGAATTCTACAAAAAAAATAGCTCTTCAGCGATAAATTTTTATATGTCCGCCACCATTCCATTTTTTGTTTTCGCTATCGCAGTGATATATCCGCTAGGTCTTTTTGTAATTTTTACTCATCCATCATGCAATCATTTAAGCATACTCCCGTTGTAGTTTTTTAGTTTTAATCTAAGTTTTGTAGTTGTACCACAGAATAAATATTATCCAGAAGTGCCATTGGGCGGACCAAAAAAAATTACCTATCCACCATCTTCCTACCTTTTTTACGACTCTGAACTGTAATTATTTTAATATTTATTAATATATATTTCAAATTGAAAACAAAAATAATTAATTTTCCCTTCTTTTGGGTACCCTGCAAACAATTTTTCTATCTTTTCGCAAAACAAGGTCAAAAAAATGAGTCGATATTTTTCCATACAAAAATAGCGTTATGACGTTTCTGTCTATTTTGTGGTAGTACCAGTTTTATTTGTGCTGCTGTTGACGTGGCTGTGTTATGCCGTGAAAATGGGACCACTCGATCATTGTCTTCTAATTCTACTGAGATCGTAGTATGTGGGTTTGTTATTTCCTACATATGTTTTTCACGGTGGTTTAATTTTTTGGTTTACATGGAGATGTTGTTAGTTTCCAATGAATAATTGATTGACGCCAGTTTGTGAAAAATCTGGCGCATGCGGGCGTCTTGCCGGTCGAATAGTGTTTTGTTGTTTTTTTCGGTTATTGCTGATTGAAAGGCTTCTTTATTACTATCAATGTTCCTGGTTGTTGATACGTAGTTGATGGGTCCTTGTGTAAATTTTCCTGCTTTCATAACTAGTTTGTAGACTTTTTTGAGGGTCAGGCTGCGTTGTTGAAGTCATTGTTCCGGTATTAACGTGCTATCGCATCTCCGCTGTTAGTTTGTTATATGTGTTTGCGACTTTATTCCGTTCCTCAAGATATGTATGTGCGATTCTACTACAAGGACGGAACCGTGGCAAGGATTTTATCATCATTATCGACGTATTTGTTGAACGGCTTTGTTTTTCTATCTTCCTCTTCTTTGCGGTTATTTGTTTCCTTTTTAAATATTTTACCACCTATTTCATCTTGGCCTTGGAGTAGTCTTTCCAATTTGCTGTTTTTTGAAGGGGCATAGGTGCTTATTGTTTATTGTTGTTGCTGGTTGTTTTAGTGATTAAGTTATAGATGAAGTTCCGCTTTCTTGTAGTAAGTTGACTTCCGTGAAGATTAATTCGGCCAAAGTTTGTACTTTTAATGCACATAATGCTTTTTTCAAAATAAAATCCGATTTAACAAAGATCCGTCAAAATCCGGAAGACATTACAACCTGTCATTTTTTACTTGGTGGACTTAAATTTAAGTTTAAAAAAAATATTGTCTGGCCGGAAAAGGAATACATAAATATGACAGGCCTATATAACTATATCTAAATAGCCAACTATACGAATCGAAATTTGTTAGGTTATATCAGTCATGTTTTTAAAGCAACATTTGTAAAATTTGTTGAGCAATTTTCAGTAGTGTATGGCAGATCACCATGGAAGGTTATAGTGTTGAACAACGTGTGCAAATCATCAAATTTTATTTTCAAAATCTGTACTCCGTTCGCGAAATGTTCGACCAAATTCGACTCAACCGGTTAAATAATCAGCCAATACCCATAAGTCACCGAAACGCAAGGTCTGTTGAAAACATAGCTGCTGCGCGTGAGTGTATACGGGAAAACCCGTGCAGTCAATTTCTCCACGTTAAGAAGAACCTGGTTTTTCTGCTATTTCAACTTGACGAATTATGCGTCAAAATATCAAAAACAACTTACCACAATATACGAGTGCTATTCAAGAGCATAGAACTAGTGATCATTGGCAAATAATAATTAACAGCTTTAAGTTTTTCGCTCAAAAAATGTTACATCTAAACAACGTAGAGCACTCACTTCTTTCAAAAGAGCCAAACATTACAAGTCACTCGCAAGATTCAAATGCTCAGGCTTCTTTTAAGAAGGCCAGGTGAGTTTTTCAAAAAAACTGACCGATTATAAACCATCTGACGACAACTTATCAATATTTCTCAGTTAAAATTGTTATAAGCTGTGACTGTCAACAAAGTCCTGAACCAAAGCAGAATATGACCGTGATCTCGATGACATAAATAAAACGAACTTAGGAACCGTAATTTTGAACGTAAGGAACCGTAATTATTAATTAAGTTTTGAAACAAATAAAAGTCCCCCAAATAAAAAAAAATCATTCCGTTTTTGTGTATTCTTCGTTGCGTTCCCATGCGGTTATCCAAATTTGAATTAACTGTAGCAATGGTTGCTTGATGTGGTAATAATGCTATTTTTCTCTCTGTGCTGCTTGTCCCCACCGTTAATAGTAGAAATTGTTCATGAAAGCTTTTATACTCATATTTTTTAGTATAAAAGCTTTACTTAAAAATTTTCAAAGTAGTGGGTTCGTAAGGATATTTTGGCAGACGGAATGATGACGAAATACAATTTTTCAATTCAAATATCACAATAAGCACTGAGCATTTTTTTGAAATTCATTCTCATTAAAAAAATAATTGTTTGTAAAAACAAAACTCATGTTGAATTGCTTTTGACGCAGTTTTTTTCTTGTTTAACAAATATTTTCGTTGAGAGCGAAATTATTGTGTCTTTATTAATTTTTCAGGGAAAGAGAGCTTTTAATAAGCCCGAAAGTTGTTTACAGGGAATCTTTAAATGGAAGTACATTTTATTCTTCTTAATTAGTCGAGCGTTGAATATTCCATCCTTACCAGAAAATTGTTGTTTATAAAAGCTTTTTATTCAACACGAGCTTTTTAAGGAAAACAAATTTCCCTGTATTATACTAATATACTCACCAAAATATCCCGAGTATCCATTTTACCAACCTAAAAAATAGAAACTTGTACATTTTGTATATAACACAAATACGAAAGAAAAATTTCCCCCCTAAAATTTTCCGAATATTTGTAAGAAAAGCTATAAACGTGGATGTACATAATATACTTTTAAGCTAACTTTTAGGGTGGCTAAAGGAAGATGGAAATATATGTTGTTATATGAAAAACTCCAACACACGCGGAGAAAAACTGTGTACAAATGTGGAAATATAATAATCAATAAATTTATTGTTCGGGGAGAATTTTCACCAGTTTCAGTTTTGACGTTTAATGTTATGGTTCGGCTGAAATCTCAATAATTTAAATTAAAAAAATAAAATAAATTAAATTAATTTTTCTATTTTACTTTTACAATTTTAAATAAATAAATATAAATATAGTTTTTCGGTTAAAAAGTGTTCGTTTTTCATTATGTTTTGGTCGAGTTTGTAATTATTATAAAATTTACAATCCGTGTGTCACCCGTTTTGTTTTTTTTTTTTGAAGAAAACTACTTTACGATTTGTTTAAATTTTTATTTAAAAAAGTAAATAAATTTTTGTAGCGAATAGCCGTGTTATCGCGAGGTTATCGTAAAAATATATTAATGAAAAAAAAAATTGCTTAGGTGTGTGAAAAAAAGTGAAAATGTGAAAAATAAATTTTCCTATACAAAATATGTGTGTGAATTTAAAATTTATGTATTTAATTTAGTTTTTATTTTTAGAAGTAACAAAAAAAAACATTTTTTTTTAAATAAAATATATAAATTAATTTATTTGAAATATTTATAAAATAAAATATTGTGTTTTTCTTTTTATTGTTGTTGTAGTGTAGCTGAAAAATAAATATACAAGTAAAGAAAAGTTTACAGTAGTTAAATTGCGTAATCGATAACATTTGGAATTTTGATTTGAAGTTTAGCTCGTGCGTTTGTGTATGTGTTTTTTTTTGTGTGATAAGCGGAGAAAATATATATAATTTTTCCCGGAAAGAAAATCCAACGAGAATTATTTACTAAACGGTAATTAAAATTTTATTATAACAAATATAACATTTTACTATATTATACATTTTCCGATTTGGTTGTGTTTTTGTTTGTTGGCTATACAGGAAAATGGAAAAACATGGAAAATGAACATTATAATATACTTTACTATTTAATGCACATTTTCCCCTCCGTCGTGTTTTATTTATTCGGGTTGTCATAGTTATGGTATAGCACACCTTTTATATATAAATATATGTAATTATTTTCAGGTTATGTCGGAAATTTTTTTGTTTGCTTTGGGGAAAACAACTTTTTCTTGTTTCGCATTTTTTCCCTTTCGAATGATATTACGAGCGAGATTTTTTTTACGTTTTTGGGGATGAATTAATATTATCATTCGCAAAAATAATGTGATAATATTTTTCAGGATTTGATGAGACGGATAAAAAATTAATTTTTTTTTCTCGTAGTATACACTGTCCCGCATTAATTAAAATAGGGATCCGTTTTTATTAGTGACGAAAACAACAACAAATTAGCTTTATGAATATCCCTTAGATGATAGCCGGTATGCAATAAATTATCTACGAATTGTTATGAGAAATTTATCAGATTAGGAAATCTTAATTTGTTCTTCGTACGTACAAAATTCTCTTTTTATAAGACGACAACCCCATGTTTGCCAAATCTAGTAAAAACGTATACATACAAATGTTCAATGTAAATAATTGCAGATGACATAGAAAAATATAAATCAATGACTAATTACGTTTAAGAATAATATTATGCCAAATTTTGTGTAAAATATATTATGGTGCCACGTTGCCTATTTAATTTAGGAAAATCTTTTTTTATTTTGTTAATAGGGTGGTCATAAAAATTATTAAATATACGTATATGTAATACCTACATAAAACGTTTTGTACAGACATAATGGAACCTAAATAATGAAGGTTTTATGATCAAACAAGATGCAAACTTTTTGTCAATGGTTTTATAGGGTTGTCGTAAACTTCATTTAAAAGACAATTGGAATCTGATGAGTACTTCTGATTTCTTTTTCATGTTAGGTTTAAACATTGTTCGAGAGTGTATTTGAACCACTTATGTTATATAAGCATTAATTCTTGAGGTCGAGCTAAAATTAAATGCAAAAGCTCATGCAAACAGCTTGCAAATTGAAATATTTTCATCTTTATTATATCCTGAAACTAAGCGCTAAGAGAGAAAAATAGTATTGATTGATACGCCAAATGATGGAACGCGGAGCCTTCGGTATAATACAAGAAAGTTAAGCGATAGATAATCATTTAATCATGATAAACATATGATGTGTGCCTTTGCAAAATGTCAGCGTTGATTTCATATGAACCTTAGTTGATATTACAAGGAATTTAAGCTCGAAACCAAATGACCTCTCCCCTGCATGAAAATTTAAAAAAAAATTGAATTTTACAGCCAACATTGAAATAAAAAATACGATCCGTGCAGCCCATATAAAACATCATGAGCGAAGGGGATTTATTGACATTTTATATCGAATATTTCTTGGCAGAGCCAGGGCGGGATCATGAAATACGACCGGAAAATTTAAACAAACTCAAAAATATCTTCAAACATACTCGATTAAAATTATTAAATTTTGCCATTGAGAATACGAGGTGACGCATCAATGTAATTTCTATAATAATTTAAGAGCAATGATTAATCTGAACATTTCCGTTTAAAAATGCTCGATAAAAAACTAGCTAATTGCCGTTAAACTTTCGTTTATTTGTGTTTTAGAACAAATCATGTTTCCGGTCGGATCTCGCCCCAGGAATAATTTTCATAAATGAGAACATTATTAGTAAATTATATGACAGTACAATAAATTAATAATACATGATCACAAGTTTACAAATATATTTGGAGCGAACATTAATTTAGAAAAACTTCCGGTTTTGGTTGGGTTTTTAGGAGTCACTTGCAAATAAGCATAGGAACTTTCATGAAACATTCAATAAGTTTATTATAAAGACAACGGTTATCAGTAAGGGTTTAAAATTTTAATTGATTTTGAATGAAATTTACATTTTTAAATTTAAACAAATTATTGATTATAGTCATTGGATTTAGCGATGTAACTATGTAACTATATAGTTAGTTATCTGTGCTTCACCGATTGTTAGTCCTTGAACACCATTCACAATTTACTCTTGAAATAAAATTCAATGATTAGACTGATCAAGTGATTCAACATATAAAGCAGCTAGGAAAAGTATCTAAAAAATTACTTATATTTGTACTCTTAAACATTTGACGACTTCATATAGAGATTGCAGAAATGTTTGGTACATGTTTTTTCCAGTTTTGTCCAACTTTTAGGTTTAGAATTTGAAGTTAAACATCAAGAAATAAATTATTTAATTTTTCGGTTTGTTTCTTAGATAAACTTTTACGTAACCTGTTTTTCTTGTGCCTTACGTTGTCTTAATAACACAGCCACACGTCAATGCCCACTTTTATCAAACGTTTCATTTTTAGGACTTTACTCGAACGAAACCTAAAGAAAGTCATTAGAGGTGTTTACAGATGGTGCGTTTAACCTCAACTCAGTTAATACCATTTCAAAACACCTTGCATTTTATAGTTAGTAGACAGAGAGAACACTAAAGAAATTCTTCGACGGTATCTCCAACGTACCCAAGACTATTCATGAGATGTCTGTACATCGGCGTATACATAGTAACGATTACTAGGATCAAGTCAAGTAAAACTTAACTTTGGAACACCAAATCTGTTTTTAAGTTAATTTTTGCGTCGGTTTTATAATTCCTAAAACCTGTCTAACAAAATAATATACATATACGAACACAGCTATGTATCATCCTTGTTTCTCATTTTAGTAAAAGTTTAGCTAAACCGAAAAGTCAGTTTCGTAATTTTGTTATTGCAAAAATTGCAAACCCAAACAATGGAGGTTCTCGGCTGAAATAGAGGTGCTCTGCTCTGGTTATGAAATCATCAATGTGAAATGCTGTAATTATACAAGGCGACTGTTCTTAAAATTTCGAGCCTAGCAACGAGAACGAAAGTATTCTAATTATTTTAATGCCGTTTTTTAAATTAAACCGTGTTAAGGTTTTGTTCTAAACGGTTGAAATTGTTTGAACTGCTTCTTATTATTTTTCGGGTTAGATAGATAAGATAGATAAAAAAATTGGAAATTTTAATTCTATGTTACTCAATTATTTAAAAATGTTACAAACTAAAAATGCGATTTTCGTATAAAAAATGTTAAATATTTTTATTATTTTCATAAATTGTAAAATATTTCAATTTTTCGAATTTTTTGTGTGACTGACCTCATATTCCCTTCTAATAAATTTAATGTTATCAGGAAATATGCAATAACGTGTATAGTATAACTGCATAAAAAAAGAACAATCCTTGCTTGAATAAACTCGAAATCGTCCGAATTATCTGATTCATTTGATTTGCTTGGAGTTACAGATCCGCGAATATATTCATGAGTATCTGGAAGCAGTTGAAGTTTAACTGCTTCAGACTAAAAAGATTTAGCAGGAGTCTTTCTTAAACTGTAAATTAAAGCATCCGAAATATAATTCAACAATTTGAGTACCAAAAACATTTCTGCTGTAGTGAGACAATATTCGCGAACATGTCCAACATGCGCAGCAAAATCACTTGAGAAATGATTTGGAGTTGTTGGGCTATTGCTTCATCTAAGTAGAACAAGTATTTCTACAGATATTGAGAAATTTGCTGTGTTGCCTTCATTTGTATTATCGTATTCAGGTTCTGAAAGATCAGCAATTAGGTCCGACTATCTTTAAATCCTTTTAGCGACAGATTTCTTTATTTTTGCTTTATTTTTAAGGGCTTTAATAATTCTTTTCCTGTACATTCTACAGCCACTTAGGATTGGGAGGCTAAGCAAGTTCGGTCACCTAAACACACCCATTTTTATAAATTTTATAGATGATTAGGTGATAATCGTATAGAGTATGTATTATCAAGATGCGCTCAAGTGATTCAGCAGATGCTTCACCAAGAATGTGAGATTGATGGTTACGGTTTTATTGATGGATAAGTGGCACGTTGCGGTGGAAATTTATGTATCCTCGATAAAATGCGTTTTGAAATTTTGTTTATTTTAATTTTACTAAAATTCCACAACTATGGGGTTAATTACAATGAAACCAAATACATCGTATTTAAATGAAAACAAACTGAATTTATAGGACTTTAGCTATTTATCCGTATACATTTTATCAGTGGGATTTTATGTGAGCTGGCCAATCCTTGAGTCTGTAAACCTCAAGATTTTATTTATTTTAATTTTGAGACAATTTTTCAACTAGCTCAAAAAAGATTTTTTTTTTTATTATTTATAGTGAAGGTTTCTAGCAAACCTGCGATTAGTCTACAATTGCCTCTTCGTATGGAAATGGAGATCAATTTATTTATAGAAAGTTTACGGAAGATCCCAGGCCATTTTTGGCCGAAATTGGTCCAGCAGAAGTGGCAGCTTCCATAGAAGCTTTTTCGTTTTTTGCAAATATTTTGAAAAGTACATCATCTACGAGAAAAATGGTTATGAACTAAAATAGATTCTAAAATAAATTTGGAACTATACCGGTACAGATCAGTTTTCCAAAATGTAAGAGGAAATATAGATTTTTTGACAAAAAAGTGTTTTTCAACAAAAATTCAGCCCATATGGATTGATTGCTCGGGATGAAACTTCGTACTTAAGTTTTTTCCATAAATTGTGAGGTCCCAGTATTTTTTGGCGTAAACCAATACACCGGAAGTAGCAGCTTCCATAGGAGGGTTTTTTTTTTTGTAAATATTTTCATAAGTATATACTCGTATCGTAGCATTTACGAAAAAACATAGTTCGATATCTCTACAGTGCAGGCGGATTGTCTAGTCAGAATGAAACTTCGTATTTAAATTTTTTCCAATTATTGGGAGATCCCTGGGAAATTTGATGAATCTGTGTACCGGAAGTGGCAGTTTCCAACGCAGCTCTTTCAATCATGTTGAAAAGTTTAGCATTTACAGCAAATAATTAAAAGATTCAAATAAATTTAAAGATTGAATTTGCACAAATGTAGAATTTCTTGGTTTCCTAAAATTTAAGCAGGAATATGGTTTTTGACTATACAAGACAATTTTACCTAGAGTCCGGTAAAAAAGTCGTTGTTGGCCAGAACATATTCACCTCTCTATTTTTTTCTATTTTGAATAATAATGAGCTGGATCAGTTATAGAAGACAGCAAGTTTGATTTTGCTGTCATATATGTAACTGGTACTTTTTGTAGGAAGTTTTACGTCCTTGATTAAACCTGTAGACTCATTTTGCATTTTGATTCGCGCGTTAAGTTATAGCACAATAAGCAGAAGCGTAATTAAGCAAAAGAAACGTGATAAAATTACTTTTTTAGCTTTATTGTCATAATGCCGGAACTCGTATTTAATTTTGTGTAATTCGCCATAAGCTACCACAACATCATTTCATATAACTTTATCGCATATTCTTAATGATTAAAATTATTTCTAAATACAAGAATGTTGAGAACAAAAATTTGATCGTTTTTTTTACAAACAAAATTGATTTTTCTATTTACACTTTCAAGAAATGTAGGCGCACAAATATTTGCATGAAAACACTCGCATAAATAACACACCTCACAAATACACACCTCACATCTGTATTCAATTTTTACATTGAAATTTTCAGGCCGCATCAGAAGACGACGCTTTCAATTGAAGGTCAAATTAGCTGTGCTAATAACATGAGGAAATTAAAATTGTGTGTATTATATCAAAGAGATATAAGAACGAGGTTCAATTTCATTTTTAACCCCAACTGTCAAAAACCACCAACCACAAATTATAAATGAACGAATCTGGATGTTCAGTAAAATTTTTCAGCAAGTTTACCTATGATCAACAATACTCATCACAGTATATTGAAATATAATTGTATCATATCGTAAACATCTTGGATTACAAAACTTTTTAGTTTGATTACATAAGTAGTTAACGATATTCTAATTACATATTACATTTCATGTACTTCACAGTGCACATAAACTCGTTATGATTTTAGAAAACTATATAATTTCCCCCACAAACAACAAAAACTTTTTACATTTGAAATACACGTACAATGTTGACATTTTTTCCGAAAAGGATAAAATTCACCGAGTTAAATTGTGAACATTAGTTTTATTGCAGTACCATTAATTTCTACATTTTTTACCCCAACACAACCCATTTCTAATTAAAAATTTCTTATAATTAGGTAAATACCGCACATATATAGTAGTACAGCAGGTAAATTACTGAAATTATATAAATTAACTAATGTTCTTGATGACTTGCCGATCGACATTGGCATTCGACTATTTATACATTATGTGTATTGTAAAAAATACTAGAAAACCACTTGGTGAGTAAAATTCGAAGAATTTTTGTTTTCTTTGCATTTTTTTTTTGGTATCTTTTCAAGAAAAGTGTAAACAAAATTTGGAATTGGCGTAACTCCAGAATACAAAAGAGAGACAAAAAACTAAAATATATTTGTAGTTTTGGGCCAAGCAATACCAGGAGAACATAATTGTTTGTTGGCAGTCGTATACGAAAAGTATAACACACGCGTATACGAAACTCCGATCATGAAAATTAAAAATTTATAATCGCACACAAATCACGTGACGTAGTCGAATAGTTATTCAATTGCCAAAAAATAAATGAAAAATATTCTCCCAACTGTTTTACATTAAAACATTGACCACATAGTAAATCTATCTATGTTGGTGGTTGAATATGTACACAAAGACAAACTTAATAGTTTGAACCAACCGAGTAACGAATATACACAAAATTCGTACATAAGTGAAGAGTGTAATTTCCGGTTATTTTTTTTATTGTTCCACAATAGGATAAACAAGAAAAATAATAGGAAAATTGAGTTGAGGGGTTACAAAATAAAAAATAACAATAATTTTCTTTTTTTTATTATTTACACCCTACATTTTCTTGTACTTTGTATAAACTCAACATCATTTTCTTGTTATGTATAATTTTTTGTTTGCATGAAGTGGAAAAGTGGTAGATACCAATGCCACACGATACCTCCTACTCATCTCCTCCTACAAACTAAGTAATATAACATAACCACCCCACAAAAATATTATGTACAAGAATTTTTACAGAGATATTTTCTTATCAGCTCTGTAGTACAATAACAACACAACTATATCGAAAAAACCATAAAACGAGAATAGAATCAACCGCAGAAGACAACTTCAAATAAAATAACAGGAATACCTAAAATAGCGAGAGTCCATATTCTGTTCGATTAAGTCGAGACCATTATTATCATTTAGAATAAGAAAAATTCTTTTCAAATTAGAGGATTTATGTCATCGACGTGTTGCACACTTTTACGATATCAAGACACAACCCCTTTGTCATAAATAATCCCTAAATAGATTTGTTTTAAGAGATTCATGTAATTTTCAAAAGAAACATTAGGCCCACGAATACCAGTTATACTCATTGGAGAGAGGGATATAATCAGCAAAATAATATAAATATAATCTGGATCTGTAAAAGAATGTATTTGAATTAAGTTAACGCTGTACCATTTACCCGCTAAACCTTTAACTTGGTATTTTTATATGCAATTTAAAATGCTTGGTAACTTAATTTGTGTTTTTTCTGGCCCGAAGTATTCAAGGGATTCTCAATTTCTATTGTTTTAATATAAAAGTTGTAAAGTGAAATTATCTTGTAGCAGTCAGTAACTCGTACGCAGCAATAAATATTACATAGAAACCACTTTTATCCGGAAACATTATCCGGAATAATATCTAATATCCGGAATAAGTTTTTTTCGTATTCTTTCATTTTCTCTTTTATTTACCTTATTTTCCAAATATGAAATAATTTTTTTACTATGTAATTAACTAAAATAAATTTAAAATCTTAATAAATGACACTGAAGTTTAAAAAATATGAAAATATGCTGTTTTACTATGAAATTATTAAAAAAACCTTTTATCCGGAAAAATCTTTTATCCGGAATTGTTTGCCCCAGTCGTTCCAGATAAAAGAGTTTGCACTGTATTACCATAAAGAGGGAAAAGACACTTACGGACAATTGTTTTCATATTAATCAACGAACCTCGGGGTGGCCTTTATAAGATTTCCTATCGAGCAGTGAATTATAAATTTCAATATAAACTTTTGAGTTAAGTTATAAAAATGTTGTGAAAAGTGCTCAACTGTCAATTTCAATAATTTAAAGGCGTTTTAGGATAGTTCTCATGTTACAAATTTTGTCCACCCAATAATTGGATTTGACCACCCCACAAATCTATTAGAATGTTTATAAAGTATTATTCATTGCCAATTTAAATAAATGAGTTAAATCTAAAAATTATTTGTGTTGATTAATTTTGTCCATCCAATAATTTATTGGTTCACCCCTATAAAGCTATGTACGAAGAATATTAAAAATTTCACGTAAATTGTCCGCTTGTTAATGAATTTTGTCCACACAATAAATATTGTTGTCCACCCCCATAAGTTTTTGTTCGGAATATTAAAGTTTCTTAGGAAATTAAATTTTTAGTTAAATAATAATAAATTCGTAATGAATTATTAATAATCAATTTAAATAAATACACCTTTGCGTAGTTTTACGAAACATGAACTGGACCGGATCAGATCCAAACAATAAGAAACTCAACTATAATAATCAACATAGTTTCGTATTCAAGGAATCGAATTTTATTCGAATTCAATGGATGATACGACAAAACGTAAATTGACACATTTATCTATTAAGAAATTTACTATTTAATTAGGGGGTGGGCCAAACTAATTATTGGATGACAAAAATATATAAACCTGTGAACAAATCTAATGCTCTAGAACATTACTGATTTCATAACTATGGGTTCGAGTTAACCATGGTTTCGTTGTAATGTGTCACCCCTACACATGGTTTGCAACTCGGTTTATACATAGTTTCGGAAGGAGATATTTTTTCCCATCCCGAGGCATTTTTGTGCTCCCAACACCGAATACATCAAAAATGGAGGTTCCGGACACGAATAGTTTACCAAGCAAATCTAGTTTCCCTTTGAGTTTTCTATTTGTCATTGAGATATTTATTTGGCGGGAACCAATTTTTTTCTGTTCTGTCAATATAAAAGTTATTTCTGACATTCTGACAATTAAAAGTCAATCTTGACATTTTTGCCAATGCCTACGCAATTATTATTTAAAAATAAACGAGAAGACAAAAAAAATTGTAGCGTTCCTTGAGCTCTCATTAAGGAATTCATGATCTCGAAATTATAGTTACGAAACTAGTAATGTATCTGTAGTGTTAAACGAAGGGAAATGGGATTATAAACTTTTCTAGGCATCCACCCACATTAGAAATTCTGGTTTAAGAAAAATTGTTCTAACTGTAATACACCATTTCAATACATACAGTGCTAGAAAAAAAAATTGGGCAAACATATTTTATTGCAAATTGGAGTCGTACTTTGCTAAAATTACAAAACTTTTAAACGCAATTGGCTTATTGTTTCGAGAGGAAGTTGTTAAGAGGAAGGAAAAATCCAGGGTTAAAATAGTTTTTCGAATCCCGATTAGATCATTGAAATCATTTGATTAGACCAAACGTAAATTTTTTGGGAGAGTTTATTAATTTCTTCTGGAAACAATGTTGCTTTCATATGGGTAATTATATAGGAAACAATGTTGCTTTCATATGGGTAATTATTCATATGGGTAATTATCGAATTCAACACTAAAGGTAGATTTATGGTTGCGTTCGTTCGTTCAGTCATTTATTCAACCAATCATTTTTTGTATAAAAATCCAGAATCGTCAATTTTGAGCAAGATGATTGGTGGAAAAAATTGTCAGAATGAGCGAACGAACGCAACCATAAAGGCGGCATAATGTATTGAAAAGTGAATAAAAGGTCGATTCAAACTTAGGCAACTATCGAAAATTTAGTTGTTTTTTACAAATTGACTTTGTAATTTGTTAATCGTCATAGCGAACGCCAAAAGAACGGGGAACTGAATGCAGTTGTTTTTATATATATATAGAAGATAAGATTGCCAATTGGTCCGTATGTAATTGGTTTTGGAAAAGTTCAATCTATGATTGTTGTGTAAGAAATAATCATTTAGCTTTATAATGTCCTGTTCCATATCCGATTTCAGTTCAATGTATGAAGAGGATTTGTACAGTAAAGCCGCGTCATCGGCAAATAGTTGTATTTTACCTTTTAGTGTTAAGCTGAAAACATCATTAATATAAACCAAAAATAATGTAGGACCAAGAATTGGTCATTGTGGAACCCCAGAAAGAACTCGCATGCTCCTAGATTCAAAATTATTTAGTCTCACAGTTTGTTCTCTGTCCATAAGGTAACTTTCAATTAATTTAATTGCTTTACCAGAGACCCACCCCGTAAATGGATAATTTTTCTAAGAGAATACGATAACTGACACAATCGAACGCTTTTTGGATATCCAAGAACAGACAAGAGGTGTAATTTTTAGCTTCAATGGATTCATTGATATTTTCGACTAGATTAAGGGTAGCTGAAACTGTACTGCATTTTTTAGTGAACCCGTACTGATTGTTATCAATTATTTTGTTGAAGTTTAAATGTTCTAAGAGAAATTTTTGGATTATCATCTCGAAAATTTTACTGAAAACTGGCAGTATAGAAATGGGTCGATAGTTTGTAAGTAGGGAGGGGTCATCTGTTTTGAAGATAGGAATAACATAAGATTTTTTCAGAAATGATGGAAATTTACAATGATCAATCCAAAAGTTAATCGCTACGATCAGAGAATTTGCAGTGATATTATTTAAGAGTTTAACTAGATTAGCGGAAACTTTATCATAACCAGGTGCACAATTTCCCTTCAAGTTATTAATACAATTAGTCAGCTCATCTGTCGTGATATTTTGAAAGTTAGTTAAGAATCGGTTAATTGGGATAGGTGTTACAATATAATTATTAACTGAGCTCTGCACTGACAAATTTAGCCCGACCCCTATAAAATGTTCATTAAACTTGTTTACAATTTCTTTTTGATTAGTAATAACTCTATTGTCATATTTCAGAAGCACAGTAGTTGAAGTAGACTTCCTAGATGAGGCATTATTATTGGTTAAGATTTCATTAACTAAACCCCACATCTTTCTGGGATGTGAATCATTTTCAATAAATTTCGACGTGTAATAATTTTTTTTTTGCTTTGCGTATTAACTTTATAAATTCCTTGTTAAGTAAAACATGCATTTTCTTAAGTAAAGTTAAAACATGCAAAGAACTTATTTCGAGTTTTACCTTCGACTTGCAGTGAAGGGTTGAACCAAGGTTTATTATATGAGGAACATTTAATAATTACTGAAGAGTTCGTGGTGTTATCAGTTATAGAGGTTGTTAGGAATTGATAGAATAAATTAAAGTTTGTATTCTGTTGGTTTTGATACTTATTCATAACAGTAGTAATAATTTTGTTGTAGTTTTCTTCAAATTGTTCTTCAAAGTTCGATAAAATATGGTCAATCACAGTTCGAGAATTGCTGGTAATACGAGTGGAAAATTTCTCATCAATTTGGTTTATAATAAAATAATTATTCGTTAACAGACTTAACCGGTAGTTAAGAATCTGAGTAGCCGAATTATCAAGTAAATTTTGATTGAAGTCTCCAACAATTATTTGGCTTTTAAAACTGTACGTTATATTTTCGAGCATATTGAGAAAAGATGAGTGACATGTATGTGGTGGTTTGTAAAATCCTGTAATATGTAAATTTAATAATTTAGAATAAAGTACCAAATATTCGTTTTCTTCAATAATTTCTGATTGCGAAAAGCAAAAATGTAGATCCTGGTGAGCATACATAGTAATGCCGCCACCGCCTCGATTTTCACGAGTGCTATGATAGGACTTATAGAGGTTTAAATTATGAAATCTGGAATCTGATTTATAGAGAAATGTTTCAGTTAGGATGATGATGTCTATATGTTCTTTCAATGATGATAGAAAAAGTTCTAGCGCATCAAGTTTATTACTCAATCTATTTATATTTATATAAAAGATATTCAAAGTTAGCAGATTCTTAGTTTCCTGCGAAAATTGAAATAAATTTAGGTAATGCTTATTGTTACTTACATAAACGACATATTTCACAATATTATAAAATGTACGATCCTTTTTTCTTCAAAATTAAATATCGTGTATGTTGCGAAAAATTAGTATTAATTACATTGTAAGTTAAATGTGATTTAGAATATTGTTTTCTAAAAAAAACAAAGAAAGGAAAAAAAATCGTTAAATATTCAAATTCATAAATCAAAAATTAAAATAATTAAAATAAGTTAACATGTGAATGATCTGCTTAATAAGCAAATGATTTATTTTAATGGAGTGACGTCATTTACACTTTTTATAATTACAGGTTGGTCATCGGCAGTTTTCTTGACATATATATTGTTATGGCGGAACCAAAAATGCATGATTTTTTTCTTTTTTTTAAATCAATCAGCTCCTTCATTATAGTGTTGTTTGTGGGGGGTCAATCTTTCCCGTATGTTTATAATATCTTTGTTATTTCCCAAGTTTAAATAAAGTTGCCTAAGGAAGATCGGCCCGTTCTCACGGTTTTTATCCATTAGAAAGTTTTTAGCTTCGATAGTTTTGAATTTCACAATTAAATGGACATAATTCCCTCTTCCACTACGCGCACTCCTTTTGGTTGAATTTGTGAAAGTCCGGAGAAACTTAGACTCTATATTTTCTAGCCCAAAATTGTAGATTTTATTTAATTGAGATAATACATCGTCCAAATTGTTGGTATTATTTGGAAGACCCGTAATCAGGAGGTCTCGATTTAACTGCTGCTTCTCGAGTTTTTGCGAGACTAACGCACGGCAATTGATTTTTATTTATATAAATAAATAGAGAAAATAAATAGATAAAATAAATAGATTGGATAAAAAACAAAGTAGCAGTTTCGATGTAGCCTTCGGTGAGAATCAAATTCAGTACCTCCCAATCCAAGCGCCGAAACTTTAACCACTGCATCACCTGTCTCATAAAAATTATACACACAAAATTCATATGAAAATGGTTTTTTATTCGATTTTTCGGGTTTTCCGACTTTTCGGGTGGATTTTTTAAAAATTTCTTTCGTAAGAACCATCTCCTGGTAATTGCGAACACAACAGAAAAGATTGAGCCAAATCGGTTCAGCCGTTCTCAACTGATGCGCGCGCACATACATTTTTTGGACCATTTTTATAGATTTAGATATGGGTAATAAACAATTTTGTGGGTACTGCAATTTTTCTTATTGGATCTGGAAGTTATCCTCTAGAAATCAATTTGTCTTTGATATGAAAACAAGAGTTTATTAAGACTATCAAACTATCATTCAATAAATTTTTTTTCATAGGCTGCGGGCCAATTCTAAGGTAAATCTAGGGTAAATGCCGTTTTTAACAGTATATGCGGTAAATTGAAGTATTGTACTAAAACGTAGGGCAAAGCGGAGGCAAACGGTAAATAATAGTGTTTTTTTTTTGTTTTGCTAAACAAATCATGTAAATATGGCGGCCATGTCTCATTTACCTAATTTTATTTACTCTAGAATTGGTACAATTTGGGAGTAATTTGTACTAAAATTTCAACTCACCGTACTAATCGAGTTACCTGAGAATTGGTCCACAGCCAATGTAGATAAATATTATGGCATTGAGTCCAAATCTTTTAAATTTTTAAATTAAACAGCTTTTCTGTGACACTATTCTGGTAATTCCCCGGGAATAGGGAATTGGGAAAAGAATTTAAATGTAATTTCTGTTTAAACATTTTTTTCCTGGCCTACTGAGGTAAACGTCTAGTGCTATTTTTTTTTAAATTGGAAAAATTATTCCCATTTTATAAACATTTACATCAAACTTTAATCCGCAGTAGGCCGGAAAAAAGATATTTAAACAGAAATTACATATAAATCCTTTCCCCAATTCCCTATTTCCGGGGAATTACCAATTGTGTCACTAGTAATCATATTCAATTCTTAAAGATTGTTGTAATTCGGGTGCGTTCAATATTTTTACGACATTAGCAGTGAAAAATATTTATCACATAATTCACAGTCTTAATAGTTGCTTTTCAGTCAACCAACTGCTAACACAAATAAGTTATTTTGAGTAGTTAAGCAAAACTCACGACTGGAACACGCATTAACGTATTGCATAAGTAATTAATAACCTTCAAATTAGAATGAAAGTCTAAGATGCGACCAACCGCAAATACTTGGGAATAGTTAGGCTGGCGTTTTTGCTTAACGAAACACTGACAACTGCTCTTGGTATTTTCAAATGAGTAAATAGAAGTAGTTACGCCTAATTTATCCGGTAAGGAAATCGATTAAAAAATCTTTTTTTATACGTATGAAAAATATTTTTTGATATTGTGTATTATTATTTTGTCGAGCGGCACCAAAATAAAAATATTGAATTTTTTAAATTAATTATTCATTTTTGTTGTGACATTGAAGCGAAAGAAATTTATAGGTTATGAATTACTCATGAAATACGTTTTAGAGTGTTCCAGCCGTCACTTTCACTTAGCTACTTACAAGTATAAGTAATTGTAAGTAGCTAAGCCAAACTATATGTTTAATATTCAACCAATAACACGTAGTTATCAATAAAACAACATTAAAATAATTATTTTCATTTAAATAAATACATACTAAGTACTTGTTAAAATTTAATATGTCCAGATATAAATCAATGTAGGCAACCTTCCCATTGATAACATATTATATTCTTTTGATAACCTGTCCATCCATATCAACATATCAGGTTTAAAATTCGTTCATTATTATAAGGCGTGATAAATAAAGTTATTTATACAATACAATAACTCAATTAAAACATCAAAAATGTTTCTACAAATTTTATATTTGTATAATTTCAAGTTCGATTGATTTTTGTTGCGCTCAATTCGAACTGATTCGAGCAATACTCGATTCGAACTGATAAGTCATGACCGATAGAACCGATTGTACCCAAATGCATATTAGACTATTTTTTTTTGATACAGTTTACGTATATGGATATTGGATGAAACTCTCTGACATCTTTAATTTTATTCCTTTTTCCGTGTCAATTTGCTTGTGGAGAAATATAATTTGTTTTTTCTATCTACAGCAATTTTATAAATAATCATTTAGTTAAATTCTCTGTTAATTTATATTTGGGTACAATTGTACCCATTTCAGTCGGCTAAAGATGTTTTTTTTATTCAGTCACATAAAGGTTAAATTTTTAAACAAAGACTATGGCTTACTACTTGGTTCGAAAGGTGGAAAATACAGGTGTAGGCATGAAAAAATAATAAATGTTATAATTGTCAAAAGTTGTTTTGTGCTTTGATGTGAGCTGAATAAACAATTGTTGTAAAAAATTCACCAAAAAATATTGATCAGAACGAAATAAGATTAATTATTATAATGTGCGGTGTATTTACCAAGCATGTAAATAAAAAGTGCAAGATAATCTTTCTATTTATTTTACTAAAATTAGAGTCAACAATTTTTTTTAATCCTTAGGTCAGAATGGGATATTGCATTTGAAGTATTTGAAGAAACTAAGGCGAATATTCGAATCACTCCTGAATCTAATTAGTTGCATATATTTAATTAGGCTGTGGGTGCCATAAGTACCCGTGCCACATACAAGTGAAATGTCATCCGCATCAACGCGGACTACTCAATTCAGTTCCAGTCGGTTTGTGGCCGAAATTATAAAATAATAAATATGTTTGCCAGGTACCTCAGATGATTTTACAAACGCAATAGAATTTCGAAACAATTTATGTATGTGCTACAAAAAATATTTCTTTTATTCAAGTAAACAAAAATAGGAATTCATCACAGCATTTACAGCTATTCCAAATCCGGAAAATCGTTTTGAAATGATTGCTTCTTCGTAAACGTCACAATTTTTTCAATATTTTGGGCGTTGTTTTGATTCCCTGCGAAATATGTTTTTAATC
Source organism: Nephrotoma appendiculata (assembly GCA_947310385.1). Classification (NCBI taxonomy): domain Eukaryota; kingdom Metazoa; phylum Arthropoda; class Insecta; order Diptera; family Tipulidae; genus Nephrotoma; species Nephrotoma appendiculata. Next base: position 343,856,600 of record OX371224.1, read on the forward strand.
GATTTTTGAGAATGTGGCTATACCACCAGATTGTGGCTATACCATTCCTAAAAAAATGTATATACATATTACAAAAATAAATTTTGTCTAATAAATTGGATTTACTATACATTTTTTTAATATATTTTGCCACTTTTGAGTTGCATTTTTAATAGTTTTGGGGATTTTGGCTCCCCTCAATACTTTTCTAAAAACGAAATTAGTTGTGTCTTATTTAAAATCATAACATATATTAAATATATATACCACTCCCAACACTGCTGAGGGTTGATGAACAAACACTTTCTCTTCTTCTGATGCCCCTAGTTCCAGATACGTTTTTTTGTGTTTTCCATATTTAAAATTTAATGGTTGAATTATCACACAGTGATGCAAACTAATTGTATAATAAATAAATAAAATATTCATTAAGTTTACTTTAACGATAATATGATTATTTAAAAAAAAAATATTTTCGAACTCATCCAAATCTAAAATCAAATATGAATGGAAAAACGCCATTTTAAAGTTCAAAAATACAACAACAAACACATTTACCTTTTTCTGTTTATCCGGTTTGTTAGGTAAAAGTAGGTAAAGTAGATAAAATTACTATTTACCCGACTATAGGTCCGCAGCTTTAGTGTTCAAACGTTACTCTCCGTAATTCAAAAATCATCTCAATAATTTTGTTTAACAACGTTATACGTGAGCTCCCTGTACATTTTTCCTTTCGAATATGCTTTCCACGTTCTGTGGTTTTAAAAATAGAATTAAGGCTGTCAAAAGATTCAATTGACTAATTATTCGTTTCGGGCTTTTTGCTTTGAAAACAATAACAAAAACGAAAACTATTTTGTGAAAATGAAAATTAATATTAAATTTTTTTCAAACTCTATCTTCCTCTTTTTCTCGGTCGTCTATACATTATTTTCACATGAATTTTCCTCTGTTATGCCAGCATAAAAATAAAATATTGTAAATTATTACGATGGTGTGACTTAACTTGTCGCAATAGTTAAACTACGATAATAGTTTCATGGTGATAGCAATAGAAGGAGAATAAAGCGGCCAAAAATGATAAATTTATTGAAAAATCGTAATTTTTGCTATGGTGGCAGGAAGCATTATACGAGTATGGTGGGTGGTCTATGTTAAAAATAGTATATTAAATTTCATGGTTATTTCTTTTTTGTTATAGTCATTAATTATGTTCGAAATTAGTTTTCAATTTATAGTTTTTAAAATATAGTATGTATAATCGAATGGTTTTAATTTTTAGTATACAAATTCTTTCGAAATGGTTACTATAGAAGATTGAATTGACTCTCGCGGCCGATTAGATACCAACTCAGTTAAAACATAATTTTATTTCGTCTGTTGAGTTTGTTGATTGCGACAAATTTGTTTTGTAAATTTGATTGTCTAGACAAGATTATACGCCTACATAAATATATTTGTTATCTCTTGATAGAATTTTATCTATAATAGCTTTTTTCTACAATAAATCATCTAAAAATAAAAAATATTGTTTAATGAAGCTCGATTAGCGAGAAATTTATTAGCAATAAAAACATGTGATATGTGATCCTTTATTGTTAACAATTCTGAGAAGTGACAAAAAAATTATTTAACCTCCATGCTCCTACATCCTTTTTATATACGAAAAATGAAAGTTTTTAAAGTAGATTTTATGATTGGAAAATATGTTTTTAAACGAAAACGCCTGAAGGTTGGAAAGCAATCAATACAAACCATAAGAAAAATACAACTTCTGTTATCATACTAAAAACTTTATACGAAATAACGATTTAGATACAAATCTGGAAAGCTGTATAAGAATTTTGTTTTATTATATTTGTCATTAGATTTTTTTTTTTTGAGATCAAAGCTAAGAAAAAGTTTTAAGTAAAAATTTCATATTCTTAAAATAAACTTATAATAACTACACGTTCAAAGATATTTCTGATTGAATTTTGAAAAAGCTTCAACTCGTGTTTTCACTTTGCATGCTATAGGGCATTATTAAGCGTAATACCTTCGTAATAGTACCTTCGACACTTGCTTGGAATAGTTTGTCCAATAACAGGCCACAATTAATTGTATCGAAAGTTTTAGTGAAGAGGCAGATATTTTTCAGTGATTAACTAGTCCATAAGGAATCGGCGTTAAGGAAAATGTTAGAGCTTTTCATCTACCTAACTAAATAGCTATGTAAACGAACACAAAAATTACTAATTTTTAAATAATTTAATAATTCCCTAATTTTCGCCTTAAAATACTCTCTCTAGAAATTTATCACCAATTTGCCGGAGATTCCTTATAAACCACTAAATTGCTACAGTACGATATTTGGTACTATCGTGGTTATCATACATCAATTCATATCTCTCCTTTTCCCGATTAAAAATGCACAAAATTTGATTTATAACGATATTTTCTTGACCGCAACTAATTATCGAGAGCGGTAGAAAGCAGCAGAGTAGCATAGAAGAAAAGTTGTCAAAAGCATCGTTACCAACGTCAAGCAACCGTGACTCCTATTTTGGAGCTCTATACGAATCTAACCTGTCAAAATACCGTTTGTAGGATAAAAGAACCAATGTTTTGTTAATGACTTCCTTTTCGAAAAATTATGTACTTATATTACTTTTAGTTTCCAATGGTGTGTGAAAGTGCGCCTGTGCATTAATGCATCTACTCTCATTATGATTGAACTAAAACCGTACAACTTATTAACTTAACTTTGATGTTGTATTACTATATACTTTTCAAAATATTTGCAAAAAATTAAAAAGGTCCTATATGGAAGTTGCCACTTCCGGTCGACCGAGCTTTTCCAAAAGATGTTACTGGGATCTCCCAATTTATGGAAAAACCTTTTAAATGAATTTTCATCCCGATTCAATCAATCGGTATGGACTGTACAGAGGCAAAATTTTTATCAAAAACAAGTTTTTTGAAAAAAAGCGTCATTTCCGGTTAACTTTTTGAAAACTGATTTGGACCGGTATTGTTGCAAAATTTATTTATTCATAGTCGTTTTTCTCGTTTACTTTTCAAAATTTTTCCAAAAAACAAAAAAACTCTTATGAAAGCCAAACATCACTGGGTCCTAATTTATGGTAAAAGCTGAAGTATGAAGTTTTATCCCGTTCAATCAATCCTACCTTTTGTTAACTGTTTTTTTTTATCAAAAAATGTCATTTCCGCTTTAGTTTTGGAAAACTGGATTAAGGCCGATATTGTTGCAAATTTAATTTAGAATCTTTTAACTCCTAATAGTTTTTCTTGAAAATGACCTACTTTTCACAATATTTGCAAAACCGAAAAAGTTCTTTTGGAAAGTGCTACTTCTAGTGGGCCGATTTCGGCCAAAAATCATTGGGATTTCTCAATTTATTGAAAAAGCTTTAATATGCAATTTTGCTTAAATCAGTCAATTCGTCTGTGCTTTAGAACACCAACAGACATTTAGTCTGCAGGTACGTATACACACAGATTTTTTAAAAACTACTTTATTTGACCTCGGCGATGGAGCGAGTGGTAAATTTCCAAAAATCTCAAGGTCGAGATTTTTTATGATTACTATACTTCTTTTACTACATAAAAGAAAGGAAAAAAAAAATGCTTGCACATCGTTTCGGAAAAAACAATTTATTCCATTTTCAAGTACATGTCTACAAATATAGATAAGAAAAATATAGGTAAGAGGTTATGTAGGAGACAGAAATTAAAGGAAATTTAAAAACAAATTAACCATAATTTCGCAACATAAAAAGACGCGCGTGCATCGACAGTAATCAATTTTGACGTTTAGTCTTTAATGGGTGCGAGCCGCATTTTGGTAGACCCTGGTTCTGTCAACCTTAAAGTTGACAACATTGAGATGAGGTCTGATATACAAAATCTTCAATAGCTCCCTTCGCGATGTCCAAAATGCAGGGATTTTAAAATGTCCAAAATGCAGGGTTGTCAAAATCGGCGTTATATACCAAATCCTTTGCTCCGTCGTGAAGTCAGGCAATCAATTTTATAAACCACAAACCGTTTGTGGGTCAAGTTTTTTCGTGGATTTCTGGACAACATTGATGTTGGGAATACTACTTTCGAAGAGCTTTTTGACGTGAAGGGAAAACCATGGACAATACGTGATGCTGCGATAATTAGTATGTGGATTTCCCTATCACACAATTTTCTTTTACATAGTGTGGAATGTGGATGCGAAGACCAAAAATTAATTAGCCCACCCATATTCGTGGGTTTCCTGTACCACTGGCTGATGATGATGTTCCAATCTAAAGAGGTGGTCTAAAGACGTGCAGATATGGAATGCTGTCATTCTCTCGTACTCGATAGTGGATTCGAAGTCGGTAAACGCATTATTAAAACGACCTTGTCCGAAATAACGAACAATCATGATATTTTGCAATTTACGTGGGCTCAAAGCCATCTTCGTTCAGAAAGGAGTTAATTACATGGTGCAGAACTAACTATATCCGCGACTGCAATTTAGCACCCTCAAAGTCCAGTTTTCATACAAATGTTTTTTTTATACTGCTACACCAGTAGCAATTTAAATATATTTTATTATGTAATTTTTTTTAATGTAGATTAATTATTACATATTGATTGGAAAGTCACCAAATGTGTCCGAAAGCTCCCAAGGTTAATATTAACAATATTAACGACAGGTCACTTCCGTCCCATTTTCGTAATTTATCGAGAATTTTCTTTAAAGTTTTTATTGTGTCACTGTTTGTCAATGTATCAATTTGCTCTGAGGTATATTTCATAATAGCTGCGCTTTTTCTTGCAATGGAGTTAATTTTCTGCCATCAGCCTGTCAGAGTAGTTAAATAAAATAGACCAAGCATCCTATTCGTATTCCCGTACGAATGTCAAATGTTATCCGCCAACCGTTGGCAAAATGTTGTGTAAATTCAACATGTTACGATCTGAATACTTTCGCTACATCACAAAGTACGTATTTAGCCATCAGTCGTTTTAAATGTCGGCTGTCCTTCCACTTCATCAAATTAACTGTTTAAAATTTGTATTTGCGTATTACGGCTGCGTCCCAATAGTTGGGTAAAACTCAGTTTTAAATAAATTTCTCGATAAATTCAAAATTTTTTGAAAAACTTACTAAAACCAATTTTTACTGTGTAAACGGTTTTCCCGACTATTGATTGGTATGCATATATCATTTAACAATAAAAACAATATTAATCATAATTTAAATTTTGTTTTCGATTCTGAAAAATGTTAATCAATTTAATTCACATCATCTTCATGATAGCAGCATGTATCATTGTAATTTGATACAGATTAGCACAAACAACATGTTGGCGGAGCTGAAATGGCCTATTGTATATATTCTGTGTGAAAGTCCAAATAAAACGGAAAATTTTGGAAAGCTTGGGTTGTAAAGGTACCATCCAAGTTAAGTTAATCGACAGATAAGATTTTAAATACTACAAATCGGAGTTATTAGTGTAGTTCGCTGGCTCGTATTCATCAATATTATAAGTGGTTCGTTACCTAACTAAACTGTCTTATAAAAGTTACTATTTTTTCATATATTTTGGCAATAGTTATAAATAAAAACAAAAGAAAGATTTTGCGTGGTCGTTACTTTTACTAGAACACAGCTTTAAAGGAAAACTAATTACAGGGATCATGGTAAATTGTACGTGCCGGAAACAACTAATTGACATAATAATTCAAGCCCATTTATTTGTTATGCGGTTGTACTCATACACCATACACAACCTATTTTATATAACCTACGTACGTACATAAATTTTATGTTTTATTCCTTTTAAGTATGTATGTATGAAAAATCCGTTTTTCAATTTTGGAGCAATCATAATTATGAGATTTTGTAAATTATATATTTTTCATGTACTTAATTATAATTAAAAATGCCATCAACAAAGTTAAGAGCATTTTATGAATAATTTGCTAATATTTAATTTTTGTTGTATAAAAAAATATTTTATGGTTAATTAAATCTGACATACATTAGTTATAATTTGTTGTTAATTTTATATAAATTCATTTTTTTAAGCGAAATTTGTGTTTTAATGAAAATTTGTTAAGATATCAAAAAAAAAATTTTTTATTTTTTTCGTAAATCATATTTAGTCAATTATGTCCTTTTCCACAAAGCTTAGCGCTAATGGTCATTCATGGCTAAATTATTAAAAGCAAACGAAACAAAATATGCATTCGTTATAATTAAGGAATCATATAAATTATTCCTTCAAAGCATAAAATAGCTTAATGACCAAATTACTTTAAGCGAAATAGCGTGAGACCGAACAATCTGATGTAAACAATTTTGCTATTCCATTCAATTTACATTTTGTATATATGTACATAAGTTTAACGAACTAGACAACTATGAATTGTATTTAAGGAAATACGATATATAAACTTTTGTCATAGTAATAAATCGATGTTGGAAGCTGGCAATTAGCAGCGCAGTGAAATAGAAATTTCATAAACATCTTCATTACCTTTTGAACTAAGCGATTATATTTGGGCACTATGGTTTCTAAATTGGAGAGATTACGATTAACTCAATACTATAATTCAAGTATTACTTCTTCAACACGCCCAAGTTCCAAATTATAAATGCATATTTTACTTTCTTTTACGAAATCAAATAAAGTATGGTAATCATGGAAATTTTCGACCTCGAGTTTTTTGCAGATTTACGTTTTGCCATATCGCCGAACTTCGAGATGTGGTTTCACAAGTTGTCGGTGTACCTATCTTTCTTTGCAAGACGAAATGTGGTATATGTACAGTCCAAATGAATTGAATATGCTTTTTCCATAAATTTGGAGGTACTATTGACTTGTGGTCGCAATTGGTCTACGGAAGTTGCAGCTTTCAAAAATTAGTTTTTTTACTAAAATTTTCATTCATATTTTTTATCTTTAAAAAATCCAGTGCGGTGAAATTACTCACGATATATTCATTTTGTTTACCAGCTATGGTTTAATTTACTTTTAATTAAGTACGAACGCTACGTTTCTATCGCCACTGAGATTTTATTTTTTAAATTTGTAATTGATGATGAATAACTTACGAACAATGCATATAATTTGTATCCAATATAAAAACCTTGTGCATTACATTTCAGATTATTCAGGCCACAATGTTTATTAAAAACATGACCTGTATTAATCACAAAAATATGTAAAACTGAATTATGGTTAATTTATAATGCAAGCAATCGAACATATTCGAAATACACATCTCAGGCATGTTGGGTAATTATTTGTGTTTTCAATCAAACGGCACGAAAAGTAGTTTTCAATAAAATAATAGTCTGTGATGTTTGTCAAATCAAAAATGTTTGGTTAATTTAGAATAACGCGTCGTTTATATTGGAAATTGGATCAACCAATTTTCTGGCTTGTTATTTTATAATCAAAAATTGAAATTGTAATAAACGATCCAACTTAGAAAGTCATAATTTCATACCACACGGGCGTAAGGATTGTAATAACTTAGCCCTATAGGGCTGGATGCGAATTATTGCTCTTACGCGAACCCAATTAATGAACGTTTCCATGTAAACGCCAATAACGCCTGTAGTGATATCACAAAGGTTCTAAAATATGAAAATGCTTATCTGTCGCTTATTTGTCGTTTCGTTCATTTGAATTTTGATCATATACGAAAAGCGAGAACATCATAGTGATAACACCTCCAATTTACATGTCATTTTTTTCGAGTATGTGCTTAATTGCTGTACTACTGTTAATATATTCCGGGTGGCGGTTTTTGAAATTGTATAATGGTTTAAACTTCGTTCGGCAGGCTAATTCGATAAGAGATCTTAATGGTTGTGTTTGATGTTTCAATTTCATTTAAACCGCATTGAAGAGCATTAAGGGTAAGGCCGTTTCTTCTACCAACACTTAGGAAAAAGTTCGTGTTTCATCCTCATGTTTTGATCTAGACATTTCTAGCTTCAGTCATTTCTAATTTGCAGCTGGGGCTGATGTTGGTGATGTGCTGTAGCAGGTTGAAATCATGTGCACTGATCGATGATTGTATATTGAATTTAGGCGAGATATTTTGCATTTTTACTGACATGTCTTGACGAAAGACAATCAATAAAATCTTGATTGTTGACTTATTACAGTATGGTTAATGGTATCTCGTGGAATGGCTAATGTATTGAATGAGACTCTGTGAAACACCGGAATGGCTAATTGATTGTAAAGCTGTTAGCTCTCTACGTCCATCAGTGGCAATTGAATGAAAAGCACAATCCTATTATTTATAGTTCTATATTTTAGACCCCTAACTCTGTATAAGGTAGACGTCGAATTGTTGAGATTGTTCCCTCCTAGAAATTTATTGTTTGGATGTTGTAATATCTTTCCCCTTCCCGTTGTTGTGTTAGGAATAACGAATGCATTTTGCCATGTTGAGAGTGGTTAGAACATCAATTATTGCATGTTCAGTATTCTGTAGTTATTTCGTTACTATCTCCTGATTAAATCTTACTTGACGAATATTATCAGTAACTATTACTCGTCAGTTCTACTTAGTGTTGCTTAATATATCTGAATTTTTTTGAAGTAAATAAAAATGTTTTAAGCTAACGACAATATCATGCTTAACGATGTTTGGTTTTTGTAGAAGATTTATTAATAAATGTTCTTGGTGGTGTCATGTTTGAATGATAGCAATTTTTTATTAATGTTAAGCTTCTCCCTAAGTGAAAAACGTGGCTCTAAAACCTTTTACTAAGGCGATGTTTTTGCTATTAAGTATTCATGAAGTTCGTAATGTATAACACGATTTGCCATACCTTGATTCTAGAAGCCTGTCAGTCCTAATTTCGTTAACGCTGGACTCTGCTGTATTATTCTAAAACGACACTCGCGGAAATCATTTGTAGCATTCTTTTTAAAAGATCCAATAAGCAGCACCTTGTCAGAAGACACATGACTGTTTGTTTGTTGCACAGCTTGTCTTTAGGTTTGGTTCTTTTGTCAATTTATCTGGTTCAAGCGAGTTTTTTGGACTGTTGGTTTCTTTGATTTCTTGGTTCCTTTTTTTGTTATTTCTGGTAAGGACTTATCGCCCTTGTTTAACCCAAACAATTTGTTGTCCTACTTCTTTTGGTTGCTGTCCTACTTCTTCATTTCCTTTAGCCTTAATTTCTTAACCCTTATATTATCCATCCAATTAATATCAATAATCAATGCGCCCTGAGGTGTCGAAACTCTGATCGAATAAAATCCACGGCCAACTATGTGGTTACTTGGTTATGGAATGGTGATTTTCTTCTGAACTAAGTTTTGTACTTCTACGTTAAAATATTAATGGAAATCTTGAAAATCAGTTCTTATTTATCCTGTTTCCTCCGGATGTTGAAATTGCCGAAATCTTCTACAGAACTTTAATTTTCGGCAGCCCTAATTTCTGTGCTGGTTCTTGCGTTGCGAATGAATTTTCTTAGTAAGTCGAAACTTCCATATATATTTCTTACTTGAAGTAATGCTATGCTAAGGTTCACGAGTCAAACGTGGTGTTTCCATTTTCAATCCTTCGTTACGTTTTACCTACCTACGCTATTGTGGTTATTTTTATAGTTTAATAGTGAATGGATGTTTTCTTGATTTCGTTGATTCTGACTATGTAGTTGATGTGCAGGCGCGTTCAACTTTTTGAAACCGAGATGTTTGAATCGGTGTCCTTGTGATTCCCCATTGATCCCAGCCATTGAAACTGTCTCTTCAAGAATTGCAAATTTTATATTATAGATTGAAACTAGTTATCATGTTTCAATGTTGATTCCGGCATTCCTAGGTTGATCTACAGGTTAGGCACGGTCATTTTCTCTTCCTGTTACAGTTATTCTTACAGTTTTCTCTGGTTGGCTTTAAGTGGCTTAGTAACTTCACTGCTGAGCGTATAAGCTTTTTAGATAGTTCAACTTGTGAGTATTTGCTAACTGATTGTTTTCGTGCTCCAACTTATTTTTGTAGACTTTTAGGTTTATTTCCATGGGCTCACTCTGGTAATCTTAAATTTTAGTAGTTCTAGTTAAAACAATTTCATCATAGTTGTGATAAGATACTGATTATCTATATGAAGTATGTCGAGTTTTACCTATATCATCTTTGGAAGAATCAGTGCAAATTTGTTCATGCAGCGGTGTTATTTGCCTCCTTAACCTGTCCACGGTTTTTAATTTGAGGTTTAATGCTGTTTTGGACACATTGGTTTCGAATAGTTTTTGAGCTGCATGTATTTCTTTATGAAATCCTATATATTTGATCCGAACATGTTGTCCATAACTAAGAAATTATACTAGTGCATGACAATGCATGACCTCATGCCGCACGCATTGTTAGTGAAGTGCTGCCCAATCGACCACTTATACGATATCATTGGAAGGCAGCGGCGAAAGCGTCAACCTTCACTGGCTTATGAACAATGTCCAACAAATAATTGATAACATTTTAAAACGAATAGGACTAAGATTTAATAAGAAACCGAATTAGTAATATACAACTAGTGCTCGCAATACCGGTAAATCGATTTACCGATAAATCGACCCAAATTTGCTTACCGTCCTACCGGTATATCCTTTCCAAAATACCGAAATTTCGGTAAATATGAGAATTTTAATTACATAACAGGAGGTTTAAAATGTTGTTGGACTATTAAATGTGCTAGCGGAAACACAAGCGGGCTACACACTCATTTAAAGAGTCAACACCAGATAAATGTAATAAAAAGGGAAACAATCCACCAAGCTCCAACAAGTGAAGCCAGCTATTCCAGTTGTTTCGCACATTCACGTAATATACAAATAACAAAATATTTTAAAAGAAACAGTTCACAATAATTGAAAAGGTGTAATCGCAGGTCTAACTGCACGAGATTGCTCTTTTAATAGAATTTGCACATCTTATGATTTACACCAACTACTAAAACATAAAGAATATAAAAACATTCCGAAGTCGCCGAATACAATAAAAAATCATACTAGAATATGGTTATTCCATCCAAAGTAAATTGAAAAAATGAGGTGTTGGGTAAAAATAACCCAAAGTGCAACTTTTACCCTACTTTCGCTGAGTGCAAATCAGTTAGGAATGATCTCGATTTAATGTTTTCAAAATAGTACTAAACTAACCGAATTTAGTATTTCGATCCAAAACGTAACTTTCATAACTGCCCCGTCTGTACTGATTTTGAGATGATGAAGAGCTGATTTTGCTGAAATTATTGAGTACAGTAATAATAACATTGATATAGATTCAGATTACTTCAGATTACGAGGAAGCGAAAATTTCGGAATAATAAATAAAAATCAACACTCACTAGTTCAACATCAATAAATCGGCCCAATTATCGCTAAAGTACGACAAGAGGTTCTTATGTTTTAAAGATCGCGGTTTTCTTCAAAATTATAGCAAAAAATAACTTGAAGAAAGAGCTTAGAGATCTTATAGATACTGAGCCTCGTTGGAACAGCCTCCTGATGCTGCTGGAAATGGCCGAATTTATCAAATAAAAACATGCATCCGTAAAAGTTGGGTTGATATCGAGTCTGAGATATCAGACTCAGAAGCACATTTTCAATTATTGTCAACTATAATAACAGTCGTGTTGCCAATAAAACGGTACAATCACAAACACCATTACTATCGAAAACTTAAAAAAAAGTAATCAGAATACACCCTTCAGTGAGGAACAAAAAGAGGCTCATATTTTTAGAATCATAGAAACGCATACAGTTTATCCCGATGTATTGTCTTATTTATTTGAGCCAAAGATTTTAACTGGATTAGAAATGGAATATTTAACATAACTTATATAAGAACATGAATGCTAAAAAACTTGGTGAAGCGCTTCGAATATTTGCTTATTTTGCATATTTTGCTTACAAAGAATGGAATAGGCTGAACGAGCGGAAATATTTCAATAGAGGAAATTGAACCATCAACACAGGAAACAGCAGAATTAACCTTTTAAGGAAAATTAGATTTGGCAATAAAAAAGAAGACCAGTATCTAGAAACTGATCAACCAACTACTATCTCCAAAACGAGTACGATAAAAGCGATAAAGCGAGATGGCGTTCTTCGAAGTGCAACTTATAAAGGAAATATAAGTTTAAAAATGGAGAATATTTATATATGGCTCTTAAATACATTTTGGCTGTTCGAACAAAAAGCGTGAACTTCGAATGGGTATTTTCTGCTGCTATACTAATTGCAATAAAATTTGGATCCAGATTGAACGACGATATCTTAAATACGGCCGAGCAGAAGGATTTAGAGATCAACCATTATTATGCTCTATTATTCAGTGAATTCTTGTTGAATAGTCGAAATTTATATAATGTTATTATTAACAGTAATGAAATGTTTTGCTTTTCAATGAAATTGGTACAATTTTACAAATAAATTATGTTTAGTTATTTTATTTAAATTTGCATTTCGTAATCATATAATGGAATTTACGGTAAATCGGTTTCTCATAAATTATTTATCGTTTACCGGTTTTTCAAAAGTCGGTAAATTTGCGAACTCTATACGCAACTACGTTCTGAATCAGTTATTGTAGGTCGAAATTAAAATTTCGAATCCTTTAATTTTGTGGTCTATACTCTGGTGTATATGGCTGACTTAACATACAACCAGTTCGTGGCCTATTTCCCAGTAGATGGCTTTACATTCATATATCTCAGTAACCATTGATTTATCGGGCAATTCTTATGTGTTTTTGAAAGGTGACATTTTAACTTGCTCTTTGACATACAAAACATTAAAAGTTACAACATTTTAAACATGGAGGTAAATAATGAAAAAATTTGTTATCTTTTACAATTTTATTACGACAAAGGTAAAAACGTGGCTCAGGCTTGCGAAAAAATTTGTGCTGTTTATTGAGAAGGTAGTTTATCAAAATCAGCAGCAAAGAAATGGTTCGGGCACTTTCGTTCTGGAAATATGGATGTCAAATATGCACCTCGCTCTGGTCGACCAATCATTGGAAAAGTCGATGAAATCATGTAGAAAATTGAAGAAGACCGGCATGTAAGCAGCGATGCAATTAGTAAAGAACTAAATATTGATCACAAAACAGTTTTAAACCATTTGAAAATGGCTGGATACAAGCTTGACGTTTGGGTACCCCATGAATTAACAGTTAAACATTTAATAGGCCGGATTTCTATGTGCGAAACGCTGCTGAAACAGAACGAAATCGACAACGTCGTACGAAAAAGATCATGGACGAAACGAGGTGAAGTTTCCCAGGCAATGCTAATGGAATCGTGCATTATGAGGTGCCGTCACCGGGCCAAACGATTGGTTCTAATCTTCTCTGTCAGCAACGAACGCGTTTAAAACAAGCAATTCAGTTAAAACGCCCAGAATTGATCAGCAGAAAGAGCGTTGTGTTCATCGTTGTAGACCACACACATCATTGATGACCCGGCAGAAACTGAGAGAGCTTGGCTGGGAAGTTTTGATGCACCCACCATATAGTCCTGACCTTACACCATCGGACTAGCAGTTGTTCCGGTCCATACAGAACCATCTTAATGGTTTTACATTAAATTTAAAAGAGGCCTGCGAAAATGAGTTGTCTCGATTTTTCGCCTCTAAACCACAGAAGTTCTACAGTATGGGATCATGGGTCTACCAGAAAAACGGCAAAAGGTCATCGATCAAAATGGCACATATTTGGTTTAATAAAGTTCATTTGAAATAAGAAAATTCTTTGCTTCAATGTCAACCAAAACAGGCCACGAACTTTTGCCTAACCTTATATGAATAATGCTGGTCGTTTAATTTGAAAATTTACCTCTCTTCAAGAAAAGTTTTGCCTCAGTGCTTCAAATTTGTGAGACGGCGGTTTAATATTTCACCACAAATGGCTTGCGAGACAATATAGGAATCATTTTGCAGAAGTGTAGGTTTGATAATTTATACATATAGCCAGCTTTTAAATAATTGCTGCTCTACACTGTGACTGGCAAATTGAACTGAAGAAAAACTTTCCAGGACCATATAAAAAAGTATAATTTATCATTAAAAGCTTAAGCTTAATGTTTTTCTTTCAAAGCGTTCTTGTCACACCCAAATACAGAATCAAAATTGTCGTTTTGAACTTATCTTGTAAAATGATCTTGTAAAATTTTGCTCCACCGTATTTTAGCGCAATGAACTATAATTTTGTATAGTAAACAATGACTTTTAGAACATAAAATTAAACATTTTTTCTAACATCTTTCAGGTACATTTCTATACGTGTGGTTTTCTTACTTAAATAAAACTCTAACCTCGCTGCTGTGATGAAACTACTTGCCACTATGTTAAATACGAGAACGTACACCATCTATGTAAGTCAACACTAAAGCCATGATTATTCCACTACCTCCTCTATTTACATATTTGATAAAAGAAAAACTCAACTGTATTACAATCTGCATACATTGGAAAATGTCAAGAAATTTGTTTTAAGTTTTCTTTTCAAACTTTAACACAAAGAAATGAATAAAATAAACTAAACTTTTGAATGACGACACAATTTGTTAAATCAGCATTTACATAACGTTGCGATTCAAATTTGAATAAATCTTGGTTTATCATATGAAATAGCATAAAAATGCTTAATACATTTATTGTAACTATAAATATTTATTTAACCCATATCCTTTATACATACATATGTACATATAAAATAATTATGTAAACAGGAAGCTGTAATTTTGATTAAAGCAAAAATACACACAATACACACCCATAATTTGGATGATAAAAAATTAAACAAAAAATTTAAAATATGTCACGCCTTATTAATTAAGATATTAGGTAATTAAGATCGTACGTACGACGATAGCAGTATTACGGAAAAATATGGAAACATTTTCATATTTATTTCAGTAATCAACTACAGAAAAAAGAAAAAAAAAATTTATTTACCATAAAAAAACTTTATAAATCAAGCTCATGCCTTAAACGGATAAAAACAATTTTTCTTTAAGTTTCTTTTTTATAATATTTAAAGTTAATTAATACAGCTTTTTTTTTTACGTTAAGTAGTTTGGTTGCCATAATACAGGAGTACCTCGTATAACGTTGTTTCATTATGTCGCATTATAAGACAAATATTCCTTTTCCAGAGTGTTATCAAATTCAATAAATCAAGGTCCTATTAGTGAACTTTATTTATTTTTGACATTTTCACTTATCAGTGTGCTTTCAAATATTTTTGAAATAAAAAAATGAGAGATTCATTTGTACATATAATCAGGCTCTGGGAAGTCGAAGACATTTTAGTCAAAAATTGAAAGGAACTATTATTAAGAAATAGAAGGTATGTGAGCCAAATTCAGAACGTTTGTAACTGGGATTCAGAACAAAAATTATTAATCCAAATTGTATTTTTTTTTCAACCTTTATTTAATTATTGTGAATTAACTCAAAACATCTTAAAATGAATCGATCGTGCGGTAGTTTTAAGCGTACGCCTAAACCAATAATTACAATTATGACCTGAAACAATAACAGCAATTACCGATTTTTGAAAGGTGTTTGCTGCTCAAAATATTTACAAGAACACGGTATAATATTTCCGTAGTTCGAAATAAACACGCTTAAAGAACGTTGGAAAATATTGAAAACTTATTTCCAAAGTGAGTGCTGTATTGTCGAAACAGGGCAAATTTTGAAAATAAATTAAGCAGGATTGCATAATATTTACAACTACAGACCAACTGCGATACTTCGACGCATTATTATCGCTAACCAAGCAAAATGACTTTAATGTAATTTCCATTGATTTTACCAGGGCTTTCGAAAAATTTCACCAACAGGGTTATTTTGTTTAAATAAAAAGCTTTTTGATGGTTTATTATCTCATTTCTTACTTGAAGAATTGGTAGAGCCATATTTAAAGAAGTGAATTTCTGTTCAGCTCCTCACATTGTAACTCGACCACAGCAGCATTTGGTGTACTACAGACATACACCTGTGTAGATGGGTGATATAGTTTAAGCTAATATTCATATTTAAATAAAAAGCAATTTATACAACTTTACGATTTGGCGAGGCGAGAACGAACCATTTAGAATACGTTAACAAATGCGTTTAAATTAATTCATTAACAGCGCAAATTGATTTACAATGGTTGAGTGGTCCTTCAGTTTGCACTATTAAAATATCATTAACAGAATAGTTTAAAAGATTCTGGATTTAAATGCTACCAAGGCTCTTTACACGACCTCAATCAGATCCCCTACTTGAGTATGGCCAGTCCACAGTTGTGATTATATGGAGATCATTAAACTCATATCCACAGACTCGAGTCGGTTGAGTGCAAATTCGTTCATTATGCTCTAGGAGGATTGCATATTGTTTACCCATTTTTAGTGATTTCAGATGTATGATACAAAATGATTTGATTTGCTTTGGTAGAATTTGATTTGGTTTGATATAATTTGATAGGATTTGACAGGATTTGATAAAATTTGTTCTTATTTGATATAGTTTGACATGCTTTGAAAAGATTTGAGATGATTCGATTTAAATTTGGTATAATTCAATATGATTTGATTTGATTTGGTATGATTTGATAAGATTTGATTAGTGATTTAATATAATTTGACAAATCCAAACCCCAAAGATATCAGAAATACGAATTTTTGTTGTTAAATAATTAAAATTTCATATTTAAATTAAGTTGACGGTAAAAAAACAACACATTATTCAACGTATCCCTGTAACGTAACAATGTCGATTTCATTTTAATTAAAAAGTTATTTCCCCTTATGTGTATACGATGTGCTATTTATAAAGGCCACACATAATACACCATTAATGTCTTAGCCGCATATCAATAAATTTGTATCCAGGGACTTAAATAGTGATGATGATGAGATGAGATGACAAAGTTTCTTTTTTAGATTACATTTATATTTTATCTGTTTGTCGAGTTGTCGTCTTTATTGTTTGGGTGTAATCCGCAATGAATGCTGGAAAAAGTTATAAACTAAAAATATAGAAAATTCACAATGTTTACTTATAGTATAAAAGATGGTAAATATGTACGAAAGGTAAATATTTTTGGTAGCTAAGACACATGTAATCTTCTATACACATTGTTGTTACTGAAAGATTACGTACATATGTTTAATAGAAGATTGTAATATGGGTGGATCACATGATCTGTTAAAAGAAGTATCTCGATTAGTTGAAAATGTTTAAGAGTGAATTTTTTAAAATTTCTGTTTTAATTGTACTCATATTTTAATATGTACGATTTACATGATCCGTTTGAGGTTTAATAAGGTTCCAATTATTGATTATTTCTACTCGATAAAATTGCAATACCATTCAGTTTCTTAAGAAAGTAAGTCAATTAACAAGAAAACGAAATCTGGGTGTTTTTGTTGGGATGAGGACTCTAAATAAACCAGCATTTTTAAAAGAGGATACTGTGCTTCACTTTTACAGGAGGAGTTTTCTTAATAAATCGCAGGCGGCTCTTATCTAGGAAACGGTGCTAGTTAGAAGAATATTATTTATACTGAATGTGGGGGAGGTATTCAGTGGTGATCTTCAAACTCATTACACTGAGCGAAATAGCTATAAAAAACATCCATAATTTTGAGATAAATTCATTTATATTTTATTGAAATACTACAGTTCATTGACATTTTTTATTGAGAGTATAATTAATTCGTACATACAGGGTTATCCAATTCGAGGTTGATAAAGTAGAAATCTGTATACCGACATCTGTCAAAGATAAACGTCAAGTACGCTGTCATTTATTTAGTTGACATTCTGCCATTTAAGAATATGGAGCATTTAACAATCGACCAAAGCGTTAAAATTATTAAATCTGCTGATGCTGATTTTTCGAACAAAATTTTCTTCAGTGATGAAGCTCATTTTTCGCTTGGTGGATACGTTAATAAGCAAAACTGTAGAATTTGGGGCTCAGAAAATCCACAATTGATTGTAGAGAAGCCATTACACCCGGAAAAAGTCACTGTTTGGTGCGCATTGTGGTCTGGTGGTGTGATTGGGCCGTATTTTTTTGAGAACAACCATGGACGAACCGTTACCGTCAATTCTGAGCGCTATGGCCGCATGTTAACCGATTATTTTCTTACGAAAATCGAAGATTATGATCTTGACGATATGTGGTTCCAGCAGGATGGAGCAACCAGTCACGTAACACGAGCAAATCGAGATCTTTTGCAAGAGAAATTTCCTGGACGTTTGATTTCGCGATTGGCTGATGTCAATTGGCCTCCAAGATCCTGTGATTTAACGCCTATGGATTTCTTTTTGTGGGGCTACGCGAAAGATCGTGTTTACGCAAACAATCCTCAAACTCTTGACGAATTGAAAACTAATATTCGTAAGGTAATGGCCGAGATACCGCCCGAAATGTGCCGAAAAGTCATTGAAAATTACCTCAAAAGAATCAAGGCCTGTAAGAAGTCCCGTGGAAGACATTTGAATGATTTCTTGTTTAACTAAAAATGGCAAGGATCAATCTGTAAAATGAAATAAAAATTACAATACATTCCGAATATTTTGTGTGTTTTTTTTAAGTTTACTTTATCAAGCTTGAATTGGATAACCCTTTATTATACATATAGTGCATTTAAGGCTTACATATTCATTTAGGCCTCTTTTTGTATTTTGTAGTACGAAATAGCTATAAAAACAGCTGTAACATTTTGTTAAAATATTTAACTAAAAAATATATAACATAAATCTAATACTGTGTATTACCGCCATTGATCTGAATTACATCAAATAATCTATCTGGCATTGAGTTAATGAATGTTTAAAGTGTTGATGTTGGAATTTGAGTCCAAACCTGTTGAATCTGTCATTTTAGTTTAGATGTACTAGACAATTGATGTCCATTTTCATATACCCTGCGAGCTAATAAGCTCCATACGTTCTCTATGGGATTTAAGTCAGGACTAATAGCAGACCGATCCAAAAATTTTATGGTTTCGGAAGTAAAACCAATCTTTTGTTAGCCTGGCAATGTGTATCGCAGCATTATCGTTTTGAAAAATAAAACTTTCCGATTCGTAATGATTTCCATTTTCAAGTAGGACTTCTTCTATTCATTCATTTTCGTTAAAATAAACCTTATTGGAGAGGCTCCGTAATAACCGATGGCAGCCATAACAGTTTCTCCACCAAAAATTACGATTATACATTTTCTCCATTTCTTTGCGCAGATCATGCCAGTAATATTGGTAACCATCGGGGCCATCCAGGTTGAATTTTTTCTGGTCGCTAAGTATAACATTTCTCCATTCGGTTGTCTATGACATGTAATTATGAGCAAATTTTAAGCGAGCAGTTTTATGATGTTGTTTCATCATTGATTTTGGTTTGCGTTTAGTCCATTTCACGGCTTTACTACCACTTAAAATTTGTTGTATACGACGTGTAGTTATAGATAACTGTAAATGGGCTTTTATATTTGATGCTGGCATCATTTTCGTTGTTGCACACGAAATAATGTTGCGCTTATTCCTCTGAGTAATTTTCGGCACAGGACCAGGTCGCGAATTTGAACCATATTTATTGCCAAGTTTGATGTAATTGTGTACTAAAGTGAGTGATCTATTTATTTTTGAAGCAATTTGCCTCAAGGACATTCCGCAGTTACAAATTTAGTGTTTGCAGTACCGGTAAATCGGTTTATCGGTTTACCAGTAAATTGATCATAAAGGCATTGCCGAATTACCGGTAAATCAATTGTTATTACCGGTATTTCGGTAAGAGTAAAAAAAAATGATATGTTTTAATTTTGATTATTTCAAGTTTTGTTTATAAATTAACCAAAATATAAGGTTTTTTTTAATTAAATTTAATTCTTAAAAAATCCTACGTATACTTTGTCGACTGCCATTCGGCACGCCTTCCGGCTGGTTTTCGTTTGCTGCCGAAAATTATACTTTGCCGAGTGCCATTCGGCAGCTATTCAGTTTGGTTTTTGTTGGCTGCCTAATAACAGTCGTTACTGACTGCCATTCTGCAGCCGTTCCGTTTGGAATCCGTTTGATGGCGAATAGTAGACTCGTCGACTGCCATTTGACTGTCGAAAATCAAACATTACGGCTGTCCGCCGTGTCTACTGCTTTTCGGTTGCCGTAAAACTGCCGCCTATTTAAAAACCGCCGGCGTGGTTTACCGGGTACGCCTCTGCTACAAATGTAAAACATCCATGTACACATCCATGTTTTTAACATAGATATATACGAAACTACTCTTCTAACTGTATTTCACGAATATATCTTATTAATTTTATTTTTAGTGTGAAGTTTCCGACAAATTGACAAAAAACCTTACAAAAGCTTAAAAGTGTATATTTATATAAATATCCTGCCTAAATGTAACCTACACTAATCAAGTGTAGTGAGGATTAATAGTTAATGGCAAGGCATCGTAAAGAAGTATACGCTTATCGGTATATGAAATCATGTTATTTAGATAATTCTTAATGTTTTCTAGAAGCAAACATATTTATGCGGTGGGGCAGTCATAGATTTTTTTTACTTTTAAAATTATGCTGTAGTAAAAAGTGTAAGTGGCGGTTCGGTGGTCAATTACACCAATTATGGGCGGAATTATATGAGGTGACAATATTGCTTTGATTGCTTGATTTGCTGAGTACTGTTTCGAGTAAAAGTTCCTGATCAAGGGTGCGTGTATTAGGTGGGTCTGCAATGACAAAAACTTAATAAATAAATGCGTTTGAAGTTATACCTATTTTAATCCTAAACCAACAAAAACAAACGAAAATTTGTATATTGGTTAAAAAATAAAACAAGAATGTCATTCAGGCGAACCATTGAATTTGTGAACTATTGTATGTAATTCCAATTTCAATTTATAATAAATAAGCAAAATTCAACACTTCTTACTATTGCAAAATTTTAAAAGTAAAAAAATCTATGGCCCCACTGCATAAATATGTTGGCTTCTAAAAAACATATTGAAAGAGTATGGCTCATGGTTGTGGCTAAATTAACTTGCCATTGTAAATTGATATTTTTA
Organism: Nephrotoma appendiculata; assembly: GCA_947310385.1. Taxonomy (NCBI): domain Eukaryota; kingdom Metazoa; phylum Arthropoda; class Insecta; order Diptera; family Tipulidae; genus Nephrotoma; species Nephrotoma appendiculata. The sequence goes on from OX371224.1 coordinate 343,877,682, forward strand.
TAAGTTTATTTCATTTTACAAAACACATCTTTTTTTTTAAGTGTAGATTTACAATTTTTTGGGCTGTTTGTAAAGCTTTTTGCCATTTTTAGTTTGTCAGAAAATCCCCTGTAGTATTTTATTATATTTTATGCACACTATATCTTATTCATTTTATTTCGTTTATATTTTGGTTTTCACAGTAGTTGTGTTTGTATATACGTACTGTCCGTGTAAATTATCCACTCCAACAGAACCAGAAGTTGAATTTTCGAAAGCCGCTACTTTATCTTCAAATGATCATCAATCTACTTCAACATTTTTATCCCCTGTTCTTATGATGTCAAAGAAGGAAAAGGTGCAGCGAGCAATTGATGATTAAATTAATAAATCCCGTTTAGAAACACATCCAAATATTCCTAGAATGTGATAAAAAGAGAGATGGACTTCTTTCAGGAACAAAACATTAGAAGTAAATATTTAAACTTGGTATTTACTCAAATTTTGACCATTCGGCCGACAAGTGTCAATCGTAGGGTGCTTTTTCAGCGGCTGGTTTGATATGTACGTAGTTTAGATCAAATTTAAATGACGCTAGCATAGATACGATGTGTTTCTTACGAGCCTATTTCAATACGCAAAAAGAGCTTTTAGAGAATTAAGGGAATTGGCATAGTAGTGATGTTTATATTTTATTTAAAACAAATGAATATTTTTTTAATTATTGATAATTATTTTAAATCATTTTTTTTTTGAATTGATAAAATTAAAAAAATATGTATATTTACACATATTTTGAAATACCATATTATTGATTGCGTTATTTCCACTAGTTTTTGCTGTGTTTTACTTGTTTTATTAAAAATTTAATTTAATTTATAATTACCGGTAAAAATCCGGTTAATCGGATTTTTCAGAAACGTTTACCGAATTACCGGTAATTTCAAAAGTCGGTAATTTTGCAAACTATAGCTTACAATATGCCGTTATTTCCCCTTTTTCACTTTCAGTCAGCTTAGTTCCAAACCAAAAAATAATACACTATAACCTAAATATGGCCTAGGCCAGAAAAAATATTCTCGTACTATTATTACTTGTTGCTTAGCAACAAATACAAAATACTGGAATCATGAGCTTTTCGTTTCGAAAAAACAACGGAAAGATATATTTTTTCCTATGAAAAACCAATTTTTCGTTGACTTAGCAGTAGCTAAATTAAAAATTTTGTTAATAAGTCAAAGAAGAATTGATTTTATTTATTTATTTTTCTAATTATACAATTATCCAGTTGATATGAATCTTATGATGCCTAATACCTTTGATAGACACACAAATTATCGCGATCATCACTGATCACGATTTCAATTTTATGTTTTGCGATCGCGATCTTCAAATATTTGTGATATACCGTTTTGCGATAGCGATCTTCAAATATTTGTGACACTTACACATTTGTTATCTCTTTTTTGCAATGCACAGCTATTGAGTTTTACAACTAGATTGCGATTACTAAGTTATGAAGCGCAGTAATCCTATTTTGCCAAAATGGTGTGCTGACAGACTGAAAAAGTCACTGTGCAAAACGTGTATGGATAAGACTTATTTCTAATGTTGATTTCGATTGATATTTTCCTACTCTAAAAATAGTACCGTCATTTTGTATGAATGGAACAGAAATAAACTACACCGTTTTTAAATGTCAAAACAATATATTCTTAGTCCCAACGTCTTAAAAGCCTCTTGTTTTAATGCTGTTTTTGGGTATTAAATTTGGCCTTTTTTTACTATTTTAACAAATATGTGTGTTGCTAAGCTACACTTTTAATCCTTGGTGTAAAAGTAGGTACTTTTAATACTAGGAGAAAAATATAATAGTGAAGATCCAATGATATGTATAATGTATATGAAATAAGTAGTTTATTTTTTTTCATTTCGGAAAAACTATTTTTAATTCATTACCTCAATATTTACATACTCATTTAAAGAAAATATTGATTCTGGATATTAATGTTAAAAGTACAGTTTGAACAACTTTGATAAAAATTAAGCAAACCGGATTTGTCAACATGATTATCGTTTGTAACAATATTGCCAACAATATTGGTACCTATTGGATAGGTACTGTGACCTTCGAGGCCTAATATTTCTGCAACGATAGTTTCCTCAATTTCCAAAGTATCATGAGCGGTTGTATTTTCATGATTAGTACTGTAGCTGGTACTAAGTTCATCGGGTCGTAATATTCTTATAGCAATGTTTGTTTTATTTGTTGTGGAATCTTCTAAGTATCCCTCAGCTACAGTATTAGATTTCCAACCACCACGTCTTTTAAGGCAACCATTGTCAAGATAACCCAATTTTCTATACCCGAAAATCGAAAAAGTTGCTTATGGCAATACTATACATTTTTATGTATAGTATTGTGACATTTAATTATTAATTATAGCAATAATTCTAAATTTGGCAATTATTCCAGGAAATTTGTGAAATGTTTTCAAATTTTTTTTTACTTAGTTTGACACTTGAAGAATTGTATAAATTGTGGAAAAGCGGGGGTTTGGGGCGGTAGCTCCCATCTTCTAAGGTATACAACGAATTAAAATTACATTAAAAAATATTTTGTATATACTGATAGTTGATTTTTTTAACATTTGTGGCACTATCAGAAGAAGCGATAAGAGCGATAAAAACTCTTTGATCTGTGTCGGCAAGGTTGACGAAGCAATTAATATTAATAAAAATAAAGAAAAATATTGGAAAAATAAAAAAAGCGAAAAATTTCCCCTCCTAAAAACTGATAGGAAACAATCCTGTATTTTAAAATTTTATACTCCTTATCTGATTTTCTCGATGTATACGGAAAGCAAAATTACGCCAAATATACCGACAGCGAAAATCAAAAATTACTTTAAATATTCCTCCTTCACCAAAATGCAATATTTTTAATCTCACCCCAGAAAAATGTTTGTGTCATGATAGTTTTAGCTGTCATGACAGTAAATTTTCGGGGCTGACATTAAAAATATCATGATTTTTTGGGCTGAGAGTAACAAAAATGTCATGATAGCAATAATTAGTGTTGCCATCGCATTTTTCGGGGATGGCATTTGGGCTATCTTCACATACATTTTAAGGCACGTGAGGTCACCGCCAGAATCTGCAAGGAGTGTAGATGAAGTCCGACGCAAGTAATGGGCGGTATACACGGAAAAAAATAAGCATACTATCTTAAAGAAATATTTTTCTTTATTTAATAAAAAATATTTTTGCTTACTTTAAAAACCAAATTTCTATGTCGATACCAGTTTTTCTAGTTATAAAAATAGTTTTCTTACGAAGAGAATTATTTCTTGACTGAAGTTTTAAAATTAAATTCCATCTTGAGAATTATTTTTCTTGTATTTATCGTTGCAATAAATTCTTTATAATAAGAGAAAAAATTTAGTTTGAAGAGAAATACTTTTAATTTAATCTTTCATTTTCTTAAAACGAGAAATTTAATATTTTCTTAAATCAAAAACATAAATTTTATTAAAATACAACATTTTAAAATTGAAAACGTTTCTTGATAATAAAAAAATTATTTCTCTTTCTGATAAACTAATGAATTCTAGAATTTCAAAAAAGTTATCTTGATTGAAGAAATAATGAATCTTTACTCATTCCAAGTTTTTTTTAATGAAGATAAAAATTTCAATAATTTCAATACAATTTGCTATGTTACTTCGAGAAATGTTTTTCTTATCACAAAAAAGTAATTTTTTAAACTTTAACATAATATTTCTTGGTTTAATATGTATGTCTCATCCTGAGAGAATACTTTTAATTATACAAAAGGATTTTTTTATGTACACTCTATAATTTTTAAATCAAGAAAACGTTGAAAAATTTGAGAAATATAACTCAAATAAGTAATATTTATTATCTCTTGAACAGTTTAATAGAAACAACGTGTATTTTGTGATTGTCAAATAAAATATTTTTTAGTGGTGTTGAAAAATAATTAAGGTGAAGCTAAGTAATTAAATGTAAGTTATATATACATATATATTACATATATTTATAATTTAAATTAACAAGTGATCGCTCTCTTTTGTGTGTTTTGTGTGAGTAATTTGTGCATAATGAATTTAGGGTTTTATTTAAATTTTTTTAATCAGAGAAATTGCTGACGAAAATACTAAATTTAAATAGTAACAGTAACTGGTTCTGAAAATTCATCGATGTATGACTGGATCAGGACACAGCATTAACCAGCCCCTTCTTCTTTTTCAAGTGGAAAAATGTCATCAGCAGCTTTGACCAGTTTCTCGACTCAACCAAAGGGTTTAAAATCTTAAACATTTTAATGCAGCAACTCCACCACAACTCGATGGAAGGACCCGCAATCTACTAGTATCTACAGTTGGTGATATATTGGTCAAAAACCCGGTATCAGCTGATTTATTAAAAACAATTGCTAGTGATATCGGGTATTTATTCCTGGAGAAAAGAAGGTAACTAACAATGAGTTATATATAAAAATCTTTGCTATTTATTGTCTTATTTTCAGGAATTGTATTATAGGGCGTGTAAGCCAGCAAGCTTTTTATACAACAAGCATAGAAATTACTAATGTAAGCTCCAGAAGATAGGCTATTTGAAAAATAAATTTAAAAATAGTAATCTTAATGCAAAAAAATCAACAAAAAAATCATTACTGCAGAAACTACAGGTACGACTGTAAACAAAAAACTAATGTTTAGCTGTTAATTTAAATGTTAATTTTTTCAAAACTTATCGACGTTTATTTGTTGCTGCATGTTAAAATATGTGTGAGTTAAGCTATCAAAATATTAAACTGTTCATTATTGTTGATATTGTAAAAACTAGTTGTAAAGTTTTCTTGATAAATCATAGCGTAAATATATTGAAGTCAATTATGTCTTCTGTTTAATTAAATTTGTATTTTATTATTGTATTTATTATTGTAATTTGTATGACATAGCTAATTAATATTAAATCGAATCTTTATATTTCTTATAATAAATTAAAATAAAAAATATATAATTAAATTCTATTGTTATTATTTTGGAAATTTTATTTAATGTTGATCCAATAAACAGGAAAAATAGCTGGAAACAAGAAATACTTTTACAGCTTTCAGAAGTTACTTTCCGCAATCTAGAAATTCAAAAGCTTTTCCAAGAAAGGCGTTTGAAGTATTTAAGCAATTCCTTCTCTACAATTTATAAATGGGTTCTTCTATCACGAAAAAAAAATGTTTTCTGACAGAAAATGCATTTTAATTATAAGAAAATGACTCTTAACTAAAGAAATGTAGATCATACAATGATATGTAAAATTTCTTAATACAAGCCTCAATTTATTGTATTTTGAGATACGGTCACCTTAAAACAAGAATTTGTTATCTTTAATGAAGAAATAGATATTAAAAACTTAGAAAAGCGATTTGCTCTACAAAATAATATTTTCTTGCTTTAAGAAATTGAATTTCTTTCAACAATAAAAAAATTATTAATTCAATATTTAAATAAAAACATCAAATGAAGAAATTGAAAGTTTGCATTATGAAATAGTTATCTTAGCTGAAAATCAAGTGCTCATTTTTCTTGAATCATTCAGTTTTTTCTTCGTTGTAACCAGTTTTTTTTTTCGTGTATTAACTTGAATATTTTTTAATTTAAATACAATGCCACTTCTTTTGCAACGCTACTACGCTACTAATTTTATGAATGCCAACTACTACCCGATTATATACTCCACCTTGGTATTTTAGAAAAAAACGTCGTACTTCAAAATTTTCTGGGCGAAGAAGATCAAAGTATTTTCTGCAAATCCCCAAATAATTTTCTCCCAAAACCGTAAAAAGTCGCGATTTGTTTGTTTCAAAGTTGGACATTTTTACCAACAAAGCAGAATGAACATCTTCAGTATCGCCTATCATTAAATGGACTAGTTCATCGCAACGACATGCACCTGCTACTCCCAGTATTAAAACAACCTACAAGAAAAATACCAAAAAATAATTATATATATTATCTTTAAGTTTTAAAGCTCGCAATTTGCAATATTTTTCGATATCTACGCCATTTTTATAATTCAATGTGGCCTTAATCATTGAATACTGCGCCCAAAGAGTCGAACTTTTCATCTTCGTCGACAAATTGGCAAAGTATGCCAATAGAACACTTTCTGAATATAATCCAGATTGTACATTATTTTCAGTACACAACTGCAAAAACTGCTTATATGCACACTCATAAATCTTACGTTATTTTGATGGCAAAAGGTTTAACATAATTTCTTTGGCTGTTTGAACTACATCCGGCGGTAAATTTGATAAATCTTCTGATTCAAACATTTTGTTGGCAAGAAAGAAAATATTGTAATTATAGTCAAACCAAACAAAAGTCATAATCTCCTTAGTTTCATAAAATATTTCAACTAAATTAGTTTCAATTTTGAAGTTTTAATTACATAATTTGTACTTACTGGTATAATTAATTTACAATGAGCTTTTCTTCTTTGGAGAAAAATAGTATGTGTTATTCGGGTTAAACGTGACTTTGTTTGATTCGTAATCTTTGCTTTTGCTCGGCCACACTGCCCTTCGCCTCGCATGCAAATATAATTGCTCGTCAAACAAAGTATCACTTTTACTCCTAATGACACAATGTACTATTTTTCATCTTACGATGAATAACGAATTAACATTGCTTGAACTTATTTTGTTTTGACAAGTATAGAAAAAAATGGTGTATGCCAACAACGAAAAATGGGTTACTCGATCAAAAAAGCTGGAGTAGAGAAAATTACCCTAGGTGTGCAAAATATTACCCTTGTGGTATTTTTTCTTTCCCTCAGTGTAACATTTTTCCTTCAATCGAAATTAACATAAGAGGACTTTCTTTTGACTCATCCAAGGGCGATAGGCACGTCGTATTTAATTTGTTCATTCAAAGACAGTAAAGTGTTGGATACGGCGAAGCTTTACACATCCATAAAAACAAAAGAAGATTATTGAATGCGGATTACGAATAAACTGGCCACCTAATACTTTTCATAGACACCATTATTACATATTCGAGTACATACATATATTAATTCACAAAATTTATTTTATGTGTAGGAAATTGATTCATAATATTAATGTTGACTGTTAGGTCATATAATATTTCTAAAAATATTAATAAAATATTTTTGACGACCTTTGGTATTATTAGAAATAGGAAAAATCTTTTGAATTTTTATCTAACTCTTTAGGAATTTAGATAATTTATGATATAATAATATTATAATATGTGTGTGGTATATTGATATGTATGTATGTAAATATCGCATAGAGTCCTTTTTGGTAAGCATTAATATAAATTCCATAAATCCTAATAATATTTAAAATATAAATTATTGATTCAAAATCGTATCTTTTTAATATTAGATAAATGGCATGCTGGTCTGTAGGTTGAAAATATTACAAATTTTTCGAATATTATTCGTTTCTTTCTTAAATATGCTTTTAGAAATAACCTGTAGCATATCGCTTAGTACGATGTCTGATACTAATCAATCTCATAATATTTGTTGAAACTTTTATCAATAGTATAGGTACGTTGCTTAGGTCGTATAATAATCGAAATAATTCTGGCTTATTTGCAGTATTCAAACATTTGTGGAAATCCAATATTTCATTTCTTAATTTCGATTTTGTTCAAGTGCATGTGTAAACCGTTGGGATGTCATGATATAATTGTCATTCGATATGCCTACGACTTATTTGTACACCCATTTGCCAGAACCGTTTACTCAACTTATTTAACAATTTGTGGAATGGTTGCTTTGAAAATATGAGAATTTGTGCTAGATATAAACCAGTTTAAAATCAAACAACTAACCTTTGATGGTGGGTGAAACCTCAAAAGGCAATGTTCTGCTTGGACTGAAATTGAACAACCCGGAAAATTCCCGAGAAATTACGAAACATTGGAAATTTCCAGTAAGAAATTCGGTCTCAACACGACTCAGGAAAATATGTCGAGCTTGACGATGATTTAAGTGATGGTAGGAAAGTTGATGGTATAGAACCTGACAATTCAGCAGTAATAAATATGCCACCAACAAAATATTATTAAAATCACTTAATATTATTATTCGTGAAAAACTATATGACAAATTTGTACAAAAATACCAATTGACAGGTCTCGAAAATATTTGTGGAGTTAGTAAGAGGTATTTAAGACTGCCAACGTCCGAATACCAATGGTGACATTCCTCTTAATAAAAACCTCTTAGTAAAAATTGTCATACGTCGGAATTTGGGGGTAAATTATACCGGGTGAGTTTTTAAGCTGAAATTTTCAAATATTTCGGAAAATAAGCCCTCTACGTTAAAAGTGACCATCATCAAAATTTAATCATTCTGGAGGGGAAATACATTAGTGCTAAAATTAGGACCCCCCACCCCTGTTTGTAAGGGGGTGAGGGGAAACTTGGAATCTAAGATAGGAACGCCTATTTTTATTGCAGATTCGGATTCTACGGCTAAAAGTACCTTGAAATATTTTTTTCGATTCAACATAGATGGCGCTGTAATAGACGATATTAATTTTTTTTCGATTCCTTTTACTGAGAACATTATGCATACGATTCTGTAATCTGTTTGCATTAAAATTAACACGTTTTCAATGTAAATACTTGAAATTAGTTTTAAACAATTGTATTTCTTAAATTAAAAAAAAACTACTTTTAGCGTAACTCAGGAACAACGACGTCGACATCATCTTTGAATTAAATTAAGTGCTCAAAATGATGGCCTTCGACTCCAATGGATTTATTAATCCGCATTTCAAATGGATGTACACAATGTAAGTATTTACATTGAAAACGTGTTAATTTTAATGCAAACATATTGCAGAATCGTATGCATAATGTTCTCAGTAGGAGAAATCGAAAAAAATTTAATATCACCTATTTCCGCGCCTTCTATCATGAATCGAAAAAAATGTTTTAAGGAAATCCTACGTACTTTTAGCCGTAGAATCCGAATCTGCAATAAAAAATAGAGGTTCCTATCTTAGATTCCAAGTTGCCCCTACCCCCTTACAAACAGGGGCGGGGTGTCCTAATTTTAGCACTCATGCATTTCCCCTCCAGAATGATTTAATTTTGATAATGGTCATTTTTATCGTAGAGGGCTTATTTTCCGAGATATTTGAAAGTTTCACCTTAAAAACTCACCCGGTATATTATATTTTTTGTACGGTGGAAGTATATCACTAGAAGGTTCCAAAGTATTAGGGAACCTCGGAAACATACTTTGTTAGTCTCAGAGTTAGTCTCCACAAATAAGTATTCATCTCAGAAAGTGCCATATTAAGGTTGTTTTAATAACTCTTGTAATAATTAGGAATATGCGCTGATTATTATATTTACTACTCAAAATAATTTTGTCATATTTTCAATGAAAACATAAAAAAATAATCAATACGACTTGTGTCTGAAATTTATAAATGTGTAAGACTGCTTTAGATAAACTTTTTAACAAGAAAAAGTCACAGTTACGACATCCCAACATGCTTTAAATAGAAATGATGTCATTTGTCGAAAGACGAAGTCGTATTGCTTACATAATCCACCCCAAGAATTTTATGGCAGCAAAGTCGGCGTTATTTTTTGGTTGTTTTGATATTTCGCAACAAACAAGAAAATGAAATCAATTGCGATGGTGCAACCAATTAAACAACTAGCTCATTGGAAAAAGGTTTCTCATCCCGCGGCTTTTAGTGAATTCCGTCTTTTCCCATACTTTCGTGTTACATTTCTCCTTGAACCGCAGCTAAAAAGGCTGTTACCTTGCTGCATAGTTTTTTATCTCGATAATAACTCTTGTTTGGTTCTAATTGCCATCAGTTTGGTTTCAATCGCCTGGTTCATATCATCTCTTTTCTAAAATATGTGGCCAGTCTGATTTGTTAAAGTTATATGATCTAACGAAGCGTGATAAAGAACGTTATATTCTTAGATGTAGGGGCAACGTACAAGTATTTTGTTACGATTTAAGCTGCCTCAATTTTGAACTCTACATCTAAATTGCACAACACTATACCTAAACTATACAATCATAAAAATTAATCTGCACGGATATCTAATTAAATTAATTGAATTGTTATGTAATCTAATCAATAGACAATTTCCATATACATTTAATAATTGCATGACACCATTTCAAACCAGAAAAAAATACATGCAATTATTTTTTATTGAGTAGATATTATGTAACAATTAAATTGCTAAAATGCAATTGTGGAAATCCTCCAATAAAGGATCACATAACACGCCATAAAACTGGACAAACGTTTAATGTCAAGCATAATTACCAATGCATGTAACATTAATGTGATTTTACAATTCAATTCGCTTATATTTTTGTTGCCAAGCAAAATCTGCATATTGAAAGCTACGTCATGACGTGAAACCTAAAAAATCTACCAAATCTAATTTTACCTATGTATATGTTATCCGGGTAGACGAGTTAAAGTCAAATGTAACAAGTGTCAATTTTAAAAATATAAAAATAATATGAGAAAATGCTCTATTAAATTTTTGTAACAGGTAACAAAATAAAAAGGATGAAAATCACCTACATAACTAACATTCATAACATAACGCCGAAAAACTCGTATAAATGTTTTATTGAACAAAATCTAGTGACTTGTTTTGATCGAAAAATTTATTTTCCACGTTTGATGAGCATAACGAAAATTTGTATGTTTACATATGTGCCACATCATATACCTTTTATGCAAATTAATAAAATGTATATAAATATTTTTGAATATGTAGACGAAAAGTTCTGAACATTTATATACATCGTTATGTTCACGAGTATGAGCTTTATGTACAATAAACAAATTAAAAAGCTTAAATTACACGAAAATTTGTGTATGACAAAATTTTGTATACAAATAAATAAATTTAAAGTATTTTTTTTTTTGCAAAAAGGAATCCATAAAAAATATATAAAAAGGATGTAAGAAAATTGTTGAAAGGTGTGTTACTTAGCACAAGTATTACACGTGGGAACGAGTCAGGTAGAGAGATTCTATCGATTAGATTTTCGTTTTAGGCAGTAGACGTACATAGTACGTAGGAGCGAAGACGATGCGTATATATGGCGACAATTTAGATCGTTTGAAATGTTTATGACATATTTCTTGGGATGTAAGGGTCGTAAAATTTTCAAAAAAAAATATCAAGGTGGAAATGCCGTCGATGTATAAATAAAGTAATAATGATGCTAGTCGTATCTACACCGCCATAAAGTATAACAAAAGAAAATGGGAAATAAACAGATCGTCAACAATATTTTCGAATCACATCTATGGTTTCTGTATTTTAATTGCCATGGGCATACAGACACATACAAACGTGCTGATTTTAATGATGGAAAAATTGTTTAATGTGCAAATTGTTAAACTAAATATCGGTATTTGCTGTTTAGTTCAACAGTTCAAGTGCTTTATAAATAGTCAGTTACGACAGATTAAATTCAATGAAACAACTTGTTCGTCCACATCTTAAAAGCATAAGATCGTAGAAAACCGTTGTATTTTTGGAAATTTAACTATTTGGTTCTACCCGAAATAATTGGTGCTTCAACGGTGCATTAAATATTGGGAATTGTCTTTTTTTTACTTCAAACATCTTTTCAAATCATCGCGGGTGCAACGTATTTGCGAAAATTACATCCAGGCCGAGCTTAACGACCGTAACATTTGGCCGTCCCTTGTGGCCAAAACGAGTCAATGTTGAGGGAACTTCGAAGTTACAATATTAGGCAAGTAGAAGGATTAAATAATTACCTACATCTTCCACATTTTTCGTAATCGTTTGATAAGATCAATGGCTCTCTATCAACATATCTACCAGGACTGACTCTAACACTTTGTAAATAATAAAAATTTGGAAAATTTGTTACGTAATCTCAAATCATTGGTAAACTTAAAATTAACGTACTATAATGACTATGGCTTTCGAATTCTAATATTTTGTTTCCGCCATTCTGAATTTCACAGTAACACATTGGCCATCCGCGACTTCCTAAACTTTAGCTAGGTAATCGTTAGGTCAGGATTGGTCACCAAATTTTGACGTTTGGTCACCAATAGGTCATTTTTTATTGCGAACAACAAAATCAAAATTGTATTAATTCAATAAAATCAGGTTCGTCGCTTATTTGGGAATATCATTTACGAAATTAATTTTTTTTTTGAATATTTCATTAAAAGATAAAAAATTCATTAAAAGATAAAAACTAGTGACCAATGCCGACCAAATAATGACCAAACGAATTCAGTTATCACTTTAGTTAAAACCTTTAGATGGGGTGCTAAAAAGGCGGAACAATGTATTATATTCATTTAAGACACTTCTCGCTAGATGGCTTAACTGGCATATATATCGTAATGTATTTGGCGCAATGGACCATACTTATACTCGTTGGAAAGGGGGATTCATGTACTAAAAATATTATTTTGTTATTGTTTTGATTGATCGATTCAGTTGTGAGTTATGGCGTGTCAATGATGTAGGTAAACAAAGACAAAATTCGCTATATTTTATAATTTCACTTTGATAAAGGCGAAAATGCAAGCCAGGCAAACCTTCCACAGCCAATCATGTGCAATTTTCGTTTCATTTATTTCGTTCTGGGAATTTCGATATCAGAGATGCACCACGCACTCGAAGGGCTATCGCCGAAAATGTTAGTAAAATCCTGGAAATTATCGAAGTAGACCGGCATACGAGCTGTCGTAGAATCGCCCAAGAGATGAAGATCGACCACAACCATTTACATAAAGCTGGCTTCAAAAATAACCTCGATGTTTGGATGCCGTACGAGTTGACGTAAACACTTGATGGACTGCATTTCCATCTGGGAATCCTTGGCCAAATGGACCGAAATTGAGCCATTTCTGAAGCGGATGGTGGCTGGCGACAAGAAATGGGTTACATATGACGATGTCAAGTGGAAACCATCATGGTCGAAGGGCGGTGAAGCGGCCTAAACGGTGACCAAACCATGATTGGCAACCAGGAAGGTTAAGCTGTATGTTTGATGGGATTGGGAGGGAATCATCTACTATGAGCTGCTGTCCAATAACCAAACGCTCAATTTCGACCTATACTGCCAGCAATTGGACCGACTGAAAGCAGTAATCGACTAGAAGTGGCCAGAATTAGCCAATAGAAGAGGTGTTGTGTTTCGCCAGGTTACCACACATTTATGATAACTCGCCAAAAGCTCCGGGAGCTTGGTTGGGAGGTTATTATGCATCCACTTTATAGTTCGGACCTGGTACCAAACGGTTTTTATCTCTTTTTGTACATGGCATGTTACAATTATACTTTCAAATTTAACAATTTTATGACAAAAAGTTTGATTTACATATAAACACGATTAAATATCACAGTCAGTCTGCACTGCGTTTAAATGAATGTCTCAACTAGAAATGGCCATTCCAGTGATTTTCTATTCTTTTTTGTTTAGTTGTATCAATATTTTGTTTTAACGCAATTATGTATTCGTTGCACATGGTACAATAAAATTGGTTTACGAAAAGTAGTTGATAAATTAACAGTATTAAAGTGAACAATCTGAGAGATTCTTATAAAGAGTTGTCTTATAGGATTATGCGGTACCCAGAAATTTTATGGAGTAACATTTTTTGTATATCTGTCTGTTTGAGAAAAATTGCTTACTCATAATATTCCACAGACACGAAAGGAAGTATCAATTTTCGCTTTAATAAATCCATCATCTTTTTGCGGCTTATTGAAAAGCTCTTTTTTCAAAAACATAAACACATTAAAAATATGAAAACATAATCTGCTACCTATAATTAACGATGAAAACACAACAAATCAGGAATCAAAATAAAAATCTTTCACCAGTTGAAAAATAAAATCAATACGTTATACTGTTAAAGGAAAACTGATCCCCATATCAGTTGTTCTTAATTAAATTGAAAAAGAAAAATTGATATACGTTGGTATAACACCAAGCTATGGATATGTTTATTACGATACGGATAAAAGATTAATTGAAATTACTGAAGTGTTGAACTGAAGTGGTAAATAAACTGGGCAAACGTAGTGGATTAAATCGACTAGAGGTGTATGTATGTATTACGTAGCTATCACGTCTGCTTTCATTAAAACACATAAAATTTATGTTCAATGAGTATGTACGTTTCCATGCCCTATATACCCGTACACCAAAGCTGCCTTTCTCTTTGATAATTTACCCCATTTGTGAGTCACAAGCAAAACAGCAAACACTTTACCTTTTCAAAAATTAATTAAAGTTCGTTTACCGTATGTTAGTGAATTCGTAAAATTATGAATTTTCCGCAAGCGATCTAAAAAATTTAACAATTTCGGATTATTTTAATTGAAAATGTAAATTGCATATTCAGCTCGATAATACACAATCAGAATATTATTTTACTCGTACTATAGCAAAAATTTCCGGAAAATTGTTTATTGCCCGGTTTTTTTTGTAGATTGTGCAATTTCCAAATGTTATTTTCGGAATTTATATTTAAATTTATTATTTTGATTTATTTAAATTGTATGTCTGGAATAAAGATTTATGTTGTATTTTATATGCACGTCAAAATGTAGCTCATTCGGTAAGTGTATGGTACTTTGATTATTCGTTTTTACTGGCATTCGTATAGGTAATAATGCCATGTGGATTTTCTCTGAAAAGTTGCAAATTTTTCCACAGAAAATAAATTATTGCTATAAATCAAAGCTGACCCAGAAAGTGTGACGCCAATTTAATTTCTTTGTGTCGAAATCTAATATTTAGGAGTCTAATAATTCAATATTATTATGTATTCTCAAGTATGTAAGTTACATTTTATTATATTGCTGACATTTTATTGTTTATGCAATTTGCGCTTTTAACTGGCTAAACAACATAAATTTATACAATTTTAAGTGTTATTTTATTGTTGAGTTACAAAATACTGAGCACAAAGTATTTTGTTGCAGCATCATTTGAATTACATTAACATCACAATTAAATTATTTTAATCGGAATTTTTTCGGCGCTAATCGTTAATCCACCATGAAAATATTTTGGATTGTAATCTTACTATAAAACTGGGAATACTATAATTATTTTCGTATATACGGCCTAAAATGTTTGATTACTGCATGAGAATGATGTAGGACGAGCGAATTGAGTTTTGCAATCACTCGAGTGCAAAAAACATTTTAGGCTCGAGATGCGAGCACGATTTTTTTTATTACCCCCATCTACTGTTCATCTATGGTGATAGAAGGAATAACATTTGCTTAACATTTTCTGTCAAAAAAAGTTAAGTTTGAATTTTTTAATTTTATTTTCGATCGAGTATGCGGTTTACTATTAGCTCTAGTGCATAAAATATTTTTAGACACACTGTCAATGGCAACCAATAAAAATAATTTTTAATGAACACAACAACGCCTTCATGAATGCGTAGGCAATTCTTATAACATTTTCTTATAAATTTTTTTAGAGGACTTTGAAAGTTTGTATCCCCGATTGAAAATCTAATTTCACTAGAAGAGTTTTTATAAATTCGTTCCACAGATTTGAAAATAGGAAAGGTGGGTTGACACCGAAATGGATTGTTGATGGAAATTTCACTGTCTAAATGTCGCAGTGGTTAATGTATTTTCGCTTGAATCATGAGATACGGCTAACAAATAAACTAAAATTTTTGAATGCTGTGTCATAACATTTCACCTATACTTCATTGAAACACCTTCCTCACCAATTGCGATTGATGGAATGGTCAAATTTGGTTCGGATGGAGGTTCGTAGGAGTTACTACGACTTTAAGATGTAAGGAGATGTTACCGGCCAAAATGGGTTGAGTTTGCCAATGGTTCATCCGTTGAAATTTCTAAGGCAGTAAGAGTAATCAGAAGCGATGATTCATCCTTAATCCTGTAATACGGAAAAAATTTGGCGGGGAAAATTCGTAACACCATTCCATCTCTAGCCAACATCATTGAAACAAACTCTGGAACGAGTTGCACGGTTGAAGGTTGTAATTGAATTTTATTGCTATTTAGTTTAACACATTGAAGACGGATGACGTGAACTCATGTCTTTTATTTTTCAACCGTTGGAGACGGGAGACGTAGATTCACTTCATTTGCAATTTCAAGCAACATCGTATAAAAACTGCAATTATAAGTAAATAAAACATTACATCGAAGAATTGTTGTTACAAACAAACAGGTGTTGAAGGTGTGTGCTTTATATAGTTGAATAATAAAGAATCGTTATATTCATTATTCAGTACAGTGTTATAAAAAAAATTATCACTTTTTATTTATATAATTGCAACAAAATATGCGGGAATTCAAGGTATATGGTTTTCATCACATACGCGTCTTCAATGTGTTAATAATGAACATTTTCTGAGGATACAGGAGACATCGGTTAGCGATACATAAGTATTGGACATTACCTCCACGGATATTATCCCCTTGGACATTAACCCTCCCCCCCTCTCGCCATTACCCCGGTTAACCCGGTCATTTGTCATTACCTATCTCGGATGTTGCAAAGACAATGGTAGAAAAAACCGCTGGCGCTGTTGCTAAAATCAAGAATTTAGCGCCAAACTGCACCGGTAGCCATTGCATTCTTCACCACCAAGCACTTGAAGTAAAAAAATATGCCAATGTCTTAAAACATGAAATAAATTTCATCAAATCGAGACCTTTGCAAATTCGGCTGTTTAAGATTCTTTGCGAAGATATGGGCAGCATTTCAATGTGAATTTGTCATTTCAAGGAAAACAAGTAACAGTGTTCACAGCCGGTGATAAAATTCAAGCTTTTAACAAAAAGCTGGAGTTTTATATCATTTGCATTCGCACTCATGAGCTAGGCTAGATGTGACTAATTTATTTTATGTTGTGTAATAAAATTCGTCAACATTTGGAAGATATATCTAATCTCAGTTAAACAGTATTTTCCAGATGAGTAGAATGAAAAGCTTAAAAATTACACATGCATTCGAAACCCATTCTTAGTTCAGAAAAGACCAGAAGAATTCACAGTTAAGGAGTACGAAGTCTTCATTGTTATGATTTCAAATTCCTCACTAAATATGCAGATTGATCAATGAAAGCCGTTAAAATACTTCTCCCTTTCGCTACGACTTATCTGTGCCAGTCCGGATTTTCTTCGTATGCTTCAACAAAAACAAAATACCGCAACAGACTCGATACAGAAGGTAACATGAGGATTCAACTTACTACTATAAAGCCATACAAGAATTATGTAAAAATAGGAAACAAGTCTACTCGTCCCACTAACAATGTTTGTTTTTTATAATTCATTACATTTTGTAATAAAAAAGTAAATACATTTTGTTGAAGTACAAATAATTTTATTTTTCATATATTAAAATTTGTACAAGGATTCTAAACCAAAAATCTTTAATTCTTCGAAACATTTAATTGAGGGCATCGGAACTACATTTCGTAACCACTTCAAACTCATACAGAACTAATTTCATCCTACAACCTCATTAAACTCACTCCAAAGCTATAATTAAATTCTATGCCTAGGATAACGGACAATCGAATTGGCATCGAAAAATCATTTAAAAAATAACCAAAAATTTTCTTTAACCTTTATGAAACTCACTTCAGACATATAATTAAATTCTACTTTTGGTCAATGGCCATCGAAAATTTTGATATCCTAATCTTTTCATGAGTTTAGCATGACTTTTTTACTGGCTATGGCAGCAAGTTGTGTGGATGTCTATTCTGTCTATCGACATTTTTCGGCAGGCCAAAAATTTGTTATAACCAAATCTGCATTGCCGATATTTTACGATGTAATATTAACGTTGCCTTTCTTTATCGATAATTTTCGGTTGAAATACTTAAAACGCCATTCTCAATCTGGCTTATCCACATTTTAGGCTAATATGCTAATATTTATCATTTAAATCTACATTACCGACATTTTTCGGCTGGTTACGTTCGGCTAGCCGTTTGCCTCGCTTTTGAAAAAAATGGTTGAAGCTCATTGAGAAGGGAGGTGGAATCATTTTACGTTACGAATAATTTCCAGAGATTGGGTTAATTATTTAAAATAAAAATTAATCCGCAAAATCTTTCCATTAGATGTGCGTTTTTACATTTGTATTCGATTATTTTGTTCATCGTATAAAGTAACAATAAGAAAATTGTTCAAACACATGTTACATGATTCTATCGGAATGAGCAAAAACTGTATCTGTCTCCAGCGCCTTAGCGATGGGTTTGATAATAAAACATAAGCGCCATAAAACTAGATTTGTGAACTAAAATGTGAATAAGAAAATTCTCGAAAAGTGTTGGCCCCGAAAATTTATCAGTTCCCCCATGCAAACCGAGATATCATCGTTACGGACCCAGAAGGACGTCGTCCTAAATAAATTACAAATACGTATTTTTGGAATTTCACAAATTCTGTGGCCACTAAAATATAGATTTTTTTTTTCAAAATATTTTACATTCACATAATAGACAGTCAACAAGTATTACAAGAAATTATGAAAAATATAATTGTGTTGTTGAATTTTTTTTAAAATAAACCTCCCACCCAATTAAAAATATGTTATAAACATGAGCTTATTGTGAACTGCAGAATCGTAAAGTACATAAACCTCTATATTTTTTAATAATGTTTTCGGAAAGCTTTTGAAAGCTTATATTGTTTTGATCAAGCTTACATATTTATTTCCACTAGCAGGTATATCAATAGATTTTCACATTTTCACAAATTGACAGGAATAGATAATAATCAGTTTTATGGTTTCCAACTATTCGTATACTATTGCGAATTTTATTTTGTGTCAAAGAAGACAATTATTGTTCCAATTACTACATGTAGCTGCTATTCGCTTAGAATAAAGCCTTTAATCTATACTATTTAAGTACAAACGAACAACAGTTTAACTGTCACATCAAAAACTTTTTATTTTTATGGTTTTTCCTCTTATCAATTAAATAGTTTTGTTAGCTTTGTTGTTAGCTGTCTGTTAAATTTCTTCTTGATTTGTCAATAATATATACAAGTATATTTGTGTGTGTAGCTAGAACCTTTGTAATAAAAGTAAAATCGAAAATCATTTGCTATTAATTATCACAACAAGTATAATACAATCGATGAAGGAAAAACATATCATTTTCTGTCCTCTTTCGTTTTTGGTTGTATACAAACTGTAATTTTCTTGTGCGCTTATACTACACACACACGTCTAATCCATGGAAAACACAGTAATATTTGTTATTTATTTTCCGCATTTTAGACAGTCGTCAAGTATGTGTACAGTGGATTATCAACTGAAGTACAGTAGAATTTAATATATGAAATCATTTTCTAAGCAATTTTCACTCTTCGATTTATTGATTTTAGAGATTGTAAAATATAATTTTCATTTTTTTTGTTCTACATATTTTTTTTTATCAAGCCTAGCGAAAAAATGGATAAAAAAAACTCTATCAAATAATCGCTATCGTTACAGCTTGTTCAAGGTATTTATAGAATACATAAACATTGTAGTAATACAGAGTTTTTTGTTGTGTTTTTCCATATAGTATCAAGTCAAAAAATAGAACGAAAATGCTAAAAATTCATTTCTAAAAATAAAATAAATAATTTTTCCATGGAGTATATTATAAGGGGTTGGCAATATGGGGTTAAATATATGGGCCGTAGGTTATAGAATGGGTAACATATTTAGCCATGCACTAAAATGATACATGAACATAAAATTTCGAATGTTATAGTAATGAAAATTGAATGTTCGTTTTTGTTTTGATTATATCGAACATACAACGAATCAAATTGTAAGCTAATAAAAACATGATAATCTTCAGTGGTTTACAGATGGTTTCCGTTAAATTCGCAGAATATTTATGGTTTTTCGGAGACATGTTGATTTATGTGATAAAAATATTAATTTTTGTCTTCGATAAGTTATAACATAATGTTACGAATGTGTACACGACCAAGTATTATCATCGCAATGGTCGCGGGTTCGAGTCCAGCAGGAGTCTTTATTTTTATTGAGCGATTACTGTTCTTAACTTTCATCGATGTTACTGGATCAAGTATTCCTCCAATACTGATTGGGCGGAATTCGATTTTAGAATGGCATTCCATGTGGAGGGGAGTATGAAAATAACGCAAGCAATTGTAAACGATGATTATAGTCATCATGTAAAATACTGGAATTAACAACGACAGTGGAATTGATGATGGCGAATGAGAAATTTAAAACACAGACCTAGTTTTAATTTAACAGTGAACGGAGTGAAAGTAAAAGTGAACAGTAAGAGTGACATATAGAACTAAATAAATAGTCACCTAGTAATTTTCTAAAAAGTTAGATGTCCTAAATTTATAATTCTAATTTAATTATATTCACAATCGAACAAATAGAGATCATCGTAGCCTATGGGGAACAAATCTGTAATGGTACAAAATAAAAAATCGGGACACCGTTACTGTCCTACCTTTTTATAATAATCTTAATATTTTTATCATTTTTTATCATCTTCTTTTTTATCATCAGAACTTTAAAAATATATCTTATAACAATGTTAAAAAAATAAGGTCGGTTCAGTCTCTTGTCGCTATTCTTATATTTTAAAATAAATATGTCTGGTTGGCAGGAAACACCTTTTTAACAATTCATTATGATCCTGAAATTATTATCATCAAAGGGTTACGAGAACTTTCAGACATCAGTTTATATCTAGTTGTTTCGGACAGATAGTCTTCATTCTATTCTTTAATAATTAGTTCCACCACAATTTTGCTTGACCGCTACACTATTAATAAATTATTTCTATTTATTTTACAACAAGATGAAATACTCGGCGTTGCTCAGAATTTAGATCCATTTTTTTTTTAAATTTTGATCCCTAAATTGATCCGATTTGTCCAATGGGAGTGGCAGCCTCCATAGCAGCTCTTTCGTTTTTTTTTTAATTATTTTGAAAAGTACGTAAAACTCGCTTATAACGTACTCCGTTTATAACGTACACTGGATGAATTAAGTACGATTTTGTTGTCCCATTCTTTTATAACCATATTTCGGTGTATTTTTGATTAGATTTAACATACCTCGTTTACACGGTTTTAAAGTACGTCGCGAAAGTCTCCTGAAATATTTTCAATATAATTAACTTCGGATATAGCGTACGGCTACTTTTTTTACAAAGTTCTTCGCATGCGTTTTTATGGTTTTTTCATCTCATTCAACCATGCCACACGAGCATTTTTTGTATTTTGGCATTTTTTTTCTACCAATGTTTTGTTCTGCTCTCTCTTAAATAAAATTTTAACTAAAATGAGTCAAAAATGTCCTTGAAATATTTTTTATTTCATTTATGTTTGAGTTGTGTGGTAGAACAGAAAATGTGTTCAAGTCGCAATTAAAACTTGTATCATAGGTAAACGGGGAAAGAAACGAAGAAAAATGCGGCATTTTTTTTTACGTGTGGCATGAGCCATTTCGTTTATTCATTTCATTCGTTTTTATTTCGATCTAGATACATAAGTGTATGTGTGTACCTAGCATATACTCATGGTATTCTAAATTTAATGAAAGGGTAATACCAATGCCTCCTAAACTACAGGCCTCGTACTACTCTCATTTTTCGCACATGACGTCAATTTATGTCTAAACCGAGACTGCGCAATAATAAAGTTAAGATATTTACACTAACAAAACAATTAGAGAAAGCAACAACAACGTAGACATAGATGTCGGCATCGTGTGGTGTATGCGGCCTGTATAGTTTAGGAGACCTTGGTAATACACACTCATACATGCATTTATGTTTTTAAAGTAATGCGTAAGTATATGAATGTATCTGTTGCATATCATATGTTGCTTATGTTTTTTATGCATTTTAGATTTAGTTTTCCTTTCAATCTAAACGTGAGAAGGTTAATGTGATTGACCTTTGCAAGAATTTTGGTGAACCCCCGATTTTTTAATTGGTTATTTAACCTACATATACATTAAGTTTTCATTGTATAAGGTAAATAGACAATTTAAATCGTCTTTGTTCGCAGATGTTTATCACGTCAGATACAATTATTTCGAAGAATTGTTTAATATGTCGTCAAAAAAAAAGAAAATCCATTACAGTACAAAAAAAATTGGAAATTTTAGCGGAAGTTGATAAAAATACTAAAACGTACGCTGAAATTGGCGAGACATTCGGAATATGTAAAACTACAGTTTCATCAATTGTAAAAATCGAACAAAACTTGAACAAGCAATCTTTTCTTCGAAACGGCAAAAACTTAAATATGGAAAATATGAAAAAGTTGGAGGCCGTATTAAAATGGCTCAAATATATGAGGTCAAAAAATATTTCCGTCAATGGTCCGCTAGTAAAAGAGAAAGCAAAGGAATTTGCGACTTCTCTCAAAGTTCCAGAATTTAGTCCTTCCAATGGTTGGATGGATCGGTTCAAAATTCGGCACGACAAACTGTTCAAAAATATCGTTGGAAAAAAGCGGATGCCCCTCTTGAAATTTGCCAAGATTGGATCAAAAATCGGTTACCAATTATAACTAAGGACTACGAAAGTAAAAATATTTTTAATCTTGACGAAACGGGGCTGTATTATAAAATGCTTCCGAATAAAACGTTATCCTCTAAAACTGATCCCTGTGCTGGTGGAAAACATAGCAAACAACGGATAACTATACTTGTTGTAGCAAACTCAGACGGATCCGAGAAACTGCCATTGCTTATGATCGGAAAGTCAAAATCGCCAAGATGCTTTAAAAATATCGTGACACTGCCTCTTAAATACACGGCAAATTCAAAATCATGGATGACCTCAACTATTTGGGAAGATTATGTCCCAGCAATGGAAAGATAATTTTTGAATGCGTAAAGAAAAGTAATCTTCATCGTTGATAATTTTCCTTCGCATTCAAATGTTGCGAATTTACGTGCAATTAAATTAGTATTTAAGCCACCCAATATAATCTCGATTTGCCAGCCCATGGACCAAGGGGTGATAAAAAATTTAAAACACTTTTACAGAGGATTTTTACTTAAAAAAATTATAAATGATTTGAAAAAGACGCCAGAATTAACATGTAAGGATGTTACAATAAATCTTTCGGATGCTGCAAGATTTTTTTCTAAAGCGTGGGAAAAGGTGACAGAAACAACAATAAATAATTGTTTCAAAAAGGCCGGGATTAATTTATCTACGTCAACGTTACCAGAAACTGAAACAATTGATGATTCAATGCTTAACAACTTGTGGCAGAACTCGTGAATTCAGAAATCTATTTCACCTGTAAACGTAGTACTTCAAGACTTTCTGAACATTGATGAGCTAATTGAAATGGATGCTGCTGTAACAGAAGCTTCCATATTAGACGAGTTGTTGAGCGTGCCAAATATTGAGGAAGTGGATTCGGATGAGGATAATTTTGAAATTGTGAAACCAATGCCTCCTATTATAGAAATTTCTAACGCTTTTATGAGTTTAGAAACTTTTTTGAGCTACTCTGAAGGAACCGGCCAAGAATTAAAAAAACTACATCAAATTGAAGTGAAAGTTTATCCAAAAAGCTCCACTCTCCCGTAAATTTCAGAAAACCTACCTAGTATCTTATAATTATTGGTTGGTTTTCGTACATATTCTACTTTTCAATAACGTTGGGCGCTTTCAGTGCACTGCACAAGATTGAGAATATGTTTGCGGCCAACGTTAGGAAAATGTTTAGTACATAATATGAAGTTTTCCAATAAAATTGGCGATTATTTTACTAATCATGATATGAAACCTTACATGACATCTCCAATTCCGGTACAGTGATGTTCTTCGATTTTCACTAGGTCCTACTAAATTATCGAAATAAACTGAAGTATAAAGTAAAATCCCGGTTAGGCAGTTCTTTTGAAAAACATTTCCACTTAAATTTTGGAACAATTTCGTAACAAATTTTTTATAAAATATATTTTTTTTATATTGCTTTTTTTATAAATTTGCGAAAAACTGTGAAAAACGAGAAATTTTTCCTTAGAAAAGGAAGGCTTTAGGCCGATTTCCTTATCATATCACTAGAATCATTGAATTGATGTGAAAGGTCGAATAGAGAGGCCTAATTATTGTGTAAAACAGTTTTTTGTCACAAATCGTAATTTACTATACTTTATCGATATCCCCACCCATATTGATTAAAGTTCGAGATTGAACTATGTTTTTATTGTAAACCAAAACCGCTTCCACGTATCTTAGGTCAGCCCATATCGCTCATCTTCCATGCGGTTTAAGCTAATTTTACATTTTGTTAATCGACAATACCATTTCTGTTCAATGCGATTCCGGATCACGGCGCTCCATCGCAACAGAAAATTGTGTTAAAAGCTGTTGCATGGTTTAGATCAAACACATACTGGCGTTTGCAGAGAATATAAAAATGTATCTGCATCGACCAGAGCCGGAATCATGAATGCTGGATGGACATTTTAGACGGTAGTGAAATTTTATATGTGAAACAACCATATCTAAATATGCAAATAATTAATTTGTCAACTTTAAGTCGGTTGCACACTTGGGCTATAAGTTTTGCGACTGCTGCAAGCTATGTCTTTATTTCACAGCTTCTTGTTTTAGTTTCCCAAACTCACACAAGAGAAACATTGTTGATAAATCTTTGGACCAACCACATCTGTACAGAAATATATTTAAATGTTTTATTTTCGCTCTGGAAAAGTAAAATTAGCTCACATTGCTCAGACGTTAGAGCGACGTTAGGCTATATTTCTATTCGAAGCCGCTCACTATGGCACATTTCAAAACAGGATGTAATAAAACAGGACATCACAAAACAGTACATGGTACGAAACAGGACCATTTAAAACGGTACAACACGAAACAGTACATAGTACACAAAAGTACATGGTACGGAACAGGACCGATAAAAACAGTACAACACAAAACAGTACATGGTACACTAAAGTACATTTTACTGAACGTTAAGCTGGAGGATTTTTTCAGCTTGATTTGTTAAATATTTTTTATTGAATACGTTTAGTAATTAGGATATTATCAAGTGGATATTTGCCTTCACCTAGAGTAATTAGACAGTATACTATATAGAATTGTAATTGCTTTAAATTATAATAAAATATCCCTTCACCTAACAATATGTAACATTATTTTAATTTAAATCGCTAATACTCGATCGTTGCAAAATAGATCAAAAATTTAAATAAATATATAAATAATATATTTATTTTATTTATATATTTAATTAAATTTTTGATCTATTTTGCAACAATAAGTAAAACTTAAACACTTTTTTGGAATTAAAACCTGCAAAATTGACTATTAACTATTTTGTGGTGTTCTCTTTTAATACGTACTGTTTTGCGATGTACTCTTCCGTACCATGTACTTTAGTGTACCATGTACTGTTTTGTGTTGTACTGTTTTAATCGGTCCTGTTTCGTACCATGTACTGTAGCGTACCATGTACTGTTTTGTGATATCCTGTTTTAGCACATCCTGTTGTGAAATGTGTCGTTTCGTATGAGACCCATTTCTATTACTAAGATTTAAGTAAAGCATTTCAATAAATCAGTGCCTGCGAGCGGGTTGAGCTAAGCTACGCGGAAGCGGTTTTACTTCAAGTGTGCTAGGACTTTAGAGTAATCGAACGCATTTGTAAGCAACAAAACCGGTAGAGTTGTTGCTGCTGTTCTATATAAAACTTGAATACCATTTAAAATTTCCGCATGGCGTTCATGATCATACATCATTATCTACCCGCACATTTGACATCATCCTCTGGAGTGACTTGCATAATCTACCATGAGTTTACATGCTGAAGCTAATGTAGGCCATATTTTGAGGAAGTTCGGGGAAACCTGATGATAACATCAGATGTGAGGAACACTATAAAAATCATACCAAAATTATTGATGGTCATTTTATTGATAAAATTTTGTTTAAAATTGAGCATCCTGCGTTTGGGAACAGCATAGGCGGCAACGAAATGTATCGAGAGACAAACCCATAAACCCTTTGAATCGTATGGTGAAGCACGCGTCGGGATGTAGCAAATGAAATAATAGATATATTCTCAACGTGTAAACAATTGATGTTTGCCTACCCCAATTTGTCAGCTCAGCATAGCCCAGTGCAACTAGTCATTTACATCAAATGATTCATTAAAACCCACGTCATATTTCAAAAACTTGGTCTTTTTATCAACGAAATGGAAACCAATTACATGATCAATTAATAACAAAGTAAATAATTGAAATAATCTATTGAAAAGTACTTCAGTAAAAATAATTTTTTTGTAACGTACTAACCCATGTTTTGTGGAGCTTGTAAAATTTCGAATATTTGTGTTTTCTTTCATGATAGGACTATTTCTATTTTGTTTCAACTATGATCAAAACTTAAAAAATTGGTTGTTGTCAAAAACTCAAAAGTAGTGAAAAATTATCGTTTTTCTCAAACAGCCATAGATTGAGTATATATTTTAAGATTTTGAACAAAGTCTACTTTAATAGCTTGACATATTTTCTAATTTTTCGTACAGAAAAGCTTTTTGGGATATATGCAGTTTCATAATGCAAGCGATATAAACACAGCTACACCATAACGTTTATTATAGCAATTTAGAAGCCACGTTGAAAAAGTTTTACTGTTGTTGTATAGCAACAAGTATAGAAACATTATTAAGAAATGAGAAAATTTATAATACAGTTGAGCAAAGAAAAACGAGACATGTAATTGATTGTTAGACAAATAAAGCCACATGTGATCAATTCCCATAATATATAAGTATATTAATTTATTGGAATATTTAGTTTTCTATTTGTCTACTTCTTTATAAACTCATACGTTTTTTGCGATACACTGTACTAATGAATAATTAATAAACGTATGTTCATACATGCATTCAACTTCCTTCTGTATTTATGTCAAACGGCAATGCAAGCATTTATATTCAATTAAATTTATGTCGCACGCAATAAATTTTTTCAGACAGCATGCAATATATTATATTTACGTATGTAAAAAAGCGAAAGCATGGTACGAATGAAGGATATAATTTTCTCTATATTTAACCAAAAAACG
The DNA here is from genome assembly GCA_947310385.1 of Nephrotoma appendiculata. Taxonomy (NCBI): domain Eukaryota; kingdom Metazoa; phylum Arthropoda; class Insecta; order Diptera; family Tipulidae; genus Nephrotoma; species Nephrotoma appendiculata. The sequence continues at coordinate 343,904,879 of OX371224.1, forward strand.
AATGTAATTATTTTACATTAGTTGTGGTTGCGGTGAAACAACTCGTCACGCAAAATATGTTCGACAAGTTGCATTCATATTTTGGTTTTGCGACAAATTATTGTTTTCAATATGCTGCGGTAGACAGGCACCCCTAATCATGATTTACTCTGGCAAACTAAGCTTTTTATATATAAGTTTGTGTATGACTAACTTTTAGGATTTTATCAACGCGACGCAAAGTTAAATTAAAAATATGAAATAACATGTTTGCTTTTTTTGCTACCTAGTCCAAAAGTTTATTAAATAATATCCCCCAATATTTTTGTGTCATATTTTTTATTAGTGGAAAATGGTTTTTTCTGTTTAAAAATTGGGTTAAATTAAATTTTTGTTTGCCAAACTCTCTGATTTTCCATTTCATTGGTGCAACAATATAATTTATTGGAATATAAAATCTGTCAGTTGGAAAATATACGACTTACATTATATGCATGTAAAAATGAATTTTATTAATTATTGAATCGATTAAAAATACATTAAAAGCTTTTTAGAAAATTTATTTTTAGTTGATTTATTCGTTCATTTTATATTTATAGACGAGCAATTGCATGCAATAATTAAAATGGAAATTTAATTTTGGTAAATTGTTTTATAAATGCATTTATGCAACTTTACGCCAGGTAATTCCTTGAAAGTTTTTAATAGCCTAAAAATTTAAATGGTTTACATTCAGAGGCACGATGGATATCATAAATTTTTATAGAGTAGAATTGTAAAGTTTCATGTTGGAAAATATACGTTAAATAATATGTATTACAATTTCGTATTTGTATACTTCTACTGGTTGTTTAAAGGTAAGTGCTGAATTAACGCTTACTTTAGACCAATGGTCCCAAACGTTTCAGGAAAAATAAATAGAGCATTTATCTTCAATTTGCACATTTAATTAAACTCGTCTCAGAATGAGGTTTACAAACGTGATCTATAAAATACTACATGAATTTTGCAGGACGTAATTTTGCGTTTTTTTGCAAATAGTTATCTAAGTAATATTTTAATTTTTGTGGCCAAATAATTAAGCCTCAGATTATCGCTAGTACCTCAAGAACTCCTACAAGTAACCAATACTTTCGGTTGTTTTTTTAATTGCTAAAGTCATACTGAGACTACATGGGAAATTTGGGCAACTTTTATCGGTTAGAATTTTCACTATAATTTTTTGATTTTCTGCGACAATATTTTTTTTTTCAGTTCCTGACCAATATTTCAAAAACTTTCATAAGAATCAAATAGTTTCGGTTATTTTTTTATTTAATAGCTAAGGTTTAATAGCTAAGGATGAAATGGGAAATTTGGGGAAATCTTATCGAGTATAATTTTCACAATAATTTTTGTACTGGTAGTCATATAATTACTTGTAAGTGGGAGCGGGAAGCGCCCATCATTGTCTCATTTCAGAATCTTGTTCAAAATTCATATTAGGTGCGCAACTAAGTTCCCGCTGTTTTTCGAAAGATGACTCCAGCAGTAAGTGCTGGTCGATTGTTACCTATCCAAAACGTCATGAATCAAGCTTAGATACATGATAAACAAACCGCTTTGACACATTAGTGATTTTGCTTTTGCGTCATATACTTTTGATTGTGTGAAAATGTCTGATTTTGTGCAAAATAATCGTCATTTGCGGGAAGTGTTACTTTTCTTCTTTCATTCGAAGAAAACGGCGGCTGAAGCGCATCGAGAACTCCTAAAAGTTTACGGAGAAGCTGCTCTAAGTGAAACAACGTGCCGTGATTGGTTCTGTCACTTCAAAGACGGTGATTTCAATGTTGACGACCGTTCGCGTGCAGGAAGGCCAAAAATCTTCGAAGATGCTGAATTGGAGGCATTGCTCGATCAGGATCCATGCCAAACAGAAAAAGAGCTTGCTTCAGCATTAGGAGTTACCCGCCAAGTCATTTCAAAGCGATTGCATGCGTTGGGAATGCATCAAAGCAAGGAACTTGGGTTCCTTATGATTTGAAGCCAAGAGGCGTTGAGCGTCGTTTTTTGCCTGCGAACAACTGCTCTAGCGGCAAAAAAGAAAGGGTTTTCTTCATCGCATAGTTACAGGTGATGAAAACTGGATTCATTACAGCAACCCAAAGAGAAGGAAATCATGGGGACAGCCCCCGGTCATGCTTCTACGTCGTCAGCTCGGCCGAATATTCATGCTGCGAAACTTATGCTGCGTATTTGGTGGGACCAGTGCGGTGTTATTTATTTCGAGCTGTTGAAACCGAACAAAACCATCACTGGGAAACGGTATCGGACTCAATTGATGCGATTGAGCCGAGCATTGCGTGGAAAGCGGCCACAATACAAGCAGAGGCGCAAAAGTAATTCTACTGCATGACAACGCTCGGTCTCACATTGCCAAACCAGTTAAAACGTACTTGGAAACGCTCAAATGGGAAGTCCTACCCCACCCGCCATATTCCCCATTGCGCCGTCCGATTATTACTTGTTCCGTTCGATGGCACATGGTCTGGCTGATCAGCAGTTCCGCTCATATGAACACATCTCAAAATGGCTTGATTCGTGGATAGCCTCAAAAAACGAACTCTACCGTCAAGGTATTCGAGCTCTGCCAGAAAGATGGGAAAAAGTTGTCGCTAGCGATGGGCAATACTTTGAATGATTCATTTGTAACCATTTTTTCACAATAAAGTTGCATTTTCATAAAAAAACAGCGAGAACTTAGTTGCGCACCTAATATTAAAATTACAATATAGAACTGCCAGTCATCTGCCTTCATCTAAAATTTTTGTTTCAAGCCAAACAGCCCTAGAAACCAAATTTAATAATGATTTATTACGAAATGGCCCATATTTGTAAAGCATGAAAAGATCATAAAATTTTCTCCAAAACTCACTTTAGAATCACTAGCCTTCACTCACCGAATTCCATCAAAACTCGTTCAGAAATGGCGGAGATAGATGAACAATTGTAAAATTATACCGAGTTTCTTAACTTCCGAATGTCAGTTTAAGGAATGTTTTTAAAATTTTATTCCGCTGAAGTGTTTAATTTGTGGAAAAAGAGATACAGAAAGAATAAAATATTTCCGCGGATTATAAAATAACAACAACAATTCTCATTTGTGATAATGTTGCCACTTGTGGTGAGTATCGTTATCTCTTATTTTCCGCTGGCAATTTTCTGCTCTCATATACAGCATGGGATTACCTTTGTAATGAAAACAAGACTATACATTTTCTGATGTATTGCTACAGTACTATACTGCCAAAATACTTTTGAAAGTAATTTAGCTTACCAAAGGCGAATTCAAAGGTTATCTGGTAACAGCGCCACTTAAAGATTATAAATCACTTTTTTTATTACAATATACCGAATATGCCGAAAAAATGAACAAAATAATAATTACAGTGGTGTCTAACTTATTTTAACTCGTAAACCATAACTTCATATAAGAAAATTATTGTTTCGATAAATCGTTTATGGTATTTATCCCCCCCCCCCCCGCCCTCTCAAAATAAGTGCCAAACGACCAGTCACTGGCTTTCCGAAGCCCAGCCATTTGCTTAACAATTAATTTCATCGTTCTGTTGTCCCAAAACAGCAGGAATAATTCTTTATCAATCGTTGATTGAAAACACCGCCTCAGTCACACTTAAGTAATGCTTTTCTTTGGGAAATAGTTCTAACAATTGTATTGAAATTGTAGGAAAGAGAAAACATCCGATATCAATTCCCTTCAAAATATTAACAATTTTCAATACTGATGTAAAATTGAAACTTCACCATTCTCTCTATAAAATCGCGTGTGTTATTTAATTCCAAGTTCCAACCATAAGGTTATGGGCAATCCGCAATATATTTAAAATATTAAAAACAGTTTAGGCAGAAAGTGAGCATTTGTTTAGGATATTAGAAAAACAATCATGCAGCATATGATACGTTAAAATCAACCCATCTCAAGTTTCCTCTGGTATCACCACCGGGAACCAGACTTGGGTTCCACGAGAACAAGTACTCTACTCACTCTGCTAATGAGGGCATCAAATAATGGATTTTGACTAGTTTTACCTCTTGACTCCAAACGTCACCAGTAAAACTCTTAATTGAAAATTCCCAGCTTTAAGCATTAGCACCTTATACATTGTTACCGTGAAAGACACTAAGATGTACCGTGGATTAATATTCCACCCTGGTAAACAGAAAATACTGATATTTTCCCCCTCCTCTGATTTATGGGTAATAATTATAACAAAACAAATAATTCAGAGTTTATTATTCATACATATACCCCCTCAGATATATCCCAACTTCCACTAGGTCATCTTATTAGATAGTTTAGCATCTGTACCTAGATGGTTTCATCTTCTTTGTTATTGGCGTTTCTCGTTTTCAAATAGCCTTTTAATCATAATATCTTCATTCAGTGTTTACGATGATCAACATTGCATTTAAATTTTCAAATGCAAATTGCAACCTTCCTTCATTTCATTCTAAAATGACCACCAGTACACGTGCATGTTTAATAGGATTTTCATATTCGGTATTTTGCGATTTGATAAATCCATCCGAAACCACTGTTCAAAAATTGGATAAATTTTGGACAAACAAATATCCCCATATTGTTCCATATTTATGTATCAATGGGCGCTTTCAGGGCACCTAACAGTTGGGAACATGTTGAGTAAAATCGCAGCCAACGATATAAAAATGTTTAGCACTATGAAACTTTCAAATCAAATTGGCGATGATTTTACTAATCATGATAGGGGACCTGAAAGCGCCTAATGTAGCCAAATAACACAGGATAGGGTCCGTGGATGAATAAAGAAGCATACATTTTTACAACCCCAAAGTAAACTTCAAAACGATTTTCAAATTAAAATAAATGGTAATCGGTGCAACAGGACAACATAACCATTATGTTGTCCTGTTGCACCGATTACCATTTATTGCATGCTGAATATAATTCTACCTACCATTACATGCTGAATATAATTCTTTGTTATCCTAAATATGTGGTAATATCTCCTGGTGGATACACATGAAGATAACCTATAGTTGATCATTGAAAGCAGGTTATTGGAGTTTTCTAAATGCCGAATCATACAAACCTCTAGGATTTTGAAATCGATGTGCTACATATGTACACTATGTGTGTAATTTGAATCTATCTAGCGAAAACTTAAATACATATTGCTAATTATGATTAGAATGCACCGTTTAGATTGCTCAGCCATTTATTTATTTATTTTGTTTCCTTTAAATCAATACAAAAGATAAACATACTAAATTACATATCAGATCATTTTTGAGTATACTTAAGAATAATTAACAAACAAATAATAATTATAATAATATAATATAAAATATAATAATAGTTAACGCTAGTATTCATATAAACAAAAATTATTTGTATCGCATAAAGAGGAAATTAGAAAGTTATTGTGACCGACTAAACGATCAATTTTTAGAACTACCTGCTCCTAATTAAAAACTTTAAAATTAAATATATTTGATGAGGGGCATCAAATATAAAATAAAAATTATACTAATTAAATTATTTCATAAAAATCCGAAATAAAAAAAACTATTGTGTAATACATTAATAAAAATATTAATAAACGAAATTACCTCATTACTTTGAATAAAAGTTCGGATTCATCCAACTCTATATTAACCAAGTGCGCAATGACTTTAAGAACGGATTGATATTTGTGTCGATTTAATGGGAACCTTCTATTTTTCTTTTCTTCTACGCTGCAATTTTTGCTAGGAAAACTCGATGCATTTAAGCAAGCAACCTAAAATTTAAATAAAAATTTTGAAATAAATATCGAGAAGCTTTGAAATATGTAATAGAAGAATAGAAGAAAAGATAAATAGAAGATATACATACAAGAAATCGACACCATTATTCATACTTTTTATATTATTTGGTAGCTGATTAAATAACATAGGGGCGGTGTACACATAAAATCGTCTGAAGAATTCTTTCTTTGAAGCAGGAACCACACAATATTTATTTCTTAACGGATACAATGATTCTTTAAAATAACGATTTCCACTTCGGATAAAAAATAATTTTAGCACCTTAAAAATGTATAAATTCCTAATTGTTAGAATATTCGCTTTCCTAAATAACGGTTTGCTTGACATGTGTCTTGATGCATTATATAGATTTCGTAAAATAAACTCTTGGGATACATGCAGTCGCTTTATATTACTATAGTATATTCCTCCCCAACGATTAATTCCATAACTAAGTCGAGATTGAACTAAGGAGTAATACAAATTTTTAAGAAGAATCTGTGGACATAGTGGCTTTTATCTAAAAAGAATACGATTTGTAAGAAATAAATGGTTTTGTAAGATGTTGATAAGCATTTTAAAATTTATGTTCTTGTCGAAAGTTATTCCTAAATATTTGAAGGAATCAACATAATCAATTTTTACACATGAGCTGGCACAATTATTATCAGTGAATTTAATATTTTATAATTATTTTGACACGTTGTTGTATGTGAGTATATAAAATTGGAATTTCTATTAAGTAAATTATTTGTTATTTGGAATTGAATTATTTTAGATTTATCACTCACATCATAAATTGATGAACAAACCAAGCTCGCAAAACTCTCAAATCATGAGTTATTTTCACAGATAAACTCAAACTAATATTACCACTATATATCAGTGCCACGTCATCTGCAAACGCTACTTTATCAGCATATAGATTTAGTTCGAGAAATGAGTTACTGTAAATGAGGAATAGTAGTGGCCCTAGAACATGTTCAATGTTACTCAAATTTCCATTGATATTACTTACTTGAATTCTATCTTCTAAATAAGATCGAAACCAACGATCAGTAACTCCGCGGATTCCGATTGAGGATAATTTAGCAATTAATAAATTGTGGTCTACCGTATCAAATGCTTTTTTAACATCAATAAACAAGCAATTAACAACACGGCTTCATTTAAAGTGTTGTAAGTAGAAGTAAGTAATTCCATTAGTGCATTCTCAGTACTAAGTCCTTCTCGAAATCCATATTGATGTTGAGAAATAAAATTTATTTTATTTAAATAAAACAAAAGTCGAGCTTTAACATACTTCTCTAAAATTTTTGAAAAAAAAACTGATAATAGTGATATAGGTTGATAGTTAGAAGTTAAATTACTACAGCTTTTTTAAGTGCTGCTGGAAATTTCCCCTGAATAAAACTATTATTAAAAATGTGAACCAATCGAAAACCTAAAATGTAACCAAATTTCTTGATCACAAGCGAGCTTGTGCCATCACTGCCTGATGCAAAATTATTTTTGAGCGTAGATATAATAGCACAGATTTCATAAATATCAGTAGGGAAAAAAAGAAATTGGACTCATTATATTCATCATAATTTATGTAATTTGTTCAACTATTAAAACTAATTGATGTTCTTAAAGCCTTACCTATATTCGCAAAATATTGATTAAATTAATTAGCAATCACAACACTATCAGTAAGAATTGTATTATTGTCTCCAATGATACTATTTATTGTGTTAGATTTACGACGTTTTTCTAGTAAGTCATTCAATAAATTCCATTGCTTTTTTTGGTGAAAACTTACAGCCTCAAATTTTTGAATATAATAACGTTTTCTAGCGGTTTCGCAATCTAATTGGATTTGTTTCGAAAGAGTTTTAGTTTAGAGTTATTAGGATGTTTCTTACAAATTTTAGATAAAGCTAACGTTGATAAAAAAATATCACATGATTTAGTCTGATCATTTTCTTCAAAAACTTCCTTCCATGATTCGACTTGTAAACGCCGGTCTAATTCTTCAAAGTTAATAAAAATTTGTTGTCTAGGTATTTTAGGCGGAGGTTCCCAATTTAAGTTAAATTTTAAAGATGTCATATAATGATCAGATAAGTCTAAATTAAGTGTTTCAGCTATATAATTGATAGTATATCCAATTTTGCTTCTAGTAAAAATATGGTCAATACATGTCATACTATTGCATACAACTCTATAGTAGGTTCGTTAATTAATGACTCAAGTCATAAGGAAGACATCATTGAAAAGTATTTACATTCCTGCGGATCTAGGTGATCTATACTTAAAATGTTAATATTTATATCTCCAAGAACAATTAGATTTTTAGAATTTATCTTTTTAAGGTAATTTTCAAATTCAAGAATAAAAACTTCAACAGCACAAGAATGTAAACGATACACATATACCACGGAGATGAATAATTCACCAATTGTAAAATTCACTCGAAGTATATCAGAAGACTGTAAATGAGTACTAGAGAACGTAAAATGAATATCATTTCTAACATATGCTAATACACCACCAGATCTATAGTCATTGTTACAGCAGTCCAATAAAATATATTTTATTGACTTTCATTGATGTAAATCCTGCTCCCGATCGGCAAACCAGCTTTCGTGACATCAAATTTTTGCATCGTTTTCGCATACATAATATTTTGTTTCACTGTTCTCCATGTAAATTTAATGTAAACTGGCGGACAAGTTTGTACCGCAGATGATTTATTTTTATTGATTTTTCGGTAACAATAATCAATATCAGCCTTGTCGACAGTATAATCCAATACGCTTTCTGAGAATGTCGATTACTAACTCCTCAGTATTTTCATTTGGGGATATTGGAATGCCGTGAAACTCTATAGCATTTTGTTGAGCAATTTGCTCTAAGTAATCAATTTTTAACTCCAAAGAATATACTTTATTCTTTAAAGTTATATTTTCTGTAATCAGAGTGTCAATCAAATAAAAGTCGTTATCGATTTAATTCTCTTCGAACTGTATATTTTGTTTTAACCATCCTTAAAATGTTTGCCTTTTCTGTGGGTTTATATAAAATTGATGCTTCTGTGACAGATACCTAAAATCTGTGCAACGGAGTTTTATCTAATTCTGTTATCAACCCATTCCAATAATACCCCAAACTCCAATATCGGCATGATCTCGAAGATAATATCTCCAATGATATTTCATTAATGGAAACGGCATGCCAACTAGATTAGTTAGGCTAACAATAAGTAGCAAAATGTGCCGCCAAGTCAATGCTGCTCACGTGATGGGTTGATAGGTTAATCCACTACTTCGGGGTTCGACACCCCAATTTCATCCTCCCGCATTTTATTTAATTATTTTTTTTAATGCGGTAAACTCGGCTTCAATCTGGGTACCCTAAAACCCACACCGTTGCCCTCTACCAGACTGAGCTGTGGGATATCTTGGTTCCAATAGCAATTCTGTGAAACTGGGTTGGCTTTAGCAGTAGTTAAAGTTCAACCCATTTCACCTATTTGTTTATTTTGATAAAACATAATGATACTTATACAGTGCGTTTATTTCACAGCTAAATTTGCAGTTCTAAACGCAAAATAACAAATGTAGCGCCGATGTAAGCAGAGCTCAACTAACCAAAATGTCGATTTTATGACAATGACATTTCTACCAGTGCCAGTTTAGCTTGGTTTTGTACTTTCTTCTGTTTGTTTTGTTGATTGATGGTATTAGCTATTAATAATAGTTTGATATTGGTTTGGAGACGTTTTAGAATCGAATTTGTGTTTAAGAAGAGTTTTATTTTGATTGAAAAGGCAGATATTTTTTGAATGTTTGTCAGAATTCTGTTGGGTTAAATTGCGCATTTCCATTGGTAATTTAAGGTTTATGTAGTTGTACTACCAATCGTCTCGCAAGTATTCGAAAAAACTATTATCGAAAATATTAAACCGGAACTACGAAATATCATTCCTAGTCATCAATTTGGTTTCAGAGCCGAGCATGGAACCATTGAACAAGTTCACCGAGTAGCTACTGAAATAAGATCAGCATACGAAGATAAAAAATACTGCTCCGCCGTATTCTTGGATGTTGCCCAAGCATTCGATAAAGTTTGGCACGAGGGTCTGCTTCATAAAATAAAGCTTAAATTGCCAGAAATTTACCAACTTATGAAGTCGTATTTGTCAAATCGCAGATATTATGTCAAATACAACACCTCTAAATCGAACGAGAAAAACATTCTGGCTGGAGTACCTCAAGGTAGTGTGCTTGGCCCAACGTTATATTTAATTTTCACTTCAGATCTACCAACGTCTTCGCAAATTCTGACGTCTACTTTCGCAGATGATACGGCAATTGTATGTAGCCATAAAAATCCAAAAACGGCGTCCGAAATTCTGCAACAACATATTTATGATATCGAAATATGGCTAAAGAAATGGAAGATAAAGGTCAATGAAGAGAAATCGACCTACGTAACATTCACTTTAAATAAGCTTACTTGCCCGCCTGTCATAATGAACGGAATACCAATCCCTCAATCAAATGGAGCAAAATATCTAGGCGTCCAACTTGATCGACGGTTAACTTGGCGAAAACATATTGAAATGAAACGAGACCATATCAAACTAAGAATTGATAAAATGCATTGGTTGATGGGGAAATATTCAACTATTGACCTAGAATACAAACTTCTTCTGTATAATAAAATGATTAAACCAATTTGGTCATATGGTTGTCAATTATGGCAATCAACCTCAAATTCGAATATCGACATTGTCCAACGAACACAGTCAAAAATTCTGAGAATGATTACAGGAGCACCCTGGTTCGTAAAAAACAAAAATATACATAAGGACCTTAGCATCATAACTGTCAAAGATGAATTGAAAAAGATGCGGATCAGCTATGCAGGGAAACTGGTATCTCATCCGAATTTGCTGGCGAATCCTACAAGATATACCTACGTCTTCGCGATTAAAGAAGAAAACGATGGCTGTAATAGCATAAATTAATAAATTATTAAGTTTAGTTATTGAACAAAAGTAGATTCTGCTCCCGCAGATTTACATAATTAACTTAGTTTTTAAGATTTGAAAACTTATTGTTATTTTCATGTTTTGAAAGATTCAATAAATAAAAATAATTGAAAATGTAGTTGTAGTTGTTGAAAGTTGGATGCTATTTACAATTTTGATGTAAAAATTGTGATGTTCCGAGCTAACCAAATTATTTTATTTTTTCAAACAAATTTATTATTGATTAGTCAGGTGTCATTTTTTTTCATTACTATCAATCCCGTTCTATCCTCCTTTATGTTCATCCATAACACTTGTATATTCTTATTAATTTTCAATTCATCTGCATTACTTTTACCATTTACCTAATCTTAAGCACACATATTACAAAAGCTCAAGTCGTTTTAAATTATTGTAAGACGGTATAGATACAATTAGTGAGTAGTGTGATGCCAACCAAGTACGGAAATGTATAAATGCAAAATTATCATGAAGATCACCAACAGATAAATATTATCAAAGGTATAAAAATCAACAAAGTCTAAATATTTAGGCTTAAGTTTGTTATTTTATTATTTGTAACGCGATAACGAATTCGTTGGTTATTATTAAAAATTTAAATATTTATATTTTTATTAGTTTTATTTAATTTAAATGAAACGTGAAGTAGCATTTGATTTCTCGAGATCTATATATACCGCGACTAGCAAAATATAGCATCAATTTAGTGCATATAGCAATAATTTTATATAAATTACTATAAAATAGCTATTTCATTGCATTAATGTCATTCTTATCCGCCATGATTCGATGTCTCAGAGGGGTAAAACTAAATAAAAATACCATCATCCAATAACATCATAAATTTTACTAAATCAAGTGAAAATGGTGTTTCACTATACTTTTTCAAATTTATTGTGAAAGTGTTAATAAAATCGTCTTACCGAGATATACGAGTAAATATATACATGTAGCCATTTTCATATCCGTCATTTTCAATATCTCAAGAGATTATATAACAGAAAAATAAAAAGTATCGTAAATTTAACTGTAAGGTAGAAAGATGAAAACAAGTCTTACTTGAAAAATGAAATTGTTGGTGTGATAACTATTTGCTTTCACAAAATTTGGTTTTCTTTCGCCAAAAATAGTTTTCCGTTTATAAAGCTCTAAACGATGAAAAGTTTAACGTAGAATGCTGTTTACATTCACTCGTCTATGACTGCTTACATTTCAGGATTAAATGGTTTGAATTTGGGATCGTAATAACACGAACAAATTTGCACTCTGGGTTTGGTTTTACTCAGGTATAGACAAAAAACTTATTTTGAAAACAATTTTCACTGTACATTGTATACATACATATTTTATTATATTCGTATATAGAATTTCACAATTGTTTGTAGGAAAAGCTATACATTTCCAACAAAATATTTTGAATTGCTAGTTGCGCTAAACATCAACTTGAAATTTTCTCTGTAGGGAGTTAAATTTAAAAATAATTTATATTATGTCACAGGTTTCTGCTAACAAAGTACTGATCAGTATTCTAAAATTTTGAGATTAGGGGATTAAGTCAGCCTAGTTCGTATTGGTTTCATTAACTATGAAACTAATTTAAGATTTATCGTAATTGAAAAATATGGAAATATAATTTTTTGGCAGTCAACAACATAGTACACGAATATCTAACGAAGCGTCAAATCATACTTATTTTTCATTCCGCAAATTTCGGTATCTAAACTAAAATGTATCCGCGAATTTACCATTAAAATAGCTGCCTCGTATAATAAATAATAAGAGAGTTGTTTCTAGCACGATGCTCTTATTTGCTATTCTATCTGGTGATGCAGCAAACAATAGATAAAGATCATATTTATCAACTGTGGTGCTTGTTATATGCGAGTAAACTCTAATAGCCGCAGTCTGGCTAAATGGAAAAGAAAGAATAGAGAAAGCGCACGTTTGACATATGTTTAATTTCAATTGGCACGAGAATTTTCAATTGCAATACGTGTGGTGGCATTCCTGGGGCAGATCGAATGAAATTCAAAAATTCTATTGCATACCTACCTCGCTTTGAATGTTAGACTGAATAAGATTGTTAAGATTGATAGCTCGTTCACTCAGCCAATCGTGCCAAACGTGTCGTCACAAAGTAGAGTATTTCAGGCAAGCATTTATTTCATTCGCTGGTGTCGATCGATGAATTACAGGCAATGTTTGCCAGAAATATAATGCAAGCAATATTATTGCGTTTCCAAATGGTCTGATGTTTCCACGCAAATCTTTCAATGATCGATTAAGAGATGCGAGTGGTTTTTTCTGCGCCACTATGCATTAATCCCAAACAATAGGTTTCCTTCCATCCCCACGGATGCTTTTAAAATTTTGTATGTGGAAGTTTCAATGAATTGCATGTTCTTTCACCTGGTAGGAATGTCGCAGCTGTTCCGGATGCACGCACAATCACTTCACAATCCACCTAATTAGAAACGTTTTACCAGTTCCTCGTAAATGCCATTTTGCTCAAACGTTAGCCAAGGAAAATTTGCACATACGACAAAAGATGACCCGTGTTGTAATTTTGTTCGTGATGCAATTGTACTTGGAGCGAAGCAGAAGCGGATCGATTCGGTGATGGCATTCTCAATTGATTGAGAACTTTATTCGCAATTTCTAAGCACAAATCTTCAATCATTATTAACATATTTGAATGTTCAATCATGTACGATTTATACTTCTTCCAGGAGATGAAGTTGGCCTGGCGGTCAATGTAATTGCAAGAAATTTCATGTGATGTGTTGCATTTGTCATTAATGTATATACATCCCAATGTCAGTCGTTCTCCAATAAAATGAGAGCTTGACAAGTACTGCAGAAGGTGGCATGTGTAACGCCGTTGACGCAATTTTCCATCACTGGAAAGACGTGGGACCGGTCACAATTACCAACAGCATGCGAAGAAAGAATCATTCGACTTGATTTGCTAGCACAGTGCACAGTCCGCCTTTCGTAATTTCTTTGAATATGTCAGGTTGTCCGCCGACTCTTCAGAATAAAGCAGTGTTTTCGCAAATGAATCATTCTGACATAACGTGAAGTAAGCAGTATACGTTGCGGTCAGTTTGTTCGGGGCTATTTGTTGCACATTTGCAGCAGTGAAATAAACGCGTTGTCTGTTTTTCAGATGTACTGCGGGGTGGACAAGAGCTGGACTTCGTTCATGTATAGGAAATGAAAGAATCCACCAGATCCATTGTTGCTTTTGTACCTTCCAGCCTTTGCGATTTCATGCTAATCCTTATCGACGTTTTCATCGGGTATTTCGTTCGAATTGATTTTGTTTTAGAGCCACACAGGCCCAAACACTTTATGTTTTACCATGAAATTCATCAGTGATTTCAGCATCAGTGGTGTCATTCCTATCCATCGGCGATTGTCTAGGAAGTAGGAGCTGATATATATCGTCCCAAGCTGGATTGCATGTAAATGTAATGAATAAGCCTGGACGCCGCGTACTCATGCATTTGACGTGGTCTTCCAACGTTAGTTGTATTACCATCATTTACATTTGCATCTCACAAATGAATGTATTCTCCAGAGCGAACTTAATCCTATTCAAACGGATAAATATCAAACGTTTCGTTACACCTTCCCAAAAATGATTGGATATTGCAGGACATTGTTGCATCGATGAGTTTCTGCATCGTCTAGGTTGAGATTGATCTCCGACTATAACAATAGCCACTTTCTCTATAGTTGGAGCATTGAATCTTCGCACATCTTCTCCACTTTGAAAGTTGGCATTAATTGAACTGCTAGGATATCTGCGCCGAACGATGTCATTTGGAAGCATGAGTTGTATTTTCTGATGTTAAATATGAAATGGTTTGATTCGACGGTGTATCTGGCAAGCAAAGTTTTTATTGTCTCTGGCGGTTCTCCAAGTAGAGGCAGTTTAATTTTTCCGGTGGCGCAACACATTCCTTTCCTTTCTCCATTAAATTTCCCAGCCTAACAAGTCATTGTGCCGATGATAACATGCCGGCCTAAGCTATAATTATCAGCTGTGTTGTACCGGAATGCATAGTGTTTGACGCTGATCAGCTGTTTCTCGAAATAATGGGTGTATAACTTAGTTTTTTGGATTTTCTAAGAAATGGCGTAACTTTAGTACTAAACATTCTTTTTCAATGACACCTACGGTGTTTTAAAGTGTTGACATTCCACATTAAAATTTAGTTTGTCATTATTCGTGAAAGCGTAAACAACATATTTTTTAATCCCGTTTATACATGTCGAATTTCGTACCAACAAAACAGCATTTGCTGGAAGCATCACTTTTTGCTTTAACCAAAAGAAAAAAGCTGCTGAAAGTTTTCATTTGCTTCAAAAAACTTATAATGAACATGCACCAACTCAACAGACTTGCGAAAACTGGTTTACACCATTTAAAAAAGGTGATTTTGAAGTCAGTGACAAAGAACGTTCTGGTCAACCAAAAAAATTTGAACATGAAGAATTCTAAGCATTATTGAAGGAAAACTCAGCTTAAACAGAAAAAGAACTGCAGAACAGTTAAATGTCACTCAAGCAGCCATAAGTTAGCGTTTACATGCAATAAAAATGATTCAAAAAGGAGGAAAATGGGTACCACACGAACTGACTAAGCCACCATTGAAAATTGTTTAATAGTTTGTAATTCCTTGCTTACAAGACACCGAAGTGAAGTTACTACCAGAACCCTAAACGCAAAAAATGATGAGTTCATCCAGGCGAACCATCCACATCAACTGCAACACGAAATATTCATGGAAGTAAAGTTATGTTGTGTATTTGGTGAGATCAGAAAGGAGTAGTGTACTATGAGCTGATAAAACCGAACGAAACTATTACTGGTGAACGTTACCAACAACAATTGATAGATTTGAACCATGCATTGAACGAAAATCGTCCGATTCCAGCCAACAAACAGCGTAAAGTGATTTCTCTGCACGTCAATGCTCGACCACATGTCGCAAAATAAGTAAAAAAATACGCTGGAAGTACTTAAATGGGAAATTCTACCGCATGCTCCCTATTCACCAGATTGTGCCCCATCAGATTACTCTTTGTTCCGAACAATGCAAAGTGATCTTCAAGACCAGCACTTCAGAACTCATGATGAAATCCAAAAATGGCTCGACGAATGTTTCAAAATTTCAAACATATCGGTGAACTTTCGGAGATTTGGATTTTGAAAAAACGAACATTCACATTTTTATTTACAGTTACTCACAAAATTGAGCGTACACCATTAAAAAACATATTTTGTTAAAGAATAAGTACAAAAACAACAATTTAATTGATTTTTTTTATATTTCGAAATATTACATATCTCTAAACTAAATTTCTAAAAAAAAATAATAAAGTAAATACATACAACAATTCCTAATAAATAGAGAGAAAACAAAAATCACAACATTTCAATGTCACAAAATTGAGCGTACACTTATTGATAACTGGAAATTTTCCATTCAATTTGCGTAATTTCTTAAACACGTTATTTGTATAGCAAGTTTTACGTTGGAAGGATACTTTTACAATTTATTTGTTAAAATTTCGATTAAGAGCCATTACGATAATCTCAGTAAAACTAAAAATTTAAAAATGAAAAGCAAAAGAAGAAAAGTCGATCAACGTACTCGAAAATTAGTCACTAAATCGTGCAGTCAGGGAAAATCGTTACGTGAAATTAGCGAAATTGTCGGCCGACGTCATTTTACAGTGCAGAAAATTATAAACAAATGGAAATATGAGAGAACGCTAAAAAATAAAGGTAGAGGCAGAAAAAGAATTTTAAGTGAGCAAAACGTGCGATTTATTGTACGTGAGATGAACAAAATCCAAAAGCTAGTGTTCCAAAGCTTAGATTGAAAATGCAAGAAGCCACACAAAAAGCCATATCATAGAAACTGTTCGTCGTGTTTTACGCAAGAACAATTGCTCTCAAAAAACCGATGTTGTCAACCATAAATATCCAGAAACGTCTTGAATTTGCTAAAACATACATCAAGGAGCCTCAAAGTTTCTGGGATAAAGTCATATTCACAGATGAAACTAAAGTAAATTTATTTGGCTCAGACGGGAGGAAAACTGTTTGGAGAAAGCCGAATGAATCTTTGAAAATGAAGAAGTTAGTTTCAACAATAAAACATAGAGGAGGATCCGTTATGTTATGGGGTTCTATGGCTGCGAGTAGAGTAGGAAATATGGAATTTATAGAAACAACTATGAATAAAACAGGATATCTAAAAATTTTCAAAAGAAATGTGCGCGTACCTGCAGAAAGATTAGGTTTGTCGCTGATTATTATTATCAACAAGATAACGACCCCAAATATTCTTCATATTTAGTGAAGGAATGGATGCTATACAACGTTCGCCACCAACTTATAACTCCACCGCAATCACCGGATTTAAATCCGATTGAGAATTTGTGGCGCGAAATAAAGATACGGGTTGCAAATAGCAATCCGTCCAATAAAACAGAGCTAAAAAATAGAACAAGGGGTGAATGGGAAAATATTGAGGCCTTTTATACTAAAAAACTGGTGGAATCCAAGCCACGTCATTTACAGGCGGTTATAGACGCTAAACGTGGCCACACAAAATATTAATATGTACAGTAAAATTTACGGACTTCCCAAAAACTTATCATAAGTGTACGCTCAATTTTGTGAAACTGAAATATTGTGATTTTTGATTTCTGTTTAATTGTTATGAATTGTTTTAAATGGGTTATTATTTTTTTCGAAATTAAGTTTAGAGATATGTAATATTTCGAAATATAAAAAAAAATCAATTAAATTGTTGTTTTTGTACTTATTCTTTAACAAAATATGTTTTTCTTAATGGTGTACGGTCAATTTTGTGAGCAACTGTATATAAATTATGCAACATGCCAATTTTTAGCGCTTGCTCTTGCGAGCAAGCTTATACAAAGACTTAGGCCGTCTGTCTGTTGGCACTATCACAGCAAAAACTATACATGCCAGAGAACTCAAAATTTGCACACAAATAGATACTACTCTAAAAAGGTCACATTTAAAATTTGGGTCAAGTAGTTTTGGAGATATTCAACTTTTTCTAAAAATAGAGGTCACACAGATGCGGCTGTCTAATTTTTTTTTAAAATTTTCAATTATTATTCTAGGCATACTTTTATCTATAATAAAAAAGAGTGTTATTTCAAAACTAGTTTCTGTAATTTTTTTGGATTTGCTTAAGAGTCTATTAATTTTTTGTCTATTGGACTAATTTCTTGTATTAGCACCTTAGTTGTTTCAGAGGTTTTACACCTCTGTCCGTCCGTCTGTTGCATTTTTCCTATTTTATCGAGCGCTTGTCGGACAATTTCAATTGTCCGCTTCTACTAGTTCAAAACTATATCACCAACTTCTAATGCCGACAAGCGAGACCTATTAAGTTTCTTCCATAGTTGAAAATGTGCCTGACATTTGGTATTTTACTTTCTTTTACGTTCATTATCTCGTTGACTTCGAGATTTTTGCATTTACCATTCGCTGTATCGGCGAAATCAAAAATGTGGTTTTTCAACAATCTATGTGTGTTCCTGTGCATACTAACTGTTTGTAGCTTCAGCCTAGACGAATTAACTGATCGGGATGAAACTTCATACATAAGCTTTTGTCATAAATTGGGAGATCCCAATGATTTTTGTCTGAAATCAGTCCACCCGGAAGTGGCAGCTTTTTAATATTTAGAAATATTTTGTAAAGCATATCATTTAAGAGAAAAATAACTATGAACTAAAAGATTTTTAATTAATTTTGCAACATTACCGGTCCAGATCAGTTTTCCAAAATTTGGGACGATTTTCCATAAATTAAGAGTTTTCAGTGATTTCTGGCTGAAATAGGTTCACCGAAAGTGGCGGCTTCTAAAGGAGCTTCCTCGTTTTTTGCTAATATTTTAAAAAGTATTAGTACATTCTAAAAAAAAATGATTAAAAACTAAACGATTGTAAATTAAATTTCAAACAAGATTAATTCAGATCATTTTTTAAATTTTACCGGAAATGATTAGCTTTGATAAAAAAAAACTTTATATCATCAACATGCTTCATCTTTACCGTTTAGGTGGATTGTCTATTCGGAATCAAGCTTATAAGCTTTTTCCATTAATTGGCAGATCCTTCCGAAATTTAGTGAAAATTAAGTACCGGAAGTACACACAAAGAAATAAAATATTAAACCTACTTTTAAAATTATCTTTAGTTAAAAAAAAATCAAATAAATAGTTACTTCTTTTGAAACTTTTACACATCATCTTCACTGGATCATTATCGCCATAACAGGTTCTGTGCCTATCTAAGTGGAGGAAGTCATGATCTGTTAGTTGTCTATCACGAACCTTTATTTTAATTGGCTTTAACACATCCGGTGCGTCGATTAGGCCTAGTAGGAGATTACCAATAAAAGTACTTTTTAGCAAGTCGCGTCTTTTTTCTAGAGTAGTCAAATTGTATGTCTTGCACCCTGTTAAATGAGGTGGTTGTCGCTGTGTGTTTACGTGGTGCGGTAGATCATGGTCATAAACTCACTCGTCTTTCCAGGTCAAGTAGCATATAAACTTCTTTTGAATTTTCGCAATGTTTTGGATGTGATCTTCGTAGAGTGGACACCACACATTTACAGCATATTCCAGCTGGGGTCGAACGTAGGCACAATACAAGATCTTAATTGTTTCGACATCAAAATTCCAAGTCCAAAGTTTGACAAAACCGACCCTAGTGATGCACAGGTTTTAAGTTTTAAGTATACTATCTGAAGTAGTACACCATTTATGTTGTAGCCTTGTGTAACAGGGTTGGCTTTTCGGCGACATTTTTACTTCAACACTCCATATCACGTTCCATGATATAATGAAAATGAAAAGTTTTTTTCATTTGCAATCGAGTAGGTATGAATTATCCATAAGAAATTATGATTTCACACAGTGAAATTTAAAATTACGTGCAAATAATTCAAACTACTAGATTGCAAATGAAAAAAAAATTTTCATTTTCATTATTTCATGGAACGCGAATTGACCCCCTGCACTACACTTTAAAAAAAAAAAATTCAGCGATTCTGAATGTGTATTATTAGGTATTAAATAAATAATTATTAAGTTTATTAATATGGTAATTGTTACAACAATTACAAAAATAAAATTGAAATTGAAATACAAAAACACGAGAAACAAAGAAAACACGTCCAAGTTGGGCCAATGTTGAAAATAGACACCAAGGGTTGATCTGAAATTTAAGCGCAAGGATAAAGATTTTCTATTAAACAAGGCAGTTTTACCAAAAGGCCGGTAAGTTAAATATTTGCTTTAGAAATCAAGTGTGGTGTATTCGCGATCTATATGGTAAAAGAAAGTCGAGTATTGACTACACATATGCACCATCTATTTTCTTATATAGAGCTGATTGTTTTTTGCTCAACAAAGCTTAAAGCGTTTAGACGTTGTACTGAAAATTGTTGTCACACAAAATTGTTGTTGTTTAAAAAGCCAAACGGATTTATTTTTCTATCAAGCGTCATTTTATAGGGTATTTTGGAATTTATAAATAAATTTATTAGCTTGTTTATTGGCTTGTTCCAAATTAACTCTTGCTCTCGCTGAACAATTCAACGAAGCCTGCTTTATACCACCTACGGCAGTATGTAAAATACTGTCTTTACATTATAAAGAGTATTGTTTTTAGTTTCTACTAGACAATCTATTTTTATAAAATAATCCTTAATATTATCTACAAAATGAATGTTGCATACAAATTTAAGGAGAGCCAGTTTGCGAATACGAATTTTACTGATTTCGGTCGCCTTTTCGGTGAACCAATTTTATATTTCCTGAATGTTTAGGAAATCTTTTTTTTCGTAGTTGAGCTGTTGAATGATAAACCGATGTTTGCTTCCGGTGCCCGAATAAAACAAAATCTACATACACGCTTATGAAGTGTATATAAGCATCAAGGTTAACGGATACCAAGGGAGCTGATCATTCATTACAAAAAATTAATTATGTAAAGAAGGCCCACGCAATTGGAGTGTGAAAATTGGAATTTCATCGAGAAAAATTTAAAAGTTGGCGGCCATTTTGAATACGAAGAGGTGAAACATGGTACCACTTTTATATTTTTTTTAATGCACGTTCTCATGAATCATTTCGGAAAGTTCTCATGAAACGTTGTTGGAAGAGTTGGTACCGGAATACACCAAATAATAAAGCTATAGATGTATTCAAAAGATTAGAAGACTTTAGAAGATTCTAAAGCCGCGATTTACAGACACATACCTCTATTCTCTTAGTCGCATTCTTACTAGATTATTAAATCTTTATATATATTTTTTTTTTATTATTTTATTCTTTATATATATTTAGAAGTAATAAACTGAGTGTTCTGTTGGAATTAAGCAACTAACTTAAGGTTTATAGCACGTTTGTTTTAACTTGTCTTGTGTGCTGTGTGACAGTCTACACTTTTTTTTTACATAGCTAAAAATCATTATCAAATTATTTATAATTAACTAATTTTTATAATTTTTCATTACAGATAATGCCAATCAGGAGCAAATATAGCAATCACATAACTCGTAGCTTTAGATCTAGAGATTTAATATAAAATTTAGTAAAGAAAAATAAATAAAATCCGTCATCTCTTAGGTAGGCAAGTAGCAAAGATATAAAATGCATTTACATTTTGAAAAAAATACGAATACAAAATGTGATTGTTCTATATTGTCATTATCGTGGATGGGAAAAGTTCCAGATGATATACCAGAGGTAAGCAAAAACTATCTATTTACATGCATAATTTCTATTTATAGCTTCGTTCACCTTGAATAAATGACTGTACTTATCTAATGTAGAACTATAGCTATATAATCCAATAACAAAGTTTATTAAAACAAACTTTTGGTTATTTTTCCTCGTTTGTAAAATAAAATAAAACGAAGACTAACTTCCTTTAAAATATAATTCATTTCCGGCATTTATCCACTTTATACCAAACATCTATATATGCGGTTAAACAAAAAACTTTTCGATCAAGAACTATAAAAGCTGACACACATACAAATATAGCACAAAAAAGTTTTAATCTCTTCAGATAATTCCATTTAATTTGTTTCAATTCCATAAACATAAATTTGGATTTTTAAATAGTTTATTGAATTGGCAACAAAAGATAACGAGACCAAGTCTTGGTGAAGTTGAATTCATTTGATTATAGCAAGTTTGCAGAAATATACAAATTAGATAGATAAGTTTACGTCTTCGCTTACAAAAATGTTATGGACTTCCTATTTACAGGTTTTTCACTTTCATTCTATTATTTTATAAATACTGTAATCGGTATTTTATACAACATAGTTTCGTAATCTAGTATAAATTATTTCTTATCAATTAACTGTACGATATATGATAAACCAATTGACGCAGTGCTTATCAAAATATCGAACATTGAGTATACATTTTTGCTATGAAGTTTTTAAAATTTATATTGTTTTTTGTCGTCAGTGTTGGGAATGTGAATACTACGAAGGCTGCTATCTGTGGATTTGTTGGTAATGGACCAATCGTTCCTGAAGAAGAACTATTTATAGTGCGCGAACGAAGTACGGTGCAAACATTATCACCAACACGGCACGAAATTCGATTTTTGGAGAAGCCGCCACCAAGTAAAAATTTTACTCGGGTTCATGTAGAGTTAGTTGAAGTAAACAAATTATTAGCTTCTAAAGTTTTATAAATGGGATACTAATTCTGGATTTGATATTTTTTACAGAATTGTCTTGATCAAATGACTGTAACTACACAACCTGTTTTATATTTATCCTTAGTTGCTCAGGACGTGAATTATTTTAAAGTTAAAATGTATGTTTATGGAATTGATATAAATTAAAATAATTGATAATAATAAACAGTTTCTTAAAGGCCATTTCTGGTCCGTTACTGTGCTCAAAATCCTGACTCTTTTGGCTTCGAGCTTGTTCTTCATAATGTCGTAGACAAAATTTAAAGAACTCCATTCGTTCTATACATTGTGGAGCCTCCGTCGTCGGTAATCTTTGCGCCTACCATAAGGCAAAATGAAATTGGCATGATTTTTTGAAAGTATTAGATAGAGGTTCACACAAAATATTCTATTTAAGCTGAAGACGTCTAGTGTTAAACTGATTTGCAATACCATAGAGCAAACCATAAATTCTCATTTCAGTCATAACCTCGCCTGAATTCAGTTTTGATTTGAAATAGCTATTGAGACAACTTGATTATACTTGTATACTTTCACTTAAAAATCGTCCATAGTGAGAAGTCCTGATCAGTTATGAATCGATTCTGATGAAGTCCTTTTGAACCCCATCCTTAGTGGTTCGTCCTTATTAGTAATAAACTCTTGTATCTGGTGATCCAATCGAGATTACACAACACTATTAAACATCTTCAAATGTTGGAAGCTTTTTCACGTCACTATTCTTGAGACTTTATATTTCCTATATGCGCCGGCATTTAGAAGAACTTCCATTTCTAAGGTTTCATACATCATTACATTGTATACATACTTTTTTCGCCATAATCGCTTTCTTGTCGTATTTACCACCAAACTGAACAGTTAACCGACCCGACCAACGGCGCTCGAAATAAGGTTTACAGAGATGTTTAATGTGTTTGTCAAATTAATGGTCCAACCTAACATAACACAGCTTTTTTCTCGGCAGATTTAACTTAACCAATTGCCAAACCCTGCAAATTTATTAACTGTGACAACCTGCTATCTGAAAGTAATTTAACAGTCATATTTAAATAGCTGATGAAAATATATTAAAATTGGGGATTATAAACATCATGTTAAATTATATAACACTCTGATGGTTTATGGTATTAAGTCTTCTAGGACTACTCATCTTTATATTTACTGCTAATGGCGCTACTAATCCTATACAAAATTTTGACATGCTTAAAGACACTAAATTACGTATAAAACTTCCAGATTGTGGTTGGCTTGTGCAAAGTCGCTTAAAATCAGTTGCCTAAATAATTTCATTAGATTTTTAGAGACTAATTAAAAATTTAAATGAGGTTTGGTGGTACCACCTATTTGCAGGGAATACGTTATGCGAAACGTGATGCAATATTATTATGATTCGCAACTTGGACGCGGAGGTCCTTGGTTCGATTCCCGACAGATGCAAAATATAAAAACAAATCTCTTTTTATTACGGTCGGTGACATCAGTAAACATAACTATGTATCTCTTTTGAAGGGCTGAATATATCCTTGATCCTACAGTTCTTCTGTATGTGAAAAAGAAAAGTAGGAAGATCAGCAATGACCTGGAAGAAAACAGTACTAGTTGAAGAGAAACGACTTTTTAAACCAGCGATGCGCGTGATGCACGTCGCACCTTCCACGCACCACTCACTAATAAGCGAACATTATATTAGCGGCCCGATATCAATCTACGTGATATCGAAGATGAAAAACACCAAAGCCACAGGTGACACTGGGAATTGTTGTGAAATGTTAAATGTCGGAGCAACCGTCTATTTTAGCAGATATTTGAACTTTTATATCGTTAATCTGGTCTACTGAAACCGTCTCAGAAGACGGGAAAAGAGCTCCGTCCGCTATATAAGAGTCGTCGAATCTGTCATAGTTTTCGCAGAATGGCTTTGATGAACACTGACTACAATATTCTGGCGAGCATAGTTTCAACAAGGTATATATTACGAGAAGGACATCTCTATTGTCTACTTGTAGATTTAGCAGGGTAACGTGAGTTCCAGAGAAGTATACTCTGGGACGTTTTGTTTTATTTATGTATTCGAATTTTTGAATTTTCAGGGGCCTTCGAAATATCGGGAGTGCGGTAAAGTGATCTTATTGTTCAAATCATATTTAACATATTTTTATATCTTTGGCGTAATTCGTCAACTAAATATAGTCCATCACGATCCTTTATATTATAAATCGGGCCAGGTATTATAGCTGCTATATATTGCGGAAACTCTAGGATGTGATGTTAATTAGGTTTGTACAGTGTAGGCTTGAATTATTATTAGTTCGTGTTGATTTATTGATTAGTAATAATAATAATAATAATAATAAATTATCCCGACGACCTATTACCCCTCCCAACTGCGCGCGGGGAGTCTCCATCTGTATTATTATTATTTCTTTGAGTATAATTCAAATGAATTATAAACAAGGATATCGAGTTGCTTAACCAGTGAAATTAAGAAATTCGATTTTAAAGCGGTAAAAAAATCAAATGTGATTATAATTAGATAGCTAAATGAATAGTTAAGCAAGACGATACCCGTCGCAGACGGCAGGAAAACGGAAGTCGAGTCTGCTTAGTATAGTACAAACAGATTTGATAGATTAAAAAAATTAAAATAGATAAAAGATAATGTCAAGCAAATAAAATGACACAAAAAAACAAAAAACAAATAAGTTAAATAAAATATCAAACTATAGTCAAGAAAAATAAAAACGTTTTTTCAACGTGCGTTTTGTCATATTGAAATCGATAAAATGGCAATGCTGATTAGCTTCGTACAACATTCTAGAGACGGGCTCATTCTTTCCGTAATCAGTTCGATGAGGGTCGATTCTAAACATAGGTACTGATCTTAAATCCCGAGAATTTATATTTAGATTAATTTTACCTAACAGAACAGGAGAATCGATCCCCCAGTTAGTATTTGATGAATGAAAGCCACGTCCGCAACAACTCGGCGCTTACTAAGTGATTGTAAATTAATTAGCTGCAGACGATCTTGATATGGAGGCAGGTTGAACATATCCATCCACGGTAGTCCGCGTAAAGCAAAGCGAAGAAATATACGCTGGACTCTTCAATCCTCTTAATGTGGCTTCAATCCTCTTAATGTGAACCTCATGATAAGTAGACCACACCTGGCTAGCATATTCGAGCAGGGGACGAACGAATGTTGAATACAGAGTCTTCGTAACATAGGTTAGGTTAGGTTAGGTTAGAGTGGCTGCTATCGCACACTTAGGCCAATAATGGCCCATTGTGATACCACAGGATCCAATCTCCCCTTACTCCCGCTGAAACCAACCAGAGCTACTGATGTAGCGTAAAATATCTAGCACCCTACAGTCCGCGAGTTCAGAAAGGCTGTCCATGTTGTACACACCCAAGTACTTACGTTTTTTGTATGATCGTGCCGGACATGAGCATAGGAAGTGAACTAGCGTCTCTTCCTCCTCTTCGTCCATACAACTTCTACAAAAGTCATTCGTCTCTAGACCCAGCCTTCTCGCATGTTCCCCAAAAAGGCAGTGTCCTGTTAGTATCCCTACGACCAATCCTAAATCTCGTTTTCTCAGGGATACTAGTGCCGTGGAGCGCCGCAGGTCCAGTTTTGGCCAAACCTGTTTTGCTACCCTGCACGTGAGGGTGTTGGTCCACCTCTCATCTGTTAAGGCGATTGCCTTTTTACTGAGCGTCAATTTGAGCGCTGCTATAGGCCTCCCCAGACCTGCCCTTTCCGGTTGCATCTGGAGAGTCGTACCGTACCTAGCTAGTTCGTCTGCCCTGCAGTTTCCCGTGACGTCCGAGTGACCAGGGACCCAGATCATCTGGATACTGAAATACTCGCTCATCTCATTAAGAGATGATCGGCAATCCAGCGCCACCCGTGACTTCAGAGAAACCGCCTCTTGTGACCTGAGTGCCGCTTGACTGTCCACATAAATCGCGATATCCCTAACAGATACCACGTTATGCTTCAACCATGTCACGACTTCCCCTATCGCCACCACTTCAGCCTGGTACACGCTGCAGTAGTCAGGGAGACGAACAGAAATATTAACATTGAGCTTCTCACAGAAGACTCCAGCTCCTACTTTGCCGTCTAGCTTAGAGCCGTCCGTGAAAAATGTCAGTGCCTCGTTTTCCCGTATTGATCCGTTCCTCCAGGATTCCCTAGAAGGACAGATGATCCGGAAACCTATATCGAAGCACAACGTTGGTTTAATATAATCTAGATTCACCAGTTCTTCCCTTAGTGATCTAACTATCGTCGAGTGTCCCACCTGAAGAGACTTCCACTGAGAGACAGCCGAGAGCCTTGTAGCCACATTGGCTGCCATCTGCTTACCAAAAAATTCGATTGGAATAAGGTGGAACATAACCTCTAAAGCGCGTGTAGGTGTTGTCCTAAGCGCCCCGCTTATAAGCATACAGGCCCTTCGTAACATAAGGATCGTCGAATTCTTTCGACCAACGCTTGATGAAACCGAGCGCAGAATTGGCTTGGCTGATAGTACGATCGATGTGATGTCTAAAATTCAATTCACTGTCGCAAATGACCCCCAGATCTCGAACAGAACTGGCTCTGGTAACGGCATCGCTTTTAATGTAATAGTCGCGAGAGATGGACTGTGCACGTTTTCGAGAGTAGGTGATTATTTTGCATTTATCCACGTTCAAATCGAGGTTGTTCTTAGCACACCAAGTAAAGAAGTTGTTGAGATCGCACTGTAATAGGCTCTTATCCGTTGTGTTTGAAATCAGTTTGTAAATCTTCTTGTCATTGGCGTATATAGATATGGATGAATTTTTAATCAAACATTCAACGTCGTTAATTGACAGAATGAAAAAAATTGGACCCAGATGGCTGCGTTGGAGCACTCCATAACCATGTCAATCTTTGTGCCAACAAAGAATAAACGTTGAATAAAACACATTATACTAATTTCTCTGAATAAAGCTTCGAAGTTATAAAAAAAACTCAAAATTTGTTTGTACTGATACATTCAAAATAAAACAATATTATCGTTGCTGTGTCATTATTTTCGGGTTTCCTTGATTAACTTATAAGATGCTTTTTAAATAGTTTTATTAAAAATCAAGCCACCCTACCCGTGTCCATAATTTACATACTTCGTAATATCTCTAAAAAATGTGTTTTTCTATCGAAATTGCTCTCATCTGACCATAGCACATTGTTCCACAAGGCAAAGCCTTTATTTCTATATTCTTTAGCAAATTTCAATCTTTTATTCATATTTGCTTTACTTAGGAAGGGTGTTCTTCGCTGGATACAGCTAATTTTTTCTTTTTTGCCGTAACCGTCGACAAATTGTATGTGTAGAAACTGAAAGATTTTTTCTCACTTCTCTGACAATTACTCTGCCTTCCTTTCCCGATGTCTTTCGCTTCCGGTCATATTTTACATTTCCGACTGCTTCATGCTTTAAACAAATTTTTGCTTAGGCCAGTGAATGACAGGTTGTATTTTTTAGCAAGTTAGCGATAGTGTAACCCAATATTACGGTTCGTTTTTGCCCCGGCATTTTGCATGAACTAAAAAAAACGTTCATCAAAAGAACAGTATTTTTTTCAAGAAAACAAATAAGATCATAACAGAAACATTAAACCAAAGTTTATTCGGTAAAAAGCTGGATTAAACATAAAAACAAACAGTGTTAACTTAATTTTGCCGCATCGATTATTGCACATCACCTAGAACGTATTACCTACGCAGATAGGCCCGTTCCACACTAGACATACTTCTTTTCAAGTTACTTTTTTTCAAGCTTTAAATTTTATTTTAGTTCGTTCGGTCATTTTTTCGACCAATCATCTCTTGTGGAAAAGTCCAGAAGAAAAAAATCGGTCTTTGAGCAATATGATTGGTCGAAAAAACCAAATAGGCGCCCTTACATCATATACGCAAATGAGCGAACAAGGAAATGGGCGAAAACAAAAACAAAACAATGTAAGGTGAAGAGTGAATTGTATCGAAATCTTGAAAATTAGAGTGTTCTAAAAAATTGATGTAATTGTTCACTTAATTTTATCACCCTCTATATTTCCTTAAGGATATCAGTTTTTTCACCACTCTGTGTTGTATATATAAAATATTTCCCAGAGCGCAAGAAACAAAGCAGCAGCAGCAGTCAAAAATTTTTTTTTTTTATTTAAATTTATTAATTTTTTTAAGTATAATTTATAAACTGTATGTACATAATAAATAATAATTTATAAAATCATAAAAAATATTAAACTATAAATTAAATAAACATAATTTATATTAACTCGTGGTGATAATGGTGTGACCATCACCAGGGATGATGCTGATGAAGTTTCATTTTTATTATGCCAAAAATTAAAATAATTTTGTTTCGTGTGCAACAAAAACGTTAAAGTTTGTATAAAAAATGGATCAATATCATCCATCCCATCACTAGGTGTATCATTTTTAACACTATTATTATTATTATTGGTTAGTAGTTTCTCATTGTATTGGTTGTAAATTGGAATTAATCGATCATTTGTAATACTTAAATTAAAATGTTTAAATTTCATCGTTGCTAAA
Source organism: Nephrotoma appendiculata (assembly GCA_947310385.1). NCBI lineage: Eukaryota > Metazoa > Arthropoda > Insecta > Diptera > Tipulidae > Nephrotoma > Nephrotoma appendiculata. The sequence continues at coordinate 343,934,122 of OX371224.1, forward strand.
ACGTTAAATAATTCATCGATATTGCTATCGTAATCGGTACCATTCGTAATATCACTGGCGTTATCATCATTATAGTTAGTATGGATATTTAAAATGTTGTTGTTGTTAATATTATTGTTATTAATACTATTACTATTTAGAGTACTATCGAATAATCGGTCCAATTTTGATAGTTCATGGTACAAAGTTGATTTCGTTTTGACAAATTCCGGTGGCCGATCATATCCGTATACGGTCATGTTTATATGGAAGTTGGTTGTATTGTAGGCCGTAAATTCAATCAACTTTATTAAACTGCCATTGTACGTTACGGATGATGTTGTTAACACCTGAAAAAAAAATAAATAAAAATTTGTTATAAATATTTTGTGGTTTGTTGGTGGTCATGGGACGTGAATGTTTATGCGGATTGGATGAGTTTTTTGTGAAAATTCATTCCAAATTATATTTATGAACATATTCGTTATGCTGTATAATGATGCATGAAATTAGACACGCGATTAGCATAAGTATATACGTTACATATAAACAAGCGATTTTATATATGTGTGTTTATTAAGTATACGGATACTTGTTTTGTAGTTTTAACAGCCTTAATAAAATGTAAAATAGTAATTAAATTTATACAGTTAATAGCTTCTTAATTGGTGGATAGCAATAAACGTGGTGCCATATGCTATAAAAGCGTTTCGTTCATGCTATGTGCGTGCGCTTTACTACTACATCAACCAATATTTAAAAACCTAATGTTAGTGGATTGCTCACATCTAGTTCCCAACTTTAATTGTAGGTCTTTTTTACTTGCATTCTAAAACTAAATTGATGGCTACAATTAAGATCGTTCAGAAATGATAATTATATAACGGAATATTATAAGCTTAACATTTCAGCACCGATATAGTCTGAACAGACTGCCGATTTGTTAAATTGGGTTAGCAAAATTCGGTGAAGTACGGAATTTTGCTAAACTAGTTAATTTAGGACTGTCCAGGCTATTACACTACCCAAAAATTAATATGAGTTTATGGGTTAGCATATTGCAATTTCACATATACATAGTTGACATAAACGCCAACATCCCAAATATTCTGATGTCGCTGTCCAGCAAGCAGAACGTGCTGAATTCCTTAAACTACGTCACTGTATAAATATAATGAAAAGATACCAATTTGGTGTAAAACTGGACCACCTTATTTTATCTCAATAGGAGAATACAGTTTTAGTAGATTGGATCATCCAAATGGATAAAGCAGACTCTTCCCAATTAAGATAATTCAACGGACGGAGGTAAGGCGCTCATGGTTTGAAGAATTTCTCCGGAGACTTACAAAAATTACAACGGTTTATAGAGGTCCTACACAAATATCGAGCCATAGAAACAGAAGAGAACATACGGAATTGGTTTCGCGATTAAAAAATTATTTCGGCCTATAAAACGAGACAAATAACCCGACAAGAGTCTGCAATTGCGACTAAGAGCATTTGTTCTTACGCCTTTACGCACGAGAAAAAAGTACTCGTCAAAAAGGTGATTTATTACAGATAATGGTCAATTTTGCAGATAGAGTCAAGTTTATTGATCTCCTTTTATCGTTTATTCAACAAGCTGACATAGCAAACAGAGTATTAATAGTTGTGGAGACAAATTAAATCGAGCGGAATTTGCACCGGCAATGGAACAAGCATTAAAAAATGTCAATAAAGATATTATTTTCAGAAACGGATTAAGAACTTGCAGTTTCTATATCTCGTCTCCGCGACGTCGCAGTAACATTCCCATTGCTTGCTACTGTTAAATAAAAGAGAAAGTACAAAACTTTTACTTGCTTTTACGTATTAAAATAAAATATAGTAATCATGAAAAATTTTAACTTTGTAATTTTTGAAGATTTACCATTCGATATAACGCCGAGGTAACAAAACTAGATAAGGCAGCTTCCATATAAGAGCTTTTTCGATTTATGCAAAACGAGGATGGATTGACAAATGTTAAGAATAACGCCATCTATCCGTCACTAGTAACAACTTCCTCCATTCGCCATGAAACATTTGATTGAATATAGTTTCTTAGTTAGAGTCGGTTTTGTAAAGGCGATGCCACATTACAATTTTTACGTACGTTTTCTGAAAACGTTTTTTTCATTTACGAATAAATTATTGCATATATTTTATTTAAATCAATGAAATATAATGTAAAATAACTTTATTTATTCGCCAAAATAATAAATTTACAATTATTGAACAATTTTAATTGAAAAATAGTCATTTTTATATTTTGCCGTTCATAGAAAGGTTTTTTTTTTTTTCATTCATCAAAATTTTTCAATTAAAATTGTTCAATAATTGTAAATTTATTATTTTGGCGAATAAATAAAGTTATTTTACATTATATTTCATTGGTTTAAATAAAATATATGCAATAATTTATTCGTAAATGAAAAAAACGTTTTCAGAAAACGTACGTAAAAATTGTAATGTGGCATCGCCTTAAAGTCACTTTTATGATTTTTTTAAATATATGGAAAAATGAATGTCATACAGTATTTAAATATACTTACATTTAAAAAGTTCAGCAACAAAAGAAATCATCGAGGAAATGAAAACAGCGTTAAATGCACCTTCAAACGCAACCGTTTATAATTAGGTAAATGAATGTTAGCGTGATCCCACAAGCACAAGTGATGCTGAACGTTCAGGGAGGCCAAAAAAGGTAACAACGCTAGAAATGTTCGAAAAGTGTATAAAGTCATTATGAATGACCGACATATACAGTTGCGTGAGATTGCTGACATTGTAAGCATTTCATTTGAACGTGTACACGACACAAAGCTGTCAGTAAGATGGGTGTCGCATTTTTTAACAAATGTCCAAACAATTATTCGAATGACCATTTCTAAACAATGTTTGGAGATGTTTCAACGTAATCCAACTGAATTTGTATGTGTCGATTTATAATGGTTGATGAATCATGAACCCATCACTACACGCCAGAATCAAAATAACAGTTAAAACAATGGGTTTTAGCTAAAGTTGTTTCATCGACTTGTAAGATAGTGGCTATCGTCTTTTAGGATGAACAAGGTATAATAGTAATCGACTATTTTGAGAAGGGTAAAACCCTCAAAGACGAATCCTCATTATTAAAGATTTTGAATGGAAAAATTAAAGGAAACGGGCACTTCCATCATGACAATAATTCACTATCACATTCATCATGGAAAACACAGCGCAAATTGGATGAGCTAGTCCCTTATTACTTTTCTTTATTTCCAAACATGAAGGAATTTATGAAGAAATAACTCGATTGAAAGAGATTTGGGTCAAATGAAATAATAGCTAAAACAAACGCTTATTTTAAGGAGTTTACTAAATAATATTTTAAAGAAGGTTAATTTAAATTTCGAAAACGTTGGAATAAGTATCTCGAGCTAAACAGAAACTACGTTATAAAATAAAGTCCATTGTACATAAAAAAAAATTGTATAAAGGTTCATTCTAAAGACTTATAATTCCACCCTCGTATTGTGGAAATTATATCATTTAAGAGGAAAACGACTATGAAATAAAATATTCTGTCCATTCTGTCTTCCATTCTTCATTAAATTTTTAATACAGGTCAGTTTTCTAAAATTTAAGCGGAAATTACGAGTTTTGACAAAACACTTTTTCAACAAAAATTCGGCCCCTTTTTAGCCCAGACGGTTTGAACGAACGAAATGAAAGTTCACACTTCAGCTTTTTCCATACATTCCCAGTGACGTTTGGCCGAAATTGGTTCACCGGAAGTGCCAGCTTCCATAGGTGCTTTTTCACAAATACACACAGCGGTACAATCAAGGAACAAAAAAATGTTAAAAAAGGAGTTTAAAATCAAATAGATGTTGATTTATGAATATCTAATATAGGTAATAGAATGAACACAAAATACAGGAAAACATTTAAATATTTTATTGAAAAATTATGAAAAACTGTGATAATGGAAATATGTTACTTTTTGAAAGGATTACCTATGATTGAGAGAATCAAATAACACAAAATAGCAATCAATTTTTGTAACCAACCAGTTTCCTCAGTAACAGGTGTTACCTCCACGAGCTATCACAACTACTTCCATTCTTTTTAAGAATCGTCTTAAGCAAGCTTACTATATGCTTCCCATAATACTGTCGATTGCTTCTTGTGATAAATTTCCCCATTCGTTCATCAGTATATTTCAAAGTTCTGCTGTGTTTTGAACGGCTGAATTTCGAGCTGGGACCTGTCTCCTTTACATATTTATTCCACCCTTGGATAAAATATTCGTTACAGAGAGGATAATATGCGGCCTTATCCTGAATTAAAGCAAAATTGGCTCCGATAAATGAGGCAAATGGTATCACATGTTCTAGCAGAATATCTCTAACATATTGATCAGCTGTAAGGGATCTGCCATCAATTATCACTAATTCTGTAAGCGCACCTAAACAAATACCGGCACAAACCCTTATTGGGCCTCCACCATAAGCGACGGTTGTCGTAATGTTACATCTAGACATCTGGTCATCTCCAAACTCTGCCTTTCATCGATCGAGTTGACTAAGAAACGACTCTCGTCTGTGAACAAAATATTGTCCCACTGGTTCAAAGTCCAAAATCTTGGGCAAAACTCAACCTTGATACTAGGCAATTTCTCTGCACTAGAGGGTCCTTAGGCCGGAGCATATTATCTCAAAACGACTTCTTTCGGCCTTCGTCTCACAGTTCATGTTCACTTATTCGCACTCCTCGAACCTCTTCTAAAGTATTGCGGGTTTGAAATGCTGTTTAGCGCCTGTTTATCACCGTTTCAAGGACAATGAAATGGTCAAAGCTGGAACCACAACCTTTTTGACCTTGACCATTGATCATTGTCACAGCAATAGCGACTTCCATGTCGCTCATTTTGAATTAAACCTCTTTTTCTTCAAATTCTAATGGCGTATGAATTGATATTCACACATTATAGAATTAATTCATATTAAGTACAATTAAATCAAAAAAGACGGGAAAGTTTCGGAACCGAACTCTATAAGCATTTTTGTTGTCTAAAAAGATGTGATGTGTGATTTGCGTATTTCAATTTTCACGCTCAACCACATCCACCCACACCTTCCTAACCCCCCTACACCCAGCCCAACCGACCTCAATCCATCATAACTCAACCGACCCCAATCAACCGCAAACTACCACACCTAAAAATTATTACCACCCCGACCCACTACCCAACCCCTAAAACATCATCTCACCCGCACTACCCTATACCACACTATCCATATCAACACTTCAAATAGTATAGAAAATAAAAAAAAAATCTATCAATTTTAAGGAGGGGGGTTAACAAAACCCCACGTATCTCCGAACACCCTGAACACAGAAATGTCCAAATCAATAGGGCACTTTCCCATGAATTGCTTGAACTTTTAGTGTAAAAATTAAGTTGATATCTCTATCCGTTCTCAAGTTATCGTAGACACAGACGAACAGACGGCAAACCGAAACCATATAGCATTTTTTTTTTACAAAAATGCTTAAAAAATACTTTACCACTTACAGAGCTAGGAAATAGGTTGGAAATTAAATATTGAAAAACACAGCCGTAACATTAAAGATTATTAAGTAGAAAATCAAAAAACATTGTTTGTTCTTTTGTTTTTTCTTAATAAATCGAGTGTTACTTGTGTTCTCCTAATGTGTATTTTGAAAAGTGTATCATTTTCTAGAAAGATTAATAATTAATTTTCCAGCAATACCAGCCCCAATCAGTTTTCCAAAATTCAAGCGGAAAGACGCATTTTTCATTAAAATATTTTCCTTGTACAGCGTAGTCCTTAAGCATTTATTGATCGGTACGAAAAGTCGAAAACTTAAGCTTTTTCCATAAATTGTGAGATCCCAATGATTTTAGGCCGACATCGGTTCACCGGAAATGGCAGCTTCCATCGAGGCCTTTTCGTTTTCAAAAATATTTTGAAAGGTATACAGATTTGATAATAAAAACTTTATTTCACAAAAATTAGGAATCTCTACAGTCCAGGCGGATTGACTATTCGGAAAAAACTTCATACATAAACTTTTTTCATTAATTGGAAGATTCTTGCGAAATTTAGTGGAAATCTGTGTACCGGATGTGGCAGCTTCAATGGAAGTTTTGTGAATTTAAAAAAAACGACAAACAATTAAAAGAGTTAAATAAATTTAAAGATTAAATTTTCAAATTTAAGCACTGATAATGTTTTTTTGTTATACTACATAGATTTACGAAAGGTCCGGTAAGTGTAATTTTTCACTTTGGAAATCAAAAGTGGTGTATTCGAGATCTTTGTCGGCCAAGTGGCGAAAATATGTTCACCACTTTTTTGATCTAGCGAACTTCTATTTGTGTACTATTTCATCAATACAAATTCTGTTACAGTACCATCAATCAATTTATATTTTCCACGTTATTAATCAGATTTTCCCAAAACATTAATTTTTCTTTTTATTTATATTTTCAGGTAAGTGGTAGCAAACTTGCGTAACATCATATGAAATAAGGTCTGAATACTAAAACTTAAAAGTTAAATTCTTTGTTGATATTAAAATTCTAATTTATAGTATAATTCGAACCTTGTGTTTTCTTATTCGATGCAGTATGCTTCATACGGCTGGGGGTGGAGCTAGGTATACATATTTTATGAGTTTCATATTCCAAAGTTACAGAATTGGTGTTGGTTTTATCTTTACAGCCATTATAAAGTGATCAGTTAACTGTATAAAATATTTCTTGCTTTGTGAAATTTCATCAAGCGCGTTTGACACGTAAAATTTAATTAGTCATAACTGGTCAACCCTCATAGTAGCCCTGTCAACTGTTCCCCGGCAGGAACAAATAGATTTAAACAAGAAAATATTACAAACGAAAAGCTCAAAGCATCAACGATTGCAATTTACATACCATGTAACGATCCCGAATCAATTAGACGACGATTTTTTTTTCCAAATAAAATATCATATCATATGCCAGCGCTCATCTCAATCAGAACACGAATAAAAGTTGTTTTATTTAAGAAAAAAGGGTCAAACCTGTCAGCTTACCAGAACCGGAGTTTATGCCGAGGAGTTTATATAAAATTGAACCATAGTTCGATTTGTGATTTCAAAGTTTAGTTAAATTGAATTTTTTCTTAAAATTTGTTAGCTCACATTCTGGCCGACTATCTAAAATTACGTGTAAAGTTATGAGAATTTTATATCGAATAATACCCTATCGGTATAACATCTTTGTCCAACTTTTGCAATGTGATAACGAATAAAGCACAAAACCTATCCCAAGCACAAACCCCGACAAGTTTCATATTTATGTAGAGATCCTTGCTTAAAATTATTTTTATGAGGCTATCCAAAATTTGATGTAGATAAAACATAAATAAATTTAATAAATCACCCAAAAATGCTGTTTCGTACTTATATACGTCTATGTATATATTTCTTGTTATGCTTAGTATAGAAGAACCAAACGGAAAAAATAAGATAAATGGATCCATTTTATTTAATATCCACCATAAATAAATTGAGATTCATTTTACGTCACTCAGTTTTCCGTATGTGAAATTAAAAATAAAATAAAAAAGTCTGCAAAAATATGAAACCATGAATGTCACATCGAACAGAATATATATACAACTCAAGTATGTAAAGGGTTATCCAATTCGAGGTTGATAAAGTAAACTTAAAAAAAACACACAAAATATCCGGAATGTATTGTAATTTTTATTTCATTTTACAGATTGATTCTTGCCATTTTTAGTTAAACAAGATATCATTCAAATGTCCTCCACGGGACTTCTTACAGGCCTTGATTCTTTTGAGGTAATTTTCAATGACTTTTCAGGTGGATTTACATATGCGACATGTGACGTGTGACAGGTGTCTATAGCCAATCATAAACGACTATTTTGACATTCGTCACACGGCACACGCTACACGCCGAGACATGAACAAATTTTATCTTTTTCGTGACGGTCACACACACATAAAAATTTAGAAACATGAAAACAAATTTTTGGTTGTTTTGCCACAGTGTTTTTTAGTGACAGAACACAATAAATTTACACCACAAAAATATTTAATTAGTGTGCGTGGCGGCATTAGTCGCAAATGTAAATTGTTGTTCAGAAAACGTCACGTTTATTTCAACTTGTCACACGTCACATATGTAAATCCACCTTTCGGCACATTTCGGGCGGTATCTCGGCCATTACCTTACGAATATTAGTTTTCAATTCGTCAAGAGTTTGAGGATTGTTTGCGTAAACACGATCTTTCGCGTAGCCCCACAAAAAGAAATCCAAAGGCGTTAAATCACAGGATCTTGGAGGCCAATTGACATCAGCCAATCGCGAAATCAAACATCCAGGAAATTTCTCTTGCAAAAGATCTCGATTTGCTCGTGTTACGTGACTGGTTGCTCCATCCTGCTGGAACCACATATCGTCAAGATCATAATCTTCGATTTTCGTAAAAAAATAATCGGTTAACATGCGGCCATAGCGCTCAGAATTGACGGTAACGGTTCGTCCATGGTTGTTCTAAAAAAAATACGGCCCAATCACACCACCAGACCACAATGCGCACCAAACAGTGACTTTTTCCGGGTGTAATGGCTTCTCTACAATCAATTGTGGATTTTCTGAGCCCCAAATTCTACAGTTTTGCTTATTAACGTATCCACCAAGCGAAAAATGAGCTTCATCACTGAAGAAAATTTTGTTCGAAAAATCAGCATCGACGGATTTAATAATTTTAACGCGTTGGTCGATTGTTAAATGCTCCATATTCTTAAATGGCAGAATGTCAACTAAATAAATGACAGCGTACTTGACGTTTATCTTTGACAGATGTCGGTATACAGATTTCTACTTTATCAACCTCGAATTGGATAACCCTGTAGTTGTATAGCAGTGGGTATACATACCGTGTTTCGAAGTCATCTGACGTACATACGCCATAAATATGTATGTACGGGTACATGAAAATAAAAACATTTATCTTTATGCACGTAAGTACCAGAACAAAAACCGATATCTCTCTATACGAGTACATAATATAGCTGATCTATGTACTATTCGTTCCGTAAACGTACATACATCCATTTACAAGTTGTGAGGTTATCAACCGAATGGAAACGTAAGAAAAATGTGAAATCATTTCAAGAAAAATTCTAAGTGGATGAATTATAGAAATAAAATTTATCAAAAATCCAATCGAAAAAAAAATAATAATAATTTAGCATCAATGGAAATAAATTATTCACTTGAAAACTCGCACATCTAACTAACATCTTTAATATAATACACACATTAAGCATACGGAGAACGGCAAATTATATTTTTACAAAAAAAAAAAAATTATTCCGATTCGTTAAAATTTACTGCAGATATACACAAGAATATGTACTTTAGAACAAGTGTTGCAGTTGAGTATGGAAATTTATTTCTTTTGTTTTGTGAAAATTATAGATGTTTTATTGCAGCCGTTAGATTAGGTTATTAAACCGAATCTGTATAAGATTTTTATGAGATCATTCAATTTATGCCATTTCTTCATTGAATACGAGTGTCTTTCCAGCTCATTGTGTTTCTCAATGAGATTAACTAGTCATGGCCTAGATAATATAATAGTGAGCCGTATATATTAATTATGTGTCTGCAGCGATTTATGAAAAAATTTACCGTATAAATTTTAGTGGAATAGTGGAATAGATCAGGCATCACAATATTCACTAATAAACTGACTTCAAAAAATAAGTAAAATATTAGCAAAGTGTATCAGAACTTGGTGCAATTTCTACTCAGTGTTCATTTGTAAACTCCCACACGGAAAGTAAAACTATACGAAACACATTTTAATGACACCTTTTCAAAATAGCACACAACTACTTTCCCGACTAAATTTTAACAAGTTATGAGCGAGCGGTCTAGGAAAGCGTAACAGTTCTACATATTCAGAAAATTGGCGAGGAAATATGTTTCTCTACTTTTCAGTACAACATTCTTATCTTAAGTGCTTGCTGCTGTATAAGATAGCAGAAAATTTTCAAAAAAAACATACTCATCGCTATAGGAGTAGCACAGCCACAGTTTTTTTTTCTGCTGATTTTTTATAACCAGTAGACATTTTTAAATTTGGTGTATTTCTAATGCAGGTTTTACGACAGAAAATTTCTAGAAGCTATGCTGTATGCAAATAGAATTTATAAGAGACTGCAAATTTAATAACTTAGTTTATCACCAGATGCATGATTAATGAATTTGGGTATTTCTTTACTAGAATTCGCTCCACTAATTTTTCCATAATTTCGGTCAAATTAAATTATTTCACCTAGGCAATATATTTTCCTAAGATACTACAGCACATACATATCCTGTTTTTAGCAGAAGAAATTTTAATGTTCTGTTCGAATAATTAAATTATTTTATAAATTCTTAGAGAAATTCATACGACAAAATTTTATCTTAAAAGTTCACAAGAAATATCCAAATTTACTAAGCCCAATTTGAGCGCCTTGAAGTTTTCCCGTACCTTCATCCCACGATTTTTTAAAACGTACCACTAGCAGCACAAGTGTTAAAAACTCATTCCATACTTTTTACATTTTATATACATAATATTTACGTCTGTCTCACCCCACGATTTTTTTTCATCCCATGATTTTTGATTTTCCATACTTTTTGTTTTTATTCAAATTAAAATTTTACTGAGCGGTCTTTGATATTCTATGAATTTAAGCAACAAAAATTACTCTGGGATGGGTACTTCTATTAAAAGGTCCATCGATTTATCATTGCCGATAGTTTCTGTACCCTGACCTAACCGATACATTTGCCGTGTCACGTATATTCGAATAGCGGGAATTACCACGATTGGTGGAACTTTATATTTCGTAATAAATTGGCCAACTGGGTACAAAAACTATCGGCAAAAATAAATCGATGGACCTTTTAATAGAAGTGCCCATCCCAGACTAATTTTCGTTGCTTAAATTCGTAGAATATCGAAGACCGCTCAGCAAAATATTACTTTGAATAAAAACAAAAAGTATGGAATGAAAAAAATCGTGGGGGAGACGTACGTATTATGTACTTGTGCTGCTAGTGGTATTTTTGAAAAATCGTGGGATGAAAGTATGGGATAACTACAATTTGTATTAAATCTCTCTTCTTCTGAGTTAGATTATTATTTTGGGTATTAAATTGTTTGTCGTAAAAACTGCATTAGAAAAATGTTCACAAATTTACAAATTTTCTGTTAATTTTAAAATTTTAATAAAAAAAATTTATTGTGGCCATGCTGCCCCTAACGGCGAATAGCAAAAATATTTCTCTATGCTGAGAATATTTCTGCTAACTTATACAGAATAAGTATTTGATGAATTTTACTCTCCTAACACCTTGGAAACCGATAAAGAACCCATGACATCTGCAATATACTTTACTTACGTAATGTACTACGTAATCGTTCTAATAATCTAGTCGAATGCGAAACCCTTATCCCAAATTTATTGGAATGATACCGGTGTATTACCAGTGTTTAAAAAATATATGTCCCAAATGGTGCATGTTACGGTTTTTTCCCAAAAAATTAAAGAAAATTCTTTATTTTTCTAAAACACATTTCACTATGATCGATTGCGCATTGCACTAAACAAACATCTTTATTTTACATTAACAAACGAGTTGCTCTTATACAAAGTATTCTAATGAAAGTTGAATAACGAAATTCATTAAACAAAATTCTATAAACAAAATACACTAAACAAAGTGCACTAAACGAAAGGCGTTAAACAAACCTCTAAACGAAGTTTACTCTACCCAACTCTTTATACCAACTTTTAAATAGTGTCTGATTTGTGAAATCAAACAAAGACATGTACCAATCAGGGCTGTAGAGACTTAGAAAAAAATATTTGACTCTGGCTCCAATTCTAATTTCAGCCCCGACGCATGCTCTTAAGACCTCAAAATAATAAATTAAATTTAACTGCTTTAAGAATACGAAAATTAACTTCCGGCCTCCAAAATCTAAGTATGGCTCCGACTCAGTAGCCCTAGTGCCAATAATGTGGCTAAACGTGTTTTTAATTTTTTGTGTTTTTAGGCAAAATTAGGCATCAAAATTGTGACTACAAAAATTAAGCTCAGACGAGTAAGTTGAACAATCTACGTTCTTCATCTACAAAGTCTTTATATCAAACAACTCTAACCATCTAATTTAATTTTTCACTGCCACTGGCTGTTCAAAAATAACTAATTCCACTAGGAAATCCCAAGCTTTTTTAAAATTTATAATTTTTTGAGCCACTAATTAATAAATCCAAGTGTATCGAGTCTGTAAGGTATTTATTCTCATCTTGCGGGATTATTTTTCTAGAGAATCTAAATAATGCAATACTTGAAGCTATTCATATAATAATAATTAATTTCAGGCGGAAATAATTAATATTAGTTTATGCGGTGGCTTAAACTTATGTATCGAATTTACTTCAACAAAACATAAGAAAAATCGTCAAATATCATTTCAATCTTTTCCTCTTGAGTTAACAAAATATAATTACCTAACATTTGTTCATTTCGAAAAACTAACGATATTCATGTTGTCAAATTTAATTATCTCTAATAAGTTTTTTTGTTAATATTTAATGGGTTTTTGCTTAGCTAGTAAATAGTTCAAGATAATAATTTTTTGTAGAACATGGCACTCACCGGTTGATAACTCATTTCTTGAAAAATTCCCTTTTCTAACGAAATATTTACTTCGATCAAAACTTAAAGCGATCCCTCAAATGGAAATTTGAGATTGTTACAGAAAAAACTCAGTATTTAATCTAGAAGCTTCTGGAAATGATGAGTTCAAATTCCATTGGGAACTTTAGTGTGACGATACAACTCTAGGTTAGGTTAGGTTAGAGTGGCTGCTATCGCACACTCAGGCCAATAATGGCCCATTGTGATACCACAGGATCCAATCTCTCCTTACTCCCGCTGAAACCAACCAGAGCTACTGATGTAGCGTAAAATATCTCGCACCCTACAGTCCGCGAGTTCCGAAAGGCTGTCCATGTTGTACACACCCAAGTACTTACGTCTTTTGTATGATAGTGCCGGACATGAGCATAGGAAGTGAACTAGCGTCTCTTCCTCCTCTTCGTCCATACAACTTCTACAAAAGTCATTCGTTTCTAGACCCAGCCTTCTCGCATGTTCCCCAAAAAGGCAGTGTCCTGTTAGTATCCCTACGACCAATCCTAAATCTCGTTTTCCCAGGGATACAAGTGCCTTGGAGCGCCGCAGGTCCAGTTTTGGCCAAACCTGTTTTGCTACCCTGCACGTGAGAGTGTTGGTCCAACTCTCATCTGTTAAGGCGATTGCCTTTTTACTGAGCGTCAATTTGAGCGCTGCCTCCCCAGACCTGCCCTTTCCGGTTGCATCTGGAGAGTCGTACCGTACCTAGCTAGTTCGTCTGCCCTGCAGTTTCCCGTGACGTCCGAGTGACCAGGGACCCAGATCATCTGGATACTGAAATACTCGCTCATCTCATTAAGAGATGATCGGCAATCCAGCGCCACCCGTGTCTTCAGAGAAACCGCCTCTAGTGACCTGAGTGCCGCTTGACTGTCCACATAAATCGCGATATCCCTAACAGATACCACGTTATGCTTCAACCAAATCACGACTTGCCCTATCGCCACCACTTCAGCCTGGTACACGCTGCAGTAGTCAGGGAGACGAACAGAAATATTAACATTGAGCTTCTCACAGAAGACTCCAGCTCCTACTTTGCCGTCTAGCTTAGAGCCGTCCGTGAAAAATGTCAGTGCCTCGTTTTCCCGTATTGATCCGTTCCTCCAGGATTCCCTAGAAGGACAGATGATCCGGAAACCTATATCGAAGCACAACGTTGGTTTAATATAATCTAGATTCACCAGTTCTTCCCTTAGTGATCTAACTATCGTCGAGTGTCCCACCTGAAGAGACTTCCACTGAGAGACAGCCGAGAGCCTTGTAGCCACATTGGCTGCCATCTGCTTACCAAAAAATTCGATTGGAATAAGGTGGAACATAACCTCTAAAGCGCGTGTAGGTGTTGTCCTAAGCGCCCCGCTTATAAGCATACAGGCCGTTCTTTGCACCTTCTCCAACATCCTTATGTAGGTTACCTTTTCCAGAGCTGGCCACCACACGCCCACCCCGTACATCAGCACAGGCCTTACCACTGCGGTATAGAGCCAGTGTACCAGCTCTGGTTTCAAACCCCATTTCTTCCCTATTGCGTTTCTACACGAGTAAATGGCTACATTAGCCTTATTCACCCTTTCTACAATGTTAGGCTTCCAGCTGAGCTTACTGTCCAAGATTATGCCCAAAAATCTCGCTCTGTCAGCAAAAGCCAGTCTAATACCGTTCACAGTAGGAGGACTAACTACCGGAATTTTATATTTCTTAGTAAATAGTACCAGCTCTGTCGTGGACGGGTTGAACCCTAATCCGCATTTGCCGGCCCATTTCGCAACGATCAGGAGTGCATTCTGCATAACATCCCTAATCGTATCCAGATATTTGCCTGAGACAGCTATTGCTACATCATCTGCATACGCTACAACCCCCATCCCCTCTTTCTCCAGTTCCAACAGCAATCCATTCACCACTGCACTCCAAAGAAAGGGGGACATTACTCCTCCCTGCGGAGTTCCTCTAACCACCCGCCTTCTAATGGTGGACTCCCAGTTCCGAGATAATAATCCTGCTTACCAGCATCTGATTTATCAACCTATACTTATAGGATAATCCACCTTCAAAAATGACAATCCTTCGCCTCCGTTTTTACATTATTAAAGGCACCCTCAATGTCGAGAAATGCTACCATACAGAACTCTTGTGAGTAAATTGACTTCTCAATCATGCGTACTAGATCGTGCAGAGCTGTGTCCACCGACTTTCCCTTACAGTACGCATGCTAAGACATTGCCCAATTCCTCGGATCAACTTTTGTTCGAATAAGTACGTCTATCAATCTTTCCAAGGTTTTCAACAGAAAGGATGATAGAGTTATAGGCCTCAGGTCCTTGGGATAAGCCTGTGAGCTTTTTCCCGATTTCGGGATAAAAACCACTCTGACCTCCGTCCATTTCCTGGGAATATAGACCAATTGCAGACATCCCCTGAAGATAACCTCCAGCCAGGGGAGGATGACTGCAGAGTTCCTTTGGATCTCTGCTGGTATAATCCGATCCGGGCCCGCCGATTTATAAGGCTTAAAACCGTTCAGTGCCCACAGGATTCGTTTCCTGTCCACGATGCCATCCACATCTGTTAAAGGTGTTCCTCGATGAGCTCCAGGCTCCATCGAGTCATCAATGCTTCCCGGAAAATGGGTCTCAATGAGAAGCTCCAATGATTCCGCACTTGAAGCTGTCCATAACCCGTCCAACCTAATAAGGTAACTAGGACTGGTTGGGTTAGTAGATAGAATTTTCCTTAGGCGAGAAGTTTCGGAGACCTCCTCCATTCTACAACAGAAGAGTCTCCAACACCCCCTTTGTGCCCTACTCAACTGTTTTTTTGTATTTTCTCTTCAATACAACTCTAACATACAGATTATTTTCAAAATACTAAAGCTAAATGCCTGTAGTTTGCTCCATGTTAGCGATTTAAGGCAAGGAAGTTAAGCGGACCAGCCGCTTCTCTAATAAGTTTACATGTCTTTTTTCAAAATGTTCTTAAATTGATCAAGAAACTCGGGTTTTTCTGGTGGTTAAGTTAAACAAGTTTTGCTGTAGATAATTAATAAGCAATCTGGAAGAGTTATTAATTAATAAGACGGAAAGTATGAAAAAGTTTATTAGGGCATAAGCCGACTTACGCCATTTTAATTCTAGAACACAGTTAGCGGTAAGATAGAAGCATTTGCTTTAACAGTTTAAAAAGTATATTAAAATCCTATATGTAGGTTTATTTTAAAATCCCATTAAAATAAATGACCAAATTTTCATAACTCGAAGATTTTGTATAGCTAAGTCATTCATTTCCTCGAGAAACCTTATTTCACACTCATAGTTTTAAAGTTTAATTAACAATTGCAGACGTGTTCATAAAGTACTGCCCAGACAATTGATAGCATTTATGGGTAGACTGCTAAATTACTAATTGCATAAAATCGGATAGAGCAAAAATGAGCTCTTCTCACAGTTTTTATGATTTACTCATTTACTTTGTCAAAAACAGTAACTTAACAGTATCGTGCAAATTTAAAATTAAGTCATCTTATGGTTTAGAGGTATTATTGCAAAAATGGAGAGACATGCGGTTGCAAACCATTAACACAGTATTTAACGTTTTGCCATAAGAGACAATTAAAGTTATCATAAAACTTATATATATATATATATATATATATATATATATATATATATATATATATATATATATATATATATATATATATATATATATATATATATATATATTAAAGCTTACATCACAGAAATTAAAAATTGTTTATTTATAATTAACAAATATTTTTCAAGTTTAAATTGGGACTAAACAATTTCAAATTGGGAATTAATAATTACAATTTGGGAATAGATTATGTTTTTCGATTATGTATAATATTTCCCAAATATTAATACCGGATGTCACTAACGTCCAGATTCGTACCATTATTGAAAAAGATGGAAGCACAATCGCCAAACTTATAAACGATAAAATATTTACAATATAATTTAAAGTTATTAAATTCAAAAAATAATTCTGTTTTTAAAATAATTTTTAACCTGCATTCTGGCCAAAATTAGAATACTTTATATCCTTCAGAAGGGCAGGTGCACTGAATCCCAAGTTAGCTATCTGGAAAATGTCAGCGTTGAAGTTCTAGTTTTATCTTCGCTGCATATCCGTAAAGATCGAATTAGTGGTATGCAAAACATATCTGGCTTTGTACCTACGGTTCCCTGCTCCTCTGAAAATTTCAGAGTTAAACTTTTTCAATAAATATACAGGTCCCAGTATTTTTGGTCGAAATCAATTCATAGGTGCAGGAGCTTTTTTATTTTTTATAAATACTACTTTCAATAAAAAATATAGTATTTTAGCGATTCCATATGAAAAGGGCTAGATTCTATGCACAACTTCTTCAATTTTTATAAAACTGGGAAAATGTTCTTTATATTCAAGAACCACAAAAAGTAATTTTTGTTTTTTTTCTGCACTCCATTTTTGAACAGATAAAATTGGTTTTTCGTGAGCCGAAATGTCCATGAGCCCAGAACCCAATCAAAAACAGACGCCCATGTCCGAATGTTTGTATTGATAATGTATATAAAGTTGGCCCATATTGTAACCCCCGAAAAAAATTCTATGGCAATATTTAAATATACAGACTTTGAATATAAGCAAGCCCAAAAATGTTTAAAAAGACTCTATTTTCTATATACCAAGCTAAAAGTTATTCTGTCAGCTAAAGAAAAACCGCCATGTTGTAATATCAGTCCAAAAATAAATCTGCCGTGATACTATCATTAAAGTAAAATAAAACGAAATATGTATGTACATATTTAATTTTAATTCTGTATCGGATTAGTTTGAGTATGGCCCCTGAATATAAATAGCTTTTAAATCAAAGAATACATCAGAGCATGAAACGACATACACATTTGATGGGGAATCGGAGTATGTACAGGACCTTCTCTCCGTTGTCCATCTATCGAATAGGCGGACTTCCACGTGGTCCCATATTCATTGATGTCAAATCCAGGGCCCGTTTAATGGTTCGATTTTGCGATCGAAGAATGTCTATATGGTTATTTTGCACAAATAGGCTGTTAACTGGGTATGCATTCACACAGTTAAATGGTAAATTTTTGTTCCATAAGATTTTTATAAGGGTAAGTAATTTCCAATTTAACTTTGTTTCGAAAATGTTTACTCCAAACTCATTCCAATCAGTAATCGAAACAATACAGTTGAGGCAAAATTATTAAGACAACAATTTTCCAAATCCGTTTTTCCAGTGAAAGATTATGTAATTCAGGTATTACATCCACCAAAAGAACTACGAAAAATGTCCAATTTTATGTTATACTTGAGGTATAGAAAAATCTTATCTACACAGTGGATGTGGTCGAAGTGATGGAGCGTGCTTTATTGTTGAAAAGAAAATTATGCAATTTAGAGAGAAGCAAAATTAATTTAAAATTGTCAAAAACTTTATTCAGCCATTTCAATGTAGTAATCCTAAATACAAGTACAAAGTAAGATTATATAATTATTTCTTGTATACATGTCCGTTACTGCAACAAGACAATTTGCCCTGGGCTTAAATCTTTCACACGTCTAAAGTTTTAAAATATTAATTTTATTACCCGAATTAACTAAAACGTTCATCAAATTACTAAGTCATAAGACATCCTGGCATATCTCTACTTATCGCACCCATTCATTAGCAGCAATTTACATACATATTTATGCACACATACATAATAAATTTACACATATAATATATTGTTCAAAATACCTTGGCAGAGATAAAAGTAACACAAACATATTTAATATTTATATCCTTTTTATGCATAAAAATACCGGCAACAACAAGAAAGGAGCATAAAGTTCAAATAGCATACATTAAACCATAAATTAAACTTTTTGACATTATCCTGTTTTACAAAAATCCTGTGTTTTGTTGTTTTATGTATATACCTGTGTGTGTGTGTTGAAGGTACCTTCACAAAAATCTAAAGCCAGTAAATTAATTTACTGAATTCTATGGAAGGTGAATTTTCATCTCGTCCCAACTAAATAGATTTAGTTGACTTTTCACCCTCCTGGTTTATAATAAAACAGGTGTAGATTAATTTTTATATTCTCGGAAAATCAACAACAATTTTTTTTTTGCATTGGGCCATTTGCTCAAGCATAATATGTTCACAGTATTCGTTACATTAATTATAAGTAGAAATGTACAAATCCGCCTCTGTTTATATTTAAGGAAAACGCAATAATATTCTGGAATAATTACAGATTTTTTCAGATTTATTCCTAATAAATCCTTAATCGAAAGTGGTATGCTTGCTCCAATTAAAAGTTTAGTCAACAAAAAAATTACGTTGATGGATTTTATAACTAGGATATGAAATCGATATTTCAACATATTCGTAAATGAATCAACTTATAATATTTGATTTTCTGCCAGCCGGCTCTGATATTTTTAATATACATAACAATATGTAAGAATTAATTGTTATGACGTATGTCATATGTGTAATGTATAATATTAAATTATGTTTTGGTATGTTGTTAATTAATATTAATTAATTTATCTGTTGTGCCCTATTTATAGTTTGTGGTGAAATGCACACGCGGCGAATGTATATTCCGTTGGTTTGGAGGGAATTTTACAATAGGTCATAATATTACAACAAAATGCCTACATCGCCGATAATTATATAACCGATATAAATATTATCCGACATGTCCTTTTAGTCGATACAACACACTCCTAGAAGTTAAATTGTCGAAACAACCAAATCTATGACAACATGATGGCCGACTATACAATACACACATCGCCGACAATCACATTACAACCAAACATATAAGCCGGGTTTATATCAAAAGCTACCACTTACATCAACGATATAGTAAACAAGGCAATCACCGACAATCAATCTACTACTTTATCCATATCACTTTCTGAAACTGCTCTAAAATTTATCTAAGATCTTCTTTGATATATTTGTATACTCGTAGAACCTAATCACCCAAGGACACAAGAAAAACTGGTAGATGTACATGAAATTTGTATGTATATTAATTAATTATTCACAAAATTGAAATTTCTTAACACATTATACATCATGGATCAAAACTATAAACCAATAAACACCGTTCCATTGAAAAGTCTAGGGACTAGGTTTCTGGAAAAAGGAAAGAGAAAGGAACATTTTTGGAAAAATTATAAGATACGCAAAATGGTTTGTTCACCAATGTTATGTTAAACCACTCGAGATCTTTAAATTTTTCAATGGGATGGTTAGTTTTGAACGAAATTCGCTTAAAAGTGCGTTTCATATAATTCGAATACGAATATATAAGTAATATGGATTTTGCATACCAACCCACCTGGCGTCCCTAGATTCTGCAATGAAATGGTATTTATCTGTTAGTTTCGATCTAGAACACTTCAAAATTTCGCCTAGTATTAAGTGGTGGTTTTTCTGGACACGCAAATTTACCTTTTTACCAATTTTATATTCTAAAATACCCGGAGTTCACAAAACAATAGTCGAAGAAAAACTTTTCACGATTGTGCAAACACGTGATGTTTCTTATAATATTCCTATTTCAATTTTTATAACAGTTTAGGAAAATATTCCCACAACTGCCATCAGTTGGAATATGTATTATGTATCATATAGTATATTTTATTATTCAAACAATCTAAAATATTATTCGTAAACGTTTCAAAAAAAAAAAAAACATCCGTATATGTGTCATCGTAACAGGAAACTACCTCTCCAGATATTACCAACCGCCAACCCCCTCTAAGAAGCATGGAAGCTCTTAACTTTCGTCTAAACAAGAGAAATGACTTCAAGCTCTAAGCAACAGGTTAGATAAGCAAGATACTCTAAATTAAATGAAATCCATGCTCTTCCAATTCTTCCAGAATTAGGAATTTGCTATAAATACTCAAAAAATACATAATATATGCCTAGTATCGGAAACCCATTTTACATCAACTTCATATCTTAAAATTTATGGATACAGCTGTTACACGCCATTCATCCAGTAGGAAGAGCATGAGGAGGATCGTCGCTGTTTATAAAAGAAAACATCAAACACTTTATAAATCTTAAAACTGAAGAGGAATTTATGCAAGTAGTCACCTTCGAAGTATTTATAAAAAACAACAAAGAATATAGTGTATCGTCAATATATTGCCTCCAAAATATAATTTAATTAAAGGAGACTTTTGCTCATTATTTAAATCATTTGGATCAAGTTTCATAATGGGAGGTGATTTTAATGCAAAAAATACCCACTCGGGATCAAGAGTAACCTCAAAAAAGGAAGAGAGCTGTTTGCAGCAGGAAGAATATGCAGTCGCGATTTTCATTCTAGATCAACCAACTTATTTGCCTATGGATACCAAAGGTATAGACGAAAACAACATATAGCTAGAAAGCTGCGGGGGTATTATGTTGGATCATACGCCTGTTAGTATGGCAAACAGTGCAATGATTGTTAAGAAACTCCAGAAACTAGTTAAGCATAATATTGATCTTCAGGTGCCAATTAAAAATCCGATACAGCTAGAAGAAGAACTAGAACAACTCAACAACAGAAGCGGCGTGGAGTAGAACCCCTCGAGTTCAAAGGAAATACGCCGAAGTGCTATTTACCCTCTGAAAGTTAGGGAACTGGTTGCGGCAAAACGAAAAGCAAGAAGGGCTTGGCAAAGAAGTCGAGCGCCAGAATATAAAACAACTCTAAATTTGTTGTCCAATAAACTAAAATTGCTAATTAAAAAAATCAAGTACGAATATATTAGTAATTACCTAAGTGGCCTTATTGGGGAAAAAGATACCGAATACTCTCTTTGGAAAACGACAGAAAGTTAAAAACGACTTAACTACAAATTACACCAGTTAAAAATGAAGATGGAACATGGGCTATAAGTGCAAAGCTAAAAGCTTCGTTATTTGCAACCCACCTCGAGAACACGTTCCAGCCTCTACCTAGACAAACTGCAGAGGAAAACATACCACCAGTAAATAAAATGGATAACTGCATTATATCTCCTGCCACAATACAAGAATTAAAAGAAGAAATCGATCTTAACCTAAATCCAAAGAAATCTCCAGGTTATGACTTAATTACAGGTCAAATAGTAAAAGCTCTTCCTCAGTATTCAGACTTCAATACGTTCCAAACCAATGGAAAGTCGCAGAAAAAAAGAAAAAATCATGGTACCTAAACCAAACAAACCACATAATGACAAAAATTCATATATGCCGATTTCCTTACTCCCAATAATTTCAAAAATATTCGAGAAACTACTCCTAAAGAGACTCAAACCAATAATACAAGAAACAAATCTTATTCCTCCATATCAATTTAGCTACTTAGGCTGTGTGCCAAACTTAAGGTAAAAGTCAATTTTTAGTAAATTTTTCGGTAAATTCAATTATTTTTCAAAAACTCTATGGCAAACTGATCGAAAAATCTGTCCTAAAACCGGTTTTTGTCGTAGTAAATGATTTACCTTAAGTTTGGCACACAGCCTTAGAAAACCATTCAACAATAGAACAAGTACACCGAATTACAAACATATGTGAAGATGTACTTGAAAGTAAGAAGATATGTTCAAGCATGTTCTTGGATGTAGCAGAGGCCTTTGACAGATTATGGCATAAAGACTTGGAATATAAATTACAAAGGGACTTACCAAAGCAGTTTTATGAAATTCTTAAATCTTACAAATCTAACCGACACTTTCGTGTCGACAACGCAGCAGTCGTTGATAGCATAGAAAAATCCACAAGCAAATTGCAAAGTGCTACTAATATTGTCAGTACCTGGACGAAGAGTTGGCGAATAAAACATAATGAAACAAAATATGTACATGTAAACTGTGTTTGTACAGTTTACATGTACATATTTTGTTTCATTATGTTAACTGGAAAAGGTTAACTGGATACCAGTAGAACTGAACTCTCAACAAATTCCCTATGTAAATACGGCAAATAAATCTAGGCATGACTAGACGAAACTAAAATGGAAAGAGCATGTATAAAAGAAAAAAGAAGGGTTCTGTATATCAAATACAGAAAGATGGATTAGGAAGAAATTCTGACATGACAACCTTCATAGAGATCTGAAGATGGATTTAGTCAGTGAAGAGGTAAGCAAACATGCGAGAAAACACATGAAACGTATTAGTCTATATCAAAACGCTGAGATACGTCGTATGTTGGATGATCCAAGCCCAGTAAGAAGGCTGCGAAGGAA
Source organism: Nephrotoma appendiculata (assembly GCA_947310385.1). Classification (NCBI taxonomy): domain Eukaryota; kingdom Metazoa; phylum Arthropoda; class Insecta; order Diptera; family Tipulidae; genus Nephrotoma; species Nephrotoma appendiculata. The sequence goes on from OX371224.1 coordinate 343,957,182, forward strand.
GAAACCACTTGATCTAGTAGATCCAATCAGGATTGACTAAAAATATAATAAAATTGTAAAGGAGACTAGCCAAAGGGCTACAACCCTCCAAACAAGAATATAATTGATGTAAAATAGTAATTATTGTAGATGACTTGTAACTTTCGCGAGGTACTGAATTATCAGGACGCTTATTTAACTTGGTTCGTAGTTTAATCCATTTAATAATACGGCGTGCAACGTCAAACGAAATTCAAGGTAGCAGGCGTTTGATTTTAGACGCGTAATATGTGTAGCAGCGTTTTAAAATAATCGAAATATTATCCAAAAATATCTGAAGAGCTGGCGATCGATTGTCGTTTGTAGAGCCTGATAGCATTATCTGAGATTCCGTAATCCATATCTCAATCAAATGGTGATCAGAAACTTTTAGGTCCAAAGCCGACGCTGTTATACATGAAAGATTAGTTTTAGTTTTAATTTTAAGCCGAGCAAAAAATGGTCAATGCAAGTCATTAATCAATGATTCAAGCCGAAAAGATGACATACGGTTTATATACTCAATGCTGCTATTTGGAAAATTAAAAATACCTATGTTCATGCCGCCAAAAATGAACCGATTTTTAGACCTAATTTTGCACAAAATCTCGGTTATTGTTTGAGCAAAAACATTTACAACTGTAGATTGAAGCCGATTCAATGCATAAAAAAATATAAATCATAATAAATTTCCATTCAACCTTAATGATATCAGCTATTCGAATCAAAATAGGTGGCAACACCACCAGTCCTACCACTACCTTATACAAACAATTGCACACACCAAACAACGCACAGTAATTTAAATAATATGAAGATAATTCATTAGTTTGAATCCGAATTTCACTGAAAAATATAAACGAGGCATTTGTGACTGTTTTTTTAAGAGGTTCACATCTTTAAGTTGGCAACACTGTTTTGTTTACAACTGATTTGACAGCTGACATTTGCTTTGTGTTTCGTTTGATTTGCCATTTCATAATGAATAAACTCACAGCAACGCTTGCAAATTGTTGAAATTTTTTATCAAAATTTAAATCAAAATTTAAACAGAATTTTGTTCAGCGGGACGCTCACTTTTGCTTGAATGGGTACGTTAATAAACAGAATTATCGAATTTGAAGTGAAGATAATCCACAAGCCTTGGTGTAAAGGATCTACAAAGTGATCAAAATTGCCTACTCCGGTCCAAATCAAGGAAGATCTCAAAACTCGTAATCGCATTTCTCTGAGGTCCGAATCGATGCCAGCAGAAGTGGGAACTTTTTAAAATCTCTTGATACTTTCTCCTCCTGGGTACGGTTTTTGGTCGAAAATTGAGAGTGAGACTATGGGAATTTTATTGTTATTTTATTTACGTATTAGGTGTACAACTTTAAATCTTATTATTGTTTGATACACAGAGAGGAACAATTTAAAATTTACGTCTAGTACCAGAGCCATCTATGATTTTGAAGAGCCGTAATATTAAAAGGAGAGCTTTCAGTAGAGGGGAAGCTTTTATTGAATTACTATAAGATACCGTGGTAATTGGAAAATTTTCGAACATGAATTTATGAATAAAAAATTAAACAAATCATCCAAATTTTAATTTTATATTTTTAATAAACTATTCAAAGAACACATATTTGAAAATCAGCCATCATAATGTAGTATTTATTTGGTAAATTTAAACTAAAGCGGAGCATAAATTTATTAATTTTCTTAAAAATGAGCTTTCCGTTTAGTTGTGTAGGTTTATAAAGTAAAATAATAAAGGGTGGTGCCGCGGATTCCTCTTACATCCAATTTAAAAATTAGTTTTATAAAAATGTAACTTATTTGGTAAATTCTGGTCACATGCACCTCAGAATTTTTGAGATGAACGATGCACTTAATAGCAATCTAAACATTCTCCATTTATAACAAAATTAAAGAGAAAACGTGAGCTGAAACGAAATTTTATGAATCACCATGTAGAAACAATAATATTATTCATATAATAACATTTTTACATCAAAATCTATTATTATTTTTGTATACAAAAAATCAACGTTGTCATGGTTTTCTTAATTAAATATTATTACAAAATAGAACAAAACGTAAAAAACTTCAATTTTGTTCGATTGCAAAACCGAGCTTTCTGTAATTTGAAAATCCGTTTACAGATGTCTCTGTAATAAATTTACTTGAACTTACAGAAAAGTGTAAAATAATTAAATAACTATTTACGAAAATAAACCATTATTATTGTAAGTTAAGCGCGAAATCTTTAATATAATAATTTAACATAATTAATAAAACTCAAAACAGTTATAATTTTTATTTATAAAACGGTTGGCATAAATAAAGCTTTTCATCGCAAAATATTTATCATTTCTTCCAAATTTTTTCTTTTCTAATTTCAATTCGCTCTTATTCTGTTATTTTCAGTTCCAGGAGATTTCAATAATCTATTGAACCAGGCAGTATACATAATAAATTGTTAAATTTCAGTTAACAAACTTTAGGTTTTAATATTTAGCTTTAATTTATACTTAGCGACATCTTTTGATTGGTTTTTTATTGCGAAAAGCTCTATAATATAATGTTTTTATTTTATGAAGCTCCGGTTTGTTTATACTACAGGATGAAACAATGTAGGCTGCGAATTTGTTGCGATGAAAAATCAAATTTTTAACAAATAACGAAAAAAAAGTGTTCGAAGTTTGTTCATCAACAATGTTGTAATAGAATCCAGGGGGTCGATTTTTTCCAAAATTCGACGAACGACGAATGACGTTTTCGTATACGTATAAGGAGTATAGTATACAATTTATATTAATGTGTAATCGGTTCAGTTTTTTGGTGCTTATGTCCTTTCGTCGTCTCAGTTTTTTGACATCTCACCAAGTATTTGAGTGGTGAGTTAACACGTTCGTGTTAATTACTGCTATAGCGGTCATACAACTTTTTCATTTTTTAACACGTTTTTAACACATTTTAAGGAATAACTCGACATATTTTGCAGTTTTCACAATACATTCCTTTCCGCGATGAAATATCATTGCAATTACAAAAGTTATCAAATGTGTTCATGAGTAGCACACACATTTAGAAAGTGTGCCTCAATGTGTTAAGGAAAAAATATTTGTGGAGGTCCCCACCAAAACGTTACATTTCATATATACATTAGAAAATAAGTTGTGTATGCAGATCGGTTCCAATTACTGAATTCTTGCGAAAAATCGTAAATAGGATTGACCCAATTTATCTATACTTATACAAGAATTTTTTTTTCCGCTTTGTGGAATAGAACTTGCTTAAGACATTAATGGTGTAATCAAACTTTCTCAATTTATGTAAAATCATTTATGATTTAAATGTAACGTTTTGGTGTGGACCTCCACATTTTAGCTACACATTTCAATTTTTTTTTTCAATGTGATGTCGAATAAATGTTTTGTTTTCACAGAAACACAGAATTAGAAATTATTTTAAAACTAAAATTAAATAAATTTAGTTTTATTTAAAGCATATTTATTTGCATTTACAAATTTTAAATGATAATAGGAAATGATATCTAGAAATGTCATATCCAAAAAATTAAATGGCACACATTCGTACTAATACAAATACACGTACCACTACTAATATACATGCGGTTATTTCGTCAACTTGTCGAATTTTGGAAAAAATCGACCCCCAGAACACAATAAACCCCATATTACATAGCTACTCAAAAAGCATTTTTTAACGAACGTTTGTTTTGGGAAAGAAATGCTGAAATTTTTGATGGAACACTTTATATTAATTTCTTACATACACATATAAACAAATTCTTATTTCTACAATAAAAAAAAATTTTTGTGGTAGACTAATTTAAATATTTTTGCGTTAATTCGACATAATATGACTCAATTTTAAAATATGCTTTTCCTGAATATTGAACTAACAATTCAAATTAAAAATTGAAACGAAGCATTAATGTTTTTATATACAAAAAAGCTTCTAAAAAAATATTAAAATACACTGATTGGTATGAAAAAGAACACAAAGCTTCCCCTCTATGGAAAGCTCATGGAAAAAAATGGCGGAATGTTACGGCTCTTATATTAAGGAGGCTCTGCTAATACGTATATGAAACAATACGCAACAAAATTGGGCCCCTGGTGATCGTGATAGTAATCTGATATTAGTTTCCCGCATTGGTAGGTTTTCTTCGACATATCATCACCAAGCCACTATACTAAAGGTATAGGACCTTTCAAATGGAATATATGAGTTGATGGTGTACCAATAAAAGAAAACGTTAAACGTTTTATATTCAAACTTGAGAAGCTAGTGGATCACAGTTACATTCCTATGTTTATCAAATGGCTACTGATTTAAATTACTTATTGAAAGACACTGCCATCGATTATTATTGAACCCGTATTGAGAGAAATACCGATGTAACGTTTATGACGAAATTAGATTCAGAAGGATTGGTGGAAGCATGATAATAAAAGTCTCACGAGTTTTCTACACTGAGAGAAATCGTAATCTAATATTAAGAATAGTGTATTCTTAAACGCACGAATTTAAAATTTTTATAATTTTAAGAATATATGATGCGGATTTATGAATTAAATGCACGTATTTAAACTAAACAGTAAATTTTCTTCACAATTATGGCTTTATTAATTGAAAATATTATTCTTAATTTGAAATTCTCGTAAAATGCTCAAATTTAACCGATTTGTTCTAAGCTCGAAATTACTACTCTTAAATTAAGAATTGTGTGCACCAAATAATATTTTCACGAGTTTTATGAAATTGTGCCTAATTTATGATCAAGTTAAGCAGAAATCTTGTGCATGAAATTGAGAAAATGGAATTCTTGAAACATTATTTTTAATTCAAGATTAATTTTTAATGTTTTTAATCTTAAATCCATTCAAATATACTTAAAAGATCGCGGTATTATGATTTAAAGTTTTATAAATATATATAAACATTTTTTTGTGTATGTGAAACATGATTTGAGTTTAATAATTATGATTTAAGAATTACATACACACACAAAGAGCAATGGTATTCTTTTATTTAGAATATCTAATTATCAAATGTACGATTTAAAAGTTTGACAATTTTCATATTTAAAGTGCATATTATCATGAGTTGTATATATAAACTGAGACGAGATGAAGATTATCCTGCACAATTGTATGTTTATAAAATGATTGTAATAATCTTAATTTAAACGGATGCTAAAATTAACAATTTAAGACAAATACATACTCCTGGAGCTTTATTGATTTAAATTGGAAACTTGTATGCTTTAAATGATAATTACAACAATTTGATGAAATTATGCAAAATTTATTCACTATTTAAGAAAAAAGTTTAAAATCAGATTGAGAGAATGGGTTTCATTATTCACTAGTTGCGGATAGGTTTGATTTGAAACAAGTATTCTCAAACAGATTAAATTGATAATTAATAATTTAAAAGAAAGCTGAAGAATTTCATCAAGTATGTAATGCTATTCTTGATTTTGATACATGGTTGCATTCTATTTAAAAATCTTATATCCTTCTATATTTCATAAATGTTTACGGTAGTTTCAATAATATTTGATTTCATTATTTGATGGAAAAGTGTAGAAAAATGGAGGGGTGTATTGTTGTGGCCAACACCCGACTTTCTTTTAAGAATGTATCTCAAAAACACCAGCCTTAAATTCTATTTCTCGAAAACACCACACTTCATTGACTTTTGGTAAAACTGTCATGTATAATCCAAAAACATTTATCAACCCGAAAACAATTTCTCAAAAAAACGTCAATTCCTATACGTATAGTCAATTTTCTCATAAAATGCATCGATATGGGCTGCGGAGGGCTGTATTTTTGTTGAAAAACAGTTTTTTGACAAAAAACGTCATTTCCGGTTAAATTTTGGAAAAATTGTTTGGGCCGGTATTATTGTAAATTTTATTTAAAATCTTTTGTTGCATGACCGTTTTCAAGTAAATGATGCACTTTACAAGATATTTATTTAAAATGATAAAGTTTCTATGGAAGCTGGAACTTTCGGTGGACCAATTTCAGTCAAAATGGCCTGGAATCTCTGAAATATTAAAAAAACCTTAAATATTAAGTTTTATTCCGGACTGCCACAGGCTTTTTCCACAGATCAGCCAAAAAATGCAGCTTCCCGTGGACCGATTTCGGCCAAAATTGATTGGAATATTTCAATTCACGAAAAGAGCTTATGAATGAAATTTCACTGCGATCGGACAATCCGTCTGGGCTGTAGAGAAGACACAAACTTTTTTTCACTTTACAAAAAAATGAGTTTTCTGACAAAAAACTTAATTTTCGGTTAAATTTTGGAAAAATAATGTGAGCCGATATTTTTTTAAATTTTTTTTAGAAAGTTCTGTTCATTCTGTTTTTCATGTCAATGGTATATTTTTTTAAATATTTGCGAAAAACGAACAAAATTTGTGTTTAAAAACAGTTTTTTGCCAAAAATCGTCATTTCCAGTTAAATTTTGGAAAAATGATCTGATACGGCATTGTTGCAAATTTAATTTAACATCTTTTGGTTTTAGTAGTTTTCTGCGTACTATAGTTTTCTGCGTACTATACTATACTTTTCAAAATATTTGCGAAAAACGAAAAAAAAAAATTTGTTAAAAAAAATTATTTACTCAAATAAACGCCATTTCCGGTTAAATTTTTGAAAATTGGTTTGGGGCGGTATTGTTGCAAATTTAATTTAGAACCTTTTCGTTTAGTCAATTTTCTCATAATATGCGTAGATGTGGGCTGCGCAAGGGCTGTATTTTTGTTAAAAACAGTTTTGTTTTCGGTTATATTTTGGATCAATGATCAGAGACGATATTGTTACAAATTTTATTTAGAATCTTTTAGTACAAGGCCGTTTTCTTCTAAATGCTATACTTTATACAATATTTACAAAGAACGAAAAAGTAACTATGGGGGCTACCACTTTCGGTTTACCGATTTTGGCCAAATTTCACTGGGGTCTCCGATTTAATGAAAAAAGCTTAAATATGAAGTTTCATCCCGATCGGACAAACCGTCTGGGCTGTAGTCGAGCTACAACATTAAGTATGCACATACGCACGAACGAACGCACATACGCACATAGGCACATACGCACATACGCACGCACACACAGAGATTTTTTAAAAAACACGTTTTTCGACTTCGCCGATATAGCGAAGTGTAAGTTAGCAAAAATTTTTCTTGGTTACTATACTTTATTTTACTACGTAAAAGAAAGTAAAATGGAATAGAGCAAAGTGGAAAATCAATCTTGTTGATAATAAAGTGGGTAATTATAAATGCTCATATATGTCAATGGAAGTCTTTTTTTGAATATCACTCGCCATGGGAAAATATATACAAAAGGATTAAATAGCGTACGATAAATCAAATTTTGATGTACATCGCTCAGTATGTCGACGTATATCGCTCGGGGATCAGTTTTGTGACCGGACCGCTAATTGTATTAATTTTTAGTGTATAGTTTTATTTATAGTATTGCTTTCCAGTTACTAGCTAAGATTCAGCGGAGTGCCATCAGAATAATACGCAACCCCAGGTTTACAAAATATCTAGACAGTCTACAACAACGCAGGGACGATGTAAATCGACGTAAATGTTCTGCAGAACTGAAGGTGGAAATACCATCATTCGTTATGCCAGGACGTTTAACACGAGGAACAGCCAATGCTCATAGGTTTACGGTGAAGTTGCCAAAACCTTGAACTGGGGAAGCAAAACGCGAATTTATTTATCGAACACCTGGAATTCACTAACAGGTTTTCAATTTCCGTTAGATTATAAAATGCACAAATTTAAGGCAGCTATGAACCTTTAGTTGAAGGATCGCGCCTTAGTACAAGAGCTCTGACAATTACAAGGAGCTAGAAAAGTCTAAAAGTTCCCCTGCACCCAATTAAATCTAATCAGAAAAAAACTGAAAAATCTTGTTGGTTATGAAATGGATAATTGTAAATGATCATGTCAATGGAAGTCATAGGAATATTTTGTTTGAATATCATTCGTATGTAGCAATAGATCGTGGTAATATATATATATATATATATATATATATATATATATATATATATATATATATATATATATATATATATATATATATATATATATATATATATAAATTAAATTTTAAATAAGTACAAAAGATTGGCTAGGTAACCAGTAATTTATTAGCAAGTAATCTCAATTTATTAGTCAATAATCTTATTTTTATAACCAGTATTCTCAATTTCATAATGCATTAATTTTTCATACTAGTGAATTTGAATATAGTAATCTCAATTTGAGATCACGGAAATGCATATATATACTGCTTCTACACTCAAGTCATGTGTAGTTAGAATCGATATCACACTAAATACACGATTCATGCACATTTTTTTATCTTATCCTTAATTTGAGATTAATTTTCATAATTTGAAACTAAATTATGTTACGTTTTTGAGAATACGTTTCACGGCAGGCGTCTAAATATTGTTGAAATCCATTTTACTATTTTATCTCCAGTTTCTATATCTTAAGTCTACAATTCAAATAGTGAGGACCTGCGACTTTTAAAATATTTTTTTTTTAAATTCTGGTTTTTAATATTAAGTGTTGATATAAATAATTAATAAATAATACGTATGTGGTTGGGTTTTTGATATTTTGACTTGAAAAAATTAAAAAAGAAAAGATTTTCATATATACCAGAACGGTTGTGAATTTGGGGTTTTGTTTGTGGAAAACGGTTGTCATTTCCGTTCATAAATTTAGTTAGAAAGATTGTGTTTGTGTTATAAGTGCAGTGAAAGCGAAAATATACGATCTAACATCAGGATTTTTTTTTTTTTGTAAAAATCGGAATATTAAAAAAATAACGTATATTAATTAAACCATAAGAAAACAGGATCGAAATTTTGTGATTGTGTGATCAGTGCCGCCGTATCGTGATATTAGGTAAGTTTATATGTAAACAACAACTAAAAAACATGTATATATATATATATATATATATATATTATATATATATATATATATATATATATATATAAATATATATATATATATATATATATATATATATATATATATATATATATATATATTTATATATATATATATATATATATATATATATATATATATATATATATATATATATATATATATATATATATATATATATATATATATATATATATATATAATAATTTTATATATAATTCTTTTAGAACTATCTGCCGTTGTACGAAGCTGGATCGTCATCATTTAAAACTCCAACTGGCAGCCCATCCGGTTATGATATTAATTCTTGGCTATAAAATACCACCACTCCACATCTTAGCGATGATTCAGCTTCCAGAGAAATATTTGTAAGTTAATTACATGCTAAGTTTTTTACACTTCTTCAAGTTTTTGATTCAGTTTTTGAAATAAAAATTTCGTTTATTCTTATAATAGTGAAATTTATAAATCATTTAATAATGAACGTTTAGTATTCTAGTTTGTCGTTTGAAAATTTTACGTTGCCACTGCGAAAACGTAATACATATTATAAATTTGTTCATCATTTGACTCGAAAAATTATATGGTTCAAAATGTAAATAATAGAATTTTCTCGTTTAATTCGTAGGTACTTTCAACATTTTGCAGTCAGCAACCGGCCGAAAAATATTAACTCTGTATAATTCCGCAAATTCTCCTGAATTCACAAATAAAGGACGGCAGTACCTAGTAAACTCGATAATTCAAGAGTTCATGTCGAGAGACTTATGTATGGAGATTCCCAATTTTGTTAAAATAACAAAAGACATAGTAGACGTTTTTAAAACTGAAGACTGTAATTCTTTTTTAAATTATAAATAAATACGTCATATTATTTTTTTTTCTCTTAGAAATATTACTTTAAACCGCCAACGCAGACACAGAAATATACTTCAGGAACTCTATATAATAAATATAGAAACTGTTCGAGCTGCTTAAGATGAAAGGGGATCTTCACAAGTCGAAAACGGCGAAGTTCAAAATCATCAGGTAAACTTCATTTTTAAAATTTTTGAACTTAATCAATAATTTAGATGAATTCATATTGCAGACGAGACAGCTTCGCATTCTTCATTGAGTGACTTCCAATTTAGCGACACACATTTACAAAGTAAAAGGTGGTTGTCATGCTTCCATGAGCTGTGGGAGAATGTTGAGTTAAAATGGCAGGCAACATTTCCGGGAAGACGAGCTGAACTGACACAACTTAAATTTTCGTCGGATAAAATTACGAGTTTTTTGAACGAGTGGAGCCGCTACAAATCTGCTAATGGGTTTAGACTGGTAAGAAAGAACTTATATATTAGCATAGAATTTAATTCTATTTAACAAAATTACAATTTGTTTTTCCTGGTCGACATAGATTTCGAAAATTTATATGAAGAGAAGAACACTCTCTTATTATCTGGCTGGCAACACTTCACTGAGCATTGTGACAGTATATTTCTGCAGAATATCAAAGACGCTAAAGCTAAGAAGGAAGTGGAAACCATTAGAAGCATCAGTGACATAGGTCACTATATTAATACATATTATTTGTATTTACAGATATCAAATGTAGGCTAATTGTCAAATTGCTGCATTACTGCTTACCACCAACATCCAGGGTTAATAAGGTCAACAATAAACAGAACATTTGGAAACCCTCAATTGCAGATTCCATAGCATCCTTCATCTTAGAGGTATCGTGCCACAGCGAGGTTGAAGCCCACCTACAAAGAATTAAATACAAATTTTCGGAATATAATTTAAATTTGCAACCTCTTGTGAACTTTTCCAGAATAAACTTACCATATTCAATTGGTAAGAAATGCAACATTAAATTTACCTACCTCATTTTAATGAAGAAGCATATTAAAGAAAATTTTAAAATTCTTGAGTTTAATAAATTTCAAACGCTTGATAAACTTGTTGAAAAATATTCTTTTCTGAAAGAATATGAAAAATATTTGAAAATGTTACAGGTCTCTCATATAGCATGTAGTTCTACTGAATATAAAATTGATGATTACTTTTTTTACCAAAACAAACTGTATAAAATTATACATATTTTAGTTGAAACTAACGTAGTTAAGATAATTACACAAAATATAAAAACTAAGTTTGATAATCATTATAAAATACATCTAGTAGAAAAACCGATATTGGAGTACCAGGTTTTTAATATAAATGATGTAGTTATAAAACTAACAATATTGAGAAAAACTAAGGATGGGAAGCCATATGCAAAATATAATTTATTGTATTTTACTACTATTTAGTTGAATTTTTATATCATATATATATGTATATGTCATTTCAAAAATAATAGCCTTAAAATACTCGTATGAATTAATGTACTTTTAGTTTGATTTAAATTATTATATGTTTTAACTATTAAGTGTAAATTTTATTATTATTAAAACTGTAAATAACATATTAAATATATGTACATATATATTATCAATTAATAAAAATTTTTATTTTTATAAATAAACTAAAATTAAATCAATTGTTTTATTTATTTTCATTAATCTACAGCAGTCATGAAGTTTTACGAGAAAAGTTTCAAATTAAGAATACTTTTAGTTTCCAATTATGAACATGCACTTCGCAAATTAAATCTTAGTTGCTCAAATTTTATGTGTTTTTGGTTTCCTATTGAGAATGCTTTGCTGAAATATTTCTACTGTCTCTCTCAAAAGAAGCATCTATTGCTCAAGTTGAGAATACTTTGCTTAAATGTAATCGCTACTTTTCTTAAATGAAACATACCCCACTTAATTTATGCTACTTTTAGTCTCCAATTGAGAATACTTTGGTTAAATGTTACTACTGTTGTTCTCAAATGAAACACAAAGCACAATCAATTGTGTCTCAACTTAGTCTCAAATCATGTAAAGTTTTTGCTTAAATTATCAGAATATTGATCTCAATTCTAATTTAAGAAAGTCACACTTTCTTCTGATTTATGAATTTTAATATCAACATGATCGTAGTTCTTCCTCAATCAAGTAAAACAATAGTTTAATTTTAATCGGTGTAATGACAACTACAGCAAATTGTTCTCATTTCGAGCAAAAGTTAAAAAAATATTAATGAATTTCTTGTCCATTATTCTCCAATGAATTGCTTTATTCTTAATCACAAACTACCTATGGCGAAACAGAGATTATTCTTGTAACAAATTCTCAAGATATAAACTACCCAATGTTTATATTAAGAGCATTAGATTTAAATGAAGAATAACACTTTTCTTTATCTATACATTTACTTCTTCATTTTAGAATTTTTCTATGCCATGAATCATCAAGGAGTTTTTCATAATTATTCTCTCGATGAGAAAAACATTGCTTGGCGCACATTTAAGCAGCTTTTATGCTCAATACTGACCCTATTGCAATCAATAAGAGCAATCATTTCTCTCAGTGTAATGAACTTTACAGCGACAACCTAAAAAACGCGTTACTTTTTGAATGGAAGGTATCTGTAAATCTAATTTGGCTTTCAGTTTGCCGTCTATATTACAAGGTAGAATCGATAATTAAAATATAAAATAAATAATAAAGTAATAACTAATATGTTAGTGCGATTGTACTTGATGTATATCTTAATATATCGATACATGCATAAAACTTGTTACACATATGTGCAAGATCGTATCAAATCACTTAATTACGGTATGCGGAATGTATACATTCTAGTAACTAGACAATTTCAAAATTGTAATGTCGAAATGAAGTTCGTGCTGTGTTTAATCGCCGGTGTAGTGTTTATTACTTGTGATGCATTTTCACCATTTGCCGGATTCACCTATGACGTGCATCCAGAATATATCGATTTTCCGCTTGGTGCGAAGGATAAACTTATCGATATTGGTACGGTACGACCGAAAAAATTTAACCGGACAACATATGTAGTAGATGGGGAATTGAAACTTTTGCGACCATTAAGTGATGACCTTCTAGTGAATTATAATAATTTGTATGCAATAAAACTAATCTCTTAACAAAAATATGTCTCCAAAATTTTAGTGGCATTTTTCATTGTATGTCCTCCAAGGTAATGAATATCGGCAATATACAAAGCGGCAAGGAGATGGTATTTGTACAGCGTCCCAAAATTACAAATCACTGGTGGCGGATGCGTTCGAACATACAAATTTGCCGCAGGATTACACGTGTCCTGTTGCACCGGTTGGTTGATTGGTTGATATTGTTATTACAAACAGCTGAGTAATCAATAAATATTTACAATTTTTTTATTGTAGGGTGAATTTTGGATAAAAAATTTGGCATTTCAAAATCAAATAATGGTAGCTCAACTACCAAGCGGTAATAAGTTTCGTGCGAATTATACATTCTTTGATGGTGACGAGGTTATAAGTGCATTCGCTATTTATGCAACAGTTGATAAGAATTCATTTTTCTAAGTAAAACTTTTTTTTGTTAGTGTATGTTTATTAATTTTTTGGTTGGATTGAAGAAATTTTCAATATTTACTAGTTTTGTCATTATACGATTTTATGTTTTACTGAAACTTAGTTTTTTTTCTTTATTTGTTTTTATTTAATTCAGTTATAAAATTCAGTGCTGACATGTTCTACCATCACATTTTCGATACTTTATCGAAGATTATGTCTCGCTTCTTTAGAATAAAATGTGACACTATTTCACATTTTATATCATTTACCAGGTTGCTAGATTGAAAAATTGTGATATTCTACTCAATTTCTATCACGAAATAATTTGTTTTCGATACTTGAACGAAATTAGAGAAAGACAATTTGTTCGCATTTGTACTAGTAGGTTGTGATAGCAATAGGAAAGAAATAATTCATAAATGAATTCGTTGTCCATTTTAGTTTAGGAAAGCGAGACATAATCTTCGATAAAGTATCGAAAATGTGATGGTAGAACATGTCAGCATAGTTTTTATATCACATTAGCGCTTATACTGAATATAAAACCGATAACTATCCGGTATATCCGATAAATTTTACATTTTATTTTAAAATAAATTCCCGTCTTTGTCTGGTTCAAGTTTTTTAATATGTTTGAGTAAATAAGACAATAATAAATTGGTTTCACCAATTTAGTTGTTTATTTTGAATACAAGCTACTGAATATTTCCATGGAATCCATGCCATCTTCTCAAGTATTGTATCAATACTTAGTTCAATGAAAAATAGTTAAGTTTGTAAATTTTGTTCTATAGTGAAACAACGTCTAATTATTTAGTAAACTGAGATTCTGGCATGCTGTATAAGATAGCAGAAATTTTCAGCAGAGAAAATATGTTTTTGCTATTCACCGCTAGAGGCATCACTATCACAGACATGCATTTTTTTCTACTAATATTTTTTGAATCCAGCAGTTTTTGAAATTTTTAAACCGATTTGCATATGTATAGTATAAAGACTCTCAAAATATATTAAAATTACCATAATCATCATAATGCAAATACGGGGCAACATAAAATAAATCGCTTACGTTGATAGCACTCCATCCATTTCTGAAGTCATTTTAATGTGAAATGTATTTCAACAAAATTGTTAGGAAAAAAAACTACCCTTGGTGTATTTGAGATCATAATCTATATACATGAACAACATAAGATTCATATCTGACGTCAGTAGCCTTCCGCCAATTTTTGAAGTCATTTTAATGTTAAACGTTTTCAGTTTTTAACAAAAGTTGGTTTTTCAAAAAGTAGGTTTTTGTCTTCAAAGTGTTTCTGTAAAGAAGGAGTTCATCATCAAACGATAGACATTACGAGACAAAACATCAGAATTTCGATAAGTTAATAAACTTAACCCTTTAACTGTTTAATTATTTTTCAGCGAAGATGAGTATACTCGACGAAAACAGAGTAAAATTTTATACAAAGAAACACAACCAAAAATTTAATAAAAAAAAATTCAAGGCCATTTTTGTGTAGTGATAGAACAATAAAAAAAAATTGAGGTGATGATATTTTGATACATATATAAAACAACAGTTTCAAAGCAGTAATAAAAAAAAATCCAGTTCATTTTTGTGCTTTATGTTTTAGTTATAATTAATTAAAAAAAAAATTTCGATAAATTATATTGCATCGGTGCGAACTACATATGCGAAAACATTATTTTTTTTTTTAACAATTTTATTATACATTTATAGACATTTTATCGATGACGACTTATTTTGAACCAAGAAGCAGAGCTTTAAAGAAGCCCCGGTGATTTGCCGTTCTTCATGAAAAAAAAAAAAAAAATGATTCGTTGAATAATAAGGACGAATGTATTTTTTTTATCTTGATGACGAGTATACTCGACATAAACAGTTAAAGGGTTAAAATGTGCTTGGAAAAACAAAGTTCGGTGTTCCATGACCAAAACATGGAAGTTGAAAACAATGCACGTGCTAGCTACGCAGTATCGAAGTTGATAGCAGAAAAAATGAAGCCTTTCACTGACGGGAAATTTGTGAAAAACGAGATTGTATGTCTCGAGAAAAGGAATTTGTTTTTAAATATTAGTCTTTCTGCAAAAACCATTACAAAACGCATCAAAGACATGTCAGCAAATTTAAAAATATAATTTTCAGTTTTTCTCGATAGCCGTTGATGAAAGTACAGATACCACGAATACAGCGCAGCTTGTAGTATTTATTCGTGGAGTAAAACCAAATTTTGAAATAATTGAAGAACTAGCTTAACTCTTACCTATGAAGGGTACTACCACAGGAGTTGACATTCTTAAAGCATTGCTGCAGTGCACAACCGACCTTAATCTGGACCTATCATAGCTAGTGTCCATAACAAGTAACAACTGATGGAGCGCGAAGAAGCATTGTGCGCGAAGTCCTCAAATTGATGGACATTTTGGTGAAAGCAGTAAACTTCATGATATCTCGGGGGTTGAACCACCGTCAATTTCAGCAACTTTTATTGGAAGCAGAAAATCAATACGGTGACCTGCTATACTTCTGTAATCTTCGCTAGTTCAGTCGAGGCGCAATGCTAGTAAAAGTGTATGCTCTGCGAGAAGAAATAGCCACATTTAATGACAGTAAAAAAGCAAGTTCAAGTGAATTTCGCGACCCCGAATGGCTTTCACGCCTTGCATTTTTGGTATATTTAACATCGCATTTAAACAATTTGAATTTTCAGCTTCAAGGCAAAAACCAGTTAATACACAGCATGTGGAGAAACATCCTCGCATTGTGAGAAAGTCAACTTGAAAAATCAAACTACGCTCATTTTCCAATGCTCCAGAGCACCAATCATCAAAGCACCAGCACATTTGCAAATGTAATAAAGGACTTGAAAATAACGTTTTCATCTCGTTTCAGCAGCTAACGATATTGAACTCTTCGCTACTCCGTTTTGTGTGGAAGTGAACTCCGTACCAGAAAATACCAAAATGGAACTGATTGAGCTACAATGCAATGATCTATTGCGAAATAAATTTCAAGATTCATCTTTACTAGATTTCTATACAAAATAACTGCTTGAAGCTGGGATTTATCCAAACTTAATAAATCATGCAAAACAAAGGGCATCGATTTTCGGTAGTACATATACTTGCGAACAACTTTTTTGTAAAATGAAATACACAAAGAATAAGTTGAGATCCAAAATGACCGATGGTCATGTAGAAGATGTAATGCTTCTGAGCTCTTCGAACCTTCCACTTAACATTGAAAAACTTTCAAACGCCAAACAACATCAAATGTCGCACTAATTGAAACCTAAATAAATATAATAATAATCCGATCTCTACTTTTATTTTTATTACCTTCATTTATAAATTTTGAATGCGATCCGTGATAGGCTCACATACTATCCGTTGGCCTTCAACATGAATAAGATAGCCGACCTCTGATGTAGATCAAACATAAATCACAATCGAAATAAGAAGTTAATTTTCCCTGAAAGGAGCCTTATAGATACAGGTACACTCGCACTTCGAGTGCATATACATAAACAGTTTAAAGATCTTCAAAAAATTGTAATTACACCGTATCGGTAATAAAATGTGTTCCCCAAAATATGTCTTGCATAGAGATATCCATAATTTTAAGTGTAACTTAGTTTAAAAATTAAGGTTAAAATATGGCCAGCATGAATTAAAAATTAAGACGACGCCATTCGAGGTTAACCGGTATTTATATCACCAAAACAAAAATAATTATTTTTCCATCACATGTCTCACTGTGCCATTCAATAAATAGACCGAAAAATTATAAATAAATACAATTTTCTCTACGTACAATTGTTTTTCACTCAATTTTCTTATATATATATATATACACAATTACACACACAGGCACGTACCACAAAATTTCAATTAATTTTTGATGTACTAACAATAGTGGCTTATTTAGAACTATGTATACATAATTCGTTCACAGATTTCGACTTACCGTGCTTGGAAAAAATCTTATATGCGTTATTGGATTTTCATTTGTGACTGAAATTAAAATCGTGTGATTCTTCTGTGTGCCTGACTCCTCGGTACGAAAATATGTTTTGTACAAAATTTTGTCACCTACAACAAAACAAAATATATAACGATTTTTCAAAACAATTTTTTTTTTTTTAATTCATTCATAACAATTAAATCGCGCACCTTCCTCCCGCCGTCCCAAGCCAATTAGCGT
Source organism: Nephrotoma appendiculata (assembly GCA_947310385.1). NCBI lineage: Eukaryota > Metazoa > Arthropoda > Insecta > Diptera > Tipulidae > Nephrotoma > Nephrotoma appendiculata. The sequence goes on from OX371224.1 coordinate 343,974,889, forward strand.
TCCATTTAAATATTTCGAGTAGAACAGCAATATCGATAGCACCAGAATAATTAAATTTTTCATTTTTATTTATTAAATACACGATTTTTAATTCAATTATTTAGTTTTTGTATTATTTAAATAAATTGTAATTGATTTAATTTGCTTTTATAGTAAAGCAATAAACATTTATGATGTAATGTAAATAAAAATGGAAATTTTTTACCGAACTAATCAAAATTAAGTAATTGAGTAAATTTTTTTTTTGTTTTAATTTTCACTGAAGAAGCACAAATGATCTCTAAAATTAAAAAATAAATTTAAATAAAACAAAATAAGATAAATTAAAAGAAATTTTAAAGTGTATATTAGTATACAGTCGGTAACGATAGATTTTTCTTTTCGTACATACGACAATGTTAATCGGGTCGTTGTATAATAGCAGAACATGCAAATTTTGCGGTATCTTGTTTGTTGATTTTAAACTATGTATGAAATATGTTTGTATATTCATATGTGTTGATCAATATTTTCGGAGAAAATATAAATTTAGATGTATAGGAAAATCTGTATCTAGATATGTCATAATTTATCTATATATTGAACGTAAGTTGTTTTCGAATTTCCTGTCGATGACGCCTGCATGTGCGGAATGTGTATAATAAGAATGTTTGTAAATATTTTCGTAATGACAGAAAGAATAGACAAATATTTGACATCGAAATTGAAACTTATTTGGAAATAAATTTTCCTGGAAAAGTTTTTCTTGAACGACAGTTTTAATAAATTGTCAGTGACATCACTAAATATTTGATTCAAATGTGCAAATAAAGGTATGTGTAGGCTTTGTTACAGACCAAGGGAGGTTTTTCTAGTATGAATTTGCGCAGCGTTTTGCTTTCCTAATATGTCCTACTGTTGCGATCGCAGCATGCTAGGATAACTTGTTTTTTTTGTCTTTTTTTCTGTTTTCTATAAAGTGTTCGATCTACAGAAATATCTTTGATGACATATTAGTGACTCATCAGCGACAATGAAGCATGATCCATATATGGATATTTATCAGCAAATGGCACTTAGTTTCGCGTGTGATATGTATGAGATGTCGGGGATGAATCGTTTGGGAGAAGTGAGTCATGTTTTCCAATGAAACATTTATTGCGATTGCGACAGAATAAACATGAAAAGCGGAAAGAATTTGTTATTTTTATCGATTGTTGACATTTTAAAAATAAGCGATAAATAAGAAACATCGAAGACACGTCTAACATGTTTCTCTTCAGACATTTGCACGAAGGAACAGTATACATGACATGTATCGCTCTAGTCTTCGATCGTCGATAATCATTCGACCTGTCATTTGAGACACCAATGTGACTTGTCACTTATTAGTCATTTAGTTAACATACCACCAAAAAACGGCATAACTTAAGTGTTTTTCTTTTTCATACACGTGTTGTTTTTCGTAAACAATAATAATTCACACGGATGTTGACAAATTTCCAACTGGGTAGGTTCAATTACAGAGTGATTGTTAATGAGGTAATAGAAATAAAATAATTGAAAAATCGAACCATGATCGACCAATTGATGGTACTTTAAACTCACAAATATCTCACCAGAAATAATGTAATTTTACTCGACAAAGCCGTGGTTCCGTTTAATGTGATTTCTTTCAAAGTGTATGCCAAAATATCAAATTATACACTGCACAAGTATTTTAATTCACTAAAACACTTAAAAATTTAGCATTGCTTAATACCATTTTGGAATCTGTAGTAAAACAAATATTTTAAAACTAATGTGGATAAAAAATATTATTTGTTTGGACTCGAAAATAGAGTGACAATTTTAAGTTGCATTTCTTTAACTCGGCGATATGAAATACAAAATTTTTTAAATTCTTTCTAGTATTTTGTATTAGACTCAATGATATACTTCCTCGCATGTCAAAAGTCTCAGACATTTTCTATCATGTGGATTAGAGTTAGGATGATACTAGGTTTGTGGTTTGTAGAAATAAACCGGAATTTCAATATACGTTTCAGGTGTGATTCTGAAAAATATCAAATGTGAATAGGACAAAGACATTTCTTAACTGATGGGATGGAACACGGTTTAAATGATAAAAATAGGATTTCAATACGAGTGGTGGTATTGGACTGATTCTAGAAATTGCTAAATTTTAATAAAACTTGAACAGACACGAGTTTTGTATTATGAAAGATTAATTCTGATATAAATTTGTATCGGCCAAATTAGTCATTTTAAGGAACCTCATTAGAAATTTATATCAGAATTAATCCTTCATAATACAAAACTCGTATTTGTTCAGGTTTTATTAAAATTTGGCAATTTATAAAACATTTCTTAACTGATTGTAATAAAATTGGATTTGCATTAGCATTGGATTCCAAAACGAGATGTGGATATGATCCTGAACAATGACATCTTTAAACGGAACATTTGAATTCGGTGAAAAAAAAACAAAATGTTTGAGATGCTGCCGCTTTGTCCTCTTTCTTTAACTATAACTAACCTCCACAGCAAGCGAAAAATGCGAGAACAAATTCTCTATTTAAATAGAATGAAAGTGTCTTCATTTTACGGTAGATATCTAAGATTCCTTAATTATGACGTGATTACAAAATTTCGTTTTTAATCTATGTTCGAATACCAATTCAATCCTACAAACCGAACTTGCTAGTAATCAGTTAAGAACTAACCGAACTTCAATGGGCATGTTCAAACTTCGAAAAAAATTGACGATGATGACAAAAATTTAAATATTACACGTTAATTTACGAGTTTAGAGCTTCATTCAGAATTTGTGCTACCAAAACTGGATTCAACCATTATTGATTAGAGGCAAAGATTTTATCTATAAAACAAATTTAGGATTGATTTCAAAATTCATTTTAAAATTCCATCTGTTCTACAACAGAGTCTTACCTTAGTTAGTTTAACACTTTGCCCAAAGTATTATTTAAAATCCTAATCACATCCAATATGATGCAAATCGGGTAAGAAATGACTAAGTTTCATCAGAAAACATATCCATGTCTTAATACAGAATTCATGTTATAAACGAAATTGTGTCCTTTACTAAATAAATTTAAAATGTTTAAGTTTGACGATAAGTTTGGCCAAGAATCATTTTTACTCGATTCCGGAATTATAATTTTGGGATTTTGATTTCCGGAATTTTGGCTTTCTGGATTCTAACTTCTTACAGAATTTTGAAAACGGGATTTTGAAATCCAGGTGATTTTGAAAACCATTTGTGTACGACGTCAATCATCTCCCAAGGTTGGAACTAATCATATCCGTTATTGGAAATGGAGAAGTTAAGTCTTGATTTCTGTGTGTGTTGTGTGTGTGGTGCCGTGCAGACTAAATGTATGTGCGCTCTGTACAGCCCAGACGGCTGGACTGACCGGAATAAAACTTCATATTTAAGCACTTCCCATAAATTTGGAGATCACTGAGATTTTTGGTCGAAATCGGTCCACCGGAAGTGGTAGGTTTCATAGGAGCTATTTCGTTTGTTCCAAATATTTTGAAAAGCATAATAAATCATTTATCGGTGCACATCAGTCTTCCAAAAATTTGGCAGGAGTGATTATTTTTGACAAAAAAGTGAACGAACATTCAGCCCATGCCTCTTCTTCAGCATCCTCGTTTTTCGTTTCTTGCAAATATTTTGAAAAGTTTATACTCGTAACATTTACGAAAAAACGATCAAAAACAATAAGATACTAAATTAAATATCAAACCAAATTAGTTCAGATCATTTTTTTAATTTCACCGGAAATGACGAGTTTTGATAAAAAAATGTTATTCCCCCAAAATTTGGCGTGATCCAGGTGGTTTAACTATTCGGAATGAAACTACCGGAAGTGACAACTCCAAGGGAGCTGTTCAATTTTTTCAATGATGTTGAAAAGTTTAGCATTTATAAAATACGACAAATAATTAAAAGATTCAAATATATTTAAAGATTAAACTTTCAATCATAAAGTGTGTTAGCCTAGTTGGTTTTCTGAAATTGAAGCAGAAATAAAGATTTTTGATTATACAAGACAGTTTGTACTTAAAGTCCGGTAAGTTTAAGTTTTCATTATAATTAATTTAGTTTTAGCATGGTAAAAGAAAGTTGGGTGTTGGCCACAACATAGTCACCTCTCTGTTTTATTCTTAATTAATTTCGTTTCTTTTTACAAACTCTGCAACAAAATTCATTAATGAAGTTCTCTTCTGGCTTGTCTACCGGTTGATTTTATTTAGTAATTTTTTTTATGTAGAGCTCTTTCGGTGGTGAAATGAGTTGAACAGTTGGTGAAGTAACCAAACGCAAAACGGAATACTTGTTTAATTTGCTAATTGCCAAAACATATCGTCACTAATTATCACCAACGTACGTTACAGTATCGTCAACTTTGAAATTATTGGACCTGCTGAAAACAAAATACTTACTCGTACCGAATCATGCATTCCAAGTGAACAACAGTTATGTCCGATCGAGAAGTTACAAAGCCGATTCATATCAACAAGTACTCAACGAAACTACTGGGCGATGGTGCAGAAAGACTTCGGAGAACTGGAAAGAGTTTAAAAAATAATTGAAATATTGTAAAATGCTGACATTTGTAGTGACAACTATAACTTAAAAAGAATGGTGGAATCAGAATGTGCATCAATTTTTTAAGCAGAAAGTTAGTTTTCCCTTCCACTTATACATGATCAATTGGTTCGACTTCGTGATTATCGTTATTTTACCAGTAAATACTACTACAGTAAATACTACTAAATGGACACCACCATGATGGACACCATCAAACGAATGACGTGCGATTTTAGAAATAGTTTAGCTGTTGTTCAATAATTGGGTTTTAAGTCGTTGCCAGATTTATTAACCAAGGATGTTACAGCTATCTGGGGAGCTCAACGTACAGTGACCAGTCTTGCTGAAGCGAGAATCCATCGACCCCAGGGGTTCCGTACGTCCAACAAACCCGCCGCTTTTTACTACGCTCTGTCGATGAAACCGAAGCCATCTTTCCAGTGGCGCAGATGCCCCCCAAAACCAAAACAAATTAGTAATTAAGCAAGATTTCCCGAGTCGTTTCGTCTTAATCGTGTTGTTCAGAAACCAAATTTGTATAACTGTGAAATACAAGCTTATTTTTAATGTTTTGTTGGACGCTAACCTTGATTATTACAAGCTCTTTCGCAATCTGTTACATCGATGGAGCACTGCGTCTCATCCACGTTCTGATGTATCGCTAATATACCGTCAGTTAGCAATCCAGATGAACAAGAAGAATTTAATTTTGAGAACTATCATGAATATTCGTCTAAATTAGACAATGGTAATTATGAAGCTCATAGGAATATCAATGTTAAAAGTGCTATTGGCTGAAACCCCATAAAGTTATCAGAATTCGCCCCGCCAAAATCGGAAAAAGAGTTTACATATGAATAATCAATATTCAGGAAAGTAAAACTAGTTTTATTTTTTGATACTACGCCGTTCTTAGACAAGAAGCCTTTGAAATTAAATACAGGATGAGTCTTTTAATAAATTAATTAATTTATTTATTTATCGACATACATTTTGTGAACCCCACACCTCAATTGAGCATAGAAGCTCATTTGCTTAAGGTATGAGGTTCAAGATTGATACCCAAAGTTTGAATGTAATTTTTCTTTCGTTTATACATAGATATGTACACATATGCTGGTACATATATTTTAGGCAACTGCTTCTTAAAATTTTGTACGATCTCAACTTGTCCTCCTACTCTCGAAAGATGATTTTGTATGCGAGTACAGCTCCCAACAAAGCCAGTTGCAATTATTTTCGTTTTTAAATATTAGTTATTCATTTTTGAATTGAATTTAAAAAATTTCAAACATATTAAAAAAAAGACGTCTGCCTGACGCGAAAGTCAAAGCTATAAATGTCCGGCTTTTATCTCGGAAATGGTGCAAGATAGGAGAAAATTACTTGAATAAGCTTAAAACTCATTAGGTTGTGAGATATTGCTAATTGTTAGTTGTTTTTAAATTAGACCCATTCTTTCGAGTGCTGTTCTAAATTAGATCCATTGTTTCGAGTGCTATTTTTGATTAAGCAGTTAAAAATAAATACTTTTTCAACATGCAACATTTAGAACAACTTGTGACCACTTGTGATCATCATTCTTATGATGAAAGAGATCAAGAAAATGATCAAGAATATAATAGTATGATAAAATCAATCATTTAAATGATTGTATTTAACACAAAATGATGATATTAATAAACAATGATTAAGTGTTATCATAATATGGTAAATGTAATCATGTATTTATCATATTTTTTTTCTGAGTGTGTGGATAAATAAGATTTGTTTCTTACATCAATTACTAGTTCAGAACCACTTCGATCACCTATGTGCGGTTCTTAATGTGTTTTGTTGTAAAAATATTCATTTTATAAAATTCACTCAAAACTTTTCACAAAACTTTAACCTTTGCTATATTATTATATATATTTTGTTATTTTGGCAGAAACTTCACTCCGATCGCACCTCCTTATATTGAAAGCTATTCCCAGTGATAATTAGATTTAATATTTCCGAATAAATGGAACGGAGAAGATAGCCCTGCAGAGACAATTGAGTTTATTTATTTTTATTTGGTGTTACAATGAAGCAGTTTTGAAAAAAATAAAATTTCTATACTCAACTATGTTTGGCCCCCTATTTACAATTTTATGAACTTATGTTGTTGTTGTATATTCCGATCGAACTAGCACAACTTCTCCAAGTTTGAGAACTAATAACTCAATATTAAAAGAAAATTTGGGGAAAAGAAAAAAGGCAAGCACGAGTTTTTCATAATAACTTGAATACCAAACAACTCTAGAGGGAAATGTTCACACATATTCTTATCAACCCAATACAAGATACGCTTACTTTAGTAAACAACACTCTTAACAATGTAATGTCACCTATATATTCTATAATAAATTAATAATTTACCACCAGCGCCAGTGCTTAATATTTGTGAACTAAATTGCTGATAAAAAAAAATTCCTTTCAAAAAATATATCTGCCTCCATCGCCATCGCAACAGTTTTCGCTGACTTGAGTAAAGCATTTTAGCTAAACGGTAGACAATCAAGTACTTCTAATCCCCAGCTCAACTTCATTAAACTGAAATGCGACAAAGTCTACAAAATAATAAATTTTTAATTTGCCATGGTTCAAGAGCTTTCAATGGGTTGCATCACTGCTTAGAATAATATTCAAATATGAAGAAAACAAATTGAACAAAATTAGCTTAATGATGAGGTCGTCGTTCCAAATGCAGAAATTTTTAGTCGCACCTGAAATTTAAATTGTGGAAAAATTGTTGGCCAAAATAGAGAAGTTCTCTTTTTAGTGCACACCACAGTGAAAACCGCACATTCTGCTAGTTTTGTGAATATCCATTTTAAATTTGTCTTTTATACTCAAGAGTTTATAATTCAAATTCCAATCGATGGAATTTTCCTTTTTTACTAAAAAGTAATTTTTCTCTGTTATCATAAATCGGTGTCGGCCCTGCACCAAAAAGTTCGGTAGACTCCCACGTACTGTTGACTGATAATAAAAACCGCATATGCGATCGTAGGCGTGTTAAATTCTAAAATTGTCATACACAAAACGTGTTAGAATTATTCGCATGTTGCTGAAAACTAATTATGATTTAACGATTAGATACACTAAAAGATTGTTATGTTACCCATAAATTGTAGCGACACGATCGTAAAATTAGAACAACTCAAATACACCAGTAACGTATCGCGATTCACGCTTAATCAGATAACCATACAATGAATCAGAAATTTAATTTTATTATGATGATGACTGATAAATGATTTTATACCGGGGTTATTAATTAAATAAGTCGGGTGCAGATGACCTGATTCAGAGAGATCACCATTATTACCATGATAACATAATTCGGACGACGACGTATACAAACAAACATAAAAAAATAATAATAAATTAATTAGTTTTGGTAACTACACTTCAAACGACGGTACTTAATAGAACAATAAAATGATGAACTCCACTGGATTCGAGCGCAAATTTATTTTTTTATTGCCTATCTCAAGATGATGAGATGAAAACAATTTTCCGAAATAAATGACGTTTTTCGTTTCGTTTTGTGTTCTTCGTCGTCGTTATATTTTTTTTTTGTATAAATACGTAATTTGGTAATGACACATTTTATTTTTATTTATTGTAACGTTAAGTGGAAAAATCTTTTTCGGAGCGTTCTTGTTATTGTTGTTGTTTTTGGTATTTTCATTATGTTTATATTTTTAAATGAATTTTCTTGGGTTAATTTTTGTCTTGTGCCATTTTTGCCTTTTGTCTCTCAAAAAATCATTTACATATACAATTTTTATATGTTGTTGCTGTCAAATTTATCAATTGGGATAATCATAACATTGAAAATTGTTTTTTTTTGTTTGTTTAGAATTTGGTTCTGTTTCGAAATGACAAAGTGGAAAATATTTAAATAAATCAATTTCAGCAGTATGGAACAGCAGCAGTGTATAGTAGGTAGTGAGTGTTAATGGATTGTTGTGTTGGTTCAAGTTCAGTTAATTTTAGGGTAATTTTCATTTGCATAATTAATTTTTTGTATTTTCAGTTTATTGTGCAGAATGGGAATTTTCGCCATTTATTTTCGTATGCCCATGACTACAACAATATTCGTTAGATTGGCCTTGTTTAGTTAGAGGACATTTAAATTTAGGATTATGTCGTAAATCAATTTGAAAACCCAGGGAAATTATCTTAAGAGAATCGTTACCATTCTTAGAATTAATTCATGAGCTTCTGACTCGTTTTATCAGCTGTTAAAATCTATAATTATCGGCATTGGAGTGAAAAACGAGGTATTTCTTCTAATTTTATCGATTATCATTATCCTATACCTGTTCTTTGATTCGGGGGTTGTTCTTTGAAATGGGGGGATAGTTGAAATGGTTAGGTATGGATTATGTACCAAAACTGTGCGTTTATTGGTCAGCATTCAAGTTAAATTATCATGAATCAGAATGTGCCAGTAGGAATGTTATAAGCGAACTCCCCTGGTAACATTACAAGATTCAAAACATAACTTGCCTATGGTTATCGGGCAAGTTATGATCAAGCCATGTCTAGAAATTGTTAGCTCAGACCTTTAGAAAGTGATACAGAGTATGAATGACTATTTTAAGCCGAACAGTTGATTATTTGGACCACATGATTAGTGATTGTGAAATAATATCCGTTCCCAACAATAGCACAGCACATAAATTGGGATTTTTGGGACTCGTTAAGTTTTATTATCTAACAGACTTAAATTATCAGAAAAGGTGTAAGTCTCATCGGCACAAAGAATTGTAACGCTGTATTTATGAAATGCCAGTAACAACTAAGCACTTAAAATCTGTTGATTTATTATGATCCGAACAGAGAGCTCGTGGGATGTTAGATTATTTGAAGTAGGCGAAATTTTAATCGAAGAAATAGATGGAAAGGGTCATCCCTCAATTTTCGCTCTGCTACTGTATCATGAGATGAGAGAAACTATTCACAGCTTGACAGTAGGGCACTAGAATTGTAATTAAGAGGTCGAGGTGGTGATCCTATTATTAAAATTTCTATTAATAAAATTGATCTGTTATCAGATGAAGGCCCACCATTTAGTTCATTCCGTCACTATTAAGTTATGTGATCATTGTAATGTTCAGTATACGTGATTCAAGCTACTGGTTTAAAAGAGCAAACCTCACAAGAAAATGGAGATGAGTCTTCGGACGTTGTTATATGGCTCATCATTCATCGTAATTTGGTTAAGTTTTCCTTTTCGTTACTCTGTGGTTCTGACTCATCACTTAAGATTTTTAGTCCCTCACGCTCTTTCGACCTTCTGAACCACTATTTTTTAGAGATTACTTCTAGTGTAGTTTAGAGATTAGAGTTAAGTTTTAAGAAGTAATCAAAAGATTTCAGTTTTCGTTTTGAATACTGAATCATTACTCCAAATCATTACCCCATTCCAAAAGCAAATGACTAACTCCGTGATGGTTTGCAAAAGCTCAGTAAAATATTTTTTTGGTGTCGAGAAACTCAAATGCCACCTTGCCAGGTATTCAAAATAAAAATACATCTTTTTTAAATTTTTATTCTGGCCACAATACTGATACGCAGCTGTATTTTGTATATCTTCTTAATGACACTATCGCTGCAACATGTCGGCTGCTTTAAATCGCTAGGCAAAAATAATACCGACTTGTAATGTTTCGAGGATTGAAATTATTCTTTGTAGTTCTCAAATGCTATCTCGCCTCTGTCGAACGTTGTGGGTGAAGAATGCCCCTCAAATTTGCAGCGTTTGCCTCTTTTGCAACTGATACTCTGCTGAGACGGATTTTCAAAATAAAATTAAGTATTTTCAAGCTCCTGTTAGCTTTTTCATTCAAAAGTTTAAAGTTGATCCTGACTTCGTCTTTCTTTTGTTGCTCTTTTATTGTATTATCCTTGGTTTGCGTAATTCAATCCAACTTTTCATTTTGTTCGATTTTTTAGCATTTATTTCTGTAAATATGGCAACTTGCCCTGTTTACATTTCATTGATTTGGTTGGCTCTAGCTCCATAATTTCTAGATTTAAAGTAAACTTATTGAGATTTTAATTGTTACCGCTTTCTATAGGTTTCCATCGAATAATCCAATTTATCAACTTTTCGGTTTTTCATTGTTATGGATGTTTAACGTTCTTTAAACCAAGAATTTTAATCCATGTTTTTGTAAAATCTAGATTTTGTTCAGTTAAATAATGAAATACTTGCTCATGCAATTTCGTTGAAAACTTGTATAATATTGGTATGTATCATTTCACTAAATTGGGATTCCCGACAAATTTCGAAAAAAAAAATTTGTCGAAATAACAAGAAATATATACTATAATATGTATTGGTAAAAGTACCAACAACCGAGAGTAGTATCTGAGATAACTGGAATAACAGCAGAAATTCTACAAAGGCCATAGTTATGTATCAATGGGAATACTGGAATTACCAATGACGTTATAGGTTTTTTTTATTTTTCGAAAATTTCGTATAAAAAAATTATTCGCAAAATGACTCAAAAAATATGATGAATCTACATTAATTTTGTAAAAACTTGGAAAATTTGCTTTTCAACTCATGCGTCTTCGGGAAAATCAGACCAGGGTTAACCTTTCTTCAAGAGACACCATGGAACGGATTTTTTTTTTTTAATTTTGTTTATTTATTTATTATTTCTCGACGTTTGGGTGATTGTGGAGCCTCCCTTCAAGCTTCAGTGCTACTTGGCTTTCCTCGTTGGCGACTGTTTTAACTGCAAGGTCCATATAGAGGTCGCTATTACATACTTTCCTACGAGCATTAACAATATCAGTACTGTGTTTTGGAATCTTTAGATGATATTCAGATTACGCGGTAGCTGAATACCATACGTCCATATGGGCTTTAATATCTGCTTATATAGCATCAGTTTATTATGTATTAACAATTGGGGGTTCCTTCTATTTGTATTGAATGATTAAAGAAATTGACAGAGATGTAATGGTAAAACTTTTCTACGTTTCAGCAATAGACTGTTGTTCCAGACTTTGTCAAACAGTTGCAAGGTGAGCTGCTGCAACTCCTCTTTTCTTCAAGCGCTTTTTCTTTGATGTCCGTTATCCTATGAACTTGAATTTAACGTATATATATAAATGAGTTCTTTAATTTCAATTAATGGTTCCATTCGTTTATTAGGTTTATTTTACATAATTTTGAAATAATAGGTAGTAGTGATATGTATCTATGAGACGTTGTTTCGTTGGATGTTTTGGCCGACTTGGGTTTCATAATCACTACTGCAAATTTCCACATCTTTGGGATATATTTGATTTTGAAAGTTGCATTGATTAGAGTGGTCAAAAATCTTTATTTATTTTTGTAAGCTGTACGCTACCAATCACAAAACTTCAACTCAGCACAAGTTTTTCCCGATGTTTCCAACCCAAGTTTTCCCTTGAAAATCCAACATGCTGTCCTTGTTCCTTCAAGATCAAACCAAAGCCAAAAACTCAAAACCAATCGCACCGCTAGTAGACATATGTTTGCAATCACCAAGCAATCACCGAAAAACTATTCCTCACTAAACAAAAAAAAAATGGCCCATACAAGTCAAAATCTCAAAAACGAATGTCAAAGTGATACAATTGTCAAAGAAGGAAACATAACAATGATCACTCATTGAAAATTTACGAAAACAAACCTTACACCCAGATGGAAGCTCACATAATTTCAGAAGAAAAAAAAATATATGAACGCCCACGAGAGTTAAAAAACATTCAACCAAAATGATTTTCAAATCAAATAGTTTACAAACACAAAATAACAGATTGAAATCACAACTTCTTAGTCCAATGCACCAAATCTCCCCAGCACCGTTTTCCGCCAGCCTAAAAGAGAAGTCGAGAAGCAATCACCGAATCACCAGCTCCAACCGTTCGCCGAGATTTGCCGCTACGACATCAGCAGGTATATATTCGTCCCACACACATATGCATACCTATATGCGCACTACTCGTCTCGTTCGGTTCACATCACTCCACATCGTGAAGCCAAACTTATCTACGCAACCTTATAATATATTTCATCCTCCCTACACTAACAAATATATACGTATACAAATACACACTCTTACCGGTGAACATTCTTCTAAACCCCATCGCTGATACTCTACATCATCCAGCACTACACCCATGTACTAATCATGATCCAGCTCATCTGAGATGTTTTCACAATCCATTTCATCTTCCAAAAACTAATTCAGTCATTTCGATTCAACCGTCCTACCCATACGAACCGTCCTAGTTGCCTGACGTCAATAAACCAGTACAAACAAATCTAGACAACACGTACGAAAAGTCAAAGCCATATTTACTATTGGCCAGTCAGTCAGTGATAACATTAATTTTTTGCTAATGACGTAACTTTATGTCGACGACTTCTCTTTTACTAATGTTTTCAATACAACAACACAAATAACTACTCGACTTTATTCGTTGAAAGTTGAGCATATTAAAACAGAAGAGAAAAGTAAAATCCACGTCTAAAGCAAATTACGATGAAAATGAACGCACTTCTACTTCGATCGGTTAAGAGAGACTGATCTGGGAAGTTCTCACATCACCATTTTTCGATAATTTATCGATGTTAGTTTCTCGTTTCGGTAAAATAAAATTTGCCCCTGTCTCAATTTTTATATCATTTACCAGCCTGCTAGATTGCAACATTGTGATGTTTCTACTGCGTTTCTAGCACCAAAAAATTTATTTTCGATACTAGAACGAAAATAAGTGAAATAGATATTGTTCAATTATACTGTAGCAGGCTGTGACAGCAATGGAGAAGAAATAATTGACAAACGAAACAGTATTCAAATTAATTCTAGCAGAAAGAGACGTAGACTTCGAAGAAATATAGAAAAATGATGATGTTAGAACATCCCAGTCCTGATTTTTTAAATCGCTGACCAAACCGACACATAATAACTAATTAGGGCCTAAGGCTGTGTCCCAAACACCGACTTATTACAGACTTATTTGCTTATTTGACACCATCTTGAATAAGTCGGTCAAGTCGTTCCAATTCATTATACCGATTAATTTGTGACGTAATATCAAAAACAAAATGCAATTTCTGTTATATGGAAGAATAAATTAGATTTGAAAAAAAAATCTGCATGATTACATTTAGTCAAGGCACATTTCTGTGTAGACATACTTATTCAAATAAGTCTGCTCGCGAGGTGACTTATTTGAATAAGTCGGTGTTTGTGACACAGCCTAATCTATAGTTTTTCATTTTTTTTTTTACTTATCGTAATTTCCAAAACATACTTGGATGCAAAAATAACAATTTTACACAAAAATGCAGTGGTGAATAAAATCAGGATGCGTTTTTGATTTATTTTCACCATTTGCAATGACAGCATAAAATACCATAACATCTTCTCCAATAAACAAATTTATCACGTTCTGGTTATTAAGTCAATTCTTTTGACTCAGTCTTTTTTTTACCTCTATTACCTCGAGGTAAAAAAAATGAAGAATTGACAAAAACTTGATCAATAATGTTTTCAACGTTGACACCATATTTTCTAGGTTTACTCGGTAAAATGTTAACCCAACAAAAAACAAAATAATTTTAATTTTCACTGATATAATTTATTCACTTAACTTTTTTCGCTTCACTATCTTTCGTTGAAGGCGTCGTTGGTTTTTTGAAATACGTTTTAATATAAAATTGTACAAACATGTACAACAAAATTAAAACATCGGGAAGTGTGTACCAAAATCCAACCACAGAAATAGCATCTGCACACGATAATGACATAATACAATTGACAATAATAATTAAAAATTGGATCTGAAATTTAAATGAATATTAGAAAAAAAAAATAAATGCGTGACCTAATTAAATACAATTTGGATTTTAGTGAGCGCCATTTTATAGAAAAGCATCTTTTGATTTCCTTTCTCATCCAAAAACGACGAAAGTAGATAATACGAGTACATGAAAAAATGTACGATCAAATTTAGAACTAGAGAGAAACAGCCTAGACCACATCCTACAAACTTCACTCCAAAATATGTTAGGTATATTGTTGATATGTGATGATAGACGTGTAACTTTGATATTTGATTTTGTTTTTTACGCAGAACAAAGAATACGGTCTCGATAAGCTCAACAATTTTCAACAGAAACGAGTAGTACATAATTCTGGCACGATAAAGATTTTCTGGTGAATTACTATAGTCGGGTAATTGACATTTGTAAATCTGTGTAACAGAAACACCATGTGTAAAAAATTCTTTGGCCAGCACAAACGATACAATTATTTGAAATATGTTGTATCCCGCTAATACTGCTTTTAGAGAGTACGGTGGTCTATTTTTCATGTATCTGAAAATGCAGATAGAAACATAATACACTGTTTTATATAATTGCACCGAGAACTAACCTTGGACCAAACACATATACCACTAACAAATAAATTACACTTATTATTGTGATTTTTAGAGGGGACTCAATTAATATCCAATCATGAGTCCACCTTTGCACTGCGGATGAAAAATAGAAAAAAAATCACTGACATTATATGTTGTTAAATAATCCAATTGAGGTAGTGAGCTTACTAGTATCCCATTGTTCGAACATGATTGATTGTGATGTGTGATATCTGACCAAGAAATGGAAAACGAATAAAGCCTGATACTTAAAACAATTGTATTTAATCAAAATTAAATAACGTTTTCAAATGATTTTACAAACCGCAATCCAAAGGTGGTTTTAGAACAACAAAAAAACAAATTTTCTATATTTCAAGTGTGCCATTTACTAACGTTCTTCGGTATGAAGTCAATCTTGACCCGGAAGGCTTCGCACGTGAATAAAATTTGTATTGTAATGGCATATATCTATTTGTAATTGTCTTGTACAAATTTGATTTATTTTTTATGAATTTTTAATCGGTTTTGATAAAAGCGAATGTTAAACTATAGTGACCTGTATGCTAATGGCTGTTGTTATTATTTTGACGTAGTTTTTGTAAACAAACATACGGCGTGCGGTTACATTGTACAATAGTTTGTTTAGTGCAGGCAAACCTGTAAAATGAGGAAGAATTATAGCTTAGAAAAGAAAGATGAAAGTTTAATTTTTTTAATGACACCTTTGTACTGTCGTCATAACGTTGAACGAAATATTCATTCGCCTAATGCGTGTAGTGTACTTCGCATATTTATGTAATTATTACTTCATTTCGATTAACCTGTGTACGATTGGACTGAATACTTTAATAAATTCATTTTAGTATATATCATGGGCACGCGACAAAACGAATAGTACGAAGGCCAAAAGCGCGAGGAGAATTGTATTTGTTGATGGAAAGCTTACAGTTAATTAAATTATTAGGGTAAACTTCGGTCAGTGAAATTTTTGGACTTTAATTTGGCCGTACCAAGGAGCACTTTGATAACAAACAAGCTTTAGGTAGGCTATTACAACCACCTGAAATTAAATTTCAGTTCGAAAAGAGGCGAGCCTAGTTATAAATGTTTTTTTGTTATTTGAACGTCTAATGCCATCCGTTGATATTATCAAACCATATTCTAACTTTGAATTAATCGGCACGTAGTATACTTTTCCAAATATTGGCCTAGGACAACAATTCCATAATAAAATTTACTCAAAGTTCCGCAAACATGGGGTTGTATCATATTAATGGGTTTTTTGTTCTTCAGTCTACTATCAATGAGGGGTCCAAACTATTTTATACTTTGTAACATAGTCAATATTAAGACAGGTTGGACCACACTGGTTTTGTACACATGATAGTTAGATAACATTAATCGAGTTTGAAACACCACCAGCAAAATTTTTAGGAGATTAAGATATATTTGTAATTCTCATTCTTGATGATTGTCCGAAAATTTGTCTCTGTTAGGAGTTTTCATTTAAATTTACTTTGCATTTTCAAAATTTTATGTTAATTAGTAAGTTAGTAATTAATATTCGATTTTTAATCTATCTATCTATCCTATGGCACTATTCTGGCTTTCCCTGGTAATTGGGAAAAATATTTTCATAGCATTTTTGCCCCAATTGTATTTTTCTGGCCTACTGAAAGAATAAGTTTAGTGCAAAAATTTTGCAAACCCAATTAACTGGGAAACTTGTATGCCATAAAATTTTTATAGAGAAAATTATTTACCCATTTAACTTTGTTTCGAAAATATTTACACCAAACTTATTTTCTCAGTAGGCCAGCAAAATACAATTTAGACAAAAATACTATGAAAATATTTTTCCCAATTCCCTATTCCCAGGGAAAACCAGAATAGTGCCACTGGACATAACCAAATTTTAGCGGAATAATATTTTTTTTCGTTAGACTGAAGTGCAGGAGTAATGCAGGAAACACATGGGCAGAATTTTGAAAGCAGAAAAATTAGAATACACACGTTTATATTTTGTGATGTACATACATGTATTCTGCTTCGTGATCAAAATTCTGTCTCATGTCTATATTTCTAATTTTTCTGCCTCGCCGTAAGCTGCGCTACGTAGAAAAAAACAAATCTAACAATTGCTACTACGTTCATGCGATTTTTACTTTATTTTTTTTTTTTTTATTTTGACGTATTACCATTGAGTAATCACTTAACATGCATAAAATAATCAAACTTGATTAATGAATTCATTGTGAAAAAATCACTTGAAAGACTCTATTAAACTCTATTGAAGCAATAAAAAAAATTCTGATTGTCAAAAAACACGCTCATGTAGTTCACTTGAAATTCTGACGATAGCACTGCCGGCAGAAAATCTGCTCATGTGTTTCCAGCATAAATATGATTAAAAAAACAAAATTCGAAAGCTTTCAAATTTCCACTTGTTTTAATAAGTAAACTATTTCTAGTGTTTTTGTCGAATGTCAAAGGTTTATTTTAATTTAATTAATAATAATAAAAAATTAAATATTATTATTTGATAGTAATTTATGTTCGGTAGGAGTTAAGTCGGAAATGGTTAGCCTTTTCATAATGTTTGGAAAAAGAGTTACAATTACGCCTTTTTGATTTATTTCGTTCATGGTGGAAATACACCGAATACAATACATAACCAGTCTTGTCTTCAACTGGGATTTGGAAAGTTAACCATTCACTATTTGAACATAAGGCTGGTGCTGGTGCCAAACTTAATATACGGCTGGCACTGTGGAGCATGGGACCATAGCGTAGCAGGAAGATTGTACCTATCCTTACATATACGACTTGCACTGAGGATCTCACCACCATAGTTTGCTATCTCAAACCATAAACATTTCTGGCCTTGGATATTCTTGAGATATACGCAAATATTTATTTAACAGCAACTGGCAACTTGATAGTTGGCCACTTACTTAAATTTGAACATACGATTGGGGCCGTCCGTTTAGTCAGCATTCACCCTAACACATACCATCTTAAAACATTAATTGCCATTTATGGCTCAGGAAGTTCTTGGAAGTTTTAGACGATTTTCAACTAAATATATCAGGACCCATGTCGAAGTAAGAAAATTGTGTCATAAGGCTGGCAGTGGGGAGCTCACATAGCTTGCCCTTACCATCTGATTTATTACCATCTGAAAACAAAGAACCATTTATGCTCTAGGATGTTTCGAAAACGGAAAAATTGTTATTTAACTTGAACTGGGATTTTGAACATTTATCCAAATTTAAACACACAGCGGGTGCTGGTCACTTCGTCAGCATTCACCCTAATCCATACCATCTCAAAATATTAATCGCCATTTCTGGCCCAGGAAGTTTTTGAGAGTTATGGGCGATTTTTATTTAAATATATTTGGCGCCATATAGCAGGGAGATTGTGCCAATCCTAATACATAGCTGGCACTAAGAAGTATACCAAAGTGTGCCCTTTCCATTACCATCTCAAAACATAAAGTACCATTTCTGGCCTTGGATGATCTTAAGGAACACAATTATTTATTTAACATTAGCGTTATTTGAAACTTAGCCATTTACTCAAATTTGAACATACAGCTTGTACTGGCCGATTGTACCATCCAACATGTACCATCTCAACACAACACACAACCCCCATTTCCGCTCAAGAAGTTCTTGGAAATATTAGACAATTTTCACCTAAATTTATAAAGGGTCATGCCAAAGTAGAGAATTTGTGATAATCCTAACAAACGGCTGACACTGGGGAGACGGCTCTATAGTTTGCCCTTATCATTACCATCTCAAATAACAAAGGGATACTTTTATTTGACGTAATCTAGCATATGTCATTTACACAAATTTTGGCGCAGGAAGTTATACACGATTTTCATATAAATATATGTGGCTATGTTAAAGCAGGAAGATTGTTTCAGACCTAACATACGGCTGGCACTGGGGAGCTCAGAATTGTTTGCCCCCACCATTACCATCTCAAACAATTAAGAACATTTTCTGGCTTTGAATGTTCTGAAGGAATACAAATTTCTATTTAGCATTGACTGAAAATTCAGAATGTAGCCATTTACTCAAATTTGAACATAGGGCGGTTCGCAGTACCGGGTACCTCATTATAAGTTCCGTAAAATATTATCAAATCATAATAAAATGACGAAATAGTTTTTTAAACTTAAACTAACTTGGAAAATGGATGGGATGTTTTGTTGTTGTATTTATTTAAAATCGTCTTATAGAGGTATAAAATCAAAAAATTCAGATGGAATAGAATAGTTTCGTGTAAATAATTTTTTCTCTGAGATGGAAAACTGGGATAACTTTATATACACTGCTCGTCAAAAAAAGCCGGACACTTCAATTTCTTCGTAAATCTTCAATTTCTAGAGCAATTACGCTATTTTAAAGGCACTGTCATATTAAATAGTATACATAACCGTAAAATAAGTGTAACAGAAACCGTGTTTTTTTATTTAAAATCCAATCACAGCAACAAAGTGTAATAAATGAAAAATATTCAAAATTTCGATTGTTATGTTTCTAAATAAATGGGCATCTATCAATTGTTTTGAAACATTGAAAGTAGCATTTATTGTTAGTATTATTATTACAGTTAACGTTAACAATGCTTAGTTATTATTATTAGCAAATATTATAATTATGAAACCATGAAATATCGCAAAAGTAATCGGTTTGAGTGAGGATGGCCGTAGCGTGCGTTATATTGCTGCCCACCTACATTTCCCTCGAAGTACAGTTCAAGACACTATTAAACGATATCGTGAAACTGGTCAGTATGAGCGAACGGTTGGATCAGGTCGTAAAAGAGCAACAAACGAGCGGGACGATCGGTTTATGGTATCAATGGTACTGCGAGATCGTTTCGAAACAGCTAGAATCGTCACTGGTCGATTGGCACAGGTACGTGGTGTCAATATTTCAGTTAGCACAGCATCGCAAAGATTAAATGAACATGGATTGCAGTCCAGGAGGGCTGCTACAGAGCCAGAGCTTCTTCCAGCTCATCGAAGAAACCGTTTGACTTTTGCTTGTAACCACGTCAGTTGGACTACGGACGACTGGAAGTCCGTGTTGTTCACTGATGAATCAAGGTTCAGTCTGCGATCACCGGATGGACGGGAAAGAGTATGGTGTATGGTGGAGATCCGGAGAGTGATATTCACAATGTACCATATCCCCAAGAGTCCCATTTCATGGCCGCTCATTAATGGTGTGGGCATGCATTTCTATAGACGCCCGTACGGACCTTGTATTTCTACGCGGCGGCACTAAAACTGCCTAAAGGTATATCGTGGAATGTCTAGAAGAATTTGTAGTTCCATACGCCCCATTTATTGGACAGCAATTTAAACTAATACATGATAACGAAATGGCCCCACGTTACAAACGTCGTCAACAATTATTTGGATAAAGTGGGAATTGACCGAATTGTTTGACCCGCTTGCAGCCCTGACCTTAATCCCATTGAGCACATGTGGGATATGCTAGGGCGTCGTTTAAGGCAAAGGGAAGTCGCTTCAGAAACCTTGGATCATCTTCAATCAGCTCTGCAGGAAGAATGGGAAATGATACCTCAGGAGTACGTTGCAAACCTTGTGCACAGTATGCCAAAAAGGATGCTAGATGTGATCAGAGCTCGTGGCGGAAATACTCGATACTAGAGTATGGACCACTTAGATTTATTGTTGGTCTTTATTTAAATAAAGATGCAGATATATCAATATACGTTTTTCGGTAATTTTGTTATTTCAAATGTTTTGTGATCCTGTGGTTACTTTTATTAAACGATAACTTAATCCGTTAGTGCCTTTTGGCGCACATTATATTATTTCGTACAACCATAACGCGAATAATGCGAATAGTTACCGTTAACACAAATATTTACTGAAAAAATGTAGTGTCCGGGTTTTTTTTTTTGACGAGCAGTGTAGTATATGTTTATTTGTAGCATCAACCATTCAGTTAAAATTGCCGGCAAAAAGCACATGTGCTTTTCGAGAATCACTATAATAACAATTAGTGTTTATTTTGCGCCGATACATTTGTTAAAAAATAAATTCCTCCTTGTAATAGATGTGTTGTTGAAAGATGTTGTTTATAAAACAATTAGCTTGTTTTTGGTTGCTGTCCTTTCTTGCATATTTAATTTAGGAGTGGAATACTTCCGGGATACTTGAAAAAAGAAAAATGATTAATAATTATCGCCTAACCTCACTCTGATTTTGTTTTAAAAATAATTGAAAAGGTAACGAAAATATAATTATAATTTTGCTTGTTTGTATTTAATCTGGCCAGAACAGATTCTGGGACCGAAGCACTCCAAACTCTTTTGCGGTTTACTTTTCACGTCCTATTTTAAGCAGTAGCCAACCCAAGCACGTGCGGCAATAATTCCGATTTACGTAGAAACATCTGATATGTAAGCTGGTTCGGCCCATTTGTTCTGTACTTCGACAAGAGGTCATAATTGTGCTCAGGTTCATCACCTGTCGTAATCAGATGAAAAAAACCAATTTTGATCCCGCCCCTATCGGCAACCGTACCCGATCCAAACGCCAACTTTTTAACTACTGTGCCGATTGATCAGTAGTTTTAAGTTATCTCAATACTAATAATTTTCTTTCTGAAAAAAGAACAGAAAATGCACTTTTATCTTGCCTAGATCAAGTAACTAAAGGCCTAAGTATGCGAATAACTGGCTAACTGACTAATTTTATTCATTAAAATGACAAAGGCTTTTGATAAAGTTGAAAATTCAACCCTATTATACAAACTGTTTCGCTGCGAATTTCGTGATGCACACTTCTAATGGTTTAACTCGTATGGAAGAAATCATAGTGTTGAGTAAGGAATTAAAAATCAAACTAGGGGTTCCTGATGTTTCCGTCTTAGGACCATTACTTTTTGTAGATTCTATAACAGGAACATTTGAACGACATTTCAATTGATCTGTTACTGTAATATTTACCGACGACGTGACTTTTGACATACCGACAAAATGACATACCGACCCCGGTATTACATTTATTTGTATTTTTACTCTACGCCAATAGAAAGGGTCTGGAATAGGCAACTTGAATTGAAAATACTAATATGGCTTAAAAAAATAGAGTACCAGAGGTTGGGCTTCTTCCTGGAGCGATACGGTATACCTATCGGAAGTTTTCGTCATTAACATCGTCAATTTCATTCACCCGAAATGCAAATAAAATTTCATTTGAAATGGTTGGTTGCAACCTTGACACTTTTTCCAGTTCATTGAAATATGGAAATATCGATATTATATCTTACATTTTTGATCTAACTTGTAAATCTAAAAAAAAAATAATGTTAGTTAGTTTTATTTAAATTCAAATCGATAAACTACAACTGAGAACTAACACACACAAAAAATTTAGGTTAATGGGGTTTCGTTTTTTCTGTGTGAAGTTATGACCAAAACATTATTTTCTCGAATAAAATATTAATTTTCATCCGGTACTGAATGAAAATAATTTTTTTTAAATTATTAATAAATATTTCATGGTATATTCATATGTTTGATTTTTTGGTGTAACAGATTTTTTTATGCGTTCTGTTTTTATTTTATAAGGTTCAGTTGGAAATAGCATTTCGGCTAAAATCTCTAATTGTAACCGCAGAATGGGGCCGATTTTTGCGGTAAAAAAAATCGTCAGTCCGCATTATGATGTTAATACAATGAGCACACCACCTGGAACTGTATTAATAAAATTTTAAATCCGACGATAAAATTGATTGAGATGCAGGTTTTCAGACAGAACTGAACGATTAAGTGCGATCTGCATGCCGAATCATAATCGTTTTATGAAATTTAACAAAATACAACCTGAAATTCACTCTAATTTAATAACATACTACTCTACTTGTTCAAATTAGGGTCATTGGATATATCCAGCCCTTGTAGGTTTATATTTGAGATGTCTGAATTGTAGATTTGCCTTCTTGTAGAATTCTGTTTGGGCTGGATGCAATATCTTCATGTTAATTGATTTTAGTTATTATTATTAAGTAAATGTCACACTCCTTAATTTATTAAATTTCATACCTTGAAGAAAAACAACAAAAACAAATGAAAATAGAACAAACTAAGTTGTCAATTAAAGCACAGGCTCAAACCAAAAGACAAATTTTGCCTCAATAAACATTGAGAATTTACATTTTTTAGTGAGATATTTTGCTCCAGTCCATAAGATGTGTGAGGCCTACATGGGCTAGATACACACATTGATTCCAAGATTGTGATTTAATAATTCTAGTATTCATGTCTAGAAGTGCTATATAAACGCCGTAATTGTGAAAAATTTAGTATTAGTATTTTATAGTGGGTGTTACCGGGTTTTTATTATTTAAGTTAATTAATAACACTCACTATTTGTTTGTTCATAAACTATTTTATTATTTAATATTTTCTTATAAAATGTTATTTTTACACTTGTTCACAAAATGGTGTGTGAACGATTGTTCGCGGCACTTTCACTGTGTTAGTTATTATTTTTGAGACTGTGTCTCTTGAGATTCTAAAACGCGACTAATTCTTTTTCGTTTCTTCTTTCCTTTCGTGTCTTCCCGATATTAATTCTCGATATTAATCGATAATCGATTAATATCGAGATTCGCGAATGTAGTTGGCGAAATAGCTATATTCAGCAAAACGAGCAATGCCTCGTAATTAAGCGGCGCGGTGTATAAATAGTTTTGCTACGAGGAGTGCCACGAAGTGAAAAGGATTTTGTTTATTTTGAGCCGCTACAATTTCTTGACGCATATCACAGCCGGTTCAGTCAATGTCCCGCGAATATCATAGCGGTTCTTACTAAATATCAAATCAAATAGCGTATTGCATTGGATTAAGATTTTGTTTTGGATTAACAATTTTCCAAATCAACGTCCATTTTCGTATTTAGTTTCTGAGTGCATTGTTGGCGAGTTGAAAGGTTTTTTCGTATGTATTTAATTATTTCATGATTTTATTAATATTTTAATTTCATTTTACAAATATGAATAATATTTATATAGATCATGTAGCTTGAAATATCACTTTTTATATTTTAATACAAAGCTTTAGTACTAAAAATTGGATTAAATTTTCGTAAATCAAATTTTGTTTGGAATTATATGAAGCAGTTTCGGGTTAACATATAATGCAATACGTCTAACATTTGTGACCAAAACAAAATTTGGATCTAATTTTTCATACAAAATTTGAACTGATCAATGGATACCATAAAATGCAGCAAAAATAGCCATCATTTCAAAAAAGATTACAAACATATATCCAAAAAGAATCTAGATTAAATTGGCAGCAACATTGTTCCACACCAGTGTTTTCAAAATAAAAGTCAAGTTAATTAAGATCTTCCATAAGTACTTTTTATTTTATCGCAAATGTTTTAGAAAGTAAAACCAGGAAAAAAACAATTTTTTATTAAAATGACAACAAAATAATGTCATTATCCTAAAAGTTTATCAGAAATTACGAATTTTGATAAAAAAAAAGAGTTTTAACCGAAATTTTGCAACTCTACAGCCAAGACAAGACGGCTTGACTGATTGAGATGAAACATCATATTTAAATGTCTCCATAATTCGAAGATCTTAAAGAGAATCCATTGGACCGAAAGTTAGGCGGAAATGATTTTAAATAAAAGCTTGTATTACAACAAAAAAATATTTTTACAGCTGTTGGTTTGATTTCGAAAAGGCAAACAGTATCACACAGCAGATGTGTGAAATCTAAACACTAGTATCGTTAGAGAAAATTGGTGGAAACTGCTCTCTACTCCCTTGGTTATTCTATTGGGAAATTCCTTGAGCTTATAGGCTAGACTCAAACACCAAAACGTGTTGTTTTGGCTAATCTGTCTGGATTCTAGATGGGGTGTTATTCCGCTTCTTTAGAACTTGGTTATAAACGGCTTGAGCCTTCACATTAACTGGTATTAGATTGACCATCACAGACAAAGTAGAGTACTTGGGTCTTATTTTAGACAGCAAGCTATGCTTTACTTAATAGACAGCCACTATAGCGCTTTACTCTTGTAAAATATCCATCAGGAAAGAATGGGGTTTCAAGACCCACATCGTAGACTAGCTCTACACTTCAATCGTTCCGTTTATTAGTATTATTGTCTGGTGGCTGGCGAGCAAACTATTGAGAACAGCTACCCGGTACATCAGTGAAGCACTAAAAGGGACACGCCCCCAAGAAATGAAGATTTTCCTTCATCCCTTGGATATCCTAAATCTCCAAGTGAACGTATGACCACATGATACTCATCTATCCTAAAACACAGGGATACCACTAAAACCAGCATAATCCCTTCTGCCACCATAATTTGACCAGAGGGTTAGAATTGATACTACTATACCACTATACCAGAGAGCACTTTGTGGAAGATGCTTTATTGAACCCTGAATGTGTTAACTTCGTTACGGATGGTTTACAGATGGACGGTAAGATTGGGGATAAGGTCTTCTGTGTTAGATGGAAACTAAACATCCCATTCCCTGACCACTGCAGGATGCCTCAAGCCGAGTTAATAGTAACGGGACGGGATAAGGGGCCATAAACTGGTTGAGGTGAAATGTAATATCTAAAAGAGATATTATCATTTTTACGGCCATTCAAGCTGCGATTCATCAAATCGAATCATCAAAGATGGCTGTTCAACATTCATTTGATGTTGGTGTCAGGACATTTTAATATTACGGGAACTTCAACGGCAGATGACCTCGTCGAGCTACGTGCAAACTAACGTTTCAGGAGGAAATCTTGCAGATTAGAACGAATAACATATGGGTTAAGTGCGGTGCTTAGCGGTAACATATGGGTTAAGTTGAGTGCCTCTTGCGTAAAAAATTAGATCTAATTGCCATTCAGATAGCTGAAGGTTGTGGGTACTATTATAGGGCTTTTTCTCATGTAAGCAAGCAGCCTCACATACGGAATGTATTTCATTTGCTTTGCATCTGTCTCCGTCTAGCCTCAAACAGGACAAATTCCAGGGGGAAAATTTAAAATATAATAATCGTCTTTAAGAATAATGAGGAAATTTGGGGAAATGGCTTATCCTAACCCTCGGCAAGGCTCTGTTTTTCTTAAGATTTGGTACTTTTTAGAAAGCTCAGATCATATAGCACCTAATCATATAGGTCGTGTCAGATTGTTGTGGATAATGTTTTAAATGTAAACCAGGAGAATTGTCATTGGTATTTATTACTTTTAATTTCTTTTAATAATATTTTAATTTCCAAATTGAATATGTATTTTTTCAAATTGTATTTTTTTTTTCATTTTGTAAAACCTAATAATTTTTATTTTTTCCTATTACAATATTATAAATTTTATTCTAAACGAAAAAAATCCATAATAACGAGACTTTGTGGTAGTTACACTAATTCGAGTGAGCAAATTTAGTATTGTTGTTATTTTACGACGGCGACTGGAAATATTCTAGACTCTTGCTTGACACCGGCTCACAGGGACTAGGAGTTAGGAAGACTAATGATCAGATATTAATCCAAGTTCCGATGTAGTGGAGAAATTCCAATGTATCTTCATCTATATACTGATCTAGCCCTCTAAAAATTATGGGAGATTGAGGAGTTTAAAGACGTCGCCTAATATAGGGTGAATACTTTTGTCTTGATCACATATATAGTCTACCTGTTAAGACTAGTCTGCAAAAAACTGGATAATTCAAAAAGATGGCCCTATAAGAGGAATGTCAGAAGAGACGATAAGCATCAAGTAGAACCTGCTAGTTCAGTCAAAATAAAGGTTATATTTCAAAGCCCATGGTTGCTAAGAATTTATTGGGATAAACCCCTACCGTATCCAATTCAGAAAACCTTCACAGCAATACGGATTAAGAATTGGAATTTCAGGAATTAACGGATGTATCATAGTAAGCTTACGCAACTATGGTTTACAGTCGAGTGAAAATAAATGGGTACAAGGTAATCAAAATACTACAAAGACAATAGTGCCACCAATTCCAAAGAAACAACTTTGAGCTGCAGTGTTGGAAATGTTCAAATGTAATTTAAGTATTTATCTTTATTATTGGATCTCGTTATGCACACGGAGATGACAAACCTATGCAGCTAATCGGGTATAAATATTGGGGAAATTTTTCGCCACACTTTGTGGAAGAACGGCCTACTCCCAAATAAATAAAAATGTATTGGCCAAGTCAGGATTTTCAACGTAACTTATAGGTCTTATTCTTGAATGTAGAAGACAACATTGATTGGCTGTCTGGCCTCACAAGCATACAAGCAACCGGAAGCTGCTCCGAATTCTAAAATAAAAGGTCCCAGGAGCAGTATATAACGCATTTAACTACAGGCTCACTAAGATTTTAAGAACTGATAGGACGGCAAAAGCATGGCATATTGTTAAACACCGCCCGAAAGCTCCGAGATCAGATTAAATAACATACCTTACCATGAGCTCTAAGCACCCAGGTAAATAATGGTGAACGCCGTTTCATTACGAGTAAATGTATATTGCCCAAAAACAACATCACAGAAACTCTTTGAAACGACATATCTACGGTTTAGCACATATCCCTTGCAACAATACAAGCCTTAAATTAATTACGTGTCAAAATTGTTGAAACATGTTCGTCACACCACATATACCCAAAAAATACTAAAAATCTATCATACAATGAAAATATATTTGTTACACTTAACCTATTTATATCCAAAAGCTCTACATCATTCAGGTAGCATATATCTTCAATTGATTCGGCAATTTATCTAAAACATTTTATGTTTATGTTATTTGTGTTTTTATTTATATCAAAAGGAATATTTTATAAACTCCATGACATTTTCTATTGTTGATTGGAAAAACAAAATTTTGACGTGAATTTTTTTTTGTATATGAGGGTGACAGACACAAATTTTCTGTTGAGATCTGGAGAATCACGTTATGTCTATATAAATAAAAATTGTATGTGGAACAAAAAATAATAAGATGCTGAATTCGTAAACGTAAACTCACTCGTATCGACCAATCCTTTATCTATTTATCAAGCTGATAATTTTTTGGATTTTTTTTTAAGCTCGAATTTTTTGACATGCATTTTAGTACCTAAATCATCGCTTGGTATTTATTAAATGTGCTGTAATTTTAGGCGACGGTTTTTTTTTGGTGTCCGGATTATATAAAACCGATACTCTCTAAAATCCATTTGCAATCTGTCTTGATTCACAATTTATCTGGTTTTTATTGTAGCCTTTTTGTGAATTAATGGAATAATTTACGCCTTATTTATTTCAACCGTCTTCAAATTGCTAAGCATACAAAAAACGTATTGAAGTTGGATGGGCTTACCGATATTGTTGGTAATTTACATTTTTATCGTATTTAAATTTTTCGTAGACAAACGATGCAGAGGTATCACACAAATTTCCCATACTAGGGCTCCTAATATGACGAGGTTAAAAATCAAAGTGTTTATTATAGTTCAAATTGCCTTTATGGACATAATTAAGTTACCAACTTCAATTACTAGAAAATCTATCACTCTTCAAATTGGTTCATCCCTTGCAGCACACATCATTCTTTTTTTGGTTTAATTACCATACTCTCCATTGAACCCTCTAAAATATATTTTGTCCCTTCAAAATTTACATAATATTTTGTTATCACATTTTTAAGTACAATATGTTGACTAAAATAATCATCACAGCGAAACATGATATGCGTATAAATATTTCAGAGTTCGAGTCCCCTCCGCACAATCTCGCATTAATATACATAAATCTCCTATATATACTATTTTTTAACTATACATGAATACATCATAAATAAATCAAATTTTTACTGCAATTTAAAATCAATTTCAAAACTGACATAAAAAAATGAAAAATAAAAACGAAGGCATCCCCCATCTTATAGGGGTTAAGTAGAAAATATAAATTAACTTCATTTCATATAAAAATAATTTAATTTTATGATTTTTAAAATTATATTTTTGATTTAAATTAAATATATTTTATTAAGTGCTTGAGGGTCTGTTTCATGATTTTAATACAGCCAATAATATTTAAATTTATTTTGATGGTGATGTTGATGATGGATGAGTGATAACGACAATGTAAACGGGAAAATATTCAGACCATTACAACAAAATTGTCATCATGGAATTATTTTTACATGTCGTAGTGTAACGCTGTGTATCATCGAATTTTTTATGGACAGTTAGTGACGTATCTAAGTGTAAATGAAATTAAAATTAGAAAAAAAAAATTTGATTTCGCAAAATACGAAATACAAAATCGTAAATTCGATCCGCCGTGAATATTCCTATTATGGAACTTTTATTTTGGTCGTAAAATTTAAGACCATCAAGTATGCTATGTTGTGTTGTTTTAGCTAAAAGGGAAAACGTTACAAACTTCATTCTAAGTTGGACATTAGTTTTGAGTTAACTGTCAAATAAAAACAAACATCATTTTGTATTTATTCTTGGGTTTATTCTTGTATTTATAATATATTGAGTTAATTAAACAACTGATGTTATATACAAGTAATTAAATTAAAATCGTTTAATTTGATAATTGTGATAAAAGTGTGTTTCGGGAGTTTATATATGATGGACACAATTGGATTTTTTGTTGATTCGAGCGATAGTGAGCAAGTAACGCCGGGTTATATTCAAAGGAAACGCCTGTGTATCACGTCTAATGTTATCGACATGCCGAATAAAAGGTACCAAACAATTATTACAATTTTTTTTATAAATACAATTAGTTCAGATTTATTAAACTGTTTTGAGTTAATAAAGACGTAGTCAATATTATTTTGAGGGAAACCGAATCTCATTTTAAGCCGACCAAAAATAAGGAAGCAATTACTCCGATACTAAAGCTTGGAAGCATGTTTCGATTCAGGAGTTAGCACATATATAAATATAATAAGGCCAGCCAAAAATGAACGTAATTTTTTTAATAGAAGTCGCATTCATACGACCAATAAAAATCCGGGATTTTTCTATCCCATCGTTTTAACCAATTATATCACGTAAATTATACAACAGACACGCCTCTTTTCATACAAAAGAGTTGAAAAAAATTGAAAAAAAATCTCGTATGAATACGGCTAGAAGAGTGTTCACAGTTTAAACATAATGATGGTAATGTTAATCACTTAATAGTTAATTTAACAAAATAATGGAAATAACATCAGTTGATTCGTGTTCCGGAGGCTGTTCCAAAACAGGATTATTATGGAACAAAATTGGAGAGCAGGGGATAACACGTCTTGGTTATTATTTAGGAAATTCCGAGTATACTCTAGAACCGTGGATGATGTCACCATACCGGGAAACTTCTGAAGGGTCTAATGAGGCTCTTTTTAACAAGATCCATGCCAAAGCTCATTCAATTATATAACATGTTTTGGTATACTAAAGGGACGTTGGCGATGTTTGTGTAACGGGAACTACATTATACGCCTGAGAAAACCGCACAAATCATTAATGTGAACTGCATGCTTCATAACTTGTGTGTTAGGTATAACGTGCCGATAGACGAACATGAAATTGAACCAGAGGATAATATTGACACAAATGCCAAGCTAGAAGTGATGTCGGATAATTTAGCGGAAGAAGCCAAAAGAATTCGGGATTCACTAAAATATGGTTTAAAATAAACTTTAAATTCATTGTTATTATTAAAAATTGTATAAAAATTAAATTTTTTTGAAAGATTAAATTAAATAAATAATCTTTTATTTAACTCTTCTTCCTTTAGTTCTAATTCTAATTCTTCCACTTTTAACATATTTTTTTTCTAGTAAAATTTTTTGGTTTGATACCCATTATGCTTTTCCGAATTTTAATCTATCATTTTATGTTTTTCGTATCTCTATAATGACGTTGATAATTTCCTTTCTATGTATTTCTCACTATTATCTTTAAATTTTTTGAAGTTTTCGTGGTGTTTTTTCTGTATTTCAACTTGGCGTTTTTTTTTTTTTTGATTATTGCGGCTTTCGAAATGTGACGAACTTTTAGTTGTGAGATGTATATAGCTATTGTTTGTAGATAGTAAAGGTTCTATGCTAAAAGTTATGTGGCTTGAGTTGGCAGGGGGCTTGTCATAGTCAATCGGAAATTTATTGGGGTTTAATTCATGAAAAATTTCCGCTTCAAATTCTTCTGTGATCATGGAATTGTTGACATCGATATTTATGAAGCTGTAGGTATTTTATATTCAAAAGTTTTTACTTTAAGGCCCCCGACCTCTCCAGTTATATCGAGCAACCTATCAACCCTCTCTAGTTTGCAAATTTTTTTATTTTGTATGGACCCCCTCCGGGGGGGATTTAATTCGTTGGTAATTTCAGTCCACAAATGTTAGATAGTCTCTTTATATTAAGGCACATTTAAACAATTTTTGACTATGTGGAAATTTTTTTCCATAAAAGAAATTAAAATCTTAAATTGGCGACCATTGGTAAATGACCTACAAAACACACAATAAAAAAGTTCCAAATAAGTTCGTAAAATTCGATTTCTTTTTTTTTTCAGCACAAAATTTCATAATACGAATTTTCACGACGGATCGAATTTTGCGAAATCGTAAAAAATTCATAATAGGCCCGGGTTTCCCTAACTATTGAAATTCATCTTAAATCTTAAAAATGTGAAGTTTACAATTTCTGCTTTCTGTGCTTAAAGCGAAAACCCGAATGATTTAATCGTATTAACGAAATAACTGCGCTAATTAAATTTAAAATACAAGGACCATTTTCATATAAGAAAATAATATTACATAGACGTCTCTATAAGCAATTTTAGATTGTTTTGGATAAAATTTAATAGATAAACATCACGTAGATAAAGTTGTCCCAAATTTCTATCCTCCAAAAAGGTAATGTATATTAAATCTCACAGGGTGAGAGGCGAAAATTATCGATTATATCGTTGGCTATGTGGGCAGCGCCGCCTTCTTCGTAAAACCAAATATCGGCCAAGGCTTCCTTTTGAAGCACGATAACGGTGGTCATTGACTGTTAGTACGTCTTCTTGCACATTTTCTATTATATTGGTTTGCATAATTCTTGTTAAGATATATTCTGGATATTGTAAAATATTTCGATAAATAGCCTTAGATTGACTCAGTCAAATGGGTTGTCATTTCCAAACAAAGAGTTGGGATATTTTTTTTAGTTCTGATAAATGAAGACGATTTTATTAATTTGAATAAAATTTGTTTTGATAAATTGTGAATATCGTACAGTTTGTCGGAAAATTCCACTATGTATATACATAGAAATGTTAGCCCTATGTCGACACAATCAAATGAGTGAGCCATTTGCAAAAGAAATGGAGTCGTATCCGTTTTCGTTCTCGTAAATCAAATCGATTTTAGTGGTTTCAGTAGTTTAGATAATTTCTCGACATGGTAGAGTTTATCGGAAAACTATTCTATATGAAAATGATAGCCTTAGATTGACACAAATAAATGAGTCAAGAGCCATTTCCAAAAGGAAGGGAGAGGTTTTTTTTCGTTCTTGTAATTCAATTCTATTTTATTAGTTTGAGTAGTTTTAGTTTAGATAAATTCTGGATATCGTAAAGTTTGTCACTATGTGGAAGTGGTTAGGCTTGAGTTGACACAATCAGAAGAGTCGGGAGCCATTTCCAAACGTTGCGAAAGGAGGTCATTTCCAAACGGTGGAAATGTTATCCTTAGGTCGACACAATCGAATGAGTCGAAAGCCATTTCCAAAAGAAGGGGAAATGTACCCTCTTTCGTTCTTGAAAATTAAATCGATTTTATTGGTTTAAGTAGTTACAGTTTAGATATATTCTGGATAGTAGAAATGTTAGGCTTGGGTTGATAGAATCAGGTGAGTCCGGAGTCATTTCCAAACTGTAGGGAGGGTATCCTTTTTGTTCTCGCGAAAAAAAATCTATTTTAGTGATTTGAGCAATTCTGGCTTGGATAAATTTCAAATATATTACAGTTTGTCGAAAAAGATAGCTTTAGGTTGACACAATCAAATGAGTCAAGAACCATTTCCAAAAGGAGGCAAGAAGTCATTTGCTTGTGTCAATATAAGGCTAATATTTCCACATAAACCACGGGTCCATATTCCCACGGGCCTAATAAACCAAAAGACGTAAAGAAAAAGAAAAAAATAAATATATTGATGTTATAAACATAACTATCATCCTCCAATTTGTACTGGATGATATGAAGCTTGCAACGTACACTGTATACTGTAATTGTGTCGAGATTTTTAAAGATTTACCATTCGTTATCTCGCTGAAGTCCGAAAAAATTATTCTGCTCTATATGTGTGGTGTTGCGCAGACTGAATCTCCGTCCTCCCTACAGCAGTAGCATTCAGACGGATTGGCTGATCGGGATGAAATTTCTACATTCGCTAAATTGAAAATTGTTGCGAAATACGGTGGAAATCTGTGTACCGGAAATGGCAGCTTCTATAGGGCCTTTTTTCAATTTTTGCAATGATGTTGAAAAGTATAACATTTACGACAAAGAATTTAAAGTTTTAAAAAAATTAAAAGATTAAATTTTTTACAAGGATTGGTCTTGTTGGCTTTCTGGTTAAATTTTAGAAAGCTGAAGAGGGCTGATAAAGTTATTTAAATTGAGTTCCCGAAAAAATTCGATAATGAATTATTTTATATATCTGAAGAATGTTCTAAAGAAAAATTTTTCATAGCATTGAATTTTAAAGTTAGATGGTCATTTATTGATTATGATTATAATGCGGTTCCCATCTAAGTAAATCACCCATCAGACCAGACATGTCATGCTAGTTTATTAAATTATATGTATGGCTACCTTTACGCAAATATTAATATTCGTGTGTATATAAATCCTACACCATAATTAATACTGTCGCGCCACTTAGACTTCATATATACCGACCATTCATATGTGCAATACACATAGTGTTTTGTAGTTATCTTTATCAATGTATATATTTTGTGATAAAATAATGGTATTTGATCACACTTAAAACGTGGTTTTTATTTTACAAATTAATTGATTGACACTTGTGTTAGCGCGCGCGACGGCTTATAATTTACATATCACTTGAAACATTTATTTGTTTATTTAATATTTATATTTCATTATTTCCGATATTTGTGTAATGAGAAATCAATATTTTACTTCACTATAAATAGAAATTGCTATCATTATTTAGTTCTTCTAGATAATTTTAATTAAAGGTATTGTGTGCCCTGGTAATTAAAACCTTAAGTACTAAACCTAAAAGTACTAATGCTAACTAATGATGGTTAATCCTTACCAGCCACTAAATTGCCATAAAATTTGCTAATTAAACTCAGGCTAGTCAATCGCTAAAGAATCACATACTGTGGTGTGATTCACCAGTTGAAACAATTCGGGAATATTAGACGAACTCTGCCACATCTGACAAGGGACGAGAAAAAAACATTTCCATCTACCTAGTGTTAAAAAGGCATTTTTCAACACAAAGACATTGATCTAATAGAAACTTAAAAGTTAACCTTGAAAGACTCTGTTTCTTGGGGCTCAGTTTTGTTGAATCCATCTCAGAAGAACTCACCCAACAACGTTTAATTTAAAATCTAATTTAATTTAAAGATGGACAGAACTCTCTATGATGGGTCATTTGTTCATAGGTTTAGTGACGTATCAGAGCAAGTACAAGCTACTTGTTTATGTTCAAAAGTAACAACGGGAAAACAGATGCACTGTATAGTCTTGTAACCGCCAAAATGAAAGCAGCTCCGACGAAACTGATAGTAACATTATACTATAAAATTCTGATGGATAAAAGTTCATATGCCAGTAACTGTAATATTATAAAAAATTAAAACCACGTTACAACTACAATACAACTAAAAAAATAATTACGACAACAAATCTTATATTTCCGAAACGTTCAACGAATCGAAAAACGAAAGACTTCAATCTCTATACATAAAATGAAAAAGCGACGAACCTGATATTACATTAATTTATTCAAACTGGCGTCTAATACTGCTCACAGCATCTTATAACATTGAGTATTGCATTGTCATCGAGCACTAAGGCGTTCTGTAAGATTGAGCGCTATAACACGCCAAGAAAACAATTGAAGTTTATGTGAATTTAAAACTATTTTTAATAGGCTCACTAATAACTATACGGATCCAACTAAAATTATAATTTCAATCGCCCTCAGTAATCTGTATATGTGTGAAGTAGTAATAGCCACATCAAAACTAAACATAGACTCACCTCCAATTTTTTCAAACTTTATATGGTAGAGCTAGCACACAGAAATCTACGCGATGCATTCAAAAGCTACGCAACATATTCAATTGATCGACGAACTACACAAGATATTTTGAGAGAATATTTTTTTGAGTGTATTATAAAATTTCTTAAATATTCAAAATGTTCTCCTGAACTCGAAAATGAA
The DNA here is from genome assembly GCA_947310385.1 of Nephrotoma appendiculata. Lineage (NCBI taxonomy): Eukaryota > Metazoa > Arthropoda > Insecta > Diptera > Tipulidae > Nephrotoma > Nephrotoma appendiculata. The sequence continues at coordinate 344,010,461 of OX371224.1, forward strand.
TGATCAGTTCGTTATTCGAGAGAGTTTATCATTGAATGGATTAGAAAGTCCTTAAAATTTGAAGTTTTGGACGGAGATGATCGAATTTGTCTTGCACGTAGTCGGAACCTCGGAAACGTAAGATAATTTTGTTATTTAAGTGAACATGTCAATAACATTGTCTTTAACTTAATCCTTTTGGATATGACACATCGATAGTCAAATTGGTTTTAATTAGTCTGCACGCTACACTTAGTTAATTTTCTAAGTTGCGTTAGGTCATCATGGTAGTTGTCTTCAATGAAGCGTAAAATTGCCTTAACTTCTCCTCCACCCCACCTGAGGTGAGACAGGATATTTAACAAGGAAGCTCCCAGGAATTAGTGTGGCATCAAGTTTGTCACATAGTTACCTATAAGACAATGTCTTGAAATGTCTCCCATAACTTGCAGAAAAAACGCCTTCGCAGAGCTATCAGGTGTCTGGATCTTAGCAGGTTTCGACAGATTTGATCGGATCTGCCTATTGATACTAATGATGCGGCGGTGCAAACCCATCTGGCACTTAAACAGTTCCGCTAGAGGGACAATTCTGAAATTTAAGTATTTACAAATATGCGACTATCCAAATAATATATTATATCTTAATCAAATAATACATTATATCTACGGCTCCCATTTTTGCAGTAATTCAGCTGGCAAAATATTGCAGTAGTAGGGAAGGCGAAAGGAGTGTTTCAAGTTAATTGCATCACAAAACACTCCACCCCTAGCTGCTCTCACTTAATCTTCTCTGGTGGGAATATCAATTCTAAAGACGAATGTGAAAAAATGCTAAACCATGCTACTAATTTTGGGTAAAATAGACTCATATACCTGAGGTTGTGTTTAAATTTCTAAAAAACTTCGAATGCGAATCAGTTTCTTCGAATGCATTTTCTCACCTCAAAAGATGGGTACGGAACAGCGTAATCGGAGGTTTTAAATATGCCTTTGTTACTTAAATTAATGTATGTGAAGATAGCCCAAATTCCATCCCCGAAAAATGCGATGGCAACACTAATTATTGCTATCATGACATTTTTTTTTACTCTCAGCCCAAAAAATCACGACATTTTTATTGCCAGCCCCGAAAATTTACTGTCATGACAGCTAAAACTATCATGACACAAACATTTTTCTAGGGAAAATTTTTATTTTTTTTATTTTTCCAATATTTTTTTTTATTTTAAATAATATTAATTGCTTCGTCAACCTTGCAGACACAGATCAAAGAGTTTTCATCGCTCTTATCGCTTTTTCTGATAGTGCCACAAATGTTAAAAAAATCAACTATCAGTATATACAAAATATTTTTTAATGTAATTTTCATACGTTGTATACCTTAGAAGATGGGGGCCCCAAACCCCCGCTTTTTCACAATTTATACAATTCTTCAAGTGTCAAACTAAATAAAAAAAAAATGAAAACATTTCAAAAAATTTCTGGAATAATTACCGAATATAGATTTATTGCTAAATTAATAATTAAATGTCGCAATAGTATACATAAAAATGTATAGTATTGCCATAAGCAACTTTTTCGATTTTCGGGGATAGAAATTTGGGCTATCTTCACAGAGGTCTTAAATTAGAGGAGTGACTTGTGTTTTGGCAGGTCCAAATGTGGAACGAATTAAACCTTATAATTAACCGGGTGACCATTTGTTTAATTAATATTCTAAGAGCGTGAGATGAAAGATAATCTCCAGTGTGTTCCTCAGAGCCCCAGATTCGTACACCAGAACATTTAGCTTTGGCCACCTGGCTGTGATCCCGTATACATAATAAAATAAAATTATCGTATTAGTTGAAGTGTAGTGCCAGTGTGCGGTGTGGAGCAACGCGTCTTAGGCTAATGATACTTTTGCAGTGAACTGATTTACAGTGAGGGTCAATCTGGCTTGTTTGTACTTCGAATATGCTGACCTGAAGATAGAGATAGCAAACCATTCGGAAACTGCAGCCCATGCATCCAAGTTCAGTAACTGGCAATTAATGACCAAATGCCAATGACAGAGAGGTACCACTCCTGCCTAGTTATCACAATCTTCGTTTTTCAGTATCTGGTTCAGCCGCTCAGTATCTGGGCCATTGTCTCATGTTGGTCGCTCATTATCTGATGTTACTAAAAGTTTTCTATTTATCCAGAAAGGCTATGAAGAATGACTTATATACTTTACGAGTTTCTCAATAAGGCAAATCAGAAAGTGGAGGTCAGTTCCACAAATTTCTTCTTACAATAGGCGTATTGAGATTTTGACTGACTGCTTATACGTCTCGACCGATTCAATGGCAAAGCAATTATTATTTTTGGCATTTATCCTCATTGCTAAAGCAAGTGATATTTACTTACTTTGAAATTCAGCGTACGACATACTTTTTTTAAAATGTGGGAATGACGGAAGATGTAAGGATTAGCAAGTGCATTTAAGTCAGTAATATTTGGTGTGTTTTAGATTTGTAGTTCTTTTTTAAGTTTAGGGTTCATTCTTGGAGGGCATCGAATTCCTTGTTAATCCTGCTTTTCAAAAGACTAATTTTAAAAAGTTTTTCTTTGTAAATCATAGTTTTGTAGACCCTACCGAATTCTTGTAGATTAAATTCCTAACTTCGTCGATTTAGCATACTTTTTCAGGTACATATTTTTTGGTTTATGATCAACATCAACATTTTTAAAATTTCATTTACAGACTCTATACGAATAAACGCATTCCTTGTTCCTCGTTAAAGTTTCGACGAGGCGGCAGCCGCGTTATGTCGCGTCAATAATTTTCCACCACATTTATGGGCCCTAGAAAGATGAAATTTTCTTAAAACTTGTTGGATGGTAATCTTTATACTCTATAAAACAAACGCTACAAATGCAATGTTGCCTTAGGGATACAATTCCTTAATATCGTTATTAATTGCCCATTAAACGTCATAAATCTTAAACTTAAAAATTTGGTAAGCTAGAGGCTAGCAAACCGATTAAAGCACATGTGCGTTCGTCCCCATATTAAATATTAAAACTGATGGAGATATATACTCACCATTATTGAACTCAACTGGTGACAAATAATTTCTGCCGCTCAATATCCATATATGTATAGGGTGACACAATAACCCGTTCATATTTGACATAACGGTTATTTTGGCCCTGGCAACACTAGTGTCTTTCTTTCTTTGACAGAAACTCAGTATATTATTTCTAGTTGATGAAATGAGTCACTTAATGAATGCTTCAACAAACGTGAGAAATGTTGGAAATTTACTTCCACAACAAAGACAATTGGTTCGAAATCGCAAAAAAAATGTCGTACAAAATTTGGTCAAAACACGGACTCACACCCAACGGTATCAAAAAGTTTGTGCATAAAGTGTGTGATACGGGATACCTAGTCGACAATCCAACGCGTACCCGTGCTCGTCGTGTTCGATCAGCCTAAAATATCGCCGCGGTTGGAAACATCAATTCGTCATCGTGCATCGGAAATGAACATCAGACCGGCTGATGGAACGAATTCTGCGTAAAGATCTTGGTCTATAAAGCCCTATAAAGTTTAATTGGTACAGCAATTGAAGCCCCGTGACCATCCGCTTCGATATGAATTCGCTGTGTGGGACTGCTACAAACTCGAAATTGATGAGGATTTTGCTCAAAAAATCATCTTTTCGGACAAGGTGCATTTCCATCTCGGTGGATTCATAAACAAACAAAATTGTCGCATTTGTGGATCGGAAAATCTACAAGGATATGTGAAGAAGCCAATGATCCATTGTGTGTTACTGTTAGGTGTTGCTTGTGGCGTGGCGGCATTATTGGGCTGTATTCCACCGAAGATGAGGCCGGCGCGACTGTTACGGTCAACGGAATCAACTACCGCCACATGTTTTATCTTTTTTGTGGATAGATATTGGTTTGGATGACACAATAGCAACACTGCGTCAAAAATTCGATGGCAGCATTATCAGTCGAAATGGTGACGTAAATTGGGTGCCGTGAAGGACAAGTGTTATAGGGACAATCGACAAACAATTGAGCGTTTGAAAGCCAATATTGAAGCAACCATTGCCGAAATAGATCCACACACAATCCAATGCTCAGAAATTGGACCGACTGAATGGAATACGCTAAGGCCAGCCGCGGCTCCCATTTGAATGAAATCATTTTCCATAAATAACCAGGAAAATTGTACTTTCATACAAAAAAATAAATTTCGAAATATATTAAGCCGTTTTTGTTTTATTAAATTTTTAAATCTGAACTTCTTATTGAGACACCTTTTATAATAAAACCAATATTATGGAAACCAGAATTAAGAAACTAATCCTACTAATGGAGACACATGTTAAAAATTCCGCATTAATCAAAGTTAGAATACACTAGGGTATATATGGTTTAAAATACGTGTATGACGCATCGCATGCAGAATTATACACGTCGTCTCTATTTGAAATTTGACTTGCAACAGTCGATGTTGAACACAACATGAAAAAAAATAAAACTAAAAATCTTCGCTAACTTCATGCTACATTGTTTGTTGTTTTTCACTTTTGATGCTAAATTTTGACAATAAAATTTAAATTGTTTGACAGATTTGTTAACTAACAGAAATAATCACAACACTCCGATTGATAGCTTGCACATAAATGTCAAAAAATTTTGCTCATGTATTTTACGTGCAGATCTGCACATCTGTTTTCAGTATTACGATTCTTATCGTTGAACGACGCAACTCGAGTCTCTAGTGTAAAAGTATTTTGTTGAGAGATGATAGAAATTTCTGGAACGCTGGACGGAAATTTTAGACGGTAGTGAAATATACAATGGGAAACAACAACAATTTTACCAGCTTCGATACATTGTTTCATCAAAAATACAAATAGCAAGCCATAAATGTTCAAATTTGTAACAATAGGAAAAACCGGTGGAATTGCTGCTGCTTCTCCATATAAAATTTCTGTACCGTCTAAAATTTCCGTGCGGCGTTCATCATCCCGTCTCTGATTTAGTATTTTTATCAGGAAACTCCGAAATAGGAAAAAAAATTCAAAGTAGGCCCCGAAGACTAGTAATCTTCGTACTACCGACGTTAAATAAATATTTGGACCTACCCGTAAGGCGACAGTATCGTCGTTAACCTGCATCAATTTTTTCCGGAAAAATCAGAAACTTCCGGAAAAATCAGAAATTTTTATTTTTTATGCATCACATAAACGCGAGCCTCGGAGAATTTTTCACCTATTTTAGAAAACCCTCCACTTCCGATATTTGATAATGTGAAACGTGTACCGGTTGTTTGAATGTTCATAATCAAGTAGTTCTAGTGATGCCCATTCTGATCTGTGAATGCCATTTGGGGATTATTTTCGTTTAGTAGGATTAAATTTAAATTCTACACTACCACAATTTTGAGCGATTTTTCAAATATTGTTTGTATATAAGATAATAGAATTTTATTTGTGATTTGAATTCTGCTACGTTCGGTCTTTCCGAAGGAGTTTTATTTATCTCATGATATATTAAAATGCTAGACTGTTTTATAATTTATGGCAAAATACTACCAACAGTTTTACCACATAAAGTTGAGAATGGATATGATGCCCCATTTTCCGCGCCATTAGACATAGTAAAATAAATTTTCCATGCATAATTTCTATTTTCATTTTACGTATAAGCAATAAAAATTGTTTGAATATTTTACACACGGTATCACATACCACAGCCACATAATCAATCCACACCCAATAATTAAAAATTTATTATGAAATATATTCGCCTGTGTTGTTGTGGGGGTTTATAAAAATCAACCTGTCACGAAAAAGTTTATAAGTTTGTAATGCAACAGAAATTGGCGCACAATTTTTAATATTGTAAATCAACATGAGAAATTAATTATATGTAAAATTAATTGCCGGCTAAAAGTTTTATGCGATTATTAAATAATAATTTATCGAAAACTGTAATAAAATCAGAAGCCATGCATAACCTTATAAGCATAAAACAACATTATCTTAACTTTTCAAGTAATCAAAAACAAATCAAAAATTTATTGATTCTTGTATAATTAATTTTTTTAAATTTTTTCTTATCTTTACAGGTACGTACTGGGGGAATTTACACAAACGAGTTTGCATGCGGGAATTTCAAAATAGTTTACAGGTAAATTTCAGACTTATAACGTATAAACTCGTGTTTGTTTCACGGCCTTTGTGTTCACTGGCAATGTGCCCTCGGTAACATTTTCAAATCCGTACACTTTAAACTGGGCTAAAATTGATACAGATTGATGATCGACTAGTTGCACCATAAACCATCGCTTATATAATTCAACCGTTTCGTATTCCGAAAAATCGACTTCGCTGAACTAAAATAAACAAATTTGGTTTCACTATATACCCTGAATGGGGGATATCGCAATACGATACTTACACAATTCGCACCAACTTCTATTTGCGTAAAATATTGCCCTTCCTGGGCATACCATTCAAAATCGATCGAATGCATTTCAAAACCATTTGTTGGATCGGTGAATATGAGCTGAGCGTGCAATTCCTTGTCGTTTTCCTCGCGCATTCCGTATGTCACAAATTTTAAACACATCACCGCGTTTAAAGCCACAATCAAAATTAATAATTTTATTGAATACGACATGGCTCGGAATGGTCGTTCTGCCAACAAAACTTTTTGAAATGAATGGTGAATTATTTATTTTGGTATTTTTTCGGTTGGTTATCTCTTATCAGGCGTATAGGGTAGAATATTATATTCAATTGCTGATAGTAAAAAATAAAAATACGTTCGGTTGTATTTTGATTATTTGGAGCCACTCGTGCGAGTATCTTTATATCATTTTCATTATCTGTTTGTAAGTTGAAAGCTTTTATTTATTTTGTTGGATATGGCATTAAATGGACACGTTATAGTATTCGGCCAAACTTGTTTAGGGCTGTTATTTTTTGCGATAAATGAGATTTAAAGTAGAACCACGTACATCGAAACAATATGCTAATGAACTCTTAATACAATAAAGCATCATCTACTCTACTCAGTCATTTCAAGTACTAGAAATCTGCTATTATTATGTAACGTTTTGTATCGGAATAATAATGTCTCAAGCACATTTCTAATTAAAACCAAACAAATCCAATTTATTGTTACACAATTATAAAATTGAATAAAAATAGTTTTTCACATACACATACATTCAAAGACAATACGTATACATATACAAAACAAATTTAATTGAATTCTAAATTTATATAATATGTTACATCACATCGCAATTGAATTTAAGCTCTAACCACTGAAAATACAAAACTACTCTACTGAAAATCTGAATATATTTTTTGCTGGCATACGTCGTATTGTCTGTCATTCGAAAAAAATAAGCACACATATAAGCTTTTATACACTGATGAAATATAGAAGTTCAATTTATTTCTAAACGAGTTATATAAAAAAATTTATGTCACTCTCGATAATTATGATTATTAATTTTATAATTGAAAACCTCAACAAAAAACATGTGCATTGTTGACATGGAAAGTATATGTGATGTCACGTGGACTTTCCCAATACCGGTGTGCCTCGTATAATATTCGTAATTTGGAAGAGTGTAGGTGGAAGGTAGTGATGATATTTTAAAGTCCTAAATATATTCTAATCACTTATGGTTTTAATTTATGGTCTAATTCGCAAACTGTATGTAAGCTCTGTAACTGGAAAATTTCCGATATGTAGTAAAATGATATTTATAAAATGCAGCTCGGCTTAATTAATTAGTATTGATGATTTTTTTCTTTTGACAATTGTGCTGTTCTGACTATCCCTTTTATTGCGTTGCTTCTTATCGTCTGAATTATCCTTTAAATGTTCAACAAACTTGTTATATTCGATCAATAAGATAGTGGAAGTTTGACAGCGGAAAATAAGACATTACGCTACTCGCCGCAAGTGGCAGCACCATCACTAAAGAGAACTAATTTTGTTATGTACCAGGAAATTTTGTATCTCTTTTTCACTAAACAAAACATCTCAGCGGAATAAAATATTAAGAATGATCCTTAAAATGACAAATTGATTGATATCCGAAATATAGGAACTCGGTAAATGAAATCTTGAAATTTAAAATATTCCGTCCTTCCGCCATTTTTTAACGAATTTCGATGAAGTTTGGACAGTAGCATTTTGATCAGGGATTTTAAAGTAAGTCTTAGACAAAATTCTAAGATCTGTCCATGCTGGACTTAACTTGGCCATTTCATAACCAATCGTTATGAAAATTGGTATCTGTACATTCTACACGATATAAATAAATTTTAAGCTAGAGCGAACTGGGCTATTTCTTAATTAATAATCGTAAAATTTGCTTCGCATACAAGGACAATTTGGAAAAAAATTTTGGATTAAAATTTTCACTATAATTTTTTATTTTCTGCGGCCATATAAGTTATTTTCAGTTTTTGCCCAGTGTTTTTGTAATATACCGCAGAAAATCAAAAAACTATAGTGAAAATTCTAATCCATAAATGTTCCTCACATTTTCCATGGAGTCTCAGTATGACCAAAGCTATTAAAAAAACAACTGAAAGTATTGGTTGTGTCCTATATTATCTATCCGAATTTCTTTTGGGGGTAGCTGTGCTACTGAAGCTCTCTTACTTTTTAAGTCTATTCGATCCATAATTTCACGCGATGGTCTTCCAACTCTTACTGAACCTAACAGTTTCTTCTCGGGCGTACCACGTTGTTATTCTACTCGTTTGTAAAGTATCCAAGCAATTGCTACTGTGAGATTACGCATATGGTAGAAAACTCTCATATACCACTTTTTCGATCTTATTGATGTGTAAGTAAACATATTTACTCGCGCCTACCAAAAATGTATGTATTAGAGTAAACTTGTAAATGAAACGAACGGAAATGACGTACCTACTTCGTTTGAAGAAAGGCAACATACTCAATAAAAACAAATTTGTACTATATATGGCATGCTTGTATGTATATGTATAATAGTAGGGAAAACAAAAATAATTAATTTAAAAAATGAAATAGAAACCATCGGCATTTCCATTGATCAGAAAAAAAATACGATACGATACGAATTACGATTACGAAATTACATACTCTTACGATTAAAAACACAGTCAACAACTTGTGTATGTTGCCTTATCACGAATAACGAGTCTCTAGGAGCTGTTCATTACGTCGGCTATCAATGATCATGTCTTCTACTACTAAATGGGATACAAATGACGTCTCGTTTTTAACATTGAACTGCCTGAGTCTCAGGTTACAGTCACGCAGGGATGCTCAATTAATTTGCTTTCCGAGACCCGGCTGCGGAATGACGATCATGTTAATATTCCTACGTTTGAATGCTGCGTTCAGTTCAAGAAAGATGGTCAACGGGCTGACGGAGTGGCAATTCCATCAAAAGATCCATAAAATGAGCATGAGCACTTGTCATAAGTTGATCTTGTTTTTCCAAAACCAATATTGACCAATATAGAGCCTTCCTGACCGGGACAACGAGAACGATGAAAACGTGAACAGCAACAAATGTTAAACGGCTCTGGGTGGATTTCGGTACAAATTCACAGGTTGGCAAGAAGGTCAGGCGGCTTAAAGCTAGATGGGCGCAGAAAACAAATATCGACCGATGTTTGGTGCGCATTTCGAGAAAAAGCTCAACTGTTCATCGAAACAACAGTCGAATAATTATAATGATAAGCGTAATCATTTTCCAATCATACCTGCATGTGCCACCACAATTCAAGCATCACAGGGTGGTACCTATAACGAGATAGTCAGTACATACTCTTACGATAAAAGACACAGTCAACAACTTGTGTATATTGCTTTATCACGAGTAATGAGTCTCGAAGGAGTGTTCATCACATCGTCTAACGATGATATGTCTTCTACCATGGATGTAAAAATGGGACCTCAATGGGATACTCAATTTTCTTGCTTACCAAGAGATCTGGCTATACGCAATGACGAGCATGTTAATATTACTAATTTTGAATGCTGCGTTACAATGAAAGTTTTGCAACTGCGGTATGAGCGTAACAACACAACCCATTGATGACATAAACACGGCTGAACTTCAGCATCTCAATGGAAATAAGATGCTTTCTGTAGTTGTATTCACCTAAACGAATAAATCTGTCGAAGTTCATACATTTCGTCCTTGCTCCATATATTCTAAAAGAATTTTAAAAATTCTCCAAGGAGACTATCATCTTTTGCCGAGGATTATGAGCGGGTATTTCAATATTATGTAATTTGCTGTTCCTCAAGCTGAATCACTTATAAACTTCCTGCGAGACGAATTTGATTTGCACATGAACTCAGATCGAAATAAATCTACTACGAGATATGGGACGACCACTGTGCAGTTTTTAATGAACACTAGAAAAGTCGGAGTCGACAGTATATGTACAATATTTTAGCTATACCATAATCCAATTGCGTCGATTATACCGAAAGAGTAATAGATCAATTTAACGATAATAAATAAATGAAAAACTCTGGTTAATTAAATTGCATTCCTTCTTCCTTCAAAGTAAACTGTACACACGCCATGTTTACACATCTCCTTGAGAGTACTAATGGACTCATTCTTTTTTTTTATATAACGTCCTATATTGGCGTCCAGCAGGTCTACACCCCGATACATTTATTATCTTCCTTCTCCATGGACGGACAATCAACATTGATAGTGCTAGAATTCTTCTCACATCGCCGACAAATGCAGTGGGTAGACATGATAGTGACAATCTTTGTGTATTTCCACTAAACTACAGTTATTAGGTTTTCCTCGATATTAGACACCATCCCAAACGAAGGGCCTCTTCCTACCGATTAACATTCTTCCAAAGGCACTTTTTGAAAATTTTGAATTAACTTGTTGAGCAGTGGCCTTATTTTGTACACTCAGTTGTGGTCTGGGTGAGTTCTAGGAAGCATTCTCTCATTATTATTAAAATTAATATTTTGTCTAATTGCTTCAAATTTTCTTAATGGCATCGTTTCTTGGACCATGATATTACCCAATTTCGGATACCAATATCTTCGTAAACAGGCCTATAAAATACTTAAAATATATAAAATTCTTCATATCTTTGGTGGTAAATTAATTGGTATTCGGATTTTTCTGAAATCCCTACAAATTTGTCTCTTCAACAATATTTGCCCTATACTATCGTCGAAGAAATAATTGAAAAATGATAATGGTGTACTTAAATTTATTTGGTCTTCCGTAAGATCAGAGGCCCCTAAAAATTTATGTTGCGGTGAAGATATTTCAAAATCCTTTTTTTCCACACAATTCGTGAATATTTATCTTTTAATTCTTTTAATTCGTTCAAAGCAGTCACTGTATTGCTAAATTCAGGCACACTTTTTGTAAAAACGATTTCCATATTTGCAATATCAAAAGCCTCATTTATATCATTAGACACAATTTCATGTTCAACGTCCAGTTCCATATCATGTAAGTTCTCCGCGATTGTTTCCACCGCCACTTTTTCGTATATATCGTCTTCTTCTTCGTCATGTTCATCAAATCCATCTTCTGAATCTGACCAGCTAGTGAAAATTACTTCGGCGGCCTCTTCTACAGTATAATAACGACGTATTGAAATCATTATATTTCTATAAAAATGAATTATTTCTTTAATGAGGAGCATATAACCGAGCTAAAGTCGTTATGTTATACTGCCAGATTCACTGTCACACACACCACCACACACATCGAGAAGAAACGGACCAATAACAACAGCGCAGAGGCGGAGGGAAAACAAGGCGTATAGAGAATATGTGTAGCAATGCAATTGTTACAATCGCGGGGCTATCCTACACCCTGATAAAGTCTCAAAGGGCTGGGCTTACTCTGACCAAAAAAACGGAGCGTAGACATACATATTTCCTGTAACTATCTCAGGGTCAGCGAATATCCTAATTGGCATGGTAGATACCAATCTACCAATTTATCATAAATTGAGGCCTGTACAACTTTATGTCGCCCAAAGACTAAGTAATGTGGCGAAACCCCTGTTCATGGTTGTACAACATTGCGCAGAGCGCTTGAAATCTCATCTATAAATGCTCATCCCAGGCTTGATGGTTATCCTGGATGTAAGCCCGGATAGTGGATAATATCGATCGGTTTACCCGTTCGGATGTGTTAAATTGTGGACTGTATTTGGGAGTAAAGCGATGGGTAACACCGTAGTGCGACAAAAGGTTGACAGCAAAGTGGATTCAATTTGTCTGCCATTATTTGACAATATGGTTTACGGAACACCAAAAATAGATAAGATATTACTTAGACCCTGCACTACCTTTGCAGCTGCGGTTCGAACATGGGGAATCTAGAATATTTGCATAAGAATATTAAAATGTGCGTATTTTCCTTTTTAGTTCGCGGGTTGATCCAAGGAAATCATTATAAAGGAATTGCCATGGTTGCACAACCTCAATAAAAGTTCCCATTTCGGGTCTGGTTACCAAGTTCACGGGCTTAGTTGTTTTGCAAACTTCGCAATCGCCAATATAATTCTTAACCTCAACCGCCATATGTGACCAGTAAAAGTTCCGTTGCAGGAGTTCTAGTGCTTTCGCAAACCTTTTGATGCGCAGATGTAGGTGATTTATGTGCGCTTTCAACTAGTTGATTGGTCAATGACAAAGGTACATCGAGTTTCCATATTGGTGTGTTAATGTGCTGGTATTGATGTAGAAATTACCACCCAGAATTGTAAAATTTGTTTACATATGTAGGTTATCTTCCAAGCTAAATAATCATCGGCTTTAAATTTGGGAGAGTCTAAATTTAGGTGTAAGTGTGAGTTGTCGTAATCTAAAGTCTCAAGCATCGAGAGAGACTGTCTGGAACCACATTTTGAGATCCCTTTCGTTATTCAATTGTAAAATCAAAAGATTGGAGTTTAGGGCTACATCGAACCAATCTTCCCCCGAGATCTTTTTGTTTCATAAGCCATTGAAGGCTGGAATATCATATTTCATATGATATCATATATGATATTTGATATCATATTTGACTTTCCAAACTAATAAATTAGGATCGTAAAACATAAGTAATGCTTAATTTACTAATTTAATCACTAAATACAGTACATTGGTAGAATTAAACGTTACCGCCAATTTTTTTGACAACTGTTTTACCCTAAAACCAGAGTTTTCGTAAAGTAATACAATAAGCAAATGGATGTGTGGTAGAGTAGTGATGAAAAAGAATTGTTTTACGAAATATAATTAATTGAAATTAGCATATCATATATGAAATACTGTGCACTAAAGGGTTAATATTTTATTCCGCTTAGATATTTTATTAAGTGAAAAAAGAGATACAAAATGAATAAAAAGTTTCCGCTTTTAATTACATAACAAAATATATTCTCTTAAATGATAGTGCTGTCACTTGCGGCGAGTAGCGTAATCTCTTATAGGTTTGGCAGTTTTTCCATACCGATATTTATTGGACATATTCATGCAATTCAATTGCTAATATGATACACTATTTTTAAAAAAAATAACTACCTTTTTGACTCGATGGCACGGAGCTGAATCATCTTGGAAAACCGGGTTAATATGGTTATTAGAAACAGCCTTTCAATTGAGGGATCCAAAAAAGTCTCCACATCCATAGTAGCTGATGCATCCCCAAACCATAAAACTTATTGGAATCTTATATCGCGTTATTATAGTGTCCTGGTGTAAATCTTCATTTACCTTTCGGAGCACGTATGTGATACCATCCTATTGGTTTTTATACTAATTTTAGAATCGTCTGAGAAACTGACTCTCTTCGCGATTGGGATTTTTTTATCAAACGATTCTATGAACTATTCTTGCGTTAATATTTATCTCAAAACATTTTCTCACTTCATTACTTAATTCACTAGAGTAGACAATTTGTTTTTCAAGCACATGATTTATATTTTTCTGACCATCCGCTGGGTTGTCCTTTTGTTTGATTTTCCTGTCCCCGCGGCTCTATTTATTATATTTGTAATAGCAAACTTTTCCATTAATTCCACGTGACTACATCCCACTTTATTTGCTATGTATCCTACAGAAAGTTTTGCCTGTCGCAGAGCTAAGATTACGCTTTTTTGCTCAGAACATAATTTTTTCAATGTTTTCTAACTATTACTACTTGCGCAGTTTTGATTACAACTGATGGAATTTCAGAGCAAAACAAAAACATATTTTTTAGATCTCTCTCTCTCTCTCTCTCTCTTTCTCTCTCTCTCTCTCTCCCTCTCTCTTTCTCTTTCTCTTTCTCTCTCTCTCTCTAGTTTCACATCTGATGAAGGGATTTTACCGCCTGCACTATGGTCCTCTATCCGTCTCGGTCCATCGCTCTCGTCCTCCAGTTTCGACATCCTAGGGCATGTAAATTTTGTTCGACGTCGTCACGCCAGCGCAGTCGAGGTCTTCCTCTACGACGCACACCGACTGGTTGTTGATGGAACACTTTATTGGTCATCCGTTGTTGAACCTTGTAACGTGGCCGAGCCATCTAACTCGATTAGGTTTGATGAATCCGATAATATCGCAACCTCCAAGAATTTGCTTTATCTCGTGGTTCATGCGATTCCGATATTCATTGTTCGCGACTTTAATTGGCCAAAGATTGAACGAATGACCTTCCTTTCGAAAGTAGATTACAATCTACAATCGTTAGTGGTCATGGTTCAGCTCTCGCTTCCGAAAGCCAGCACAGGTCTTATGAGTGCTTTATAAAGTTTAGATCCCGTTACTCCTAAATTTATAAAAATAAAGTATCCACAAAAAAAAACTTAGATTACCTTGAAACATTTCAATAAAACGACATTTGTGAGAAAGTAGGGGGAAGGTCAAGAAATATTTCCTAACCATCGAACAACCGGTTTTTAATCGTGTGAACGAATTTAAAAAATTAAAATTTCGGACATTTACTGATTTCGGACTTCAACTGTAACATATATACCATAAAAAGTGCTTATATTTCTACGTATCATCAAATTTTATTCAAATTTTATTTCTTCATAATTCTCTCCCTGCCAAATTTCAATGTTCTACATAAATACACGAGTACATTATTCTAAATTCATTTTGACACGTGCACATTTTATTTGTTATTTGTGTACATTTCCTTGGAAAAATCGTGTACCTGTTTATATATTTATTTGGGTTTCCATCATGTTTTCACTTATGTACGTATATAGTACACCTTTGTGTATGTATGACATATTTTCAGAGCATGCCTTATCGTTTCCATCGGAAACACAACGTTTTTACATCTGGCATATTCTATTGTGTGCGGATAAGTTGTACAAATAAAATGGCAAAGCCTATGTTTTGGTTATGCTATGATGTATTGTGATTTACTTTTCGTAAGACCATAAATAATATTTAGGAAATATACTTTATTCATTACATTCAAATCTTAAATAAATTAGTTTTTAAACATTTAAACCCTTGGTAATATTTTGGTTTTGGTGAACAATCGATCATTTTGTGATGCAACAACACCATCTGAAGCTCTGGATAAATTTGCCACATCGGTATTAATTGACGGTTGATTAAGCAGTCCAAATACAATAATATTTACTCTCAACTGGATTGCAATATGATTAACAATGTCTACTCTAAAATATCGTTGGTACAGCGGCATATTAGATGCGTATTCTGTTAGGCTGATTGTGCTCCACTCACTGGCTTCAATATAAACGTAATTAAATGTTGTGTTTACACCAAACCATTCGTGTGAAATAATGTGGTGCGGAGACTCTTCTGCTGTTTCGTTCGAATCCAGAATATTGATGTAAATTGGACCATCATCTACAAGTCGGTCTCCAAATGTAATTGATGGTAAAGCAGAACCACCTCCAATGAATATAGTTAATATGAATATCACGTTTAGATTCATATTTTTAGTTGCAGCTATTATTCACTTAATCAAACTGATACCGACTTTAGAACAGAATGTCTTTTATATACGGAGCGGCGTTTTGATAATATTCACATGTTTAATTGTACTTATGCACTTTCTCTAAACAATTGATTTGAACGAGTAATTTTTTTAAAAGCTTTCTTGCGTATTTTCTAATCGATTCTGTAAATTGCGAGATTAAATAATTTTCTTATCCAAAATGTTTGAAAAGGCATGCGTTAGGTACCTAACCCACGTAATTGGATTTGGAATGTCATCCTAGTCCTACAGTGATGGAAACAATTACATATTACAAATTAAATTTTAGACCTTTTGAATGAAAATGTGTAGAGTTGTCACAGGATTTCGTCCCAGAAAAAACGAAAATCTTTATCACGGAATACTAATTGTAATCCGTCTCTGGATTTTTAAAATAATTCTTGAAAATTGTGTATGAAATAAAATAAGATAATTTTTGCTTTAATATGTCTTTATTTTGGATAACTCTGATGAAATTAGACAAGCTGTTATCTGAGATTGGTGCAATGAGCTCATATCATAAATTTAAATTTATGGTCCTCTGGAATCTAAGTGTCTTAAAAATGTCGACGTCTTATACTTTAAAAAAATCCCGAAACCAACCGTTTGTTATAGAATTGGCGCTATAGGCCAACATGAAACCGCGCTTCCAACATTTTTGAGTTAATTTTGTTACTAATTTTCAATTTGGCAGTCTGCTATAAAATTACAGATATTGTGTGTTCAAATAGTGCTACTTTAGCCCCTCTCTGTTTAAAATGCGTTTTAGGTAATTATCTTAATGATCGGCTGATAAATCGTCGGTCGATAAAAATAGCATCGAAGATTTTTTGAGGTAAACTATTTTGAAATTGTTTGTTTTTAATATTGAAGGGACCACAATGATTTAAGCCGGTGGTATTAAATGGCTTTAATGGGGAGACACGATCTGAGTGAATCCCGTTAATTGCCGAGACGTATATTGCGTAAATTTAAAACGTTGGAGTTCAAGCGCGACTTATTGATTTAGCTTTATGCTTGCATTAATTGGTCAACGTGAACATTTTTGTTTGCTAATTTCTAACAATGGATTTTGTAAAATTATGACTTCTAGCTATAAAATTTTAAGTTTGGAGTCATTGGAAATTTTAGAAGATTCTTGTCTAAGAAGACCTTTCCAAATACTGCAATTCTGGTACTACTACTGAACACCATACGAAAACGAGAGTACTAGATCACTATTTAGTTTTAAATAAAAAGGTTCCTTTCATCATAAATCATAAAACAAAAAGTTTACCCATTTCCGTTCTCTGGAAGGTCGGGGTTGGTCGATTTTGGCCAATCCGAAGGAGCGTTCGAATGGTTGATGCAGAAAAGGTGAATTTGAGGCAAATAACATAAATGAATAAAAACGGGAAGTGATTTTAATGAAATTTTCTGGGATTGTTGGATATTACCTTTAATGAAGGATAACTGGTCAATATTTCTATAGGTATTAGACGAAAAACTTGGTTGGCCACAATTGTTGTTTTGACCTGCTTTATCTAAATTTGTGGTACTCTTCAAGACCTTTTCAATGATGTGCGATGCTCATATATTCTATAATAATCTGATAATTTGCCACCAGCACCAAAACGGTGGATTCGTGACTTAACGGTGGATTGATATCAGAATTGTTCTTTAGTTATCGGTGTTAGCTGTCTAGAATTGAGAGTTTATTCTATTTGACATAGCAATTTCGCAACTGCTTCAAATGCAAATTTGGATTGCCTGATCATCCGCGCAAATAATCATGTTTAACGGGCGTTACCACAATTTCCCATATCTTTATAGTGTGGCCTCGCTGGATAATGAAATTTCCGCTCAATTCCTCTTTTTACTTTGAATTAAAGTACATCAGTATTCCTTATTTGTTGTTAATGTTACTGGATATGACTTAGTTAAGGATTAGCTTCCTCAAAATTGCTTTTATTGTCGCAGAATAGTTTGCGAGGTAAACTGCTGACGAACCGCTTGAGTGCGGCCAAGAATGCATCACTTGTTAAGTTTCTGGACAACTCTAAGAATTGTCTTAATTGGCATGCACACAAAGACAATAATAAATTCGAATTGTACTGGTCTCTGGATATACCAAGTCCCGTATTGGTGAACGATTTTGATGCACTCTTTCGGTTAGCAGTTTCTCCAAGTTGTAGTTAGACGGTTTATGTTAAGAGCACGGCTTAATCTGGATGAAGCTAGGATAAATGATGACAGAATAGAATTAATTTGCTTAGGATATTATAAAAAACTATGGGAAGTTTTTGCTCAGCTGAGCAGTGTGCTTGCTTGAGACGGATTCCATTAACCTCCGTCATCTAGGGCTACAATGACGTTATCCTGCCCCATTGCAATTGATCTGTTTGCTTTTAGAAGGCTAATTGTCAAAGAACTGTTGCTGTTGTGCTGCAGTTTTACCTCGATTATCCTAGTAAATCTCCGTCAGTATACTAAAATCCGGCTCATTTTTGAGAATGAAATAATTTGCCCAAACTTCCTCTTCTAAAACAGTACCGTGATGGTGTCGGTGGGGCCATTTCTCTTTAATCTAAATGAGCCACTTAGGTCATTCCACCGAAGAGAATGTGTTAATAGTTTGTTGAACGTGCTTCCGTGGTTGGCAACATTGGCAGGATTCTTGAATTATAGAAGGCAGGATGTTGCTTGGTCAAAGGCCTTTCGAAAGATGTGCCATGAGCTTATATTGGAAAAAGCAAAATCTAACTGATTCCAGCACCAAAACGGCTGTTTTATTGATGTATGGTACTTAAATATTCTACGATGATCTAATAAATTGTTCCTTTTTCGAAAACCTTTGATATACCACATGTTATATTGGAATTAGCCATAGATTTTTGGTATTCATTATAATGAAAACCCCATCCAGAAGTGTGCGAAAGTAAATTTGTTCTCCTCCTTCGGTCATCGGTGCTAGCAGTGTAGAATTGAGGATTGATTCGATTTGACATAGCGGGTTCATAATTTCTTCAAACGTCAATTTTGATGGAGCAATTTTGATAGCATAGAAACGGGCATTTACAACGTTAAATTGATATTTTGGCAAAATGAGATTCTCTTCCTTTTCAACGATAAGTATTTGTCCCGATATATCAAGTCCCGCATTGATGAGCAATTTTGATGCACTCTTTCGGTCGGCAGGTTCCCCAAGTTCTTGTTAGATAGTTCACGTTAAGGGCATATTGTGACCTGGATGTACATAGCGTAAATGAAGATATAATAAAATTAATTTGCTCGCAGGATGTAATTAATAGGGAGAACTATTATGTGGTTTTAGTTATGTTGTTATTTAAGAAGCCTGATTTCGTTGAATTACTGTTGCTGGTACACTACATTAAAATTTTTTTCCACCCATTTATATTCTGCCGAAGTAGCAGGGCCTTGTGCCTGCGCATGTTTGATATTTTACATAGTTTTATCTCTATAGAATCCTAGTAAATATTCGTAAGTACACTAAATCCTGCTTATATTAGAGAATGAATTAGTGCGGTCAAATCTCTCCCCTTCTGAAACAGTACCGTGATGGTGTCGTTAATGCCATTTCTATAATTTTAGCGAGCCACTTGAGTCAGTTGATTATACATCTATCCATCCTCCACTCCTGAAATAATCCAGCCCAATTTTGCGGGATGAGAAAGTTCGGGCGTTTGATTTGCTTCGATAGGAAACCACGATTAATCACTAATTTGAGCGAGTGGCATCTGTAGCAATTACCTTGGATGGACCTTGCTGCCCTATGGTTTACATATACCTAAGTTGGCGCTTCGCTTTGTAATGAATGAATGATAAGAATTATGTTTCACAGCTGAGTGATTTTTTTGCGTCTGGCTCTGGCACTTTTAAGCTCGAAGACGTGGAATTGTGATATACCTATAACCCAAATAAATGCATGAATGTCGGAAACTCATTATATTTTTCAAACGTAGGGTTATGGATTCTGGGTAACTTTATCTCTTCCTTTGACAATGCTGATAAGCATTAATTTAAAACAATAATAAAATAAACAATTAACAAAATGGACCATGTCGATCTGAGAGTATTGCGCCAAATTCAACATAATGTTTTGGATTTTTTTCTTACATAGTAGACATTAGGTTTAGGTTTCAGTGAACCATTAATTTAAATCTAATGCATCGAAAGAATTAAACTAAACTAATTGATGCATTAAGAATGAGCCGGTTGCGCTAATCTTGATTAACGACTAGTCCAGAGTTATATTGGCTGGTTTAATTGTGATGACTTTATACCAACCACCCTATACTTGCATACCATCATTCTGATTAACGGTCTCAATTTAGGTTTCGGAAATGGGTGGTTTAAAGTTTTAAGTGCCAGCATGCCCGAAATAGCGGTGTGTGATTCAAGAATTCATGAACTACTAAAGAAAGAAATCTCGCTCATAAATAAAAACATCTTAAGCAACTTTAACATTTCCACCGTTTCACTCAATTAAGTTACTATAAATCTTAAACGAAATTATAAACAAATCACGTACAAATTAACATTAAAATTACAGCTTAGAGGTAAATTTATTTGTATTTTTTTAGATTTGTTGCTTTTTAATAAAATTCCTTAAAAGCAAATTATCCGAACCTGAAAAAAAAAATAAAATATTTACGAGCCTTTAATTCTCCAAGGTGATATTATTATAAAATCTCACTTCCCTTAACATTTACCTGCCTACCTATAATGCCTACATATATATACTCGAGTATATATAGTGACTGTTGCTGTCTTAATTGTATTTTTAATCTGCTACAAGAAAATTCTCGCAAAAGGAATTTAATAAGAATAACAAAATGGAAATTTATTTTACTACTTAAAAAAAATAAATTAATTTATAAATAAATAAATGGAAAATTTAATTTTTCGAATAAATACAAATTTTTTTTTCTTCTGATGAATTTAGTGTATTTTATAAAGCGCAAAACAGAATCTGAAAGTGGTTGTGGTCGTTATACAGGAATTACCTAGCGAGCCCACATAATATGAACTGAAACCAGATATATCGATTTTTAGTTTAAACGCTTAAAGTTTATACAATACTTTGCTGATCCATTTTTATGCGAAATCCCTGACATTATCGCAGCTGTGCCTCTCCACATAACCACACTAAATTCTTTTGAGGTTCATCGGCGCGATACTAATATAAATATTAGTTGCCTAGGCTCTATAGATGGAACCTGTAAAAAATATGTGTATTTTCGATAGCCCATAAAAAGCCATGCGCCTCCGCAATGGTGTTCTTTAGGTCTAGCTACTATTTTGTAGCATACTATTTATAAAAATGAAGTGCTTGTCCTCATGATTAGACCCCATCTGAGGTAATCTATTAATAAACAAAAATATTAAAACCTTTAGACGTATCTCTAGCGACGCAAGCTGTCTACGCTGTTGGACGCAGCGATCGACTGAACCATTTCAGTCATCAGCAACAAGAACAGTTGGGAGGAATATATATTTCGCTATGTAATGGAGATTTAAAGGCTGGATCCCAGCCAGGATTCCTTATTCAATGCCACAAGAGAGCCATAGTGCAAGATGTTCGTTTTAAAATATTGAATATTCTATCATCGATAGCATTGAAGCAGTCATCGCAAATAGTTGAACCAACCGTATGCGATTCAAATGCTCTTGGAAACGACTATGCTCAGTCAGAATCGCACCGGAAATTCGTAGTTGTAGGATAATGAATATATGCGTATTTGGGTAAGAAAGAATTTGGATAAGCAACAAATAGTTTCGCTTTGCGACACTGGTTGTGTTCGTCATTGCTGCCTTAACAGATGCAGCAAGAAATAATTTATTGTGGTATTACTACCATTAAATAATAAAGAAATGACTAGTTCCGGCCTAGCTTTTGCTAGAGAATCTGCAATTTCGTTGCCCTCAATATCTGAGTGTGACATCCACATGATTGTAATTATATTATAACTTAAGAATGATGAGCTGCATTTCAAGCGATAGCAGCAAGGAAAAGAATCATGTCCATGGCAATGATTGAAGTAGACGACAAAGTACCACTAATAACCCTAAACCGAACACTTTAACTTGCCTACCGGGCTGAGCATGATTAGAACTAGTGACTTGCATATAAAGCACAACATTTTCGGAGACAAACCCAGGAAATGCGAAAATCTCTGCGATATGGCCAATATATAGCATACCAAGATAATTTAAATTCCAATATGACACCCAGTTTGAAGAACACCACCATATTACTTTTCGATGTATTAACGTGGAGATTCTTATTAAGGCACCAAGACTCCACCTCCAGATAAAATCGGCTTTAAGGATATATATAAAGTGCTTTACATTAATTTTCGAGTTAACCTTGTGTTAATCTTCCTTTAAGGAAATTAAAATTTTTTTTGACCGAATTTTTTTATGATTTAATGTTTGCAATCTGTTCTGGGGCCACTGCCAACTCTTTCGCGGTCCGCTTATCACGTCCTACCTTACGCAATTGCCTGCTTATGGTACTGGTATGGAAGATGGATCGGCCCACGAATTCTGCACTTCGACAGGGGCTCATTGTTGTGTTTATTTCCACCAACGATTGTAACTAGATATTGGAAATTCCTTTTACTTACATCGAGCTTCTATCCAGACCACTCGACCTTTTGGTCAATGACTGAATTTTGATTTTGATATTTTTTAAATTATTTTTCATCATTTTGCTTGGAGTTTTTTTATTTCTCAGTTTCTATTACTTCTGGGTTCTGGGCAGAGCCAACTTTAGTCTACTTAAATGCCCCATTAATTTTTTTTCAATCCACTCGAACAATCATTGCTAAAATGTTGGGTTTCTCCATTTTAAAATTAGCAGGAACCCAAATCGGATATCGGATCAAAACCGAATTTAAAAGGCAAAACATGATATACTGTCATGTGAACAAATGTTGGATCCACTTGTTTTGATAAATCATTAGGTTTTCCCATTTTGGATGTAAAACGCCAATGTTTCATCGCAAAACGAGAGGATACTACTATTTTTAAATGTCAATCATTTTGTTAAACTTGAGACATGACAGTAGCTCATGTTTTGCTCTTTCACTCGGTTTTGATCCGATTTTCGACTTGGTTTCTGCTATGGGTTCTGCTTTAAATGAAAAATCCTATAGATTGGTCACGAACGACTGACTAGACCTCAATAAGGCTAATTATGTGTATCCCAACAGATCTTGTTTTACATTGAGTTCTGCTAAGTTTAGGAGCTTCAGCGACGGTTTATTTACGGCATACTTTGCAAAATATGCAACGTCAAAATCGGTTATTTTATGTACTAGTTTTCTTTATATTCATGTAACGCCCCGCAATCATGATGAAACCACATGATGAAGGCACTTTGTATTAACCCGATTTATTTTAAATACTTTCGAAGATACGAATAAATCCCAATCCAATTATTTAAACCTTTATAATTATTTAAAATCACAACAATGTTAAAATCCTTCAATCTAATCCTTTTCTTATCAATCGCCTACACACAAAAATCTATATTATTTAAAATACAAATACCCAAATATGTTTCCATAAATTTTAATAACATTTCCCAGGCAAATACAAATTAACTCGATATTCAGGAATGTTCATCAAAATTTTCCAAATTTAAGAGGTTTACTATTTAATCGTCTCTGTAATTAAAATAACATAAAAGCACTTAATTTAATTTGTTGCGATTTAATTTAATTGTGAACCCTTTATAGGGCACATAACCTTTTGCTAATTACTTAATTATAATAATAACTCAAGAGTAATTAAATATACACGTTACATCCGACAAAAGTGACACGGCCTATATTTGACATGTAATAAAATCACATTGCGCTCTACATTGCACCAAATTGGAACCAAAGAAATTTTAATGACGCACGACCAATTCAACCTCCTTCAGGATTACAACTGTTAGTTAAATTGATTTATGTTGAATTCTACCAGTGTGACAAGATTTGCTCGTTTACCTAAAATGGTAACGCTTGTTTGTAACAGAATATGAGGAGTTTTCAGACATGATGCCATTCTTGTATAAACCGCAGAAATTAGACAACTTGAGAAAGTAATAAAAAAACGAAAATAATAAACCGAGTTTGTCCACTCGGACACAGATCAATATGTATTATGTCGAAGGGACACACCGACACGAAGAAGAATCCGATCTGTATCATACTGATAAAGAAAAACAAGAAAAAATAGCAAAAATGTTGATTCAAAAGAAAGCTCGAAAAGAGAATTTTGAATATGTGAATCACAGTCAGAATTCTACATAAAGATAAAAAAAATTCGTAAAATTCACCACGAGACAAATATGCCGTGCCGGCACACTACACTGTACCACGATTCAAACAACAATAGAATACCAATCAAAAAAAGATTTATAAACTTATCGGTATCGTTGAAAGGTCTTGAAGATTTCCGTACATTTTTCTGAACCACCAAAGTACTCAAAACTATCATTCTGGCACTGGACGCAGTTACAATTTGTTTCACACTTCATATGGCATACCATTTGAAAGGTCCTGGAAAAAAGAACAATTTTGGAGTGAGCGCTTTAGTTCACAAATCCACCGTTTCGGCGCCGGAATCTAATTATTAAATTATTATAGAATATATACGTGTCGGATATGGATTCATTGAAAGGTCTTCAAGAATGTCACCAATTTAGGTGAGGCAAGATAGTACCCAAAACTACCGATATTGTGGTGGGAGCTTTTCTCATTCCCATATAATGATGTAGTATGATGTAGTATATCGTTTGAAAGGTCTAGGAAAAAACAACAATTTTGTCATGTGCGCTTTAGTAGATTAATCTGCCGTTTTGACAAATACCAAATTGTGTTGCTGATAACAGATACATTTTTCTCATTCTAATATTATCATGTGGCATATCGTTTTAAATGGTTTAAACGAAGCAATAATTAACTTCGGTCTGTATAAAACCCGGGTTCGGTCCCTCGTCTCAAAAATCCAAAAAAAAAAAAAAATTTGGGCTATAATGATATTTCAAGAACGGCTTATGCGACTCGATTTTTTTTCGCCAACCAACTTTTATTTCTAATTCTGAGAATTAAAAGCTATTGGGATCTCTACTTCATGGGGGTCAAGTATCTGCGAAAGAAAATCACCCAAAATCCAATACCTCGAGATTGTTTTACATTTTCCCCATATACTCATATATACTTGTGTAGTATAACGTTTGAAATGTCGGGCATCAGAGAACAACTTCGGTACATCTTAAGTTCATATATCCATTGTTTTGGCACTGGGTCTGTATTCTTGATTCTTGAAATCGGTGGAAATTTCCCCAATCGGAATACAATTTGCTTTCAAATTCTCTATATTATTCGAATTAATCGCCGGCTACTTTAAATTAAGAACCATATTTTTTGCCCCTACTAAACGAAAAATTCCGACTAGGTAAATCGATTCAAAATTATTCCATTAGAAGGGAGACAAATATTAGTAAACTTGAAAATTTTAACGCAGCAAATACTAAACTTTCGAGAAGATTGCCTTTTTAAGTAGTAAATAATGGTCAATTTATGGAGCTTTGGAGCTCCGTAGGGGCCACAATAAGCAAAATTGAGCTTTTGACTTTTGCTCAGGATACCGAAACGAACAACATATCCAAATTTCCACCGGCAATTTCCACCGATTTCAAGAATACGGTCCATGGTAACTAATTTTTCGTCTATTATAGAGTTATCGTATATCGCTGAAAAGGTTTTGAAGAATGCCGTAACTTTGTTTCAACACCTTAGTACTCAAAACAACTGATGTGGCGCTGGAAGCAGATACAACTTTTATTAATCCAATATAATCATGTGGCATATCATATCAAAGGCCTTGGTAAAGCACCAATTTCGTATTCAGTACTTTAGTTCATAAATCCATAGTTTTGGCGCTGTACCTAATTATTCAATTGTCATTTAATATTGTATATATGTGTTACATATCATTGAAAAGGTCTTGAGGGATGCTGTACATTTTTACTTAAGCACCTGTGATTTTTGGCCGACATAATTTGAAAAGTATATAGCATTTACGGAAAGAAAGATTAAAGACAAAAAGAGTTTAGAAAATTAAATTTCAAACAAAACTAGTTTAAATCGTTTTTTAAATTTTACCAAAAGTGACGAGTTTTGATAAAAAAAAATTTATTTCATCAAAATTCGGCACCTCTACAGTCCAGGCAGATTGACAATTCGGAAAAAACTTCATTATTAAACTTTTTCTTACTGATTTTTGATTGAAATCGGTGCACCGGAAGTGGAAGCTTCCATAGAAGGTTTTTCGTTTTTGAAATTATTTGCAAAAGTATATCGTTCATGAGGAAATTAATTTTTTCAATTTAGCAATTTTTTTTTAATTTATACAATTGTGTATGTAAATTTAGAAATATGCAATACACCTATACTGTATTGATTGCTAAAGCTAATTGTAGAGAAAAATTTTAAAAGTTGTTCAGATGCGCCGAGTACTGATCGACTTCATTTAATTATGCTTAGAGTAGCATAAGGAGGAAACACATTAAGAACTTGATCACCACGTCAAGCAACTACTGCTATGGTAAGTACAAATTTGTGTGACCGCATGAGAATACCTACTGGACTGATCAAGTCAAATAATCAGAAGAAAACCTGATCATCTAAACCTCATTTAAGGGGAATGGGATGTAGGGGCATTAAACAAAATATAAAATAATTTCAATGTGATATTTTCAGAATCTTATAAAACGTCATCAATTAGAGCGGAAATAAATAAAAGAAAATCGTTATTTATTTTGTTGTACCGTTTCGGTGTTTTAAAATTTGGCCTCAACAATCGGTAAATTGATCGGGATGGAACTGTCAACTTAAGATTTTCCATAAATTGGAAGATCCCAGTGATTTTCGGCCGAAATCGGTTCACCAGAAGTGGCAACTTCCAAAGGAAATTTACATTTTTGGAAATATTTTGTAGAATATATCAATTATGAGAAAATCACCTGAACTAAAAGATTCTAAAATAAATTTGTAGCAATATCGGCTCAGATTACTTTCGAAAATTTAATGAGAAAGGTCAATTTTGACAAAAACTGCTTTTACTTTCTTTTCCGTAGTAAATGTCTATATGTCCTCTCTACAGCCCAGACGGTTTGTTCGATCGGGATGAAACTTCATGCCTAAGTTTTTTTCATAAATTCGGAGACACCAGTGCTTTCTCGTTTTTTAAAAATATTTTGAAAAGTATAGCATTAGTATAGCACTAAAAAATTCTAAATTAAATTTGTAACAATATCACTCTAGATCATTTTTTACAAAATTTAACTGGAAATGACAATTTCTGATAAAAAAAAAACTGTGTTTCAATAAAAATTCGGCCCCGTACAGCCCAGATGGATTGATTCCAAATCATATTTTAAATTCTATCGGAGATTACGAATTTTGTTAAAAAAAACTTTATTTCACCAAAATTTTGAATTTCTACAGACCAAGCGGATTGATTATTTGGAATAAAACTTCATACTAAAGCTTTTTCCATAAATTGGGCGAGCTATGCGAAATGTGGTGGACATCTGCTTGTCAGAATTGATTCTTACGGCTTTTTAATTTTTTGCAATTAAGGTTAAATTTTTAACAAGGGTTAAAAATTTTACCTTGTTGTTTTTCTGAAATTTAAGCAGGAATAATGGTTTTTGATTATATAAAACAATTTTTATCACAAATCCGGTAAGTTCAATTTTCCGCTTTAGCAATTAAGTGTAGTGTATTCGAGATCTATGAATATTTGTCGTAAAAGAAAGTCGGTGTTGGCCGCAACAATACAACCCTTCATTTTTTGTATAGTAATCATGAACATTTTAGACCTCAAGTTTTTTAACTAAATGTCTCTACAGCTCCACCGGATTGACTGGTCTGGGTTAATTTAAACTGTGCCCATAAATCGGGATATCCCAGTGATTTTTAGCCGAAGTCTGTCCACTCGAACTGACAGCCTCCATATGAGCTTTTTTGTTTTTAACAAATATTTTAAAAAGTACAAGGGAGATCGTTGCTGTCTTTGATAGACATCTGTGAAAAACTCCAAAGCATTAAAAGATTCAAATAAATTTAAAGATTAAATTGACTACATTGTTGAGTTTTCTGAAATTTAAACAGGAATAACGATATTTGATTATACAGGACAGTTTTAACAAAATTCCGGTAAGCTTAATTTTTCACTTTAGAAATCAAGAGTGGTGTAATCGTGATAATGTCGGGGGTTCAATTTCGATTAATATAAATTAACAGCTTTTATCTCACTGTCTTAAAAAATAAATTTTATAGGTTTCTGATCTAGAAGTTTCCATTTTAAATTGCGTTGTCTTGTTTTGTCCAAAACAATTGTACTGCCTATCGAACACTTAAGTGTTGTAAGTGTAATAAAGTGTAAGGTGGGACCGAACCATATCCGGGACTACTTGTCTAATGGCGAGACGTACATCTCCATCAAATCAAATCTAATTTGCGAGTCAAAATGAAAGCCACACACTTAAGAGTTCAGTGTTCTCGTTTAAGTCGTCTCCCCATTGACAATAAATTTTACATTTGAAAATGTTGAGCTGTTTTCGCTACGGGGAATATTATAAATATGTATATGTAATTGTTTACAATTGTAAACTCGAATTTAAATTATCTCAAATCATAGCTGAGAGATTTAAGACTATTATATAGGTACATGCAACATACAGGGTGTCCAGAAAACATCCCGCCGATTAGCACGCTTGTTATTGCTCCCCTAAACTTCGGAGATACCACCTGTTAATTTTCTGGGAAGATGAAATTGTTTGTAGTGTGTGTGACCACCCTGTATATTCATATAACCTAATATTGGCGATGAAGATGCTATATGCTATATACACCGATGAACATAAAATGAAATTATTATTGGTAAGTAAAAAAAATATCTGTCTTATTTTTCCCTTGAAAGATGAAACAACCACCGCGGCGCGAATTTATTAAGTATATATACGAGTAGAGATATAGCGAGTGTAAATTGTAAAAAGTAAAAAGAATTCCTTCACGGGTAAAAAGGAAGCAATTTACAACAACAATATATATATGTATATTCTTACATATCTTTTGAAATTTATGAAGTGAAATTTTTAACATTTTCCTCTTATACATTACTCGTACTTGAGCGTATGAATATTCGCGACACCATTCAACTAGAAATTCTTCGTATCACATAAAATGTAATGAGATATGGTTTTTTGAAGGATTTGAAATAAAAACTTAACAGTATTTTGATGTAATTTAATATTATGTTTATTCCACACCTAGGAAATAAAATAGTAGAGGTATTTTATTATAATTAATCGAATGAGATACTCGATTACATACACAGATATATGACTAACAAGTTTTCACTTTTATTTTTCACCAAACCATAAATTCCGTATAAAGTTTATATTACTACCCTTCTAGGGGGTACTTCCTGAGGGTTCAACTCATGTATGCGTCTATAAATTTTTATCTACCTTTCATATTTTTTTGCACAGACATGTATTCCTTAAGGATTTTTTGCTTCTTATAGGCGCACATGAAAATAAATCGTTTGCCACCCCATTACGAATCCCATTAAAATTAAAGCATCACGTACACGTACACATTAACGTACTTTACATAAAAATCTGTTATTTTTTCAATGTCTCTTTACGTGTCTATACATATAGATACACACACACACATTCCACTTATACAATCGTCATATCTATCAAAAAGCATAAAATTATTATTTTATGATTTCACTGAATGAATATGTTGACGATTGTTTACAACATAAAAAATAATATTTTTAGAGTTATAGAATTTTTTGTGGTTTGACATGACATGTATGAGTAGATACTACAAACGGAAATTTAAAAATAATATGTTGCGCCTGCGTATCCCGTCGATACGTCTCTAGCTAGACATGCCTTCGTACACTACGTTCTACTTGGTGAGATCACCTACTCGTATTTTAGATTTTCCAGCATTGATAATAATAAGCTTAATTATTCGATTTGTGTGTGCTGTGCGAAAAGTGGTAACTGTTTATTGTGCGGTCGTCGTAAACATGACAATTTGATAAGAATCATAATTTAGTTGAATCTATTAAATAGTGTACGAGTATGCATGTATATATATATATAAGATTTTACCCTTGAACGAAATTTGTACGGTTTTTGTCGGATTTGGAGATTTTCAATTTTCTTTTAGGCTAAAACGAAGAACCCCCTCCTCCCACCCACTAACTTCGCATATTTTAGTCCAACATAATCTTAGGGATTTATAATTGAAAATGTTACAAGGCGGCACTAAACTATTTTTTGTGTGTTGTACGGATTATAATTGAAACTGACAGCGATATTTAAGGAGCATGTGGGGGTCAACATTTGAAGTGGAATGAGTTACTGATGTATAAATGTCGAATAATAGATTTATTCCAGGAAGGGTTAGGTTTAAGATTATAGTTCAACTAATAAATCGCTTTTCAATTATTATTATATTATAATTCCCGCCTTTGGTTACTGTGCTTCTAACCTGTATGAAATTTACCCAAAAAAATATCCGAAAAATGGTTGTATTCAATTGGCATCCTGATATGTATAAATAAAAATATATCGGAATAAAACTATCTAAAATAAATAATATCCGATATTTTCGCTACTGAAAATTTGAAAACAGGAACCATTTAACCATTATACAATGAATCAAATCCAAATATAAACGTAATTATCCATTTAATACAAGACATAAACTTCACGTGAAACAATAAAATAACATATTTAAAGTTTTGTCAACATAAACATCAATTAACGAGCATCAATTTATGCGTTTTACGTAGTTTAGGAATCCTATTATGAAATGTCAAAGTAGGAACAAGATTCTATTAGTCTAAGAGTTGTTACACAATTTTGATTACGTATTTGAGGCAGCATGAACATTTGTGTGACACTTCTTTAGCAATGTTTAAACCCAAAATCGAAGACCTGGCTGAAGGGTAGCAGGACATGGTCAACCCTTGAATTTTTTATGTTGTGAATTGTTTTTTTTTTTTTGCAAAATTGTCCTTGAAACATTTTGGAATTATAATATCTTTTAATTTAGAATTTAATAAAATATAAAATAAAAAAACCAGATCATTTAGGCGGGTCTAACATTTTGCTAGGTGGTTTCAAAATTGAATTTCGTAAATTTCGAAAAATTATATTTAAGGCAAGCTAAAACTTAGACAGAATAATGTATATATGTACCTAAAAAAACATATTTTCAAAAGGACAGGTCGTTTTAGTGGGACTCTCCACTTGCCAGGTGGTCGGCAATGTTGTAACATGAGTGCGAGCGAGTAACGCTGTGGGTTGCGAGAGAGCGCGTGCAGCTGTTACAAAATAATTTAGAGTAATTAAAATATTCTCATTCGTAGTATTATGTATACCAATTGATACGGGATGTAACAACAAATTAGTATATTTTATGTTTCGCCAATTTACTTTAATTAAATTGTATTTTTATTTATTATAATAAAATTTAAAAAATGGATAAATACAAAAATAAAATTTTATGATGAAATTTCTAATTCATCGATACTATTTCTCCATCACCATCATCATCAGCGAATTTTTCATCAGAGCTTGAATATTCTCCTTCTTCCGGTTCTTGTGCATTATCTAAAAATAACTATAAAACCATAGCATTTAATGAATAATAAAACGAATATACATAATGCAATAATGAAGGGAAAGAAATGTTTAAACTTACCTGTAACATTGTCGTGGTGTTCTCGAGTCTCCCGTTAACAATAGCAAATTAAATTCCAATGCATTTTCCTGTCGTTGCCACCTATTTCTTTCCCAATTTTTAATGACTTTTTAAAAGGCTCTTCCTTGTTGTAAGCTTTGTAAGCTAAGCGGAATTTTTGAAATCTCGCTGTATTTATATCTGTGATATATTAGGACTACAAATTAATTCCGTTTTCAAAAAGTGGCCCTGACCATAATAATTTTTTTATAATGACAGCTGTTTTCCGTTGTTTCAGACAGATTAGACATCTGCCGTTAACATTCAGTTTATATTGCTTTGAGCTTCATACAAAACGTGTTTTATTACCGTGTTGAATATGTCGGATTTTGTGATAACTAAACAACATTTGCGTGAAGTGCAAATTTTTTGTTTTAATTGTAAAAAAGGTGCAGCTGAAGCACATCGAATGCTTTTGGAAATTTACCGTGACAATGCTCCAACCGATAAATCATGTAGAGAATGGTTTCAATCCTTCAAAATGATGATTTCAGTGTTGAAGATAAACCTCGCTTAGGACAGCAAAAAAAATCGATGTACTAGAGGCATCAAGAAAGGGTTTTTTACTTCGGATAGTGACTGGTGACGAGAAATGGATCTTCTACGATAACCTCAAGAGGAAAAAATACTACGTTTTGCCCAGCCAATCGTTGCCATCGACCTCAACAACCACACAAAAAACGAACATTCATCGTTCGAAAGTTATGCGGATTGATTTCAGTGTTGAAGATAAACCTCGCTTAGGACAGCAAAAAAAATCGTAGACGATGAACTAGAGGCATCAAGAAAGGGTTTTTTACTTCGGATAGTGACTGGTGACGAGAAATGGATCTTCTACGATAACCTCAAGAGGAAAAAATACTACGTTTTGCCCAGCCAATCGTTGCCATCGACCTCAACAACCACACAAAAAACGAACATTCATCGTTCGAAAGTTATGCGGTGTATCTGGTGGGACCAAAGAGGCATTGTGTACTACGAGTTGCTACAGCCTGGCGATTCAATTACGGGGAAGCGGCACGGACTACAATTAATTCGTTTGAGGCGTGCATTACGAGAAAAAAGGCCGGAATATAAGGAAAAACATGATAAAGTTATTTTTCTGCATGATAACGCTGATCGGTTTCACGTTGCAAAAGTCGTAAAAAAATATTTGCAAACGCTCAATTGGGATATTTTACCGCTTCCGCCGTTTTCTCCGGAAATTGCTCCTTCTGATTACTGGTTGTTCCGACGGATGCAACACGATTTGGCAGGTCACCGGTTCATTTCTTTCGAAGAAATTGAAAATTGGCTTCAAACTTGGATAGCCTCAAAAAACGAAACGTTTTTCCGAGATGGGATTCGAAAATGGCCTGAGAGGTGGGAAAAAGTTAAAAGCAGCGGTGGACAGTATTTTAATTAATCTGTTCATTCATTTTATTTTAAAATAAATACATTTTTTAAATTAAAAAACGAACCAATACTTTAATCCATAAATATCACAAACAAATTTTTCAAGCGTCCTAAAAATTTCTAGCCGCATACCAGTTGTATGAGGTACTCCAAGATCCGTTAATGCCGTTTAGCAATTTGAATTTTTCATCAATACTTGTAAAGGCTTTATCTTGCCTTTTTGGAAAAATGAAAGATTGAAGTTATATCCCGTAATTGCATGAAAGCCAGGCAATCTCGCGCATAAAGATTATCCTAATTCGACATAATTTTTATATATATATATATATATATATATATATATATATATATATATATATATATATATATATATTATATATATATATATATATCTTTTAACATTTCCAGTGCCATACTCGAGTAAAATATGTAGTTTATCGCTTTGAAGCTGATTTCAAGGCTGCATCAAGCTTACATAAATGATGCACTATTTTTGTATGTGCTCTTGGTTTTTTTTATCACTGCAATTTGTTCTGGGGCCAAGGCTCTTCAAACTCTTTCGCGGTTTTGCTTTTTCTTTTCTTACTTTTGGTCGTTGCCAGCCAAATCGAGGACGTACGCCTATAGGTCCGATTTTTTATCACCATCAGCACTTTGCATAGCTCCATGCCAGCCTACACTTCAATAACAAAAATCATAATTTAAGTTTATTATTTTATTACCAAAAAATGGCACCATTTCACTTGCAGCCGAATGTTTTATTAAAAATTTAACAAAACTCTGTTTAAATTTTATCTTTCTTAATACTTTAATGAAATTCGTCGGTCGAATTTGACTGGGACCAATAATATGAGCGTACGTACATTTGATTGACGGTGTAAAATATTCATCAAAAATTATATCAAATCGTGGAGTTTTTTTGTAAATTTTTTACTATCGTTGATTCCTCTGTCTGATATATACTAACATCTTAACGGCACATTGACATCAGAAATAGTGTTATAGGATGGCATAAAAATTTTTCAAAGTCGATCTCGTAGTCCATAGATAAACGTAGCATTCGGCCAAACAAATCACGTTGCATTTTTATTACACTTATTACCTCATTTAACAGTTTTTTCTTCAACACTTCAACAGAAAAATTCATAATTTTTACTTTTGAAATAGATTTTTCGAACCTGTCAGCAGATTCGTTATATTCAGAAATAAATTGTGATGTAATTTTTCACTTATTTCTACAATATATAACACAAAATTGTGTACTGCATTCGAAGCTGCTTTTTCACTGGAAATATTGAAAAGCCGTTGTTGATCGATGTTAGTATCGAATGGATTCATAAATTTGGAAAATGATCGAATCGGTCAGCTGTAACATCTTGCCTTTTCCAGCCTTTTCCATAGACCAGTAGCTGAGAAAAAAATAAACAGAAGCAAAGCTACATACACATTTTTTACGCTTATTTTCATAGTAAAATGTGAAGTCACGATCCGGGATTATGTTGACATAATTTTACCGTTTGAGTCCCAGGAGGTAATACAAACGCATTACAAACAACGCAAAACCATTTCTGGTGCAAACGCAAACAACAAAAATAAACTCCAACGCAGATAACAATCGCTTCTTGTATTTATTTAGGTAACTCGATTCTCGTCTTTATCTCATCGCTCCGTCACATTTATTTATTTTATTTTCTCGATATAAAATCTCACCAGCGCGATTGCGCTGCTTGGGACTCAAACGGTTAAAATTTCGGTTATAATCTGACCGAAAAAAAATTTGAAACAAAACAATATGAAAAGTCAAAGAAACACTAAATCCGTCATTCCATACTTTGATTTTTTCGGCGTGATTCTTTCCTCGTTTCCTTCCCCTTCACATACAAACTGTTGTTAGTTTGTAGGTGAAGGGGAAGGAAACGAAGAAAGAATCACGACGAAAGAATCAAAGTGTGCAACGTTGGAATAATTTTATGTCGTCCTGACATAAAAAAACGTAGAAATTTTTTCGGGATGATTTGTAAAAGTTTAGTGATAATGCCAGATCTTTTGGAATGAAATTGAAAAATGACATAATATTAGACACAAATGTATTTCTATCTTACTTATGTTATGACATTATTACTTATTTTAGCTGCTTATCGAAACTTAAATGCGTTTCAACTCATTTAACTAAATGTGGTGAGGTTCAATTCCCGGTGGTTGCAAGAACAAAAAATTTCACGGCTGGCTTTTGGGATCTAGGAATTAATCACTCATTATCCGAAATGAAAATACTTATGATTATGAAACCTCATTTGGGGTGGCCAAATCCATTGATGGGATATTGTGCCAGAGAGAGAGAGAGAGAGAAGATATTAAAATCCCGGAAATCCTGATTCCTTAAAATATCCCGAATTTCTAATTATAAATCTTGAATCATAACGAATTTCGGTTTACAAAGGGTTGGGTTTAGTATCCCATAAATAAATCTTTAACCAATAAAAGAAAAATCCCAAATATCAAAAATACGACTACTTAAGGAGCTAATTTTGTTTCAAATAATGTTTAAAAAAATTTAAAACAACAAATATTTACCTGAAAATAGATGAGATATAAAATTATTGAAATTTACTGTCAAATTCTGGATATTTTGTGAAATTTTTGGTGAAAAATTATTGAAATTTACTGTCAAATTCTGGATATTTTGTGAAATTTTTTGTTAGATTTTTTTGCAGATGTTATTTAATTTGTTAATGACCTGTTGCCATTACTCCCCGGGCAATTAACCCCACGGTTCATTACTTCATATACCCATTACCTCCCTAACTCGCCATTTGCCTCGGCCATTCCCCAATGACAAACAGACAAAAAACAGCTTCAAAAGAAAAAAAATTGTGTGAGTAGAGATGAAACCAGAGAATCTTAAATTATAAGGCCGAGGATTGATTTACAAATTCTGAGGCTCTATGCTTTGGAAAGTAATGTACAAAGGTGTGCTTCGGTTCCCCATTCTATGAGAGTAGTCCGGATGTATCGTGAAAGAATTAAAACGCCTTAAAAAGAAGCAAAACAAAGTATTGAGGTAATTCTAGCCGAATAAGGAGGCAGCCTATCTTGAATTAGCCTCGTGAAGTAATACGGTAATTCGATGGAGTCGAACGGCATAGTTTACCGGAAATAAGGATTTATTCAGTAAGAATCCGATGCTCTCACATGTTTTTAGTAGTTCACTTGTTCATTTGAAGAACTTCCTCCTCCATTTTAATAAGGAAATTTTGAAGGTTCTGCTTTCATTTCACTTGGTTAGGACCGATTGAGACCTAGTCCATAGAATTGTTAGTTTAGATATCTTGCTTTGGAGTTTATTCTCCTTTCCACCTTATAAAACAAGTGATTCGGATTGCTATAGAAAACTAGTTAATTCTTAAGAGATCGGTATGTTTGTTAAGTTAGAGAGAAGACAGACCCATCGAGTTGTGGCGGGTTTATGTGATATAATATAATTGCGGATGCGGGGTAACTGGGAGGACATAAATCCTAGTCAAGTTTAATTGTTGAGTCATTTGGAATTTTTTTTTTAATAATTTTTAAATAGTCTTTCCAACGAATGGGCTTCTATATTTTTGTAAAATTTTTAAATGATTAAAACACACTAATTCCATTATTATCAAAACGCGTCTTTATAGTTTAATCCGAGTCGAAAATATACCTATAAATCACGTCTAATAGGGCAATTATTATCATAATCGTTTAAAAACTGAACTGAGATAGTTCAGTAGATTTCATATCCTTCAATAAAGATAATTTTTGATTTTCGTTCACCGCAAGTGGTTTAATTTTTGAGTTGTCTCACTATTCTTTGCCTCGTATACGATTGGCCATCTAAGCATATTCATGCCTCTGTTATGTTTATCACCTCACCGAGTGTCTCGATACAAAATCTACTCACAATTGCATAGTAGTTTTAGGTGAGGTAGAGTCCTAATAGGGAATTTAATGTTGTGCAGAAAATTCTAGCTGAAACACCTGAAAAATATATTTTGAAACGTCAAAATTGGGTTATTTCTCCAAACTATTTGTAAAGGTTCGCCATTCTTATGCTGCGTTTAATATTCTGGGTTACAAAATGTTCATATTATATAGGCGGAAGTTTTATGGTATAAGAATTATAACTTATTAGCAAATATGGTGTTCCAAGGGAAGAGGGTAATGGGGAAGAGGAGAATAATGCCCGGAATGATGACCGGAATACCGGGAAGTAATGACTTGGGGGCGAGATAAAATCCTAGACCCGGTTAGTTACAATTCTGTTATTTTTTAAAAAAACAAATATTTTAGAAGAATTTTGAACGTATTTTTTGAAATGGGCATTGCTAATTGAACTTTAATATTTTGTTAACTTCTATGGTTAAATTTGATGTAGTTTCATAATGTTGGATAGAATTCAACTTTTCTTAACCCCATAGACGCCTAAGATCCGGTATTTATGTCTGGATTAGTATTACTTAAATTTTTAGATGCGAGAATATGACCAAACCTGTGAACGTAACATGACAGTTTTTACAGGTTTTCGTCAAATTTGGATTATATAATGCGAGTATTCTTAACAATTTGCCCAATTTAAATGCCGATTTTATTACAGTATCCGTTTTCGAGGAACGAGTGGTCAGCTTAGCTTATCGCCAAATTGTAACTCCGAGATTGTTGAACGAAGTTCTGTTATCATTCCTTAATTTTCAATTGGAAGAAACTCGACACGATACTTATGTTTAGGATGAGTAGGAAGAAATAGATTAAAAGTACCATAACAAAATTCGTAGGCTTATCCGAATCTTCTAAACAGGTCAAATAATTTATGTAAAACATAAAGAAAGATTAGGATTAAATCTAACAGAGCGATTAAATTTTTGTTATACTGCTACTTAAAGCAAACTGTGTCATATTCATCACATTGCAATATCATCAACGCAGCGTATAACACACGGGTCTAGAATAATGCTATACGCAAACATTCCTTAGCAACATAACTTTATATTTAAAATAGTTGTAATCTAAACGAAACACCTTTGTTACTGAACTTATATATTTTATTGAAAAATTATCTTCTACCCAGCAACATTAGTTTTGATTTCGATCGACCTTTTTTCTGCTGCGAGATGCATAGGCAATTCGGCACCAGGATGCGTTGGTGGTTGATTGATAAAACCAAATATAATAAAACTAACAGTTATCTCCGTTGAATTGATACTGACCACATCTATGTCAACGGTACGTTCATATAGAGGATGATTGTTTTCTGGTTGGCTAAAACGAGCCCAAGAGTACTAATAAAATAAAATAAACAATTAATTATGTTAACAAATATTTTACACCCAATTTATACTCACAGTACTCGCTTCCAAGTAAATTTGGGTAAACGTTTGATTAACACCGAGCCATGTATAATACACGTAAGGCAGATCAAACTGAGGATCTAGTTCGGTCGATTCTAAGGTTTGAATATATATTGGACGATCACCTGTCTGCCGTTCGCCATAGGTTAATATTTCATACGCATTCGCAGCTCCAATGCATAGCAGTAACACCAAAATGGCGCGACTTGTGTTCATTTTATTCAACTTAACTTTATTGAGTAAGATCGTACGCGGATATAAAAACTTAACTGACGCTTAATTTACTAATTGTACAATTTATATACACAATAATAGCCATAAGGTCTAAACTGATAAAACTATACACATAAAATGGTCTCGTATCAAAATACCTATTTATCATTTAAATTGCACACTTCAATCGGTTATCTGTCAATTGATTTTGAATTATTCACGGAGTGCCTTAATTCGTGGTTTACTTGGTCAATTGTAGGGCTTAACTCATTTATATAAACAGACAATTAAGACTTCTAGGTTACGAAGAACTTTACGAAGAAATAAATAAGCAGCAGCGATTTTCTGGCAACTGCAAAATTACTGTTGTACTTTTTTGGAAGCTCCTAAATTTACAAAATTATTGGTTCGAAGCATGAAATAATTGTTAGATAGTATACTTACGTAAATGTAAGCAATCGATAACATAAACATAAACAAGTTTTGAGATAACGATAAGACTAAAGAGATCGATGGATCATCTATAAATAATATAAAATAATATTTTCGAACACATTTTTTAAATTATTGGAAGTAAGTAATTCGGCCAATATGAAGTACTGTCATTAAGCGGTTTGTTTGGTCTAGGTATCATGATTGCTTCTGCGGCTTTCCATAGATTTTTTGAGTTAATTATTTGGAGGAATTTATGTAGTCCTTTTTCAGGAACAGTTTTCATATTTGTTCTGTAATTAAGTCATATCCTGGCGATTTATTTGCACAATCCTTAATTTTTCGGAAATCAAAAAGTGCTATCATTTTTGTTGACCTACAAAAGGCCTTTGATTCGGTCAACATAGCCATATTAAATATTTAAAAGTATTGGAATTGATTGGCGTCCTTTTCAGTGGAATTCAACTTTTTCACAACTCGCACGCAATACTCCTTCTAATTTTCATCAACGACGTTGTGTACCTTCCCCCTCTCTGGAACGCTGTATAATGCAGTGTGAGACTTCTAGTGATGTTAGCATGGAAGCAGCAATAAATTCAGATAAGGTCATTTTATATAACTGCGGTTAAAAAAAGAAACTTGCTTTAAATATTGGAAAACTATGTTGTTGCTCATCAGTCAGCGCTATCAACTGTTATCAATCAATCTAATCTATACAAATACAAATTGTAATTAGTAGTCACCCATAATAGTTATATATACTACTCAAATTGAATAATGCTCGTCATAGGTATGCGACAAGAACGGGATCTCACCTTTATGTCACCAACTCCAAATTTCATCACCCATACATTTATAATTAGGCACTTACAATAAACTGCCGACAGAGATACGAGCAATGCACAAAAAAATCTCAAAAAATCAAAATTGCAGATCATTTCAAACGAGTTTTTCCGATAATTTTTGTAATTAATATTTTTTATTTTGCTTCTATCTCACTTTTCGTTTTTTCTAATCTTAATTTGAACATATTCTTTAAATATGAAAAATGTCCCGTTTTTTGTATGACTAAATCTTTGAAAGTTTGAAATACTCTGCAATGAGATACCTTATTGGGATAAATAAATTAATAAAAAAAAGTCCTGATTGTTTGGATATTGAAAAATGATTGGAAATTTTGAAATGATTGAAATATATTTTCAAACTAATTCGATTAAAACTGTTGAAATTTGCCTTAGTGGGTTTAGTTGCCATATTTTTCAAATTCAATTTCTATTGGCAGAAGATTTCGTACGAAAGTTTTCGATAACGAATAGTGGTCGGGAAGAATCTACCTTAATTTTGTGTTCTCTTATAAAATATTCAAGCCAACTTTGATCATTTTTCCAAATATAATTTGTTCATAGAAATATTTTCGGATTCCATTCGGATTTCATTTACGTGCTCTTTGATACAGTTTACATTAAATTATCGTTAATCGTTAACATACGCGTCTAGAATAATGCTAAGCAACATAACTTTATATTTAAATAGATGTAATCTAAACGAAACACCTTTGTTATTGAACTTATATATTTTATTGAAAAATTATTTTTTACCCAGCAACATAAGATTTGATTTCGATCAACTTTGTTTCAGCTGCGAGAGATATAGGCCATTCGGTACCAGGATGCGTTGGTGGTTGATTGATAAAACCAAATACAATAAAACTAACAGTTATCTCTGATGAGTCGATACTGACCACACGTATGTCAACAATACGTTCATATAGAGGATGATAATTTCCTTCTGAATTCATGCTAACCCAAGAGAACTAATAAAATAAAAAAACATTAATAATTTTAAAAAACATTTTACACCCAATTTATACTCACAGGACTCGATTCCAAGTAAATCTGGGTAACAGTTTGATTAACACCGAGCCATGTATAATACACGTAAGGCAGACCAAACTCAGGATCTATTTCGGTCGATTCTAAGGTTTGAATATATATTGGGCGATCACCTGGCCGGCGGTCGCCATAGGTTACTATTTCAAATGCAATGGCAGCTCCAATGCATAGCAGTAACACCAAAATGGCGCGACTTGTGTTCATTTTATTCAACTTAACTTTATTGACTGTACTGTTTATATACACAATATTTACAGCCATAAGGTCTCAACTGATAAAACCATGCGCAAAAAACGGTCTCGTATCACATTATGATGTGAAATTTCCTATTTATCATTTAATTTCACACTTCAATCGGTTATCGGTCAACTGATTTTGATATACATATGCGAGAAGTGCGTTAATTAGTGGTTCATACGAATCCATTATTCGTGTTGCGCAAGATTAAAATTAAAAATTGGTTGTCCAATTTGTTTAATATTGATTTATTCATAACGAAATAAATAAACAGCAGCGATTTTCTGGCAACTACAAAATTACTGTTGTATTTTTTTGGAAATCCCTAAATTCAGAAAATTATTGGTTCGAAGTATGAAATAAATGTTAGAACTTACGTAAATGTAAGTAATTGTGAATTGTTCATTATACATAAACAAGTTTTGAGATAACGATAAGACTAAAGAGATCGATTGATCGTCTATATTATTCAAGTTACAAGTTTGTTTGGAAATTAAACTTGAGGGAAAAAATTTGCATTTATCTACATACATATGTACCGAGTATCTTAAAATTATAATTAGTAATATAGAATACAATTTTAAAAATATCACTAGTAAGGACAAAAATAAAAAGAAGTTTGTTTCCATTCCAATTTTTGGTAATAATTTTAATACATATTTTAAGCTAATTCCGCAATTTGAGCAAATCTTGTACACTTTCAGAGATTCGCCTTGATAGATTAGCAACGAAAAGAAACGAGATCACTAAATGTCAAGCACCGCACATCACAAAACAAAATAGGATTAGTTCTCTAACAGAGCAT
The DNA here is from genome assembly GCA_947310385.1 of Nephrotoma appendiculata. NCBI lineage: Eukaryota > Metazoa > Arthropoda > Insecta > Diptera > Tipulidae > Nephrotoma > Nephrotoma appendiculata. The sequence continues at coordinate 344,052,639 of OX371224.1, forward strand.
ACCCAATAGAATTCCTTATGGTTATGACTTTTTACTTACAGGAAAGTATGAAAAAAAAACTTGATAAAAAAAAATTTATTTTCTCAAGTTTTTTTTTCATACTTTTCTGTAAGTAAAAAGTCATAACCATTAACCATAAGAAGTTCTATTGGGTATGCTCTGTAATTTAGATTATAATTCCTAAGAATTCTTCGCACTGTACAATTTACTGTTCTGTTCAGATAGAGATTTGTAATCTAGATTTATTTTTGATGCGTTTAGACTGTAAAATCACAAAAGTAAATTATGAACTCTGAAACGCGTACCTCAAATAGAAACGAAAAACCGTATTGGAATGATTTAGTAACTAGATTTTTGTAGGGGCCCTGTAAAATAACATGGCCCGCATGGTAAAACAACAACTAAAGGAACAGAACATAAGACCAGTCAAAGTCATTGAGATTATTGGCTTACTAAACACAGTCACAAGTCAAAATTATTTCGTACGTAATAATTCAATTTACTCGCAACCTGGAAGTTTTGACCCATGCGGAGTCCGTTATCGGGAAAGCCGAATCACGATAGATATAAATAATTCGCTCAAATACATAAATAATATCCACATCAACATCAAATTCACGCTAGAACTGGAAATAAACAATTCAATTATTTTTTTGGACCTCATAATAACCAAGATTAACCAGGAACACCGTTTCAACATATATAGGAAAACAACATAAACGATCCACACAATTCACAACACTTCATATTATCCACTCCAACACAAAATAGCCGCACATCGTCATATGATATACAGATTGAACAGCATCCTCGCGTAAACGATCACGAGTACACAGCTAAACTAAATACCATTAACCATAACACAAATAATCCACACAAATTCAGGGTAAAACTAACTCACAGATTAAACAATAATCACAAAACCAGTTACATCGATTAAAATTACCAACTCTACACACAATAGATGAAATCGATAAAAAATTTATTGTAGTTGAATACAACACCAACACCAGCAACATTACACAAACATTTTTTTCAAAATAATCAATTTTCAAAATTTTGGGTACAATATTGCTTACACAAATGATAAATTACAACACAAATTAAAATCAAAACAGAATAACGTCATCGACTGTGGTGTTTACACAATACAGAGTAATGCGCCGCTCCACAGTGCTTCAACACGATATTCTTACCTTTAATAAACACATTTTTACTAGCACTTGTTTTTTTATTTCGCAAAACTTGAATTTTGAATATTTTAATTTAAAAAAAAATTATGCGCGTCTCATGTTGTATACTCACTGTGAGGTAGTTTTCATCGTTAAACAATTTAATGGACTGACCTAAATAGTGTTTATATTTTCCTCACAATTCCAGAAACATTTTTGGAATTAAATTCATTCATTGTAATTTTATAAATTTAACTAAATTAGTAATTGTAAAACTAAATTTTATGCCGATATGTTTAGTTAACATCAATGCGACTAGCGACATCTATTTCATGATGCAAAAACCCTTTAGGCCGGTGTCGATCACATCACATGTTCATCGACCTGGGTCAGTCCACACAAAAAAAATTGGAGTCAGAATTTATTTTGTTTTACGTATTAGGGGTGTGCCAAACTTAAAGTAAATCGTTCACTATGGTAAAATTCGATTTTGGGACATGTTTTTGATCCGTTTGTCATAGAGTTTTTGAAAAATAATTGAATTTACCGAAAAATTTACCGAAATTACTACGCAAAACCATAGACACCTACATGTATCCAGACACAGTAATATTTTTGTCAATGTGTGTATTGAATTTTTTCTTTATTGAATTTGTTTAGTTTCTCTCTATATTTCGAAGTGGAACGTTGTGTTTTAAGGTAATGTCACTGGATTTATTTGAATTATTTAATGTTTTCAATTAATTATTTTAGTGTTGTGTTATTATAATATTACAGTTCGGCTTTTATAAACAAATTCCGTATTTAATGGAATACAATTAGAAAATATGCCTCGAAGATGTTGTGTTGATGGGTGCTTGAGTAATTCGACCCAAAATAAAGAAAACAATAGTGAGACAATTCCGACATTTTCTTTTCCTGTGGATTCAAATTTGAAATTTAAATGGATAGCAGCTATTAAAAAGCCAAATTGGGAGCCGTCGAAGTACTCGGCGATATGCGTACAACATTTTTTACCAGGTCAAGTGCAAAAAAATTTAATGCTGAGAAACGAAGATACAAATTACCCAATTTCACGATCAAAATTGTTAAATGGGAGCATTCCAACAGTTTTTCCCGGCCAACCTCATCAACAAGAACCGCCAAACAAACGTAAGCCACCAGAAAAGCGACTAGAAGAAATCAATTGTAGAATTGAGAAAAATAATGAAGCTATTCTGCAAGCCGACATGATTAAGGGATATCAGGACGTTCTACAAAATTATAAAGAGAAAATGAACAAAAACATTTTAACAGAGTATAAGACTTTCGAACAAAAAGCTAGTTTGACTTTTTACATAGTTGATGGTGATTTACAAAAAGGATGTAATTTCAAAATAAGAATAGTGATTTGCAGTGATTTGAAGGTCAATATTTTTACATATAGTGAGTTAGTAAGTAAGCAAGATTTAAATTGGATTCTTCCAAATACTTTAAAATTAACACTCTGGTCTCAATTGGAAAATCTGTTGGTAAGATATAAAAATTTTGAAAATATTAATACTTCTAAAGATTGTAACACCCTGTTGGAAAATGCGCTTAACATAATGAATTTGGCTTTAGAAAACATCCCTGACGACTTTGAATTTTATAACGAGCTGAATTTTTTGACCGATCAAATAAAATTATTATTAATGAAAAGTAAAGTACCTAGATAATCCCAAAATACTATAATAGTTTCCCACCTTTTACATTCGCAGTCTAGTGCAGCCTACAATATTATACGGCAATATTTAACTCTACCACATCCGGAACATATTCGCCACATTTCCACATCTTTAAATGTTTCTCCTAACACAGAAATTTCTAATAATATTTACTTAAAAAACATTGTTGAAACTTTAACCGATAGGGAAAAGAAAGTTATTTTAATGATTGACGAAATTTACGTTAAATCCGGGATTGATTACAAAAGTGGTAGTGTAAAAGGTTTCGCAAACAATAATTCAGATTCTTTAGCTAAGACTGTTCAAACTTTTATGGTTAAATCTGCATTTGGACATTTTAAGGAAGTTGTGAAATTGATACCCGTTAAAACTTGCACAGGAAAAGAACTGCATCAGCTAACAAAAAACATCTTGCAGTATTTATACAATATTGGTTTAGAAGTTTTTGTAATTATGACCGACAATAATAGTATAAATAGAACAATGTTTGAAATGTTTACTGGCAATAAAGATAGTTTCTCATTCCTCCATCCCTGCGATTCTGAACGTCTTGTATTTTGTTGTTATGATTCTGTCCATATTTTTAAAAATATACGCAATAATTGGTTAAATGTTAAAAATTTTGATTATTCATTTGTATACCCAGACTTCGAAACCCGAGAAATTAAATATGCTCGATTTTCCGATTTAAGAGAGCAATATATGAAAGAAATAAGCTTACCTGCTAAAACTGCTTTCAAATTGAACTTTAAATCTATGTATCCAAACAATTTAGAACGCCAAAAAGTTACACTTGTCGATAATGTATTTCACTGCAGCACAATTGCTGCCCTTCTACAAAATAACAAAAATGAAACAGCTGATTTCCTGGAAATAATTAGAAGATGGTGGGATATTTTCGGTACCAACCGATCGACCACTGACCAGTGTTTCACCATGAGGATGATCTTGGAAAAATGTTGGGAGTATAACATAACCATTCATCAACTATATATAGACTTCCGGCAGGCATATGACAGTATAAACCGCGATAACCTTTGGGCCGCGCTCATATGCCTAGGTATTCCAGAGAAACTTGTTTCTCTGTGTAAATTAACAACGTCTGGATCTGCATGTAGAATTGTAATTGAAGGATCTGTATCAGGCTCTTTTCAAATAACATCTGGTGTTCGACAGGGAGATGCACTCGCGCCTGTGCTGTTCAATTTGGCGCTTGAGTACGTAGTGAGGAAAAGCAACATTGAAACTTCGCGCTGTATATTCAATAAATCAGGCCAAATTCTTGGATATGCAGATGATATCGTGCTTCTTGGCCGAAGACCTAGTGACATCAAGGACAGTTTCATACCGCTCAATCGCTGCGCAAGAAGACTTGGTTTGGAGGTGAACAGTACCAAAACGAAATTCTTATCAACACCCAGGAACATCTCAATGGCAAATCTCGAAATTGGCGACCATAACTTTGATAGCGTCGAAAATTTTAAATACCTCGGGTCACTTATAACATCCTTGAATGATATGCAGGCAGAAATAAAAGCCCGAATCGCTGCCGGACAACGAGTTTTCTACGCCCAATCAAAAGTATTGCGATCTAAACACCTATCGCAGTCGTGTAAGCTCGCACTTTATAAAGCACTTATAAGACCTGTGCTGACTTTCGGAAGCGAGAGCTGGACCATGACCTCTAACGACTGTAGATTATTATCTACCTTCGAAAGGAAGGTCATCCGTTCAATTTTTGGTCCTATTAAAGTTGCGAACAATGAATATCGGATTCGCATGAACCACGAAATAAAGCAACTTCTCGGAGGTAGCGATATTATCGGCTTCATCAAATCTAATCGAGTGAGATGGCTCGGCCACGTTGCAAGGTTCCCACAACAACGAATGATTCACAAAGTGTTCCATCAACAACCAGCCGGAGTACGTCGTAGAGGAAGACCCCGACTGCGCTGGCGTGACGACGTCGAACAAGACCTACTCGTATTAGGATGTCGAAATTGGAGGACGAGAGCGATGGACCGAGAAGGATGGAGGACCATAGTGCGGGCGTCAAAATCCCTTCATGGGATGTAAATGCTAGAGAGAGAGAGAGAGGTGGGATATTTTAAACGTAAAATCGAAATTTAAAGGAACAGCGAAACGAAATGAATATTCCGAACCAATTACAAGCCCTGAAGACAGTAAAATAAAATTTTTAGAAAAAATCATAGAATGGCTTGAAGACTGGCATAACACAGAAAATAATAATGGTAGGTTGCCTCGTGAAACACACACTGCCATGGTTAAATCTACGAAAGCGTTAATAAAGATCTCAGAATACTCATTTAAACAGTTTGGTATAGCTTACATTCTTCTCGGTAAATTTCAATCTGATGACATCGAAAAAAGGTTTAGTAAATACAGATTTTTATCGGGACGGTATTACAACGTTTCATTTCGAAATATTTCTGAATCCGAAAACCAATTGCGGATTAGGAAAATTTTTCGAAAATCAATTCCATTAAATCTTTTTAAAAATAACGAAACCTTGAGTACGTAGATGACTCAAATCTGGTTTCAATGTCTGATTACACAAATGTATTAAACTCGGATTATTTAGCGAATGTGGAATTGGATGATATTTCGAATAATTACGTATGCGGTTATGCGGCACACTCAATTTGTAAGAAGATTTCATGTTCCGATTGCCAGTTTGTGTTCATTAAAGAAAAAGGGACTAAAATTCATGAGACTTATTTCGACTATATGCAAAGAGGTGGCTTGGTTCAACCAACTCAGGTGGTGCAACAGCTATTTTTCCATATGTGCGCAATTTTCCAAGAAATTATTCGTAATGGTGAAATGAAAACAAAATTTTTCTGCGAAACAAGTCAAAGAAAAATTTTACATTGCCTTACTTTAAATAGCGTTCAGCAAGAAAATTTTTATATCGACACCAATAGAGTTTGCAATTGCGGGCAAACAAATATTAACATTTTCAAAATGTTATTATTTCCCATGGCAAACATTATATTGTTAAATTACTGCAAGGAAGTAAACCATAACTTTGCCAAAGTAAATTTTAATAAAAGAAAATTAAACAATTTTTTATAAATTTTCTTGATATGTGATAATATATACCTTTATATATTAATATTCTTTATAAGTAATTAATTACCTAATGAAATAATATGTATTGTGATAAATTTTCGTTATTCCTACTTATTGTTTAAAAATGTTATATTTAATTTTAATTTCATTAATATTAGTTATATATTAGTCAAAAATGAATTGAATTCCAAAATTTATGTTTTATTTATTTTATTATTTATGTATTATTAAATATAGTTGAATTATTAAAATTAAAAAAAAAAAATTGTAGTTTTATTTGCATTTCAATGAAAATCATCCAAAAAACAATTCCCATGCATTTTTTGTTAATTTGTGTCCGTTGTTCAATTTCATTCAATAGACCGTATATGTGTGTTAGTGCAAAACATAATACTGTGTCTGGATACATATAGGTGTCTATGGCAAAACTCAAGAGCGGAACGGATAGAAAAAACAAAACTAAATTTTATAAAAACAAAAAAAATCATCAATTTTTGTTTTGTTTTTGCGTTTGTGTTAGTGAATATACAACACGAGCCGCATATGCAATTATTGCTGCAAACGTGGTGCAAAAAAACCTTTTTTAAAATTTTGTTTATATAGACGAAGAGGCAAAGAAAAAACGCATTTGTTGCCGCTCTGTGTGGAAAGACTAGATAACTGTCACATATTACATCGAGCAAACTGAACTTACAATCACAATTAGATATTGTGAACAAGTCAAAGAATTTAACAACCCAAATCCAACACCATCTTTAGTTCGAATTTCGCACACCATTTATTTGTAGAGAAACACAAAGCCAGCAATGACTGTGTTGACAGCAAAATCTCTAAATTTTATATAGAATGCCGAAAGGTAGTAGCATGGATAGATTAGTGGAATTCGAAACTTACAAAAACCTACCACTTAAAAGTGATAAAACACTACGAAGCCTCAAAACTTATAAAAAAGAATTTTTACAACTTTTAATGAATCGACTTTTAATTGCTCCAATTCCTAAAATCAGATTTTGAGTTTGGTTAGATTTTGGTAAGGATGAACCTGCGACGAAGAAATTCATTAGGAAGTAAACTATTTACTAGTTGCTACTAGTTGATTTCAATTGGGGTTGGTTTCTTTTCACTGGGCTTTTCCAGTGTGTTTGAGTGTTCAGTCTTTATTAATACCTTAGAATTTTTTACCTTGGATAATGGGTTTATGAATTCTCAAGGTAGACTTATAGTTTTGTATAACATTAGAAATTTCTCGATTTTTCAAATTAGCCCTCCTACCGCTTGGTAATTGGAAGGAATGTTTGAAATATTTGATTGGTGGCTCATGTTAGAAGATTCTATATCAATAAAAAACAAGATTTTTAATGGAGTACGTAACTACAGTGTTTCTAAATAAAGTTACGCAGCCCTGGTTAGCGTGTGTAGTACTTAAATTTTTGATATATAAATGAATTAATAAATAAAAATAGTAAATAGTGTTTAAAATAAGTGAAAATCTATAGTGTCAAGTGTGAGATGCCAAGGAACAGCAACAAAATATAGATTTCGTGGAAAACTGAAAAGAAATTACATAAAATAGTCAAAATCTAAAAACATTCTTAATATAAACATTCGTAATATATATACATATAAGTGTCAAATTCAAATACAAAACGTACAGCTAAATCCAGTATTTTATGCAACTCTTGCAACGTATTTATTTTTAAATTAAATTGTCAGTGAAGTTAAACATTTATACTGTTGTGCATGAATTGAATTACAAATTATAATGTCTCAGTGTGAAAAATGTAAGCAAGTGACCGATTCGAGACAAAGAACAACTTTGCGATGTTTTGGTCGATGTAAAAAAGTGTATCATTATACATGTATTGATTGGAATTTCGACAAGTACAAGACATTATTTAAGGAATGTCCCTATGCTAGATTTGTATGTGCAGAATGCCAAAATCATGAGGAGGATACTATATATGAGGAATTCAACAAAATTAACAAGTTCGTTGAAGAATTAAAACAACATTTATGCGCAAATCATTTGAAGCTTAATGAACACCTAGGAGTAATTAAAACCCATGTTGAAGAAATCCATAAACCTGATGAGACGAAATCCTTTGCTGCAGTCGTCAAAACCAATCCAACAAAATTGGTTTTGTTACAGCCAAAGAAACCACAAGAGAATAAGAAAACCAAAGAAGACATCGTAAGCCAGATTGATCCGAAAAGTATTCCCCTAATGGGATACCGAAACGTTGCGAATGGGGGAATTATATTGCAGTGCGATTCAAATGAAGCAAAGGAAAAACTGAAGCAAATCGCCACAGATAAATTAGGAGCTCAATATGAGGTTAAATTGCCTACAGAGCTAAGGCCTAGAGTGAAAATTTTAAAATTTTAGGAATGTCAGAACAACTAGAAAGCGGTGAAATTATATCAGCGTTGAAGCAACAAAATTCGTTTTTAGTTGCTAGCGACATAAAAGTAGTAACAATCTATCGAAGAAGAAATACACAGAAAGTCGATACAATCATTGAAGTTGGTGCCACTTGCTTTAAGAAAATAATGGAGGCTGAGAAACTCAATATCAATTTTGATAGATGCCACGTAGTAGAATCAATAGGCTTAACAAGATGTTACAAGTGCAATGGTTATTCACATCACGGCGATAAGTGTACCAGCAAGCTAACGTGTCCAAAATGTAGCGGAGAGCACAAATATAATGAGTGTAAGAGCACAGAAATCAAATGTAGCAACTGCGTTGAAACAACTAAGAAGCTAAATCTAAACATTGATGTAAATCATGCTACGTGGGATAATAATTGCACAGTATATCAGCGCAAGTTGAAAATACTAAGAAACCAAATCAATTACCAATAGTAGTTTCGAAAACAAGACGCCCTATACACCAACATCCGAAGTCTATCGTCAAATTTCATGGAGTTACAGGAAATCGTGTTCAATTTTAAACCAGCCTTAGTATTACTCAGTGAAACTAGAACAACTGAAGAAATGTACGATTCGGAGTTTCATATTGATAACTATAAATTTATACGCTGCGACTCGGATAGTCGACATACAGGAGGAGTTGCTATGTACATTCATGAAAACATAAATTTCAAAATAATTTCAAACTGAGAGAAGGATCGCACTTGGTTTTTAGCAATACAAATCATAAAAGGATATCATACGACTGGGATATTTGGAGTAGTATACAGATCATTTCAAACAACGAGAGCAGTTTTCTTAGATAAATTTGACGAATGGATGGAAAATATCATAAACCATAACAAAAATAATTTCATATTCGGTGATTTTAATAATGATGTCAAATCCAATGAATATTACAGTGTAAAATTAAATCAATTGATAAGTGATCATAGACTAATTCAGGTGGTTAAAGAATATAGTAGAGTTACAGCAACCAGTGAGAGTTTAATAGATTTAGTGATCACTAATTCAAAAAATGTGCAATGTGAAGTAGTTAAAGAGCAACAAATTAGTGACCATTGTATGTTAAGCATTAATTTAAATTGTGAGAAGATAAAAGCAACAAGAAATTGTGACCCGATAGAAATACGTTTGCGAAAAAATTATTCTCATGAATTACTTAACTATGCTTTAAATCAACAATTTCTGGGATGCCAAGATACTAACTTAAACGAAATAGACCAAGAAATAAACGCAGAAGCTGAAGAGTTACTGTTAAAGTTAAAAACTTGTCTGAATGAGTTGACATGTACAAAATTGATTCATAAAACTAGTAAACTACCATGGTTCTCGGAAAATTTGAAATTACTAAAGCAAGATAAACTACGATCTTATGAAATTATGAAAATTATAAACTCAAATGAGAGCTGGGATAATTATAAAAGAGCCAGAAATATATATAAACAATCTTTAAGGAAGGAGCAGTCCACTTTTTTCAAAAACAAATTCAAAGAAAATCAAAATAATCCAAAACAACTATGGAGAATGTTAAAATCGATGTATAAAACTAAATCCACAACACAGTGGAATATTCAGTTTAATAATAAAGTAGTAACCGATAAACTAGAATTGGCCGAATCTCTTAATAATACATTTGTATCCAGTGTGATTGACATCCATAACAAAATTCCAAAAGTAAAAAATGTTAATGAATCGAATACGTATATCGTACACAGTTCCATTCTGTTTTCAAAATATTACAAGTCAAGAGATAACTAAAATTATTAGTAGTTTGAAGTCGAACGCTGGAATTGATGGTATAAACCGTACTATCATGTTAGATGCTATGAAGAACGAAATATTCTCATCAAAATTTACGAACTTAATCAATAAAAGTTTATATGAAGCTAAAGTCCCGAGATCATGGAAAATATCAACGGTTATTCCAATTCCGAAAACTTCTAAGCCAACAACACCAGAAGAACTACGCCCAATAAATATGCTACCAACCTACGAAGCTGTGTTAGAACGAGTAGTTAAAAACCAATTAATAAACCACATTAACAACAATAATATACTAGTCGACCAACAATCTGGATTTCGCGAACACCATTCATGTGAAACTGCATTAAACTTAATGTTAGATAATTGGAAATCTGAAATAGATGACAATAAAGTAGTAGTAGCAGTGTTCCTGGATTTTAAACGAGCTTTTGAAACAATCGATAGACAAATTTTACTAAAAAAATTAAGTAAATATGGAATACAAGGCGCGGCGTTGGAATGGTTCAATAATTATCTTCAAGAAAGGCAACAATATACAAAAGTTGATAACTGTATCTCTAAGCCAATACCAAATAATCTCGGAGTACCGCAGGGATCTACTTTAGGACCATTACTTTTCATCCTGTACATCAATGATATAGTAGAAGTTATAAATAATTGTAAAGTGAATATGTTTGCTGATGACACCTTGATTACGATTGCAACACCAACCCTTAGTGAAGCTGTTCAGAATATAAATGAAGATTTGGAGAACCTGAGAAAATGGCTGATGTTCCATAAGTTGGCACTTAACATCTCTAAAACAAAGTACATGGTGATGTCAATAAAAACAATACTAGAATGTAATCAAAATATATTAGTTGATACTGAAGTCATTGAACGTGTTAAACAATATAAATACCTTGGTGTTATCATAGATGAAAAGTTAAATTTTAATGATCATTTGAATTATGTTGCTAAAAAAATGAATAAAAAGTTAGGTTTATTTAATAGAATTAAGGATAAAATGCCACGTGAAACAAAAATTATACTTTACGAATCAATTGTTGGACCACATATTGATTATTGTTCATCAGTGTTATCATAATGAATCAATCACAAATATATCGTCTCCAAAAAATTCAGAACAGATTCATGCGAGGTATTTTAGAAGCAGATATTAGGACACATATAAGTGAAATGCTTAAAGTACTAGGATGGAAGTCTATTAACCAAAGAATACACTACAACGTTTTGAAGTTGATGTTTCGCCTTGAAAACGGAGCTCTACCAAAATACTTGGACTTAATGTTATGCGTTCATAACTATAATACCAGAAACACACATTATCGATTACCAATGTATAGTAAATCTTTTTCGCAACGATCCTTAGGTTATAATGGAGTCAAATTATATAATTCTCTGAGCAATTTCTATACTTTGGGAGAATTGCGAGAGTTACAATACAATCAGTTTTTAGGACTATTGAGTGTATTTATTAAAGATAGAATTAGTATTTAGCTAGTATTAAGTATAATAATTATGTTCTATTTTATTAATTCAAGATAATAATAAGATTAAAAAAAATGTCATTATTGATAAATAAATAAATAAATAAATAAAAATAAATAAATAAATAAATAAATGCTGAAGAAACTTCGAATATGTGAATCAGTATTAAAAGAAACAATTTCCAATACAGCTTTAAAATATCTGCAAATTTAGTAAAAAGTTGTTATATGGAAACTGGTACTTTTGGTACAGCAATTGCTGCCAAATTTTACTAGAATCTCCAAATTTATATGAAATACGCTTAAGAGTGAAGGTTCATTTCGATAATTTAACATGTTTCCGTTGTAGAGAAATTGAATTTTTGTGATAAACAGTTTACTTAACATAAATACACTTTATTTTACAAAATAATCTTTTTGTAGACTTACCATCTGATATACTGCCGACGGCCAAGCAAATGAATTTCATGAATTTATCGATGTGTGCAGTGTTGTGTGTCTATATAAGTGATTGTGTAATCAGGTAAATATTTGTGGCATTTCTAGAACGCAGACCGATTGACAGATCCAAATGAAATTTCACACTTAGGGATTTTCTATTCATGCAAATTTGGGGATCTCAGTGATTTTTTTTTTCAAAATCAGTTCACCGGCACATTACGTTGGTATTTTTAATTTTTGGCAAATATTTTGAAAACTATATCATCTATGCAAAAATGATTTAGAACAAAAGGTTCTTACTTAAATTTGCAACAGAAGTGTTTTTCTGAATTCTAAGCGAAATGTTATCTTATGTCCTTAATCGATTTGTGGTAATTGTTGTAAATTTTTAAAATAATAAAAACCGAGCTAATTGAAAAAAATTTGAAAAATCGAACCAATTTGCGCATTTTTCACCTTCTAGTAAATGGAAAAACTTAAAAGGTCACTAACCAACTTACTATGTAAAAGGTGTATATTTGAAAATACCGAATTGTTTGGGTCTAATATCCATCTACTTTTACCATCTTACCATCTATGTGTGCTTGAAAGAACATAATCTCGAGAAAACACTTATTAAAAATTTCTTTTTATTATAATATAAACAACATATTAACTTTTACACAGCAACATTCTTTTGGCGTTCGACCAACTTACTTTCAGCTGCATGATCCATAATAGGCCACACGACACCAGGATGCGTTGGAGGTTGATTGACAAAGCCAAACACAATGAAACTAACAGTTAAGTGATTTGGGTCGAGACTGGCAACTTCTAGTTCAAAAGTACGTTCATATAGAGGATAAATATTGCCCGGTTGGCTTAAACTAGCCCAATCGTACTAATAAGTGACATAAATTTACTTAATTTATATAGATTAATAAACAGATTACACTTCTATTGATACTCACACTACTCACTTCCACATAAACTTGAGTAAACGTTTGATTCACACCGAACCATTGATAATACACATGGGGCACACCAAACTCAGGGTGCGTTTCATTCGTTTCCACAGTTTGAATATATATTGGACGATCACCTGCTTCCCGGAAACCAAAAGTAAATGACTCGAGCGCATTGGTTGCAACAATGCATAGCAATAATACAACTATGGCGTGACTTGGATTCATTTTATTATGCTTAACTGTTGGTTTAGTTGTACTACACGGACATACGTAAAGTTAAAACTGATATTTAATTTGCCAAAATTGTACTGTTTATATACCTACAAGCCACAAGGTCTAAATTGATAAAACCACACTCACTTAAGAATTACAAAATAGTTTCATATCAAATTGTTTTGTAAATTGTTCCTATTTCCCAATATAATTGCACACTTAAATCGTATGAATTGGTTATCTGTCAAGTGTTTCCAAAGTATTTAAAAAAAATTGGAAAAAATTATCATAATCAGTACAGTACGTAGATATTGAAACAAATACTTTAATTATTATAATAATAAAATACCATCCAGTATTTATAAACGTATTCAATGGAAGGTGAAAGTTCATGAATAACCAATTACGACATCAATAAGGTAAATGCTTTATTTTTCATAAATTTCTGTTTTCTGTAAAATGGGGTACTTCAACCGACGTCGGCAGCCCAATTAGTAATTGTCATAAAATAAAAGGTTAACTCGAATTATGCCAACAATTGGTTTTGCTTGTTGTAAGCGTTTTTAACGTTTAAAAACACTTGGATTTATAAATTCATCCTAATAACAATCAGATAATGCCATTAGCCAAACTTTTCACCAAGGAAAAAGCAAGTATCAACTATAATTAACTCACCTATGTCAACTCTGAATTCATGATTAATCCTAGATTATTAACGTAAGAAATAAAATTATATCATTGTTTAAAAAGAGTTCCGGTTCAATATTATAGAAGCTACTACAAATGGTAGTGAAAAATAAAGCTTTACTTTTAGTTGGATTTATGATGTATTATTTTTGGACCCAATAAGCGAAACAAGATCGCCGTTCTCACGATTTCATCTAAGTTCAACAAGTCACCACCAATATACAATTGCAAATTATCAGCATAAAAATGAAAGTATCAATTTAAAATATGCCAGGGAAGATCATCAATGTAAATAGAAAAATGTAAAGGGTCCAAAATTGATCCATGAGGAACACCAGCAAAAACATCGCGTAAGATGGAAATATCATCACTATCATCACTCACATGAAGGACGCATTAAAATAACAGAATTAGAGAACTTCTAATACAACTTAAGCTTTTGTATATGATTAAAACTATCCATAAATTAGGAAATACTGATTTCGATAAATACTGATTAAAGTGGAATGTAATATGTGGCAAGCTTTAATTGCATTCAACATCATAAGCTCATCAACACAATCGAATTCAAATGCATAACCTGCGGAACTATACTATAATCAGAATTCGGTAAAGGCAAAATGCGTAAAAAGATTCACTAAAATTACTTATTCCCGTTTAATATGTCATTGGCAGCAATAGTAATACTTCCTTCAGTTGATGAACATGAAATACCAAGGAATTTTAAGTTGTTCCATTTAGGATTATGCATATTCCCAAAATAAAACTTATTTCTGGCTTGATTGATGCTGATGTATACGTTGGTTTATTTCTAAAAAATTTAAAAGATTCCAAATCTTTCATTATTTCGCTCAATTATATTTTTTGTAAGCCATTAAATCCAAAATCTGTACATTTAACCAATGCCTTCTAAACTACTGGCCGCTTACACCAACTGACGACGACACGCTAAGTCGACGGTTCAACGTATATTATCCAGATGGTAGATAAATTTTAATTTTTTTTTTTTTTTTTCGCATAAAGTCCAAGCCATTAAATATCATTTTTATAAATACAATATCGATTTACTGAACATAATAGGAGCTACCGATAACGCGTCAGTCATGGCTGGAAATTTCGAAAGAAGACTATCAAAAATATATACAGTGGTGAGCAAAATTTTGCGGACAAATCTTAATTTAGGAAACTAATGTAATTTAACAATGTATCTGGTCATTCCTTTTATTTTTTACTGAGTAAGCGTCTTTGACATTCTACTAACTCGCTATATCCTGCAATTTTAGTCAACATTTTTGACAGCGACACGAAACAAAAACGAGTGTGGAGAAAACCGAACCAAAAACTGCAAGCAAAAAATAATTATTCCACTATTAAACACAGCGGTGGAAATATGATGGTGTGGGGTGCATTGGGTATAGTAACCGTGAGAAATCTCCAATTTATTGAAACGACAGTTGATAGTACAGTCTATTTGAATATTTTAAAAGAAAATTTAATACCATCAGCTGAACAAAACTCTGTGAAAGCGATTTTTATTTATACCAAGATAATGATCCCCAGCATAAAGCTTACAATGTTAGGTCTTGGTGCTTATAAAATTGAGCTTATTATGAATCAGAGATAATCATGTAATGAACAAAAGTTCTTTAAAATCAGTAATCGAATTCGAATGGAAAAACGTCGACACCAGATTGATTCAGAGTTTAATCGAATCCGTGTCACGCAGATTACAGGCGGTAATAGATAGCAAGGGATTGCATACGTAATATTAATAGTCTTAATCTCCAGACTTATTCAGAAACTAAACTGTAAATGAATTTTTACTTATAACAAAGAATTTGAATTACAATTTTGTCCGAAAAATGTTGCTCATTGATTTTGGTGTATGTTTTGTTTTCTTATCCATATGCGGCAGGATCAAGGGTAATTTAGCCCAAAAATTTAGGATATGACGAGTTTATTAGTGTTCAGCGACGCTTTCCCATAAAATGAAAAAAATAGCTGGAGTCACTGTTACGTTACGTTAGTTTCCTAAATTAAGATTTGTCCGGAAAATTTTGTTCACCACTGTATAATCCTTTTTCACATAGTCCCAAACGATTAAATCAATTTCCGGTTTTTCACGTCGAATTTAATGTGCAAAATCATAAAATTTTACGGTTGTGTAAAACTCGATGGCTTTTATTAGAAGCAGTTATTCAACGAATTCTTGGACAATGAGATACGTTAAAATCTTATTTTACCCTTCATTATTTTGAGGAGAAAGAATCGAAAGATCCAAACCCCCACGAAATTATCGAGTTTCTTAGTACATACAGTGTTAAATTATATTTCGTGTTTCTGTCATTTGTGCTCAAAAAGATTAATGCTGTTGATAAAAATTTTCAGTCGTAAAAACCTGAAATTCAAAATTTATTTTCAACCGTTAAATAAATTTATTTGGATATTCTTAAAAAATATATAATTTTGGACAAAATTAATATTAAGGTGGATGTGAAAGACGTCAATAACCACGTATCAGTTGAATCAATGTTTTTTCCTTGGTTTTAAACTCGAATTAACACAACGAAACTAGTTCGGTTCCATATGTCAACGTTTTCTGTAGCATTTTAGAATTTTGCTCACTGTAAACTATTAAAATATATATATATATATTTTTTTTTTTTTTTTGGTTTTTGACTTAAAGCTGGCTAATGTATAAGAATCACATCAATCAGTTTCGAACAGATGAGACTTTTGATTTGAAAAAATCAGTTCTCATCAGGTCGCGACCACTGACGTTGTATTATTATTACATTGAAATATTGTCTATATAACGGATGGGGCAAAAGTCCCGCTACCATTTTGATTGCGCGCCATCTTGGTTATGTGACGTTTAGCTCAGTTTCGCTTTAACCATTGTGTTGTGTAGATGCCCAAATTTTATAATGGATAAATATACGCTACAAGAACGAGCATAAATAGTGACAATATTTATTGAAAATAATCGTTCCGTTATTGCCACTCAGCGGAAATTTCGTCAAAAATATCCTAATCGTCCAGTACCTCACAAAACCACAATTTATCGTTTACATGCGAATTTTCGACAGTACGGTACGACAGCCGACAGACCTTGTTCTGGAAGACAACGGACGTCTCGCAATGCTGAAAATGTGGCTCTGATAGTGTTGCAGTTTAAGGCGAGTTTTGAAAACTGATTTGAAAATGTTCCCGTACAAAATTCAATTAGACCATAAATTGCTACCGAGAGATCATGATCAACGAGTTGAGTACAGTAATGTAATCCTAAGGCTGTCTGGTGAAATTGAAGATTTTTCGTCTAAATTGATAATGAGCGATGAAGCCCATTTTATTCTCAGTGGCCACGTCAATAAACAGAACAGTCGGTTTTGGGGAACACACAATCCTCAATTAATTCATGAAACATCATTGCAGCCACTAAAAACAACTGTATGGTGTGGTATTCATACTGGAAACATTATTGGTCCCTATTTTTTTGAAAATGACCGAGGTGTTGAAGTTACTGTTACTGCTGAACGGTACCAAGACATGATTCGAAATTTCTTGTGCCTGAAATGGAACAGCAAGGACTAGAGGACATGTGGTTTCGGCAAGATGGGGCCACAGCACACACAGCCCGTTCAACAATTCAATTATTGAATGACGTTTTTCCACGAAGACTAATTTCGCGAAATGGCGATTAAGCATGGCCAGCCAGATCTCCGGATTTAACAGCACCAGACTTTTTCTTATGGGGTTTTTTAAAATCAAGGTTTATGTGAATAAGCCCCAAACGATTCAACACCTTAAAGACAATATTCGTCACGAAATTGAAGAAATTCAGCCTGAGATGTTGCCTTAAAAAAATGTAAATGCCTTAAAAAAAGCCGAAAGTTGCATAGTGAATCGCGGTCACCATTTACCCGATATAACTTTCCAAAGACCAAATAAACTTTTTATGAAAACCAAACTTACTTATTTTTTCTTTGAACAAAGTTATAGGCAATCAAAATGGTAGCGGGACTTTTGCCCCACCCGTTATATAGAGTGCTGAAATAGACCAATATACGGAACAATCACAATAACACCATTACAATTGAAAAAACCAAAAGTATTAAAATATAGTTCTAGAGTAAAGTTTTTTTTTTAAAATAATCTTAAAAACGGGTGTTTCATGGAAACTGCACGAGTTAACTCCAACAAATTTTCAACTCAACAAAACCTAAACCCGTTTTATAATCTTTTGTTATTTTTCAAGCATTTGGAAAATTTAACGACTGATACATGTTTTTGAAAAATTTACCCATCTGGTACATTTTGACACAAAAATTACTAGATCTAGTACATCATTCAAGTTTTCAGGTGGTAACGCTTCGTCATACAAACAAAAAAAAAATACAAAAAAATATTATTGGCCTGTTCCACACGTAAGTATTTTTGAAGTTACTCCTTTCTTCAAACTTAGTCGTAATAGATTTTTTATTGCTAATTTAAAACCTTATTTTATATTTAAACACAAAATTGTTTTGTATTATTTTATTCTGCTCTCTCGACAAATACAATTTAAAGTTAAATCTACATCTCAAAAATAGCCTTACATTTTTTTTTTATTTCTTTTCTTAATTTTTTTTTTGTAATGTATGTACATTTTTATTTTAGATTTTGACATTTTTTGTCGTTTTTATCCATCATAAGTCGATTTGTAATATGTACCATACAATTCGAAATTGTTGCAATTTTTACGTAGATTCAATAAAAATAGCAAAAAAGTATGAAAATAATATAGAATACAGAAAAATGATTTCTACATCTTTAATTAATTGTGTGACACTAAAAATAATACACAAAATATAAACATATAAATGATCATATAATATTCTTTGTGCACTCACGGTTGTATTTATATTTTTGTAGTGGAATACATTAAAACTTCATATTACGTTGTCTAAATAGGCGCATTTCTTTAAATTCTCACTAACTACTTGAATATGGATCGGAAAAGTTCAATTTATGATTTAATAAAATCAATTACATTTAAATTGTTCATAATTTATTAATTTATTATATAATAATTTAGATTTTTGTTAAGTTTGTGAAATGTATTGCCATCGTAATAAGGAGGCAAGGTGTACTATTTTTACTTAATTATGATGCCGTCTAGTTGTCTACTTACATTGACACCATCAGCAAAAAATTTATGTTGTCACAGGCCAGTATTATAGAAGGCATTGATTTAATCAAGGAGCAGTTGAACATTTTTTGATACTTCTTTTCCGAGATATACAAGCAGAATCTAACTGTAACACATATGTACTAAATTCATGAACGGTATCATTGACGTCATTCTCAAAATACTTTCCACTCCAATCTAACGAAACAAAACGATCTATAAAATGTTCATTGTTAATAGCTTTATAGTCAGGAACTATGGAATAATAAATTTTGTCTCTATAGTACGACAGAATTTGTAATATAAATGGCAAAAGACCATAGATTGTAATAGCGAATATTTCGATAATTAATCTTTATAACAATTATATTTTCAAAAAAGGTGAATTTGACCAAAAAAGCAGCACTTGCACGCACCTAATAAATAATAATTACATTGACCAGTAAGGTCCAATAAAAAATGTCAACTTTAACAAAGGCACCGCTGAAGATTTTTTTGATTTTTAATGCAGGTCTTAAATAAATGGCAACTTCACTTCATCGCGTGGTGTTAATTAGGTTAAAACGAATATTGATACGAAGTCAGTTGTTTAAAATTTTACAGCCTAAAAGTAAAAAAAAAATTGTAACGTCATTAAAATGTTTCACTAAAGCGGATTGTCACTTGGAACAGCTATACCACCATATAAATTTCATGAAATATTATAATTTAAGCTATCAACGTGTTGATTGCAGCAGAGATCTGAAACTTCGTATGATGAGGCAATCTCGTCCGAAAATTTACATTATTATATTCCCGAATGTTTACTCCAATTGGCCAAATATCAGGGTCAAGAGCCCTATCATGCAATTCAAATAAAATATATATATTGTAAGGCGCGACAAGCTGAGGACGACATAGATCATCAATACTTACTTACACACCATCAACTTTCCGACCACTCACCTTTCATGGCACCTAATTTCTGGACCGCGAATAATTTTTCTTATTTTTAATAATTTAACTATATACAGAAAACCTCTTTCCGTCTATGTAATGAAGTCAAATTATTAAAACCAAAATATCCGTGGTACTGAAAGGTGGGTGGTTGGAAACTTGATTGAGTATAAGTGAGTATTGATATTCATAGTTATTTTCACTAAGATTGACGCTACATGAAGTTATATTCCAACGATTGTGCATTTGATTAGAAGATTTTTTTAAATATAAGATACTACAAATCGCGTACGGGTTTTAAATTCAGTAAAAACTTCAGTTTAATTAGAACCAAATCACAGATAACCGATTAAGTGAGCCATTTTATTGGAAAATAGCAAATTTAAACGTAAAAATGTGATAAGAGACGATTTTGTAATTTTTAAGTACGTCTGTTTTATCAATGTAGACCTTGTTGCTTGTACGTATATAAATAGTACAATTTTGTCAAATTAAGTATCAGTTTTAACTGTACGTAGATCCGGGTAGTACAATTAAGTGAAATAAAATGAATCCAAATCACGCCATATTTGTAGTATTGCTATGCATTGGAGCAGCGACCGCGTTCGAGACATTTACTTTTGGTGAACGGCAAGCAGGTGATCGGCCATTATATTTTGAAACTTTGGAAACGAATGAAACTAACCCTGAGGTCGGTCTGCCTTTTGTGTATTATGAATGGTTCGGTGTTAATCAAACGTTTACCCACGTTTATGTGGAAGCGAGTAGTGTGAGTATAAATAAAAGTGTATTCTGTTTATTAATCGAAATTAAGTAAATTATTGTCATTTATTAGTGGACTTGGGCTGGTTTAACCCAACCGGGCAATATTTTTCCTCTATATGAACGTACTTTTGAACTAGAAGTTGCCGGTTTTAATCCAAATCATTTAACTGTTAGTTTTATTGTATTTGGTTTTGTCAATCAACCACCAACGCATCCTGGTGCTATAATTCCTGTGCCTCGTGCAGCCGAAACTAAAGTGATCGAACGCAAAACGAATAGTGCTGTTTATAAAATATAATTTATGCAATAAATGTATGTTAGAAAAAATTAAGTCTTGTTTGGGTTTAAACTATAATTTAAAGTTATTGCAATGAACTATAAGGTGAAGTGAGAAATATGTTTGATGTTACAAAATTAAATGACGAAATATCAATAATTTTTTGGATTTTTTATCGTTATACACAGACTGGTAAACTAATTGGACATAATTCTAGTGAAACAACTAATATTATCGACAGGTTTATCTAATTAATTCAACTGTAGGTATGCACAACAGTAGGTATGTAATTCAACAATAGGTATGCACTCTTACCTTTATTTTACAACCGTGCCGTACTGGAGTAGCGGGAACAACAACGAAACTGACACAGTCAACTAGTTAATATTACTGCTAATACAGCCGAATTAACGGACGAATACCCCTTTCGTGTGGCGCAATCTAGAAAATAGCATAGTCAATTCCGAACCGGATGAACAGTTCCACAAATTACTGGCAAAGATCGCGAATACTGACCATCTATTTCCCCAACGCATGGTGTCGTAATCAGCTTTGGATTGAAATATGGTTCTAACAGCAGAAACTGCTTTTGAAAAAAAAAAAAAATCCGGCCGTGTTATTGTATAAGCTGCGATAAATAATGTCACAAATCGGGAATGTAATCATGCGTTGCATCCTCAAAAGACTAATAAACAGACATTTTATGTTCATAAAGTAAACAAAATGTATTCGAAGGCAGCTCAATTAAAGCACTTTTTCTGGTTTATCTCAACTTTGAAACATCATTGTCAATTTCAATTTTTCAAATATTAGTTGGATAAAGAGACGAACGAGGTTATGGCCTGTAAACGTGAATTCGGATAACGAGTACCTCGTTCATTGACTCAAATTCGAGCCAAATCTGCGTAATAAAATGTACTAGATAGAACCAACACCGTTCGTTATTAACAATTAACGACAAATAATAATAGAAAACAATGTTAAAACAGGCTTTCAAACTACCAAAGCCGGAAGCCTTATTGCAATTTCAAAACAGTCAATTCAAATATGTAACTTACAACAATATTTTGAAGAAATAAATTAGAATGTCGAGTTTAACAGCAATGCCATAGATGTTAACGTGGACAAATTTTACACACATCCATACTAGGATAGTAAACTGAAATTTAGTGCGTATAATCAAAATTTTGATTCCTATTTTCAACTGAAATACATAAATTATATTCGCAACCTTTCAGGATAAACTTAAAACAGATCCCAAAAACCTTTAGGGCTTTTTAAAACTTAACGCAAAATTCATGGTTACCCAGCCTGGATGAGATTTAAAGATCAAAAGTCTTGCGATCCACAGATCATAACCAACATGTTTGCTGAGTTTTCCAATCTGTTTATAAAGCAGAGGATGTTGATAAATCCAACCGCTAGTGAATATTTACTCCATATATTGGGGCAGAAGACATCCAGCCAGAACTAGTAGTATTTAGAGAAGGGTGTGGTTCTGATGGTATTCCTGCTTCATTATTGAAAAATTCTGTAAATTAGACCCATGTCAACACTCTAACCAACAAACCTTGAAGAGAGGTTTTCGGTTTTAATAAGCCACATAAAAGAACGATGGTCGGTACAAATTATAAAATGAGGACCATCTAAATAAGGTCAAAACCTTTAACTGTTCAGACAGTTGCAAGAAGTTTCCGTTCTATTACAGTGTAATTTCTATATCTGCACTATTCAGTACTCTGCTTGTGTAAGTAATTTGCAGGTTAATAAAGCTTTTGCTATAATCGGGATATGGAAGTATAGGTGAACTAGTAAAGGCTTTACGTAATTTGCAAGGTATATATTTTTTAAAAATGTAGTCGGTGGCGCAGAAATATTAGAAAATTCGGGATGAAATGACGGTAGTAACTGCATGAACCTGACCTAGACAATGGTCTAAGATAATCGGAAATAGCATAAATTTTGGTAGGATCAGATTTCATCCCTTGGCTAGTAATATTAACACAAGGATCTTATTTCTTTTCCGAGAAACTTGCACTTATTTCTTTTCCGAGAAACTTGCACTTAGCTAGGTGATATTTTAATTTGGGTGGAATTTTCTTAGACAATTTTACACATCGATTAGTTTGGAGTTATAGTCTTTTAAGTATTATCCGCAATCTACAATGCCATCACATATACAAAGCCTTTTGTATTATTTAAACCTGTAAGAATGTTATTAATTATGCGTAGAAAAGTCGAAGGTTCTTTTTTAAACCAAAGATTGTTCCAAATGTATCCTAAAAGCCTACTTATATTTATCAGTTAGATTCAGAGGAATTTGGTAAACCAGAGGTATTTGGTTGGCAAATCTACGACTACTCTCAAACGTTTTGTATTTTTCGATCTTTTTGGTATGAATAAGGATGTCTGTTAATTTGGCCCGAAAAAACCATCCCGAAAAGACTTTTTTGATGTGGTGTGTTTCCATGATAAATTCATATGTCAGCCCAAAAAAAAATAAAAAAATTATCAAAATGTGAGTTTCATCCCGAAATTTTTTTTCTAGCCAGAAAAATAATTATCAACAAAAAAAATATGTTTTAAACATAAAACATTACTTCATCCCGAGAAAGTAATATTTTTTTTAAATATGTACAATGTACATATATTCAATAATATGAAATATTATGTTCCGTATTATGAATTATTATGAACTTTAGTTAATTTGGAATTTTCTAGCTCTAATCTCAGAAATGTCTGAACCAAATGGATAGTGCTTTCAGGCTTCTGAATCATTAGACAACACGACCACAAAATCTCATTACGATATCATGGGGAATTAACTAAAGTTCATAATAATTCATAATACGCAAGTGGTAGAATGATTCAATAAATGATTTCTACCAGTATTCCCCATGATATCGTAATGAGATTTTGTGGTCGTGTTGTCTAATGATTCAGAAACCTGAAAGCACTATCCATTTGGTCCAGATATTTCTGAGATTAGAGCTAGAAAATTCCAAATTAACTAAAGTTCATAATAATTCATAATACGCAAGTGGTAGAATGATTCAATAAACTATTTCTACCACTATTCCCCATGATATTGTAATGAGATTTTGTGGTCGTGTTGTCTAATGATTCAGAAGCCTGAAAGCACTATCCATTTGGTCCAGACATTTCTGAGATTAGAGCTAGAAAATTCCAAACTAACTAAAGTTCATAATAATTCATAATACGCAAGTGGTAGAATGATTCAATAAACTATTTCTACCAGTATTCCCCATGATATCGTAATGAGATTTTGTGGTCGTGTTGTCTAATGATTCAGAAGCCTGAAACTACTACCCATTTGGCTTATTGTATTTTGAGATCGGTGCCACTGTATATCAAATTAACTGAAGTTTGGCTTAATTTGCATCTGATATAATAAGGAAATATATGGGCCCCTTGTTATTTGATTGGTAGTTGAACGGTTATTTGTCCTAACTAATTACATAGTATATTTATTCTAGAACTATTTCGCACAGATATTTATGGGATTCGCACAAGAAATGTTTAAAATGAATGATTGTGGCATTCAAACAATTCTTAATTGTATAGAAAAATTTATTTTTAAATGTGTGAAATATGAATATCAGTAATATCTACGAGGATTTTATAAATACGATTTTACAATTTAATATTTATTCTTATGTATTTAATGAAATGTTGTTTATGTTGTATTTTCTTTCGATTTTTTTTTTTAGCTAAGACACAAATATAAAAAGCCTTTTCGAACTGAAAAGACTTCTTGCTAAGTTATCATACGTTGAATAAGGGAAAGTTCCATGGGCTGAAACTTAGTTTTATTATTACCCTTTAATATCTTATTGACTTGCTTATCGATTTCTTCTTTATGAATTGTAATAGACGATAATGCTTTATCTAATGGATTGAATGATATTGAAAGTTTTGTTTAACTAGACGACGTAGCTGTCTACGGTTGTGAGTTAACAATTCTAAAATTAAAAATGTTTTGATTGCTTTCGCTAATATAAGTTGACAGTTAATCCAAATAACCGTCAGTTCTTCGTAAAATAATACACGAGTATCGTCGGTTTATATCACATTTTTCCGACTTCGCGAAACCAATTATTCATCTTTTATAAACAGACGGTGTCTTCGAGTGGGCACATTTTGTGAAAAAAACTTTAATAAAATGAAAAATGTTATGTTTCTAACCAGTATTTACACGATCTGATTGTGCAAGAAATTCACTCGTACAAGTGATGCGACCGATGTCATCATAGGTTCTGTACTCTCCTAAGAACTAGATAGATTTGCCTATTGCCTTATTGCTACCCGAATTTTAAATAAAATACAAAGATACTTTTTCAGCGATAAAAACAGAGCTGCTTGCTGTAAATGTGTCACTAATCACTTTTTCTTATACCTTAATGGTAGACAATTTATTACATCCTGGTTTTCAAAATCGAGGTTTTCATAATCCCGGTTTTCAAAATCCCAGTTTCCAAAATCTCGGTTTTCAAAATCTCGTTTTTCATAATCCCGGTTTTCATAATCCCGGGTTTCAAAATCCCGGTTTTGTATAAAAAAAAAACCCGATTTTTAGGAAATCCCGGTTTGAATTTTTACTAAATTTTGCGTATGGGAAAAAATGGAACTCTTATATGATTTTTTAACAAAATTCAAAAATGAGTTTGCGATAAAGTTTTAGAAAATGGCTAAAAGGGATAGAATTTGGATGGAGGGCTAAGTGCCCGTGAGAGTTATTGAAGCCGTCAGAATCTACAATTATTGCATTTTGAATTAAATGCAATTAAAAAATGTTGCAAGTACCAAATCTTGCAATCAAAAAACTTTATTAATTATTTTGTGCAAGTTCTAGAAGAAAAGAAAACCGGGATTTTGAAAACCGAGATTTCGTATTACACCCATTTCTTCCACTTCGACATGACTATTTAAGAAGTTGTTTTTGGGTATTGTTGACCGATGTGAAGGTTCTGGACAAAACTTTTTGGACAAAAACGTATGCGAGTGCTCATTGTGAAGTTTTTGAACACAATTGTATTTTTTGGTTTTAAAGTGTGCAACTTTAACAATGTATTTATTTTAAAATATTTCGAAACAATAATTATAATAAATATTGATCGTATAAAAGAAATAGTGTATCATTAAAAGATCTAATATGTTCACTACTATAACATCTTACGTAACTAGTATATAATTATAGTGACTATCACGTTCGAAATCGCAATAATTATTTTTTTCAGTGGCAATACTTTGTGTGCTGGCAAAACCTTAAAAAATTCGACACAAGGGCCTCGGAGACCTTATCGAGACAGAGATTACTGATCTAAATATCTGAATGTTTCTCTTCTCAAACGTATACATAGTCACTACGCGAGCCAATCTCAATCTCTCGCTCTACAGTGATTAAGCGACAAACTTAAACAAAAACGACCCCACACTTGTCGAAGAAAATAATTCTTTTCTCCGACTCAAACATTCACAATGGGGATGGCCAAATTTCACATAAGGCCTACATTTTGCCATTATCGTATTTATATAATTTTCCGGGCATTCACTGAGACGGACATTTAAAACCCACTGGTAAAACTGCTGGCAAGTGTCAGATTGCTCTGGTGTCTCTTTTTGCATGACAATTCGATGACAACACATATCAAAATTTTTTTCATAAACACTCAACTTTTATTGTGGGTTCATATGTTTCATAAGAAAATATTAAGTCCATGCCCATGTTATAAACTATATATGGTATAATTAAATTTTACACACGAAAATATGAAAAGAAAACCACTTTGATTTAACATGTTAAACTGAATGGTTAAAGCAACTAAATTTTATATTGCCGCATCATCACGGATTAATTTCGTCAAAAAACAAAAATAAATTCGTAGAACCCGATTGCATTGCGACCTACCGGATTCAATTGTGAATCTGAACCATCCAGGAACCCACTCAAACACATTCACAGAATTTCGTTAAAATCGGTCCAGCCACAAGGTCATAGACACATCATAGAGCCATCATCACGAATTGAACTCAAGCACTCATAAATTTGGTTTCTGTCTGCAACAGTTATTTTTCTTAGACGTCGTATTTCACACTCTAATGAGGTGAGGGTCTCTTTAAAGATTTGGGCACCATTAATCGCAATGAATGAGGACACCGTTGTGTCGGCAGCTGTTTTACCCCGTTCCTAACTATATATGTTCCTGTGCTGTATTTTTTGGTCAAAACCACCTTGTATTCCGAACTAAGTTCCATTGCTCCTGTACTACATATTTCTCAGCTACTTAATATTTTTCAGCCCTTCTTGAAAATATGCATGTTAGAATGTTGGCCCCTGACTAACCTATACCGCTAGTCTAATTATAATTAAATTATATTTTGTTCTGATAAAATGTGTCTAATAGGTATACGTGCAAAATGTCTCAAGTGCTTACTTTATCAATTCGCTCGATTTGTAAATAACAAAATTTTGTCAAATCGAATATCAGTGTTATCCGCCGCGTATTTGTATACAGTACAATGATTTCTAATCATATCATTTTTATATTATTTCTGGGCATCGGAATCGTCACCGCTTACGAGTCATTTACGTTTGGTGATCGAGAACCAGAAGATCGTCCACTTTACATTATTACCTTACAATCAAATGAAACCGCTGATATTGTTGATCATTTTGTGCATCATGAATGGTTCGGTGTGCAAGAAGTGTTTAGTCAAGTTTATGTCGAAGCGAGTAGTGTAAGTAATCGTTGGATATTTATTGCTGTACGATATGCGAATGTATTTTGATTCAATTCTCTTGCAGTGGAATTGGGCTACTTTAAGTTTACTTGGTAATGAGCCAATTGCTCGAGCTTCGTTTGAATTAGAAGTTGCTGCCTATCATGCCACCAGGTTATCTGTGAATATTATTGTTTTTGGGCTGGGGAATCAAACGTCTCTTTTAAGTGCCGATCGTGGAAAACCTTTACTGAAAAAAGTTGAAAAATTAACACCAGGGAAATAAAGATTTTAATTTTGTGTTTAATTGAATTTTTATTTATTTACACTTTGTTAAATTAAAATATTGTAAATTTTGTTACTATAAGTTTTATAGTATGTCATATAGATAAAGAGTATTTCAATGGCAAAAATGTTATGGCTAAAGAATGGTGTGCAAATAGTATTGTGCTAAATTCGTATTATTCTTATATCAAAGTTGTTAGGCAATTAATATTTGTAAAAACAAACAAAACTACAAGCTTTGAAATTGGTATTTTGAATCGTGTTTTGGCCTTCGAAACTTAAAATTCTCAATTTCTTTCATTGAAACTTAAAATCAAATTTCTCGGTTGATCTGAACTTGCAATTGATTTGAACCAACCTATTGGTTCGATAGGAATTGAAAATGGGTTTGAAAATAAAACACCCAGCATTTAAAGTTATAAACTTTATTTACCAACACGCTTAATTTCTTCAACAAATTCAGTTTTTCACTATTTATCACTACGTATTACTGTTCACTATTTTGCTTTTTTTGTTCACTTCACACTATTCGCCTTTTACTGCTCGACTGATACTGTTCACTGTTGAATTTCAACCGAGTCTGCATCCCAAATTGCTCGCACTTGTGCGTCGCTATGTGAGATTATTCCAATTATTGTATCTGTCGCTGTATGCGTATTCAAATAGTAAATTATTTGTATGTAGTTGTACTCGCGAATATCCTCCATGATGTTTTTCCAGTTGCCGATTAAACCTAGATAAAATTCCGTCCAACTGTACATGTAATGGTGTGGTAGTACTGTACGAGTCTTCTTTATCCTAAGATTTTTGCACAGTTCTTGGAACACGGATGACTAGAAATTTCTTGATCCGAATGTAGTTCTTGCAGTCGAAATCTGCAGATCCAATTTCTCTCGATTGTTTCGCGTACTCTTCAGGCTTCTTGATTTACAATCGGACAGGCTTCCACCCACTTACAGAAGTGGTCAACACACATCAGTATATATCGATAATTTGGTTCTGGAAATGGGCCGACGATATCCATTACCATTCGTTCAAATCATGCTCCAACGTTGTATTGTTGCCCGAGTTTGTGTTTCAAAACTTGCAGCACACACTTTACACTCGTTGCAACAATCTCCAAAGTCGTTGCGGCATCAATTGCCGCAACGACTTTGGAGATTGTTGCAACGAGTCCAATAAAACCGGAACTTTCATTGTTTTTGTTTTACAGAATTTCTCCTATTCGATTGAATGGTAGCACAATTTGTTTATTGGTGTCATCGTTAACCGACTTTCAGATTCTTAGCAATCTGTCTCTGCAAGTGCCACTGCGAGATACAATTTCATGCGAACGTTGTCGTTTCCTTCTATCAGCTATTTTCTCACAGGCCCAATCGACTTATCAGCCTCCTGGTATTGTTTCAAATGTTCCTTGTCCCAGACTTTTTCTGCTTCAAACTGGATTCGAGCAATAAATGTGGAACAGTTCTTTAGTTCCTGTCGATTAAAACACTACACTTTGAAGACCGAACAGTTCAAAGTCAAACTGTTTATTCTTGAAAGTGTTGGCTTTTAGTCGTTCGATCCACCTCGATCCTCGTATATTCTGTTCGGAAAACAAACTCCTAGCTATAGAGATATGTTTGGAAATGTTTAACATTGCTCACCTCATCCAACAGTTCTCTGCATAATAAAAAATAGTTTTCCTCTGCCTTAGAGAGAATTCGACTATAATATGCCTGAACCCGTTCTTTCCTCTCTTACTGCAATTTTCACCTCCCTACTTTATCTGCTTACGGAAATTTCTACCTCCCTACATTTTTTTTTTTTCAAATGCTTTGCCGCCCTTTTTCTGGACAAGAACTACTGGCGCACTCCATGGGCTGCTAGAGTGCTGTATCATTATGTCATTTTCCATTCTATTATGTTACTACGATTTACTTAGCTCGCATCCGTGTTGGGTTGTCTATCCTCGGTATTTTGAAATCAACATTTTCACCAACTGACTTGCTAGATCGCTCAATTGAATCGCCATTTTGAATAAATAACTTTTCCATTTTGTATGTAATATCAGGTTCTCGCTTTTTCATTTTATGTGTAGAGATTGATGACCTTCGTTTTTAAATAATAGTAAGCTGTGACATCAAACTGTCCTGCTGGAAGATGGCGGCACAGTGGTACTGGTGCTTGCTGCCGGAATTTCATCAATGTTCTAGCACACAAAAACCCGTTATTTTTGACATTCGCAGTCTCCACAATTCCCATCTTGCTATCCCCACGTTAACCGACTGTTTTGATGCAGATCACCTTTTCATCTGGTTTTCATCTGGTATTTCTTCATAACATCTGACCGATGACACATTCATCACATATTCTAGCTACGACAAATCGATGTTTGAATCGTATTTCTCCGAACGTTACTGGAAAGGTGCACTCTCCTTTGACCACCGTAGATTTAACTGTTACTGTTAGCAAATTATAACAGACAGTAAGCACAAATCTTTTTTGAATCTATCATTTCAGAAAGGACAATTGATTTCGAAGCCCCGATGTCAAGTATGACAGCGCATGGCTGCTGTTCCAATAAGCCAATAACTTAGACCCTTTAACGGTGTTCTTGTTGTCGCATTTTTCCCTTTCACCAGCTTACGCCCCTCAAAACTGATGTAACTCTGCTAGTCACAAGTGTTTCTCTCCTCGTCTCGCTCAACGTCCTCGGTTCATGTTTTGATATTTTAACGTAAAATGTTATACAGAGAAACCTCGATTTAACAGACTAATTGGTGAGTCCGTTAAATCCGATCATCCGTTAAATGCGAATGGTTTAAATTTAATCTATTCGATCGAATTTAATCTGGGACGGAACTCAGCATTTCTGATGGGATTAGGTATGATGGAATTAGGTATGTGGGATGGAAATGAGATTGTTAAATGATTTTAGAAAGAAGC